>OY997271.1:42211375-43580532 GCA_963921465.1 Triticum timopheevii
TGTGCCGTCGCCCCTCGCCGCCCCCCGCCGCCCGTCGTCATCGTCGCCGCGCGCCCCCTGTCACCCGTCGTCGTCGCCGCGCGCCCCCCGCCGCCCGTACGTCGTCGCTGCCCCCGCCGCGCCCGTCGTCGCCGTCCCCGGCCGCCGCCGGCCCGTCTCAATCGCCCGTCCCCAGGCCCCCACCGCCCGTCGTCGCCGCCCCCCGCCGCCCGTACGCGCCCGGCACGATCCACACACACACACACGTACGCATACACACATACATACACACACACTACACACACACACACATACACACAGACACACGTACACTACACATCCATACGTACGTACACACATATATATACACACACACCACACACACACACACATTTTTTACTTATTTTCTGTTTCTAATGTTTAGATGAATTAGAACTATCTAGTTTATTTTTAGAATATTAAAAATATTATGTTAGATGAATTAGAAATATATTAATGTTTAGTTGAACCTAGTTGAATTAATATATAGATCGAACTAGTTTATTTTTAGTAAATGCTTAGCTGAACTAGTTGAATTAATATAATAACTAGTTTATTTTTAGTAAATGCTTAGTTGAACTAGTTGAATTAATATAGTAGAACTAGTTTATTTTTAGTATATGCTTAGTTTGAACTAGTTGAATTAATATAACTAGTTTATTTTTAGTAAATGTTTAGTTGAACTAGCTAGTTGAATTAATATATATACAGAACTAGTTTATTTTTAGTAAATGCTTTGAACTAATTGCATTAATATAACTAGTTTATTTTTAGTAAAAGCTTAGTTGAATTAATAGAAGTAGTTGAATTAATTGAATTAGTAAGTGTTTAATGTTTCGCCTAATATGAACATAGGAAATGTCGTCTGACGACGGAAAAAATTTCATTATGTGCGGAATACTGTGAAGACCAGCGCGGCCAGTGCGACAGAAATTTCCTTGTTGATGGTAGGCGATTCAGCATCAAGCTGGATGAGGCTTTCGAATTCGATACAGTAAGTCACAACACGACAAGTCTGTTTTCGTAATTAAGCATGACTTATATATGCTTCATTTGCCTGACTTATAAATTTTAATTTTTATTATTCTACTAGCGCATCCCCTGCCATGCAAGAATTTTTGTCTTGGATAAGATAGGTTTCAAAGATATGGAAACTATGGAGGGTAAAGAGAGCTTACCTGAAAACTGAGCAGGATGGTTATACTTTCAACGTCAAAGTATACAATGCACACACGTACACCTATTTTGAATGCAAAACTTGGCAAGCACTATGCAAGGCTTATGCATTTGAGCCTGGTATGGTTATCACCTTTGATATTCGTCCAGAAGATGATATTGAAGGTAATAGAGACATATGGGTCGATGTGCAGACGCCTCCAGTTCTACCATTATGTGAGTTCTTCTCAACTATATTTTTATCTTTGATATTGCTTATTCAAAAATAACTGACAACTAATTTCTATTGATAGCTTATCTCCATTCAACCAAACATGTCCGGCGCTTGGTAGACAGGACCTTCTACTGTCCCGGAGCTGAACTAAACTGCGAGGAGATAAGTCATTATGTTTCATGGCTTGAGGATCTTCATACTGTCAAGACAAATTTTCTTCCTGCACTTAGAAATGTTAGTACTCAAAACGTGCGACCAATAGTGATGGTATTGAACTACGGTCACATCTATTTAGGAATGGTGGTAAGATATTTACTATTTGTCCTCAGTGCATATTTTGCATACATAATTTTTTTTTCTAAACTTTCATTGCTAAGTATATTAATTAAGTACTATACAATGTCCTTCAACAGGGACTCCCGATGACAGTTGTGCCTCAGGGAATCAAGACTAAAGGTCAGATGTCAATTGTTAGCTTACGGCCAAGATATCCTGCATTGCACATGAATGCATTCAGGATTTCTAGAAGCGATGAATGCTTAATAGTGAAAGATTGGAGGAAAATTGTTAATGATCTGTAACGCCCCGGATTCGATGCGCCAGGTGTCTGCCAAGCGGCATTGGTATAGCACCGGTAGACCGCCTGTCAAGTTTCATGCCATTTGGAGGTCGTTTGATACTGCAACGATTAACCGGGTAACTGTAAAAGCCCTCTTTGTGTTGCAGCCCAACACCCCTCCAAACTGGCCCAAAACCCAGCAAACTCCCCTCCATGCTCTCGGTCGTTCGATCACGATCGTGTGGGCGAAAACCGCTCCTCATTTGGACTCCCCTAGCTCCCTATGCCTATATAAACGTCTTCCCCTCTCCATTTTCTGATCATTTTCCCCCCAAAACCCTAGCCCCGCTCCTCTCGCCCACCGGACACGTCCGATCTGGCCGGACATGACCGCGCCGCCCCCGCAGCCACTCCCGCGCCGCCATGTCACCGCCGCCCGTCCCGCGCGCCGCCGAGGCCCGCTGGGCCCACGCTCGGCCCTCCCCAGCCCGGCCGCACCGCCGCCCGGCCTGGTTGCGCCGCCGCTCGGCCCGGCCGCCTCGCCGCCGGCGAGCGTCGCGCCCGGCTCGCCTCCCGCCGCCGTGCTCCGCCGCCTCGCGCCGCCGGTGCGCCTCCCCATCGCCGCCGCCCTAGCGCGCCCGCGCCCCGCGATCGCCCGCCTCCGCCGCCGCCCGGCGACCGGCGCCGCCGCGCCTCCCCCTGCGCCTCCTCCTTCCTCCGCCTCCGCCCGGCCCGCGGCCATCTCTGCCCGGCGCCGTCGTGCGTCGCCCGCGCGAGCTCCGGCGGGGTCTGGCCAGATCCGGTCCGACCCGGCCTCGCCGGCATCCTCTCCGGCCCCCACTCCGGCTGCCTCTCCCTCTCTACTCCAGCGAGGTTCCGGCCAACCTCGGGAATCGTGCCTCGGATCTGGATCTAGAAGAAGAGGTTGACCCCGATTTCGCCCAAGTCCCGTAATTATTTGCATTATCATGCCATGTTCGTTGCATGGTATCTCTGCATCCGTAGCTCCGTTTTGTGCGTGTAATATGTCAAATTGTTTATCTCAACGATTACTTCATTTCACTCCATTGCATCATTTTTATTTGAGTTCATCTTGATGCCTGAATCATCGTTGCAAGAGTGCATGTTGCTGTTAATCTGCTGAAACTGTTATAAAATGCTTTGTCATTTTTGCCATGTTTGATGTGTGCATCCTATGAGGTTGATGTCTACATGTGTTTTGATCTATGACATGCCATCTTTCCAGGGGTGTATGCCATGTATTTTTTTGATCAATGTGGTGACTAGCACAAGCATGTAAACTAGGCCTCGTGATGTTGCTGATTTTAGTTCCTGTTCTGCTGTTATTTTTATGCCATGTAAACTTGATGCTACAGAGAGATCCATGCTTATTTTGAGTTACTTCAGTAAGGATGTTTTGTACATATGGTTATGCTCTATCCATACATGCCCTTGGTTGCATTTATAGCTTGCTGTAGGTTGTTGCAATCTTGCACCAAAGTTGCTAAATGATGTTGCTGTCAGCCTGTTAACATGAAGTTCAGTTTTGCCATGTGGTTTCCTAGTGATCCATGCACTCTATGATATTGCTCTTGCCATGCTTAGCTTCATAAACATGTATTCTTACTGTTGGTTACCTTGTTATGCCATGTATTGCTCTGTAGTGAGTGGTTGAAGCTCACCAACATGCCTTCTTATTGTTGTTCCTGTCATGTATGAATCTGTCATATAACTTGCTATATTTACATGGGTGCCATCATATCTTCTGATCCTTTTTGTCTCATGGTCAGTAAGGGTCTTTTGTTCTATGCAATTAGTAGATTCATGCCATGCCTTTGTTTTCCATTTTAAGTTCTTATAACATATTTTTTGATAGCTCTAAACATTGCAACCTGATGTTATTTCCTGATAAGTCTGTAACTGTTATTATTTGCAATCTTGCCATGTGTGTTTGAGCATGTTCTAGTGATTTCTGGAGATAGCTCAATGTTCATGTTTTGTTATGCTTTACCTGTACATCATGTCCATGCTATTTGTTCTCACGTTGAGATGCTGTAGCATGTTGTGTTGATGCTTGCAATATGCCTAGTTGCTGTTATGGACAGATTGTTGTTATGACTTGTATGGAGTGCATGTGTTGAACCGTTGCTCCGTTTTGAGTGTGCTCTATATGAAACTTTCTTAGAATTGCATGTAGTTTCATATTATCATGTTGCATCCTTGTTTTGAGGTGTTTTCTTAATGTTTGGGTGCATTTTGCATCAATGCCATGTTTAACTTGTTTTGCTCATATCTTCTAGGCCGTAGCTCCGAACTAAATGAACTTTATATGTAACTTGACTAGAATTTCGTGTAGATTCTCTTGGTGCATCTTAACTTGCTGTTTAACAACTTGAACATAAGGTTTATTCAGTTCTGGACCAATTTCGAAATTTGCATATGATGACTTACCGGAATTGTTATATGTTGTTCCCGGCCTCATTTAAACTTGTTTTGATGTGTTGTTCTTGTTTGCATCATCTCTTGCCATGAGTAGTTTCATGTAGTCTTGTCTTGCATAATGCTTGTTTGTGCATCATGTCTTGTCTATGTGTGGTGTGTTTACCATGTTGTGTGCTTCTTTTCGATAGTTCCTGTTTCGTTGCGATCGTGAGGATTCGTTCGTCTACGCTTGGTTCGGCTTCATCCGTTCGTCTTCTTCATGGACTCGTTCTTCTTCCTTGCGGGATTTCAGGCAAGATGACCGCTACCCTGGATCTCACTACTATCATTGCTATGCTAGTTGCTTGGTTCTATCACTTTGCCCGCTACCTATCTCTTGTTGATCAAGCCACCCAAATTGCCATGTCAGCCTCTAACCTTTTCACCCTTCCCAGCAAACCGTTGCTTGGCTATGTTACCGCTTTGCTCAGCCCCTCTTATAGCGTTGTTAGTTGCAGGTGAAGTTGAAGATTGCTCCATGTGGACAGGATTTTGTTGGGATATCACAATATCTCTAATTTAGTTAATGCATCTATATACTTGGTAAAGGGTGGAAGACTCGGCCTTATGCCTGGTGTTTTGTTCCATTATTGCCGCCCTAGTTTCCGTCATACCGGTGTTATGTTCCCAGATTTTGCGTTCCTTACGCGGTTGGGTGATTTATGGGACCCCCTTGACAGTTCGCTTTGAATAAAACTCCTCCAGCAAGGCCCAACCTTGGTTTTACCATTTGCCTCACCTAGCCCCTTTTCCCTTGGGAATCGCCCTCTCGAGGGTCATCTTTATTTTACCCCCCCCCCCCCGGGCCAGTGCTCGTCGTGAGTGTTGGTCCGACCTGTCAACCGCCGGTGGCCACCAGGGGCAACTCTGGGTTGGCCTACCGGAAGTTTGGACAATCCGGTGTGCCCTGAGAACGAGATATGTGCAGCTCCTATCGGGATTTGTCGGCACATCCGGGCGGCTTTGCTGGTCTTGTTTTACCATTGTCGAAATGTCTTGTAAACCGGCACTCCGAGTCTGATCGGGTCTTCCTGGGAGAAGGTATATCCTTCGTTGATCGCGAGAGCTTATCATGGGCTAAGTTGGGACACCCCTGCAGGGTATAATCTTTCGAAAGCCGTGCCTGCGGTTATTGGCAGATGGGAATTTGTTAATGTCCGGTTGTAGATAACTTGACACCAGATCCGAATTAAAACGCATCAACCGTGTGTGTAGCCGTGATGGTCTCTTTTCGTCGGAGTCCGGGAAGTGAACACAGTTTATGGGTTATGATTGACGTAAGTAGGAGTTCAGGATCACCTCTTGATCATTGCTAGTTGACGGCCGTTCCGCTTGCTCTCTTCTCCCTCTTATTTGCGTTGGTTGGCCACCATATATGCTTAGTCGCTGCTGCAACCTCACCACTTTACCCCTTCCTTTCCCATTAAGCTTTGCTAGTCTTGATACCCATGGTAATGGGATTGCTGAGTCCTCATGGCTCACAGATTACTACAACAACAGTTGCAGGTACATGTTGCGATGATCATGACGCGAGAGTGATGTTTGCTTGTTTTGGAGTTCTTCTTCTGCTTCAGCGGCGGAGCCAACATGTAACTGTTGGGTTCAGCTGAACCCAACGGCTTTTGTATGCTACGTACAGATGTACAGGTATTTAGTGGCGTGAACCCATTAAAAAATAAATGCTGACCCCATCAAAAGGCCTGAAAGCCCACAAGCTAATTGTCTACGTGACCACTGCCCAGAGTTGTTCATGAGTATTTCTCTCATAAAAGGATGTATTAGTACACGGCAAACAACCTTCAAAAAAAGGCAGCTGCATGTCCTCAGTCTTTCCTATTCCCTTTCCAACTAGGCTCTCTCGTCTTTACGTAAGCAAAGTGCGTCGAATTTCACTGCAAGTAGTGTGCCGAAGCCATCTACACAGAGAAATTAATTTAGACGAGTCACTTTACTATCTGGCTGAACAGAAGACAATTTCAACTTCCAGTTGCGACAACATTAGTGCGAAGATGCTTTTCATCTTTGAATGTTGTTAAGAAAAAGTTGTACAATAAAATGGGTGATCTGTTCATGAGTGATTATTGAATTTACTATGTGGAGAAAGTTGTGTCTATTATTAGTAACGATGTAGTTTTTGATCTTTTTAAGATGGCGAAACTTCAAAAGGGAAAACTCTAAATATAGTGACTGTACAAACTTCTTTCGTTTGATGATATTTTATAAAAACTTGTCAAACTAAGCTGTCATTTTTTTTTCAATGTTTTCAGGTAGATGGGATGCTGCACCTCGAGCTACGAAGTTATTTCAGCACTACTATATGTATAATATGTTAACAAGTGATTTTTATAATTTTATTCAACAGGCATGTTTTGTCTTCTTCTGCTTTTAATGTAACAAAATATGTGGTAAGTTATATCAAATGTCTATTCATTATGTTGGTTTGAGTGATGTATTAAGACGGTGCAAAATTAGACTGTTCATTTCCTTAATTCATATCAAATCCTCCTGACGAGTTAATGAGTGAACCCAATGACTAAATTTTCTGGCTCCGCCCCTGTTCTGCTTCTTCTTCGATCAGGGGATAGCAGGTTCCAGGTCGGCAGCCTGGGCTAGCAGGATGGATGTCGTTTGAGCTTCTGTTTGTGTTTCATCCGTAGTCGGATGTTGTTCTTGTGTATGATGATGTTGTATTCGTGTGGCTTTGTATGCCTCTTGTATGTATCCCCATCTATTATGTAATGTTGATGTAATGATATCCACCTTGCAAAAGCGTTTCAATATGCGGGTCTATCCTTGGTGGGATCTTCGAGTTCCTTTTGGATAGGGTCGCATATTGGGCGTGACAAGTTGGTATCAGAGCCTCGACCGACCTTAGGAGCCCCCTTGATTGATCGGGTAGTTTGGCCATTGTTGAGTCTAGAAGAAAATTGTTTTCCGAGTCTAGTTATATCGGAGAGTAGGAATTCTTTTTACTCCTCTGCCTCTTCGTCGCTCTGGTAAGGAATCTTGACGTAGGTGTTTTAACCTAGTCCTCTTCCCGTTCAAATTTTTCTTTAGGATCACGCGGTTAGTTTTTCGTTCGTTTGTTCTCAGCTCTTTTCATCCGGTGCATTTCTCGTCAAGTTTACTCGAGCCTCTTCATCTTTGAGATCAATCCTCAGTTGTTTTCTTTTCCCACCCGCCCAACCTTCTTCCTCTCGGAATCGGAGTCCGTAATAGAGTATCCATCCTACTCGTGTGAAGTCTTTGCTTTCTTTCCATAATGATTTCAACCGGTGTTTTCTCTTCAAGTTATTCGTCGGTTTCCCCTTCCAAGTTGCCTGTGTTTTTCCCGCCCTCCCACCCTTTTTCTTCCCGGAGTCTGAGCATCTATTCTAGAAGTTATTTCATTCATGCAGAGCCTCTTCAGTCTTTCGTCAATTGTTTCAACCGGTGAATTCTCGTCTCGGTGGTCATTCTTCATCTCTTTTCCGATGGACTCAATTCAAGTTTTTCGGTGTTGATCATATTCTTTTCCTCGGCTCAAGTGTTTTCCCTGCTCGTTCGCATCTCGCCAGTTTATCATTCCGGAGTTTGGAAGACATCTCAGGATATTCGTCTGTGTTTGAATTAATTCGAGGTTGTCACCTCATTCAAATATTTCAATTGTTCCGGTGCATCATCTATCTGTTCAACATCCCTTTCCAACGGTGTTTTTCTTTTAGTGGGCCCTAACCCACAGGTCTTTTCCCAGGATCTTACCTGACTCTTCTAATTATTCCGAAGCCATTCCTATTTCTTTTCAAGTCTGAGGTAAGTATGATTTCATCAGTCAGATGGCTTTCCAAGATCGATTTCAAATCATTTCATCGTCGGCTCAACCTCTTTTCTTTTCATTCTTCCGGAGTATCTCAGTAATTTTGATGGTTTTTCTCGTCGTCAGTCGAAGACCGAAGACGAGTATTTCCTCTAAATCTTGCCCGTTCTCCCGAAGATTCATGGTTCTAGCTTCATATCATCCTCTCGATTTATTTCAGTTTGTCACATATTCTTTCTTACCCATCTGGAGTATGTTAGGAGTTGTTTTCCCATTACTTTTACCGGAGGCCATCATTCCAGTTATCGTGCTCTATTTATCCCGGTGCTTCGTTCAAGTGTTATTTAATCAGCTCATGATCTCTTTGTTCTTTTGCAGCTAAATCCCCTCTAGCATATTTGTTCTCCTAATTCTTCTGGTGATTATTTCTCTTTCGTCAGTCATTTTTGAATTCTTACGGTGGTTCGTTCAAGATTCTTTTTCCTTGGTTATCATTTTAATCCTTTCGTTCTTTTCAATCCTACCTGTGGTTCATGAAGACTTTCTCAAGTTTTGGCGCTATATCTCCCCGTAATCTTTTCCCAATGTGAATAAGTAGTATGCAAATCCATTGCTTCTCATCAATTTAATTGGTGGAGGATAAGCATAACATAATTCTTATTCTCATTTCATCGTGGTCAAGTTGATTAATTCTTTCTTTGGAGATTGTTCATGATGAGTGATTTTCTCGGATCTAAGTGTTTCATCTTTTCTTTTCCGGAGTTCAAATTTTTCCTCAGCCATCTCGTCGGAACCTCCATCTAAATCATCGCAACACTCATCTATTCTTTCATCCTTCATTTTATCTCGTCATCCTTTTGGTACCGGAGTTCTTCATGGTTGTTCTTCATGTTTTAGTTCATTCTTCAAGTGTTCATCAAGATTCTTGTCGGTGGAGTTCAAGTATCTTTTCTTCTTGCATCTCGAAGTGCAATTAAATCTCTGTATTCTTTTGAAGTGGAGTTTTGCATTTCTTCATTCTTATCAATTATCCAATCATTTCCATTTGTGGCCGGTTATCACCTTATGATCTTGAGATGTTACCTATAAGACCACAACAAGCTTATTCTTTCGTTGTTGATTTTCTCAACAACTCCATTCAATCCTTCCTTCTACGTTCTTTTCATTCTATTTCAATTCTTTCCGGAGGTTTTGTGTCATGTCTTCATCAAGTATCATTCCGTCCTCTCAATCTCGTGTTCTTTTTCTTCCATTTTTCAGTCGGAGTGCTGCCTAAATCCTTTCAGTCTTATTCGTTTCTTATCTCGTTCTAACCGGAGTGGTTTCATATTCTATCTGATTCCGTGAGTTTTCAATTCTCGTGATTCCCATCGTTCCTCTCTTCTTCTTGAGTGCTCTCGATTCTTTGCTTCTTCTCTTGAGTTCTTGTTTCACATCATCCCTTTTCTCTTCCGTCTCGGTCCTAAGATCTCGGGACGAGATCTCTTGTTAGTGGAGGAGTGTTGTAACACCCCGGATTCGATGCGCCAGGTGTCTGCCAGCTATTCGCCTTAGTTGTCATGTCATTTGCTTGCGTGTTGCATTTTATCATTTCATCATGTGCATTTCATTTTGCATACGTGTTCGTCTCATGCATCCGAGCAGTTTCCCCGTTGTCCGTTTTGCAATCCGGCGCTCCTATGTTACCTGGCGTTCCCCTTTTGTCCCTCGTTGTGAGTGGGTGTTAAACTTTCTCGGAATGGACCGAGTCTTGCCAAGCGGCCTTGGTATAGCACCGGTAGACCGCCTGTCAAGTTTCGTGCCATTTGGAGGTCGTTTGATACTCCAACGGTTAACCGGGTAACCGTAAAAGCCCTCTTTGTGTTGCAGCCCAACACCCCTCCAAACTGGCGCAAAACCCAGCAAACTCCCCTCCATGCTCTCGGTCGTTCGATCACGATCGTGTGGGCGAAAACCGCTCCTCATTTGGGCTCTCCTAGCTCCCTATGCCTATATAAACGTCTTCCCCTCTCCATTTTCGGATCATTTTCCCCCTGAAACCCTAGCCCCGCTCCTCTCGCCCGCCGGACACGTCCGATCTGGCCGGACATGTCTGCGCCCCCCCCCCCGCCCCCGATGCCACTCCCGCGCCGCCATGTCACCGCCGCCCGTCCCCGGCCCGGCCGCACCGCCGCCCGACCCGGCTGCGCCGCTGCTCGACCCGGCCGCCTCGCCGCCGGCGAGCTTCGCGCCTGGCTCGCCTCCCACGGCGCCCGCGCCGTGCCCGCCACCGATGCGCCTCCCCATCGCCGCCGCCCTAGCGCGCCCGCACCCCGCGGTCGCCCGCCTCCGTCGCCGCCCGGCGACCGGCGCCACCGCCCCGCCCCTGCGCCTCCTCTTTCCTCCGCCTCCGCCCGGCCCGCGGCCATCTCTGCCAGGCGCCGTCGTGCTCGTCCGCGCCAGCTCCGGCCGGGTCCGGCCAGATCCGGTCTGGCCCGGCCTCGCCGGCATCCTCTCCAGCCTCCACTCCGGCTGCCTCTCCCTCTCTACTCCGGCGAGGTTCCGGCCAACCTCGGGAATCGTGCCTCGGATCTGGATCTGGAAGAAGAGGTTGACCCCAATTTCGGCCGTCCCGTAATTATTTGCATTATCATGCCATGTTCGTTGCATCGTATCTCTGTATCCGTAGCTCCGTTTTTGCGTGTAATATGTCAAATTGTTCGTCTCAACGAGTACTTCATTTCATTCCATTGCATCATTTTCATTTGAGTTCATCTTGATGCCCGAATCATCATTGCAAGAGTGCATGTTGCTGTTAATCTGCTGAAACTGTTATAACATGCTCTTTTGTCATTTTTGCCATGTTTGATGTGTGCATCCTATGAGGTTGATGTCTACATGTGTTTTGATCTATGCCATGCCATCTTTCCAGGGGTGTATGCCATGTATTTTTGTGATCACTGTGGTGACTAGCACAAGCATGTAAACTAGGCCTCGTGATGTTGCTGATTTCAGTCCCTGTTCTGCTGTTATTTTTATGCCATGTAAACTTGATGCTACAGAGAGATCCATGCTTATTTTGAGTTACTTCAGTAAGGATGTTTTGTACATATGGTTATGCTCTATCCATCCATGACCTTGGTTGTATTTATAGCTTGATGTAGGTTGTTGCAATCTAGCTCCAAAGTTGCTAAATGATGTTGTTGTGAGCCTGTTAACATGAAGTTCAGTTTTGCCATGTGATTTTCTAGTGATCCATGCACCCTATGATCTTGCTCTTGCCATGCTTAGCTTCATAAACATGTATTCTTATTGTTGGTTGCCTTGTCATGCCATGTATTGCTCTGTAGTGAGTGGTTCAAGCTCACCAACATGCCTACTTATTGTTGTTCCTGCCATGTATGAATCTGTCATATAAGTTGCTATGTTTACATGGGTGCCATCATATCTTGTGATCCTTTTTGGCTCATGGTCAGTAAGGGTCTTTTGTTCTATGCAATTAGTAGATTCATGCCATGCCTTTGTTTGCCATGTTAAGTTCCCTTAACATGTTGTTTGATAGCTCTAAACATTGCAACCTGATGTTATTTCCTGATAAGTCTGTAACTGTTATTATTTGCAATCTTGCCATGTGTGTTTGAGCATGTTCTAGTGATTTCTGGAGATAGCTCAGTGTTCATGTTTTGTTATACTTTACCTGTACATCTTGTCCATGCCTTTTGTTCTCACGTTCAGATGCTGTAGAATGTTGTTTTGATGCTTGCAATGTGCCTAGTTGTTGTTATGGACAGATTATTGTTATGACTTGTATAGAGTGCATGTGTTGAACCGTTGCTCCGTTTTGAGTGTGCTCTATATGAAACTTGCTTAGAATTGCATGTAGTTTCATATTATCATGTTGCATCCTTGTTTTGAGGTGTTTGCTTAATGTTTGGGTGCATTTTGCATCAATGTCATGTTTAACTTGTTTTGCTCATATCTTCTACGCCGTAGCTCCGAACTAAATGAACTTTATATGTAACTTGACTAGAATTTTGTGTAGATTCACTTGGTGCATCTTAGCTTGTTGTTTAACAACTTGAACATAAGGTTTATTCAGTTCTAGACCAATTTCGAAATTTGCATATGAGGACTTACCGGAATTGTTATATGTTGTTCCCGGCCTCATTTAAACTTGTTTTGATGTGTTGTTCTTGTTTGCATCATCTCTTGCCATGAGTAGTTTCATGTAGTCTTGTCTTGCATAATGCTTTTTTGTGCATCATGTCTTGTCTATGTGTGGTGTATTTACCATGTTGTGTGCTTCTTTTCGATAGTTCCTGTTTCGTTGTGATCGTGAGGATTCGTTCGTCTACGCTTGGTTCGGCTTCATCCGTTCGTCTTCTTCATGGACTCGTTCTTCTTCCTTGCGGGATTTCAGGCAAGATGACCACTACCCTGGATCTCACTACTATCATTGTTATGCTAGTTGCTTCGTTCTATCGCTCTGCCCCGCTACATATCTCTTGTTGATCAAGCTACCCAAATTGCCATGTCAGCCTCTAACCTTTTCACCCTTCCCAGCAATCCGTTGCTTGGCTATGTTACCGCTTTGCTCAGCCCCTCTTATAGCGTTGTTAGTTGCAGGTGAAGTTGAAGATAGCTTCATGGTGGACAGGATTTTGTTGGGATATCACAATATCTCTTATTTAATTAATGCATCTATATACTTGATAAAGGGTGGAAGACTCGGCCTTATGCCTGGTGTTTTGTTCCACTCTTGCCGCCCTAGTTTCCGTCATACCGGTGTTATGTTCCCGGATTTTGCGTTCCTTACGCGGTTGGGTGATTTATGGGACCCCCTTGACAGTTCGCTTTGAATAAAACTCCTCCAGTAAGGCCCAACATTGGTTTTACCATTTGCCTCACCTAGCCCCTTTTCCCTTGGGAGTCACCCTCTCGAGGGTCATCTTTATTTTACCCTCCCCCGGGCCAGTGCTCGTCGTGAGTGTTGGTCCAACCTGTCAGCCGCCGATGGCCACCAGGGGCAACTCTGGGTTGGCCTACCGGAAGTTTGGACAATCCGCTGTGCCCTGAGAACGAGATATGTGCAGCTCCTATCGGGATTTGTCGGCACATCCGGGCGGCTTTGCTGGTCTTGTTTTACCATTATCAAAATTTCTTGTAAACCGGGATTTCGAGTCTGATCGGGTCTTCCTGGGAGAAGGTATATCCTTCGTTGATCGCGAGAGCTTATCATGGGCTAAGTTGGGACACCCCTGCAGGGTATAATCTTTCGAAAGCCGTGCATGCGGTTATTGGTAGATGGGAATTTGTTAATGTCTGGTTGTAGATAACTTGACACCAGATCCGAATTAAAACGCATCAACCGTGTGTGTAGCCGTGATGGTCTCTTTTCGGCGGAGTCCGGGAAGTGAACACGGTTTCTGGGTTATGTTTGACGTAAGTAGGAGTTCAGGATCACCTCTTGATCATTGCTAGTTGACGACCGTTCCGCTTTCTCTCTTCTCGCTCTTAGTTGCGTTGGTTAGCCACCATATATGCTTAGTCGCTGCTGCAACCTCACCACTTTACCCCTTCCTTTCCCATTAAGCTTTGTTAGTCTTGATACCCATGGTAATGGGATTGCTGAGTCCTCGTGGCTCACAGATTACTACAACAACAGTTGCAGGTACAGGTTGCGATGATCATGACGCGAGATCGATGTTTGCTTGTTTTGGAGTTCTTCTGCTTCTTCTTCGATCAGGGGATAGGTTCCAGGTCGGCAGCCTGGGCTAGCAGGGTGGATGTCGTTTGAGCTTCTGTTTGTGTTTCATCCGTAGTCGGATGTTGTTCTTATGTATGATGATGTTGTACTCGTGTGGCTTTGTATGCCTCTTGTATGTATCCCCATCTATTATGTAATGTTGATGTAATGATATCCACCTTGCAAAAGCGTTTCAATATGCGGGTCTATCCTTGGTGGGACTTTCGAGTTCCTTTTGGATAGGGTCGCGTATTGGGCGTGACATGATCGCAGAGAAGTATTAGGGGGCAGCAATGAGAAGCGCAGCCCACGATTAGGAGACAGGTTCATCGGCATGCTCCAGTATGATCAATCAGGAGAGCTATACATGTTCTATGCTATTTTACCAGAGAGAGAGTAGCTAGCAGGAGTGATTTAGCTCTAGTTCTTCATGCTGCTCTTAATTAGTACTTGTCCTTTCATGTCCGTGTTCTTCGTTCTGAACTTAAGTGATTTGCTTTTGTGATGTTATGTATTAACGCTTATAATAATATCATGACAATCATGTTGAACTCGATCGATAATATTTTTGCTTCTGGTACAAGTGAATGTTTCTTCTTTAAAGCTAGTAGTGCTGGTGGTGATTAGATAGCTAGTTAATTATTATATCATTTAATGAAAAAAACCGCAGATTAGTTTCAGCTGGATGGATCCTACCTAAGTGATCAAGTATATGCCATATCCGTATATATTATAGTTGATCAAGTATAATATGGATATGTCATATACTCTAGCTAGCTAGCTAGTAGAGATATCCAATAATGCATCCAGTCAAAACTAATCCGCGATACTTTCACCTAATGATTTAACAACTCATTATAATGTAAAACAATCACTAAATTAAATTGAAAACACAAAATTAAAGAAAAAAATACCCAAACATTTAGTACCGGTTGGTGTTACCAACCGGTATTAATGCCCTCCACGCAAACGGGCCAGGCTCGTGCCACGTGGTGGCACTTTAGCGCCGGTTCGTGACGAAACGGTACTAAAGGGAGGGGACCTTTAGTCCCCACTCTTTAGTGCCGGTTGGCGAACCGGCACTAAAGCCCGTCACGAACCGGCACTAAAGGCCGGTTCTGTACTAGTGGGCCCTACGACCAGATGAAATGAATGTGTGGATGTACCTAGACATTGGCTGAGTGAAATGGTTGCATCGACAACTCTAGGTCGCTAAGTCAATGACATGGGATGGCACAAATGTAAATATAACATAGTACATATCGGACTATTAATCCTTGATGGAGAAGGAGGCTTACAGGAGCATCGAGCGATGGTGAAGCTAAAAAGTAAGATGTGGAAGACAAGAAAATTCGTGTTTGTGGTTCTCGTATAAAGGCGAAAGAGGAAAACACATGGCCGAGGATTACCATGGACATAGACAAAGCATATAGACGTGTGTAGAGAAGACAAATTTAATCAACCATGATTTGTAGCGGTAATCTTGCAAATTTCTACACTTGTTCACAAAGAAACCTTACATGTGTGTACGTGTGTATATTAATTGGCCGTGAGTATCCATGAAAGCTATCGTTTGAATGGTGTTCGGGGATAATATAATGTACTTGGGATAGCAACTTCTTCAACTAGTAGATCATAAGTAGGTCAAGCCACAACTTGTTGCTCACGTCAATCCTCTCTTCCCCACTTTGACAAAGACTTGCTACATGTAGGAGTACATCCAAAACTAGCTTGCTCTAACTTTCTTGTGGAAACTGCCCTAAAAGTTGGAAACAGGACATCAATGGTTTGACCATTTCTCCACACCCAACAATAAGGCTGGTCACATTAGGGAGTAACTTAGACTAGTGTCATGCATATGACACTAGTGTAAGTTATTATCTCCATAGCGTAAAGTAACATAGAGTAGTATCATAAATTGCTTCATTTATTATCTCATAGACTCATTTTGCCTCGGGAAGCGCTATTTTACAGTAACATATTATGTTACTACAAGCACCTCTTTACTCATTAAATACTTGCCACATAAACAAAATTGTCTTGGGTTGCGTTAAGTTATTACCTATGTTACTCCCACTATGGCTAGCCTAAGCAGTGCATATTTATACAAGAATGAATTGAAATGGTGGTGGTCCACATGAAAAGTTTAAACTAGACAAAGCTCGCCCCTTTTCCCATTTGGATTAATAAACTACTATGGGGACTACTAATTTTAGGTGTGGCTCGGCTGTATAGAATCAAACTATATAGGTCTTCAAACCGAAGTGAGCCTCGGAACCTTCCCGGAAGCAGCTCTAGGCATGCATATTGTTCTTTCTCGCCTCAGTGGGAACCGCACTGAACTAAACTAAAAATTTAGCACCGTAGGTATCCACAACTTCTTAGTGCACTTCTGTATATATGCCGGATCATTTGTCACACAGATGCGAGATGACACCTTGTTTGTCGCTCATCAGGCATGTACTTCCTCCATTCCATAATGTAAGACGCTTTTTGACACTACACTAGTGTGAAAAAACGTCTTACATTATGAACGGAGGGAGTAGTATATATATGCTAGGTTTATCTAACTTGTATATGGAGTATATGCTCCTGAAGTTTTTTTTTAAAGAGTATATACTCCGGTGATGCTTGATTAATTATCAAATTATTAAACTACAATCAGCATGGAATGTGCAAAACATACACGGCACGTATGTGCTACCTCGATTGAACAGGGGCGGGCAACGTGGTGGTTGAGTGGAACCAAACCGAAGTAGACAAGATGTCCTAATAATCGCGTGCGTTGCTTGGAAGAAGTCGATCCCCAACCAATAATCGGTGTTTCCTTTTCGCCGATGCTTCCATGCAATTAACTAGCTGCCGTGATAAGTGTCCTTCACAGATACTCTGTAAAAAAATATAAGACTTTTTCAGAAAAAGTATTATATTTCTTTATAGAGAGAGTAGAAAGCAAAACATGTGCACTAGCAGTGCTATACTCGTGAGCTATCCCAGGAAAATCAGAATGTTCATATATTTTTACTTGTACTACAAGAGTCCTAACTCCAGAGGGTGTTTTTGTCATTTGGCGCGTGCTTTCGTTCACTGACAACCCAGGTCCGTTGTGAGATTTATCCCTCTGAAAAAGCATCTGATGCTTCCCCGAAAAAAAAGCATCTGATACAGCCAAAGATTATTTTGTTCCACAAAAAGAAACAAAAATGACAAATCCAACATAAATAGTGTCAATAAAGACAAAAGCATGAATAGTGTAAAAATGACACAATTCACATATGAATTTGTCTTTTTTGTTTCTCAATGTGTATTTCAAATTGTGATCTGAATATTAAGGGCTCGTAGATACATATGTTGTGAACATTCATGACATTTTTGATATTTGTTGACACACCTAGACTTGAATTTTTTAAATTGGTCTCATGGGAGCATTTGCGTGCTTGTATGACCTGATATTCTCCCGTAGGGTGGCTGGCTGTTGGTTTGGAAGCGCGTGTCCATGCCAACAGATTATTCTGGTAGAGAATTTTTTTTTGAGAGAGAAATTCTTCATTCAAATTACGAATCAGTACAAAGTAGTTGACTCTTACAAGCACACTGAAACGCAAACACAAAGGACCATGAACACCTAGAGTACCCTAAGACAACCATAACACAGGAAGATCTCCGGAGCCCTGTGTCATCATCCCTGAATCTTGAGAGAAGACCCCTGCAGCAGAAAGATCTGCAACCAGTCACAAACATGTCATCATCTTCGACCACGGTACAATTGCCGCCACGCAGCTTCCTCCTTTCTTGACACCAGCGCTGAGAGGGCATGGACATCAATCCAACACACCTGCAACAGCCGTCGCCGTCTTTGGCTTTGAGTACCGCGAAAAGTGTCCCTTCCGAAAGGAAGAGAAGTCGAGTAATCCGACCGGTCCAGCCCCGCGGCCGGGCCATCCGCCCGAACAAAGCAGGATCTCCCACCAGCATCAGCGCAAAGGAGGGAGAAGAACACCAACAACAAATCATACCAATAAGGAAGAAGAAAGGTCTTCGTCTCTCTGCATCCATCGCCCATCTGAGGATCCAAACGACCAGTGCCGATGGACCTCCAACCACCATAGCCCGCGACCTCGACGAGATCCGGGGATCCCCAACACCGCTGGCTCCTAGACGAAGGCAAAAGCCTCACCTGACCACGAACGGAGCCCAAAGAAACTTATTCCGACGTGACACCACCGCAACGGCCTCGGCAGCGTCTTCCTCAACCCTAACCCTACCACACACCACCTAGCGAACAGACCCGGGGTTCCCCCTCCCTCCCGCCGCCGGAGCGGCCGACGGAGAGAGAGGGAACCGGCGGCGTCACCGGCGGCGCGCAAGGGATCCCGGTCGCCTCCTCCGATCTGGTAGAGAATTTGGAAGTATTCCCTCCATTCTTTGAAGTTTCAGAATTGTGACGAAGAGTTTTCTTGAATGATGCTCGGCTGCAGAGTTTGTGATGATTGATGCCTACATGCCTCCACGGTCTTCCGGTGTAAAGCAGAAAAACTCGGTTGATGGTGAAATATACAGGTCGGTAGACAACGAATTAGTGCAGCCCTAGATTATTCTGTTTTATGCACATATCCAATGCTGACTCTCAAACCCACTGGCGGAGCTACCGTGGATTCCTTGGGCAGGCCATCCTGAAGAAGAAAGCGTAGAAAAGAGATGGTCGAGGCCACTTGGCTGGCAAGTTGGGCCGTGTTTCAGCTGGACAGGGCGGGCCAGAGCACAAGTTGGCCCCAACGTAGCTCCGCCACTGCTCAAACCACCGACATCTTTCTGGATCGAAGCTGTTCGGACCGATTCTGCCATCCAATATGGTACCCCATTGGTCCGCGGAGCAGTCCTGACATTCTTTTCCCCTCAAATCGGTAGCAAACTGGGCCGTACCGCTGCCACGTAGGAATCTAACACCCCGGCCCACTCAAACCACCTCATGGTCACATTCTCTTCCACTCCACTCCTGCCCCCCCGTTGATTTGCATCCGCACTCTCCTTGTCCGACAACTCCGCTGCACTTCTCCGCCCGCTGCCTAGGCATCGTAGGACATTACAACCACCACCAATGCTTCCACTATCATTGGAGTATGCCGCCATCCACCCAATATCCCTCCGCAGCCAGGTACCCTCCGTCCCAGTAACGACGACGTCCATGGCGAACTGCACGCCCGACAGGTGTTCGGTCAAATGCTATTGTGCATAATTTTCAACTTCATGTTGTTTTAGAGTCTACCCGGTGAAGGAGGATGAGTTGTTGCACATGGTTTGGTAGGAGCGCAAGGGGTGGGGTCTTTTGGCAGCACATGCATGGTTTGTTTCATGCGCAAAATCACTTTGCACCCTACGACATGTACATCATCTGTGAGCTCTATGTGAAATCATTAGGGCATTGATTGTACATCATACAGAACTCCGTCATGAAGTTTTGTGGTGCGGTTGAACGAGTGGAGGCAATGTGGCCATTGTGCGCGACAACCATAGAGATCGTAAGTTTTGGTTCTTGTTGCTCTATATATTTGTTAATTTAATCATTCACTCAATGTTGCGTTACACTTTGTGTAGCCTGCATGTGCCGCTGTGATGTACTGTAGGTCAGAGCGCACGCCAATTACGCACATACATTGTTGGATAAAGTTTAAGGGGCAGTATGTGTGGGATAACCTGTGCCGGCTCTGATTATTCTAATATCGTTGAATTTAATCTATCCATGAAAAACTTGTTGAACATCTGATTATCTAGTTGAATTTGAACTATTGTCGTACTAGAGATATTTGCATGTTATTTATGGATGACTAATGCTATTTTCTATCTGAACTATGTTGAATTATGTCATGTTCGACGAAAATGGTCCAGATTGTTGAAATCCGGTTTGAAATGTATGTCGGCACGGTTGGATAGCCGGCTTCCGCATAAATGCCTGCGGATTGGTCCCCACCGGTCCGGGGACGGATACAATGTCCATTTTGAGAGTCAGCTTTGGAGATGCCTTAAGCACCTGACTTGGCCACCGCTGCAATGCTATATCTCAAACCAATGCTTGGCCACCGCTGCAATGCTATATTGAAAACAATGTACTCCCTCCGTTCCTAAATACTTGTCTTTCTAGAGATTTCAACAAGTGACTACATACGGCGCAAAATGAGTGAATCTACACTTTAAAATATGTCTACATACATCCGTATGTTGAGTCCATTTGAAATGCCTAGAAAGACAAGTATTTGGGAACGGAGGAAGTATCATGCATGCATGAACGCACATGATTCAAGTGAGATGGTGGCGATGCCCGCCATCATTACAAGTATGTGTAGTGTAGGTAAGGGCTACCACCGGTGACAAACGACGACATGGGTGGGTCATAGACTAGGGAAGGAGTGTGAAGATGATACATGCATTGAGTGTAGAAGAGACAAGGTGGCACCCCAAATCATTACAAGTCCGTGGAATTGAAATTTGATGAAGAAACAGACTCGTGAAAAGTTGTGTGCTGACGTGTGATGATCATGCTTACCGCCTTGGGATTGAGCACATATGTCCATGTGACAATCATTGATGACGGTGGCAAGGAGGAGAAGTGACAACATGGATGAATCGCTAGGGGCATGCGCGGATTTCTTTCTCTTGTTGCAACACATGGGCACATTTGCTTCATATTATAAAATGTAGTAAGACTTAATATATCATATATTTTGTTTTGTAAAGTACATCCCCTCTCTAGTAAACCCTACCTGCGGCCCTAAAAATATATCAACATTTGTCAATCGGAAATGGGTAGGTAAACAGATGATCCAAGAATAAACATAAACACACAAGATCGAACACCGACAACCCAAAGCAGTAGATGGATGCTTGTGAATCCCATCTTAGGTTGGAGATGAGAACTTGATGATGAAATCGTAGATATGATCACTGACCTCCTGTGCCCTCTCCAACTGGATGAAGTGGCCGGCACCGGGGAGGACGACCACCTCCTCTAGCAGCGGCACGTCCTCCTTGAACCCGCCCCCGTGGATGTACTCCTGGACCCCCTCGAAGTGGTACGTGATTTCACCTTCACCCACCACATACTTGGTCGGCACCTGCACCTTGGCGTCCGCCCACGCCGCAGCCAGCTCGCAGTTCCTGTCCAGGTTGCGGTAGTAGTTGATGCCGCCAGTGAACCCAGTCCTCTCGAACTCGGCGCCAAAGTAGTCCACGTCTTCCTCGGTGAGCCAAGGAGGGAGCGTAGACGTCGGGTACTTGTCGTCGTGCATTTCCTCGTCGCAGGCCACGCCGTGGCTGAAGCAGTGGCACATGATCTGCCGCAGGAGGCGCCTAGCGTGCTCCGGCGCGAACTGCCGCGCCTCCGCGACCCCGGGCTCCTGGAAGCGGCACATGTAGTAGTCGGGGCCGTAGGCGCGGTTAAAGTAGTCGGTGGGCTTCACGAAAGCGGGTCCATTGCGTGCGATTATGTTGCGTATGAAGGCGAGGCTGGTGTTGACGAGTGCCGTGACGCGGTCCGGCCGGAGCAGGCACACGTACCACGCGATCAGCGCCCCCCAGTCATGGCCCACCACAAACACCTGCAACGGTGAAATTTCAAATTTCTCCGAGTGAAGGCTGCAGTGGTACTAAGTCTCATCACATGTATTGGTTCTCGTTTTGGACTGGAGACACCTCTAATTAACTAATACTAGTTCAATACTAAGGTGGTGTTTGTTTCTCTAGTCCTAGGACTTTTCGAAAAGGACTCTCAAGGAGGTGCTTCTAAGGACTTTTAGTAAAAAGTCCCAAAAAAGTCTCACCCTGTTTGGTTTGCTAGGGACTTTTTCTAGTCCCTACATCAAAAAGTCCCTAGAAACAAACACCCCCTAAGGCTGGTCGTAATGGTAGTACCATAAGCGGTATCATGCATGCCAACTACACTTTTTGAATGATGTGGCACATAATTAAATGAGGAAAGAGAGGATGTGATATCATATAATGATACCATATCATATTAAATGTTGTACTACTTTGTGTCATGCATGGCAATTAATAAGGCAGTCTACGACACTAACTTATGATACTATGCATTACGAAAGTAGTATCATACACTAGTATCATATGCATGATATTAGTATATGATACTCCCCATTACAAACAGCCTAAGGATTCGATCGTTTGGCACACTAATACTAGTTTCATACTACAAAATAAGTGATCTCCAGCCCTTATCCAATTTTCTTTTTTGGCAACAGCGGCCACTTGCATGTTTATTACTAAATATGAAGAAATCGTAAATGTGAATGACATATCATTAAAAGAACTTTCCCACTATCCGAAAAGGAAAACTGATACCGAACGATCGGTAGTTAGCACAGTCCAACAATTAAAGATATTTATAATTAATACTAAGTGCAAAAGGATTCTGAACACAAATATTAGCTTGTCTACGTTTGCCACACTATAATTTAGCAAGATTTGATCC
Source organism: Triticum timopheevii (assembly GCA_963921465.1). NCBI lineage: Eukaryota > Viridiplantae > Streptophyta > Magnoliopsida > Poales > Poaceae > Triticum > Triticum timopheevii. The sequence goes on from OY997271.1 coordinate 42,233,824, forward strand.
ACAAAAGTAACTAGGTTGATGTTTTTGTCCAATCCACGTTTCAACAAAAAATTACTTTAGCAACACGTACATACACTTAAGGACTACTTTATTCTAAAATATTTTTTTTGGGGAGAATTCTAATCGTTGAGATTTTTTTCTTACTGCATGGGCTCAGTTGACTCGGTAGAGTATGTTAAATTTTGGCTATGAACCACACAAGCATGCTGATCAAAAAATTAGTCCTTCGCTGGATCAGAATGACCAGCCTCAGTGAGCTCCTATGGACGGAATCATACCTTTGCAAGCCCGAGGGTATTGAGAAGCGCGACGATGTCACCGACGATATGGAAGGCAGTGTAAGATTCCACGTCGGCCGGGGCGGTGGTACCACCGTAGCCACGGAGGTCAGGCGCAACGCAATGGTAGCCACGCGCTGCCAGATTCTCCATCTGATGGCGCCACGTGTACCATAGCTCCGGGAAGCCGTGTAGGAACAACACAGTTCCCTTGGAGTGCCCCTCTGGGCCGGCCTCTGCCACGTGCATCGAGATGTCATTCACCTCCACAGTCCGGTGCCTGATCACCGCGCCCTCCATGCTCGCCATCTCTCTCTCTCTCTCTCTCCGCGTGTGTGTGTATGTGAGGGGGGGGGGGGGTCTGTGTGTTGCAACTTTAGCTTGTAGGAGTAGGTACTTAAAGACAGGAAAATGTATATATCTACTCTGATGTAGATTGGGTGGTTGCAATCTGTCATGCTAGGGAATTTTTAATCTTGTATTATTTGTCGTTCACATTATGGATTCTAATCATGGCCAGTTTATCGTATTATGTATTTATATAAGGAATTTTATATGGACATAATGAGGTAGACTTTTGCGCAATTTGTTTTATATGAGTTTGCTACTTGTTGCTTTGTTTTCTATATATATATGCTTACCTTAGTGGTGGTTTATATATGTACATGTATGCAATGCATCTGCACTATAATAATGCTGTGGATGTCGCTGCAGTTTGTTTTATGTGAGCTTACTCGTTGTAGTTCTGTTTTTTTTTTCTATATAGTACTACAAGTATGCAATGCATCTGCACTAATAATACAATGGAAGTCATCACAGTTTGTTTTATCTGAGCTTGCTAGTTGCTGCTCTGTTAGGCTTAAATACATACATTTATGCAATGCATCTACAATAATGCAGTGGAAGTCGCCGCATCACACTTGAATAAAGTGGTATGCTAGCTGGTGTACACTAGAATATTACTAGCCGTTTATAGTAAATTACCAGCCATGATCGATTGCCTAAATTTACTAATATGAACCACAACAGACTGGGTCGGCTCGCGGTGATAGAGACCTACTCCCTTCGTCTCATAATGTAAGACTTTTTTTTATACTAGTGTAGTGTTAAAAAAATGTCTTACATTATGGCACTAGTGTTAAAAAATGTCTTACAGTATGGAACACAGGGAGTACCTTGTAATGCACGTACATTCGGTCCCGCCTCCCTTAGTGTCCAACTTAACTGTACGCACCACATTAACTTGTCTACTACCTTAGATAACTCTAGTAGAGTTGTCATAATTCATTTTTCTTTAAATTTTTATTACATCCAGCCTCTACATCATTGTGATGCACACAACCATATTTTTATTAAAGCTAATGCAAGGCAATGAAGTCAAAGTCATCAACAAGTGAAGTACAAGATATAGGCTACAACATCAGAACCAATACAAGATATGAATTTAACACCTATGACCAAATTAACTTCCTCTGCAATGCCGTCAAGAAGAGATAAATGACCTTGCGCCGCCTCCATGTCCGGTCGGAGACGACTTGGACATGGATTATAATCCTAATTGCGGATAGAAACCAATGAAGGCAAACACATTGGCAAGTAGAGAATTGTTGGGAAACGTAGCATGCAATTTCAAAAAAATTCCTATGCTCACGCAAGATCTATCTAGGAGATGCATAGCAATGAGAGGGGGAGAGTGTGTCCACGTACCCTCGTAGACCGAAAGCGGAAGCGTTAACTTAACGCACTTGATGTATTCAAACGACTTCTCGAATCAACCGATCAAGTACTGAACATATGACACCTCCGAGTTCTGCACACGTTCAGCTGGATGATGTCCCTCAAACTCTTGATCCAGTATAGGTACGAAGGAGTCGATGAGTTACGCCAGTACAACGGCGTGGTGACGGTGATGGTAATGTGATCCGGGGAGGACTTTGCCTAAGCACTACGACAATATGATCGGAGGAGTAAACGGTGGAGGGGGGCACCGCACACGGCTAAGAAATAATTGTTTTCCTTTGGGGTGCCCCCTGCCCCCGTATATAAAGGAGGAGAGGGAAGGAGGCCGGCCCTTGGGGTGTGCCAAGTGGGGGTAGTCCAACTAGGATTCCCAATCCTAGTCGCCCTCCCCCCCTGCTTCCTTTCCAACAGAGGGGGAAGGGGGAAAGAGAGGGAGAGGGAGAAGGAAAGGGGAGCCGCGCCCCCTCCCCCTTGTCCAATTCGGACTCCCATGGGGGGGCACCTCCTGCGGCCTGCCTCCATTTCTCCACTATGGCCCAATAATGCCCAATACTTCACCGGGGGGTTTTGGTAACCCCTCGGTACTCTGAAAAATACCCGAACCACTCCGGAACCATTCCAGTGTCCGAATATAACCTTCCAATATATCAATCTTTACCTCTCGACCATTTCGAGACTTCTCGTCATGTCCGCGATCTCAACCGGGACTCCGAACAACCTCCAGTCACCAAAACACATAACTCATATAATACATATCGTTATCGAACATTAAGCATGCAGACCCTACGGGTTCGAGAACTATATAGACAAGACCGAGACACCTCTCCTGTCAATAACCGATAGCGGAACCTAGATGCTCATATTAGTTCCCACATATTCTACGAAGATCTTTATCGGTCGAACTGCAATGTCAACATACATTATTCCCTTTGTCATCGGTATGTTACTTGCCCGAGATTCGATCGTCGGTATCTTCATACCTAGTTCAATGTCGCTACCGGCAAGTCTCTTTACTTGTTCCGTAGTGCATCATCCCGTAACTAACTCATTAGTCACAATGCTTGCAAGGCTTCATATGATGTGCATTACCGAGAGGGCCTAGAGATACCTCATTGATACTCAGAGTGACAAATCCTAATTTCGAGCGGGCCCAAAGATACCTCTCTCATACTCAGAGGCTTCATATGATGTGCCAACCCAACAAACACCTTCTAAGATACCTATAGAGCATCTTTATAATCACCCAGTTATGTTGTGATGTTTGATAGCACACAAGGCATTCCTCTAGTGTCCGGGAGTTGCATAATCTCATAGTCAGAGGAATATATATTTGACACGAAGAAAGCAGTACCAATAAAACTGAAGGATCATTATGCTAAGCTAACGGATGGGTCTTGTCCATCACATCATTCCACTAATGATGTGATCCCGTTTATCAAATGACAACTCATGTCCATGGCTAGGAAACTTAACCATCTTTGATCAACGAGCTAGTCTAGCAGAGGCATACTAGGGACACGGTGTTTTGCCTATGTATTCACACATGTATCAAGTTTCCGGTTAATACAATTCTAGCACGAATAATAAAAATTTATCATGAATAAGGAAATATAAAATAACAACTTTATTATTGCCTCTAGGGCATATTTCCTTCGGTCTCCCACTTGCACTAGAGTCAATAATCTAGATTACATTATAATGAATCTAACACCCATGGAGTCTTGGTGCTGATCATGTTTTTCTCGTGGAAGAGGCTTGGTCAACGGGTCTACAACATTCAAATCCGTATGTATTTTGCAAATCTCTATGTCTCCCTCCTTGACTAAATCTCGGATGGAGTTAAAGCGCCTCTTGATGTGTTTCGTCCTTTTGTGAAATCTGGATTCCTTCGCCAAGGCAATTGCTCCAGTATTGTCACAAAAGATTTTTGTTGGACCCGATGCACTAGGTACTACACCTAGATCAAATATGAACTCCTTCATCCAGACTCCTTCATTTGCTGCTTCCGAAGTAGCTATGTACTCCGCTTCACACGTAGATCCCGCCACGACGCTCTGCTTGGAACTGCACCAACTGACAGCTCCACCATTTAATAAAAATACGTATCCGGATTGTGACTTAGAGTCATCCGGATCAGTGTCAAAGCTAGCGTCGACGTAACCACTTACGACAAGCTCTTTGTCACCTCCATAAACGAGAAACATATCCTTAGTCCTTTTCAGGTAGTTTAGGATATTCTTGACCGCTATCCAGTGATCCACTCCGGGATTACTTTGGAACCTCCCTGCTAAACTTATAGCAAGGCACACATCAGGTCCGGTACACAACATAGCATACATGATAGAACCTATGGCTGACGCATAGGGAATGACTTTTATTTTCTCTCTATCTTCTGCAGTGGTCGGGCATTGAGTTTGACTCAACTTCACACCTTGTAGCACATGCAAGAACTCTTTCTTTGACTGATCCATTTTGAACTTCTTCAAAATTTTATCAAGGTATGTGCTTTGTGAAAGTCCAATCAATCGTCTTGATCTATCTCTATAGATCTTGATGCCCAATATATAAACAGCTTCATTGAGGTCTTTCATTGAATAACTCTTGTTCAAGCATCCTTTTATTCTATTTAGAAATTCTACATCATTTCCAATCAACAATATGTCATCCACATATAATATTCAAAATGTTATAGAGCTCCCACTCACTTTCTTGTAAATACAGGCTTCTCCAAAAGTCTGTATAAAACCATATGCTTTGATCACCTCATCAAAGTGTATATTCCAACTCCGAGATGCTTGCACCAGTCCATAAATGGATCGCTAGAGCTTGCACACTTTGTTAGCACCTTTAGGATCGACAAAACCTTCTGGTTGCATCATATACAACTCTTCTTTAAGAAATCCATTAAGGAATGCAGTTTTGACATCCATTTGCCAGATTTCAAAATCATAAAATGCGGCAATTACTAACATGATTTAGACAGACTTAAGCATCGCTACGGGTGTGAAAGTCATATCGTAGTCAACTCCTTGAACTTGTCAAAAACCCTTTGCAACAAGTCGAGCTTTATAAATAGTAACATTACCATCAGTGTCCGTCTTCTTATTGAAGATCCATTTATTATGTATGGGTCACTGATCATCGGGTAGATCCACACTTTGTTCTCATACATGGATCCTATCTCAGATTTCATGGCCTCAAGCCATTTATCGGAATCTGGGCTCATCATAGCTTCTTCATAGTTCGTAGGTTCGTCATGGTCAAGTAACATGACCTCCAGAACAGGATTACCGTACCACTCTGGTGCAGATCATGCTCTGCCAGACGTACGAGGTTCTGTAGCAACTTGATCTGTAGATTACTGATCTTTATCATTAGCTTCCTCTCCAGTTGGTGCAGGCATCATGGGAACAGATTTCTCGGATGAGCTACTTTCAAAATTGAGAGTAGGTACAATTACCTCATCAAGTTCTACTTTCCTCCCACTCACTTCTTTCGAGAGAAACTCCTTCTCTAGAAAGGTTCCGTTCTTAGCAACAAAAATCTTGCCTTCGGACTTGTGGTAGAAGGTGTACCCAATTGTTCCCTTAGGGTATCATATGAAGACGCACATTTCCAATTTGGGTTCGAGCTTATCGGGTTGAAGCCTTTTGACATAAGCATCGCATGCCCAAACTTTAATAAACGACATCTTAGGTTTGCTACCAAACCACAGTTCATATGGTGTCATCTCAACGGATTTTGATGGTGTCCTGTTTAAAGTGAATGCAGTTGTCTCTAATGCAAAACCCCAAAATGATAGTGGTAAATCGGTAAGAGACATCATAGATCGCACCATATCCAATAAAGTGCGGTTACAACATTCAGACACACTATTTGTGGTGTTCCGGGTGGCGTGAGCTGTGAAACTATTCCACATTGTTCTAAATGAAGGGCAAACTCGTAACTCAAATATTCTCCTCCACGATCAGATCGTAGAAACTTTATTTTCTTGTTACGATGATTCTTGTCGGAGTAATGGGCCATGGGTAGGCTAACACGAGTCCCAGGACCTTTCAAGACATCGGGGCAGGCCGCGCCCCTCAAGCCGAGTCCCAGACGGCGACTCCAAGATAAGCCGAGTCCCAGACGGCGACTCCACGATTAGCCGACTCCAAGCTGGCGACCTCCAGAGAGAGGCCGACTATGGAGAGTCGGCCCATGACTCCTCCCTCATCTCGAAGTACGATGTGGGGTACGGCCACGGCGTGGCCATTCTCCCCCTGCTTACGAAGGGCCAGCATGGCTACAGTGAGCCGTATCGCTGGAAGATCTCCGGCGAGGCGCCGCACTATTGTCATGCCTGCCCTGACCTCAGCCACAGTGCGCAACGCACTGTGCCCACGACGCCGGCCTGTACAACCCGAAGGCGGCGGGGCCGCCTGTCACTGGGTGGGCCGAAGGCGGCCTAAGCGCCCCGAAGACGGACCTGCGGGAGTCGGCCTCCCTGGAGTCGGTCGGCTCCTCCCCAGGGCCCCACGAGCCATTATCCAGATAGGATGGGGAATGGCGATAGTGATCGCCCGATAGACGGCGACACTGTTGCCACGCCCCGATGACCAAGCCTGCGTCATCAGGAGTGCCGCTACAGTATCAAGCCTGTCCGCGGGACCCACCGGACGGCGGGCCCCAGAAGCCGGCAAGGAGGACGGCGGCCTGAGAGACAGACGGCTGGGACCCGTGCCCATCCGGATTACTATTGTACCCCTGCGGGGTAGGCCTATATAAACCCCCCGGGGCACCCATGCAAAGGGTTCGGACCTTGATAGAGATAGACCAGATAGCGCAGGGAGGAGAGAGCTAGCCTTGCCCTCCCCTGCCTCCCGAAATAGCTCCAGGAGCACCATTGTAACCACTTTGCCTTAGTGATCATGCGGAGACCCCGCAGAGCAGCAGTAGGGGTGTTATCTCCTAGGAGAGCCCTGAAGCTGGGTAAGTTCCGCCGGCGTGCATGTCTTCGCCTTATCCCGCTTCCAGGCACCGGGGACGTTCTACTCGCTCCCACCATGATAAGCCATCCTTTGGCATATGTCGCACCCAACCCCCGACATTTGGCGCCCACCGTGGGGCGAGGTGCACCGTCGTCCGGAGATCTGCTCTGGACGGGAACCCTGTTCCTCCCCGGCGAGCACAGCCAGCCCGGCACGCCGGATGGCGTATGTGCCGACGCGCTGCACGGCGCTGAGATTGCCTGCGCGGCGAGCTACCTCGCTAACCTTCTTGGCGAGGTTAGCATCTCCGATGAGCCCGCATCCGATGCAGGCACAGGTGGCCCCGGAAGCCTCCTCGCGGGCCTCCTCGACCATCTCCACGTCACCGGCGAGCCTGCCGTGGACTTGGAGTCCGTAAGCTCCACCGACCCGATGCTGGTCGACTCCGACACCGCGTCGCTTGACACGTTCCCCTCCAACATGGTGATCTACAACGAGCCGCTCCCTTGCGAGGGGAGCGGCGGAAGCACCGTCACTGAGGTCCTCGTCCTCGAGCACGGCGAGCGCTCCGGCGAAGGAGCGCACGACCCACTTGACGCGGCCCCGTGAGACCTTGCAGCGCCGATTCCGGAAGACGCCGACGCCGAGACGCTGGAGGCACTCCGCCTTCAGCTCGTCGAGGGCGCGAAGAAGCTGGCAAGCATGAGGCGCTTGTCAGAAGCCTACCAGCGCGAGATGGATCGTGCCGTAGGCGGCTCGCCGGCTCCAACCGAGCCTAGCCGCCTAGGCGCGGTCCGACAGCGCAGCGCGGCAATCACCAACCTCCTCGGGGCTGATCGCCCTGTATATGCCACACCCGTAGAGAATATCCGTGCCGCCCAGGCGGCGCCAGACGAGCTCGACAACTTCGAAGGTGAAGAGCACCGCATGATGACGGAGCGAGTCCAGCAACTCCTTGACGCGGCTGCTACGCAGAACGCGGCCGGCGGCCGTACCAATGCACCGCAGCAACCCTACGACGACCCGCCTTCCCGCCGAGATCAAGGCACGACGTCCAGGACGCCGACTGGCGGAGTCCGCGGAAGAAAAGACAAAGAGCCGGCTGTCAGTCGCAGTCGGACTCACATCACCATCGAGCGCGACCAAGACGGCCGCCCCAAAGCGGTGGAACGGCAGGACGACTACCTGCCTCCCCCTCCTCGCAGGGAAAGGCGAGTCTCCCCGCCGCCCCTTGAGCATCCGACTCTCGGTGACCGCCTTGGCCGCCGAGAGGGAGTCAGAGAGAATGACGCCCGCCACCGGATCGACCGACTCCACCGATCCCTGGCGCTAGAAGAAGAAGATGAGCTGGGCCTGCCTTGCTTTGGGCCCCGCATCCGAGATGAGCCTTTCCCCAAAGGGTTTACGCTCCCCCGAGACACACCCAAGTACACCGGCTCCGTGAAGCCCGAAGACTGGCTAATCGACTACTCCACGGCCGTCAACATAGCAAACGGCGACAAGCGAGTCGCCGTAAAGTACGTTCCGCTCATGCTCCAGGGCATGGCCCAGACATGGTTGAACAGTTTGAAGCCCCGCAGCATTAATAGTTGGGTCAACTTCACCGAGGCTTTCGTCCGCAACTTCACTAGCACGTACAAGCGACCCCCCAAGCTGCGTCAGCTCTCCTTGTGCGTGCAAGGCCCTGACGAGTCTACTCGCGACTACCTCACGTGATGGGGCGAACTCCGGAACTCCTACGAGGGCGTGCACGAGGTGCAGGCTATCGAGTACTTTACTGTCGGGTGCAGAGAAGGCACCCTCCTCAAGCACAAGCTCCTCTGCGACGAGCCGGAGACCCTCGACGAGTTGCTGGTCATTGCAGACAAATATGCCACAGCCGACTCCTCTATCAAGACAGAGATTCAAGTTAGTGCGAGTGGCAAAGTAGCCCCTCAAGCTCCCAGAACTCCAGCTGGAGATACCAGTCGGAGACAGCAGCAGAATGATCATAAGCGCAAGGCCCCGCAGCCGACTTCCAGCAGTCGGCAGGTTGCAACGGTTGAAGACCAACAGCCTGAGGGGCAGCCTCCGGCGAAGCGGCAGAAAGGCGGCAAGTCTAACTGGTTGCCGGCCTTCTCTTACGAGTAGACTCTTGATGGCCCCTGCAAGTTCCACAGCGGCGCGAAGCCGTCCAACCACACCACTCGGAAAGTGCCACTGGCTCACCAGAATCGCCAAGGGAGACGGCCTCCTCCCTTCTCCGCCTGCTGGGCCGCCGCCTCCTCCGCCGCCTCAGCAGCCGGCGGCCAGGCCAGTCGGCGCCGTACAAGACGAGTTCCCAGATGAGCACGGAGCCTATGTGGTATTCACCAGTGTAGAAGATGACCGGCGCAGCAGGCGCCAACAATAGCATTGGTCCGAAAGGCCTATCAGTTGGAGCAGAGCTGATCACCCAGAGGTGATGCCGAGTCCAGGCTCCTACGCCTTGGTCTTAGGCGGCACATTCACCACAGATAGGCGGGCCGCTCGCTTCTCGCGAGTACCGATAGACGGAGGCAGCAGTATCAACATCCTGTACAAGGATACAATGGAGAAATTAGGAATCAAGCGAAGGCAACTTCAGAGCAGCCGGACTGTGTTCCACGGAATCGTCCCTGGCCTTTCCTGCTCACCAATCGGCAAGATCCTGATAGATGTCCTCTTCGGAGACAAGGATCATTTCCGCCGAGAGCCAGTTTGGTTTGAGGTGGTGGACCTTGAAAGCCCATATCATGCATTGCTTGGCCGACCCGCCTTGGCCAAGTTCATGGCGGTCCCCCACTACGCCTACCTCAAGATGAAGATGCCGAGTTCCAAGGGAATCCTAATCGTGTCCGGCGACTACAGGAAGTCGTCCGCCTGCGCGGCCGAGAGTAGTCGGCTGGCCGAGTCTCTGGTGATCGCAGCTAAGAGGCGGCTCCTTGCTCGGGTCGTAGCGATGGCCGGCAAGCAGCCCGAGTTATCGCCCGACCCCAAGGAGTCGGAAGCAGATGGATCATTCAAGCCAGCCAAAGAAACAAAGAAGATACCATTGGACCCGGAGCACCCGGAGAGGTACGCTGTCATGGGCACAGGCCTTGTGTAGCGACCCGACCTCAGATGGTCAAGTCTCTGTGCTCAGGTGTCATCCCTGGATCAGTAATGCTGACACCACATAGTACTTCGAAGGATTTATAACAGAGTAGCAATCACACACTTATTACATCGAATGTCTCAAAAGATAACTTATTACAATAATATGGCTTAAGGCCATCTAATGCGATAACAGCGGAAGGCTTCGAAGATAAAGTGAGTCCATCAACTCCAACGGCATAACTGAGCTGCACGGAAACGACCTACGAACCTTACTCCTCGTCTGAAAAGTCTGCAACATAATACGTTGCAGCCCGAGAACGGGTCAGCACATGGAATATGCTGGAAATGTAACACAAAAGAGCAATAACAGAATAATGCTACTACTACATGGATATTTGGCTGGTGGAAAGCTCTATGGTTACAGTTTTTTGCGAAAAGCCAATTTTTCCCTACTACAAAGGAATCAGTTTTAATTTAACTATCATGGTAGTTGAAACATCATTTGAGAAGGTACACCCCAACTCAATGATCCCAATTAAAAGTAATTTAACAACCCAAGAAAAATTGATTTTAGAGTGTTGAGATACATGCGAATACTCAAGTACTAGATACTCAGAATTGTCCATAACCGGGGACACGGCTAACCATGATTAGATTGTACACTCTGCAGAGGTTTGCAGACTTTTCCCCGCAAGACTCGAACGCCTCCATTGATTCTCGCACTGCATGGTGTTTGAGAGACGGATGACCGAGACACAGTCTTTCAGAAGCATTAACTCTCTACTCCGGGTAGACCATACCAAACCTACAAACCCACTACCTGCTGATCCACCTCTTCAAGAGCTTCACGCAACTTACTCAAACTATGCTAGAGCCCATAATAGCTTGCGGCTGCACACGGAAGTTTCTAGCATGAATAGACTCAGTTCCCTTTGAGCCTGGGTGGCGGTCCATAGGAGAATCACACGGTAACCCCGGGATTTCCAAAAATAAAACAGGCAATCACTCGTAACCCCAGGTGCCTCAATCCACCCAAATGTGTATTAAAGTTGCCACCTTAAGTAAACCATTAATTAACAATCTCACATCTGTCATGGATATCACTCAAACCCAATCCACGTCTACGAGCATAGCATGGCAATATAAGCATAACGTAGAAGTAACTCCCAAGGGTTTGATAATAAACATGGCAATAGGTTCTACCTCAGCAACTACTTCCCAACCCACAAGTTAAAGACATCCTAGTCATGCAATGTTTGAGGGTTGAAACTAATGCATAAAAACTAGGTATGAAAAGAGTATGATCAATGTGTTACTTGCCTTGCTGACGATCCGGGTATCCTAGAGACTCATTGTAACACGCTTCGCACTCCGGGAATTCTAGCGCAAGCAAACAATAACATACATAAGCAACAATCAAAGATGCACAAGTAGAACTCCAGATAAAAGGGTCTGACCGGAGAGTTCAACTTAAGAACTCCGGTTTGCAAGAAGAATCAAATCAAACGAAGCAACGAAACTCAAACGGCAAAAGAACAACTTTGTTTTACTAATCTGGATCTAAGCAAAATTTTACAGAAGAAAAATCTTGTTTGAGTTGATTATTCGGAAAGAGGGTTTCGAGACGAAACTCCAGGCGCTTGAATCGCCTGATTCCGATAAACGAGCGAAAAGATAAACAGGTTTGAAAAACAGATCAGAAATCACGATCAAAATAATCGCGGAACAAATCCGATAAAAAGAAAAACGTCGAACTGCTAAACGGACGGACGTTCGTTAGCAGAAACTAAACAGAGAACGCGTTCGTTAAAACGAACGGGCGAACGAACGTTCGTTAAGTAAATAAATCAAAAAAAATAAATCGATCTTAAAAACGCTCTAGGGTTTTCAAAAAAAACTGAGGGTTTATTTAAGAAAACCGGCGGCGGGGTTTGGGTACCTCCGGCGACTCGTCCGGCGGGGTGGCGGCTCCGGCGGGGCTTCGAAGGCGGCGGCGGGCTGCGGGGCTGCGGCGGGAGGCGGCGGCGGCGACGCGGGGCTGCGGCAGCGGCTCCGGCAGCGGGCCGCGGGTGCGGCGGCGGCGGCGGGCTGCGGTGATGGTGGTGGCGATGTGGCGGCGGGGGCGGCGGCTTTATAGGGGGCGGGGCGGGGCTGGCTTGGGCGAGGGGGCGCCCGGGGGTGGAGTCCGGCTCGGACCCGCCCTCGGCGTCCATGCCGCGCACGGCGCGCGCGCGGGGAAGGCGGCGGCGGCTGGCTCGGCCGGCCTGCTTTGCTGGGTCTTCGGCCCAGTCGGGCGCGAGGGTATTTTTTTATTTAAACATTCCGCCGAAAGAAAAATTCCTAGAAAAATAAATAAAAATCTAAAAATTCCAAAACAAGTTTTCTCCGTCTAAATAAAATATTTAGAATAAGATGAACTTTTCTTGGCCCCTAAAATGCATTTTTAAAATATGCAACATTTTTCTAGGAGCAAATAAAATCCCAAAATAAATTCAAATAAAATCCCAAAATTATTTTAACATTTTTCCTCCAATATTTCAATTATTTTGGAGAAGTCATATTATCTCCCCTCATTTATTATTTTAAAATGAAATATTTTCCGGAGAGAAAATAATTAAAATCAAATCCTCGTCTTCACTATTTGATAAAAATTCAAATATGAAAATTAGAAAATCCCCAACTCTCTCCGAAGGTCCTTGAGTTGCTTAGGATTTCGACGATTGCAAATGAAAAAGCAATAAAATATGATATGCATGTATGACCTATGTATAACATGCCAAATTGGAAATTTGGGATGTTTGAAAACCTACCCCCTGAAGATGAATCTCGCCCTCGAGATTCGGGTTGGCTAGAAAATAGGTGCGGATGGTCCTTGCGAATATCTTCCTCTCGTTCCTAGGTGGCTTCCTCCTCAGAATGATGACTCCACTGAACTTTGCAAAATTTGATCACCTTGTTGCGAGTGACTCGGCTATCAAACTCAAGAATCTTAACTGGCTTCTCCTCATAGGTCAGGTTATTATCCAGTCGAATCGCCTCCAACGGTACTGTATCATTCAATGGTATATCGGCCATCTCAGCATGGCACTTCTTCAGCTGTGATATGTGAAACACATCGTGAACTCCTGACAATCCTTCTGGTAACTCCAGCTTGTAGGCAACTTCTCCCATCCGTTCCAAAATACGATACGGTCCTACGAATCTCGGGGCTAATTTTCCCTTAACTCCAAATCGTTTTACTCCCCTCAAGGGTGATACTCGTAGATAGGCTCTATCTCCAACTTCATAAGTTACTTCCTTGCATTTTGAATGTGCGTAACTCTTCTGTCTGGCCTGAGCAACCTTTAGTCTGTCTCTGATCAGTTTAACTTTCTCCTCTGATTCTTTGATCAAATCTGGTCCAAACAACTGACGATCTCCTACCTCGTCCCACATCAATGGTGTTCTACACCTGCGTCCATACAGAGCTTCGAATGGTGCCATCTTCAAACTGGCCTGGTAACTATTGTTATAAGAAAACTCTGCGTGCGGCACATTGTCATCCCAACTAGATCCATAATCTAGCGCACAGGCTCTTAGAATATCCTCTAGAATCTGATTGACTCTCTCTGTCTGTCCATCGATCTGCGGGTGAAAAGCTATACTGAACTCCAATCGGGTTCCCAAAGTCTGGTGTAACTGATGCCAAAACTTTGAAGTAAATTGAGTCCCTCTATCTGATATGATGCTCCTCGGAACTCTATGTAAACATATGATCCTGGTCATATATATCTTGGCCAACTTCGCGCTGGTATATGTTGTTTTCACCGGGATGAAATTAGCTACCTTAGTCAATCGATCCACAACTACCCATATAGAATCATATCCTGTCTTGGTTCTGGGTAATCTGGTAATAAAGTCCATACCAAGTTTATCCCACTTCCATTCGGGTATTGGCATAGGCTGTAACAGTCCTGCTGGCTTCTGATGTTCTGCCTTCACCTTCTGACATACATCACATACGGCTACATACTCGGCAATATCCTTCTTCATTCCAGTCACCAGAAACGTTCCTTCAAGTCCATATACATCTTGGTGTTTCCGGGGTGAATCGAGTATGGTGAGTCATGGGCCTCCTGAAGTATCAACTTCCTGATCTCCGAATTGTTGGGCACATAAATTCGGTCCTCAAACCATAAGGTATCGTGCTCATCTTCGCGAAAACCTTTGGCTTTACCTTCGCCCATCCTTTCTCTTATCTCAGCAATCTCTTTGTCTTCCTTCTGAGCTTCTCGAATCTTGTCCAACAGTGTTGACTGAACTTCCATTGTTGCAAGAAAACCTCTTGGAACAATCTCCAATCGTAGTTCCATGATCTCTGCAGCTAATTCTTTTGGCATTCCATTGCTCACAAGAACATTAGCATAACTCTTACGGCTCAAGGCATCTGCTACGACATTGGCTTTTCCTGGATGGTAGTGTAGCTTCATGTCGTAATCCTTTATAAGTTCCAACCATCTCCTCTGCCTGAGGTTCAACTCCTTCTGTGTGAAAATGTACTTCAAGCTCTTATGATCCGTGTACACATCACAACGGTTTCCAATAAGATAATGTCTCCAGGTTTTTAGTGCATGCACCACGGTTGCTAACTCCAAATCATGCATGGCATAGTTCAACTCGTGTGGCTTCAGTTGTCGTGAGGCATACGAAACAAATTTTCCTTCCTGCATAAGCACACATCCAAGTCCCAAGTGAGAGGCATCACAATACACTTGAAACTCCTTATGTATATCTGGCAAAGTTAGCACTGGGGCTGTAGTCAATCGTTCCTTCAGCTCTTGAAAACTTGTCTCGCACTCCTCCATCCATTTGAACTTAGTGTCCTTCTTCAGCAATTCAGTCATTGGTTTAGCAATTTTGGAAAAATTCTCAATGAATCTCCGATAATATCCTGCTAGTCCAAGGAAACTGCGGATCTCGCCAACTGAAGTGGGTGCCAACCATTCAGTGACCGACTGAACCTTACTGGGATCTACTGCTATACCCTCTCCTGATATAACATGCCCAAGAAATCCAACTTCTTTCAACCAAAATTCGCACTTGCTGAATTTGGCATATAACTGATGTTCCCTGAGTTTCTCGAGAACCAAACGCAAGTGTTCCGCGTGCTCTTCTTTGTTCTTCGAGTATATCATAATGTCATGAATGAATACCACAACAAACTTGTCCAAATACTCCATGAATACCTTGTTCATCATACTCATGAAATAGGCAGGGGCGTTAGTCAGTCCAAATGACATGACCGTATACTCGTATAATCCATACCGAGTGGTAAACGCTGTCTTGTATATCCTTCTCTCGGATCTTCAACTGATGGTATCCTGATCGTAGATCAATCTTCGAAAACACCTTAGCTCCTTGTAACTGATCAAACAGATCATTGATCATTGGTAAGGGATACTTGTTCTTTATTGTTACTTCATTTAGAGCTCAGTAGTCAACAACCATCCTTAGGGATTTATCTTTCTTCTCCACCAAAAGTACCGGGGCTCCCCAAGGTGATGAGCTTCTACGAATGTAACCTTTCTCCAACAACTCCTTAATCTGCTTCTTAATTTCCTCCAGATCATTTGCTGGCATCCGATAGGGTCTCTTGGATATCGGTCCTGTTCCTGGCAATAGCTCTATAAAGAACTCGATGTCTCTATCCGGTGGCATACCTGGTAACTCTTCGGGGAAAACATCCGGAAAATCCTTTACTACAGGTACTTCCTCTTGTACAACTCCCGTGAGGGTGTTTACTTGGCTCCTCCTAGGCACATGCCTAGATACATACTTAATCCTTGTTCCCTCCGGGGTGGTAAGATAAATCGACTTACTAGCACAGTCAATACTTCCTTCATACTTTGACATCCAGTCCATACCTAATATCACATCCAATCCTTGTGACTCCAAGATAATTAGGTCAGACGGAAATACATGCGTGCCAATGATTAGGGTATCTGGGTGCACCATCTGCTAGCGATGTACTCTGATCCCGGCGAGCTCACTAAGAGGGGTGTCCTAAGGGTTTGGGTTGGCAACTTAAACTTTTCTACAAATCCCCTTGATATGTATGAATGCGATGCACCAGTATCGAAAAGAACAATATCGGTAAATGACTGAACCAAAAACTTACCTATTACCGCGTCCAGCTGCTCTTCAACCTCCTCCATGTTAACGTGGTTCACTTGACCTTTGTTGAATGGATTGGGCTTCTTCCCTGCGCTCCCGTTTCCATTCCCATTCTTTCCTTCAGAGCAGTCATTGGCGTAGTGCCCTGTCTTCCCGCACTTGTAGCAAACGACTTGGCTTAAGTCCCTCTTTGCGGGTGTGGATGGGTTAGAGCGGTTCTGATTATTGTTGGCTCCATTCCCATTCCCGTTCTTCGCACCATTATGGTTATGTGATCCTCCTCCAGCATGATTATGTCCTCCATGGTTATGAACAAGTCCTCCTGAGTTCGGAGACAAACGGGGCTTCTGGTGAGCTCCTGAATTGTATTTTCCTTGTCCATACTTCCTCTTACGATTATCAATCTGTTGTTGCTTCCCTTCAATCATCAGGGCCTTGTCTACCAACTCCTGGTAGTTGTTGAAGGTTGCTACCATCAACTGCATACTCATCCCATCATTCAGCCCTTCCATAAACTTCTCCTACTTCGCGGCATCTGTGGCCACATCATCAGGGGCATAACGTGACAACTTGCTAAACTCATCCACGTACTGACCAATAGTACGATTCCCCTGGCGTAGGTTGTGAAACTCACGCTTCTTCATCTGCATAGCTCCATTCGAGACATGGGTAGTGTGAAAAGCCTGCTGGAACTGAGCCCATGTGACAGTGTCGATAGGATAGGTGGCTGTGAAATTCTCCCACCATGCTGCTGCAGGTCCATCCAGTTGGTGTGCGGCAAAACGCACCTTCTCAGCATCTGTGCATCCAGCGGTGGTTAACTCCCTTCCAATACGACGTAGCCAATCATCTGCAACTATTGGCTCGATGCTACTGGAGAACACCGGCGGCTGTAACCTTAAGAAACGGGCGAGGTTATCCTCTGGCGGCGAGTTGTTGTTGTTGGCATTGTTGTTATTGGCAGTGCCCTGGTTCTGAACTAACAACTGCATCAGGGCATTCTGCTGCTGAATCAACTGGGTGATCTCCGGTGGGAAAACAATCTCGGGGTCTCTCCTCGGAGGCATCTGATGGGTTTAGATGGAAGAGATTTAGAATAGAAAAAGATCTAGGGGAAACACTACCCATATGTATATGAGGCAAACACAAGCATTTATTCAATCAATCAAGCAAGGGCATACAAAGCGGTCTAGGACTATCGCAAAAGTGCTCACTACTACTAGTTACATGGGGAGAATGCTAGTATCATATGGTGGTCATCTAAAAATTTTGATCGGTGGAAGACTCCATGATGTCTGCTCCAGCTTCATCTTCGTAGTCATCATCACTTGAATCTGAATCTGTGTCGTCGATGAAGATGTAGTTGTCCGGGTGAATGGGGTCTTCTTTCGGAACTGGTCCTCCCATGAAAATTCCGATCTTCTCGACTAGGTCATCATTCTTCTCCAATAGTGTATTGATTTCCTCCTCATATCCATCGCGTGTGAACTTAAGTTCTTCCTCCAGCTCGATGATCCTGGTCTTCGCTTTCTTCAACTCGATCATGTCTGCGCACATCTGGTTCTCTTGACGTCGAATGTGCTGGTTTTGCTCCTGGATAAAGGCTGCGACAGATCTATCCTTCCTGGTGCTGATCATCTCCCATTGTTCATCTCGGCGCCCATATATTTGATAGGTGGTATCCTCTAGTTCTTTGTTGTAGATTTCTCCAATGCGTCCCATGGTAATATGAGCTGCCATACTCTTGCCAAGGCTCCAGGTGGGTGCTTCGAAAGAAAACTCTATAGGTTTGGAATTTGGCGAGAACGTCCTTCATGGAACTCGTACTTGAATCATCCAGCGCTCTTCTTCCGGTAGGGTGGCGTTGTTCGTCCCGGTGAAGCTTGGTATTCCAATATTGAAGTACCTAGTGACTTCCCTCAAGTGGCATCCAAAAGATGTGTCTTCATCTGGTTGTGCAAACTTGGTCTTCATCTCCTTCATCCTAAAGGGTGGAAAGAGAAGAGGAGTCAAAAATGAGAAGAGAGTGTGATCTATGGTTTATCTTAGTGGTCGTGTCCTACACTCAGCGTGTGCTCTGATACCATCTTGTAGCGACCCGACCTCAGATGGTCAAGTCTCTGTGCTCAGGTGTCATCCCTGGATCAGTAATGCTGACACCACACAGTACTTCGAAGGATTTATAACAGAGTAGCAATCACACACTTACTACATCGAATGTCTTAAAAGAGAACTTATTACAATAATATGGCTTAAGGCCATCTAATGCGATAACAGCGGAAGGCTTCGAAGATAAAGTGAGTCCATCAACTCCAACGGCATAACTGAGATGCACGACAACGACCTACGAACCTTACTCCTCGTCTGAAAAGTCTGCAACATAATACGTTGCAACCTGAGAACGGGTCAGCACATGGAATATGCTGGCAATGTAACACAAAAGAGCAATAACAGAATAATGCTACTACTACATGCATATTTGGCTGGTGGAAAGCTCTATGGTTACAGTTTTTTCGCGAAAAGCCAATTTTTCCCTACTACAAAGGAATCAGTTTTAATTTAACTATCATGGTAGTTGAAACATCATTTGAGAAGGTACACCCCAACTCAATGATCCCAATTAAAAGTAATTTAACAACCGAAGCAAAATTGATTTTAGAGTGGAGAGATACATGCGAATACTCAAGTACTAGATACTCAGAATTGTCCATAACCGGGGACATGGCTAACCATGATTAGATTGTACACTCTGCATAGGTTTGCGCACTTTTCCCCGCAAGACTCGATCGCCTCTGTTGATTCTCGCACTGCATGGTGTTTGAGAGACGGATGACCGAGAGACAGTCTTTCAGAAGCATTAACTCTCTACTCTGGGCAGACCATAACAAACCTACAAACCGACTACCTGCTGATCCACCTCTTCAAGAGCTTCACGCAACTTACTCAAACTATGCTAGAGCCCATAATAGCTTGCGGCTGCACACGGAAGTTTCTAGCATGAATAGACTCAGTTCCCTTTGAGCCTGGGTGGCGGTCCATAGGAGAATCACACGGTAACCCCGGGATTTCCAAAAATAAAACAGGCAATCACTGGTAACCCCAGGTGCCTCAATCCACCCAGATGTGTATTAAAGTTGCCACCTTAAGTATACCATTAATTAAAAATCTCACATCTGTCATGGATATCACTCAAACCCAATCCACGTCTACGAGCATAGCATGGCAATATAAGCATAACGTAGAAGTAACTCCCAAGGGTTTGATAATAAACAGGGCAATAGGTTCTACCTCAGCAACTACTTTCCAACCCACAAGTTAAAGACATCCTAGTCATGCAATGTTTGAGGGTTGAAACTAATGCATAAAAACTGGGTATGAAAAGAGTATGATCAATGTGTTACTTGCCTTGCTGACGATCCGGGTATCCTAGAGACTCGTAGTAACACGCTTCGCACTCCGGGAATTCTAGCGCAAGCAAACAATAACATACATAAGCAACAATCAAAGATGCACAAGTAGAACTCCAGATAAAAGGGTCTGACCAAAGAGTTCAACTTAAGAACTCCGGTTTGCAAGAAGAATCAAATCAAACGAAGCAACGAAACTCAAACGGCAAAAGAACAACTTCGTTTTACTAATCTGGATCCAAGACAAATTTGACAGAAGAAAAATCTTGTTTGAGTTGATTATTCGGAAAGAGGGTTTCGAGACGAAACTCTAGGCGCTTGAATCGCCTGATTCCGATAAACGAGCGAAAAGATAAACAGGTTTGAAAAACAGATTAGGTATCGCGATCAGAATAATCGCGGAATAAATCCGATAAAAAGAAAAACATCGAACTGCTAAACGGATGGACGTTCGTTAGCAGAAACTAAATAGAGAACGCATTCGTTAAAACGAACGGGCGAACGAACGTTCGTTAAGTAAATAAATCAAAAAAAATAAACCGATCTAAAAAATGATCTAGGGTTTTAAAAAAACCAAGGGTTTATTTAAGAAAACCGGCGGCGGGGTTCGGGTACCTCCGGCGACTCGCCCGGTGGGGCGGCGGCTCCGGCGGGGCTTCGGCGGCGGCGGCGGGCTGCGGGGCTGCGGCGGGAGGCGGCGGCGGCGGCGCGGGGCTGCGGCAGCGCCTCTGGCGGTGGGCTGCGGGTGCGGCGGCGGCGGCGGGCTGCGGTGGTGGTGGTGGCGATGTGGCGGCGGGGGCGGCGGCTTTATTGGGGGCGGGACGGGGCTGGCTTGGGCGAGGGGGCGCCCGGGGGTGGAGTCCGGCTCGGACCGCCCTCGGCGTTCGTGCCGCGCACGGCGCGCGCGCGGGGAAGGCGGCGGCGGCTGGCTGGGCCGGCCTGCTCGGCTGGGCCTTCGGCCCAGTCGGGCGCGAGGGTTTTTTTTAAAACATTCCGCCGAAAGAAAAATTCCTAGAAAAATAAATAAAAATCTAAAAATTCCAAAACAAGTTTTCTCCGTCTAAATAAAATATTTAGAACAAGATGAACTTTTCTAGGCCCCTAAAATGCAATTTTAAAATATGCAACATTTTTCTAGGAGCAAATAAAATCCCGAAATAAATTCAAATTAAATCCCAAAATGATTTTAACATTTTTCCTCCGATATTTCAATTATTTTGGAGAACTCATATTATCTCCCCTCATTTATTATTTTAAAATGAAATATTTTCCGGAGAGAAAATAATTAAAATCAAATCCTCGTCTTCACTATTCGATAAAATTTCAAATATGAAAATTAGAAAATCCCCAACTCTCTCCGAAGGTCCTTGAGTTGCTTAGGATTTCGAGGATTGCGAATGAAAAAGCAATAAAATATGATATGCATGTATGACCTATGTATAACATGCTAAATTGGAAATTTGGGATGTTACACCTTGACAGCAAATAGGAAGGCGAGCTCGTCGATTTCCTCCGTGAGAATCGCGACATCTTCGCATGGTCCCCCAAGGATATGCCTGGTGTCTCGACGGAATTCGCCGAGCACAAATTACACGTCCGATCTGACATGAAGCCCATCGGGCAGCCCTTGCGCCGCCTGTCAGAAGAAAAAAGAAGAGTTGTTGGAGAAGAAATAGCCCGGCTCCTGGCAGCCGGCTTCATCATGGAAGTATTTTTTCCAGAGTGGCTGGCAAACCCAGTACTGGTGTTGAAGAAAAATAAGCAATGGCGGATGTGTATCGATTACACGAGCCTCAACAAAGCTTGCCCCAAGGACCCATTTGCTCTGCCAAGAATCGATCAGGTGATAGACTCCACAGCCGGATGCGAGCTGTTGAGTTTCCTAGATGCATATTCAGGATATCACCAGATCAAGCTGAGCCCGGCTGACAGATTGAAGACCGCCTTCATCATGCCGTTCGGAGCCTTCTGCTACCTGACCATGACGTTCGGCTTGAGAAACGCCGGCGCCACCTTTCAGCGTTGCATGCAGAAGTGCCTCCTGAAGCAACTCGGTAGAAATGCCCACGTCTATGTGGATGATGTAGTGGTGAAGACGGAGAAGTGCGGAACCCTGCTGGAGGACCTCAAGGAAACCTTTGAGAATCTGCGCCGATTCCAGATCAAGCTCAACCCAGAGAAGTGCGTTCTTGGAGTACCAGCCGGCCAGCTCCTCGGTTTCCTGGTCTCCGAACGCGGCATAGAGTGCAATCCTGTGAAGATCAAGGCCATCGAGAGGATGGAAGCACCCAGACGACTGTTAGATGTGCAGAAGTTCACCGGTTGTTTGGCATCCATCAGCCGATTCATCAGTCGGCTGGGCGAGAAGGCTCTCCCCTTGTATCAGCTCATGAAGAAGACGACCTTCTTTGAGTGGACTCCCAAGGAGGACGAGGCTTTTCTCCAATTAAAGAAAATGTTGAATACTCCTCCGGTGCTGGCGGCTCTGACTCCCAAAGAGCCCATGCTCCTATACATTGCCGCCACCAGCCGAGTAGTCAGCATAGTCATTGTAGTCGAGTGCAAGGAGGAAGGCAAGGCGCTACCTGTCCAGAGACCGGTATATTACTTGAGCGAGGTACTGTCGGCCTCCAAGCAGAACTACCCCCATTACCAGAAGATGTGCTATGGCGTGCATTTTGCCGCCAAGAAGCTAAAGCCTTGCTTTCAAGAGCATCCAATCACTGTGGTTTGCACCGCTCCACTAGCCGAGATCATCGGAAGCCGTGACGCTTCAGGCCGAGTGGCCAAGTGGGCCAGAGATCTGGCTCCCTACACCATCTACTACGAGCCCCGCACCGCCATCAAGTCGCAAGCACTGGCCGACTTCCTCGTCGACTGGGCCGAGACCCAGTATCTGCCACCAGCACCCGACTCCACCCATTGGCGGATGCATTTCGACGGCTCCAAGATGCACACCAGCTTGGGAGCCGGCGTCGTCCTCACTTCCCCCAAGGGCGACAAGCTTAGATATGCGCTGCAGACCCAGTATCTGCCACCAGCACCCGACAAGCTTAGATATTCGAGGGGTGCGAGTTCCTCCACGTGCCAAGGAACGACAATGACCAAGCAGACGCCTTGGCACGAATCGGCTCCACCCGCCAGGCAATACCATCTGGTGTCGCCCTTCGGCGCCTCCTCAAGCCTTCTATCAAGCCGTCACCAGAATCAGATTCAATCTTTGTGCCGGCTCCGCCTAACGAAGACGGATCCGACTCCAAGAAACACACAGTCGAAGCCGGCCCGAGGACTTCAGAGCCCGGCCCGGAGACTGCAGTGGCAAGATCAAAGACCCCAGAGCTCGGCCCGGGGACTGCTCCAGTCGGCCCCGGTACTTTGTCAAATTAGCAAGCGGCTGCGGACTCCAACCCGCTGCCTCCCAGCCCGGCCTCCCTTGTCCAAGTCGCACTAGTGGCAGTTGAAGAAATAGCAGCACCTTCATGGGCCCAGCCCATCCTCAGGTTCTTAGTAAACAGAGAGCTGCCAACTGATGAAATCTTGGCTCGGCAAGTGCAACGCCGAGCAGCAGCCTACACCATAGTCAACAGAGAGCTGGTTAGGCGCAGCGTTACCGGCGTCTTCCAACGCTGCGTCGAGGCAGAACAAGGCCAAGCAATCCTCAGAGATATCCATGAAGGCGAGTGCGGTCACCACGCGGCCTCCAGGGCACTCGTCGCCAAAGCCTTCTGGCACGGTTTCTTCTGGCCAACCGCCCTGGAAGAGGCCAAAGAGTTAGTCCAAAAGTGCAAGGGGTGCCAGATTTTCCGTTCTAAGCCACTTCAACCAGCTTCCGCACTCAAGACTATCCCCATCGCCTGGCCCTTTGCAGTCTGGGGCCTGGACATGGTGGGACCATTCAAGACGGCACGAGGTGGCTTGACTCACCTACTTGTCGCAGTGGACAAATTCACCAAGTGGGTGGAGGTGAAACCCATCAAGAAGTTGAATGGACCGACTGCAGTGACCTTCATCGCTGACATCACAACTCGTCAAACGGCCAGGTGGAGCGAGCGAACGGCCTCATCTTATCCGGCATCAAGCCTCGACTCGTCGTACCGCTGGAGAGATCTCCCGGCTGTTGGCTTGAGGAGCTGCCAGCCGTCCTCTGGAGTCTGCGCACGACTCCAAACAAGTCAACCGGCTTCACACCCTTCTTCCTCGTCTATGGTGCCGAAGCCGTCATCCCAACGGACATAGAGTTCGACTCCCCGCGAGTCACCATGTACGCCAAGGAAGAAGCAGAAGAAGCACGTCAAGATGGCGTTGATCTGCTGGAAGAGGGTCGGTTGTTGGCTCTCAGCCAGTCCAGCATCTACCAGTAGAGTCTGCGTTGATACTACAGCAGGAAGGTCAGGCCAAGATCTTTCCAAGAAGGCGACCTTGTGCTCCGGCTGATCCAACGAACTGCCGGCCAGCACAAGCTGTCGACCTTGTCCCTTTCTATCTGACTTGCTAAAGAAACTCTAAACGGCCAAGTACTTGCCTTCCCGAAGTAGCCAAGCACTTGACTCAGCAACAGTCCGCAGAGCGGCTGTCCGACTGGCAAGGAAGTGACTAAAGGAAGGCGGCAAAGGGAAAAGCCTAAAGAGGAGTAAGCAAGGAAAGACGGAAATCAGATAAATATTTACATAGGCCCTTGGTCGAATCTTCAAATAAGAAGTTCAAGATACACCCCGCGGGTGGAACTGTTCGAATCTAACCAAGTTTTCAAAAGATTACTAAGACAGACAAACAGAGGCGGAAAAGGCAGCCTAGGAGGCGGCTTCTGGGATCAGAGGATCGGAGGAGACGGCGGTGTCAGGCGCCGGGGCAGTCGGCTGGGCGGTCTCGGTTTGATCGCCTCCGGCGGCGGTCGCCTTCTCTCGACGCGGCTCGTTGCTGAAGGCGCGGTCGAGCTGAGGCTGGTCGCCTGCTCCATTTTCTGGCATCTCCGCCTCGCCTCCGTCCTCCGCCTCGTCCTCCTCCTCAGTGCTGGAGTCGATCACCTCCGCCGAGTCCTCGCCATACTCCGGGTTCATCCCGAACCACTCTGGCGGCACTTCCTCGCCGCCTTCAGCCCGCTCGGGCACGAAGACACTGGTGTTCGTGTACTCGGCGATGGCCGCCGCATGCTCGATAAGGGTGCCCTGCACGGCCTCCAGCTAGGCCTGGGCTTCTGACTGGAACGCGGCCAGACGGTCCAGGTCCAGCCCTGGATACCACGCCTTGACGAACTCCAAGGCCCGGCGCGCTCCGGCCCGGGCCGAGGAACCTTCCAAGCTTCAAGACGACCGGCGGCGACTGCCAGCCAGTCGGCGGTGCGCAAAGCCGGCATGTCTGGCCGCAGAGCGGCAACCGCCTGGGCGCCGGCACACTGAAGCCGGTGCATCAACCGGTGAGCTGGACGAAGACAGGCTTCAATGCTCAGAAGCTGCTCGTCGATGGTTTGGGGGGCATTAGTGGCGATCTCCTCACTATTTTCCCTTCGCGCCTCACGAGCAGTCTCGATGGCCAAAGGGACTGCCTGCGAGTGACCAGGGAAGAAGTCTGCCAAGACAAAAAAGAAGCAAGTCGAAAAATCAGAAGTCGGCCTGACACATAGTCGGAAGCCCGAAGAAACGAAAGAAACTTACCATCAATGATATCCTCAATCTCGTGGAAGCCGGAGGTCAGCATCGCCTCCCTGCCAGTCCAGGAGGAGCGCTCGCTCTCGAACTCGGCCAAGAGAGCGGCCTCCTTCTTCTCGGCCTCGTCCTGCGCCTTCTTGAGCAGCTCCTTCTGCTCGGCCAGCTGCGCCGCCAGTAGGTCGCGCTCCGCGGCAAGCTTGCCGCACTCCTCCTTCTTGGCATGCCGGGCGGTATTGGCCTCGCCCAGCTGCTCCTCAAGAGCGGCGTTGGCACCTGAAGAACTAAAGAAGAGACAAATAAGTCATCAGCAAAGAAGATCGCCGGAAGATCCGGCCCGACTGCTCAGCAGTCGGCCTGAATCTCGGGGACTATAGCCCGCGGGTGCGCCAGCGCGCCCCCGCGAAGAAGAAGAACTTACACCGGCTTTCCGACAAATCGGCAGTCCGCTTGCGCAACTCCTCAACATTGCGGTTGAAGGCAGTGGTGCGGAGGTTGTGATACTCCTGCAATAAGTCATTGAAGACAAAGTTAGTATTTGGAACTCGCTAGAGGGAGTTCCGAACCGCCTGCTCAGCAGCCGGCCCGGAACTCGGGGACTACACCCAGTGGGTGCGCTAGCGCGCCCCCACAGAGAAAAACAAGAATCAAAAAGAAGAGGGAAACGTACTCGGACGGCCGTCCGCGCTGCCAGATGCGCCCTGGTGCAAGTTTGAAGGGCGTCGCCTTCAGCGCGCAGCTTCGCTTGGACGTCCAGAAGCGCTTGGTTCAACGGCCCGGTGCCGCCTCCGCGCAACCACCCGGTGGGCATGGCACTTGTGGCCTCGGCGTCTAGGGTTGCCGAGCTGGCAACGCCGGTCTCCCGAGGTCGCGGCGCCGAGGTCGCCCTCTCAAGACGGAGGCGCACTGGCGAGGCGAGTTGGAGAAGTAGCCGCGCCTCGGCCTCGTCCGTGATCGGCGGCTCCGACGGGCCCACCGGCTGTTTGCCGTGCGGCCTCCCAGACGGCGGTGGAGGCGGCGGTGGCGGCAGGAGAATGTCCGACATAGAAGACTCACCGCTCTCCTTCTCCACGACGGGGTTCTCGGTGCCGGCCTCTCCGGTCTGCCCCGTGAACTCCGGAGGTGGCGGCGCAGACGACCATGGGGGGACGACCATCGCCGATCGGCGACGCGCGGCCTCCTCGGCGCGCCGTATCGCCGCAAGGGCGGCTTCGGCATCCTCCAGCTTCTTCTGGGGAGGCGGCCGCCTTCTCGTCCTGCGCCTTCTCTAGATGTTCGGCCTCCTCCTCGTCGCGCTTCTCTTGCGCGTTTTGCTCCATCACCTCCCGGAGGTCGGCGACGGGGTCGACCCGCCGAGTATTGGAGGACGTCTCTGCCGACCCCATGACGGAGGGGACGGTGACTCTCTCAAGGGAAAGAGGGGACCTGAAGAATAATGGAGGGAGTATAAAAAAGAAGACTCGGACAAGATTCAACGAAGGAAAATAAAGAGAGCATAAAGACTTACACGGAGACTAGCGGCGGCTTTCTCACTTCCCTACGGAAGCGGTTGGCCTTCGCGGCCGCCTCCTCCCGTTTGGTCGCGGCGGCCGCCCCCTTGAGCTTCTTCAATTTGCCGCCGGGCGCACTCGGCCCGGCGTGACGCCTCTTCGCGCCGCCTTGGTGGCGCGGGGCGACCTCCCCTTCGGCGTCGTCGTCAGGCCAGTCGGCGAAGGTGGCCGAGGGCCTGAAGCCGCCTTCGGTTCCTTCTCCCCCTCCTTCGGCGTCGGCTTCCATCGCCACCGCCCCCAAGTCGGGGTCGTCGACGTTGCTGTCCGCCCGATCGGGGACATACTCGTGGGTCTGCCTCATGGCGCCGGCTGCAGGCTGCATGAGGGGGTTCTAGCTCAGAAGAAACCGACAAGAGTCAGAAGCCGAAGTCGGCCGCAAAGAAGACAAAACAATAGGGGGACGCGGCTTACCACTGGTGGGGGGTTGTCGCGCGAGTACGGCTCCTTGCCGAACTACCAGCCCTCCTCGAACTCGCAGTGCGCGATGTGGTTCACCAAGTTTGCCACCTCCTTGCGGGGCATCTCCTTGGTGCTCATTCGACTTGGGTCTCGGAGGCCGCTCATCTGACAGATCAGGTGAGGCCGGCCTTGGAGCGGGAGAACTCGGCACGCCACGAAGGCGGCCAGCAAGTCGGCCCCGACGAGGCCCTCCGACTGCGTGAAGACTCGGAGCCGCGCTACGGCGGCGGCTCCGGCGGGAGTCAGCGTCTTGACTCGGTGCGACCAGCTGGGGAGCCTCCCAGTTAGGGGGGCGGCATTGTAAGGCAGCAGGTTGACCCAGTCGCCGTCGGAGGAGAGGTTCTTCACATAGAAGTATGAGCGCTGCCACATCTTCACCGACTTGATCAGCGAGATGGGAGGAAAAGGGTTGTCGGCTGTCAAACACCGCACCGCGATGTAGGCGCCGCACTGAGCCGGTATGCCGGCGACTTGCGTGCCGAGCTTATAAGAGAAGAATTCTCGCCATAGCTCGAGGGTGGGGAGAACGCCGAGGAAACCTTCGCACAGAGTGGCGAAGGCGGAGAGCAACACCACCGTATTCGTAGTGAGGTGGTGCGGTTGAAGGTTGTGGAACTCCAAGAACGAGCGGAAGAAGCCGCTCGCCGGCAGCCCCAGGCCGCGCATGAGGTGCGAGCGGAAGATGACCCGCTCGCCCTCCTCCGGCGCCGGCCGAATCTCCCCCTCCGGCGCGGCGCGGGCACGCACGAGGTCCGTGCTAGGGAGGCGGCGTGTCTGGCGGAGAAACTTGATGTGTTCCTCTTCTAACTCCGAGCCGTCCCACACGCCGGAGCGCGTGGCGGGGGCCGCGGCGGAGGAAGAACTCATCACCGTGATGTGGAGTGCTCTTCCTCAACGGCGGAGGAAGGAGAGAGAGAATGCAGGATGAGGCGGGGGAGCAGGGAAGAAGGGCGCGCGTGCTGTGTCGCTCCGCTCCCCCCCGCCTACTTATAGCCCTGTGGGCTGAGAAGCCGAGGGGGCGGGCGTGGGATTAACTGCGCCCGATGCCCCACGCCGCCCCACAATTTACCCCACAAAGTTACTGCGCGCAGTAACTACGTGGGAAAACCAACCGTCCACGGCCGCAATGGATCCGTTCATATGCCGAGGCGCGGTAATGGCGGGCCCCGCCTGACGGCCCGTCCCGTCGCGCGCATGGGCAGGCAGACTGTCCTCTCCATGTGGCGCCACACAATAGGACCATCCTGATTGCTGTGGGGAAGCGTATCAGGCACGCCGCCTGGTTTCCTGCCGCAACTTTCGAGCTGCGGCTCTTCGCTACAAAAAAATCCGACTCTCGACACTCGGCCCAAGGGAAGACGGCGGCCGAGTTCCAGAATCCGCTCCAGGAAGGTTGAAACTGTTGAAGCCCCACAATGCAGCGTCCGCGGGGCTTCACCAGCTTCGGGGACTACTGTCGGAGTAATGGGCCACGGGTAGGCTAACCCGAGTCCCAGGACCTTTCAAGACATCGGGGCAGGTCGCGCCCCTCAAGCCGAGTCCGAGACGGCGACTCCAAGATAAGCTGAGTCCCAGACGGCGACTCCACGATAAGCCGACTCCAAGCTGGCGACCTCCAGAGAGAGGCCGACTATGGAGAGTCGGCCCATGACTCCTCCCTCATCTCGAAGTACGATGTGGGGTACGGCCACGACGTGGCCGTTCTCCCCCCTGCTTACGAAGGGCCGGCATGGCTACATTGAGCCGTATCGCTGGAAGATCTCTGGCGAGGCGCGGCACTGTTGCCATGCCTGCCCTGACCTCAGCCACAGTGCGCAACGCACTGTGCCCACGACGCCGGCCTGTACAACCCGAAGGCGGCGGGGCCGCCTGTCACTGGGTGGGCCTAAGGCGGCCTAAGCGCCCCGAAGACGGACCTGCGGGAGTCGGCCTCCCTGGAGTCGGCTGGCTCCTCCCCAGGGCCCCACGAGCCATTAACCAGATAGGATGGGGAATGGCGATAGTGATCGCCCGATAGACAGCGACACTATTGCCACGCCCCGATGACCAAGCCTGCGTCATCAGGAGTGCCGCTACAGTATCAAGCCTGTCCACGGGACCCGCCGGACGGCGAGCCCCAAGAGTCGGCAGGGAGGACGGCGGCTTGAGAGACAGACGGCTAGGACCCACGCCCATCCGGATTACTATTGTACCCCCGGGGGTAGGCCTATATAAACCCCCCGGGGCACCAATGCAAAGGGTTCGGACCTTGATAGAGATAGACCAGATAGCGCAGGGAGGAGAGAGCTAGCCTTGCCCTCCCCTGCCTCCCAAAACAGCTCCAGGAGCACCATTGTAACCACTTTGCCTTAGTGATCATGCGGAGACCCCGCAGAGCAGCAGTAGGGGTGTTATCTCCTAGGAGAGCCCTGAAGCTGGGTAAGTTCCACCGGCGTGCATGTCTTCGCCTTATCCCGCTTCCAGGCACCAGCGACGTTCTACTCGCTCCCACCATGATAAGCCATCCTTTGGCATATGTTGCACCCAACCCCCGACAATTCTCCACTTCGCTCCCACCCAAATAACGATACCCGCCACGAGCATCAACACTCATTGGACTGCATACATCGGTATGTATTATTTCCAACAAGTCACTAGCTCGTTCCATTGTTCCAGAGAACGGAGTTTTAGTCATCTTGCCCATAAGACACGGTTCGTAAGTATCAAATGATTCATAATCAAGTGATTCCAAAAGTCCATCTTTATGGAGTTTCTTCATGCGCTTTACACCAATATGACCCAAACGGAAGTGCCACAAATAAATTGCACTATCATTATCAACTTTGCATCTTTTGGTATCAATATTATGAATATGTGTATCATCACGATCAAGATTCAACAGAAATAGACCACTCTTCAAGGGTGCAAGACCATAAAAGATATTACTCATATAAATAGAACAACTGTTATTCTATGATTTAAATGAATAACCGTCTCGCACTAAACAAGATCTAGATATAATGTTCATGCTCAACGCTGGCACCAAATAACAATTATTCAGGTCTAAAACTAATCCTGAAGGTAGATGTAGAGGTATCGTGCCGACAGTGATCACATCAACCTTGGAAGCATTTCCAATGTGCATCATCACCTCGTCCTTAGCCAATATTCGTTTAATTCGTAGTCCCTGCTTCGAGTTACAAATATGAGCAACCGAACCGGTATCAAATATCCAGGCACTACTATGAGAATTAGTAAGGTACACATCAATAACATGTATATCAAATATACCTTTGCTCACTTTGCTATCCTTCTTATCCGCCAAATACTTTGGGCAGTCCTGCTTCCAGTGACCAGTCCCTTTGCAGTAGAAGCACTCAGTTTCAGGCTTGGGTCCATTTTTAGGTTTCTTCCCGGGAGTGACAACTTGCTTGTTATTCTTCTTGAAGTTCCCCTTCTTTTTACCCTTGCTCTTTTTCTTGAATCTAGTGGTCTTGTTAACCATCAACACTTGATGCTCCTTCTTGATTTCTATCGCCGCGGCCTTTAGCATCGCGAAGAGCTCGGGAATAGTCTTTTCCATCCCTTGCATATTGTAGTTCATCACAAAGCCTTTGTAGCTTGGTGGCAGTGATTGAAGAACTTTGTCAATGACACAATCATTTAGAAGATTAACTCCCAGCTGAGTCAAGTGATTATGGTACCCAGACATTCTGAGTATGTGCTCATTAACAAAACTGTTCTCCTCCATCTTGCAGCTATAGAACTTGTTGGATACTTCATATCTCTCAACTTAGGCATTTGCTTGAAATATCAACTTCAACTCCTAGAACATCTCATATGGTCCATGATGTTCAAAATGTCTTTGAAGTCCCGATTCTAAGTCGTAAAGAATGGCACAATGACCTAATGAGTAGTCATCAACACGCGACTGCCAGTCATTCACAATGTCTGCAGTGCTGGGATAGGTGGTACACCTAGCGGTGCATCAAGGACATAATTCTTCTGTGCAGGAATGAGGATAATCCTCAAGTTACGAACCCAGTCCCTGTAGTTGCTACCATCATCTTTCAACTTCTCTAGGAATGCATTAAAATTCAAAGGAACGGTAGCACGGGCCATTGATCTACAACATAGATATGCAAAAAACTATCAGGACTAAGGTCATGATAAATTAAGTTCAATTAATCATCTTACTTAAGAACTCCCACTTTGATAGACATTCCTATAGTCTTCTAAATGATATGTGATCCAAATCAACTAAACCATGTCCGATCATCACGTGAGATGGAATAGTCTTCAATGGTAAAAATCACTATGTTTATCATATCTACTATATGATTCATGTTTGACCTTTCGGTCTCTAGTGTTCCGAGGCCATATCTATATATGCTAGGCTCGTCAAGTTTAACCCGAGTATTCTGGGTGTGCAAAACTAGCTTGCACCCGGTGTATTTGAACGTAGAGCCTATCACACCAGATCATCACGTGTTGTCTCAGCACGAAGAACTTTCTCAATGGTGCATACTCGGGGAGAACACTTATAACATGAAATTTTAGTGAGGGATCATCTTATAATGCTACCGCCATACTAAGAAAAATAAGATGCATAATAGATAAACATCACATGCAATCAAAAATATGTGACATGATATGGCCATCATCATCTTGTGCTTTTGATCTCCATCATCGAAGCAGCATCATGATCTCCATCATCACCGGCTTGACACCTTGATCTCCATCGTAGCATCGTGGTCATATCGCCAACCATTGCCTCTACAACTATCGCTACCGCTTAGTGATAAAGTAAAGCAATTACATAGCGTTTGTATTTCATAGAATAAAGCAACAAACATATGGCTCCCGCCAGTTACCGATAACTTGTTACAAAACATGATCATCTCATACAACAATTTATATCACATCATGCCTTGACCATATCACATCACAACATGCCCTGTAGAAAAACAAGTCAGACGTCCTCTATGTTGGGTTCTACGGTAGGGTGCGTCGACTGCAAATTAAAAATTCCTACGCACGGAACAACCAAGAACATGCCACGGGAGATGGATCACAGTTCGTTACCACTAGACGCGCAGTGTCGTGCAGTAGAAGAAGAGTTGGGGCAGCGCGTCCGTGTGGATCGTCTCCTCCTCGTCCGATCTCCCTCGAACAGCCGGTTGTCTGATCCCACATACAAGTTCACCGGAGCGGCGCAAGCGCACCGCCTCTAACGTTATCCGCGCGTGCAGGAGGAACACCGTGCGGCGGACTGCTAGGTCCGATCACACAGTCGGCGATGAGTGGAGGAGGCTATTCGCAACACATGCAAACCCTAGTCACAGCACCGAAGCGATCAACCTCAAGAGTGTGCCGCACCTCCACTTTATATAGGCGTCCGTCGCAGGCTCAACACTTGGGCCTCGCACGGACCCTAAAGCCCAAAGTCTACTCGGTCATGTTCCTAGTCCAGTTCGGATCACATCCGACCATTGTCCTACGAACCGACCTACGCGATGAGGTGGTATAATAATAACGATCCAAGTAAAGGCTTGGTGGTGGTGTGACGTCATGCCACAAAATACGTCGGCAGATTGAACCTGTGTGTGTATTATTCTCTCTACGGTGGAATGTGGAATTTATTTTGCAGAGCCGGACACTATCCAGGTGTTCACAATCTTCTATGGATTATTCAGAGGAGGAACCCGCCTTGCAATGCCGAACAATATGCACGCTGGACTCCTCGTCATTGAAGCCTGGTTCAGGGGCTACTGAGGGAGTCCTGGACTAGGGGGTGTCCGGATAGCCAGACTATCATCATCGGCTGGACTCCAAGACTATGAAGATACAAGATTGAAGACTTCGTCCCGTGTCCGGATGGGACTTTCCTTGGCATGGAAGGCAAGCTTGGCGATACGGATATGTAGATCTCCTACCATTTTAACCGACTCTGTGTAACCCTAGCCCTCTCCGGTGTATATATAAACCGGAGGGTTTTAGTCCGTAGGACGACAACCATTACAACAATCATACCATAGGCTAGCTTCTAGGGTTTAGCCTCCTTGATCTCGTGGTAGATCCACTCTTGTACTACCCATATCATCAATATTAATCAAGCAGGACGTAGGGTTTTACCTCCATCAAGAGGGCCCGAACCTGGGTAAAACATCGGGTCCCTTGTCTCCTATTACCATCCGCCTAGACGCATAGTTCGGGACCCCCTACCCGAGATCCGTCGGTTTTGACACCGACATTGGTGCTTTCATTGAGAGTTCCTCTGTGTCGTCACCGATAGGCTTGATGGCTTCTTCAATCAATAACAACGCAGTACAGGGTGAGACTTTTCTCCCCGGACAGATCTTCGTGTTCGGCGGCTTTGCACTGCGGGCCAATTCGCTTGGCCATCTGGAGCAGATCGAAAGCTACGCCCCTGGCCGTTAGGTCAGGTTTGGAAGCCTAAACTTCACGACTGACATCCGCGGAGACTTGATCTTCGATGGGTTCGAGCCACAACCAAGCGCGCCGCACTGTCACGGTGGACATGATTTAGCTCTGCTACCGGATAGTGCCCTGGAGGCCGCACACGAGTCCGCTCCGACCCATAGTTTGGAGCCGACCTCGCAGATCGAGGACAGGTGGCTGGACACCGCCTCGAGGGCTGCGATCTCTACGGCGATGGAGCCGAACACTGACCTTGTCCCTTGCAAAGCTGGTGACTCCGAGGCGCCGGACTCCTTGCCGGACTCCGAACCTCCTGCGCCCCTGCCGATCGAATCCGATTGGGTGCCGCTCATGGAGTTCAGCGCTGCGGACATCTTTCAGCACTCACCCTTTGGCGACATCCTGAATTCGCTAAAGTCTCTCTCTTTATCAGGAGAGCCCTGGCCGGACCACGGTCAGGATGGTTGGGATGCAGATGATGAAGAAATTCAAAGCCCTCCCACCACCCACTTTGTAGCCACTGTCGACGACCTAACCGACATGCTAGACTACGACTCCGAAGACATTGACGGTATGGACGACGATGCCGGAGACGATCAAGAACCAGCACCTACGGGGCATTGGAAGACCACCTCGTCATACGACATATACATGGTGGACATCCCAAAGGATGGAGACGGCGAAGAAGCATCGGAGGCAGATTCCTCTAAGAAACAGCCCAAGCGTCGACGTCAGCGGCGCCGCTCTAAATCCCGCCACAGCAAGAATGGAGATTCCGGCACCGGAGATAATAACACCCTAGAGAGTGCCGAAGACAACCCCCTCCAGCAAGATTCAGCGCAGGAGGACGGAGAAGCCAGCCCTCGGGAGAGGGCGGCAGACGAGGAGATAGAGGATGACAATTACATGCCTCCCTCCGGAGACGAGGCAAGCCTCAACGACGACGAATTCGTCGTGCCCGAGGATCCCGTCGAACAAGAGCATTTTAAACGCAGGCTAATGGCCATGGCAAACAGCCTAAAGAAAAAGCAGCAACAGCTTCGAGCTGATCAAGACCTGCTGGCCGACAGATGGACCAAGGTCCTCGCAGCTGAAGAACATGAACTCGAACGCCCCTCCAAAAGCTACCCATAACGCAAGTTGCTCCCCCGATTAGAGGAGGAGGCATACGAACCTTCATCACCAGCGCACAATACGGATGACCGACCACCTCGTGGCCGAGACAGAGAGGCATCTAGACCCTCCACCAGAACCGTACCCCGGCACTGCTCAAAAAGCGCGAAGCCACGGGGGAATGCGCCGGACTTGCGAGACATATTGGAGGACAAGGCAAAACAATCAAGATCTATCTACAGATCACGTGGGCGCCCCACGATCCACAACGATTACCGTCGCGCTGGATACAGCAACTCCGGTCGGGCCGAACATAGCAGACACAGCTCTATTGAGCTACGTCGTGATATTGCCCAGTATAGAGGCGCCGCACACCCACTATGCTTCACAGATGAAGTAATGGATCATCAAATCCCCGAAGGGTTTAAAACCGTGAACATTGAATCCTACGATGGCACAACAGACCCCGCCGTTTGGATCGAAGATTATCTCCTTCATATCCACATGGCCCGTGGTGACGATCTACACGCCATCAACTATCTCCCACTCAAGCTTAAAGGACCAGCTCGGCATTGGCTTAATATCTTGCCAGTAGAGTCAATTGGGTGTTGGGAGGACCTGGAAGCCGCATTTCTCGACAACTTCCAGGGCACATATGTGCGACCACCAGACGCCGATGACCTAAGCCACATAATTCAGCAGCCAGACGAATCGGCCAGACAATTCTGGACACGGTTCTTAACAAAGAAAAATCAAATCGTCGACTGTCCGGATGCAGAGGCCCTCGCAGCCTTCAAACATAACATCCATGACGAGTGGCTGGCCCGGCACCTAGGACAGGAAAAGCCGAAATCCATGGCAGCTCTCACATCACTCATGACCCGCTTTTGTGCGGGGGAGGACAGTTGGCTAGCCCGCAGTAACAACCTCAGTAAAAATTCTGGCAGTCCGGACTACAAGGACCGCAATGGCAGGTCGCGTCGCAACAAAGACAAATGCCGCGTTAACGGCAATAACACTGAGGATACGGCAGTCAACGCCGGATTCAGAGGCTCAAAACCTGGTCAGCGGAAAAAGCCATTTAAAAGAACTACTCCGGGTCCGTCCAATTTGGACCGAATACTCGACTGCTCTTGCCAGATACATGGCACCCCCGAAAAGCCAGCTAATCACACCAACAGGGATTGTTGGGTATTCAAGCAGGCAGGCAAGTTAATTGCCGAGAACAATGACAAGGGGCAGCATAGCGATGACGAGGAGGAGACCCGGCCGCCGAACAGTAGAGGACAGAAGGGGTTCCCTCCACAAGTGCGGACGGTAAACATGATATACGCAACCCATATACCCAAGAGGGAGCGGAAGCGTGCACTTAGGGACGTATATGCGATGGAGCCAGTCGCCCCGAACTTCAATCCATGGTCCTCTTGCCCGATCACTTTCGATCGAAGGGACCACCCCACCAGTATCCGCCACGGCGGGTTTGCCGCATTGGTCTTAGACCCAATCGTCGACGGATTTCACCTCACTAGAGTCCTGATGGACGGCGGCGGCAGCCTGAACCTGCTTTATCAGGATATAGTGCGCAAGATGGGCATAGAC
This sequence comes from Triticum timopheevii, assembly GCA_963921465.1. Taxonomy (NCBI): domain Eukaryota; kingdom Viridiplantae; phylum Streptophyta; class Magnoliopsida; order Poales; family Poaceae; genus Triticum; species Triticum timopheevii. The sequence goes on from OY997271.1 coordinate 42,270,251, forward strand.
CCCTCAAGGATTAAACCTACAAAGACGACCTTCAAAGGCGTCATACCAGGTGTTGAGGCCAATTGTACAGGCTCAGTCACACTGGAAGTGGTCTTCGGATCCCCGAATAACTTCCGAAGCGAGGAGTTAATCTTCGACATAGTCCCGTTCCGCAGTGGCTATCGTGCCCTGCTCGGACGAACCGCGTTTGCAAAGTTCAACGCGGTGCCGCATTATGCATACCTCAAGCTCAAGATGCCAGGCCCTCGCGGAGTCATCACGGTCAACGGAAACACTGAATGCTCCCTCCGAACGGAGGAACATACAGCGGCTCTTGCGGCAGAAGTACAGAGCAGCCTCTTAAGGCAACTTTCGAGTCCGGCCGTTAAACAACCGGACACGGCCAAACGCGCCCGGAGCAACATACATCAAGACCACCTGGCACGTTCCGAGCACAAGTAGCAATGCGGCCCCAACCCCAGCCCCAGCATGATTGCAAGACCAGCTCTCCGCGTACATCATTACACTCTGGAGATACCATGGGCATTGGGGGAGAGGCTCAACCACGACAGGCCCTGAGTGTGGCTCAACCACACCAGGGGCTCCCAAGTGTGTCGTTATTTTTCCTTTCCTTTTTTCTTTTTATCCACAGGACTCCGTTCGTCAGAGACCCTGTCCGGCGGCGAATCTGCCGAACTCACGATGCAACAGTCAGGGAAGAACGAAGGCTACGACGAACAATCAGGTGGTCTCCATTACGAGCATTAAATCTATTAAATACACCATTCCGCAGCCTACCCTTGGAGGGGGACATGTCTAATAGTCCAATCCCTTGCCTACCGCACTATTTGTATCGTTCTGCACTCATGGGAGAATTCTTTGCATGAACAATGCATCACTTTTCGCTTATAATTGCATTCCCTTTTTACATATATGTTCATTTAGAACATTTTGCATCCGTACACTTTGGTACGGCCGAATACACCAGGGGCTTATATTCCCCGCATTATGGTGTGGCAAGTTCGAACACTTTCACAAGTGCGGCATCCCGAACTTATAGCATTATATGAATCGGCTCAGAATCATGTCTTGGGTCAATAGTTGGGTTTGCCCGGCTCCCATGTTTTGGTACCTTACGTTCCGTTACATCGGCTAAGGTAGCACTGGGAGAACCACTGCGATTGCACCCCAGTTGAGCTGGGTTAACGCCTCAGTGGAGAAAGCTAAAACTGACTGTCATGATAAGGCGAGAGCCGGTCACTATTCGAGAGGTTTTTTTGAGTCCCTAAAGACTTATGCCGCTTAGAGCGATGAGCCGACTAACTGTCCGGCCCAGGCGTGGATAGCGCCCCAAATTCGGCCTTCCGAACACTAGGGGCTTCGCCGAAATTTAAAATTATAGAATTCTATGGCTAAGTGAGAGTGTTCAAGCATTATAAGTCCGGTTGCCTAGTTCGTTGTGTTGAGCGCCTCCCTAGATGGACCCAAATATGGGAACAAGAGTGCTCAAATTTATCCCGAACACCCCAGCACTCGTGGCATGGGGGTTGAAGCCGACGACTTGTCATCTCTCAGATTTGATAAACGGCCAAACAGAAGGTAATATTTTAAATAAACAAGCGTTGCTTAGCGCATATGAACAAAGTTTTCAGCGCACAGGATAACACATTGCGAGTCTACTCAAATATTACATCTTTGGGGAACTCGTCCGCAATCTTGCGGGCACCCTTCAGGACACTCTTATAATACATTTCGGGCGTACGATACTCCTTGCCCGCCGGCGGCGCGTCTGTCAGAAGCCTCTCAGCATCCAGCCTGCCCAGTGCACCTTTTCACGGGCAAGGGCCCGACGGGCACCTTCGATGCAGGCGGAGCGCTTGATGACTTCCATGCAAGGGCATGCATCCACCAGCCGCCACACGAGGCCGAAATAGCTCCCAGGCATGGCCTCTTCAGGCCACAGCCGGACTATGAGGCCCTTCATGGCCTGCTCGGCTACCTTGTGGAGCTCGACCAGCTGCTTCAGCTGGTCGCTAAGGGGCACCGGATGTCCGGCCTCAGCATACTGAGACCAGAAGACCTTCTCCGTTGAGCTCCCCTCCTCGGCCCGGTAGAATGCGGCAGCATCGGACACGCTGCGAGGCAGATCTGCAAACGATCCTGGAGAGCTTCGAATCCGGGTAAGTAACAGGTAATTCACACTCACATGCTTGCTTTGCATGGAAAATGCCTTACCCGCCGCTATTTTCTTCACCGCCTCAATCTCCTGGAGGGCCTTATGGGCCTCGGCCTTAGCGGCTTTGGCACTCTCAACAGCCGAGGCAAGCTCGGATTCTCCAGTCTTCGAGTCGCGCTCCAAACTCTCGTGCTTTTCCATGAGAGCCTGGAGCTCTTGCAGCACCTCCGCCACCCGCGCCTCCTTCTTCTCTCGCTCCGCTCGTTCCACGGCCGCATTACGTTCGGCCGCGGACACGGCCTCCTTCAGGGTCGCCACCTCGTTCGTGGCCCCTGCAGTGCCCACGTTATCCTTGTTATTTCTATTGCAACCAAAATCCTTTTCTGTAAGGTACAAATTCAATACGGTGTTACTCACCTTCTTTGTCCTCAAGCTGCCTCTTGGCAAGGCCGAGCTCGTTCTCGGTCCGCTCGAGGTCCTGCTTCAAAGCACCGACCTCCGCAGTCAATGTGGCAGAGGTCAGCAGCGCAGCCTGCAATCCCATATTGACATAATTTTTAGAACTCCTGCGTATATCTTTTTAGATCCTCAGTTCGGTTTTTCTTTCCGAACACCGAACCGAGCATCACGGGCTACTGTCTATGCGGTATTACATTACATATTTTCGAACTTCTTACCTCAAAGCCTGATAGAAGGCTGCTGCAGGCTTCGGTCAGCCCACTCTTGGCGAGCTGGACCTTCTGAATCACCGCACTCATGATAGTGCAGTGTTCTTCCTCGATGGAAGTGCCGTTGAGCGCCTCCAACAAGTTATCCGGCGCCTCCGGTTGGACGGAGGCCGCCGGTGCCACGGTCTTGCCCTTCTTATGAAGGGGCCGCCTGCCGGACTCCGGAACCACTGTGGGTTCCGGGACGGAGTCCGGTGCGAAGTCCGGGAGGCTGCCTTGTGGCACCTCCGGAGCCTCACCCTCCTGGCGGGTCCCCTCCTGGGACCCCACCTCAGCGTCCTCGGCGTCACGAGGGGTGGAGGCGGTCGGAATGGAATCCACATTCGACGGAGCCAAGGACCCGCTCGAAGAAGCGGGAAAATCATCCTCGGCCAGACTACAGGTTGTATGCGGCATTAGAAGGACACTGTGTGGAGAAAAAGAGAAATTATAAATCATTCAGGAATCCAGATACTTACGATCTTGCCAGGGGCTTGCCCTTGAGGGCCACCCCTCGTCGCCTTCGTTAGCGTTGGCAGAGCTGTCCGGAGGAAGGGTCCTTCCCCTCTTGGACCCTTCGGCCTCCCTCGTTAGGGAAGCCTTCCTCTTCCTCTCTCCCCCCTCCTGGGGAGAGTCCTCTCTCTTCTCCTCGTCCTCGGGGGCGGAATCCGCCTCGGAGTCATCGGACACCTGAAAACGGGAACTCTTTCGAGTACCCGTGGCCTCCTTCTTGGCCTTCTTCTCCGGCACCACATGTGGTGCCGGAACCAGTAGCCCCGCTAGACGGGCTTCTACTGGGTGTTCTGGCATGGGAGCCAGACAGATAATCTGCTCGGCCTCCTTCATCCATCCCTGTCAAAGGAAAGGGGAGATTAGATCCCGCATAGAGTCGAACTATCGAAAACAAGTGTCCCGTAAAGGGTAGAATTACTTACCTCGTCAGCTGGACGCTACGAGCGAAATCTGCGATCTTCAGTAGCGGATGCGGGAGCTTCGGCGCCCTTGAACAGCACCTTCCAGGCAGCTTCATACGTCGTGTCAAAGAGCCCGCTCAGGGTCTGGTGCCGTGCCGGCTCAAATTCCCATAGATTGATAGCCCGTTGTTGGCAGGGGAGAATCCGGCGGACGAGCATGACCTGGATCACATTGACAAGCTTAAGCTTCTTGTTCACCAGGGTCTGAAGCAGGACTGGAGTCCCGTCAGCTCCTCCGAACTACCCCATAGCCAGCCCTTCTCTTTCCAGGAGGTGAGCTGCGCGGGGATACCAAATCTGAACTCGGGGGCCGCTGCCCATTTAGGGTCGCGCGGCTCGGTGATGTAGAACCACCCCGATTGCCACCCTTTGACGGACTCCATGAAGGCACCCTCGACCCAGAGGACGTTGGGCATTTTGCCCGCCATGGCGCCTCCGCACTCTGCTTGGACGCCCTTCACCACCTTCGGCTTGACATTGAAGGTCTTTAACCACAAGCCGAAGTGGGGCTGGATGCAGAGGAAAGCCTCGCACACGACGATAAACGCCGAGATGTTGAGGATGAAGTTTGGCGCCAGATCATGGAAGTCCAGGCCGTAATAGTACATGAGCCCCAGGACGAAGGGATGAAGTGGGAAACCCAGTCCACGGAGGAAGTGGGGAAGGAACACGACCCTCTCATGGGGCCTGGGGGTGGGGATGAGCTGCCCCTTGTCGGGCAGCCGGTGCGCGATGTCGCGGGACAAGTATCCGGCACCGCGTAGCCTCTCGATGTGTCCCTCCGTAACAGAGGAGGCCATCCATTTGCCTCCCGCTCCGGACATGGCTGGAGCAGGTTGAGACGAGATGTGCGGACTTGGGCACTGGAGCTCGAGTGCGCGGAGATGGATAAGCAAAAGGAGGAAGAAGGCGTAGGTGAAGAGGGTTGATCCTTATCCCCTTATATATCAGCGGACGGAGACTATTCGTCCCCACCGGCCTGGTAAAACTCGCTTATCTCCCAAGCGCCGTAATCAATGGCGCGGTTGGGTTACCCACGTCCGTATTGATGGGAATCCCGGAATAAGGGGAACACGATCTCTGCTTCGACAAGACGTGCCAAGGAAACCGCTTCGCTAAACGCGCTGAGGTGGTATAATAATAACGATCCAAGTAAAGGCTTGGTGGTGGTGTGACGTCATGCCACAAAATACGTCGGCAGATTGAACCTGTGTGTGTATTATTCTCTCTACGGTGGAATGTGGAATTTATTTTGCAGAGCCGGACACTATCCAGGTGTTCACAATCTTCTATGGATTATTCGGAGGAGGAACCCGCCTTGCAATGCCGAACAATATGCATGCCGGACTCCTCGTCATTGAAGCCTGGTTCAGGGGCTACTGAGGGAGTCCTGGACTAGGGGGTGTCCGGATAGCCAGACTATCATCATCGGCTGGACTCCAAGACTATGAAGATACAAGATTGAAGACTTTGTCTCGTGTCCGGATGGGACTTTCCTTGGCATGGAAGGCAAGCTTGGCGATACGGATATGTAGATCTCCTACCATTGTAACCGACTCTGTGTAACCCTAGCCCTCTCCGGTGTCTATATAAACCGGAGGGTTTTAGTCCGTAGGACGACAACCATTACAACAATAATACCATAGGCTAGCTTCTAGGGTTTAGCCTCCTTGATCTCATGGTAGATCCACTCTTGTACTACCCATATCATCAATATTAATCAAGCAGGACGTAGGGTTTTACCTCCATCAAGAGGGCCCGAACCTGGGTAAAACATCGTGTCCCTTGTCTCCTGTTACCATCCGCCTAGACGCACAGTTCGGGACCCCCTACACGAGATCCACCGGTTTTGACACCGACACTGACCACAATCCGGATTATCTCATAATCCTTGTCGCATGGCCATGCTTATCCTGGTCGGATCACACGAGGGGCCCAGACTATATCTCTCCTTATCGGAGGGGCAAATCCCATCTTGCTCGACCATGTCTCGCGGCATGGGACTAGACAAACCCGAAACCTACCTTTGTAACTACCTAGTCACGGAGTAGCGTTTGGTCGGCCCAAAGCAAGTCTGTCACCATCCCAAGTACATGCGTCAGCTCAGGTCTTAGGACATAGAACGTATGTTGTACTAGAGACTCACAAATGACATATCACTACGTCTCATAGTTGGGTCTATCCGACTCTGACCTTATCTCGACTCGGATCCGACAACGTCGAATCCGACCAGACCTTTCCAAGTCCATATTATCCGGTTAGCATCCAATGCTCCATGGCTAGTGAGATCAAGCCATCGAACGTGTCATATGCTAGTCTAGTCGGCTGCGCGTCCACACAGCCCTTTCGACTAGGGTCCTTTTAGGACAGTCACCATACAATGCATAGTCCCACAAACAAGTCACGTACTTGCCGACACACATCATTGATAATGTCCAAGGACTATCTTTATTCATAAACACATAGGAAATATCATCATACATGATTGCCTCTAGGGCATATCTCCAACAGTCTCCCACTTGCACTAGAGTCAATCAAATAGACATCGAATGCCCATAGCTCTAACGTGCCCCTCATGCTTGGGTTGTGGAAGCGGCTTAGTCAATCGATCTGCAACATTTGCATCCGTGTGAATCTTGCATAACTCTACATCACCATTCTTTACGATCTTTCGTATCAGGTGATATTTCCGATCTATGTGTCTGACCTTGTGGTTATTCCTCGGCTCCTTGGCTTGTGCGATGGCACCAGAATTATCACAATAAAGGTCCAATGGTTTCACCGAGGCTGGGAAAATACCAAGATCATCAATAAAATGCCAGATCCAAACACCTTCGTTTGCAGCTTCACAAGCCACAATGTATTCGGCTTCTGTGGTAGAATCGGCCGTCGTATCCTGCTTGGAACTCATCCAGTGCACTGCTCCTCCATTCAGGACATACACAAATCCGGACTGTGATCGACAATCATCTCTGTCGGTTTGGAAACTAGCATCGGCGTAACCCTTTACGACGAGCTCTTCCTCACCTCCATAAACTAGGAACATCTCTTTAGTCCTTTTCAGGTACTTCAAAATAGTCTTTACCGCTGCCCAGTGACTCTCACCTGGGTTGGCCTGGTATCTGCTTGTTAGGCTTATTGCAAAAGCAACATCAGGCCTTGTACATATCATGGCATATATGATGGATCCGATTGCCGAGGCATATGAAATCCTACTCATCCTGCTTCGCTCATCAGATATCGAAGGACTCTGAGTCTCGCTTAGCCTTATACCGTGTGAGAGTGGCAAGAACCCTTTCTTCGCCTCACTCATGTTGAACCGCTTCAACACTTTATCTATGTACGTGCTCTGGCTTAAGCCGAGTAGCCTCCTCGATCTATCTCTACAGATCTTAATGCCTAAAATATACACTGCCTCACCAAGGTCTTTCATCGAAAACTTGCCATTCAATGATTCCTTGACCGAGTTTAGCATCGAAACATTGTTCCCGATCAATAATATGTCATCCACATACAAGATCAAAAACACTATCGAGCTCCCACTTTTCTTCTTGTATAAACAAGAGTCCTCTTTGCTTTTGATGAATCCGAGATCAGTGACAACCTCATAAAAATGAATGTTCCAACTATGAGATGCTTGCTTCAACCCATAAATGGATCTCTTGAGCTTGCATACCTTACTAGTGCTAGTCGGATCGACAAAACCCTCGGGTTGTATCATATACACGTCCTCGGTTAAATTTCCGTGAAGGAAAGTCGTTTTGACATCCATCTGCCATATCTCATAATCGAAATATGCAGCTATAGCTAGTATGATCCTCACCGACTTCAGAATCGCTACCGGCAAGTAAGTCTCATCGTAGTCAATTCCTTGAACTTGTCCATAACCCTTAGCGACAAGCCGAGCTTTGTGGATCTGAACATTTCCATCCACATCGGTTTTCTTCTTAAAGACCCATTTGTAAGCAATGGCTGTTACGCCAGGCGGCGGATCAACTAAGTCCCAGACTTGATTCTCATCCATGGACTTTAACTCGGATCTCATGGCCTCCAGCCATGCCTCGGAATCTAGGCTCACCATCGCTTCCGCATATGTGGTCGGCTTGTCTCTTTCTAGTAACAATACATCGCGCACTCTGTGCAATCTTTCCGACCTCCGAGGTTCCAGTGCCGCTTCCACTATGGGTTCCCTGACTGACTCCGGTATGATCTCATCACCAGCCGAGCCGTCCCCGAGTGGTCCTCGAATTTCTTCGAGTCGAACCGTCCTCCCACTGGCCTCCCGACTGAGAAACTCTTTCTCAAGGAAAACCCCATTCCGAGAAACAAACACTTTGTTCTCTTCCCGGTTGTAGAAGCTATATCCCAAGGTTTCCCTAGGATATCCCACGAATATGCATTTATCCGACTTGGGTGTAAGCTTGTCTGACATAAGTCGCTTGACAAATGCTTCACAACCCCAAATCTTTTAGAAAAGACAAATTGGGACACTTCCCAGTCCACATCTCATGTGGTGTCTTGTCTACGGATTTTGATGGTACCCTATTAAGTGTGAAAGCTGCAGTTTCTAGAGCGTATCTCCAGAATGACAAGGGTAAATCCAATTTGCTCATCATAGACCGGACCATGTCCAACAAGGTCCTACTCCTCCGTTCTGACATGCCATTTCTCTGTGGCGTACCCGGAGGTGTGAGTTGAGGTACTATACCTCGACTTTTTAGATGATCATCAAACTCCTGGCTCATGTACTCACCTCCACGATCAGATCGCAGAAGCTTTATAGTCTTGCCGAGCTGATTCTCAACCTCGTTCTGAAACTCTTTGAACTTTTCAAAAGTCTCCGACTTGTGCCTCATCAAATAGATATATCCATATCTACTCAAGTCATCGGTAAAAGTCACGAAGTACTGATAGCCACCTCTGGCAGTTGTGCTCATTGGACCACACACATCACTATGTATAAGCTCCAACATCTCGGATGCCCTCTCGCAACTCTTTGCGAAAGGAGACTTAGTCATCTTGCCAAGCAAGCATGATTCACATGTCTCGAACGACCCGAAGTCGGACGAAGTTAGGAGCCCATCATCATGGAGCTTCTTCATGCGTTTTAGACTAATGTGTCCAAGCCGGCAATGCCAGAAGTATGTCGGATTTATTTCATTAGGCTTATGCCTCTTGACATTCACGTTACAGACCGGTTCCTGTTCTAGATTCAATATAAATAGCCCATCAACAATGGGTGCATAGCCGTGGAACATACCATTCAAAAATATCAAACAACCATTGTACTTTAAATTGAATTCAAAACCTTGACTCATCAAACATGAGGCAGAAATAATGTTCCGACTAAGTGCAGGAATGTAATAATAATTATCCAATTCCATAATGAATCCAGAAGGAAGCTGGAGCTGCATCGTGCCGACCTCTAACGCAGCAACTCTTGCTTTGTTGCCGACCCTGATGTCAATCTCCCCTTGTGCCACACGCCTAGTTCTTACCAGCCCCTGCATCAAGTTGCGAATGTGAACAACCGATCCGGTATCAAATACCCAATAGATACTAGGTATGTCAGCAAGGTAAATGTCTATAACATATGCAATAAGTGTACTTTTGCCTGAAGAAGCATTTCCGGCCTTCTTGCCATGCTCTGCAAGCCACTTGCTACAGTTCCTCTCCCAGTGACCGGTCTCCTTGCAGTGAAAGCAAACGGTCTTCGAGTCCGGTCCAGACTTCGGCGCAGCGGCAGAGGTTACCGTCTCCGTGCCCTTGGCCTTAGCCTTTTTCTTGGACCAACTCTTCTTGAACTTAGCCGATTTCTGCACCATCAACACTTGATGTGTGCCTTTCTTAATATCCTGCTCTGCCACCTTGAACATCCCATGCAATTCAGTGAGCTTCTTATCCATGCCATGCATATGATAGTTCGAGATGAACGTCCCATAGCTGGGCGGAAGAGAACCCAGAACAGCATCAGTAGCCAGCTCATCCAAGACCAAGAGCGGGAAGCCCAAACGATCCAAAGCTTGCACATATCCGATCATCTTGATCACATGTGGGCTCAGTGGATCACCTTCCTTCAGCTTGCAATCCATCAAGGATCGCCAGACGTTGTACCTTTCGGTCCTAGCCTGTGTCTGAAACATGCTCTTGAGACTCTCGATCATATCGTAAGCCTCAACATTTTCGAAATGATGTTGCAAATCGGGATCCATACAAGCCAGCATCAGACAGCTGATCTCCGTTGATTCATCAACAAGTTTCTGGTTGGAATTCTTAGTTGTGGCATTAGCATTATCGGCAGGTTCCTCTGGAAGTGGACCCTCTAGAACATGTTCCTTTTTATCATGCTTGAGAACAATTCTTAGATTTCTATACCAGGTAGTAAAGTTTGTTCCATTCAGTTTATCCTTTTCCAGAATTGATTTCAATGCAAAGTTGGGTTGAGCAGGTGGTGCCATTGATCTACAACAGAAAATATGCAATCACTAAGCAATGTGTTTATGTAGAGTCATTCTAGCCTAAACAGAAATACTTCCACTGAAGTCAGCATCCCTCTGCAAACTCTCAGTGATTCAGGATCCGACTAGCGCATGCGACTAGTGAGCTTTAGCATCACTGCTAGCCAACATACCTATCCGGTAAGCAACACCTTGCTAATCATATCTCTATACGACTCATGTCGGTCGGGAAGGTATCTCATACCCCGGCTCCCAACCTTCTTTGCCACAAGGCCCAAAACCGTTTTGATAGCCTTGTCAAGTTAACCTGATGCAGTGCATGTCCGTGTCCGACACGAGCCCTTCAGTTCAAGGACACCCAGTAGCACCCCAATTTTATGAGCCCACTACTAGACGTACTTGACGTGCGAAGGTGCAACATCGGGGATGGCAATTCGCTTGATATTCATGAGGGATCATTCTACCATTCTAACATGCATAGAAACAAAGAAGCATAACAATCACGAATATAACACATATTGTGAAATAGTATGGCTCCTTCATGGATGTTCTTCCAGGTCGGCTCCAACTTCGATGACCATTCTACGAAGTCCATCCTGTTTGTCACGTCGGGACGCCAAGCCACCAACCTGATCTCTATAATCCAATTACTACAACTAGTAATGAATTTTACATATAGTCACAAGTCGACACGCAGGTCGTTATACAATATAATGACAGCACTTTGGCTCCTGCCGGCTGACAAACATGACACGCAGGCCACGTATAAATTACACACATGCATCACATACACATGAGCCATACTATTCACATCAAACCTGCAAAACAAAGTTGTGCATAGAATCGCATTCTACCGGTTTGTGTGTCGGGTACGAAATACATGGCGCTACGCACACGGCGGTCCCGCTGGCGAATAACCGACCGGTAGGGGTAGATCGTGTCACGACCTCATCGATCCCGTTTGACAGAAAACATAGCCTCAACGATCCCCATGTGCAATTGATCACATCAACCGTGCACATAGCCGATCTCTTCAAGGACAACATATCTCATCTGCCGCCTCCACATATCTAATATGCATATGATCTGAATCCAAATCCTATAGCAGAGGCTCTGATACCACTGTTGGGTTCTACGGTAGGGTGCCTCGATTGCAAATTAAAAATTCCTACGCGCAGAACAACCAAGAACATGCCACGGGAGATGGATCACAGTTTGTTACCACTAGACGCGCAGTGCCGTGCAGCAGAAGAAGAGTTGGGGCAGCGCGTCCGCGTGGATCGTCTCCTCCTCGTCCGATCTTCCTCGAACAGCCGGTCGTCCGATCCCACGTACAAGTTCGTCGGAGCGGCGCAAGTGCACCGCCTCTAACGGTATCCGCGCGTGCAGGAGGAACACCGTGCGGCGGACTACTAGGTCCGATCACACAGTCGGCGATGAGTGGAGGAGGCTATTCGCAACACATGCAAACCCTAGTCACAGTGCCGAAGCGATCAACCGCATGAGTGTGCTGCACCTCCACTTTACATAGGCATCCGTCGCAGGCTCAACACTTGGGCCTCGCATGGACCCTAAAGCCCAAAGTCTACTCGGTCAAGTTCCTAGTCCAGTTCGGATCACATCTGACCAGTGTCCTACGAACCGACCTCGTAGGTTCCTTCCCTTAAGCGCGCGACCCCTTAGGTTCAAGTTGGCTTGGTCATAGTTCAAATCACCTCCGAACTGCACGGTTGGTAGCGGCCTCTAGCAAGGCATGCCGAACACCAAGCAGACCATGAAGCTGGTTAGGCGAACCTGTACATCATACTCATGTTCCCTTTGCCACCCGATATATGTTGTCGGGCTCAAGGCGAGACTGTCATCCTTGTGCTAGCCCGACCTCTTTCTCGTTCCAGTGATACCGACCACAATCCGGATTATCCAATAATCCTTGTCGCATGGCCATGCTTATCCTGGTCGGATCACATGAGGGGCCCAGAGTATATCTCTCCTTATCGGAGGGGCAAATCCCATCTTGCTCGACCATGTCTCGCGGCATGGGACTAGACAAACCCAAAACCTACCTTTGTAACTACCCAGTCATGAAGTAGCGTTTTGTCGGCCCAAAGCAAGTCTGTCACCATCCCGAGTACATGTGTCAGCTCAGGTCTTAGGACATAGAACGTATGTTGTACTAGAGACTCACAGATGACATATCGCTGCGTCTCATAGTTGGGTCTATCCGACTCAGACCTTATCTCAACTAGGATCCGACAACGTCGAATCCGACCAGACCTTTCCAAGTCCATATTATTCGGTTAGCATCCAATGCTCCATGGCTAGTGAGACCAAGCCATCGACCGTGTCATATGCTAGTCTAGTCGGCTGCGCGTCCACACAGCCCTTTCGACTAGGGACCTTTTAGGACAGTCACCATACAATGCATAGTCCCACAAACAAGTCACGTACTTGCCGATACACATCATTGATAATGTCCAAGGACTATCTTTATTCATAAACACATAGGAAATATCATCATACATGATTGCCTCTAGGGCATATCTCCAACACTCTACTTGTTGTTGCAAGTTTTACGTGGCTGCTACGGGCTTCTAGCATGAACCGTACATACCTATGGCACAAAAACCACAACGGTGATTTATCAAGTTTGCTATTTTAACCTTCACAAGGACCGACGCAGTCAAATTTGAGTCAACAAAAGTTGGAGAAACAGACACCCGCCATCCACGTTTATGTAAAACTAGTTGCATGTCTGTCAGGGGAACCGTTCACATGAACGCGGTCATGTAAGGTCGGTCTAGGCCGCTTCATCCAACAATACCGCCGAATCAAAATAAGAAATTGGTGGTAGGCAGTATGACGATCACCGCCCACAACTCTTTGTGTTCTACTCGTGCATATCATCTACGCATAGACCTGGCTCGGATGCCACTATTGGGAAATGTAGCATGCAATTTCAAAAAAAATCATACGCTCATGCAAGATCTATCTAGGAGATGCATAGCAATGAGAGGGGGCAAGTGTGTCCACGTACCCTCGTAGACCGTAAGCGGAAGCGTTAACTTAACGCGGTTGATGTAGTCGAACGTCTTCTCGAATCAACCGATCAAGTATCGAACATACGGCACCTCTGAGTTTTGCACACGTTTAGCTGGATGACGTCCCTCAAACTCTTGATCCTGTAGAGGTACGAAGGAGTCGATGAGTTCCGTCAGCACAATGGCGTGGTGACGGTGATGATAATGTGATCCGCACTGGGCTTCGCCTAAGCACTGCAAAAATATGACCGGAGGAGTAAACAGTGGAGGGGGGCACCGCACACGGCTAAGAAACAACTGTTGGGCTTTGGGGTGCCCCCCATAATAAAGGAGGAGAGGGGAGGAGGCCGGCCCTTGGGATGAGTGATACGTCTCCATCGTATCTACTTTTCCAAACACTTTTGCCCTTGTTTTGGACTCTAACTCGCATGATTTCAATGGAACTAACCTGGATTGACGTTGTTTTCAGCAAAATTGCCGTGGTGTTATTTTTGTCCAGAAATAAAAGTTCTCGGAATGACCTGAAACTCCATGGAGAATATTTTTGGAATTAATAAAAAATACTGGCAAAAGAATCAAGGCCAGGGGGCCCACACCCTGTCCACGAGGGTGGGGCGCGCCCCCCTGCCTCGTGGGCCCCCTAATGCTCCACCGACCTCAACTTTGACTCTATATATTCACGTTCGGGGAGAAAAAAATCAGAGAGAAGGATTCATCGCGTTTTACAATACGGAGCCGCCGCCAAGCCCTAATCTCTCTCGGGAGGGCTGATCTAGAGTCCGTTCGGGGCTTCGGAGAGGGGAATCCGTCGCCGTCATCATCATCAACCATCCTCCATCACCAATTTCATGATGCTCACAGCCATGCGTGAGTAATTCCATCGTAGGCTTGCTGGATGGTGATGGGTTGGATGAGATTTACCATGTAATCGAGTTAGTTTTGTTAGGGTTTGATCCCTAGTATCCACTATGTTCTAAGATTGATGTTGCTATGACTTTGCTATGCTTAATGCTTGTCACTAGGGCCCGAGTGCCATGATTTCAGATCTGAACCTATTATGTTTTCATGAATATATGTGAGTTCTTGATCCTATCTTGCAAGTCAATAGTCACCTACTATGTGTTATGATCCGGCAACCCCGAAGTGACAATAATTGGACTACTCCCGGTGATGACCATAGATTGAGGAGTTCATGTATTCACTAAGTGTTAATGCTTGGTTTAGTACTCTATAAAAGGAGGCCTTAATATCCCTTAGTTTCCAATAGGACCCCGCTGCCACGGGAGGGTAGGACGAAAGATGCCATGCAAGTTCTTTTCCATAAGCACGTATGACTATATTCGGAATACATGCCTACATTACATTGATGAACTGGAGCTAGTTCTGTGTCACCCTATGTTATAACTATTGCATGAGGAATCACATCCGACATAATTATCCATCACTGGTTCAATGCCTACGAGCTTTTCACATATTGATCTTTGCTTAGTTACTTTACTGTTGCCATTGTTACAATTACTACAAAACTACTACTTTTACTTTTGCTACGGTTACCGTTACTTCCATACTACTTTGCTACTAAATACTTTGCTGCAGATATTGAGTTATCCAGGTGTCGTTGAATTGATAACTCAACTGCTAATACTTGAGAATATTCTTTGGCTCCCCTTGTGTCGAATCAATAAATTTGGGTTGAATACTCTACCCTCAAAAACTGTTGCTATCCCCTATACTTGTGGGTTATCAAGACTATTTTCTGGCGCCGTTGCCGGGGATCATAGCTCTATTCTTTGAGTCACTTGGGATTTATATCTGCTGACCACTATGAGGAACTTGAAAGACGAAAGAAATAAGATTTTCCCCTCAACTACGAGGGGAGTTAAGGAACTTCCATGTAGCTCTGCACTTGATTCTCCTTCTGTTTTGAGTAAAATTGCGACACCTAAACCTGCTTCTGCTATTAACTCTGATATGTCACATGTTATTGATGATGCCACTTCTGCTATGCATGATACTTATGATGAAACTTCTTCTATGCTTGATAATACTGTGCCACTAGGTGAATTTCTTGATGAACAACTTGTTAGGGCTAGAGAGAATGAAACTATTGAAACTGATAATATTGATGAAAGTGATGATGAAGATTCTCCCCCTAGATATGAATTGCCAGTTGTGCCTGAGGGTTATGTTATGGATGAAGAAACTGCTAGAGACTTTCTTGCTTGCAATGATAGATACAATCTTAAGAAATTATTAGCTAAGCTTAAAGAAAAGTCTTTGAATGCTAGAATGAAATATGACCCTGCTTTTGCTACTTCACCTATCTGTGTTACTGATAAGGATTATGATTTCTCTGTCGATCCTAAGATAATTACTTTGGTTGAATCTGATCCTTTTTATGGCTATGAATCTGAAACTGTTGTGGCACATCTTACTAAATTGAATGATATAGCCACCCTATTCACTAATGATGAGAAAACTCGCTACTACTATATTCTTAAATTATTTGCATTCTCATTAAAGGGTGATGCTAAAACATAGTTTAATTCTCTTGATCCTGGTTGTGTGCGTAGTCCCCAAAAAATATGATTTATTACTTCTTTGCTAAATATTTCCCTGCTCATAAGAAACAAGCTGCTTTAAGGGAAATATAAAATTCTGTGCAAATTGAAGAAGAGAGTCTCCCACAAGCTTGGGGGAGGCTTCTCCGATTACTTAATGCCTTGCCTGATCATCCTCTTAAGAAAAATGAAATACTTGATATCTTTTATAATGGACTAACCGATGCTTCCAGAGACCACCTGGATAGTTGTGCTGGTTGTGTTTTCAGGGAAAGAATTGTTGATCAAGCTGAATTGTTATTGAATAATATGTTGACTAATAAAAACAATTGGACACTTCCTGAACCATCTCCTAATCCAACTCCGAAGAAAAGGGGTATTCTATTTCTCAGTCCTGAAGATATGCAAGAGGCAAAGAAATCAATGAAAGAATAGGGTATTAAAGCTGAAGATGTTAACAATTTACCACCTATTGAAGAAATACATGGTCTTGATAACCCGACACAGGTAGTAAAGATAATTTCTCTCTATAGATTTGATGAAGGTGATATCCCTTGTTATAAGTCTGCTAGTCAATGGTTGGATGAGTTTGATAATTTTATTGTTAAACAAGAAAACTTTAATGCTTATGTTGGTAGACAATTGAAACGCAATGCTTATATGATTGAACACTTGAGTGATTATATGTCTAGAGTTAAAGGTGAACTTAAACTTATTAGTAAACATGCTTCCATGGTTACCACTCACGTCGAACAAGTACTTAAAGCTCAGAATGATTTGCTCAATGAATTAAATAATAAGAGAAATGATAATACTGTTAGAGTTGTGACTAGAGGTGGTCGAATGACTCAGGAACCTTTGTATCCTGAGGGCCACCCTAAGAGAATTGAGCAAGATTCTCAGAGGAATAATGTTGATGCACCTAGTCCTTCTAAAAAGAAGAAGAAGAAAAATGAAAGGAATTTTCATGCTTCTAGTGAACCTGCTATTGACACACCTGAGAATCCCAATGATATTTCTATTTTTGATGCTGAAACACAATCTGGTGATGAACATGAACCTAGTGGTAATGCTAATGATAATGTTCATGTTGATGCTCAACCTAGCAATAACAATCATGTAGAGATTGAACCTGCTGTTGATCTTGATAACCCACATTCAAAGAATCAACGTTATGATAAAAGAGACTTCATTGTTACGAAGCACGGTAAAGAAAGAGAACCATGGGTTCAGAAACCCATGCCTTTTCCTCCTAAACCATCCAAGAAAAAGGATGATGAGGATTTTGAGCGCTTTGCTAAAATGATTAGACCTATCTTTTTGCATATGTGTTTTACTGATATGCTTAAAATGAATCCTTATGCTAAGTAAATGAAAGATATTGTTACAAATAAAAGAAAGATACCGGAAGCTGAAATTTCCACCATGCTTGCTAATTATACTTTTAAGGGTGGAATACCAAAGAAATTAGGAGATTCAGGAGTACCAACTATACCATGCTCCATTAAAAGAAACTATGTTAAAACTGCTTTATGTGATCTTGGAGCCGGTGTTAGTGTTATGCCTCTCTCTTTATATCATAGACTTGAATTGAATAAGTTGACACCTACTGAAATATCTTTGCAAATGGCCAATAAATCAACCGCTATACCTGTCGGTATTTGTGAGGATGTGCCTGTTGTGGTTGCAAATGTTACTATCTTAGAGAACTTTGTTATTCTTGATATTCCCGAGGACGATAGTATGTCAATTATCCTTGGTAGACCCTTTTTGAATACTGCAGGGGATGTTATTCATTGCAACAAAGGCAATGTCAATTTTCATGTTAATGGTAATGAGCATACGGTACACTTTCCGATGAAGCAACCTCAAGTTCGCAGTATCAATTCTATTGGAAAAATTCCATCGATTATTATTAGAGGCTTTGAATTTCCTCTTCCTACTGCCAAGAAGAAATATGATATTCTTATTATTGGGGATGTACATATCCCCGTTGAGGTAACCTAGTGTTATTCGAAATTTCTTCGGTTCCATGTTATTCGAAAAGAGTTTGTTAACAAGACTTGATCAACCTTGTTAGTGGATTCCTTTTGATGAGCGTGAGATGGAAGAAATTAGAAAGCACAACTCTTCTGTACCCTCCTTTTACTTTCTGTTATTTAGATTAAATAAATAAAAAATAGTATATTATGTCTGTTTTCTGATTTATCCGTGCAATAAAAAATACCCCGAAAATAAAATTTCTCCAAATGCGCTGAAAATGAAATATGATTTTTTCTAGAATATTTGAGAATATTTGGCACTGAGAACACATCAGGGGGAGCCAGCACCTGGCCACGAGGGTCCAGGGCGTGCCCACCCCCTCGGCGCGCCCCCTGCCCCGTGGGCCTCTGGTGGCCCCCATCCACTTATTCCAGCACCCACACGCTCCTTCTTCCTCCCAAAAAAATCACCAACCAGCTCAAGCACGAGTGCTAGCTCATCTTGTTGCCGTTTTCAATCTCCTTCCTCAAAGCTTCATTCATGAAACTGTTTTGGGGGATTGTTCTTCGGTATGTGACTCCTCCAATGGTCCAATTAGTTTTTGTTCTAGTGCTTTATTCATTGCAAATTTTTGCTGCTTAGGTGACACTGTTCTTGAGCTTGCATGTCAAATTTATATGGTCCAAAGTAGTTTTAATGCATGATATATTTTCTAGGCACTTGTGAGAGTAGTTTCTATCAACTTTGTTGAGTTTGGTTCACTTTTATTTTGAGTTACTAAAATTTTCAGAAATTTTTCAGAGGAAGAAATATGTTTAGGAAAATGTACCAAGGTGGTTCTTCAAGGAAGCAAGGACCAAGGCCCGCAATACGTTAGCCAGACGATGAACCACCGAGGGAAGCTCAAGTGCGGCCTTGTGAATGGCCGTCAGAAGATTTCATGCTCCAAGTAGGAATTAAGGAGGAATTTGACGCATATGTGCGTAATGCTGAACTCAAGGGCCTCATGCTAGATAAGTGCCCTCAGTATTACCACTTAACTAATTCCTTTGTAAGAAGGTTCAAATTTACATCTTCATGCAATTCTCACACTGTCCTATTTGATCTTTATAGTAAATCTTATACCATGGACTTAGAAGATTTTAATACTGCTTGTAAACTCCCGCAATGGGGTGGTGCTAGTGAACCTCACAAATCTGAATTTAAAGATTTTCTTGCTAGTATCATTGTAGGGGGATCTAGAGAAATAACACAAGCTACCATAGGGAGCATTCATTTTCCTGCTATACATTATTTTGCTCTCTTTATAGGTAGATGCATAAATGGCAAGGACGAGGCATGTCACATGTGTGTTCTAGATCTTAGTGTTCTCAAGAGTGTTGTGCTAGGAGATAAACAATATAACTTGGGGGTCATTATTGCACGTAGGTTGCATAATAATAGTTTAACTGGAGACTTGTTTGATGGGATTTATGCAACCCGTGTGGCTAATTTTCTTGAGATACCCATACATGAAAATGATATGGAGTTGTCTCCCGCTTATCTAGATTATGATGCTATGGTTCGTCATCAGTTTGTTGAGAGGAATGAACAGTTCCTCCAATACCGACTAATCTTTGACAGACGTCACACTGTCCATATTGCTCTCCCTGCTCCTGGTTTCGTTGACTTTCAAGCAAAAAGGAGATATAATATAACCAGGGAGGAGGCGAACAAGTACGAGAGGAGGACGGAGGCAGCTCGCCTCCAAGCTGCGGCTCGTGAGGCAATAGCTGCTGCATCTCAGTACGACCCAAGCTACAACTTTGATCCATGGGCATAGACCAACTTAGGCCAAAATCCTAAACTTGGGGGAGTACGTATTTCTCACCGACATTACATTCATGTTCACACACTCATTCTAGTTTTCGGTGCTCATAATTTTTCATTGTACTATCCATGCTAGTTTATTTCATTTTCTTGCTTTCTTCTTGTGTGTTTTAATAACCTTAAGAAAAACCAAAAAAGATAGTTGTAGCCTTTAGCTAGTTTACTTTCCATGCTTGTAGTAGTAATATTAAAAGAAAACTCAAAAAGATTTCTCGTTCTTCTTTTGCTTGTTAGGAGCTTTCCGGTGTAAATAGTTTTATTTCTTTTCTTTTCTTTGGGGGTCGAGAGGAGAAGACCATGATGAAAATGTTGAGTGGTTCTCATATGCATTATCATTGATTTAACCAAGAGCCCATACTACCTTGTCTTTGAAGGAAATATGCCCTAGAGGCAATAATAAAGTTATTATTTATTTCCTTATATCATAATAAATATTTATTATTCATGCTAGAATTGTATTAACCGAAAACATGATACATGTGTGAATACATAGACAAACTGAGTGTCACTAGTATGCCTCTACTTGACTAGCTCATTAATCAAAGATGGTTATGTTTCCTAGCCATGGACAAAGAGTTGTCATTTCATTAACGGGATCACATCATTAGGAGAATGATGTGATTGACTTGACCCATTCCATTAGCTTAGCACTTGATCGTTTAGTATGTTGCTACTGCTTTCTTCATGACTTATACATGTTCCTATGACTATGAGATTATACAACTTCCGTTTACCGGAGGAACACTTTGTGTGCTACCAAACGTCACAACGTAACTGGGTGATTATAAAGATGCTCTACAGGTGTCTCCAAAGGTACTTGTTGGGTTGGCGTATTTTGAGATTAGGATTATTCACTTCGATAGTCGAAGAGGTATCTCTGGGCCTACTCGGTACTGCACATCACTATAAGCCTTGCAAGCATTGAACTAATTAGTTAGTTGTGGGATGATGTATTACGAAATGAGTAAAGAGACTTGCCGGTAACGAGATTGAACTAGGTATTGAGATACCGACGATCAAATCTCGGGCAAGTAACATACCGATGACAAAGGGAACAACGTATGTTGTTATGCGGTTTGACCGATAAAGATCTTCATAGAATATGTGGGAGCCAATATGAGCATCCAGGTTCCGCTATTGGTCATTGACCGGAGACGTGTCTCGGTCATGTCTACATTGTTCTCGAACCCGTAGGGTCCGCACGCTTAAGGTTTCGATGACAGTTATATTATGAGTTTATGAGTTTTGATGTACCGAAGGAGTTCGGAGTCCCGGATGAGATCAGGGACATGACGAGGAGTCTTGAAATGGTCGAGGCGTAAAGATCGGTATATTGAATGACTATATTCGGAGTTCGGAAAGGTTCCGAATGATTCGGGTATTTTCGGAGTATCGGAGAGTTACGGGAATTCGCCAGGGAGTATATGGGCCTTATTGGACCATACGGGAATAGAGGAGAGAGGCCAAAAGGAAGGAGGCATGCGCCCCCCCTCTGGTCCGAATTGGACACGGCGTGCAGCCCCTTTTCCTTCTTCCTCTCCCCCTCTTTCCCCTTCTCCTACTCCAACAAGGAAGGAGGGAGTCCTACTCCCGGTGGGAGTAGGACTCCCCTTGGCGCGCCCACTCCTAGGCCGGTCGCCCCCTCCCCCCTTGCTCCTTTATATACGGGGGTAGGGGGGCACCTCTAGACACAACAACAATTGATCCCTTGGATCTCTTAGCCGTGTGTGGTGCCCCTCTCCACGATAATCCACCTCGATAATATCGTAGCAGTGCTTAGGCGATGCCCTGCGACGGTAGAACATCACCATCATCACCATGCCGTCGTGCTGATGGAACTTTCCCTCGACACTCGGCTGGATCGGAGTACGAGGGACGTCATCGAGCTGAACGTGTGCAAGAACTCAGAGGTGTCATAGTTTCGGTGCTTGATTGGTCGGGCCGTGAAGACTACGACTACATCAACTGCGTTGTGCTAACGCTTCCGCTTTCGGTCTACGAGGGTACATGGACAACACTCTCCCCTCTCTTTGCTAGGCATCACCATGATCCTTGCATGTGAGTAGGAATTTTTTTGAAATTACTACGTTCCCCAACAGTGGCATCCGAGCCTAGGTTATATGCGTTGATGTTATATGCACGAGTAGAACACAAGTGAGTTGTGGGCGATACAAGTCATACTGCTTACCAGCATGTCATACTTTGGTTCAAAGGTATTGTTGGATGAAGCGGCCCGAACCGACATTACGCGTAGGCTTACGCGAGACTGGTTTTACTGCCGTGCTTTGCACACAGGTGACTAGCGGGTGTCTATTGCTCCAACTTTAGTTGAACCGAGTGTGGCTACGCCCGGTCCTTGCGAAGGTTAAAACAGCACTAACTTGACGAACTATCGTTGTGGTTTTGATGCGTAGGTAAGAACGGTTCTTGCTCAGCCCGTAGCATCCACGTAAAACTTGCAACAACAAAGTAGAGGACGTCTAACTTGTTTTTGCAGGGCATGTTGTGATGTGATATGGTCAAGACGTGATGCTATATTTTATTGTATGAGATGATCATGTTTTTTAACCGATGTTATCGGCAACTGGCAGGAGCCATATGGTTGTCGCTTTATTGTATGAAATGCAAACGCCCTGTAATTGCTTTACTTTATTATATGAAATGCAAACGACAATGATGCAAACGATGGAGATCAAGGTGTCGCGCCGATGACGGTGGTGATCATGGAGGTGCTTCGGAGATGGAGATCACAAGCACAAGATGATGATGGCCATATCATATCACTTATATTGATTGCATGTGATGTTTATCATTTATGCATCTTATCTTGCTTTGATTGATGGTAGCATTTTAAGATGATCTCTCACTAAAATTATCAAGAAGTGTTCTCCCTGAGTATGCACCGTTGCGAAAGTTCTTCGTGCTGAGACACCACGTGATGATCGGGTGTGATAGGCTCTACATTCAAATACAACGGGTGCAAAACAGTTGCGCATGCAGAATACTCAAGTTAAACTTGACGAGCCTAGCATATAACAGATATGGCCTCGGAACACGGAGACCGAAAGGTCGAGCGTGAATCATATAGTAGATATGATCAACATATTGATGTTCACCATTGAAACTACTCCATCTCACGTGATGATCGGACATGGTGTAGTTGATATGGATCACGTAATCACTTAGAGGATTAGAGGGATGTCTATCTAAGTGGGAGTTCTTAAGTAATATGATTAATTGAACTTAAATTTATCATGAACATAGTCCTGGTAGTATTTTGCAAATTATGTTGGAGATAAATAGCTCGCTTTGTTGCTTTCATATGTTTATTTTGATATGTTCCTAGAGAAAACTGTGTTGAAAGATGTTAGTAGCAATGATGCGGATTGGATCCGTGATCTGAGGTTTATCCTCCTTGCTGCACAGAACAATTATGTCCTTGATGCACCACTAGGTGACAAACCTATTGCAGGAGCAGATGCAGACGTTATGAACGTTTGGCTAGCTCAAAATGATGACTACTTGATAGTTTAGTGCACCATGCTTTATGGCTTAGAATCGGGACTTCAAAGACGTTTTGAACGTCATGGACCATATGAGATGTTCTAGGAGTTGAAGTTAATATTTCTAGCAAATACCCGAGTTGAGAGATATGAAGTCTCCAACAAGTTCTATAGCTAAAAGATGGAGGAGAATCGCTCAACTAGTGAGCATGTGCTCAGATTGTCTGGGTACTACAATCGCTTGAATCAAGTGGGAGTTAATCTTCCAGATAAGATAGTGATTGACAGAATTCCCTAGTCACCACCACCAAGTTAGTAGAACTTCGTGATGAACTATAATATGCAAGGGATGATGAAAACAATTCCCAAGCTCTTCGCGATGCAAAAATCGGCGAAGGTAGAAATCAAAGAAAAACATCAAAGTGTTGATGGTGGACAAGATCACTAGTTTCAAGAAAAAGGGCAAAGGGAAGAAGGGGAACTTCAAGAAGAACAGCACCAAGTTGCTGCTCAAGTGAAGAAAGCCAAGTCTGGACCTAAGCCTAAGACTAAGTGATTCTACTACAAAGGGACTGGTCACTGGAAGTGGAACTACCCAAGTATTTGGCGGATAAGAAGGATGGCAAAGTGAACATAGGTATATTTGATATACATGTTATTGATGTGCACTTTACTAATGTTTATAGCAACCCCTTGGTATTTGATACTGGTTCAGTTGCTAAGAGTAGTAACTCGAAACGGGAGTTGCAGAATAAACAGAAACTAGTTGAGGGTGAGGTGACGATGAGTGTTGGAAGTAGTTCCAAGATTGATATGATCATCATCGCACACTCCCTATACTTTCGGGATTAGTGTTGAACCTAAATAAATGTTATTTGGCATTTGCGTTGAGCATGAATATGATTTGATCATGTTTATTGCAATACGGTTATTCATGTTAGAGAATAATTGTTGTTCTGTTTACATGAATAAAACCTTCTATGGTCATACACCCAATGAAAATGGTTTGTTGGATCTCGATCGTGTGATACACATATTCATAATATTGAAACCAAAAGATGTAAAGTTAATAATGATAGTGCAACTTATTTGTGGCACTGCCGTTTAGGTCATATTGGTGTAAAGCGCATGAAGAAACTCCATGCTGATGGGCTTTTGGAATCTCTTGATTATGAATCACTTGATGCTTGCGAACCATGCCTCATGGGCAAGATGACTAAAACTCCGTTCTCCGGAACAATGGAGCGAGCAACAAATTTGTTGGAAATAATACATACTGATGTATGCGATCCAATGAGTGTTGATGCTCGCGACAAGTATCGTTATTTTCTGACCTTCACAGATGATTTGAGCAGATATGGGTATATCTACTTAATGAAATACAAGTCTGAAACATTTGAAAAGTTCAAAGAATTTCAGAGTGAAGTGGAGAATCATCGTAACAAGAAAATAAAGTTTCTACGATCTGATCGTGGAGGAGAATATTTGAGTTACAAGTTTGGCCTTCATATAAAACAATGTGGAATAGTTTCACAGCTCACGCCACCTGGAACACCACAGCTTAATGGTGTGTCCGAACGTCATAACAGTACTTTATTGGATATAGTGCAATCTATGATGTCTCTTACCGATTTACCACTATCGTTTTGGGGTTATGCATTAGAGACAGCTGCATTCACTTTAAATAGGGCACCATCAAAATCCGTTGAGACGATGCCTTATGAACTGTGGTTTGGCAAGAAACCAAAGTTGTCGTTTCTTAAAGTTTGGGTCTGCGATGCTTATGTGAAAAAGTTTCAACCTGATAAGCTCGAACCCAAATCGGAGAAGTACGTCTTCATTGAATACCCAAAGGAAACTGTTGGGTACACCTTCTATCACAGATCCGAAGGCAAAACATTCGTTGCTAAGAATGGATCCTTTCTAGAGAAGGAGTTTCTCTCGAAAGAAGTGAGTGGGAGAAAAGTAGAACTTAATAAGGTAATAGTACCTTCTCCTAAATTGGAAAATAGTTCATCGCTGAAATCAGTTCCAGTGATTACTACACCAATTAGTGAGGAAGCTAATGATGATGATCATGAAACTTCAGATCAAGTTATTACAGAACCTCGTAGGTCTTCCAGAGTACGGTCCGCACCAGAGTGGCACGGTAATCCTGTTCTGGAAGTCATGTTACTAGACCATGATGAACCTACGAACTATGAGGAAGCGATGATGAGCCCAGATTCCGCGAAATGGCTGGAGGCCATGAAATCTGAGATAGGATCCATGTATGAGAACAAAGTGTGGACTTTGGTGGACTTGCCCAATGATCGGCAATCCATAGAAAATAAATGGATCTTCAAGAGGAAGACGGACGTTGATAGTAGTGTTACTATCTAAAAAGCTCAAATTGTCGCAAAAAGGTTTTCGACAAGTTCAAGGTGTTGAATATGATGAGGTTTTCTCACTCGTAACGATGCTTAAGTCTGTCCGAATCATGTTAGCAATTACCACATTTTATGAAATCTGGCAAATGGATATCAAAACTATGTTCCTGAATGATTTCTGGAAGAAGAGTTGTATATGATGCAACCAGAAGGTTTTGTCGATCTGAAAGGTGCTAACAAAATGTGCAAGCTCCAGCGATCCATCAATGGACTGGTGCAAGCATCTCGCAGTTGGAATATGCACTTTGATGAGTTGATCAAAGCATATGGTTTTATACAGACTTTTGGAAAGGCCTGTATTTACAAGAAAGTGAGTGGGAGCACTACAGCCTTTTTGATAAGTATATGTGAATGACATATTGTTGATCGGAAATGATGTAGAATTTTTCTGGAAAGCATAAAGGAGTGTTTGAAAGGAGTTCTTCAAAGAAAGACCTCAGTAAAGCTACTTACACATTGAGCATCAAGATCTATAGAGATAGATCAAGACGTTTGATAAGATTTTTTAATGAGTACATACCTTGACAAGATTTTGAATTAGTTCAAAATGGAACAGTCAAAGAAAGAGTTCTTGCCTGTGTTGCAAAGGTATGAAATTGAGTAAGACTCAAATCCCGACCACGGCAGAAAATAGAAAGAGAATGAAAGTCATTCCCTATGCATCAGTCATAGGTTCTATAAAGTATGTTATGCTGTGTACCAGACCTATTGTATACCTTGCTCTGAGTTTGGCAAAGGAATACAATTTTGATCTAAGAGTAGATCACTGGACAGCGGTCAAGAATATCCTTAGTGAGGACTAAGGAGATGTTTCTCGATTATGGAGGTGATAAAAGAGTTTGTCGTAAAGAGTTACATTGATGCAAGCTTTTACACCGATCTAGATGAATCTAAGTATCAATCTGGATACATATTAAAATTGGGAGCAATTAGCTAGAGTAGCTCCGTGCAGAGCATTGTAGACATAGAATATTTGCAAAATACATACGGCTCTGAATGTGACAGACCCATTGACTAAACTTCTCCCATCAGCAAAACATGATCATACCTTAGTACTCTTTGGGTGTTAATCACATAGCAATGTGAACTAGATCATTGACTCTAGTAAACCCTTTGGGTGTTGGTCACATGATCATGTGAACTATGGGTATTAATCACATACAGATGTGAATATTGGTGTTAAATCACATGGTGATGTGAACTAGATTATTGACTCTAGTGCAAGTGGGAGACTAAAGGAAATATGCCCTAGAGGCAATAATGAATTTATTATTTATTTCCTTATATCATGATAAATGTTTATTATTCATACTAGAATTGTATTAACCGGAAACATGATACATGTGTGAATACATAGACAAACTGAGTGTCACTAGTATGCCTCTACTTGACTAGCTCATTAATCAAAGATGGTTATATTTCCTAGCCATGGACAAAGAGTTGTCATTTGATTAACGGGATCACATCATTAGGAGAATGATGTGATTGACTTGACCCATTCCGTTAGCTTAGCACTTGATCGTTTAGTATGAGAGTTGTCATTTGATTAACGGGATCACATCATTAGGAGAATGATGTGATTGACTTGACCCATTTCGTTAGCTAAGCACTTGATCGTTTAGTATGTTGCTCCTGCTTTCTTCATGACTTATACATGTTCCTATGACTATGAGATTATGCAACTCCCGTTTACCGGAGGAACACTTTGTGTGCTACCAAACGTCACAACGTAACTGGGTGATTATAAAGGTGCTCTACAGGTGTCTCCAAAGGTACTTGTTGGGTTGGGGTATTTCGAGATTTGGATTTGTCACTTCTATTGTCGGAGAGGTATATGTGGGCCCACTCGGTAATGCAAATCACTATAAGCCTTGCAAGCATTGCAACTAATTAGTTAGTTGTGGGATGATGTATTACGGAATGAGTAAAGAGACTTGCCGGTAACGAGATTGAACTAGGCATTGAGATACCGACGATCAAATCTCGGGCAAGTAACATACCGATGACAAAGGGAACAACGTATGTTGTTATGCGGTTTGACCGATAAAGATCTTCGTAGTATGTGGGAGCCAATATGAGCATCCAGGTTCCGCTATTGGTTATTGACCGGAGACGTGTCTCGGTCATGTCTACATTGTTCTCGAACCCGTAGGGTCCGCACGCTTAAGGTTTTGATGACAGTTATATTATGAGTTTATGAGTTTTGATGTACCAAAGGAGTTCGGAGTCCCGGATGAGATTAGGGACATGACGAGGAGTCTCGAAATGGTCGAGATGTAATGATCGATATATTGGACGACTATATTCAGAATTTGGAAAGGTTCCGAGTGATTCGGGTATTTTTCGGAGTACCGGAGGGTTACGGGAATTCACCGGCGAGTATATGGGCCTTATTGGGCCATACGGGAATAGAGGAGAGAGGCCAAAAGGAAGGAGGCCTGCGCCGCCCCCCCCCCCCCCTCTGGTCCAAATTGGACAAGGGGCGCATCCCCCTTTTCCTTCTTCCTCTCCCCCTCTTTCCACTTCTCCTACTCCAACAAGGAAGGAGGGAGTCCTACTCCCGGTGGGAGTAGGACTCCCCTTGGCGCGCCCCCTCCTAGGCCTGTCGCCCCCTCCCCCCTTGCTCCTTTATATACGGGGGCAGGGGGCACCTCTAGACACAACAACAATTGATCCCTTGGATCTCTTAGCCGTGTGTGGTGCCCCCCTCCATGATAATCCACCTCGATAATATCGTAGCAGTGCTTAGGCGAAGCCCTGCGACGGTAGAACATCATCATCGTCACCACGCCGTCGTGCTGACGGAACTCTCCCTCGACACTCGGCAGGATCGGAGTACGAGGGACGTCATCGAGCTGAACGTGTGCAAGAACTCGGAGGTGCCGTAGTTTCGGTGCTTGATCGGTCGGGCCGTGAAGACGTACGACTACATCAACCGCGTTGTGCTAACGCTTCCGCTTTCGGTCTACGAGGGTACATGGACAACACTCTCCTCTCTCGTTGCTATGCATCACCATGATCCTTGCGTGTGCATAGGAAATTTTTTGAAATTACTATGTTCCCCAACAGTCTTCTCCCTTGAATTGAATGCTTGCAGATTCCAGTTTAGTCCAATGCACGTGCACTATTATTATTATCCACACTGTTCGGTCGTGCGAGTGAAAGGCAATAATGATGATATATGATGGACTGATTGAGATGAGAGAAGCTGGTATGAACTCGACCTATCTTGTTTTTGTAAATATGATTAGTTCATCGTTCCTGATTCAGCCTATTATGAATAAACATGTTTGCAATGACAATTAGAGATTACTAGTTGCCAGCCTGCACGGTCTAGCTTCATGTCAAAAGGCAAATGACATAAAATTATTGAAAAGTTATTTGTCCTTGGAGATATTATTTGTAATGGTTTCTCATGGTTACCCACCAAACTACATGCAAAATGGGGGCTCAGTTCATTGAAGCTTAACCTCAGATAGCTAACAACATATAAATTATTAGAAACTTGTTTGCTCTTGAAGATATTGTTTGGAGTGGTTTCTCAGCTTAACCTCAGATAGAAAACATCATATAAATTGTTAGAAAGTTGTTTTCTCTTGGGGATATTGTTTGTAATGGTTTCTCGTGGTTACCCACTAAACTACATGGAAAATGGGATTTAGGTTTGGTGAAAATTAGGAATCAATTAGAATTCTTGAATGTACATATATAGTTCCATAGTTTTGTATAAACTTATTTGAAGTTTATCCAGATGTGTTTCTTTATATATTTTTTTAGCTTATGTTTTTTTATGGATACTTACACGGCATGCTTGACTGTAATCATTGGTACATGATCGCATATGCATGTGAGATCTAACATGATAGTTCCAGATTGTAATTTAAAAGACGTGCAAAGTTTTCCCACTTTGTAGTTAATTCAATTATAATTTAGAGCATAAAAATGCATTTAAAGAAAGGTAGTAAGATCTCATTTTGCTCCAATAATCATTTTCTACAACAGAGTTTAGTAAAGTTAAATTCCTCAAACAACAATGTGCAGTAAGATATTTGTTTTAGAAGATGAAGAGTTGACAGAATCCTCAAAAGCTAATTGATCTCTTGTAGTCATCAAAACTAAGAAATATGATCATTAAAGCATATGATAGTGGACATGAGACATTCCGTCTATTGTCTTTTGTAGTAATGTACATTCTAGTAACACCTGACTTAGAGCACCATCCCTTGTCCAGCACTTCAGCAGCTACCATTTCAAAATCTTAGCAGCAAGTCTGTAGCAACATGAGTTTCTTCCTTACAATTGAAGACGATGTATCAGCGACAAAGGTAAAAAATTTGAAAATAGTGTATGTTCAGAAAATTGAACAAAAACAATAAGAAAGATAAGCTTAATTTCCCTGTTCAAGAATTCCTTCGATTAACCAGTTAACTTGCCGATTAATCCCTACTCATAGGGTCAGCGAGTAGCCGATAAACTGATAAATCAGCCGATTAATTGACTAAATGGCCGATTAACTTGCCGATTAGCGTATTAATCCCCTACTCACTAGCCAACTGAGCAGCTACCAGTTAACGATTTTCTCAACAATGCTTAATTTGTAGGTTTCTAGGTACTAATACAACTCTAACAAAATACACTATGTTATTGGGGGTAAAAACTGTGTAACAACGGAGACCCGTAACACACACATTAAAGTGAAACATCTTCCATCTTCAGGACTGCAGACAACACATGGAGTCAATTGGAGGATAAAGAAAAGTGCAATAATACATATGAATAGAAGCGTACATTAGGAAGGTGTTTATTTGTTAATCATATTCAGTATGATCTCCTGGACTGCAGACAACATGGAGTCAATTGGAGGATAAAGAAAATAATTTTAGGCAATATGCTACAGAACCATCATAATGTGCAATATCATAAGAATATATTGATGTCTCGGCTACAAACTATGATCTAAGCATATGGGTGACAACAATGTAAATCAGCTTTACTGATTATGGTAAACATTTTGACCGTAAATACTAAGGAATAATTGACATATCTAGCCAGCTTTAGTGTATTTGTTAAATAAAAAAACCCTGCTGGTTTGATCAAAAGATCATTGATACGCACACATCTTTATTTTCTGGAATTAGCAACATCGAATATCAGCGTTGATATAAATGAACCAATATCTACTTGAACCTACAAAACAAAATCGCCATAGAGAAGGAGATAACAGTAATTTCAAGAAAGACAAAAAAGAACTATCTAATCAGAGTATTTGTGGAATAAGGTGAGTAATTTCTTCTATATGAATATATGTACATGTAAATGACATTATGAAGTGTTCGAAACGACCTCACAAGTGGACATGCACCAGATCTTTGTGAGTTATTACACAATTCAAGTTTGAGTTATGGTATGGGCATACCAATGCCTAAAGAAGAAGGAAATCATTTGCACTGCATACTCAAAGTTAACAGAAGGAACCCACATGATCAGGCATTCTCGGTAAGTGGACTGGGAGACCATATACTATTGAGCAACTCATTTATTTATGAAGCTGAATATACAGTACTAATCCTACCTGCAACATGCACTATAAATACTTGTAGGGGTCGAGGACAATGCATAAGCTTAGCTAATGAGGAAGACGTGGAAATAGCAAAGCTAGTTATGCCACCATATGTTTTAATGGGGAACCAATCTCTGGATAACCCAGGATGCTGCACTGCAAATTCTAGTTAGAGCTAGACACACAGTAATGAAAAGCAGCACAAAACTTTGAAAAATTATCTATCTCCAATTAAAAGCAAAGTCATTATCGTGAAGCAAATCAAAACAAAATGGGTGGATGACCAAGGTTTCTCAAGCGGCAAAAATATGATGGCACTCTCTATGGTCGAAGCATTACACTGGTAACATGAGAGGTGACTTTAAAGGTGTTGTTCATTTTTTTTACACGCAGCATAATCTCCAATTTTGCAGTGTGCTTAAATTCAACGGGGTGGCCCTTTTTTATTCATTGGTGGCATAATATCTTATTCTGTAGGGTGCCAAGATTCTGTTTTTGTTGATACGTTCAGCTTCAATGCATCCGACAGAATTAGTCAACATGAATATAATATCTATGTTAGCTTCCGAGTTAACTGAGACCAAGACCAAGGACCATGAATTGATACTTTATGAACATCCAAACATCCTCATCATCCCAGAAATTAGTGATCAAGCTCGTCCACTATTTTTCGCATGTCCTATTCCTATATATGCTCACGTATATGAATACTCAGACTAAACTATTAATAGTACATACTGCCATAATTTTGTCATAAAAGATGTAATCAGAAGTAACATGAAAAATTTATCACTGATTACCAAAAAACTTACAGTGCATGCAGTTTTACCTTGTGAGGTTGTCAGATTGGTGGAGGCAGCAACTGACATCATTAGTATGTATTCCCTCCGTCCCTTAATATAAAAACGTTTTTCAAGTTAATATAGCTTCAAAAACGTTTTTATATTATGGGACGGAGGGAGTATTACTCAAGAAGCATATGAGGCTGGTGCAGGATCGGGTGAAAACAAGAATAGAAGGCGACATGTCAATGTTGCGCTAGATGGCTTGGCTAACTAAATGTTGCTGCTAGCAAAAAAATTGGGTTCGAATTACCTGAATGATGGAGATTTGCGGATATAATATTAGTGAAACAACGTATCTTGAAACAACAGCCGTTGAGGCGGTTCAGGAGGGCAGATGGTGTGGTGCCAAACTCATCCATGGCAGATCGGATCGAGAGGAAGCAGCGACCGATCCAACCCCAATGGAACTCAATCGGTATGGTTCTTCACGTTCTTCTCAGCCCTGCTTTTTTCAAGATCAAATCAAAACATACGGGAGAGGCCAACACCAATGGGAAACACAGGTGGTTTCTCTGCCATGTTGTTCAGCTGCCAAATCAATTGGAGGAGGATTCGAAGCGGCGATCCAACCCTAATGGAACTCAATCGGTAGGGCTGTTCACGTTCTTCTCAGCCCTGCTTTTTTCAAGATCAAATCAATACATACGGGAGAGGCCAACACCAATGGGAAACACATGAGGTTTCTCCGCCATGTTGTTCGGCTGCCAGATCAATTGGAGGAGGATTCGCGAGGCACGCATGGTTGGTTGCCGGATCAAACTCTTCACCACCAGGGCGATTGAAGGCAGCGATTGGAACGGGCCGGTGGTGCCAACTCCCACCGTGCGCTATCTTCTATGAGAGAGAGAGAGAGAGAGAGAGAGATTAGGTAGGAAGGCACGGTGGAATAGGTAATGAGATTATAGGATCCGATCTCATTTAATAATCTAAAAGATCCAATCTTTTTTTTTAAATGAGGATCCAATCTGTGCCGCATATATGGGAGAAGGTTTATTTTTAGAAGCAAATTTAATGGAAAACACTAATGCTCTGCCGGCTGATGGCGCGGAGAGTTCCGCCACCCGCACGACCATTGGATCATCCTTGATCCACACGTCCTTGAGCACACACACACGTTTACCTTATCTTGCAACAACAACGGTGTTACAAACCAGGTCAGCAAACGACGACAATAACTTCGACAAGTTTTTGCAACATCAGATCTGTTGCAAAAAAAATCCGCAACAAAACCTCTGTTGCAAGAAATGTCTGCCGCAAGAACTTTGTTGCGAAAAAAGTCCGCAACACAACCTATGTTGCAGAAAAAGTTTCGCAACACAATTTATGTTGCATAAAAAAATACGCAACACAATTCCTGTTGTAATTGTTTCTGCAACTAGACCTCTGTTGCGAAGTGGAGGAATACGTTCAACCGCTAGATTGTGCCGCATCTAACGACCCGCGAGGTGGCGGATCTTTTAAAATGATCCGCCGGCCGACGCGTAGCTGTCCCCGTGCTACGCGTCCGCCGGCTGATCTTTTAAAAAGATCAGCCGGGTGGTGAGCCGTCCGATTTGCCGCATCAAGCTGAGACGAGCGCGCTTTCACTACCGCAACACATGCCTTGTTGCAGAATTATTTCTGAAACATAGGTCTTGTTCCAGAAATTTTTTGCAGCAGATGTTTTGTTGCAAATTTTTTGGCAACTGAGATCTTGTTGCATTTTTTTATGCAACTGAGGTCTGGTTGCAGAAAATTTTCACGACCGTGATTTTTTTGTAGAACATAGACCCGTCGTAAACTACTGCAACACTACATATGTTTCAGAAACACAACCTCTGTTGCAAAAGCGCGTTCGATGAAGGACAATATACGAGCCCTCACTGAACACGTGTCATGCATTGGAGGTGGCGGACGCTGCCGCTGTGGTCGCATCATCTCTACTATACACTATAACTATATACTATTATAAACAAGCAAACATATTCTTCTCTAAACGCACCCAGAAACACGTACACGAAACAACCAGGATAAAATAGCACCTCACGATTCGATCCACCTAATTAGATCTAACCGTTAATAACCCCGTCTGTGTACGTTTAGCAATTAGAGAAGCGGACGAAACTCTGCCATCTATCGACCGAGAGGACGAAACGTTTCGCTGCACGAGAAAAAAAAAACTGATTCGCGTGATTAAAGGCCTGCATGCAGCGGCATGGCCCACGTTTAGCATTATGGCGTCCACATATGCATTGGTTTGCCCTGTGGAGGCGCATCTTCAGGAGAGGAGGAGAGAGGGGAGAACGAGAGGCCTGGCAGCGGCTCAGGATGTGCTCGCCAACGAGTGTGTTCCCGCGTCTGCCTGGCGTGCGAGGTTGGATCGGGGTGGTAGGGTTTCCCCGCTGCCGCCCCACAGCAGTCAGGGGTTAGACGGGGAGAAGCAGTCGGGCGGCAGCGGCGGCGGCGGCGGCGGCTTGGATTACATCTATGCAACGAGGGAGGCGACGGCGGCTTGGGAGCGGCGAGTGGCCGATTCATCTCCTCGCTAGCCCCTCACCCTTCAAAGGTTAAAGATCTGGCACCATCTTCTTCCTTACGCCCAGAACGAGCGGCCGATCCAGAAAACCAACCCCGGTGGATTGATTTTTCGTCAAGATATGTGCATACACAAGAAGCAGACACCAGGCAGCTGGATGGATTTTTCTTTCAGGAGTACACACACATATGGAAACGGCAAGCCGCCGGTGAAGACAGCTGCAGCGTCACCACCAAGGACAGAATCACGGAAAGGTCAGGTTCATCCGAACTAACCGCGAGGACCATGCTAAGGTACATACATATATATACCAAATCGATGTTGACCGATGCTTGTGGTTGCAATTTCATGTCCGTCATTGATGTATTGATGCTGATCATGGTGAGATATGGGATAATAAGTGGGAATTTTTCACCGCTCAGTTCTTACCGGATGAATCTTTGTAAGTAATCTTTCCCCTACCCCCTCTTATATTTACAGGAAATTCAAGTGTGGTACACATGTGAGTATGCTCTGCTTCCCTCTGTTGTACACATGTAGTTATTTGTTATCTCTGATTAAGAACCAAGAGCCACTACATTCTTGAATATTGAGACTGTGTTAGTTGGTTTAGGTTAAACTTGATAGATGCTATTTATTTTTTTGTTCCATCTGACAATTCAGTTGTATTCTTGATTTTGTCAGTTTTCAGGAATTTTAAGCCATCTTTCGATTTTAGCTTCCTCAATCATCCTGAATTATTTAATGTTAGTATGACGTACATATGTTCCCAAGATTAAAACTGAGAAATGTGTAGTTGAACACTTGGGTATGTTTGATTTCTTTAGTAGATGCAAAGACAACCGCCATTGTTCATGATCTATTCTAAAGATAGATTATTAGCAGTGGTTCAATCAAATAGTTCAGCCTGGTCAGTTCTTACTAATATTTAAGCCAACTTCATTTTTTAGCCTGCTCGGTCATTTTGGATTAGTTTCAGTTTTGGGTGCATGTCTTCAATAGAACAACAAACTGATTTTAGGTGCTAAAATAAACACTCAACGGCAATTCCTCAGTTTTAAACATACCCACGTGTTCAACTACACATTTCTCAGTTTTAATCTTGGGAACGTATGTACCTCATACTAACATTAAATAATTCATAATGATTGAGGAAGCTAAAATCCAATTCCTCATGGCGACTATTTGTAGAAGACCATCCCACTGGAGGAGATCCTGACTATCGATGAAGAAGGGCACGAAGATCATCTTCCTAGATGGAAGGATCTGATTTTTCCAGTGCAGTTATGTGTTTCAAAACGATATTGCGATGTAATTTTTATATTAACACTACAGTCCATGAAGTTATATTTACAAATATTTCATTTTTCGTATAAGATAAAGCACCATTTTATTTTTAAATATTTTCTGAAGTAAAATTTGTGAATAAACTCAATGATGTTTCAGAGGATATGAATGTTTGTGACTTGTTGGGTTGCCCAGGGAGGCGACTGCGGCAGGGAACAACGGCACATTGGCGGACAAAAACAAATGTGTAGCGTGCAGCGGCAGCGGCTGCACGCCACGACGGACGAGCAACAACGCGAATGAGGTGCAGGTGGGGGTAGGAGTAAGTAACACTTGTCATGTTTAACTCATGGCAACAAAGAGTAAGGATCACTTCATACTCATTACAAGAAGAATACTGCTGTGATGATTATATACATATATGTTCCACTTGGTTGCTCGATTAGTATTCCTTTTTCTTGCAGACAAGTTCTGAAACTAGACTTTGACGAGAAGTTCATCTGTATATGCTGAGCTCAAGAAGTGTGAATAAGCAAGAAAGTTTCTGAAGAGAACAGTGCATCATCTCTTACGGAACTGCTACTGCAATTGTCTCCTTTCCAAGCATTGGTAAGATATCTCAACAGATCTTAGTGACATCACTCTCTTCTTAAATTTGTCGGCATTTTATGTAATTGCTTTTCTTCTAATAAGGTGCGTCATGCTTGCTGTTGAATTGTGCAGAAAGGCTACATTGTATTAATTTCTTTTTCGCATGGTCAATATTTTATTAGCACATTTTGTATCAACTGATAACTTTGAATCTTTGCATCTTTCATCAGATCATGCTTTGAATTTGCACATGAATAACTAAAAGCACCATGACATTACACATTTCCTTCATTTTAGCCATTAAACTTACTTATGTATCCGGTGTTAATTTAGTATCATTTCTTGTATATCCATCTTAGTTAGGAAGGGTGGCTCTGGTCATCCTAAATTTTGTGTGGGTTCTTTTTTCAGTCCTGGTTAGCTTTGCGAAACAATAATTATTATACTCCTTGATTTGCACGTGCCCAATTTTCTTATACTATATAGTTTCTAGAATAGTAGCCTTTCTGCTCTGCTAAGATGCTGAAGCATGGCGACATTTATAACTCATGTTTAAGATTGTCAGAACTAAGCATAAGGTAGAGAAAGGGTTGCTTGCATGCCATCCATGTGATAGAGAAAGTGTTAAATTCCCTCTCTCCAATTCCTTACCATGAACCTAACGCTTTATTGATCTGTTTTTAGCTCCTAGATGTTCTGCAACTATATAAACAATAGATATTAATTTTCTGAACTGTAGTTCCACTCCATGAGAAGCTGAGATACTGAGAATGGGGCAAAAGAATTCCAACTCTTCCTGCTCGCAGGTGGTGCCCACTATGGCATGGGTGGCTTTACCATAGCCGCCGAGCCTTGAAATTCTGAAGATAACAAGCAGCTCGAATCCAAGAAGAAAACTAATTTAGTTCAGCCAAGACTCCTATGTTTCGTGTATCTTTGTTCCAACTTTGCATTGACGCCATGTCCACTTGCACAATGTTCATATGTTACTTTGATTTTCGCCCAAGAAATTAAACATTCTGAAATCTTTGTAGGAATAGACTAAATGGGCCAGTCTATTGACATTGATTTGTGTCATCCTAAAGTTTGAATTCAAAATTTTATACCCACAAAATTTTACATGGTTTGATTGAGACGTGCGTTGCACGTGCACACTTACTAGTTAAGGAAAATCGCAACAGAGAATTAGTTGGGCCAATTTATATTGTAATTACTCTGTCCCACCAGATGAATGACTCATACCATGCAAAAAAAAAAAGATGAATGACTCATATTTATTTCTGACATCAATGAGTTGATCTTTCTTTTTTTGAGATCGGGAGGTTGTGTTTTTTTTCCGTGAGTTGATCTTTCTTTTTTTGAGATCGGGAGGTTGTGTTTTTTTTCGTCCAAGCCTAGTTATATTAGAGAGTTCTCGGAAGATCTACACCGTAATAATTCGGTCCCACACCAGATAAACGGCTCCTAATTACTAATTAACATGGTAATTTATTAGAGAGTTCTTGGAAGATCTACACCGTAATAATTCGGTCCCACACCAGATAAACGGCTCCTAATTACTAATTAACGTAGTAATTTTTTGAGAGTTTGTAATTAGTATAGGTATAGATAGATGTTAAACACTTCCTATCTGTAGTCTGAAGGGTTGCCAGCGACAGACCGCTCGAAGGCCGTCGATTTGTTCAAAATCTGACGCTCAAGAATTTCCCTCATATTTGAGAAAAAAAATTCAAAGAAAACTACCAGCGTAAATCCCTCGCATAATGCCCTCCCGATAATCCCTCGCGAGCCCATCATCCCTAATCGCCCACACCGCCCGAGCTCTGCCCCCACCTCGCTCGCCTCGCCGTCAGCTCCGCGTCGCCACCAGCTCTCCTCGCCAGATCCACTGCTCCGCCGGCTAGCTCGATCCGACTCGCAGATCCACCTCGGCGGCCAGCTCGATCCGCCTCCCGCTTCCACCTCTCCGTCCAGCTTTCGCCCCCTGTTCCTCCTTCGATCCTCGCCCTCGAGCATTACGGCTGCACCTAGTCCTCTCCAACAATGCGTACCCCGGGCGACGGTGCTCCATCCTGGCATTAGCAGTTCGAGGCCCATTACGGCCGCGATTCGTGCTTCGCCAGGCTCCACATCGATTGAATCCACTGCATTGGGGGTTTCTTCTACCGGCCACGGAACAGGAATCGATTGGACAAATTCTGCCATATTCAGAGAGCCCAATCTCCAAATCCAAGGTATTTGAACTGTGTCGGTCGCCCTCATTTAGGGATTTTTAATTTTTGCAACGGAAATTTATTTGTAATTCATACAGCAGCCTAGTATTGTTGACAATTTTCCTTAGATTCAATATTTTGTCAGTGCTTCCATTGAATCTGACGAATGTTGTGCCAATTATATTTCAATGCTCCATATATAAAGAGCATCCAATATATACGTACACATAGTTGGCGCTAATTTTGTTTTGTTTACATGCTTCCATCTAATACTAAATTTGCACCCTCTGCAGTTTGTCCCAGCTTCATACACTCATGCTTCTAAATTGTGACCAATTTGCAATGGTAGTCCAGAAACACTGCTTCTGCTTTTAGTGCTTCCTACATTCTAAAATGTGACCAATTCTGACCAATTTGTCACCCTCATTCTTAGTGGCTTACAATAGGTTCAGATTTGTGTGGTGGCACCGCAACAGATGCATCCTCATAATGGTACCAAGCTTACTAATGCCAATGTCATGTGCCGTATAGTTAAGTGTCCATATTTCGTGCTTCCTACATTCTTGATGTCACCAGACAACAAATATACTTTTGTTAGTTCTCATGTAATGCTTCCATACAACTAATTGCCACCACACAGCGAGTGTATCACTTTATTTCCTCTAACACTTCTTTCAGAAATGCTAAAGTATGTTTTCAGGTCACACTCAAAAATGACTAAACAAGAGTCGTGCATGCTTCAGAGTCGATACGCAGCTGGTTGGTTACACGATCTTGTCCTATGTGTCCCCAAGGCGCGGAAAGACCTCATTCGTCAAAAAAATGCGGTAATCTTGTGAATGTTGCCAGATTCTCAGCCCAGAGGGTCTCCTAGAATGGATCATTGACATCAAACTTGTGCTTCTACATTGTGTTCAGTATTGCTTTGTCTCCATGCCTCATACTTGTCACGCATCCTAAACTTCACATATATGATGGACAAGATGCATGTCGCCCCCTTCATTGTCTTAATTTGAACGACTATGCATAAATCTTTTATATCCCCTTAAAAAAATGATCTTCGACTATGTACAATTCGTGTTGAGATTCCATGAATATAATGATCGGATTTTTCATTACTTCCTCCGTAAACTAATATAAGAGCGTTTAGAGTAGTGACTTAAACGCTCTTATATTAGTTTACAGAGGGAGTATCATACATGTGCTTCTTCACAGTGCACAGTTTGCGTCATATGTGCCATAGTTTATGCTTCATCACTGTGTACGGTTTGCTTCTTGTTTTTTGCAGGGTATGTACGGTACGGTTTGCTTCATGTGTTTCACACTTGTGCTTCTAAGTTGTCTCCAGTTTGCTTCATTTCCATGCTTCGTATTGTTTCATAAGCATCATGTTTTGTATCATAATCAAACCATTGATGCTTCCTAAATTTCTGTAGGGCTAACGAGAGTGGAAGATCATGCTTTGTTGACGGTGAGCATGTCTAGGTCATCGATGGTGGGCATGGCATGCGATATGATATCAAGCATCTCAGCGCCCAATGTTTTGTCATCATTTTGAAAGCAAACTAGCAAGACACACTCGGCGGTCGAAGGTCAAGGGTGTTGTCCCCTTGATGGTGTCAGCCTTGCTACTCGCTGGATTCTTGTGGATCACGATGTCAACACCTGCTGATTTGGGAGACAAAAGGAGGTCTTCGAGGCTAGTCGGACATGGTGGATGCAGCAGGGAGGTACTGGGACAAGACCGTAGTGGCAGTGCGACATAGTAGGCAGGAAGTGTACATGTTATTTACAAAGCAATTAAATTACTATTAAGCCAAACAAACTGCAATCATAACACATGGAATGATACCAGCTGAAAAATAAAAGCACACCACACGACACCGCTTGGAGAGAAAATGACTATGGATTATGAAGCATGGTTTGTAGTGTTGGAAGCACAATTTGTATAAGATGAAGCAAATTGTGCACATTCCTATTTCTTGGAATCACTTACGTATATGCTTGAAGCATGTGTTATGTGTACTCATGGATGATGATGATTTTTTTATAGAAAAGGAGGTCTTGTTCGGTTAGAGCAATGCTCTAGTTGATTGGATTTTTTTTCATTAGGTAGGAAACAAATTTCTATTAACCGTAGCAAGTGTAATTCACCGTGGAAGCAAATTCATTGGTAAACGGAAGCACGTTTATTTCCGCATATATTGGAGAAAATGTAAGCAGTCACACACAACTCACGGAAGCAACTCGTAATAAAATCAAGATATGCTTCATAAGGAAGCAAATAGCCTGACGTGAAAACAAAGAGAATAGACTCGCATTATTCGTGGAAGTTGTTACGGCCATGGAGTACTTTTTAGGAAACAAACCGATCACTGCTTCCTATCTTCCTACCTTTTGGCCTTTATTTGCGGGGAACCATGCAATCAGGAAACTATGTTTACAGAGGAAGAAATGATCGACTGGAGAGAGAAGCAAGCGCGGAGGGCTGGAAGCATCGTTTGAGGAGGCTGGAGAGAGGGACGCACGCGAGAGTTAATGACGTGCTTCGCGGAAGCAGTTAGGAAGCAGCAATAAATTAGCGATCGAAATCACCTTATTTCTCGCGTGGCCTAGTTACCAAATCGGACGTACCTCGTGCTTCCGATCCGACGACCTCCTACTGGTCTGATAGATGCAATCTATCTATAGTCTGATGCCTAGTGGTGTCCTAGATAGATAGATAGATAGATAGATAGATAGATAGATCGATCGATAGATAGATATAGATAGTTGCTCATGCCATGCTTAATTAGCTAGGAGATTATAATGGTTTACCTTGCGTGCCAACATGCTATTAAATGGTTGTGATGTGGTATGTTAGGGTGGTATCCTCCTTTGAACGATTTGAGTGGCTCAACTTGACACATGTTCACACATGTAGTTGAAACAAAATCAATGTCAGAGTTTCAAAAATAATAGGCCGATCGAGCCTACAAGCACCCAAGACATGAGGCCGCCTTCCCCCGGCCGGCTATTCTACAAGCCGATTATCGGAAGGCGGCCCGGCCCTAAAACCCTCATGAAGAAAGCCGCGAGAGGGCCGACTCCACAAAGCCGGCCACGAGATGACTGACTCCAAGGAGCCGGCCCCCGATAGGCGGCCGAGATCGTGTCCTCAAAGTCTGCACCCACATAACGGAGATGGGACGGGGCGTGGCAACAGTGAAGCCTGTCACCCCCGAATCCCGGAGCGCGCATGGCTACAGTACGCCGTACCGGGCAGCCATGACCCTCCGGCGTGGCACTGTTGCCATGCTGACCATGACGTCGCCCACGACAGGCTGTCAGTACGGCCCGCAGGCGGCGGGCCCCTTCGGTCAGAGAGACACCCGAAGGCGGCCACGCTTCCCCTAGTCAGCCAGGGATGTAGACGGCTCTCATCAGCCGGCTCACTCCCTCCCTCGAAGTATGCGCACCATTAAGGAGACAAGACGAGGTAAAGCTACAGTGAGAACCCGCTAGGTGGCGGCACTGTAGCCATGCTTACCTCGACAAAGCCCTCGTCATCAAGGGTGAGGCAATAGTAACCAGCCCCCGACAAGACCCCCAAGCGGTGGGACCTGCCTGTCGACCAGGAAGCCGGCAGCCGGCGGGATCCACCAGTCGGTGGGCCCCAGCGGTCGGCGGAGAAGCCGGCGAACGTAGACACTGACGGCTAGGGCCCACGCCCAGCCGGATTACCATTGTACCCCGGGGGGTAGGCCTATATAAACCCCCCAGGGCACCCATGCAAAGGGTTGGACTCTGATAGTTTTAGACACAACTTTGAGAGGAGAAGAGAGCTAGCCTTGCGCTTTCTTCCTCCTCTCGCCAAACAGCTCAAGGAGCCTCTTGTAGCCACTTGTTGATCTAGTGATCATGCGGAGACCCCGCAGAGCAGGACTAGGGATGTTATCTCCACGGAGAGCCCCTAACCTGGGTAAGATTCGCCGGCGTGCGTGTCTTCGCCTCATCCCGTTTTCAGGCACCGGTGATGTCTTATTGGCTCCCACAATGATAAGCCATCCATTGGCATATGTCGCACCTACCAACCGACATTTGGCGCCCACCGTGGGGCCAGGTACACCGTCGTCCGGAGACCTGCTCTGGACGGGAACCCTCTTCCTCCCCCGCGAGCGTAGCCAGCCCGGCACGCCCGATGGCGCTTGCCCCAACGTGCTGCAAGGTGTTGACGACGCCTGTGCGGCGAGCTGCCTCGTCGATCTTCTTGGCGAGGCTCACATCTCCGACGAGCCTGCGTCCGACGCGGGCACCGGCTGCCCCGAGAGCCGCCTCGTCATCCTCCTCGACAAACTCCACATCTCCAGCGAGCCTGCTGTGGATTTGGAGTCAGTTGGTTCCACCAACCTGATGCTTGTCGACTCCGACATGGCATCACTCGACGCTTTCCCCACCAAGTGGTGGTCTTCGACGATCCTCTCCCTCGAGCCGACAGTGGCGGCAGCACCGTCACCGAGGTGCTGGTCATCAGCCACGGTGTCACCTCTGGCGAGAACGCCCACGACACCCTGCAAGTGACGCTGCACGATTTGTCCGCCCCCATCCCGGCTGACGCCGACGCCGAGGCGCTGGAGGCACGCCGCCTTGCCCTCATTGCGAAGGGCCAGAAGATAGCCACCATGAGACGCCTCACTAAGGCTCACCAGCGCGAAATCGACCGCGCCGCCTTCGGCACGCCAGCTACCGACGGGCCGAGCCGGGCCGGCGTCGTCCAGAAGCGCGGCGCAGCCATCGCCGACATGCTGGGAGCAGAACGCCCAGTCTACGCCACGCCTCTCGAGAACCTACGCGCCGCCCAATCGGTCGTAGACGAGCTGAATGGACTTGGGGCCGACGAACTCCCCTACATGACCAAACGCATCCAGTAGTTGATCGACGCGGCCGCAAAGCGGCACGAAGCCGGCGTCCGCGCTGAAAGCCCTCCCCCACGCTGAGAGCACGGCGCGACGTCACGAACGCCGACTGCGGGCGGCGCCCGTGCAAGACAAGAAAAGGAGCCGGCTGCTAGTCGCAGTCGGACTCGAATCACCATCGAGCATGACGCAGAAGGCCACCCTCGATCTATGGAGCGGCGAGGCGATCCGCCTCCTCCTCCGCCTCGTGGGGAGAGATACCCCACCCCGCCGCCTGTCACGCATCCGACTCTCAGCGGCCGACTAGGTCACCACGAAGGAGTCGGCGAAAATGATGCCCGCCATCGGATCGACCGCCTAGCGCGATCCCTGGTGTTAGAAGAAGAAGACAATGTCGGTCCGCCTTGCTTTGGCCCCCGCATCCGCAACGAGCCTTTCCCCAAAGGGTTCTCGCTCCCAAGAGACACGCCCAAGTACAACGGCTCCGTGAAGTCGGAAGATTGGTTGATCGACTACTCCACCGCAGTTCGCATAGAAAACGACAACAGGCGTGTTGCCGTGAAAT
This sequence comes from Triticum timopheevii, assembly GCA_963921465.1. Taxonomy (NCBI): domain Eukaryota; kingdom Viridiplantae; phylum Streptophyta; class Magnoliopsida; order Poales; family Poaceae; genus Triticum; species Triticum timopheevii. The sequence goes on from OY997271.1 coordinate 42,314,399, forward strand.
ATGTCCCCCTCATGCTCCAAGGCACGGCGCGCACCTGGCTCAACAGCCTCAAGCCTTACAGCATCAATAGCTGGCTAGACTTCACCGAAGCCTTCATCAGCAACTTCACCAGCACCTACAAACGGTCTCCCAAGCCCCGACAGCTCACCTTGTGTGTACAAGGGCCCAATGAATCAACCCGCGACTACCTCACGCGTTGGGCCAAGCTCCGCAACTCCTATGAGGGGGTGCACGAGGTTCAAGCCATAGAGTACTTCACCGCCGGGTGCCGAGAGGGCACCCTCCTCATGCACAGACTCCTCTGCGACGAGCCGACTACCCTCAACGAGCTGCTTATTATAGCAGACAAGTACGCCATGGCCGACTCTTCAATGAAGACCGAGCTCCGAGTAGACGCCTCCAGGAAGGTGCTCGCTCCGGCTCCCAAGACGCCGGCTGGAGATTCCAGCCGACGCCCGTACCAAAACAACAACAAGCGCAAGGCTGCTATGCCAACTTCCAACAGTCGGCAAGTGGCCACAATTGAAGACGAACAACCCGAAGAAGCAGAAGGGCGGCAGGCCGGCATGGCAGCCGGCTTTGTCCTATGAGCAAGCCCTTGATGCTCCTTGCAAGTTCCACAGCGGTGCGAAGGCCTCCAACCACACTACCCGGAAATTCCATTGGCTCACACGAATCTCCAAGGGCGAAGGGCTGGTGCCGCCTCCGCCTGCTGGTCAGCCGCCTCCGGCTCCTCAGCAGTCGGCCGCTCGGCCAGCAGTCGGAGCTGTTCAAGACGAGTTCCCTAACGAGCATGCCGCCTATGTCGTCTTTACAAGCTAGCCCGAAGACTGGCGCAGCCGGCGCCGACTGCATCAAGAAGTCAACGCGGTCGCCTCCAACAACCCCGAGTTCATGCACTGGTCGGAGAAGCCTATCAGTTGGAGCCGGGACGATCACCCAGAGGTGATGTCGTCTCCCGGCTCTTATGCATTGGTTTTGGACGCTACCCTCGCGACAGACAGGCGAGCTGCCCGATTCTCCCGCGTGTTGATAGATGCCGGGAGCAGCATCAACATATTGTACCGTGACACCATGGAGAAACTGAATATCAAGACGAAGCAGCTCATGCCGAGTCGGACTGTGTTCCACGGCATCGTACCAGGCCTGTCCTGCTCACCAATCGGCAAGATCAGGATAGATGTTGTCTTTGGGGACAAAGATCATTTCCGCCGAGAAGCAATATGGTTTGAAGTAGTGGATCTGGAGAGCCCTTACCACGCACTACTTGGCCGACCTGCTCTGGCCAAGTTCATGGCTGTGCCCCACTACGCCTACCTCAAGATGAAGATGCCGAGTTCCAAGGGCATCATCACCATAGCCAGAGACTACAAGAAATCCTCTGAGTGTGCGGCAGCCAGTAACCGGCTGGCCGAGTCCCTTGTGATTGCTGAAGAGAAGAAGATGCTGGACCGAGTCGTGGCCATGGCCGGCAAGCAGCCGGCCCTGTCCCCCGACCCCAAGGAATATGATGCTCAAGGTTCTTTCCAGCCGGCCATAGAAACAAAGAAGATACCTCTGGACCCGGAGCACCCGGAGAGGCACGCTGTTGTGGGAACCGGCCTTGACAGCAAATAGGAAAGCGAGCTTGTCGATTTCCTCCGTAAGAATCGGGACATCTTCGCATGGTCTCCCAAAGACATGTCGGGTGTTCCGACGGATTTCGCCGAGCACAAGCTACATGTCCGATATGATGCCAAGTCGGTCAAGCAGCCCTTGCGCCGCCTGTCAGAAGAAAAGAGAAGAGTAGTCCAAGAAGAAATAGCCCGGCTTCTAGCAGACGGCTTCATTATGGAGGTGTTCTTCCCAGAGTGGCTTGCCAACCCGGTCCTGGTGTTAAAGAAAAACAAGAAGTGGCGCATGTGCATTGACTACACCAGCCTAAACAAAGCCTGCCCCAAAGATCCTTTTGCTCTGCCAAGGATTGATCAAGTGATAGACTCCATAGCCAGATGCGAATTGAGCTTCTTGGATGCTTACTCAGGCTACCATCAGATAAAATTGGACCCAGACGACTGCCTGAAGACCGCCTTCATCACACCATTCGGAGCTTTCTATTACCTGACTAGGACATTCGGCCTAAGAAATGCCGGTGCCACTTTTCAGCGTTGCATGCAGAAATGCCTCCTCAAGCAGCTCGGCAGAAATGCCCACGTCTATGTAGACGATATTGTGGTGAAGACGGAGAAGCGCGGCACCTTTCTAGAAGACCTCAAAGAGACACTTGAAAACCTGCGCCAGTTTAAAATCAAGCTCAATCACGAGAAATGCATGTTCGGAGTGCCAGCCGGCCAGCTTCTAGGCTTCCTGGTCTCTGAACGTGGCATCGACTGCAACCGGGTGAAGATCAAGGCCATAGAGAGAATGGAGATTCCCACCAAGCTACGAGATGTCCAGAAGTTTACCGGATGCCTGGCCTCCCTCAACCGCTTCATCAGCCGGCTCGGAGAGAAGGCTCTCCCCCTTTACCGACTCATCAAGAAATCCACTCACTTCGAGTGGAATGACCAAGCAGACCAAGCTTTTCACGAGCTAAAGAACATGCTGACCACGCCGCCTGTCTTGGCGGCGCCGACTGAGAAAGAGCCCATGCTCCTTTACATTGCCGCCACTAGCCGGGTGGTCAGCACCGTTATCGTGGTTCAGCGCCTAGAAGAAGGTCACGCACAGTTAGTCCAGAGGCCGGTATATTATCTGAGTGAAGTATTGTCCACCTTGAAGCAGAACTACCCACACCATCAGAAGATGTGCTATGGTGTATACTTCGCCGCCAAGAAGCTCAAGCCATACTTTCAAGAGCACCCCATCACGGTCGTACGTACTGCCCCGCTCGTCGAGATCATAGGCAGCCGGGACGCATCCGGCCGGGTGGCAAAATGGGCCATTGCGCTGGCTCCTTACAGCATCTTCTACCAGCCTCGCACCGCCATCAAATCCTAGGAATTGGCCGACTTCCTTGTCGACTGGGCCGAGACCCAGTACCTGCCGCCTGCGCCCGACACCACTCATTGGCGGATGCACTTCGATGGATCCAAGATGCGCACCGGCTTGGGAGTCGGCATCATCCTCACCTCTCCCAAGGGCGACAAGCTCAGATACACATTGCAAATCCATTTTGCCGCCTCCAACAATGTGGCCGAGTACGAGGCGCTCATACACGGGCTCCGGCTAGCCAAAGAACTCAGCATCCACCGGATCCTGTGCTATGGCGACTCGTATTTGGTAGTCCAGCAATCATCTGGCGTCTGGGACGCCAAGGACGCAAACATGGCGAGCTACCACTTCCTCGTTCAGCAACTCAATGGATATTTTGAAGGATGCGAGTTCCTCCGTGTGCCACGGGCCGACAACGAGCAAGCAGATGCCCTGGCACGAATAGGCTCCACCCGACAAGCTATACTAACCGGCGTTTCACTCCAACGCCTCCTCAAGCCATCTGTCAAGCCGTCTCCAGAATCTGATTCCATCTTCGTGCCGCCTGACCCTGACGCAGTCGGATCCGGCTTGGGGAACCAAGCAAGCGTCTCGGGGACTCCGACAGGCGGCTCGGGGACTGCTGTAGTCGCACCCGGCCCGGGGATTACTGCAGCCGGCCCGGGGACTGCATTGATACAACAGGCGGTGGCCGACTCCAACTCTTCACCACCCAGCCCACCCGCCCTGGTCGCAGTAGCCGTTTTGACAATAGAAGAAGTCACAACTCCATCATGGGCCCAGCCCATCCTCAATTTCCTGGTTAACAGAGAGCTGCCGACTGACGAGATCTCGACAAGACAAGTCCAACGCCGAGCTGGAGCATACACAATACTGAACCAAGAGCTCGTTAGATGCAGTGTCACTGGAGTCTTCCAGCGCTGCATCGAGCCGGAGATGGGCATAGGAATCCTCAAGGACATCCACCAGGGCGAATGCGGCCACCATGCAGCCTCAAGATCGCTCGTCGCCAAAGCTTTCCGTCACGGATTCTTCTGGCCGACTGCTTTGGACGACGCCAAGGAATTAGTCAAACACTGCAAAGGGTGCCAAGTCTTCAGATCCAAGCAACACCTGCCGGCTTCTGCACTCAAGACCATTCCCCTCACTTGGCCCTTTGCCGTCTGGGGATTGGACATGGTGGGGCCATTCAAGACGGCGCGCGGCGGCATGACACATCTGCTTGTCACCGTGGACAAATTTACCAAGTGGATTGAAGCAAAGCCGATCAAGAAGCTGAATGGGCCGACTGCCGTGACATTCATTGCAGATATTACAACCCAGTATGGCATACCACACAGCATCATCACCGACAACGGCACGAATTTTGCCAAGGGAGCACTGGCACGTTTCTGCGCGACACAGGGCATCCGACTAGACTTAGCGTCCGTTGCCCACCCGTAGTTAAACGGCCAAGTCGAGCGAGCAAACGGCCTCATCCTCTCCGGCATCAAACCCCGATTGGTCGTGCCACTGGAGCGTTCGGCCGGCTGTTGGCTCGACGAGCTGCTGGCCGTCCTCTGGAGCTTGCGCACTACCCCAAACAAGTCAACCGACTTCACCCCTTTCTTCCTTGTATATGGTGCCGAGGCTGTCATCCCAACTGACATTGAGTTCGACTCACCTTGGGTCACCATGTACACGGAGGCGGGGGCCAAGAAAGCACGAGAAGATGGTGTCGATATGCTAGAAGAGGGCCAGCTGTTAGCCCTCAGCCGGTCCGCCATCTACCAGCAGGGTCTACGCCGTTACCACAGCCGGAAGGTCAAGCCAAGATCCTTCCAAGAGGGTGATCTTGTGCTCTGGCTGATCCAGCGAACAGCCGGCCAGCACAAGCTCTCGGCCCCTTGGGAAGGCCCATTCGTCATCAGTCGGGCTTTAGGCAACAACTCGTACTACCTGATCGATGCGCAGAAGCCGAAGGCATGCAAGAGAGATGATTCTGGCAAGGAGTCAGAACGACCATGGAACGCCAATCTCCTCCGAAGATTTTACAGCTAAAATGCAGTATGTACCATGCTACCTTTTGTATTAAGTACGAGACAACAGCCCCCCGAGGAGTACTCGGGGACTACCCTCTTTTATCTATGAATGATGAGTATCGTGCCTATGATTATGTTACTATATTTGTTTTCTCGTCCGGCACCGGGTTCGATCAGTCGACCCGGGGACTTGCCGCCTTGAATTATATTCAAGTTCCACCTGCAGTCAGACAAGTAGTGTGCCGGCACCAAAGCCCTCTCTTGTCGAAAGTCGCAGCTCGAAGAATTGACTGTCCGACTGGCAAGAGCCAAGGGCAGGAAAGGATGCCCACACGAAAAACGGCTAAGGACTAACAAACTTATATAACACAAACCGGCCTCCCCCCAACCGGCCGCCAGAGCAGCCGGCTGGCCGGCTTCCCTTCTTACCTTTCCACAATCCAAGAAAGCTCGAGTACTTGTCCTCCAAGACGGCCAAGTCCTTCCCCAGCCACAGACTGCAGAGCAGCTGTCCGGCTGGGAAGGCGGCGACCAAATGAGGGCGGCAAAGGAAACAGCCTAAGGATGAAAAGCAAGTATGAATGGAAGCCAAGCACATGCATGATTATATTTACACAAAAGGCCTTCGAAAGGCCAGCATTCAACATAGTTTGAATACACCCCCAGTGTGTGGAACCGTGCAAAATTAATAAAAATTGTTCAAAGAGTAACGGGAAGGAAAGCAAGGATGGCGAGTCAGGCCAAGGGAGCAACAGGCGAGTCGGGCAGGTTGGTGGAGACGGCAGTGTTGGCTGGAGGAGTGGCCGGCTGACGAGTCTCAGCTTGATCGTCGCTTGCTGCAGGCAGCGTGCTCGCACGCACCTCGTTGCTAGAGGCACGATCAGGTTGAGGCTGGTCGGTCGCTCCACCATCTGGCACGGCGTCCTCACCATCCTCCTCCTCCTCTTCGCCCTCGTCGCTGGAGTCGATCTCCTCCGCCAAGTCTTCTCCTTCTGCTGGGTTCAGCCCGAACCACTCCTCCGGCTGAGCGACGCCGTCTTCATTCACCTCAGGGGTAAAGGCACTGGTGTCGGTGAAGTCGGCGATCGCCGAGGCGCGCTGGATGATAGCCGGGCGCACCGCCTCGAGCTCGTCGTCAGCCTCCTGCCGCCAGGTGCACAGCTGGGCCAAACTCAGCCTGGATACCAAGCCCGGACGAATGCTAGCGCCAGTCGAGCGCCGAACCGAGCTGCAGAAGCCTTCCAAGCCTCAAAGCGGCCGACTGCTACCTCGAGCCAGTCGACAGTCTGACTGGGGGTGCGGAGAATCACCTCGCCGGGCCAGAGGGCAGCCAGCACCTGCGCCCCGGCACGCTGAAGACGGTGGAACATGCGGTAAGCCGGCTGCAGGCGGACTTGAATAGCCAGAAGCTGCTCTTCAAGCGACCGATTGGCACCCGGTGCGATCTCAACCCCAGCCTGCCGTCGGGCCTCACAGTGAGCCTCGATGGCTTGGTTGGCAGCAACGGAGTAACCGGGGAAGTATTCTGCACAAAGAAGAAAGATGTAGAACAAATCAGAAGACGAACCATATGACAGGGGCGAGCAAAGGAGCGAAGAAGAAGGCGGCCTACCATCAATCAAATCTTCAACCCGGCCGTAACCTTCGCTCAGCGCCTGCCTCGCCTTGGCTCATCTCGCCGCCTCGGTCTCATATTCGGCTTTGAGGGCGGCCTCGCTGTCCTGCACCGTCTTCAGGGCCGCCTTGTGGTCCTCCTCCTGGTCGGCCAATTTCTTGGCCAGGCGATCACGTTCCTGAGCCAAGGCGTTGCACTCGGTTTCCTTGGCGCGAAGGCCGGTCTGGGCCACACCTAGCTGCTCCCTCAAGTCGGCATTTGCCCCTGCAGATATGCAGAAGAAAAAAAGAAATAAGGAAGAAGTCATCAGGAAAGCTCCGACCCGACTGCTCAGCAGTCGGCCCGAAACTCGGGGACTACACCCAGTGGGTGCGCTGACGCGCCCCCACGTGAGATAAAAAATGAAGCACTTACTCCGGCTCTCCGTCAGATCGACGGTCTTCTGATTCATCTCCCGGGCCTGGGAGTTGAAGGTTGCAGTATGGAGGTTGTGATAGTCCTGCAAACAGGACGAAGATGCAAATAAGAACAAGACATCAATCAAAGTCTGCTAAGAAGTTCCAAGCCGCATGCTCAGCAGCTGACTCGGAACTCGGGGACTACATCCAGTGAGTGCGCTGACGTGCCCCCACGGAAGAAATCAAGAGCGAAGACTCACCCGAATGGCCGACCGCGTTGCAAGAAACTCTTGGGTGTACTACTTCAGCGCGGCGGCCTGGGACTGAAGCCGGCTCCGGACGTCCTGTGCTGCCATGTTCAGCACGGCAGTCCCACCACTCGGCGTCCACCCTGGCGAGCTGATGCTGACCGTCTCCAGGTCATGGGACAACGAGCTGGAGCCCGCGTCCCTCTACGGGTCCGGCTCTGAAGTCGCCTTCCCTGCGTGTCGACGAGTCGGCGACAGGACCACAAGATCCACCCTCATAGTCGGCCTCCAGCCGGCTGCTCAGGCCGGCCGCCTTGGGCCGTCCCGGCCGACGATGGCGGTACCGCCTCTCCCTCCAGGATGACTATGTCGCCCTCATCCCTCTCCATCGTCGTCTGGTCACGGCCGACCTCCTCTCGAGGGGGCACTGGGATATCAGGGGCCACGGTGCGGAGGGGGATGATGAGTTGTGGAGGCTGGCTACGCAGGGTTTCCGCCGCCTTCTCTGCAGTCGCGGCCTCCGCCTGAGCCTTGGCTGCCGCGTCGGCCTGCGCCTCTGCCGACTCCGCCGTCGTCTCCTGAGCCGCCTTGGCGGCGGCCGCCCTCTACTCCTCCGCCTCCCGCACCTCCCGTGCCTTCCGCGCGTTCCGCTCCGTCGCCGCCTGGAGCTCGGCACGGGGGTCCACGCGGCGGGACCCGGCAGATCCTTCCGCCCCTCCGACTATGGAGGCGGCTGTAGTCCGCTCGAGAGAGAGCGGAGCCCTGTTTAGTAAGTCAAGAAAAGGCTTAGAAGAATGCCGACCAAAGAGAAAAAAGAAAGGCGTGCGAGAATTAACACTTACACCGAAACTGCCTGCGGCTGCTTCACCACCTTGCGGAAGCGGGCTGCCTTCACGGCCGCCTCGTTCTGTTTGGTCGACGCCGCAGACCCCTTGGGCTTCTTCGGCCGACTGCCGAAGAGGGTCGGCGCCGCTCGGCGCTTCTGTGCGCCGCCCCGAGAAGCCGGCCCGGCAAATGAGCCCGCACCTTGATGGTCGGATGCCGGCTAGCGGCGCGGAATAGCTTCAGCCTCGTCGTCATCCGGCCAGTCCTCGAAGCTGGCGGTGAGCCCGGAGCTGCCTGCCTCGCTGCCTCCCCCTACGGCGTCATCGTCTAAGGCGGCCGCCCCCAAGTCGGGGTCGTCCAAGTCGTCCGTCGCACGGTCGGGAGCGAACTTGCGTTCCGCCCCCGCGGTTCCGGTCAACAGATGAAGGAGGGGGTTCTGATTAAAAACAAGCCAACTGGTCAGAAGCCAGCCAGTGAGAACTCGACAACAAGAGAAGAAGAAAGCAAGGAAGACTTACCACAGGCGGGGGATTGGCGCGAGAATACGGCTCCTTGCCGTACCGCCACTCCTCGGTGAGCTTGCAGTTGGTGATGTAATTCACCATGTAAGATACCTCGTCATGAGGCATCTCCTTGGTGCTCAGCCGGCTTGGGTCGAAACGGCCTCTCATCTGGCAAATCAGGTGAGGGCGGCCTTGAAGTGGGAGCACCCGGCGCTCCATGAAGGCGGCTATCAGGTCGGACCCGGTCAGGCCGTCTCACTGGATCAACACCCGGAGCCGGGTGACGGCGCCAGCCCCAGCCGGCGTTAGCGACCTGGCCCAGTAGGACCACGAAGGCTGCCTCATAGCCGGCGGGCCGGCTATGTAAGCCGGCAGATTGATGTAGTCGCCTTGCGGAGCGACGTTCTTCACATAGAAGTAAGATTTCTGCCAGAGCTTCACCGACTGGATCAACGCGATGGACAGAAATGGGTTGTCGACCGTCGATCTCCGCTTGGCCATGAAGGCGCCGCATGGAGCCGGCACGCTCGCAACGATAGTGCCGATCTTGGATTGGAAGAACTCCCCCCAAAGTTCGAGGGTGGGGAGAACGCCGAGGAAGCCTTCACACAGAGTGACGAAGGCCGACAGCAGCACCACCGTGTTTGGAGCGAGGTGGTCCGGCTGAAGATGATAAAACTCAAGAAACGAGCGGAAGAAGCTGCTCGCGGGCAGGCCGATGCCGCGCAGGCAGTGCGAGCGGAAGATTACCCGCTCGCTCTCCTCCGGTGCCGGCGAGACCTCCCTCTCCGGCGCGAGACGGACCCGCACGTAATCCTTGCCCAGCAACCGCCGCGTCTTGCGGAGGAAGTCGATCTGGTCCTCATGGACGTTGGAGCCGTCCCAGGAGCTGGACGTTGGAGCCATGAGGACGGAGAAGCGACGGAGAGCAGCTACGACAACAGAGAGAAGGAAGAAGAAGAGAGTGGTGGAGCGAGGGCGAGCATGGGAGCCTCTGCCGCTCCCCCTCCTCCCCCTACTTATAAACTCGTGCGGCGAAGCCGAGGAGGCGAGGCGTGGGGGCGTGGGATTAACTGCACCCACTCCCCCACGTCCCGCGATTATTACACCTTGACAGCGAGCGGAAACCGTCGTCAGAAGACGTGCGGCCAGTTCGGGCCACAAAAGATCCGCACTTGGGCCGAGGCGTGGAAGTGGCGGGCCCCGGTATGCAGCGGCGTCCCGTCACGCGCGTGGGCTGGCAGGCCCTTCCAGCCGAAGGGTGCCACGTGCCGCACAGGCGGCGGGCAGCCAGCCCGTAGGCTGGCTTGCGCGCCAGCTGGCTCTCGCCTTCAGGTTTCAAGAAACTTCGCCGAGAAGGCACGCTTGAGTAAAGCCGGCTCCTAGCTGCCGGCTCTTCAGTATAGCAAGCTGATTGAGCTTCTCGTCCCCCTCTCAGCCACGAAGCACATCCAGCTTTAGGGACTACTGTCGGAGTAAATGATCACAGGTAGCCTAGCAGGCTCCCCCTGGCTCTTCAAAAAATAATAGGCCGATCGAGCCTACAAGCACCCAAGACACGGGGCCGCCTTCCCCCGGTTGGCTATCCCACAAGCCGAATCGGAAGGCGGCCCGGACCTAAAACCCTCGTGAAGAAAGCCGCGAGAGGGCCAACTCCACGAAGCCGACCACGAGATGACCGACTCCAAGGAGCCGGCCCCCGATAGGAGGCCGAGATCGTGCCCTCAAAGTCTGCACCCACATAACGGAGATGGGACAGGGCGTGGCAACAGTGAAACCTGTCACCCCCGAATCCCGGAGAACGCATGGCTACAATACGCCGTACGGGGTAGCCATGACCCTTCCGGCGTGGCACTGTTGCCATGCTGACCATGACGTCACCCACAACAGGCTGTCAGTACGACCCGCAGGCGGCGGGCCCCTTCAGTCAGAGAGACACCCGAAGGCGGCCATGCTTCCCCTAGTCGGCCAGGGACGTAGCCGGCTCTCATCAGCCGACTCGCTCCCTCCATCAAGTATGCGCACCATTAAGGAGACAAGACGAGGTAAGGCTACAGTGAGAACCCGCCAGGTGGCGGCACTATAGCCATGCTTACATCAACAAAGCCCTCATCATCAAGGGTGAGGCAACAGTAACCAGCCCCCGACAAGACCCCCAAGCGGTGGGACCTGCCTGTCGACCAGGAAGCCGGTAGCCAGCAGGACCCACCAGTCGGCGGGCCCCAGCGGTCGGCGGAGAAGCCGGCGAACGTAGACACTGACGGCTAGGGCCCACGCCCAGCCGGATTACCATTGTACCCCTGGGGGGTAGGCCTATATAAACCCCCCAGGGCACCCATGCAAAGGATTGGACTCTGATAGTTTTAGACACAACTTTGAGAGGAGAAGAGAGCTAGCCTTGCCCTTTCTTCCTCCTCTCGCCAAACAGCTCAAGGAGCCTCTTGTAGCCACTTGTTGATCTAGTGATTATGCGGAGACCCCACAGAGTAGGACTAGGCGTGTTATCTCCATGGAGAGCCCCGAACCTGGGTAAGATTCGCCGGCGTGCATGTCTTCGCCTCATCCCGTTTCCAGGCACCAGCGATGTCTTATTGGCTCCCACAATGATAAGCCATCCATTGGCATATATCGCACCTACCACCCGACAATCAACATAGCCTCCACGATATTTATGTTCATGGTGGATTATATCCTACTCATGCTTGCACTCGGTGTTGATTAATTTTAATGCATGTTCATGACTGTTGTCGCTCTCTAGTTTGGTCGCTTCCCAGTCTCTTTCTAGACTTCACTTGTACTAAGCGGGAATACTACTTGTGCATCAACTTCCATAAACCCCAAAGTTATTCCATATGAGTCAGCCATACCTTCCTTTATGCGGTCTCTACTCGTCGTTCCATGTAAATTTCTATGTGCCAAACTCTACACCTTCAAACAAAATTCTGTTTTGTATGCTCAAACACCTCATGTATCAACTAGGGCTGTCTATATCTTCCATGCTAGGTGGTTTATTCTCACAAGGAGTGGACTCCACTCCTCACTCATGAGAAAATGGCTGGTCACCAGGATGCCTAGTCCCATGCTCAAATCAAATCAAAATAATTGCAAACAAAACTCCCCCAGGATTATTGTTAGTTGGAGGCACCCGTTGTTTCGCGCAAGCCATGGATTGATGATTGTTGGTGGTGGGGGAGTATAAACTTTACCATTATGTTTGGGAACCGCCTATAATGTGTCTAGCATGGAAGATATCAAGATCTCTCGGTTGTTATGTTGACAATGAAAATATGCCGCTCAAAATATTATTTATCTCTATTTCAAAATCGAGCCCCCAATACTAGGGAAAAGCCTATACACAGAATCTTAGCAGCAGCGCGGCTCAAAAAGGAGCGCTGCTGCTAATTAGAATTAGCGTGGGTGTGTAAAACTCGCTACTGACAAGCGTTTAGCAGTAGCGCGCTTGGTGTTACCCGCGCTGCTACAAATATCGACCGACAGTGCCCCCCAAACTCCATTTAGTAGCAGCGCGGTTCCGCGAGCCATGCTATTGCTATGGATTTAGTAGTAGCGCGCTTTTTCTGAGGTCGCTGCAGCTAATTTTCAAATGGGACACACTTTTTGTCCCGGTTAGCAGTAGCGCTTCTGCTACTTTCTTATCAGCAACGCGTTTTATGTCCCGCGCTACTGCTAATCCGCACCAACCCACCACCTTTTCCCCACCCGTCCCCTCCCCTCCCCCTCCTCTCTTCCCTTTCCCCTACCTCCCACATCCTCCCACTCCCACTCTTCTTCTTCCTCAACACTTCTCCCCCATTACTCTCCCTCTTCCACCTACCTTTCTCTCTCTTCATTACTCCTACCTAACTACACCATCTCCATTGATGCATCTCCTTTCTCTTTTTCCTTCCCCCTCCACTAGTTGAAGTTGTCTCCTCCCAAATTAGGTAGCTAGGTAGATGTAGCATTTAGTTAAGTGACCTATTTGCCCCCTAACTAGATCTATCTTTGTCAAGAAGAGATTTTGGCACTTTTGATCTCCCTACATCATCATCTCATCACCGTGTGCTCGATATCGAGATAGAGGTGATGAAAGTTTCATGCTTTTGCAAAATGAAAATATGGTTATGTGTGTGTGATATGTTTGTGGAAATTGTGTGTGTGGCATGAGTTGACGCCAAATTGTGCTTTTGAGTTGCCTATGTTTTGCCGAAATGTCGATGTATTTCCATTTCGGCGAATTCCGGGCAAACTCTAGATCCATATATGTCCTATTTTTAGGGAAGGTCATGCCAAATTTTTGTATGACTTTGATGCATGCATGCATTTTTATAATCAATTTGTTTTATTATTACCGTGCAGACGTTCATGATGGTCAGTGGAACGATGGTGGGCAGGTGGTTGCGGTCAGCGGTGCAGGACATGAAAGAAAATAACCTGACAGAGGTTTTATGTCCGTGTTGAAAATGCAAAGGAATAGTTTCGCTCGACCCCTACGACGATGGTCGTGTCAAAGCGCACCTGCTCATGACTGGTTTTATGGATGGCTATACTCGGTGGATAACTGAAGATGAGGATGACGATGTTGAGGATGCCGACAGGGCAGGCAATGATGACACGGGGCAAGACGAAGAGATGATCGACAATGGCGGCGGGGAAGAGGCCGAACATGGCGGCGGTGAAGGGGCCGGACATGGCGGAGGAGAAGGGACCGAACATGGCGGCGGAGAGAACGACATGGACTCCACGCAGCAGAGTTCATCGGTACTAAGTTCAATCATGCGGGACCCTCATGTTCAAGCACTGCTTCGCAAGGAGACGAGTACTGAGAGAGTTGCTTCTAGAGAGGAGTCTAAGCTGGAGCAACTGGTGGTAGACTCGAACACTCCATTGTATGACGGTTGCAATCCTGAGGTGACCCGCTTGAGTTTCACGCTCCAACTCCTAAAGACGAAGGCTAAAAACAAATGGACCGACACTAGCCTCGATGAGCATCTCAAGTACCTAAAGGATGTTCTTCTCGCGTGTAATCTATGTCCTACTAGTGTTGATGAGGCCAAGAAGATCGTGTGCCCTCTTGATCTGCCACACATTAGATACCATGCATGCATCAATGATTGCATAATTTATCGGAAGGAGCACGCAGAAAAAACAAGTTGTCCGGTGTGCAATGCTTCTCGATACAAGAAGGCCGGGAAGAAATGTCCTCAGAAAGTTGTATGGTACTTACCGATCACTCCCCGTCTCCAGAGGTATTTTGTAGATCCCAAGGAAGCAAAGCTAATGCACTGGCACGTGGAGAGGAACAAGCCCGACGATGGAGATGATCCGAAGCTGAGACACGTGAAGGATGGAAGCCAGTGGAGAGCGTTGGACAACTTCTATCGGTATTTTGAATGTGATGCAAGGAACATCGTGCTCGGCGCGTGTACCGATGGCATGAATCCATTTGGCAACCAGAACACCAACCATAGCACATGGCCCGTCTTTGTATGGATGTACAACCTCCCCCCTGGTTGTTCATGAAATCGAAGTACATTCACATGAGCATGCTTATTCAAGGGCCGAAACAACCAGGAAATAATATTAATTTGTATCTGGGGCTACTTCAAGAGGAGTTATACACATTATGGAAAACACCGGCCAAGACATGGGACGCCAGCAAAGGCGAGTATTTCAACATGAGAGCCGCGCTGATCATGACAGTGCAGGACTATCTCGGTTACGGATATGTGGCAGGCCAGGTGTGCCATGGATATTGTGGATGCACGCGGTGCATGGATGATACGACGTCTCAGCAGCTAACGTCAAGGAAAGATGGCGGGTCTGGGAAAATCGTGTACATGGGGCATCGAAGATGGCTTGAACAGGACGACCGTGGAGAAACTGTGGAGATCTATTCAATGGTCACGCTGAGCATCGAGGACCTCCACATAAGCGGAGCGGTGCCGAAATTGATGTGTTGTTGAAAAACTGGAAGGAGTGCCCCGCGCCAGGAAAGACGATGAGAAAGGCGCCGAAGCCGCTGCTGAAGGTATGGAAGACGAGGTCTGTGTTCTGGGACTTGGAGTACTGGCACAAACTCGATACACCTCATTGCCTTGATCAAATGCATATCTGTAAGAATGTCCTTGAGAGCTTGCTCGCAACACTGATGAACATGCCGGATAAGACCAAATATGGGCCGAAGGCAAGAAAAGACTTGCAAGATTTGAAAATCAGGGAAGGTCTGCACATGCTGCCCCGTAAAATGTCAGACGAGACAGAGACGGAGACAGAGGCATGGGAGAAGAAGAGCAAGAAAATAAAGAAAGAGGATTATTGTCCCCTTCTTGCTTCTCCTTAAGTCAGGCTGAGATCGATCAATTCTTTAAGTGCCTTACCGGAGTCAAAGTTAGTTCCGGTTACTGTGGCAAGATAAGCAGATATCTAGACATGGACAAGAAAAGGTTCAGTGGGATGAAGTACCATGACTGTCATGTGATGATGATGCAGATACTACCTATTGCCCATAGAGGGATAATGGACAAGCACGTCCGTGACACACTTATTGGTCTCTGCAACTTTTTCGACGTCATCTCTCGAAAGTCGATCAGTGTTAAGCAGCTCCAAAGGCTACAGGAAGAGATCGTTGTGATACTGAATGAGCTTGAGATGTACTTCCCGCCCGCGTTCTTTGACGTGATGGTGCATCTGTGTGTCCATATTGTGGATGACATAATAGACCTGGGGCCGTCATTCCTGCATAACATGATGTCGTTTGAGAGGATGAATGGGATCATCAAAGGATTCGTTCGTAACATGTCCCGTCCAGATGGAAGCATCGTCCAGGGCTATTTGATACAAGAGTGCATCTCTTTCTGTGAGAATTTTCTATGGAGCAAACTAGCAGCCTGGTGTTAGTGTTGGTTTGCCCGTTAACAAGCACGATGGGAGGCTCGAAGGAGATGGTCACTGCAACGGTCGCAGGAAACTGCACGTGGCATACTCAGATCGATGCAGCGACTTTGACAGAGCAAACTTGGTAGTGCTACAACACCTAGACGAGGTAGATCCTTCCGTGGCACTACACAAAGAAATTATCGCAAAGAAGTATCGTGACCGGGGGGTATGCAGGACGGACGCCGAAGTTACTAGAGAGCACAACTCCACTTTCCTGCATTGGTTCAAAGAGCATATTATTGCTAATCCCTCGGAGGAGGGCTCTAAGGACGGATTGCTCATATACGCCTTAGCACATGGCCCCTCGCCCAACCTCGTAACCTATCAGGCATATGATATCAACGGATACACGTTCTACACGGAGGCCAAAGATATGGACAGTGATGATCAGAACTCAGGGGTGACGATGGAATGCATGACCGGCAATGACAACGGCGCAACTGGATGATTTTATGGAAGGGTCGAGGAGATCTGGGAGCTTGACTACTCTGGACTGCACAACACGATGATGTTCCGTGTCAGATGGGCTAAGAATGTCGAAAGAGAAAGCCGGATTTTCACTACCATGACTATACCCGACACCAAGAGCGCTACCGTGAACGCTATCGCAAAAAACGAGCCATGGGTACACGTTAAGCACGTGACACAATGCTTCTTCATAACCGACCCGCGCAATCCCAGCCGTGTTGTCGTGAGGAGAGGCAAAAGGAACATCATTGGAATGGATGGAGTCGCCAACGAGGAAGACTATGATCAGTATGGCAACCCAATGAGGGAAGATGACGATGATGATGAAGTATACGTCAAAAGAAGAATCAATACTACATTACCTAAGAAAAACCGTACTCCATGGAAAAGGCAAAGTCACAATGAGGGGCTCAATTATTCTTTGACGAACAAGAAGGGAAAGAAGCTGACTCAAAAACGAAAACGTCAGCGCTGAGGAACCGTATGTCATCAGTCAAATGATGTAATATATATATATATACATGGGTCCAATGATGTAATATATATGTTCCTATTTTGCATACATATTTAACCGTCAAATGATGCAATATATATCGCCCTCCCTTTGTTCACTGCTCTCGGGAAATAAAAGTGGGAGAAAATAAAGGAAAAGAAAAAGGAAAACTGGCAGTAGTAGTAGCGCATTTTGTATAAACCGCTATAGCTACTGAAGGTAGTAGTAGCGCATTTCGTATAAACCGCTACAGCTACTGAAGGTAGTAGCAGCGCATTTTGTCCAAACGCGCTAGTGCTACGTCCACTTAACCTAAAATTCTCACTATCCCTGCTTCATCCCGCCTTTTCCCCCCAAATCCCCACTCTCTCTTCCCCCGTCGCTCGCCCCCGACCCCGGCGCCGGCGCTCGCCCCGACCCCGGTGCTCGCCCCCGACCCGGCCCTCGCCCCCGACCCCGACCCCGAAGCTCGCCCCCGACACCGATGCTCGCCCCCGACCCCGGCGCCGGCGCTCGCCCCCGACCCAGGCGCTCGCCCCCGACCCGTTGGCCCTTGCCTCCCTCCTCTGACCTCGGCCGTCGTCGGGCCTGTATCTTCGCCCCTGCTCCCTCTGTAACCCCCCCCCCCCTCTCTGCTAGGGTTCTTCTGTTAATTTACTTAGGTTTTAGTTAGGGTAGTATGTTAATTAGGTTATCTATTTAGTTATGAATTTAGCTAGGTTTCAAAATTAGCTGAATTTATATGCAAATTTGAACTGGACATGTGATATGTGGATATGTCATGTTTTGGACATGTCATGTTTGGAAAATGATCCGAGTGGCCTATGTTACGCCCGAATGTTGATTCATTTCCGTTCCGGTGAATTTCAGGCGCTCGATATGTCCATTTTTTAGCAAAGGTCATGCCAAAATTTCCCGTGAATAAAGGCATGATTTGTGCTACATAGTTGGCATATCGAGTGCTGGCACATAGATTTCTTTTTATGTCATTTCTCATTTATTCATACTTTTAGAAATAAATGAGGACACTTAATCATAGGAAACATGTCGAACAACGAAGAAACTGGGCCTTCTGACCAAGATGCAGACGAGATGGATTATGAGGGTGAACAAGAGTACCTTGACTACTTGACTGCTAAGCAAGGTTTGCAGGTCGGCCTCGATGATGGTACTGACGCCAACATCGACACCAACGGCGCCGGCACCGATGGCGGCGCTGAGACCGGTGGGGAAGGTACCGGCGGGGAAGATACCGGCGGGGAAGGTACCGGCCCCGATGCCGCTACCGAAAAGAGGAAGCATAAGAAGCAGAGGATACGAAAACCTAACAAACTAGGGATTGGAAGACTTGTGATCACAAAGATGGCACCTGGCAAGTTTGAGCCGTTAGAGCTGGAAGAACCTCGCAAGTGCTATGGGAACCAAGTAGGATGCATCCCAAGGGAATGCGCGAGCATCAACGACGATGACTTAAGGAGTAAAGAACATTTGACGCAGCTGCTCCTAACGAAGTTGCACAAGAGATTCAAGTTCCCCGACCAAGATGATAACATAGAACAACCGTGGGATGATCCGAAGATGAAAAAGATTAACAATCATGCCATGGGCATGTTCAGCAATGATTTGGCCTCCTGGAAAGGGAGGGTGAAACGAGCTATTGAGGCTGATCAACCCCTGTCCAAGATTCTGGAGGAAAATCCGACACTTATGGAAGAGGAGTTCCAAAAGTTCAAGGACACTTGCGCTACCGAGGCAGCCAAGGCTAAGGCTGCGAAATTCAAGAGCCTTCAGCAAAGGAACACGGGGAAGCATCGCCTCGGAAGCCGTGGCTACCTCGGTAAAAGGACCATATGGGATAAGGAGGACGCGGAACGTGAAGCCGCGGGTCTCCCAGACCCCTTCGCGAAGTTCACCAACCCCTTGGAGTGTGACTTCATCAGGGCCCGCTACAAGTGGGACAAGGAGAAAAAGGTTTTTTACATAGACAAGATCACAAGGAAATTGATTAGACTACTGGAGAAGCAACACCAGCTTGCAGCCGAAAGCCCTACTTCTCCGATGAGGCCCAAGTGGGACACCCCTCTCAACCGGGCCTTGAACGAACTTAAGGGACTCCCTTTGGGCCAGCGGCCGCAATATGGTCGTGTGCACGGCGCTGGAGACGGTGCCACGTGGAAGGTGTTTTACAACGAGGGCCCGGAGGCCAAGAAGCGGAAAAAGAAGTTTAGTTAGGCAGACATCGACGCGAAGGTGAAGCTTGTGGTCGAGAAAAAAGCAGCTGAGGACGCGAAAAAAGCAGCCGAGGACAAATATGAGTTGCTACAACAGGTAGTCAATGCAGCTGTAACTGCCTGTAGAAATGATTTCGCTACTAACTTGGTTCCAGTTATCATCAACTGGACGAAGGAAAATCCAGACAAGATGGTACATGATTTCCTGTTGCCCAGTTTCGTCGGGAGCAACTCCATGAACAACAACACCATCGCACCATCACTTGCTCACGCAACCGGGCCTCCTCTCGCAGCCGCTCCCACTCATAGTAGCCCGTCCTTAGTCTCAAGCGCGCTAGGTGGGCCTTCGTCTTTGGCTGAGCTTGACGCCGTCACGGTAATTACATGTCGCACCAACATATATATATATATATATATATATATATATATATATATATATATATATAATATTCCATTTTTGTTGCCTTTCGGTTGTTTTACGCCACAGACATATGTGTTTGCAAGTGAAAGAAACCCCGTGCACCATACTCTACTTGATCAAAGGCCAGAAGGTGGACGTGGGAAAGGGGATGATAATGGACCCCTCGCAACCCATGTTCCACAACCAGCCGATCCCCGCTGGGCACTTCAGGGTTAGCTTGACCAATGTGAAATCAGGGCACGAGGATTTGCCTCCTCCAGTACAGCATGTGGGAGCGGACGACGAGACCCCGCCACGGATTGGAAGCTACAAGGGTTGGGTGCTGCTATGGCCGAAGGATCTTATTCGTCTGGAGCCGGCCGATAGCACACCAATAACCACACATCAACAAGCATGTGCAGAGACCACCACCCTGCCTACGCAATTACCAGCTCCTGTAGTGCCGAGTGAGAGCGGTGGACGACATGATGAAGGGGGTGCAATAGTACTGGCTGATGTAATTTCTCCTGTAAAACAGAGAATGGATGATGAGACGGAGGTCGACCCTATGGATTTCCTCAATACAAACGTGTATGACTGTGACATAGATATGCTGAGTCAACCATATGACGAATCGGGCTATCAGCTTGCTAATGAGGATATGGATGATATGCCCGGGTAGGGTCATAGCACGGATTGCAAAAAGTCCCTCTTCATGAAATCCTCACAGGACACGCCTGGAGATGCCGCCTCAACACAGGCTCAACTAGCCGGGCGCGAGGGTCGTACAGTACTTAGCCCGGGAACACTGGGGAAGGGGTTAAGGAAGGGTCTGGAAGGTGTGCCCAAGGAAAAGGAGAGGAAGAGATCGGGGAAGATAACTGCCTCCAAACAAGCCAGAGCACATAGCAGCCAAATGATGCATGTTGAAGAGCGTGTACCCGTGAAAGGTGCGGTCATGTTCCATCTCACGGGCGAGCCGATGCTACCGCCAAAACCGCTGGAGGCACTGTCAGGGGATCTCCGGAGACTGCACGACCATGTGCGGTCGACTGAGAAAAGCCTACTAGCCTCAAAGGATCCAGGATATCCGACATACGCGGCTCGTGTGCCTGAGGGGAAGTGCTAAGTCGAGACACGGCCCGCAGAGGTGTTCTTCCTGCAGTTTGACCATATCTTTGTGATGTTTCTAACAAGGCAGCTCGATTTTACAATCGTCCGCCTTTTTGCTCTACATATGAGCTCCGTCATGAAGAGTGAAGAAGTCTCGCAAATCTGTGTGGCGGATCCGTACTACATGCACGAGTATTTCTTGAGTCTCGGCGACTTTGAGCATGAAACTGCTAGGGAGTACCTCCAGAACTTCATGGTATAGAATAAGGACCGGGAAATTGTCCTTGTGCCATATCATCCAAAGTAAGTCAGTTCCGGAAAACCCTTTCGTACATTTCAATCATTCCTTCTCTCTCATATGGGGAATAATTTGAGGTGTCTTTTCCCCACAGCAACGGGCGCACCGTCCTTATCGTTCTTTATCCGCAAGTCTCCCACGTCGTGTATTTTGACCCTTCCAGAGACTACGAGAAAAAAGACTACACCCACATAATGAATATTCTAGATGATGCTCTCCAAGGCTTCAGCTTTAGAGGTGGCCACGTGCAAATCAGGAAACAAAGGAACAAGAAGATGGGTTTCGCGCATAAAACTAACTTCTCCTGCATCCATGTCCCAAAACCAAGCAAGAAGGATGGATTCTACATCGTCCATCTCATGATTCAATTCAACACGGATCACCAAAAGCTTCACATGAGAAGCAGAAATGATGATCTTATCCACAAGTGGCTAGAATCTCATGGAGAAGCGTATTATAAACTTAGAGATGACTTCTTTAGCATCCAAAGCAACATTGCAACGATCATCATGAAAGAAGTCGTCGATGAGAAGGGGATGTTCCACCACGGCCCTATATCGCGAGCTGACGTCCGAACTCGCATAGGCATGCAACGTCTAGACCTCACGCCGTTCAAGAAGCTAGGGTTCATCCTCGATGATATGGAAGGATGGAAATTCTAGTGATTTATGATGCCGATGATGATGATATGTGTTGGTTGAACTTGTATACTTTTTGTAACGATGAAACTTTGTGATGTCCACGGTCCCTGCCGAACTTGCGTAACGCTACTTTGTTAGTTTGCGTACGATGACCTGCGTACCTCTAGTTAATTAATTTGCATACTGTATGTTGCATCTAGTTGCTAACCCTTTCTTTTTTGGTGTTGCTCTAGTATATTTTGTTGCATATATATGATTGTACATCCTCTTCATGAACATGCATCTCTAACAGGTACCTAGTTTCTTGATGGTGAGATGGAATTGCTATGTCGTGTACAAAGGGAAGGTTCCGGGGGTGTACAACGAGTGGCATGAGTGTCAGGCGCAAGTGAATGGGTTCATGGGTGCCAGCCATAAAGGCTTCAAAAGCAGACAAGAAGGAGAAGCTAGTTACTAGAGGTTCACGCTAGCGCGAGAGAGGACTCGTAACCGCCACCTCATGTACTGCATAGTTCCGCTCTCACTCATAGTGATAGCTCTTCTTGCGTATACCTTTGTTTAGATGGATGACACTGTTGTAGTTGCAAGTATTCGAGACTTGCATGTATCGCTATTTTCGAGATGATGACACGATACCACTTTGTGTTGGATGATGATTATGATGAGACTATTTGTATGTATATGCTATTATTACATCTGTGGTCTCGCAGGCATTTGTATGTGTATCATGATGACATTTCTATGTGCTAAAGATTCTTCTATAAAGCCTGTTCAAATACAAAACAAATATGCCAAAAAAACAAAAAACTACTTAAATTAGCAGTAGCGAGTGTATGAAAGTTAGCAGAAGCGCCGCGATAGCAGTAGCGCGTCCAGGCAAAGCGCGCTAGAGCTACTAGCAATAGCGAGCTTCCACACCGCGCTGCTGCTACACTTGTGTAGCAGTAGCGCCGGTGAGCACGGGCTACTGCTATGTGTTAGCTGTAGCGCCTTATTAGTAGCACCACTCCCTGCGCTACTGATACACCTAAAACCCGCGCTGCTGCTAGCCTTTTCTCTAGTAGTGTCCTCTACAAATCCCTGCTTCCCTCTGTGAAGGGCCTATCTATTTATTTTTATGTTGAGTCATCATCCTCTTATTAAAAAGCACCAGTTGGAGAGCACCACTGTCATTTGCATCCATTACTATTAATTTATACTAGCACAAATGCCCGTGCGTTGCAACGGGTACAAAAATTAACGTATATTTAATTAAAATAAATATGCATTCCACATACTAATCAAATGCTCAAATTACCAATAACATGTCTCCAGTCTCATAATACAATAACTAATTAATCTAACTCCAAAGAGAAGGCATAAATATGTAACTTGACAGGATATAACAGGGCAGGATTAATCCCTACATGGCTATTAATGGAAGTAAGCAAAACTGGCACTGCTGGTGGTATGAGGTAATGAACACATTGAACTAACTAAAGTGTAAGCAGAAGCTGAATACATTATATATCTTTATGTACCTGAAAGCACCCTCAGAACGATGCAGCAAAACCAAACACAAAAAAATCATTGAATGGTCAAGTCTCCTATATTGCACATCATCGCCCTATTATGTAGATCTGCAGGTAGCCGATCACATGAGAACCATGATCAAATGTAGTATGCCTGAAGAAACAATAGAAGTGAAATATTTCAAAATCTAATTTGGGAAGAAGCAAGGTCCTTTGCTTACATGAGAACTGTGATGAGACAGTCAACACATCAGTTGATAGTTGCGTTGGAGATGAAGAAAAGTAAACTATCAACATCTCTTTCCTACAGGTGTTATCTATCAACATCTCCATCTTTCTCACCCATCCTATATCTCCCTTTTTTCAAGTTCAGACCCATAAATTTCCCTCAACCTCTCCATCTCCCTTCGTATCCTCCCTAGTCACCACCGGCCACCTCCTCCGCCGTCTTGCTAGATCATACCATGACGCCACCTACTGACCAGCTTGCGAATCCTACCATGCTTAACAGTTGACTACCTGAACCTGTACACACCTAAACTACATGTGCACAAGACACTTGTATGCTCCTACTAATTAATCAAGCCTAAATTCACTTGTTTGACCAGATGGATCCTCTATTGATTCATCCGCTCTGAGATGGATGGATCAGATCCCTGGCTTCACTTGAGCACATCAGGGATCGATGAGTGGGTCACTCAACTCCATCGTCTGAAGCTTCTGCTCCAGCCCCCGGACGGGCCTCAAACCTCGAATTCATCGATCATACGGTGGCATAAAACTACAATATCATCAAAAACAACTATTGCGAGGAACTCAAATCAAATAAAAAGAGACATATATTGTTCAAAGAGAAATTTGAGGTGCTTCGCATTAATCCATATAGAAAAAGAGCAGCAATTTAACAACCATATGAAGGCACGACCCACAACTTGCTCAGGCTACTGTATGTGCATTGTTCTGGGGGCCATGATCCACCCACAGCAGAATCCCTGACCTTACATAATATTATGCACAAAATTATCCAAATTGCTACTAAAAGCTACCAGCCAACAGCAAGAAGAACAAAAAGAAATTCTTAGTCTTCTATACGTAAGTGTTTAAACAAAACTTCTACCTGGCTTTTCAAGGGAAAAAGGTAGAAGGATATAAGCTAGTACTTTAGCACTAAAAAGTAATGTTGCATTAGAATAGTAGGAGTACAGAAAAAAAATAGAAGAACCATCTCAATAGCAGAATTCTTCTACCATCAGAATTCTCACTACCACCAAGATCAAAAGCTCAGCTCGACAAACTGATTTAACTAATGCTAAATAAACTGATGATTTTCTGAAAAATTTCTCCAAGTAAACAACACACCTCTTGCAAATGTAGTTGTCGACTTGAATGGAATACTCGCAGCAGTGAGCAGTCAACATGCCTGTTGTATTCTCTCTATGACCATTTACCCGCCAACCTATTGCAAGCCCACAACTACATGGTGCTACTCATTTGTTTGGGAGATTGCAGACGCAGCTGCAAGTCAACATGTGCTCCAAGTGCATGTCTGCAGCTCCATGTCGTTCTGTGATGTTGACAACATGTGCTTAGCTCAAGAGATGGAGACATTATAAAAGAATCATCATTTAATTATCTGTGTATGCCA
This sequence comes from Triticum timopheevii, assembly GCA_963921465.1. Classification (NCBI taxonomy): domain Eukaryota; kingdom Viridiplantae; phylum Streptophyta; class Magnoliopsida; order Poales; family Poaceae; genus Triticum; species Triticum timopheevii. The sequence continues at coordinate 42,338,721 of OY997271.1, forward strand.
TGATAACATAAAAAGGACATCACATTGCTGGAGGCATGAAACCAAGTGCCAGATTATACAGTTTCATATACACTTTTATGGTTTTATTCATATATCATATGGTGTGTCGACAAAATGGCACTACTGCATGAGATGCATTAATTCTGAATATGCAAGTCTAGGACAGTACTGCTCTAGTAATAATATATGTGTCACTATGAGCTAATTTCCAGAATATTCAGTTAGCAGTTGGATGAGTACTATTTTATATCATCTCAGATTCCTATCAACATGTCATCCATAGTCCTTGTTCCTATCATGATGTGATTCTTCAGATGGACACTAATATGATAAATTTTCTACCTGCACACAATTGTAACCTGCCTTTATATTAGTATAAATAAAAACAGATACTAAAATAGTTATCCAGGAAGGGTAGCTTCCTAGTTGTAATTATACCTAATTGTAGAACTCTGGGTACAATCTAGTGTGAACGACGCACCTCCTGACCTCCAGATATATTACTTTGCAGCGGGAACAATCAAATCGATCAACATATTGGATTGGCCTGCTTGGGACGTAGCTAGTAAGTCAGCTAGCTTGGATTGGGGCATAGCTAATAAGCCTCGTGAAATCAATCCAGTGGCCTGCTTGGACGTAGCTGGTAAATCAATCCCAGCCGAAAACGTCCCAAGCACCAGCAGGAATTTGCTAGTTAGTAATAAAATCGATCAGCAAAGATGGTATATGTTCCAATCTTGGAGAAGTATGGCATAATATTATTCACTTCTTTTTGTTGCCAATGAACACTAAATTGACCACTTACTATTAACAAAACTGAGATTACCAGGAGCAAGCCCACCTGCTCTCACGGCGCTCCTTCCGTAGCCACCACGAAGCCAAGATTGACCCACCACATCCAGGAATCCAAGGGAGAGGAGAGAAAGAGAGAACCGGTCGATGGATTCCGATCAGCCGTCCCGAACTCTGCTTCCGCGCTCGCCCAACCTCGAGCGAAGTGGGTGCGCCGAGCGGGGCGGCAGGCTTCTAGGTCCTTAGCGAGTGTGGCGGCCGGCGCGCGGCGGCGTCGGGGGCGTGCGGCCCGCGGGGGCGTCGGGGGCGGGTGGCCGACGTTGAGGCGGGGCGGGGCAGGACGTGGCGGCGGGCTGGAGGAGGAGGCGGCGGCGGCGGGCGGCACGCGGCGCGCGGTGAGGCGGGGCGACGCGGGAGATGGCGGCGGACTGGAGCTCGAGATGGGGTTGAGGAGGCAGGGTGTGCGGGTCGCTGGGCTGAATTTTTTTTTTCTCTCCCGTACCGGTTCGGGCTGACTTATGACGAAAACTGCGGGTTAATTTCATGTAAACCGAGGGACTTTTATGCAAAATCACGCTCGACGATGTGCGATAGAAACCCAATTCTCTTTATTATTAGGTAAAGATTGAGTATGACGAAGATTGGATCTCTTTTACCATGAATTACAATGTTTAGTCAGTCCTTCATCTTCAGGGGTGCTCTGCATTTATGTTTTGTGGTCTCAGAAAGGGCTAGCGAGATACCATCTTGTTATATCATATTATGATTATTTTGAGGAAGTGTTGTCATCCGAGATTTATTATTATTGCTCGCTAGTTGATTATGCCATTGATATGAGTAAACATGAGACCTAAGTGTTATTGTGAATATGGTTAGTTCATAATCTTTGCTGAAAACTTGAATGCTGGCTTTACATATTTACAACAACAAGAACAAACAGAGTTTGTAAAAGTTTTTCTTTATCACTTTCAGTTTATCAACTGAATTGATTGAGGACAAGCAAAGGTTTAACCTTGGGGGAGTTGATATGTCTCCATTGTATCTACTTTTCCAAACACTTTTGCCCTTGTTTTGGACTCTAACTTGCATGATTTGAATGGAACTAACCCGGAATGACGTTGTTTTCAGCAGAATTGCCATGGTGCTATTTTTGTGCAGAAATAAAAGTTCTCGGAATGACCTGAAACTCCACAGAGAATATTTTTGGAATTAATAAAAAATACTGGTGAAAGAATCAAGGCCAGGGGGCCACACCCTGTCCACAAGGGTGGGGGCGTGCCCTACCCCCTGGGCGCGCCCCCTGCCTCGTGGGCCCCCTGATGCTCCACTGACCTCAACTCCGACTCTATATATTCACGTTCGGGGAGAAAAAAATCAGAGAGAAGGATTCATCGTGTTTTATGGTACGAAGCCGCCGCCAAGCCCTAATCTCTCTCGGGAGGGCTGATCTAGAGTCCGTTCGGGGCTCCGGACAGGGGAATCCGTCGCCGTCGTCATCATCAACCATCCTCCATCACCAATTTCATGATGCTCACCGCCATGCGTGAATAATTCCATCGTAGGCTTGCTGGACGGTGATGGGTTGGATTATATTTACCATGTAATCGAGTTAGTTTTGTTAGGGTTTGATCCCTAGTATCCACTATGTTCTAAGATTGATGCTGCTATGACTTTGCTATGCTTAATGCTTGTCACTAGGGCCCGAGTGCCATGATTTCATATCTGAACCTATTATGTTTTCATGAATATATGTGACTTCTTGATCCTATCTTGCAAGTCAGTAGTCACCTACTATGTGTTATGATCCGGCAACCCCGAAGTAACAATAATCGGGACTACTCCCGGTGATGACCATAGCTTGAGGAGTTCATGTATTCACTAAGTGTTAATGCTTTGGTCTGGTACTCTATAAAAGGAGGCCTTAATATCCCTTAGTTTCCAATAGGACCCCACTGCCATGGGAGGCTAGGACAAAAGATGTCATGCTAGTTCTTTTCCATAAGCACGTATGACTATATTCGGAATACATGCCTACATTACATTGATGAACTGGAGCTAGTTTTGTGTCACCCTATGTTATAACTATTGCATGAGGAATTGCATCCGACATAATTATCCATCATTGATCCAACATTGCCACTATTACCATTACTACAAAACTACTACTGTTACTTCTGCTACCGTTACCGTTACTTCCATACTACTTTGCTACTAAATACTTTGCTACAGATATTAAGTTATCCAGGTGTGGTTGAATTGACAACTCAACTGCTAATACTTGAGAATATTCTTTGGCTCCCCTTGTGTCGAATCAATAAATTTGGGTTGAATACTCTACCCTCGAAAATTGTTGCGATCCCCTATACTTGTGGGTTATCAGTGCGCCAAGCGGAGGGAGTCCAACTAGGATTCCCAATCCTAGTCGCCCCCCTTCCTTTCCAACGGAGGGGGAAGAGGGAAAGAGAGGGATAGGGAGAAGGAAAGGGGGGCCGCGCCCCCTCCCTCTTGTCCAATTCGGACTCCCTTGGGGGTAGGGCGTGCCACCTCCTACGGCCTGCCTCCTCTTCTCCACTATGTCCCAATAAGGCCCAATACTTCCCCGGGGGGTTCCGGTAACCCCTCGGTACTCCTAAAAATACCCAAACCACTCTGGAACCATTCTGGTGTCCGAATATAACCTTGCAATATATCAATCTTTACCTCTCGACAATTTCGAGACTTCTCGTCATGTCCGTGATCTCATCCGGTACTTCGAACAACCTTAGGTCACCAAAACACATAACTCATATAATACATATTGTCATCGAACGTTAAGAGTGCGGACCCTGCGGGTTCAAGAACTATGTAGACATGACCGAGACACCTCTCCTGTAAATAACCAATAGCAGAACCTGGATGCTCATATTGGTTCCCACATATTCTACGAAGATCTTTATCGGTCGAACCGCAATGTCAACATACGTTATTCCCTTTGTCATCGGTATGTTACTTGCCCGAGATTCGATCGTCGGTATCTTCATACCTAGTTCAATCTCGTTACTGTCAAGTCTCTTTACTCATTCCGTAGTGCATCATCGCATAACTAACTCATTAGTCACATTACTTGCAAGGCTTCATATGATGTGCATTACCGAGAGGGCCCAGAGATACCTCTCCGATACTCGAAGGGGCAAATCCTAATCTCGATCTATGCCAACCCAACAAACACCTTAGGAGATTCCTATAGAGCATCTTTATAATCACCCAGTTATGTTGTGACGTTTGATACCACACAAGGCATTCCTTCGGTGTCCGGGAGTTGCATAATCTCATAGTCGGAGGAATATATATTTGACATGAAGAAAGCAGTAGCAATAAAACTGAACAATCATTATGCTAAGCTAACGGATGGGTCTTGTCCATAACATCATTCCACTAATTATGTGATCCCATTTATCAAATTACAACTCATGTCCATGGCTAGTAAACTTAACCATCTTTGATCAATGAGCTAGTCTAGTAGAGGCATACTAGGGACACGGTATTTTTTCCATGTATTCATGTATCAAGTTTCCGGTTAATACAATTCTAGCATGGATAATAAACATTTATCATGAATAAGGAAATATAAAATAACAACTTTATTATTGCCTCTAGGGCATATTTCCTTCAGCAATGCCTTGAACAAGTTCACGCCACATGTTCGTCGCCTTTGAGCCCAATCAATAAAGTCTAGAACAAGGGTTTTCATTCCGGAAATGAAGTGGTGTTCCAATCATAGTCTTGATGATAGATCTCTGAAAGTCACCCCAACCAGTAATCTATGCTAGCTCGGAGTGGCGCTAGCAAACCAGTAAGAAGGGCTATCAACATAGTAACCACCCATGATTTTGGGCGAAAAGAGAGGTCTAACAGAGTCATCATCCCTCTCTCAATTGTCATATTTTGTTAGAAGTCTCTCCAAATTGATCCCATAAACATTCACATTTGGAGGGTGTGGAGAGGGGGAGTAATTGCCGACCTCTGCTACTCTTCCTCCTCTTCCATTGCCAGTCCTGCCGACTTCCCTCCCTTGTCATATCATTGCCTTTGATTGCTTCGGGCACCCACAGTCCACGTCAACAAGGTCATGGACTCCACGACCCCCATGTCCCATTCCATTGGTTTGCGTGCGGATCCCATGATTTCAATGCATATTGCATGTTCTACTCCTCAGCAGGCCTTGGTAGCACCCCCATAGCCTAGACCAGCACTTAGCTCACACTGCCGAGAATGACTCAGGCACAGAGGTTACAAACCCTATGCCTCTATCCGCAAGCGCCACACCGAGAAAAGCAAGGAAGAAGATGGGGGTGGACCACATCGTGCCCCTCCTTCCTTTCTCCCGACGGTGAACAAAACTCAGGTGCCTTCCTAGTATGATGCGGAAGGAGAATTGCCAATGATGTAGAAAAAATATTCTTTTTCTTATCTTTGGAGGTTTGATTCAATGCAACATGGACATGAAAAATATTGACAAATGTGCAATGGTTGTGTTTAGCAATGATTTTGTAAATTTGGTAGAGTCAATGATGAATCATTCCCACTTAGTATGATGCGTGATTTTGTTGAGTAATGATTTTGATCTTGAAGATGCGTCATTGTTGCCCTTTGAAAAAATTGAGTCGAGAAGAAAGCAATTAGGAAGGTTGGAGGCAATGAAAAATAAGATCAATGAGACCAAGGAATGGGTACGCAGAGAAAATAAAGCAAGAAAAGTTGGAGATGGGGGATCGAGAGCAACAAGAAAAGGAGGAGACATGGGATGCTATACAAGAAAGCACAAGGCCGAAGGAGAAATTTAGTCACGTAGTCTAAAAAAGTGAGGATAAACAGTTGCCCCAAGATCGATTGGTTCATCATGTTTGATTGTTATACCATGGATCTAGTGGCAAGATAACGGTGGAAGGTCGTGCGCATGTCGCTCATGCTTGTAAGATTGTACATGCCGGAGGAGGGCAAGGTACATAGACTGCAGGAGGGGATGTTAGGGAACGCAGTAATTTCAAAAAAATTCCTACGATCACGCAAGATCTATCTAGGTGATGCATAGAAACGGGGGGAGAGTGTGTCCACGTACCCTCATAGACCTAAAGCGGAAGCGTTATGTAATGCGGTTGATGTAGTCGAACGTCTTCACGATCCAACCGATCAAGTACCGAACGCACGACACCTCCGCGATCTGCACATGTTAAGCTCGGTGATGCCCCTTGAACTCTAGATGCAGCTGAGGCCGAGGGAGATTTTCGTCAGCACGACGGTGTGGTGACAATGATGATGAAGTTACCGGCGCAGGGCTTCACCCTAAGCACTACGACGATATGACCGAGGTGGAAATCTGTGGAGGGGGGCACCGCACACGGCTAAAAGATCAACTTGATCAACTTGTGTGTCTATGGGGTGCCCCCTCCCCCATATATAAAGGAGGAGAGGGGAGGCCGGCCGACCCTCCTTGGCGCGCCCCCAAGAGGGGAATCCTACTAGGACTCCAAGTCCTAGTAGGTTTCATCCAAAAGGGAGAGAGGGGGGAGGAAGGAGAGGGAGAGGGAGAAGGAAAGGGGGGCGCCGCACCCCCTTCCTTGTCCTATTCGGACTCAAGGGGGAGGGGACACGCGGCCTGCCCTGTCCGCCCCTCTCTCTCTCCACTAAGGCCCATTGAGGTCCATTAGTTCGCCCAGGAGTTCCGATAACCCTCCCGCACTCTGGCTTTATCCAAAACTTCTCGGGAACACTTCCGGTGTTTGAATTTAGTCATCCAATATATCAATCCTTATGTCAACCATTTCGAGACTACTCGTCATGTCCGTGATCACATCCGGTACTCGGAACAACCTTTGGTACATCATATCACATAAACTCATAATACCAATCGCCATCGAACGTTAAGAGTGCGGACCTTACGGGGTCGAGAACTATGTAGACATGACGTAGACATGACCGAGACACGACTCTAGTCAATAACCAATAGCGGAACCTAGATGCTCATACTGGTTCCTACATATTCTACGAAGATATTTATCGGTCAAACCGGATAACAACATACGTTGTTCCCTTTGTCATCGGTATGTTACTTGCCCGAGATTCGATCGTCGATATCATCATACCTAGTTCAATCTCATTACCGGCAAGTCTCTCTACTCGTTCTATAATACTTCATCCCGCAACTAACTCATTAGTCACAATTCTTGCAAGGCTTATAGTGATGAGTATTACCGAGAGGGCCCAGAGATACCTGTCCGAAACACGGAGTGACAAATCCTAATCTCGATCTATGCCAACCCAACAAACACCTTAGGAGACACCTGTAGAGCAACTTTATAACCACCCATTTATGTTGTGAAGTTTGGTAGCACACAAAGTATTATCTGGTATTCGGGAGTTGCATAATCTCATAGTTATGAAGGAAGCAGTAGCAATGAAACTGTAATGATCATAATGCTAAGCTAACGGATGGGTCATGTCCATCACATCATTATCCTAATGATGTGATCCCGTTCATCAAATGACAACACATGTCTATAGTTAGGAAACATAACCATCTTGGATTAACGAGCTAGTCAAGTAGAGGCATACTAGGGACTATATGTTTTTGTCTATGTATTCACACATGTACTAATTTTCCGGTTAATACAATTCTAGCATGAATAATAAACATTTACCATGAAATAAGGAAATAAATAATAACTTTATTATTGCCTCTAGGGCATATTTCCTTCTGGGGATGGTGCATATGATGGAGGAGAGCATGGTTTGTTGGCTTCTTTTCATCTTGAGAGTTTCCTGCCCTAGGAGCCATCATCAAGAAGGTTTGCAGTCTCTCTGGTTCACTTATGACTAAGGGAGAGACCTAATCATATTTGCCAGTTGTAGTAGGAGGTTGGCACTCTAGTTGACCCCTGTCACAATTATGATAAGGAAAGTAACATGAAGGAGAGGAACAATTAACTTATCGAGTCATAGGAAAGACAACATCTAACAAGAGATCATTTGAATAATTCTGTCCTATGCATCACATGATCATCTATCATGTGTCTGAATCTTAATCACCGACATAACCACTATAAAGATCAGCCCCTCGCAAGCACACTAATCTGGGTGGCTGTCTTTGTAGAGAACGACGCTGACCAACTCACCATGCCTATTACTTAATTACCACTATATCAACCCATGGATCCATCGACTCACATTAGATGTCCCATTTCATTGCCTTTAGCGAATTAACTTTTTTTTCTAGGGAAGCTAATTAACTAACTGCTTGAATGCATAATGGAGTGATCGATCTTAAATGTTGTGTCACCTTGTGTTTTCTCATCATCTTCTTCATGCACTCACACTCGCTCGAGTCACATGTATGGTGCTCTATCACTTCTTATCTTCTTACAATTTGGATCCATTAAGTGACATAGAAACAGTTGTAGCCGTGTGATCTGTCCAGTAGTAAAAACAAAGCCTCCTCCTGGCCCTTGAACATTACAAACTTCATATAGCCCTACATTCCACCATTTTCACAATGGCTTTGAGAGAAACCCCCAATAATAAGGTTTTCCCAAAAGTGAACAATGCCACCAAATAAGGTGATTTCAACCAACCAAATTGTGGGAGACGACCCCTCAAGGGTTGAAAATGGCTTTGATTCACCTAACAAATGGCATAAATTTAAGAGGGATTTGAGAGGAATTTGGAATGGGGGGGGGAGTGAGTACATTAGCTCGGGTAAGAGAGAACAAAGAAGAATGTGGGCTGAATGGGTGGATGGGCAGCCCACCCGCGCCCCAAGAAAATTACCTCTTCTGGATTGATCTTATTAGTTTGGTCTTTTCCTTTTTTTGTTATGATGCCCACATTTGATACTTCTCAGTTCTTATTTATTCAAGGGTTCATATATACCAATCGTCACCGCAGGCCCTAGCGGTAGGGTTAGTAGGATACTGTCAAACTAACCAAACATGGATCAACGTCTACCGCCTACTAACCCTACCGTGTTATGACTGTCGGTAGGATGACTTAGGACATCCACACAATATCACTGTAGGTTGTCACAAAATTTCAAGTCAAAATTCAAAACATAGCTCTGAAAACAAAAAAGACAAATTCAACACTAAATAGTACTCCCTTTGTTCCTAAATATATGCCGTTTTGGTAGTTCATTTAAACTACCAAAACGTCATGTATTTAGGAACGGAGGGAGTACATAACATAAGTCGGGCCTTAGATTTGGCACATCATCTCATTGACATTATATTTATCATCTTTGTATCTCAAAAAATGGTTGAATTTGATATGACATTGGATGACAACATAAATTGATGTTGTGTCAATGTGTTATATTTTTAAAAAAATCTACAACATCCGGTGCACCGGATCATTCCCCCGGCTATGGCTCGTGGCAGTTCCACACTTCCTCTCTTGTCACGTCCAGACGGCTACCATGCATGACACTTGGGTAGTAGACTCTGCTTTCGTTTGGACCTGCAGCCGCAGAAGGGTCTTCGAAGACTTGTGCAAGCCAGAGAGATAGGGTTGGTGTTGGTTTGGAAGTTCATATCGCTCTTTCGCTGCCGGTCTCTCCCTTACAATCATAAATTCTAAAAGAAAATTTGGCACGGAATGTGGAAGCGCCCCCATGAGAACTAAGAAGCAGCTCTCGCATTTCTAGCTGTCTCTCAACCTTTCTACATCTTGTTTGATTATTCTGTTGGTTTGGTGTTGGTGTTTGTTTGTACGAAGTACATAACATAAGTTGGGCCTTAGATTTGGCACATTATCACATTCACGTTAAATTTATCATCTTTGTATCTCAAAAAATGTTTGAATTTGATATGACATTGGGTGACAACATAAATTGATGTTGTGTCAATGTGTTAGATTTAAAAAAAATCTACAACAACCGGTGCACCGGTAGCACCACAAGTTTGGGTGCACCGGATCATTCCCCCGGCTATGGCTCATGGCAGTTCCACACTTCCTCTCTTGTCACGTCCAGACGGCTACCATGCATGACACTTGGGTAGTAGACTCTGCTTTCGTTTGGACCTGCAGCCGTAGAAGGGTCTTAAAAGACTTGTGCAAGCCAGAGAGATAGGGTTGGTGTTGGTTTGGAAGTTCATAGTCGCTCTTTCGCTGCCGGTCTCTCCCATACAATCATAAATTCTGAAAGACAATTTGGCACGGAATGTGGAAGCGCCCCCATGAGAACTAAGAAGCAGCTCTCGCATTTCTAGCTGTCTCTCAACCTTTCTACATCTCGTTTGATTATTCTGTTGGTTTGGTGTTGGTGTTTGTTTGGACGGAGTACATAACATAAGTTGGGCCTTAGATTTGGCACATTATCACATTGACGTTAAATTTATCATCTTTGTATCTCAAAAAATGTTTGAATTTGATATGACATTGGGTGACAACATAAATCGATGTTGTGTCAATGTGTTAGATTTAAAAAAAAATCTACAACATCCGGTGCACCGGTAGCACCACAAGTTTGGGTGCACCGGATCATTCCCCCGGCTATGGCTCATGGCAGTTCCACACTTCCTCTCTTGTCACGTCCAGACGGCTACCATGCATGACACTTGGGTAGTAGACTCTGCTTTCGTTTGGACCTGCAGCTGCAGAAGGGTCTTCGAAGACTTGTGCAAGCCAGAGAGATATGGTTGGTGTTGGTTTGGAAGTTCATAGTCGCTCTTTCGCTGCCGGTCTCTCCCATACAATCATAAATTCTGAAAGACAATTTGGCACGGAATGTGGAAGCGCCCCCATGAGAACTAAGAAGCAGCTCTCGCATTTCTAGCTGTCTCTCAACCTTTCTACATCTCGTTTGATTATTCTGTTGGTTTGGTGTTGGTGTTTGTTTGGATGGAGTACATAACATAAGTTGGGCCTTAGATTTGGCACATTATCACATTGACGTTAAATTTATCATCTTTGTATCTCAAAAAATGTTTGAATTTGATATGACATTGGGTGACAACATAAATTGATGTTGTGTCAATGTGTTAGATTTAAAAAAAAATCTACAACATCCGGTGCACCGGTAGCACCACAAGTTTGGGTGCACCGGATCATTCCCCCGGCTATGGCTCATGGCAGTTCCACACTTCCTCTCTTGTCACGTCCAGACGGCTACCATGCATGATACTTGGGTAGTAGACTCTGCTTTCGTTTGGACCTGCAGCCGCAGAAGGGTCTTCAAAGACTTGTGCAAGCCAGAGAGATATGGTTGGTGTTGGTTTGGAAGTTCATAGTCGCTCTTTCGCTGCCGGTCTCTCCCTTACAATCATAAATTCTGAAAGAAAATTTGGCACAGAATGTGGAAGCACCCCCATGAGAACTAAGAAGCAGCTCTCGCATTTCTAGCTGTCTCTCAACCTTTCTACATCTCGTTTGATTATTCTGTTGGTTTGGTGTTGGTGTTTGTTTGGACGGAGTACATAACATAAGTTGGGCCTTAGATTTGGCACATTATCACATTGACGTTAAATTTATCATCTTTGTATCTCAAAAAATGTTTGAATTTGATATGACATTGGGTGACAACATAAATTGATGTTGTGTCAATGTGTTAGATTTAAAAAAATAATCTACAACATCCGGTGCACCGGTAGCACCACAAGTTTGGGTGCACCGGATCATTTCCCCGGCTATGGCTCATGGCAGTTCCACACTTCCTCTCTTGTCACGTCCAGACGGCTACCATGCATGACACTTGAGTAGTAGACTCTGCTTTCGTTTGGACCTGCAGCCGCAGAAGGGTCTTCGAAGACTTGCGCAAGCCAGAGAGATAGGGTTAGTGTTGGTTTGGATGTTCATAGTCGCTCTTTCTCTGCCGGTCTCTCCCTTTCAATCATAAATTCTGAAAGAAAATTTGGCACGGAATGCGGAAGCGCCCCCACGAGAACTAAGAAGCAGCTCTGGCATTTCTAGCTGTCTCTCAACCTTTCTACATGTCGTTTGATTATTCTGTTGGTTTGGTATTGGTGTTTGTTTGGACGGAGTAGATAACATAAGTTGGGCCTTAGATTTGGGACATTATCACATTGACGTTAAATTTATCATCTTTGTATCTTAAAAAGTGTTTAAAATTTTGGGTGAGAATATATAGATTTTTTATTATATTCTACACCATCCGGTGCAACGGTAGCACAACAAGTTTGGTTGCACCAGATTATACCTGGCCATGGGCAGCCCGGTCCGGACGGCCCGACCCGTTGTTGCTCATGGGCCAGGCCCAGGCCTACATATTGAGCCCGAAGGCAGGGCTAGGCCCAGGCCTGCCATATTGGCAATTTATCAAAGAGGCCCGGCGGGCTTTTACATTGACAGGCCGGGCTTGGGCCTGATTGGTAGGGTTGGTGTTGGTTAGGAAGTCCATAGTCGTCCTTTAGCTGTCGGTCTCTCTCTTTGAATCGTCAATTCTGATAGAAAATTTGGCGCAGAATGCGGAAGCACCCCTACGAGAATTGAGAAGCTACACGCACAGCCACCGATAATTGTCCGTGGAAATGGATGAGCGTTGGGTGGGCTAGGTCAAATCAAGCGCACGCTCAGAAGCAGAAGCATTGGCCGCATGCATAAAATTCAGAAAGCACGTCTGGCATTTCTATCTATCTCTCGACCTTTCTACATTCGGTCGTTTGATTATTCTGTTGTACGTGCCCGACACGAACAAGACACGATGTCTCCAGGCGCGGCCAGATTTGTCGAACCAACACAGAGCGATTACGTTAATCTCTACTATTAAAGGGATGAAACGTCGTGATGGTTCGACCTTGCTCGATCCCCACCCATCATGCACGCAGATTTTTTTTTCTTCCAGAAATATGAGGATGCCTCGCCGCTCGATAAAAAGAAAAGAAAAAAGAAAAGAAAGGAAACAGCCCACGACCGCAGACCTCATCTCCCACTAACCCCACAATCGCTCGTCCCCAATCCTTTCGCGAGAGAAATCACCGCCGGTGGCCTTCTCTCCTTCATCGCTCGACTTGGCAAAGGCGACGAGCACCTACCGCCCCTGCTCCCCCTCCGCCCTCTATCCCCTTGCTTGGAGACAGCTTCCACGGCGGTCAGGGAACTCGGCAACCCCACAACGGCGCCCTCACCGAGGCCCATGGCCCAGCTCCACTTGACGTCTCATCGGAGCCATCGGTGGGAACCAAGACTGGTGATCCGCGAGACTTGCATACAGCGGCTTGGCTAGACGACCATCATCCCTACACTGCGTGGAGCCTTTCCTCGATCTGGTCGTGCTTCCCAGCAGACATCGCCATGCTGGAGTCGCGCTCCTCTCCCTTATGATGTCATACTGGACGCATGCTCCCCGCCCCCAACGCCGGGCAATCCTGCCGGATCTGCTCGTCCCCGAACCCCAAAATCGGTGGTGGCCACGAGCAGCCAACTCTGTCCTCTGTCGTAGCTGAGGATGGGGTAGCAAACGCATGTTGAGGCCGGGAGCTGGTACATGGGGTTCTTGGAGGGAGGAGCAAGCCGTCAATTGCTGCGGCGGGGTCGGAGGGGCAGATCGGAGTCAGCCGAGTGACATTCGTCACGGCCATGGTAAACTCTAAGGTACCTTCAGTCTATAGCTTGCAACTTCAAGCACGCCGTCACCGGAACTGCATGCATGGAGGCCACACCCCTTCTGATTCCTTTTCTCCAATCTTCAGAGTTGTGGCCCGTCTTCAAAAGCACAAAGCCACATCACGACTGATGACAATTGGCCGTCCATCGTTTGATTCGTGTTCGTAGTATTCTGTATATCTCCACAAGGTACAACACGGGTAATTTCACCACATGTCGCTTATTGAATCCTGAAGCAATTAACTTATAGCTTAATTACCTGCAGACTACAGTTCTTTATTGGGAACGAAGGATTGGTCAATTTTTCTTCCACTCTGTTTGGATTTCTAGGAAGTCTTTTGCCTATTGTGCAGCACATGAGTTCAAATATTTCTTATTTGATGTAGAATCAAATAAAAAGGTTGATGTTTCATGGCTCAATCAAATACTATGATTGTCAGTCTCACTGTGTATTTATAGGTAATTCTTTTCAATACTATGATTGTCAGTCTCACTGTGTATTATCCTCTTTGATTATCTTGCACTGCAGAATTATTATGCGATCAAATTTATAGGTGTATTCATTGTTTCTCCTCTTAACTATGTAGATGGAACAAGGATCACACATATTATTGTAAGCTATATTCTTTTCACATTTATGCATATTCTTTTTGGGACAGAAAATAAATTCAATTATAATACGCAGATATATTTTCTTCTATCTATGTATTCTTGCTCGGAGAGAAAAACAAAGTAGCGATAATAACGGGTTTTATATAATCTTATGTCTTGCAAACTGAAAAAAGAAACTAACCACTCCCTCCGGTCCATAATAATTGACGCTGCTTTAGTACAACAATTATTATGAATCGACGAAGTATCTTTTTTTTCTTACTTGTAGCAAAATGTGGGAGCTTATATACACACATAAAACAAGTAGCTCTTACGAAGTTCTTCAGTGTTGGTCATGTGTGTCTAAATATTGTTGCTGTTGTTGTCATCTATAAACAACAAGGTTCTTTTCAAAAAAAATCTTAGGCTGACTGTGATGAGAAACGGAGCTTGGAGGAATGCATCATAGAGCGGATGCCACCTCAGCAGACAAAGAACACGAGAACGACGAGGTGAGCCGGTACTCTGCAGGAGCCGGACCATGGGGAGGTTCTAATTTTAAGAAATCTTGGTTGCTAGCATATGTAAGGTTTGAAGTATGGATTGAGAAAATAAACATCTAAATGCCAAGTAATCTGTCTGAGAATTTGACACACTGGTTTAGGAATCCAGTACTGTTTTCTTCATCCTACTATCTTGAGTTTGTTGTGGAGGAAGTATTGACTTTCTTTCTAAATGGACAAGAAGCAGTGTGATCATAATGCATTATTACTTCCTTCATGTTTATGTGGGAGAATGGATTGGTTAAAGAGGACAAAAAGTTGCCATTTTAATTTGAACTGCTACAATCTGTTTGTCGTTGTGAGAAAACATTTTAATACAGAACTTAGAGATTTACTCCTTCCGTCCCATAATATAAGACATTTTTACAAGCTAAAACAGCTTGCAAAAACATCTTATATTGTGGGACGGAAGGAGTATATATATTTGACTCATGCATGGAATGATCGCACATTATGGAGGAATCCCCTATATGACATATGGCGGGAATCAATGACGTACGGCGACGGGAATCCCCTATGATTTATGATTCCTGCAAGTATATGGGGGTATTGTAGCCACATAGTAGGGAAATAATTTGAAATAGAAAGTTGTGGTAAACTTGGCTACCATGATGTGAACTTGCTTCCTTTAGTTTGAACTTTGTGTTTACTATCCTTGATTCATGCTTGCTTTGACACTGACATGTGAAATTGATGCTTATTTATCTTAATGTTGCTCAAAATATAATGTTTCTAATTAAGATCGAGTAGATGTTTTGGTGATCTAAGTGCATCATGTTTTTTCATTATGATCTTGGTTGTGACATATTGGCTCTCGTAGCAACGCACGGGTATTTAGCTAGTTAAGAGTAATCGATTCAGGCCACAGACACGGTCGACTGGTGGTGATCCAGCCAGCTTACATTGCACATTGCACGTGCGCTCGATCCCTTGGTTAATAATTGCCACACCGTTAGTCTGACCGTCACTAACTTATGCTAGTGCTCCTACTATAGCAGTGTTGGTTAAAACAAACTTAAACAGTGCGATTCTGTCAACATGTACTACTAGTTGTGGTTGCCTTGTCTACAATCTGGCCCACATAGTTTTGTCCGGCCAAATCTGCCACCACTCGGGGGTGATTTTTATTCGATCTGTTCGCCTCGCTCCGGACAGGCGGGTGCCTGCGGCACATGCTTCGCTAGCTGGCTGGCCTCACTCTGCTGTCGCCCGGCATCACGTGCGCGCGATCTGTATATAATCCTCACATAATTAAGTGCAACTGGAGCGTAGTAGGTCGTTCACATGGTCCGTACTGGTGCTGGTGCTGGGGACCTATGTGGTATACTACGTCCGTACGAGCGCACGTCCGTACAAATGTTACAGCAAGGTGTGGTGGACGAGCTACATTGTTTCTTCAGTTTGCTGGTCTCTTTCCTGTTTAGGCGTACAGGCTCCAACGAGAAGGTTCCCGATCTCTCCCTCACTCATGTTTGATGATGGCCACTCCCAAATCATCTTGCGAAACTTGAAGGAGGAAGCTAGGCTCTGGGTGCTAGCGGGGGCGAAACGCCTAAGTAATTTGATGTCGTGAGAGTAATGACTTTGTATTCAGTGGGCCTCATGTGGCTCCGACTTAAACCTTGTCTCCTTCCTTAATTAATGAATGAGGCAAATCTTTTGCCTTTACGTTCAAAAAAAATGATGGCCATTCAACACCCACATAGACCAACCCACCTACTCCCTTCGTCCCATATGACATTGTCAGAAAATGTTTTACATTTTATGACAGAAGAGTACATAATATTATATCGGCAATCCCTTTTGGAGCTCGGGTTCCAATGAGACTTCCAAATTCAAATTTAAAATTTTATTAAATTCGTATTTTTACAGTTCCAAAAATTCTGAATTTTTTTTACAGATATACATGAAGGCATAATGCACATGTGTGTAAATTTTCAGTTCAAAATACAATGAAATGAGGGCTGTGCAAAAAAGACAAATCTGGGGTTGTTTAATACATGCATTTTTTGTACAGGATTCATTCTTCTAGGCCATGGATTTGTCTTTTTTGTACAGGTCGCAACTCAAGGTATTTTATCATGAATTTTTACACACATGTGGCTTACATCCTTACATACACGCATATCATATGTATACCTGTTAGAGTGTCATTTAGTTATATACTCCCACCGTTCGTTTTTATAAGGCGTTTTTGAAAGGAAATATGCCCTAGAGGCAATAATAAAGTTATTATTTATTTCTTTATATCATGATAAATGTTTATTATTCATGCTAGAATTGTATTAACCGGAAACATAATACTTGTGTGAATACATAGATAAACCGAGTGTCACTAGTATGCCTCTACTTGACTAGCTCGTTGATCAAAGATTGTTATGTTTCCTAGCCATAGACATGTGTTGTTATTTGATTAACGGGATCACAGCATTAGAAGAATGATGTGATTGACTTGACCCATTCCGTTAGCTTAGCACTCGATCGTTTAGTATTCTGCTATTGCTTTCTTCATGACTTATACATGTTCCTATGACTATGAGATTATGCAACTCCCGTTTACCGGAGGAACACTTTGTGTGCTACCAAACGTCACAACATAACTGGGTGATTATAACTACAGGTGTCTCCGAAGGTACTTGTTGGGTTGGCGTATTTCAAGATTAGGATTTGTCACTCCAATTGTCGGAGAGGTATCTCTGGGCCCACTCGATAATGCACATCACTTAAAGCCTTGCAAGCATTGCAACTAATGAGTTAGTTGCGGGATGATGTATTATGAAACGAGTAAAGAGACTTGCCGGTAACGAGATTGAACTAGATATTGAGACACCGACGATCGAATCTCGGACAAGTAATATACCGATGACAAAGGGAACAACGTATGTTGTTATGCGGTTTGACCGATAAAGATCTTCGTAGAATATGTGGGAGCCAATATGGGCATCCAGGTCCCGCTATTGGTTATTGACCGGAAACATGTCTCGGTCATGTCTACATAGTTCTCGAACCCGTAGGGTCCGCACGCTTAACGTTTTCGTTGACGATATAGTATTATATGAGTTATGTATGTTGGTGACCGAAAGTTGTTCGGAGTCCCGGATGAGATCATGGACATGACGAGGAACTCCGGAATGGTCCGGAGATAAAGTTTGTTATATGGGATAATGGTGTTTGATCTCCGGAAGGGTTCCGGAATTCACCGGAAGGAGTTCCGGATGTTTCCCGAAATGTTTGGGTATGAGAACACGTTATTTGGGCCAAAGGGGAAAGCTCACAAGGTTTTTGGAAAGCACAAAAGGAAGTTTGCGGAGTCCAGGGGCCAGACGCCAGGGTCCCTGGCGTCTTGGTCCAGACGCCGAGAACCCTGGCGTCTGGCCCTGGAGTCCGAGAAGGACTCTTGCCTTTCGGGTGAAACCGATTTTGTGGAGGCTTTTACTCCAAGTTTCGGCCCCAAGGCTCAACATATAAATAGAGGGGCAGGGCTAGCACCAAAGACACATCAAGAAACACCAAGCCGTGTGCCGGCAACCCCGTCCCCTTTAGTTTATCCTCCGTCATAGTTTCCATAGTGCTTAGGCGAAGCCCTGCGGAGATTGTTCTTCACCAACACCGTCACCACGCCGTCATGCTGCCGGAAATCATCTACTACTTCGCCTGTCTTGCTGGATCGAGAAGGCGAGGACGTCATCGAGCTGAACGTGTGCAGAACTCGGAGGTGCCGTGCGTTCGGTACTTGGATCGGTCGGATCGTGAAGACGTACGACTACATCAACCGCATTGATAAACACTTCCTCTTAGCGATCTTCAAGGGTATGAAGATACACTCCCCCTCTCGTTGCTATGCATCACCATGATCTTGCGTGTGCGTAGGAATTTTTTTGAAATTACTATTTTTCCCAACAGTGGCATCCGAGCCTGGTTTTATGCGTAGATGTTATATGCACGAGTAGAACACAAGTGAGTTGTGGACGATACAAGTCATACTGCTTACCACCATGTCATACTTTGGTTCGGTGGTATTGTTGGATGAAGCAGCTCAGACCGACATTACGCGTACGCTTACGTGAGACTGGTTTTACCGCCGTGCTTTGCACACAGGTGACTAGCGGGTGTCAGTTTCTCCAACTTTAGTTGAACCGAGTGTGGCTACGCCCGGTCCTTGCGAAGGTTAAAACAGCACCAACTTGACAAACTGTCGTTGTGGTTTTGATGCGTAGGTAAGAACAGTTCTTGCTAAGCCCGTAGCAGCCACGTAAAATTTGCAACAACAAAGTAGAGGACGTCTAACTTGTTTTTGCAGGGCATGTTGCGATGTGATATGGTCAAGGCATGATGCTATATTTTATTGTATGAGATGATCATGTTTTGTAACCGAGTTATCGGCAACCGGCAGGAGCCATATGGTTGTCGCTTTATTGTATGCAATGAAATCGCCCTGTAATTGCTTTACTTTATCACTAAGTGGTAGCGATAGTCGTAGAAGCAATAGTTGGCGAGACGACAACGATGCTACGATGAAGATCAAGGTGTCGCACCGGTGACGATGGTGATCATGACGGTGCTTCGGAGATGGAGATCACAAGCACAAGATGATGATGGCCATATCATATCACTTATATTGATTGCATGTGATGTTTATCTTTTATGCATCTTATCTTGCTTTGATTGACGGTAGCTTTATAAGATGATCTCTCACTAAATTTTAAGATAAAAGTGTTCTCCCTGAGTATGTACCATTGCCAAAGTTCGTCGTGCCCAGACACCACGTGATGATCGGGTGTGATAAGCTCTACGTCCATCTACAACGGGTGCAAGCCAGTTTTGCACACGCAGAATACTCAGGTTAAACTTGACGAGCCTAGCATATGCAGATATGGCCTCGGAACACTGAGACCGAAAGGTCGAGCGTGAATCATATAGTAGATATGACCAACATAATGATGTTCACCATTGAAAACTACTCCATTTGACGTGATGATCGGTTATGGTTTAGTTGATTTGGATCACGTGATCACTTAGAGGATTAGAGGGATGTCTATCTAAGTGGGAGTTCTTAAGTAATATGATTAATTGAATTTAAATTTATCATGAACTTAGTCCTGGTAGTATTTTGCAAATTATGTTCTAGATCAATAGCTCGCGTTGTTGCTTTCATATGTTTATTTTGATATGTTCCTAGAGAAAAATTGTGTTGAAAGATGTTAGTACCAATGATGCGGATTGGATCTGTGATCTGAGGTTTATCCTCATTGTTGCACAGAAGAATTATGTCCTTAATGCACCGCTAGGTGACAGACCTATTGCAGGAGTAGATGCAGACGTTATGAACGTTTGGCTAGCTCAATATGATGACTACTTGATAGTTTAGTGCACCATGCTTAACGGCTTAGAATCGGGACTTCAAAGACGTTATGAACGTTATGGACCATATGAGATGTTCCAGGAATTGAAGTTAATATTTCAAGAAAATACCCGAGTTGAGAGATATGAAGTCTCCAACAAGTTCTATAGCTAAAAGATGGAGGAGAATCGCTCAACTAGTGAGCATGTGCTCAGATTGTCTGGTACTACAATCGCTTGAATCAAGTGGGAGTTAATCTTCCAGATAAGATAGTGATTGACAGAGTTCTCTAGTCACCATCACCAAGTTAGTAGAACTTCATGATGAACTATAGTATGCAAGGGATGACGAAAACGATTCCCGAGCTCTTCGTGATATTGAAATCGACGAAGATAGAAATCAAGAAAGAGCATCAACTGTTGAAGATTGTCAAGAACACAAGTTTCAAGAAAAGGGCAAACGGAAAAAAAGGTAACTTCAAGTAGAATGACAAGCAAGTTGTCACTCCTACGAAGAAGCCCAAAGCTGGACCAAAGCCTGAAACTGAATGCTTACACTGCAAAGGAAATGGTCACTGGAAGCGGAAATGCCCTGAATATTTGGTGGATAAGAAGGATGGCAAATTGAACAAGGGTATATTTGATATACAGGTTATTGATGTGTGCCTGACTAGTGTTTATAGTAGCCCCTGAGTATTTGATACTTGTTCGGTTGCTGTGATTAGTAACGCGAAACAGGAGTTACAGAATAAACAGAGACTAGTTGAAGGGAAAGTGGCGATGAGTGTTGGAAGTAGTTCCAAGATTGATAAGATCATCATCACACACTCCCAATATTTTCGAGATTAGTGTTAAACCTAAATAAATGTTATTTGGTGTTTGCGTTGAGCATAAATATGATAAGATCATGTTTATTGCGATACGATTATTCATCTAAGATAGAGAATAAATTGTTATTCTGTTTACATGAATAAAACCTTCTATGGTCATACACCCAATGGTGATGGTTTATTAAATCTTGATCATAGTGATACACATATTCATAATGTTGATGCCAAAAGATGCAAAGTTAATAATGATAGTGCAACTTATTTATGGCACTGTCGTTTGGGTCATATCGGTATAAAGCGCATGAAGAAACTCCATAAAGATGGATTTTCGGAATCACTTGGTTATGAATCATTTGATGCTTGTGAACCGTGCATTTTGGGAACAATGGAACAAGCTACTAACTTGTTGGAAATAATACATACCGATGTATGCGGTCCAATGAGTGTTGATACTCGTGGCAAGTATCGTTATTTTCTGACCTTCACAAGATGATTTGAGCAGATATGGGTATATCTACTTGATGAAACATAAGTCTAAAATAGTTGAAAGGTTCAAAGAATTTCAGAGTGAAGTGGAAAAATCATCGTAACAAGAAAACAAAGTTTCTATGATCTGATCGTAGAGATGAATATTTGAGCTACGAGTTTGGTCTTCATTTAAAAAAATATGGAATAGTTTCACAGCTCACGCCACATGGAACACCACAGCGTAATGGTGTGTCCGAACGTTGTAACCGCACTTTATTGGATATGGTGCGATCTATGATGTATCTTACCGATTTACCACTATCGTTTTGGGGTTATGCATTAGAGATAGCTGCATTCACTTTAAATAGGGCACCATATAAATCCGTTGAGACGACACCGTATGAACTATGGTTTAGCAGTAAACCTAAGCTGTCGTTTCTTAAAGTTTGGAGTTGCGATGCTTATGTGAAAATAGAGGAGGCTTTTGTGGAGGCTTTTACTCCAAGTTTCGACCTCAAGGCTCAACATATAAATAGAGGGGCAGGGCTAGCACCAAAGACACATCAAGAAACACCAAGCCGTGTGCCGGCAACCCCGTCTCCTCTAGTTTATCCTCCGTCATAGTTTCCGTAGTGCTTAGGCGAAGCCCTGCGGAGATTGTTCTTCACCAACACCGTCACCACGCCGTCGTGCTGCCGGAACTCATCTACTACTCCGCCCGTCTTGCTGGATCGAGAAGGCGAGAACGTCATCGAGCTGAACGTGTGCAGAACTCGGAGGTGCCGTGCGTTCGGTACTTGGATCAGTCGGATCGTGAAGACGTACGACTAAATCAACCGCGTTGATAAACGCTTCCGCTTAGTGATCTTCAAGGGTATGAAGATACACTCCCCCTCTCGTTGCTATGCATCACCATGATCTTGCGTGTGCGTAGGATTTTTTTTTTGAAATTACTACGTTCCCCAACAGTTTTAGACCGCTGGTTTTGAACTGTTTAGAGCACTGTCTAAACCGTCTTAAACGTCTTATATAATTGAACACGAGTAGCAGGGTTAGCACTCTTAACAGCTGACCTTCGGCGTCCGTACGGTTAGGAAGCTGACGCGAAGGAGAGGTTGGAGAGACAACATCGAACCAGAGATCGATCGAATCATTCTAGCCTCCTGTGTACAGATCGCATGCACTTTCATCAGCCCGCCCTTTAACCATCAGATTAACCGGATCAAAGATCAAAACTCTCGCACGCAGACCGATCTGTATAGCTGTCTCCGTATTTCTGTAGAGAACGATACTCACCATGCCTATTACTTAATTTCTACATCGTACTAACCATTTAGATCCACAGATTCACATTAGCTATTCCATCTCATTGCCAGATTGCCTTTAACTAACTAACTACTGCTTGGATGCATGATGGACGTCACCTTTGTGTTTCCACCACATCCGCCTCACGCAGTCACGCTTGCTCAAGTCACATTTGTGCTGGTCGATCACTTTTTATCCTCTTACAGTTTGGATCCATTAAGTGATAGCGAGATTATGAGAAGACATGCAGTGTGCTAGCTAGTGTTGTACTATCTGGGTTGAGGCGGTGGATATCTGTTGCCACGAAAGCCTCCTCGTGGCCATTGGATTGCTGTCAAAACTCACTTGCTCTTGGCTTCTTGCATCATCATGTCTTCTAAACTGACCAGTTCATAGATAAATTAATGTAAAATAATGTCTTCGGTTCATGTTTCACCGTCTGTACGGCCACCTACGGCTCCGTACGATAAAGGCATTAGCTGCCTTTTATTTTCTAATATAGGCCTAATGCATCACATCAGTTTACAAAATTGCTCAGCTGTTTTTCTGATTCTGCAAGCAACTCGACCAGATAGGACAATGGAACTCAGAGGCCATTAAGCCAATAATTTGCCAATGCACTCAATTTGCATATTGCTTCTTCTAGGTACAAAGTGATTGCCACATGCCCACATTCTTACACACTTAAGGTTGGAAGGACAGGACCAGTCACTAGACTAGTATGAGAGAGTAACCCACCTCTTCATGCCTTGCCTTTCTTCTTTCCTCCCCTGAAGTTAGAGGCGTCTCTATCTTGTTTTCGGTTAGAGGCAGAGGATGCGCTGTATAGAGGCTGCCTCTCGAAGGAGAGAAGGCTTGGAGGCAGCAAAATTCATACATTGTGGATGCTAGTAGTAGGTTGATTACTTGCACAAAAATACCTCAACCAAACCATTCCACTATTGCCGATTAGCATGAGGTCAGAGGTCCTATTTAACATTATATGCCATCGTCAAATTAATCCTCAAATTGCTTCGAATGGAGAAAAAAAGGGCTATATGTATGTGCTTTTTTCTTTCGAGAAATTTATACATGTACTTGTTGGTGAAGAAACCCTCATATATGCGAGTGTGTTAATTTGTTGTTGGCTCATGAAGGAACGTGGTCTAACATTCAAGCTATGTACTTGTGTGAATGTTCTCATAAGCAACATCTAAATTGGTCTGAACTCTAAAGTCGTACCAGTAAGCAAAATGTGGTTGGCACAACTTGTTTCTTTTTCTTTTCGCGGGGTGGTTGGCACAACTTGTTGCTCACATAAATAGTTTATTGTGTATGTTGACAAGGACTTGCAACACTCAAAATTGTCCAACTAGTAACATTTCAAAATTAAATTATCGTAATGGTCATCCAGCTTCACACGTTTAGTTAAAGACGTGGTCTTCTATACCTTAGGACACCGACAATCGAGTGAGTGGACGCACACATTCCATGTGAATTATAGTTGACCTATTGCAGACTTATATATTTCCAGTGGTAAAATTACACACAGTAAATGTGCGTATCTTTGACCATTTCTCCGTATCTCACAAAAGCAATATAAGGCTGGTCATAGTGGGGAGGAACTTAGGAGTAACATCACACATTCCAATACAACTTTACTTATGTGGCACATATTTAGTGAAGAGAGAGGTGCTTGTGGTAACTAGCTAAGTTACCGGAACATCACACACTTCAAGAAACAATGAGTCTATAACCTAATAAATACATCGTTGCATGACACTACATAGATGTTCCTACCCACTATGATGGTGGTAACATAATCTAGGAAAGTGTGAAGTTACTGGCTTATGTTCTTGCCCATTGTGACCAGCCTAAGAAAGCAAGAACAAAGTTAAAAATTCGGTGGCCCACCGGATTAGTTAAGCTAGACAGAGCCTGTCACATCTCCCTGATGGATTAATAAACTGCTTCTAGCAGCCCATGATCATGCTAATAACACTAGTTTGAGCAGACTTGGTAGAATGATATGGGGGGATCCAAAAGAAACGAGCCTCTCCGAACTTTCCCGGAAGCAGCCGCCTAGACATGTATATTCTCATTTCTAAACTGATCACGCCTCATTGGGCACCGCACTAGACTAATGCTAACACTCCTGTTACATACTAAGATTTTTAATGAGAAAATTCCTTGTACTTAATCATGTAATGATTTCCAGAAAGGAAGCCGGCCGGCGAATATTTCTCTTTTACATGGATGGAGTATATGCTCCAATAGTTAACCACATGATTCTTTTTGAGTATTTAACCAAAAAGTACCACAATTCATGAAAACAATCCCAGAAACTACCACTTTACAAATTTGTGCCGAAAACTACCACTCTTTGCCTAATCCTTGACTAAAAACTACCATATCGCGAAAGTGCCCGATTTGCCTCTTCTAAACGCCTTTCTGACAGGTGGGACCCACACGTCATCACCAACCTTCTTCTTCCTCCCGTCCTCTCTCTCTCTCTCTTTGGCATTTCCACAAACACCTCTTGTGCATGGGGCGGAAGCAGGGGAGCTCCTAGACACCACTCCCACTGAGCTCGCTCGCATGCCGCGGCCGGGTAACACCACCACCGGGCACCATGGCCGCCTTCTTCACTACCCAGCATTGGTTGCGGACTGGAGATGGCAACTGCGTCGGCGTGGCAGGCGGCGTCGAGGCGGTGGAGGTGAGGCAGGGGCAGGCACGCGGGCCACGCGCCGCTGTCGCGCCCGCCGGCACTGGACCGAGGGCGGCATGCTCCGCGACGTGCCCGTCGGCGGCGGCCGCAAGAACAGGCGCAACGGCGGTGGCAAGGGCGGCGCCAAGGCCCCCTACCCCGTCACCACGGAGGTGTCTACTACAGCTACCCAGGGTAGCGGTGTAGGCGCGCCGGCCGGCGCCGTTGACGGGTTCATCCCGGCCGACTTCCTGAGGCAGATGTTGTCCCAGTCGGGGAGCTTCACGGCCTCGGCGGGGGCGGCGGCTACGACATCGACCTCAGCGCATGGCAACAAATGACCGGTGTCTACTGCCGTGCCGCCGCCAGGACAGGCTGCTGCTAGGACGGCGCCGGAGCCGAGGTCTTTCGCGCGAAGGAGGAGGTCTTGGGCACGGCGGCAGCTGCGGGCACTGCGAGCGACGTACAGGGCGAGCGGCGGTGCGGCTCGCGGCGGAACGGGCGAGCAGCAACGGGTACAAACGGCGTTGACTAACGATGCCAGCACTTACATGCGTGCCAGGCCTGTCATAAGTGCGTTTAAAATGGACGAATTGGTCGATTTACAGACACAATAGTTTTTAGTCAAAGATTAGGCAAATAGTGGTAGTTTTCGGCACAAATTTATAAAATGGTAGTTTCTAGGCACCTTTCCATGAATTGTGGTAGTTTTTTGTTAAATACTCGTTCTTTTTAAATAGACTACATTGTTAGTAGTACTTATATATAGATGTCATAGTAGCTGTCCTTTGGCAGGTATGTTGTTTCATGATGGAGTATATGCTCTAGCCATGGTCAGTTAATAAAAAAAAAGGTCTCTCTAATGTAGCTTTTGGGGCATCCGCTAGAAATGCTTTGCACGATATTGTTAATCAGAAAACCCTTGAAGCTCCATTAGTTAATCATGTTTCTTTTTCACATAGATTAGGTTGGTAATATATGATGGTAGTTGTCCGTTGGTAGGTATATATGTTGTTTCATGCTGTACTATGGGAGTATGGGGTATATGCTCCCGAACCTGATGCCCAACAAACCAAAATATAAGGATTCGCCTTTATAGCAGCATGAAAGATGCAAACAAGCACACGGCACGCATGCATGCACAACGTACTGTACTGTATAACCCAAGCGAGGTACTGTACTGTACGAGACGTCTCCCTCATCGGTGCGTTGCTTGCAAACAATCGGCCAATGTTTCTTTCTCCTCGCCCGGCTCTCACCGTCAATGCATTCATCGCTAAATTTACTTCCATAATGAGTTAACAAACAAATAAATACTGTAATACTTACTTTAGACACATGTGTGATTTGTCCCGGAGAATCGGAATGCTGGTCAACTTGATCAGCAGCAGCCGTGCGTGAAGAGACACCTGCTATATGCGATGTTGATGTCCGGTGCCTGATCGAGAAAAAGTGCTAGTAGATCGATGGTGTTCTCGATGGCAAACACGTAAATCCGCTCCACGGTCGAGGGTGCTTTGTGATTCTTCGGTTGCGTGCAGTTCAGCACTAGTGCACGATCTTGCTCTGTTCATCGTGATTGACTTTCTATCCTTCCGGAAAAGCGCCGGAGAGAATGTCCACTGTATGGGCAAGCAGTTGAATATACGTGTAGCCGCGGCACGAGGGTAAAACCGTCAGCCGCCACCGAAAAATTAAAGAACGGAGGAAACAAAGCCGTCCGTCGTCGTCGTTGACGCAGACACGGGCGGTCTGGATTCTGATCGCGTCCTCATAGCATTTGACTCTGGCCCGCTTGCAGCCTCGCCTCGAGTATTGCCGTTGCTAGTGCTGCTGCCCATGGCACCCCATGGCCAAAGTGTGCTACTCCTACGGTCCTACATGTGGTCATGCCGTTTCTATCTATGGCGTCCAAGCTGTGGATGATGACGTTTCGAGGAAGGTAGACCGACCCTACTCTGTACAGTTCAGTCTTCTTTGAAGACTTGTGCACGGACGGACGGAAAGAAAGGGAGAGAGGAGAGACTAGCCGGTCATTATTTCTCCCAGAGAGAAGCTTTTCAATGTGAAGAAAACCTTTTTTATGTGAAGCTAACGTTGTCCAGGATTTGGATATCGATAGAAGTTTCAAAATGACCGATGGATGGTTGTCCGTGGAAGAGAGATGATTCTTTCGTGCTGCCTGGTCGACCGGGAACAAGTCAAGCGATCAATCACGGACCGCACGATCAACACAAGAATCCAAATGCCACCTCACGGTTTCCAAGTCCAGCTCCCGGTCCTTTCTTTCTCCATCAGTCAATCTGTTCCGCTACCAGAAAGTCCGGGCATTGTTTGAATGCCTAGGAATTCAGTGGCGGCACGCATCGCCCGTGGCGGAGAAGGATGTGAAGGATTCCGACTGGTTTGTACTATGTGTTTAGGTGGCCTCAGAGAAGTCAAACATGCACATCACTAGTACACTGGAACTCCGCGTCGCAATCCATCAACCTTCCGTCTATTTGGTTACGACAACCATTATCGGCCTTTTTCACTGTTCTGGCCTTATGAGGAAACTTTAGCACAAAATAAACTCCACACAAAACAATTTCATGATCTGACCCTTTTCAAAAACGCCAAAGGCCGTGGCGTTGTTGCACTATATGAAAACGCCGAACTAGCTAGCGTTGCTGGCCTGGTTGAGATGCTACGTGGCAGGGTTGAAACGCCAAAGTTTATTGCGTTGTTGGAAACGCCAAGGGGGTGGGCGTTGCTGCCCAAGCATGCAACGTCAAGGATGGTTGGCGTTTCACCTAGCTTTTCATATTTTTCATTTATTTATGAAGTGAAGCAACGCTAGCTAGTTCGGCGTTTTCAAATAGAGAAGAAACGCCACGGCTTTTGGCGTTACCAAAAGGGTCAGATTGTGAAATAGTTTTGTGTAGAGTTCATTTTATGCTAAATTTTTCTGAAAGGGTCAAAATAGTGAAAAGAGCCACGATTATCAAGCAGCGGCCAAAAGTTTCTCTATCATTCCCAGCATTATTGTTTGAAGTAGTGTTGAAGCGGTACGTCGGTCCATAGCGCCGCCTGCTACACGCGCCTTCGCTCCGCATTCAAACGCCATCCGTCTGCCTGGCTACCTACATAAAACCAGCGAATTTGCTGAGGAACCTACTCCGGCGTCGCGAGCGCTACACATTCATATGCATGTCGGCCGACAATAAACACCCCGCCTCTTGTCACCTAGCACCCGCCCGCTATCTAAACGTGGTCAGGCATCGGGCAACAACCGTACCACGTCTTTGCTTTTCATCTCCTCTTTGCAGCACACACGTCATGCCCTCAAGCTCCAAAGCCATGTGAGACAGTCTCTCCGACGAGCAGAAGAAGGAACTCTCCAGCACTGCACTCGGCTAGGTGGCCCGCCAAGCCAGGAGAATACAGGCTGGCTTGCCAACAAGCTCCTCGTAGCCGACGCCACCTCCCTTGCCGGCCTAGGCCGGCATCACCATGGGTCATTCTCTCTCGTCCAGGTTGTGCTAGGCCATCGCCCGGCAAATCCGCTGCGAGCTATTGTGGCATCTCATCCGGCAAACGAAGAAAGAAGCCATGTTCGCGGAGATTGATGCGGCAACGGAGAAATTTGACTGGGGCATCGATGATGACGTCACCAACTCCGCGTCGGCCGCGCCCCGCCGCCACGACGAAGAAGCCAGCACGTCTGCGGCCACCACTGATAGCGAGAAAAAGTGGATCATGGTTGGCCACCGCCGCTTGGGTCTCAGGAAGGCCGCCGCCACCGTCTTGTCGGGTTACATAGTCGTTTACTTACACGTTTCACGGGGGTGTAGTCCACCGCGACCGTCTTCCTCCACCCAAAACCGACCGTGGGGAAGAGATGTCATGGGAAACGGGCTCCACTGCGGCCGGCGATAGACTGGATTGAAATAGCCTAGCCTAGTACCCTACAGTTTAGTTGAAATTTGTTTGAAATATAAATGTTTTTATCGATTATATGAAATTCATCCAATTTGCATGAATTTCGCCTAGTTTGTTGAAATTCGCTTTGAAATGTATGTGTGAAAGGTTGGATGGCTGGCTCACGTATTAGTGTCCATAGAGTGGTCCCATCGGTCCATAAACGGATAAGGTGTCCGGTTTAAGTGCCGGCATTTGAGATACCCTTATTCATGAGAAAAAGATAGGTTTGACATTGCTAAATACACACCAGCATGTCGATTGTGCAGCTGTAGAGGGGTCTTCGAAGTCTTGTGCAAGCCAGGGAGATGGGGTTGGTGTTGGTTTGGAAGTCCATACTGGCTCTTTCGTTGTCAGTGTTTCTCTCTCAGTAGATTCACAGAGAAAATTTGGTGGAGAAAGTGGAAGCACCCCTACGTGATTTGAGAAACGACACGCACAACTATCCATAAGAGCAACTTCAATGGGGCGACATATTTTATTCATTTGGATCATCCGGACACAAAATTCAGCCCAACCGGGCGACTCAAACGGACACAGCGTCCGTCTGCCCTTTGGTGTCCGCTCGGACCCATTTGGACTCAAATCTAGAAAATTTTGGGTCAAAAAAAGACACAAAGCAGATGTTCTGTGTGCCCTCTTCGCCCCCATCTGTCCGGCTGCATGTGCCGGCTGGCCCACTTGCCATCCACCCATCTGTCCATCCCATCTCTTTCCTCCTTTTTCTTCTCCCTCCCAACCACCCACCCCGCTAATCCTTCTGCGGCCCCGGTGCTCCGCCGTGGTGGGCTCGTGCTCCTCCAGCGCCCGTGCCTGACTGCGCCCGGCCGCGCCCGTCGGCTCGCCTCGCCCTGGCCTCGCCTGGCGTCGCCGCTGGCCGTACAAGTACCGCTGGTGCAGCTGCCGCGCACGTGCAAACTAGCGATGCAGGCATGCATGCGTTGCTGCCCGCGGCGGGCGTGCTAGCTAGCTAGCTAGCTAGCTAGTCGCCGCTGGTCGTGCATGCATGCTAGTGCTGCTGCCCCGCGCGCGTGCTGGCTAGCTACCTAGCCAGCGGCTGGCCGTGTGCGACACCACCGGCGGGCGAGGCGACGGAGGCGAGCTCGCGGGGCACGGGGGCAGGGCAGCCGACCGCGCGGGGCGCGCAGGCGAGGCGAGCTGCGGGCGAGACGGCGGAGGCGAGCCCGCGGGGCACGGGGGCGGGGCAGCCGAGCTCGCGGGGCGCGACGGCGAAGGCAAGCTCGCCCATCAGGTGTTCGACTAAATGCCAACGCGAAAACGCATAAAATGCGTCCGTCTCTCGTTGGACGCACCTGCCGGTCCAAATAACAAAAAAGGATGCGGATAGGCGGACGGGCGACCCAAACGGACAAAATGCGCACAAAATGATGTCAGTTGGATCGTCCCGTTGGAGGAGTTGCTCTAATGTCAGTTGAAATATATGGGTGTTGGGCGATCAGGGACAGGCCAAGTGCACGCAGATCCATACAGGCCGCACACCGGGTCGACTCGGGGTGATCGAGCCAGCTTGCATTGCACATGCGCTCGATTGCGTGGTTAAAACAAGGAGCGATTATAAGTAGGAGTATGATTCTGTCAACCTACACTAACAGTTGTCTTGTCTGGCGGTTCACATAGTTTTGTCCGGCCAAATCTGCCATCAGTTGTTCATCCGTGTGATTTTTATTCAATCTGTTCGTTTTGCTCCGGACAGGCAGGGCCCTGCGACACGTGCTTGTGCTTCGCTAGCTGGCTGGCCTCACTCACGTGCGCGCGATCTGTATATAATCCGCACATAATTAAGTGCAACTAGAACGTATACTCTTCCGTGTTACTACAACTGGGCACCCATGTGGTACGTCCGTAGGCATGCACGTCCGTACAAACGCCTCAGTGAGGTGTGATCGACGTGCTACAGTGATTCTCAGTTTACTGGTCTCTTTCCGGTTTGGGATTGTGTTTCAACTAACCTAAAAATAACCAAACAGAAGGATTAGT
The DNA here is from genome assembly GCA_963921465.1 of Triticum timopheevii. Lineage (NCBI taxonomy): Eukaryota > Viridiplantae > Streptophyta > Magnoliopsida > Poales > Poaceae > Triticum > Triticum timopheevii. The sequence continues at coordinate 42,369,848 of OY997271.1, forward strand.
TTGGGTTAGATGCATCTAATCCATTCAAAAAAACTAACCCACCCAGGAGCTGCTTATTTGGGTTAGTTCTTCTCAGGACGCTAAAATAATACTCCGCTCTCCCCGCAGCAGATCCCTCCTCACTTTCTCGAAGGTTCTCGTCCTCTCCCTCCCTCCCTCTTGCACCGCCCGTGAAGGTGCCTCGCCGTATCCACGCTCTCGTCCGCCGCCGGTAAGCAGCCCCGCCCTATCCTCCCGTTCCAACCCCCTCGTTTCCCCGTGGCCCGTCCGGCCACCGGTAAGCAGTCGCGGCTCCTTGCGCAGCCCGTCCCCGACAGTCTCGGCCAGCACGGCTCCTTGCGTAGGGACGGCGGATTCGGTCGGCGGGCTGCGCGATAAGCCAGCGCGGCTCCTTGCCGGGCGCGTCCCTGTCTGCGGCCAGCGCAGCTCTCGGCCAGGGCTCGTCCAAAGTAGCCAAATGACTAAGAAAGATCATTTATTGTCAATCTAACCCTGTCATCCAAACGCCTTTTTGGTTAGAATTAGTTTAGAGTTAGTTCAATGTTAGAATCTAACTCTAACCTCTAACCGAGTTAGAGTATCCAAACAGGGGCTAGGTTATACTGGCTCCAACGAGAAGGTTCCCGATCTCTCGTTCACTTCATGGTTGACGGCCACTTGGCACCAAGAGAGATCGGGAACCCACGTACTACCTGTTAGTTATATAGGAGGGTTAGCACTCTAACAACTGACCCTGGGAGTACTTAGGAAGCTGGCACGAAGGAGAGGTTGGAGAGACAACATCCAACCAGAGATCGATCGAATCATTCGAGCCTCCTGCATACGGATTGCATACATCTTTCGTCAGATCGGTCTGTAATCACCAAGTTAACAACACCGGATCAAAGCTCTCGCACTATTAATAAGTACTTTCTCTGTAAAGAAATATAAGAATGTTTAGCTCACTATCGTCTGTTCTAAAATAAGTGTCTCAAATCTAGTATAATTTTGTATTAAAGTTAGTATAAAGTTGATACACTTATTTTGAGAGTGAGGGTGCACTTCTGTAGAGAACGATACTCATCGTCCCTATTACATAATTACTACACAGTACCCATCCATTAGATCCATCGATCCACACTAGCTGTTCCATCACATTGCCTTTTAACTGATTAACTAATTGGTTCGATGCATAATGGAGAGCGATCAATCTCGATTACTTGTGTCTTCCCATACGCCATGTGCCTCACGCCGTCACGCTTGCCCAAGTCACATGCGCGGTGCTCGATCACTTTTTATCCTATTACAGTTTGGATCCGTTAAGTGATAGCAAAATTATGAGACAACATGTAGTGTGCTATATAGTGTTGGACGGTCTGGGTTGAGGCTGTGGATTGATAGCTATATAGCCATGAAAGCCTCCTCGTGTCCGTTGGATCGCTGTCAAAATTCACCTGCTCTTCGCTTCTTGCATCATCATGTCTCCTAAACTGACTAGTTCATTTATTAATTATAATATAAACTAATTAATACCTTCGGTTCATGTTTTACAGTATGTACGGCCACCTACGGCCCTCCGTATGATAAAGGCATTAGCTGCCTTTTTGGGTTAAATTAGCTAATCCAGAACTAGTTCATCACATTAGTTTCTAAAATTGCACAAATTTTTCTCCTGCAAGCAACTCGACCAAGACAATGGAACTCAGAGGCCATCACGGCAATATCTTGTGTGAAAGTAACATCTGAACTTGTCCGAACTCTGAAGTTGGTGCCAAGCAAAATGTTGTTGCACAACTTGTCGCTCATGTAAATAATGTATCTATCGTGCACGTTGACGAGGACTTGCTACGTCCAATTTCTGACTAACTTTATAAAATTACGTTTTTATAAGGAAACTACAATTACTAATTCTAAATTTGCGTGTTTTTATAAGCAATATATAACCGGTTATGTACTTGTGTGAATGTTCTCAAAAAAAAAACTTGTGTGAAAGCAATATCTGAACACTGAAGCTGTAGCAGTATGCAAAATGTGGTTGGCACAACTCGTTGCTCGCGTAAATCATTTATTGTGTGCGTTGACAAGGACTTGCAACATCCAAAATTGTCCAACTACTGACATTCAAAAATTAAATTCTCGTAACCGCCATCCAGCTTCACACAGTGGTTGGAGATGTCGTCTTCTACCTTAGGATATAGGTGATCGATTGAGCTGACGTACACATTCCATGTGAATTTCAGCTGATCAATCGCAGACTTATATATTTCCAGTGGTAAAATTACCGTCAGTAAATGCGCGTATCTTTGACCATTTCACCATATCCCACAAGCAATACTATATACGTAAGCAAGAACAAGTTTAAAAAAATTGGTGGTCCACGGGATTAGTTAAGCTAGACAGAGCTTGTCACATCTCCCAGTTGGATTAATAAACTTTGTCTAGCAGCCCATGATCACGTTATATTAATAACACTAATTTTAGCAGACTTGGTAGAATCATATGGGGATCTGAAAGAAAAGAGCCTCAAGGAACCTTCCCGGAAGCAGCGGCCCAGACATGCATATTCTCATTTCTAAACTGATCACGCATGATTGGGAACCGCACTAGACTAATATTAACACTCCTGTTATATACTCGCAGAAAAAAAACACTCATGTTATATACTAAGATTTTTAATGAGAAAATTCCTTATACTTAATCATGTTTATTTTTTATGAAATGATTTTCAGAAAGGAAGCCGGTCCGGCAAATATTTCTCTTTTACATGGATGGAGAATATGCTCCATTAGTTAATCATGGTTCGTTTTGAATAGACTACATTAGTGGTACTTATAGATGGCATAGTACAGTGTGGCAAGCGCTGTCAGCAACTCAAATACTGGTATAGATGTCATAGTAGTTGTCCTTGGGCAGGTATGTTGTTTCATGATGGAGTATATGCTCTAGACATGCTCAGTTAATTTAAAAAATCTCTTGAATATAGCTTTTAGGGTACCTGCTAGAAATGTTTTACGTTTGTTAATCAGAAAACCCTTATATTTCCCCGCCAACAAAACCGTGCGATGACGGCGGCGGCGGGCCTTCGGCTCGCTTCCGTGCATATAGTTGTTGCTAGGTGGTCTACGAATTTGAATGTAATTTTTATTATTTTTTGTGTTCACTGTATTGCAATGGTTGAATATGAATAGATCGAAAGTTTCCCGCAAAAATCCCTTAGATTTAATCATGCGTCTTTTCGTAACAAGAAAAAAAAACAGAAAGGAGGCTCCCTCCACGCACAGACGAATATCTCTGTTCTACATAGATGAAGTATATGGTCTAGCGATGCTCCACCAGTTAATTAATCATGTCTCTTTTCACATAGATTAGATGTAATTAATCATGTATTATGGGTATATGCTCCCGTACCTGATGCTCAGCCAGCTAAAATACCATTGCAAGGGATTATTCGCATTTGGCAGCATGAAAGATGCAAACAAGCACACGGCACGCATGCATGCACTACGTACGTTGCAGTGGGGGAGGTTGAGTATAACCCAGGCGAGGTATCCTACTGTACAAGACGTCTCAATCATCGGTGCGTGGCTTGCAAACAATCGATATCGATGTTTCTTTCTCCTCGCCCGGCTCTCACCGCCGATGATGCCTTCGCTAAATTTACTTCCATGATGAGTTAATTAACCCAACAAACGAACAATAACAGTTACACGTGCGATGTGTCCCGGAGAACTTCATCAGCAGCAGGCAGCAGCCGTGCGTTATGAAGCAGGTACAACGTGTGATATTGACGTCCGGCGCCACTTCGAGAAAAAACGCTGTGTTGTCGGTGGCAAACGTGTAAATTCGCTCCTCGGCCGAGGGTGCATTCGTGATTCTTCTGTTGCGTGCAGTGCATCTGTACACACGATCTAGCTCTGTTCCTCGTGATTGACTTTATATCTCCCAAGAAAGCACCCGATAGAATGTCACTGTAGCTTTATGCTAGAGCATTCTCTTCATTCTGCTTTGTGCCGCAGCGTATGGGCACGCAGTAGAGTACGTGTAGCCGCGGCCAGAGGGTAAAACCGTCAGCCACAGCCCCCAAAAAATAAAGAACGGAAGAAATAAAACCGTCCGTCGTGGTTGACGCAGACGCCGGCGTCCTCGATATAGCATTTGTCTCGGGCCCCGCCTCGGACACAGTGATATCTTGCCGTTCCTAGTGCCGGCCATGGCCAAAAGTGCTACGGTAGGCAAGCCTTTGGTAGCGCTCCAACGCACGGTCATGGCTCATGGCGTTTCCTATGGCCTCCAGGCTGTGTATGACGTGTGACCTTTCCAGGAAGGTACTGTAGACCGACCCTACTTTTTCTTCTTCGAAGACTTGCGCACGAGACAGGAGGAGAGAGACTAGTCAGCCGTTACTGCTTGTCGATGTGAAGAAAATGGCGATCGTAGACCGCACGACCAACATAAGAGTCTGTCTGCACACAAATGGAGTAGTTGTAACATTCAGATGCCAACGTCACGGTTTCAGAGTCCAGCCCCGGGGTCCTCAGTCAATTCCGTTTCGCTGCCAAGAAGTCTGGGGGTTTATGTGGAGGCCAAGAAAAATCGAAATCAATGGATGTAGTGTACACATCGCCTCTCGCCCTTTGAAAAGTATGTGAAGAATATATTTTCATTGGTCTGTACTCGTATGGTTGCGGACAAATCAAACATGCAAATCACTAGGTCAGGACTCCACGTCGCAATCCATCGACCTTCCTTCCATTTGGGTCACGACAACGACGATCAAGCAGAGGTCAACAAAGCCTCTCTATCAATCTTGCTGGTGTTGTTTGATCCCTCTCTCCCAACTCAAAAATGATAAATATCCCTCTCCATTTACAACGGCTGATGTTTTCAGAGGAAAATAAAAAAAATCCATATAGTTTGAGGCAAGTAGCATTTATTCCCAAATTAAACCGGTGTGACATTGCTGAACACACCTGCACAGCAACTTAAGCTTAAAAACAGATGCCAGCCGAGGTTCGATTATATCAGATCAAGTAGAAGTAGGTTCCTCTGTACCCACCCAGGCCAGCTTTACCCTTCACCACTAAGGGAGTCCTGGACTGAGGGTGTCCGGATAGCCGGACTATCATCAGCGGCCGGACTCCAAGACTATGAAGATACAAGATTGAAGATTTCGTCCCGTGTCCGGATGAGACTTTCCTTGGCGTGGAAGGCAAACTTGGCGATACGGATATGTAGATCTCCTACCGTTGTAACCGACTCTGTGTAACCCTAGCCCTCTCCGGTGTCTATATAAACCGGAGGGTTTTAGTCCGTAGGACAACAACCATTACAACAATCATACCATAGGCTAACTTCTAGGGTTTAGCCTCCTTGATCTCGTGGTAGATCCACTCTTGTACTACCCATATCATCAATATTAATCAAGCAGGACGTAGGGTTTTACCTCCATCAAGAGGGCCCGAACCTGGGTAAAACATCGTGTCCCTTGTCTCGTATTACCATCCGCCTAGACGCACAGTTCGGGACACCCTACCCGAGATCTGCCGGTTTTGACACCGACATTGGTGCTTTCATTGAGAGTTCCTCTGTGTCGTCACCGATAGGCTTGATGGCTTCTTCAATCAATAACAACGCGGTCCAGGGTGAGACTTTTCTCCCCGGACAGATCTTCGAGTTCGGCGGCTTTGCACTGCGGGCCAATTCGCTTGGCCATCTGGAGCAGATCGAAAGCTACGCCCCTGGCCGTCAGGTCAGGTTTGGAAGCCTGAACTTCACTGCCGACATCCGCGGAGACTTGATCTTCGACGGATTCGAGCCACAACCAAGCACGCCGCACTGTCACGGTGGACATGATTTACCTCTGCTACCGGATAGTGCCCTGGAGGCCGCACACGAGTCCGCTCCGACCCATAGTTCGGAGCCGACCGCGCAGATCGAGGACAGGTGGCTGGACAAGCCTCGGGGGCTGCGATCTCTACAGCGATGGAGCCGAACACTGACCTTGCCCCTTGCAAAGCTTGTGACTCCGAGGCGCCGGACTCCTTGCCGGACTCCGAACCTCCTGCGCCCCCGCCTATCGAATCCGATTGGGCGCCGACCATGGAGTTCACCGCTGCGGACATCTTTTAGCACTCGCCCTTTGGCGACATCCTGAATTCGCTAAAGTCTCTCTCTTTATCAGGAGAGCCCTGGCCGGACCATGGTCAGGACGGTTGGGATGCGGACGACGAAGAAACTCAAAACCCTCCCACCGCCCACTTTGTAGCCACTGTCGACGATTTAACCGACATACTAGACTACGACTCCGAATACATCGACGGTATGGACGACGATGCCGAAGACGACCAAGAACCAGTGCCTACCGGGCACTGGAAAGCCACCTCAATTTATGATATATACATGGTGGACACCCCAAAAGGGAGCGATAACGAGGAACAACGGGACGCGGCGAAGGATAACCCCCCCCCCCCCCCCCCCGAAAAACAACCAAAACGGCGGCGCAAGCGCCGCCCCAAGTCCCGCCTCAATAACAACAACACTCACAATGACCCAGCCATAGAGCAGGGCAAAACAGTGGGCGACGAACATGTAACCAAGCAGCCATTCGAACAGGATGAATCGGATAACCAACTCATCCTCGGTAGAGACAACAGTCCGGACGATCTCACACCGGACACACCACCGGAGCATAAGAACCTCCGAAAAAGACTTGTCGCCACTGCAAGAAGTCTGAAGAAGGAGAAGCGGAAGCTCAAAACAGCAGAAGACATACTCAGAATGAGATGGAGCAAAGTACTCAAGACCGCGGACAAATATGGCAATAGCCAACAAACAAAGAGCTACCCGAAGCGCAAGCTGCTGCCCGAATTCAACGAGGAGGCTGTAGAGCCCCCGCAATTAAAAAGCAAAGAGGCTACCCGGCCGGATAGACGACCAAAAGGCAGGCCAGGAGCGGCAAGCGGCGCCGCACACAAGCCAGCACATGACACACATAAATATCTTCGCAAAACGGATGGCCCGGTCAGGTCCATTTACGGGCCGAAGAAGAGGGCCCCAGGAAGTAACATAACACGCCGAGTGTTCGAAGATAACGGCACACCCAAGTACAGGGGCGCCGCACACCCACTATGGTTTCACCAATGAGGTGCTGGATCACGAATTTCCAGCGGGGTTCAAGCCCGTAAACATAGAGGCATACGATGGAACAACAGACCCCGGAGTCTGGATTGAGGATTACATCCTGCATATACATATGGCTAGAGGAGATGATCTCCACGCCCTAAAATATCTACCCCTCAAGCTCAAAGGGTCAGCCAGGCATTGGCTCAAAGACCTCCCAGAAAATACCATTGGAAGCTGGGAAGAGCTCGAGGACGCGTTTAGAGCAAATTTTCAGGGGACTTACGTCCGCCCTCCGGATGCAGACGATCTAAGTCACATAACCCAACAGCCCGGAGAATCAGCGCGCAAATTCTGGAACAGGTTCCTTATTAAAAAGAACCAAATAGTCGACTGTCCGGACGCTGAAGCCTTAGCAGCTTTTAAACATAATGTCCGAGACGAATGGCTCGCCAGACACCTCGGCCAAGAGAAGCCGAGAACAATGGTCGTGCTAACAAGCCTCATGACCCGCTTCTGTGCGGGGGAAGACAGCTGGCTAGCAAGATGCAGCACCAGCGACCCGAGTACATCCGAGATCAGAGATGGAAACGGAAAATCACGGCGCAAAAAGGACCAGCGCCGAAATAAAGAAAAGAGCCCACAGAGCACGGCGGTCAACGCCGGATTCAGAAGCTCGCGGCCGAACATCAAAACACTGCCCCTTAAGGACAACAGTGACGAGCTATCCAACCTAAATAAAATCTTGGATCGGATATGTCAAATCCACAGTACACCCGGGAGGCCTGCAAACCACACCCACCGAGATTGTTGGGTCTTCAAACAGTCCGGCCGACTCAACGCCGAACACAAGGGGCTCAACGCGCCAAGCGAGGATGACGACGAACCCCACCAGCAAAGCGCGGGAAAACAAAAGACTTTCCCACAAGAAGTCAAAACAGTAAACTCACTTCATGTGATACCACGCGGCACTCATTGAGGTACATGCCGCACGGTCCACCCCAGCGGAACCCCGAGATCGGATGTCAAAGAAACGCAGGATGGACTGCCCTGATATTGGATCCTATAATCGACGGACTACAATTTACACAAGTCCTAATGGATGGCGGCAGCGACTTAAACCTGCCACATCCGGACACAATCCGCAAGTTGGGGGTAGACCGTACTAAAATTCGACATAGCCGCACTTCCTTTAAAGGAGTGACGCCAGGCCCTTACGCCAAGCGCACGGGCTCCTTACCACTAGAAGTTGTGTTCGGGTCACCCGACAACTCCCGACGCGAAAAGCTAATTTTTCATGTTGCCTCATTCAAAAGTAGCCATCAAGCACTATTGGGACGTGAAATGCCCGGTCCACGCGGCATCATCTCATTAAAAGGTCGTTCAAGACCCCGGACACGGCTAGAACGAGTCCGACATAAATAAACTACGGGCTCCCTAGCTACACACCCCTTTATAAGGGGCTGTACGTATGAGCAACAAGGAGCCAATAAAAGCTCAATTTTTTCTTACTCATGCTCTGTTTTAAATACATTTTTGACACGATTTATTTTCCAACCAAGTTCCTCTCTTTTACAGATGAACAGCGTGTTACACCCGTCCAGGATACAGCACAACGGAGACATAGGCGCAGACGTGCAGTAGGGACTCGTTGCAAGGATTCTCTTCAGATTAAGACCCTGCGTAAACCTTTTTTACTGTCTCTTGTTGCTATACATCCCCTGGTTTCTCATCATAGCCAGAGAGGAGGCTGGCGTTTTGGCATCGGCTGCGTCAGAAGATCTTGCGTGTACCTGGACACTAGGGGCTTAGGGCATTGATCTGCCCGTCATCATAAAGACCGAACACCTCAGGGAGTGTTCGGCGTCTCGAGTTAGGCCTTATATGCATCAGCTCCGAATCATGTCTTTGGTCAAATGTTGGGTTTGCCCAGCTCCTATGTTTTGCTGCCTTACGTTCCGCATCGTCGGCTAACGCGGCACCAGGAGAACTACTGCGATTGTGCCCCGGTTCGGCCGGGTGAGCGCCTCAGTAGAGAAAGCCGAAAATTGGCTGTCATGATGTAGCGAGAGACTGGTCAACCACTCGATCGACCTCAGGAATGTTTAGAATTCCTCCGCTTTGGCGAAGGACCGCTTCCCGGTCAGGCACACACGCGTCCCAAATTCAGAGAGCGCGGTGCCCCTAGGGGCTATATCATAGCCCCACCTTCGAAATCCTATGGCTAAGTGAAAGTGATAAAGCATTATATTCCGGTTGCCTCGTTTGCTACGCTATCACCTCCCTAACGGGACCAAGACGTTGGATTAAGTGTGAAAACGCGCTATTTCGCAAACACCCCCGCACCATGTGCGTGGGGGCTGAAGCCGAAGACTGCCATCTTTCAGCTTATACACAAGTATACCATAACGGCCGCACAGGAGACGTTTCAATACTTAAACGCACAAGTACAAAAAGCGCTTATATTGTAAACCTTATTTTTACAAAACCTTAAAGATCATTTGAACATGACATTTTTTGAGCACCGCGACTCTATTATACGAGCACCATGCAGAACTTCCCAAAAGTAGTGCTCGGCGGGTAACCGGCTCTCGTCCGAACCCCGGGTCGCAATAGCGGTGGCATCCATTTCCGTCCAGTGTGTCTTCACACGGGCGAGGGCCATCCGCGCACCCTCTATGCAGGCCGACCACTTCATCGCCTTTATATGCGGCACCGCCTCAAGGAATTACTGCAATAAGCCGAAATAACTCTTCGGCTTGGGCCTATCCGGCCAGACATGAGCCACAACATCTGTCATGGCAAGTCCGGACAATCTATTAATCTCGGCCCACTGGCCAGCTAATCGGTCAGCGGAAGTGAACGCTCCGGACTATGGAATTGAGACCAAAATAGCTCTTCCGTCTTGTGATCCACTTAACTTCGGAAGTGCACAACAGCATCTGCCGCACTCGCCGCTAAAACCATATAAGGATCCTCCGGACCCCACAGCTGGCCAAGCTGAGCATACTTCGGATCTGTAAACCTCCTGTGCAGTAGAAAGGGATTGCCAGCCACAATATCTCCGCCCTGACGCAGCTCCTCCTTTATAGCCCTCATTGCAGAACGGGCATCCTTGGCTTCGGCGGTGGCCTTCGCCAGGTCTTCTTGCTCCGCTCGGCGTTCTTTTTCAAGAACCTCATAGCGGTCGGTAACATCTTTCACCCTCACGGCCATCTCGGCCAGCACCTCCCTGCTTCGGCAGTGAGCAGCCCTCTCGGCTTCTAGCTCTTCGGCCGCCCTCGAGGAAGCCGCATCACTCCTTCTGGCCTGCTCCTTAGCTCGAGCATGTTCTGCCTGAAGCCTCTCCACAGCAGCGGCACCATCTACATTGAGCACAAATGTTGTAAGAAATGAGCTTCGGCTCCCTTACTAGGTGACCGCGGAGAACAATCTTACCGTGTGACTCGTCAAGTCGCTCTTTGACCAGTGCGATATCCGCACCCGCAACGTCAAGTTACCGCTTTAGTTCAGCAACTCCATCAGTCCGGCTGGCCACCGGAACATCCGCCACCTGCATAGGAAGGGCGAAAATCAATACCTGCGATTTTGATCCTCGGCACGCTGTCGTTCTCGACAACCTACCGAGTCTCAGGGGCTACTATCTATACAGGGCGCACTTTATGTGTAAAACTGTCAAAAGGTATGTCATTTTTACGTACCTCAAACCCCGCCAGCAAACTCCTGACGGCATCATACAACCCGCCTTCGGCGGACGAAATCCTTCCAATCACCATACTCATCAATGTACGGTGACCTTCTGAGATAGACGCCCTCTCAAGCAGATCCTTCAGCTCCCCCGGCCGCACACCAGTTGGTGCCGAACTCTCCGGCCCGGCCGGACTCGGGGATACCCTCCGTGATGACACCTCAGGTTCGTCCGCCCTATCCGACGGTGCGGCAGATGGAGGCGTCTCGCTCTCCATCATCTCCGGACGAAGGTCCCCCGATGACGAGCTCATCTGAGAAGGACGGAGATCCCAACTACAAGATAAAAACTTCGGTTATCCTCAGGAGCGAAAATAGGGATGTTTCTTGTTACAGAACCCCCCTTTTTCTCTACTTATGGCTCGTTGGAGGGCTGATTCCTTAAGGGATATGGTGCGGCCGGGGCCTCCCCGGAAGCAGGACCCTCTGGTGACGATCTCTTCCCCTGCTTCGAGGCCTTGGCCTCCGGGTTTTCGGAAGCAGTCCTCTTCTCCCCTTGGAAGGGCGGATTCTCGATCCCCCCTTTCTCAAAAGCCTCCTTGGTAGAGGCGGCAGTGTCCCTGTTCTCCCCTTCGCCTTCTTTAGAAGGCGCGACCTTCAGCATCCTGACCAGCACGGAATCCGGCGCGGTCTCCGGGAGGGGGGCCGAACACCGTATCAGTTTCTCTTGCGCTATCCACTCCTATTCAAGAGACGATGGGTTAAAAGGCAAATTCAAGAAGGCGCAAACAAACGGTGTGTCCGGACGTAGGGCTGCTTACTTGAACATCTGGGCGATTGCAGCTTGGGCCGGAATCCTCAATCAATTCCGGACACATCTCTTGTGATCCGAAGAACAATTTATACATCTCCACGGGTGTCGCACCCATGAAGTGCTGGAGAGCTCGTGGCCCCTCTGGATTGAATTCCCACAGGCGGAAGGGGCGGCGCTTGCAGGGCAGGAGACGCCGGATCAGCATAACCTGCATCACTACGACCAGATTGATCTCCCTCTCTTGGAGGTCTCGAATCCGGCCCTGCAGAAGGGGTACGTCCTTTGACGGCCCCCAGTTGAGCCCCTGGTTGACCCATGACATCAGCCGCTGTGGAGGGCCCGAGTGAAAGATGGGCGGCGGCTTCTGCGTGCTGCCCCTAGGAGCGGTGATATAAAACCACTCCTGTTGCCACAAGCCGAGCTCCTCTTGAAAGGAGCCCTCGGGCCATAGAGCATCGGCCCTTCTGCTTATAACCCCCCCGCCGCACTCTGCTTGACGCCCCTCGATCATCTTCGGCTCCACGTTGAAGGTCTTGAGCCACAAACCGAAGTGGGGGGTAGTGCGGAGGAAGGCTTCGCAGACAACGATGAAGGATGAGATGTGGAGGATGGACTCCGGAGCCAGGTCATGGAATTCCATCCCGTAGTAAAACATGAGCCCTCTCACAAATGGATCCATCGGGAAGCCTAAACCCCGACGGAGGTGGGACATAAACACGACGCTTTCGCCGGGCTCTGGGGTGGGAATGACTTGCCCTTCGACGGGCAATCTATGCGAGATCTCGTAAGTCAGGTACTTGGCTTCTCTCAGCTTTCGCACGTCCTCCTCCGTGATAGAGGAGGGCATCCACCGGCCCTGAAGGTCAGATCCGGACATTGTTGAAGGTCCGAAGCGCTCGAATCTGGGGCTCTGGGTGTTGGAACTCGGGGCGAGCGGCAGATTCGATTGAGGATTGAAGAAAAGAAACAGGCCTTGGTTTCATTATAAAGGAGGAAAATACCAAGAGCCATCCTCGTGACCGTTTGGGACTCACCTTCGATAGAGGAGGCGTGGCAACGAGCATGGTTGGGTTACCCACGTCCGTATTGATGAGAATCCCGGAATGGGGGGAACACGATCTCTGCTTCGACAAGATGTGCCAAGGAAACCGCTTCGCTAAACGCGCTGAGGCAGTATAATAATAACAATTCAAGTAAAGGCTTGGCGGTGGTGTGACGTCATGCCACAAAATACGTCAGCAGATTGAACCTGTGTGTGTATTATTCTCTCTACGGTGGAATGTGGAATTTATTTTACATAGCCGGACACTATCCAGGTGTTCACAATCTTCTATGGATTATTCAGAGAAGGAACCCGCCTTGCAATGCCGAACAAAATGCGCGCCGGACTCATCGTCATTGAAGCCTGGTTCAGGGGCTACTGAGGGAGTCCTGGACTAGGGGGTGTCCGGATAGCCGGACTATCATCAGCAGTCGGACTCCAAGACTATGAAGATACAAGATTGAAGACTTCGTCCCGTGTCCGGATGGGACTTTCCTTGGCGTGGAAGGCAAGCTTGGCGATACGGATATGTAGATCTCCTACCGTTGTAACCGACTCTGTGTAACCCTAGCCCTCTCCGGTGTCTATATAAACCGGAGGGTTTTAGTCCGTAGGACAACAACCATTACAACAATCATACCATTACGACCCCTTGCACAAGCAGTTGATTAATTACGTTAATTAATCCTGATCCATACAGGCCGCAGACTGGGTCGGCTTGTGTTGATCAAGCCAGCTTGCATTGCACATGCGCTCGATCGCGTGGTTAAAAAAAACGGGCACTTACAAGGAGTATGATTCTGTCAACCTACACTAATAGTTGTCTTGTCTCTCAGTTCACATAGTTTTGTCCGGCCAAATCTGCCACCACTTGTTCATCCGGGTGAATTTATTCCATCTGTTCGTTTCACTCCGGACAGGCAGGGCCAGCGACATGTGCTTCGAGAGCTAGCTGGCCTCATTCTGTCGCAAGTAGAACGTACGTCGTACACACTGTTCCGTATTACGTACTACCACCACTTGGGTGTTGGGGAACGTTGCATAAAATAAAAAATTTCCTACATTCACCAAGATCAATCTATGAGTTCATCTAGCAACGAGAGAGGGGAGTGCATCTATATACCCTTGTAGATCATGAGCGGAAGCGTTCAAGAGAACGAGGTTGAGGGAGTCGTACTCGTCGTGATCCGAATCACCGGAGATCCTAGCGCCAAACCGACGGCACCTCCGCGTTCAACACACGTACGGTCAGTGTGACGTCTCCTCCTTCTTGATCCAGCAAGGGGGAAGGAGAGGTTGATGAAGATCCAGCAGCACGACAGCGTGGTGGTGGATGCAGCAGGGATTCCGGCAGGGCTTCGCCAAGCGTCTGTGGGAGGAAGAGGTGTAGCAAGGGGGAAGGGAGGCGCCAAGTGCAAGGGTACGGCTGCCCTCCCTCCCCCTCTTTATATAGGGACCCCAGGGGGGGCGCCGGCCCTAGGAGATCCCATCTCCAAGGGGGGCGGCGGCCAAGGGGGTGGCTTGCCCCCCAAGGCAAGTGGAGGCGCCCCCCACCCTAGGGTTTCCAACCCTAGGGGCAAGGGGAGCCCAAGGGGGGCGGACCAGCCCACCAGGGGCTGGTTCCCCTCCCCACTTCAGCCCACGGGGCCCTCTGGGTTAGGTGGCCCCACCCGATGGACCACCGGGACCCTTCCGGTGGTCCCGGTACAATATCGGTGACCCCCGAAACTTTCCCGACGGCCGAAACTCGACTTCCCATATATCATTCTTTACCTCCGAACCATTCCGAAACTCCTCATGATGTCCGGGATCTCATCCGGGACTCCGAACAACTTTCGGTTTGCTGCATACTTATATCTCTACAACCCTAGCGTCACCGAACCTTAAGTGTGTAGACCCTACGGGTTCGGGAGACACGTAGACATGACCGAGACGGCTCTCCGGTCAATAACCAACAGCGGGATCTGGATACCCATGTTGGCTCCCACATGCTCCTCGATGATCTCATCGGATGAACCACGATGTCGAGGATTCGAGCAACCCCGTATACAATTTCCTTTGTCAATCGGTATGTTACTTACCCAAGATTCGATCGTCGGTATCCCAGTACCTCGTTCAATCTCGTTACCGGCAAGTCACTTTACTCGTACCGTAATGCATAATCTCGTGACCAGACACTTGGTCACTTTGAGCTCATTATGATGATGCATTACCGAGTGGGCCCAGAGATACCTCTCTGTCATACGAAGTGACAAATCCCAGTCTCGATCCGTGTCAACCCAACAGACACTTTCGGAGATAGCCGCAGTATACCTTTATAGTTACCCAGTTAAGTTGTGACGTTTAGTACACCCAAAGCACTCCTACGGTATCTGGGAGTTACACGATCTCATGGTCTAAGGAAAAGATACTTGACATTGGAAAAGCTCTAGCAAACGAACTACACGATCTTGTGCTATGCTTAGGATTGGGTCTTGTCCATCACATCATTCTCCTAATGATGTGATCTCGTTATCAATGACATCCAATGTCCATAGTGAGGAAACCATGACTATCTGTTGATTAACGAGCTAGTGAACTAGAGGCTCAGTAGGGACATGTTGTGGTCTATGTATTCACACGTGTATCACGATTTTTGGATAATACAATTATAGCATGAATAAAAGACAATTATCATGAACAAGGAAATATAATAATAATCCTTTTATTATTGCCTCTAGGGCATATTTCTAACAGTCTCCCACTTGCACTAGAGTCAATAATCTAGTTACATTGTGATGAATCGAACACCCATAGAGTTCTGGTGTTGATCATGTTTTTCTCACAGAAGAGGTTTAGTCAACGGATCTGCGACATTCAGATTCGTATGTACTTTTAAAATATCTATGTCTCCATCTTGAACATTTTCGCGGATGGAGTTGAAACGACGCTTGATGTCCTGGTCTTCTTGTGAAACCTGGGCTCCTTGGCAAGGGCAATAGCTCCAGTGTTGTCACAGAAGAGAGTGATCGGCCCCGACGCATTGGGTATGACTCCTAGGTCGGTGATGAACTCCTTCATCCATATTGCTTCATGCGCTGCCTGCGAGGCTGCCATGTACTCCGCTTCACATGTAGATCCCGCCACGACGCTCTTCTTGCAACTGCACCAGCTTACTGCTCCACGATTCAACATATACACGTATCCGGTTTGTGACTTAGAGTCATCCAGATCTGTGTCGAAGCTAGCGTCGACGTAACCCTTTACAATGAGCTCTTCGTCACCTCCATAGACGAGAAACATGTCCTTTGTCCTTTTCAGGTACTTCAGGATATTCTTGACCACTGTCCAGTGTTCCTTGTCGGGATTACTTTGGTACCTTCCTACCAAACTTACGGCAAGATTTACATCAGGTCTGGTACACAGCATGGCATACATAATAGATCCTATGGCTGAGGCATAGGGGATGACACTCATCTCTTCTTTATCTTCTGCCATGGTCGGGCATTGAGCCGAGCTCAATCTCACACCTTGCAATACAGGCAAGAACCCTTTCTTGGACTGATCCATATTGAACTTCTTCAATATCTTATCAAGGTATGTGCTTTGTGAAAGACCTATGAGGCGTCTCGATCTATCCCTATAGATCTTGATGCCTAATATGTAAGCAGCTTCTCCAAGGTCCTTCATTGAAAAACACTTATTCAAGTAGGCCTTAATGCTTTCCAAAAGTTCTATATCATTTCCCATCCAAAGTATGTCATCTACATATTATATGAGAAATGCTACAGAGCTCCCACTCACTTTCTTGTAAACGCAGGCTTCTCCATAAGTCTGCATAAACCCAAACGCTTTGATCATCTCATCAAAGCGAATGTTCCAACTCCGAGATGCTTGCACCAGCCCATAAATGGATCGCTGGAGCTTGCACACCTTGTTAGCATTCTTAGGATCGACAAAACCTTCCGGCTGCATCATATACAGTTCTTCCTTAAGATGTCCGTTAAGGAATGTCGTTTTGACGTCCATCTGCCATATCTCATAATCATAGTATGCGGCAATTGCTAACATGATTCGGACGGACTTTAGCTTCGCTACGGGAGAGAAAGTCTCATCGTAGTCAACCCCTTGAACTTGTCGATAACCCTTAGCGACAAGTCGAGCTTTATAGAGGGTAACATTACCATCCGCGTCCGTCTTCTTCTTAAAGATCCATTTGTTTTCTATCGCTCGCCGATCATCGTGCAAGTCTGTCAAAGTCCATACTTCGTTTTCATACATGGATCCTATCTCGGATTGCATGGCTTGAAGCCATTTGTTGGAATCTGGGCCCGCCATCGCTTCTTCATAGTTTGAAGGTTCACCGTTGTCTAACAACATGATTTCCAGGACAGGGTTGCCATACCACTCTGGTGTGGAAAAGTGTCCTTGTGGACCTACGAAGTTCAGTAGCAGCTTGATCCAAAGTACCTTGATCATCATCATTAATTTCCTCTCCAGTCGGTGTAGGCACCACAGGAACATTTTCCTGAGCTGCACTACTTTCCGGTTCAAGAGGTAGTACTTCATCGAGTTCTACTTTCCTCCCACTTACTCCTTTCGAGAGAAACTCCTTTTCCAAAAAGGATCCGTTCTTGGCAACAAAGATCTTGCCTTCGGATCTAAGGTAGAAGGTATACCCAATGGTTTCCTTAGGGTATCCTATGAAGACGCATTTTTCCGACTTGGGTTCGAGCTTTTCAGGTTGAAATTTCTTGACATAAGCATCGCATCCCCAAACTTTTAGAAACGACAGCTTAGGTTTCTTCCCAAACCATAATTCATACGGTGTCGTCTCAAAGGATTTAGACGGAGCCCTATTTAAAGTGAATGTAGCTGTCTCTAGAGCGTATCCCCAAAATGATAGCGGTAAATCAGTAAGCGACATCACAGATCGTACCATATCCAATAGAGTGCGATTACAATGTTCGGACACACCATTACGCTGAGGTGTTCCAGGCAGCGTGAGTTGTGAAACGATTCCACATTTCCTTAAGTGCGTACCAAATTCGGTGACTTAAATATTCTCCTCCACGATCTCATCGTAAGAACTTTATCTTTCGGTCACGTTGATTCTCTACCTCATTCTGAAATTCCTTGAACTTTTCAAAGGTCTCAGACTTGTGTTTCATCAAGTAGACATACCCATATCTACTCAAGTCATCAGTGAGAGTGAGAACATAACGATATCCTCCGCGAGCCTCAATGCTCATTGGACCGCAAACATCGGTATGTATGATTTCCAATAAGTTGGTTGCTCGCTCAATTGTTCCGGAGAATGGAGTCTTGGTCACTTTGCCCATGAGGCATGGTTCGCATGTGTCAAATGATTCATAATCGAGAAACTCTAAAAGTCCATCAGCATGGAGCTTCTTCATGCGCTTGACACCAATGTGACCAAGGCGGCAGTGCCACAAGTATGTCGGACTATCGTTATCAACTTTACATCTTTTGGTATTCACACTATGAACATGTGTAACATTACGTTCGAGATTCATTAAGAATAAACCATTGACCATCGGGGCATGACCATAAAACATATCTCTCATATAAATAGAACAACCATTATTCTTGGATTTAAATGAGTAGCCATCTCGTATTAAACGAGATCCAGATACAATGTTCATGCTCAAACTTGGCACTAAATAACAATTGTTGAGGTTTAAAACTAATCCCGTAGGTAAATGCAGAGGTAGCGTGCCGACGGCGATCATATCGACCTTGGAACCATTCCCGACGCACATCGTCACCTCGTCCTTCGCCAGTCTCCGCTTATTCCGCAGCTTCTGCTTTGAGTTACAAATATGAGCAACGACACCGGTATCAAATACCCAGGAGCTACTACGAGCACTGGTAAGGTACACATCAATTACATGTGTATCACATATACCTTTAGTGTTGCCGGTCTTCTTGTCCGCTAAGTATTTGGGGCAGTTCCGCTTCCAGTGACCCTTCCCTTTGCAATAAAAGCACTCAGTTTCAGGCTTGGGTCCACTCTTTGACTTCTTCGCGGCAACTGGCTTACCGGGCGCGGCAACATCCTTGCCGTCCTTCTTGAAGTTCTTCTTACCCTTGCCTTTCTTGAACTTGGTGGTTTTATTGACCATCAACACTTGATGTTCCTTTCTGATTTCTACCTCTGCTGACTTCAGCATTGAAAATACTTCAGGAATAGTTTTCACCATCCCCTGTATATTGTAGTTCATCACAAAGCTCTTGTAGCTCGGTGGGAGCGACTGAAGGATTCTGTCAATGACCGCCTCGTCCGGGAGGTTAATGTCCAGCTGGGACAGGCGTGCAACCCAGACATTTTGAGTATGTGCTCACTGACAGAACTATTTTCCTCCATCTTACAACTATAGAACTTGTCGGAGACTTCATATCTCTCAACCCGGGCATGAGCTTGGAAAACCATTTTTAGCTCCTCGAACATCTCATATGCTCCGTGTTGCTCAAAACGCTTTTGGAGCCCCGGTTCTAAGCTGTTAAGCATGCCGCACTGAACGAGGGAGTAATCATCAGCACGTGTTTGCCAAACGTTCAAATCGTCTTGCAGTGCTGGGAGAGCAGGTGGGTCACCTAGCGGTGCTTCTAGGACATATGCTTTCTTGGCAGCTATGAGGATGATCCTCAGGTTCCGGACCCAGTCCGTATAGTTGCTACCATCATCTTTCAGCTTGGTTTTCTCTAGGAACGCGTTGAAGTTCATGTTGACATGAGCGTTGGCCATTTGATCTACAAGACATTTTTGCAAAGATTTTAGACTAAGTTCATGATAATTAAGTTCATCTAATCAAATTATTTAATGAACTCCCACTCAGATTAGACATCCCTCTAGTCATCTAAGTGTTACATGATCCGAGTCAACTAGGCCGTGTCCGATCATCACGTGAGACGGACTAGTCATCATCGGTGAACATCTCCATGTTGATCGTATCTTTCATACGACTCATGTTCGACCTTTCGGTCTCTTGTGTTCCGAGGCCATGTTTGTACATGCTAGGCTCGTCAAGTTAACCTAAGTGTTTTGCATGTGTAAATCTGTCTTACACCCGTTGTATGTGAATGTTAGAATCTATCACACCCGATCATCACGTGGTGCTTCGAAACAACGAACTGTCGCAACGGCGCACAGTTAGGGGGAACACTTTCTTGAAATTATTATGAGGGATCATCTTATTTACTACCGTCGTTCTAAGTAAACAAGATGCAAAAACATGATAAACATCACATGCAATCAAATAGTAGTGACATGATATGGCCAATATCATATAGCTCCTTTGATCTCCATCTTCGGGGCTCCATGATAATCTTCGTCACCGGCATGACACCATGATCTCCATCATCATGATCTCCATCATCATGATCTCCATCATCGTGTCTCCATGAAGTTGCTCGCCAACTATTACTTCTACTACTATAGCTAACGGTTTAGCAATAAAGTAAAGTAATTACATGGCGTTAAATCATTGACACGCAGGTCATACAATAATTAAGACAACTCCTATGGCTCCTGCTAGTTGTCATACTCATCAACATGCAAGTCGTGATTCCTATTACAAGAACATGATCTCATATATCAAAATATATCATTCATCATTCATCACAACTTTTGGCCATATCACATCACAAAGCAATTGCTGCAAAAACAAGTTAGACGTCCTCTAATTGTTGTTGCATCTTTTACGTGGCTGCAATAGGGTTCTAGCAAGAACGTTTCCTTACCTACGAAAAAGCCACAACGTGATTTGTCAACTTCTATTTACCCTTCATAAGGACCCTTTTCATCGAATCCGTTCCAACTAAAGTGCGAAAGACAGACACCCGCTAGCCACCTTATGCAACTAGTGCATGTCAGTCGGTGGAACCTATCTCACGTAAGCGTACGTGTAAGGTCGGACCGGGTCTCTTCATCCCACAATACCGCTGAAGCAAAATAAGACTAGTAGTGGCAAGAAAGTTGACAACATCTACACCCACAACAGATTTGTGTTCTACTCGTGCAAAGAGAACTACAAATAAACCTAGCTCATGATGCCACTGTTGGGGAACGTTACATAAAATAAAAAATTCTTACGTTCACCAAGATCAGTCTATGAGTTCATCTAGCAACGAGAGAGGGGAGTGCATCTACATACCCTTGTAGATCGCGAGCGGAAGCGTTCAAGAGAACGAGGTTGAGGGAGTCGTACTCGTCGTGATCCGAATCACCAGAGATCCTAGCGCCGAACAGACGGCACCTCGGCGTTCAACACACGTACGGTCAGCGTGACGTCTCCTCCTTCTTGATCCAGCAAGGGGAAGGAGAGGTTGATGAAGATCCAGCAGCACGATGGCGTGGTGGTGGATGCAGCAGGGATTCCGGCAGGGCTTCGCCAAGCGTCTGCGGGAGGAAGAGGTGTAGCAAGGGGGAAGGGAGGCGCCAAGTGCAAGGGTGCGGCTGCCCTTCCTCCCCCCTCTTTATATAGGGACCCCAGGGGGGCACCGGCCCTAGGAGATCCCATCTCCAAGGGGGGCGGCGGCCAAGGGGGTGGCTTGCCCCCCAAGGCAAGTGGAGGAGCCCCCCCACCCTAGGGTTTCCAACCCTAGGCGCAGGGGCGGCCAGGGGGGGGGGGCACCAGCCCACCAGGGGCTGGTTCCCCTCCCCACTTCAGCCCACGGGGCCCTCCGGGATAGGTGGCCCCACCCCCGGGACCCTTCCGATGGCCCCGGTACAATACCGGTGACCCCCGAATTTTTCTCGATGCCGAAACTCGACTTCCCATATATAATTCTTTACCTCCGGACCATTCCGGAACTCCTCGTGACGTCCGGGATCTCATCCGGGACTCCGAACAACTTTCGGTTTGCTGCATACTTATATCTCTACAACCCTAGCGTCACCGAACCTTAAGTGTGTAGACCCTACGGGTTCGAGAGACACGTAGACATGACCGAGACGGCTCTCCGGTCAATAACCAACAGCGGGATCTGGATACCCATGTTGGCTCCCACATGCTCCTCGATGATCTCATCGGATGAACCACGATGTCGAGGATTCAAGCAACCCCGTATACAATTCCCTTTCTCAATCGGTATGTTACTTGCCCGAGATTCGATCGTCGGTATCCCAATACCTTGTTCAATCTCGTTACCGGCAAGTCACTTTACTCGTACCGTAATGCATGATCCCGTGACCAGACACTTGGTCACTTTGAGCTCATTATGATGATGCATTACCGAGTGGGCCCAGAGATACCTCTCCGTCATACGGAGTGACAAATCCCAGTCTCGATCCGTGTCAACCCAACAGACACTTTCGGAGATACCCGCAGTATACCTTTATAGTCACCCAGTTACGTTGTGGCGTTTGGTACACCCAAAGCACTTCTACGGTATCCGGAAGTTACACGATCTCATGGTCTAAGGAAAAGATACTTGACATTGGAAAAGCTCTAGCAAACGAACTACACGATCTTGTGCTATGCTTAGGATTTGGTCTTGTCCATCACATCATTCTCCTAATGATGTGATCTCGTTATCAATGACATCCAATGTCCATAGTGAGGAAATCATGACTATATGTTGATTAACGAGCTAGTCAACTAGAGGCTCACTAGGGACATGTTGTGGTCTATGTATTCACACGTGTATTACGATTTCCGGATAATACAATTATAGCATGAACAAAAGACAATTATTATGAACAAGAAAATATAATAATAATTTTTTTATTATTGCCTCTAAGATATATTTCCAACATTGGGGACATGTGGTAGTACTAGGTCCGTACGCTTGCACATCCGTATAAATGTTACAGCAAGGTGTGGCCGACGAGCTACAGTGTTTCTTCCGTTTGCTGCTCTCTTTGCAGTTTAGGAGTAGGACTGTAAGAGTATGCTTGGTTCTAACCCTAGGTTCTATAGGCTCCAACGAGAAGGTTCCGATCTCTCTTGTTCACTTATGATTGATGTCCACTTATGTAGCACCGAGAGAGAGATCCACCTACTAATCATACTACCTGTTCGTTATACGAGGGTTAGCACTCTTAACAGCTGAACTTTGCATCGAACCAGAGATCGATCGGATCATTCTTGCCTTCTGCATTCAGATCGCATGCACTTTCATCAGCCCGGCCTTTAACCATCAGATTAACCGCACCAAAGATCAAAGCTCTCGCACACAGACCGATCTGTATAGCTGTCTCCGTACTTCTGTAGAGAACGATATTCACCATGCCTATTTTACTTAATTATTATTACTACACCGTAGCAAAAAGTTTAGGCCCACAGATTCACATTAGTTGTTCCATCTCATATTACCTTTAACTAATTAACTACTGCTTGGATGCACAATGGACGTCACCTTTGTGTTTTCACCCCATTCGCCTGACGCAGTCACGCTTGCTCAAGTCACATTTGCGGTGCGATCACTTTTTATCCTCTTACAGTTTGGATCCATTAAGTGATAGAGAAATATGAGAGGACACGTAGTGTGCTGGCTAGTGTTGGACGATCTGGATTGAGGCGGTGGATAGCTGTAGCCATGAAAGCCTCCTCGTGGCCGTTGGATCACTATCAAAACTCACCTGCTCTTGGCTTCTTGCATCATCATGTCTCCGAAACTGACCAGTTCATGGATAAATTAATGTAAAATAATGCCTTCGGTTCATGTTCCACCATCTGTACGGCCACCTACGGCTCCGTACGATAAAGGCATTAGCTGCCTTTTTTGGTTACATCACATCAGTTTCCAAAATTGCTCAAATGTTTCTCCTGCAAGCAACTCGACCAGATAGGACAATGGAACTAAGAGGCCATCACGGCAATAATTTGCCAATGCACGCATTTTGCATGCTGCTTCTTCTAGGTATTCCCTCCGTTTTTATTTACTCTACATATTAGAGTTGACTGAAGTTAAACTTCATAAAGTTTGACCAAGTTTATAAAAAACAATATGAACATTTACCATCACAAATCTATAAGATGTGAAAATACGTTCAATAATAAATGGTATTGATTTTCTATTGTATATGTTCATATTTTTGTTTATCAACTTTGTTAAAGTTTACAAAATTTGACTTTGATCAAAGCCAATACATGGATTAAATGAAAACAGAGCGAGTGCAGAGTGATTGCCACATGCACGTGGCCACATTCTCACACACTCCAGGTTGGAAGGACGGGAGTACGGGACTAGTCACCAAACTAGTATGAGAAAATGATCCACTACTTCATGCCTTGCCTTTCTTCTTTCTTCCTCTAAGGTTAATTAGTGGTGTTTCTATCTCATTTTTTGTTAGATTTGATTCTTGCCGCAGAAAAGAGAGGCAACCGTTGCGGTGTACAGACTATAGAGGCTGCCTCTAAAAGGAGAGAATGCTTAGAAGCAGCAAATTTCATACATTGTGGATGCTAGTAGGCTGATTACTCGCACAAAAATACCTCGACCAAATCATTCCACTTTGGCCGATTGGCCAGAGTTCCTATTTAACATTGCACGCCGTTGTCATAATAATCCTCTAATTGCTTCGAAATGGAGAAAAAAGGGGTCTATATATGGATTGTTTTCATGTATTTTCTCGGTGAAGAAACCAGAATCTGTGTGTGTGTGCGCGTGCGCGCGTGTGTGTGTGTGAACAGGTCTGAACTCTAAAGCCGTAGGAGTAAGCAAAATGTGGTTCACACAACTTGTTGCTCACCTAAATAATTTGTTGTGTATATTGACAAAGACTTGTAACATCCAAATTGTCCAACTAGTAGTAGCTTTGAAAAGTAAAATTCTTGTAATGGCCATCTACCTTCACACGTTACTTAGATGTGTGGTCTTCTATATACCGATGATAGAGTGACTTGACATACAAATTCTATGTGAATTTCAGCTGACCAATTAGAGACAAATATATTTCCAGTGGTAACATTAGTGTCAGTAAATGGGCGTATCTTTGACCATTTCTCCCTATCCCGCAAGCAATATACGTAAACAAGAACAAGTTAAAAAAATTGGTGGTCCATGGGATTAGTTAAGCTAGACAGAGCATGTCACAGCTTCAAGTTGGATTAATAAACTGCTTCTAGCAGCCCATTATCATGTTAATGACACTAGTTTTAGCAGACTTGTTGTAGAATCATACAGGGATCCGAAAAAAAAAGCCTCTCCGAACTTTCCCCAAAGCAGCGACCCATGTTCTCACTTCTAAACCGATCATGCTTGATTGGGAACCACACTAGACTAATGTTAACACTCCTGTTATATACTAAGATTTTAAATGAGAAAATTCCTGATACTTAATCATGTTTTTTCATGTAATGATTTCCATAAAGGAAATCGGCCTCGCGAATATTTCTCTTTTACATGGATGGAGTATATGCTTCAATGATGCTTCATTAGTTAATCATGGTTTCTTTTTAAATAGACTACATTATTATATATAGTACTTATAGATGTCATAGTAGTTGTCCTTCGACAGGTACTCTACTCCCTCTGTAAATAAATATAAAGACCGTTTAGGTAACTAAGGTAGTGACTTAAACGATCTTTATATTAGTTTATAGAGGGAGTATGTTGTTTCATGATGGAGTATATACCCTAGCCATGCTCAGTTGATTCAAAAAACCTCTCTAATATACTCCCTCCGTTCCAAATTACTTGTCGCTGAAATGGATGTATCTAGAACTAAAATACATCTAGATGCATCCATACGTGCGACGAGTAATTCGGAATGGAGGGAGTAGCTTTTAGGGCATCTGCTAGAAATGCTTTACGATTGTTAATCAGAAAAATATACTTCCCAGCCCCCAAAAAAACTTATACTTTTTCTTTTTGCAAGGGAAAAAAACCTTATACTTAATTATGTGTCTTTCTGTAACGAAAAAGTATCCAGAAAGGAGGCTGCCCTCCAATATTTATATTTTACATAGATGGAGTGAGTATATGCTTGATGCTCCATTAGTTAATCATGTTGCATTTTTCTGACATAGATTAGCTTAGTTCTTGTCCGTTGCCAGGTGGTTGTTCCTTGTCGACACAGACTGGCTTAGTATGTTGTTTCATGATGTTCTATGGGGTACATGCTCCCGTACCTGATGCTCAGCCAACTACTTAAAATACAAGGTTCGAATTTAGCAGCATGAAAGGTGCAAACAAACACACGGCACACACGCTTGCATGCACTACGTACGTTGCAGTGGGGCGAGGTTGAGTATAAGACCTTGTTTGGTTCATAAGTCATAGAACTTTTTTTTAGTCCCAACTTATAAGTCCCAAGTCCCTAAAAGATATCTACCTATTTGGTTCCTGGAACTTAATATGGACTAAAAGACCATATTATAACTATAAGTCTCTATAAGAATCTCCTTGAGAGTCTTATTTCATAAGTCTCAAATGCCCACTTTAAGTCTCTATAAGTCCCTCCTGTTTGGTTTAGATGAGACTTATAGGAACTTTTTTAAGTCCCTGGAAACAAACACCCTCTAAGACAAGCGAGGCACTGTACGAGGCGTCTCAGTCATCGGAGCGTTGCTTGCAAACAACCGATCGATCCGTGCTTCTTTCCTCCTCGCCCGGCTCTCACCGCTGATGATGCCATCACAAAATTTACTTCCACGATGAGTTAACCAAACTGAACAATAACACCACTTACACATCGTGTGATGTGTCCCGGAGGATCGGAACGCTCGTCAACTTCATCGGCAACAGCCGTGCGCGAAGGGACAAAGTGCCACTTCGAGAATCCACTATGAACCATATACGGATGTATATAAATGCATATTAAGAGTATATTCATTCATTTTCCTCTGCATGTAGTTTACCTAGTGGAATCTCTACAAAGAGTTATATTTAAGAACGGAGGGAACAGTTGTTTATGTACTTCCACCATCCTAAACTGTCTTAACTCTAGTATAATTTTGTATTGAAGTTAGTACAAAGATGAGACATTTATTTTTAAGACGGAGGGAGCACTTCTGTAGAGAACGATACTCACCATCCCTATTACATAATTACTACACCGTACCGATCCATTAGATCCATCGATCCACACTAGTTGTTCCATCTAATTGCCTTTAACTGATTAACTAATTCTTGGATGCATAATGGAGAGCGATCGATCTGGATTACTTGTGTATCCCCATCCGGCGCACGCGGTCACACTTGCCCAAGTCACATGCGCGGTGCTCGATCACTTTTTGTCCTCTTACAGTTTGGATCCATTAAGTGATAGCGAAATTATGAGACAACACGCAGTGTGCTACATAGTGCTGGAAGGTCTGGCTTGATGCAGCGGATTGGTAGCTGTATAGCCATGAAAGCCTCCTCATGGCCGTTGGATCGCTGTCAAAACTCAGCCGCTCTTCGCTTGTTGCATAATCATGTCTTCTAAGAGCATCTCCAACGGCCGCCCAAAAAACAGGTTTACTGTGCGCAAGTAGTTTTTTTTTTGGCGCTAGAAGACGTTTGCTCCAACAAGCGCTGTAAAATATGATGCGCGCGTGAGTTCAGCGGTCCCAATCAAGTGGTTCCATCTGCAGCAGCCTAGAGTTTGCAGCGCGCGCGATTGGGCGCACTAAATATGCTGCGCGCGATGCCTTTTTAATGCACGCGCGGCATTAGTTATAACGCGCACGTGCTTTTTGTGCGGCTGCTGGAGACTTCAAATCGGGTCCGCGCACGCTAAAAGCAGTTTTTATACCGCGCGTCGTTTATATAGCATTTCTGTTGGAGATGCTCTAAAATGACTAGTTCATTGATAAATTATGATATAAACTAATACCTTGGGTTCATGTTTCACCATCTGTACGGCCACCCACGACCCTCCCTCCGTACGATAAAGGCATTAGCTGCCTTTTTGGGTTAAATTGGCTAATCCAGGACTAATGCTTCACATCAGTTTCTAAAATTGCTCAAATGTTTCTCCTGCAAGCCGCTCGGTCAGATATGACTATGGAAGTCAGAGGCCATCACGGCAATATCTTGTGTGAAAGTAACCTATGAACTTGTCCGAACTCTGAAGTTGGTGCCAAGCAAAATGTTGTTGCACAACTTGTCGCTCATGTAAATAATGTATCTATTGTGCACGTTGACGAGGACTTGCTACGTCCAATTTCTAACTAACTTTACAAAATTACGTTTGTATAAGGAAACTGAAGTTACTAATTCTAAATTTGCGTGTCTTTGAACATTTCTCCTCATCTCGTAACCAATATAACGGGTTATGTACACATGTGAATGTTCTCACAAAAAGAACTTGTGTAAAAGCAACATCTGAACACTGAAGGTGTCGCAGTATGCAGAATGTGGTTGCCACAACTTGTTGCTCACGTAAATCATTTATTGTGTGCGTTGACAAGGACTTGCAACATCCAAAATCGTCCAACTTGTTCTGGGATTGCCACTTTGCTCAAGATTGCCGGGACTCTATTATACCAGGGAGGAAAAGAGGTACTTCAATCTTTGAAGATATGAATTTTGCAAAAGACCATCTACCCAAGCATCTTGCCTCAGAAATAGTCATATTGGGCTGTTGGAACATTTGGATGCAACGCAATGACAAGATCTTCAGACAGCAACAACAGTCAGTTCAAGCTTGGCGATTCTTCTTCAAGAAAGACCTTAAATTGCTCAGATTCAAAGTGAAAGAAAAGTATTTTCAGGAACTCTCAGACTGGATTAGTTACAATCTGTAATTCTTTGATCATGTTTCCTAAAACTGGCATTGGCTAGCCCTCTCGGGTTTCATGTAATTTGTACCTTTTTTACTTTATATATATATATATATATATATATATATATATATATATATATATATATATCGTAGAACGATTGTTCTACGGTTTTCGGGTCAAAAAAAGAAAAACTTGCAACATCCAAAATCGTCCAACTACTGACATTCAAAAATCAAATTCTCGTAATGGCCATCCAGCTTCACACAGTGGTTGGAGATGTCGTCTTCTACCTTAGGATATAGGTGATCGATTGAGTTGACGTACACATTCCATGTGAATTTTCAGCTGATCAATCGCAGACTTATATATTTCCAGTGGTAAAATTACTGTCGGTAAATGCGCATTTCTTTGACTATTTCTCCGTATCCCACAAGCAATATTGTATGCGTAAACAAGAACATGTTTAAAAAAATTGGTGGTCCACGGGATTAGTTAAGCTAGACAGAGCTTGTCACATCTCCCAGTTGGATTAATAAACTTGTCTGGCAGCGCATGATCACGTTATTAATAAACACTATTTTTAGTAGACTTGGTAGAATCATATGGGGATCTGAAAAAAAAGAGCCTCAAGGAACTTGTTGGATTGTGTCGAATATTGTGTACAAGGTAGGTTACAGTTGGACTCTGAGTTGTATTGTGTTTAGATAGGATATGGAGTCGTGTCCTAATAGGACACTTGTATCCTAGGCCTCTCTTATATAGCGAGGGTAGACACACGATGTAACCTATGCCAATATAATAGCACCGGAACGCAGGAGAAGCCGGCGGCATGTGCCGGTGTCCAGGGCGACCGGGTGCGGTATTGTGACGGTGTGATGGGGAGGAGCGCCCATAGTCAGGCCCCGGGGATGTAGCCATATTGGTGAACCTCGTTAACAAATCTTGATGTCGTGCTCGTGTGATTGCTTGGTCCTCGGATGATCGACGGAGTGCCTTGGATATATTCTAATAAGTGGTATCGTGAGCTAGGCTGATTGAAGGTCTTGATTGTTGATTCAGAGGATGATACGTGTGCACGGGCTAGGCATGCGGCGATCACGATTGATCGGGTGAGCGTACAGGCAGCAGCGGCGGCGCACCGCGCACGGGCGGGCAGGCAGGCAGCAAATCGGTCGATCGATTCTTGCGGAAGCCCGCGTGGGCAGCGGCTCGGGTGGCGGAAGTCGCACGGCTGCAGGCTGTGGAGCCATGTACACGTACGGGACAAGCGGTGTATCAGGTCGCGTACAGCAGGCGAGAGGAATCAAAACCGTGATTTGTTTTGGACAAAAAAGATAGGGACCGAGTCCCTGGAGGCAGCGGCCTCTCCTATGCGACACGGAGGCAGGCAGATTGATTCGAGCGAACGAAAAAAATCCATCAGCAATACAGCATCGGAATTAGCGGAAGGCTTTAGCAAACTTGCATCGGGATGCTTTTGGCAGCAGACATCACAATGGCGCAGCCGTACAGAGGATCTGGGTAAGCACCAAGGAGCGTTGGACCATCCGTCAGTAGCAAGTTCAATCAAGTTGCAGTCTAGTATTTTGCTACTTGTACACGAGAAGGGTATTAGAGACTTTGGGCTTTGCTAGACATACACGGACTGCAGGGCATTGCGTCTGGTAGCAGCTTGGTTAATTTTTCATGGGTCGGTTGTACAACTAATCATGGTGCCAACGGGTATCAGGTTTGAGGTGGAGAAGTTCGACGGGACTGAAAACCTTGGGATATGGCAGACATGGGTGGAAGATTATTGGCGTGACAGGGATGCTTGAAGGTGTTGCGGAAAGTCATGACAGCTATGATGGAGTTATCATGTGATGGATGGAAATTCGCGAAGATGATTTTGAAGCCTTGAGTGTGTCGTGCAGCCGAATAAAATCGGCTTGGTCGGACAAGCTAGTCTGACGGATCGACGCAAGTTGGTTGTATAGAAGACGGTGGTGGGATCGGCGACAACGACGTAGGAGCGTGATGCTGATGGTGACCGACTTCTGGGGCGTGGAAACACGTGACACAGGCTCCGAGGGTTTGTGTGGCTTCGACAAGACTATGGCGCGGGATTGATTCAAGGTGGTGTATACACGGAGCTTGAAGTTGATGAGGCGAAGGGGTGGATTGATCATCTACCATGGAGTCATGTTGAAAGTGGAGCTGGATTGAGGGGCTACGGCGTAAGTTGACGGGGCCGAAGCCTATTCAGCCGGCGGGAAAAAGCGAGTGACATGCAGCTCGGACTGGAGCCCAGTGGTCTGATGAAAGCATGAAACTCGTCATCGGTCGGTGATGATCGATGGTACTCTGCAGTGGGGGTTGAGTGGTGTGGGTTCGCGACCCTTGAGACTTGACCGGGACAGCGGAGGCTCGACACGATAATAGCAGCGAGGCGTGCGGTATGCACGGGACATGGAGACGGGCCAGGGCTCTGGTGGTCATACATGTGGTGAGACAACTACGAATTTGACTCGGAATGACTACAAGCAATTGTGAAATTCTTTCAAGTTTCAGACAGGCGGTCAAGAAAGGAGCGGTGATGTTGAGTTCAAGTAACTCTTATGTGTGGCATCCAATATGTGAGTTGTTCACTTTCACGTAGGTCAGTGATCAGTGTGTGATGGCGTTGGACTGATACTCTGGAGGTTGGGAGCATAAACTAGAGTAACAAGAAACTTAATTTTGCTCGAGCGTTGACTGTGGTCAAGAAAAGAAAGGACTACAAGTTGCAAGTGGAGTCACATGGAGTCTTTGGAGTAACAACGGTGCTCACGGGATAAACTCAAGTCCAATGTACATGGAAATTTGACGCATGGACAAATTCAAGGTGGTGGAGAATATTCGACAAGGTGGAGTTTGTTGGAGTTGTGTCGAATATTGTGTACAAGGTAGGTTACAGTTGGACTCTGAGTTGTATTGTGTTTAGATAGGATATGGAGTCGTGTCCTAATAGGACACTTGTATCCTAGGCCTCTCTTATATAGCGAGGATAGACACACGATGTAACCTATGCCAACATAATAGCACCGGAACGCATGGGATGCCGGCGGCATGTGCTGGTGTCCAGGGCGATCGGGTGCGGTATTGTGACGGTGTCATGGGGAGGAAGCGCCCATAGTCAGGCCCCGGGAATGTAGCCATATCGGTGAACCTCGTTAACAAATCTTGGTGTCGTGCTCGTGTGATTGCTTGGTCCTCGGATGATCGACAGAGTGCCTCGGATTTATTCTAACAGAACTTCCCCGGAAGCAGCGACCCAGACATGCATATTTTCATTTCTAAACTGTTCACGCCTGATTGGGAACCTCACTAGGCTAATATTAACACTCCTGTTATATACTCGCAAAACACACTCCTGTTGTGAACTAAGATTTTTAATGAGAAAATTCCTTATACTTAATCATGTTTCTTTTTTGTGAAACGATTTCCAGAAAGAAAGCCGGCCAGGCGAATATTTCTCTTTTACATGGATGGAGTATATGCTCCATTAGTTAATCATGGCTCTTTTTTAATAGACTACATTAGTAGTACTTATAGATGGCATAGTACAGTGTGGAAAGCGCTCTCAGCAACTCAAATAACGGTATAGATGTCATAGTAGTTGTCTTTGGGCAGGTATGTTGTTTCATGATGGAGTATATGCTCTAGACATGCTCAGTTAATTAAAAAAATCTCTTGATTATAGCTGTTAGGGCACATGCTAGAAATGCTTTACGTTTGTTAATCAGAAAACCCTTATAGTTCCCTGCCGAAAAAACAGGCGATGACGGCGGCGGCGCACCTTCAGCTCGTTTCAGTGCTTGTAAGAGCATCTCCAACCGCGCCCCCAACAAGGCCCCCCAGACGACTTTTCGGCCGCCGGCGCCAAAAGATCGGCCCAGTCCCGCCCCCAGGGCCCCATTTTACGCTGGCTCGGGCCGAAATTGGCGCCGGCGGACCCAACCCGTACCCGGCGCGCTGGGGGGCGCTCGGGGGCGCCTGGCGAATCGTTTTTGGCGCGAAAGAGCCGCGGGCCAGCCGCGTCAGCGACTCGCCTCTCTTCTCGCCGCTTCGTCGTCCTCATTGCCTCGTTTCCCGTGGCGAATCAATGCCAAAGCAGCCGCGCGTTGCCGCGCCGGTCAGCCTCCATTGATGCCTCATGGGCGGCGCGCATCCCCTCGCCCACCAAGCGTACACGCGACGGCCACGCGTACACGGCGCGTCCGCCTATATAAGCCGACCCCAGCGCGCCGGAGACACGCACAGAGCCTCCACCGCCGACGCGCCATTTCTCCCCATTCCTCCCTCTCCTCCCGCCGTCTCTAGTTCAAAGCCACCTTCACGAGGACGAAGCTTGGCTCCTCTTCGAGGCCGAGTACCCGGCCCCGCCTGACATGCGGGTGCCCGGGGCATGGAGAATCAGCACCGGCGGCATCCCTGTGCCACCCCCACCCACCGGGGCGGCGCGGCGTGCGGAGATCGCGCATATCCGCGCCTCCCTGCCGCGGATGACGAGTCAAGGACCGCGGTACGTCCCCAATAGCTCGCTCTGGGAGCCTTACTTCCGCCGCCGCCACGCCGAGCAGCTCGAGTCCACGAATGGCGCCGTGCCCTCTGTAAGGCTCAACTCCGAGGGGCGGCGCCGATGATGGGGCATGCCCGGCCGCACGCTGGAGGCCGACCTCGAGTACATCGAGGGCGGCAATACGCCGAGGCTCGAGTACCCTGCTCCCCCGTCCTTCTCTCGCCGACGTGGGAGTTCCTGGACGTCGAGGCGCATGGAGCATCCCGGGGCGTCCTCCTCCTTGTCCGACCGCTCGTCCGGCTCCCCCTGCCTCCGCCCCGTCAAACCGAAACCCCAGGACATGCCTGTCAGTGGGCGCACCCACAGCTCCGGCGTCCGCATCGGCGACTCCGCCCCCCCCCCCCTCTGGCCGCCTCATCCTCGTCACGCCCAAGCCGGAGTCCGGCCTCCCCGCGGAGTACGAGGAGATAGCCCGGCGCGGCTTCTCCGACGAGGAGGCCCTAAAGTGGGCGCGGGACGACTACCTCCGCGACGAGATGGTCCGGCAGCACTGGGCCCTGGAGGAGATAGTCGCCCGCAAACATGGGCGCGAGGAGGAGCACGGCGTCGTGATCCTCGACAGTGACGACGACGAGGACGCCCCCGGACCGTCCAACCCGCCGCGCCAACCGGGGGAGGGTTGTAGCAGGGACGGCGGCCGCGGCGGAGGCGGCGGCGACGACGACGACGACGATGACGACGGCGGCGACTACACGCGGTTCTACAGCCTCCTCGGCATGTAGAATTGCAAGGGCGGCGGACGGCGAGGGCGGCGAGGGAGACGGCGAGGAGTAGCCTACTAGTTATTTTTCTTTTTTGTAAAATATTTTTAAATATGAACGAACTCGCCGAAGTTTGGTTGAATTTGCGCCGTGTTTGTGCCGTAATTCAAATTTTTAAAAAACAGTGGGCGCCGCGACTGGGGGACATCAGACCCCCAGCGCCCGGTTTAACGCCGGTGCGCCCCCAGGGGGCGATTTTTAGCGCCTCCTGGGGGGCCAACGGCTGGAGATGCTCTAAGGCTCCTTCCAGTGCATTGGTGCTTAGGTGGGGTGCTAAATGCATTAAAAAGCTTAGCAACTACTCTCCCCAATGCATTGGTGCTTAACTTTAGTAGCTAAGCATCCCTCATTTAATGTTTGAACACCAAAACACCTTCATGCATTGGTTGATAGTCATTTTGCATAGGTCCACCCGCTTAGCATCGTTTCCTCCCGGGGTCACCATAATGCTCTCTCTCCTCTTTAATTGCCCTGCCACATCACTTTTTTGCCTATGTGGCACCCTTAGCACCAGTACACCTTGAAGCATTGGGAATGGCCTAGTCGTCACTAGGTGATCTACAAATCTGGATATAATTTTTATTTATTTTTTATGTTTGTTGTACTGCCATGATTAAAGATGAATAGATCGAAAGTTTTCGCAAAAGAAAAACCATATACTTTATCATGCGTCTTTTCGTAACCAAAACAAAAACAAAAAGGAGGCTCCCCGCCACACACACGAATGTATCTGTTCTACATAGATGAAGTATATGCTCTCGCGATGCTCCAATAGTTAATGTCTCTTTTCACATAGATTAGATTGGTAACATGTTGTTTCATGATGTACTATGGGTATACATGCTCCCGTACCTGATGCTCAGCCAGCTAAAATACCATTACAAGGGATTTATTCGCATTTAGCAGCATGAAAGTTAAGATGCAAACAAGCACGCACGGCAGGCATGCATGCACTACGTACGTTGCAGGTGGGGGGAGGCTGAGTATAACCCAAGCGAGGTACTGTACTGTACGAGACGTCACCATCATCGTGCGTTGCTTCCAAACAATCGATCGATCGCTGTTTCTTTCTCCTCGCCCGGCTCTCACCGCAGATGATGCCTTCGATAAAAAAAATCTACTTCCACGATGAGTTAATCCAACAAACGAACAATAACAGTTACGCGTGTGATGTGTCCCGAAGAGTCGGAATGCTCGTCAACTTCATCAGCAGCAGGCAGAAGCCGTGCGTGAAGAGGCAGGTACAACGTGTGATGTTGACGTCCGGCGCCACTTCGAGAAAAAAAACGCTGTGTTCTCGCTCCCCGTCCGAGGGTGCATTCGTGATTCTTCTGTTGCGTGCAGTGCATCTGTACACACGATCTAGCTCTGTTCCTCGTGATTGACTTTATATCTCCCAAGAAAGCACCCGATAGAATGTCACTGTAGCTTTATGCTAGA
This sequence comes from Triticum timopheevii, assembly GCA_963921465.1. Taxonomy (NCBI): domain Eukaryota; kingdom Viridiplantae; phylum Streptophyta; class Magnoliopsida; order Poales; family Poaceae; genus Triticum; species Triticum timopheevii. Next base: position 42,404,949 of record OY997271.1, read on the forward strand.
GCATTCTTGTCATTCTGCTAGAATACGTGTGGCCGCGGCCCGAGGGTAAAACTGGCAGCCACAGCCTCAAAAAATTGAAGAACGAAAAAAGAAAACCGTCCGTCGTGGTTCACGCAGACGCGGACGTCCTCGACATAGCATTTGACCCTGGCCCTCGGGCACCGCGATACCTTGCTGTTCCTAGTGCCGGCCACCTTGACCAAAAGTGCTAAAGACCTACAGAAGGCAAGCCTTTGGGATCACTCCAACGTATGGTCAAGCGTTTTCTATGGCTTCCAGGCTGTGGATGATGTGTGACGTTTCGAGGAAGGTAGTACTGTAGGCCGACCCTAGTACTTTTGTCTGCAGCCCTGTACAGTCTTCTTCGAAGACTTGCGCACGAGACACAAAGAGAGAGACTAGTCAGTCATTATTGCTTGGCGATGCGAAGAAAACGCTGAGGAGAATTCAGATGTCCGGAGAAGCTTCAAAATGAGCCATGGTTGTTCGTCCGTGGAATAGAGACGATTTTTTTTTTCTGCCTGTCGACCAGGGACAAGTCGAGCGCGATCATACACCGCACGATCAACAATTCAACATAGGTCGTGCTGTTACAAGTAGTAGCGCTATTACAAGCCATGATTAATTACGTTAATTAATCCAGATCCTTACAGGCCACAGACTAGGTCGGCTCGTGTTGATCGAGCCAGCTTGCATTGCACATGCGCTCGATGGCGTGGTTAAAACAAACACGCACTTACAACGATTCTGTCAACCTGCACTAACAGTTGTCTTGTCTGGCACTTCACATAGTTTTGCCCGGCCAAATTTGCCACCACTTGTTCATCCGGGTGATTTTTATTGAGTTAAATACACCGCGGATGCCTTAACTTGTCATGCGTGGTTAGTTTAGTGCCTAAAGTTGTAAAATACGAAACTGGTGCTCTAACTTGTCCGACTGTGCAAATACGGTGCCTCTACAGTATCCGGGCATACGTCTTGCCCGCATGGCGAGCCAGTATGGCGGCGGCCCGCATGTCAGTCATCGGGAGTATTTTTTACACACAACCCACTTACATTTTATTTATTTACACATAATTGTATCGCATATAGATGCAGAGTGATAGGTCCAACCTATCAGGTTTGGATCCCGCATATCAGCTACACCAAGCACGGTTGCATGTGTGAATCACAGATATAACACAATTCATAATAATTATACCATGTGAAATAATAAAGGAAAGTAAGAAAGAAAACGGGGATCCGAAGTTTCGAACCTTGGAGCTCAGGTGTGCCACCCTTGCAATCTACCCGGAGAAACCAAGCAAGATTTTATATTTATTTAGAGCATCTAGTTGGAATTTTCCTGCGGATTTATTTTTCTCACCATCTAAAAGATGTAAACATTATTTCTTCATTTTTAGGCATCACTTGGTGTCCTGCCTCGTGGTTATATTGTTCACCGAGGGACCTCTCGGTGCTACCAACGCATGTGTGTGCTAACCAACAGACAAGACACCATTTGAGAAAATTTAGTTCTTAAACATTTTAGTATCGAGGGAGATTTAGGGAATGTCCTAGTGCATTTGAAAAAAAAATGATTTTGAAACATGTTTCACGTGTATTGTAAAATTGTAAACTTATTTTTGAAAGATGTTTGTCATGCATTCATAAAATTGACAAAATGCATATTTTAAAAAAATTGTTCAACGTGTATTGAAAAGGCTATTGTGTAAAATTATTGTAACATTTCTACAAACATCTTTAACATATTTTAATACATTTCTAGAATTACTATTATTACACAATAACTTTTAATACACGTTGAACAGTTACATTGTCAAAAAATTGTAACTGTGTATTTTAAAAATAGAGTAATACAATGAAAATACACAATAATTGTCCGTGCTTGTTGTCCTGCATGAAGATACATAAATTTACACAATAATTTTCAATATACGTTGAACTGTCTAAATCCACATAAATTTAAGTAAACATTCATGTTAACCTCTTCAAAGTACACAATAATGAAAATAGAATAAATATTTAGAATACACAATAATGCCCTACTGATAATTATTGTATTTTTTTTGTTTGGCAAAATTTACATATCATGAAAACTAAACAGAAACTTAGGAAAAAAAAACATGTAGAAAATGTGTTGAAGAATTGCTCCAACGAGAGAGAGAGAGGGGGATCCACCTACTAATCATACTACCTGTCCGTTATAGGAGGGTTAGCACTCTTACCAGCTGACCTTCGGCGTCCCTACGGGTAGGAAGCTGGCACGAAGGAGAGGTTGGAGAGACACACAGCATCGAACCAGAGATCGATCGGATAATTCTAGCCTTCTGCGTTCAGATCGCATGCACTTTCATCAGCCCCGCCTTTAATCATCAGATTAACCGCACCGAAGATCAAAACTCTTGCACGCAGACCGATTTGCATAGCTGTCTCCGTACTTTTGTAGAGAACGATACTCACCATGCCTGTTTTACTTAATTATTACAACACCGTACCAACTACTCCAACCTCTCCTGCGGTGAACAATAGTATAACTAAGTACTGCTTGTAGAGAACGATACTCACCATGCCTAGTACTAGCTGTTCCATCTCATTAGCTGTTCCATCTCATTGATTGCCTTTAACTAATTAACTACTGCTTGGATGCATGATGGACGCCACCTTTGTGTTTTCACCCCATTCGCCTCACGCAGTAACACTTGCTCAAGTCACATTTGTGCTGGTCGATCACTTTTTATATTCTTTCAGTTTAAATCCATTAAGTGATAGCAAAATATGAGACGACACGCAGTGTGGTAGCTAGTGTTGGACAATCAGGATTGAGGTGGTATTTCGGATCACACGCCTTTATTCCTTGACTCTGGGGAGGTCACCCATTTGGGCAATAAAAATGTTTTTTCTTTCGAGCTTGCTTGGTTTGAGAGAGAAGGTTTCTTGGATCTCATAGCCAGAGAATGGGCTAAGGATGCAGGAGGTAGGACTGCGCTTGAGTGCTGGCAGAATAAAATTAGGCATTTGAGAAGTTTCCTACGTGGGTGGACTAAGCATCTCAGCGGGGTTTATAAGATTGAAAAGGAACAGCTCCTTACGCTTATTCAGTCCCTTGATGTAAAAGCCGAAACCATGATCCTGCCAGCCTCGGAGCTTCATGCCAAGCTTGACGCGGAGATGAGGCTGAAAGAGCTCCTTCGTGAGGAAGAATTAAAGTGGGCGCTTCGGGCTAAGGTCAGAAGATTCATCCAGGGGGACGCGAACACGCAATCTTTTTCACATGATCGCCAATGGTAAGCATAGAAACAAGAGGATCTTTCAGCTTGAACAAGATGAGGGAACGATTCTTGGTCAGGAAAACTTAAATCTATATATTACTGAGTATTACAAGCAGCTGTTTGGGCCTCCAGTGGATAACTGTGTGTCGCTGGATGAGTCTAGGATTGAGGATGTGCCTCAACTTACGGCTGTTGAGAATGATATTTTAGTTGCTCCTTTTTCTGAGAAAGAGGTGTATGAGGCAATTTCCCAGATGAAGAATAATAAGGCTCCTGGTCCAGATGGTTTCCCGGCAGAGTTCTACAAGAAGTGTTGGCATATTATTAAAGGAGATCTATTGCCGTTGTTCAATGATTTATTCTCCGGCCAGCTTCACCTTTTTCAGCTGAATTTTGGAACGATAACCCTTCTTTCCAAGAAGACAGAGGCAGTGCGGATTGAGCAATTCCGGTCTATCTGTCTTCTTAATGTTAGTTTTAAAAATTTTACCAAGGTCGGGGCGAATAGGCTCACACAGATTGCACATACTGTGGTGCAGCCTACTCAAACTAGGTCGGCTCGTGTTGATCGAGCCAGCTTGCATTGGGATCCGCCCCTGGTTTTAGCCCCTCTTTAGTTAGGGGTGCTTGGAACTTTAGCCTCTTAAAAAGACTATTTTTAGTCAGACTAAAATAAGTCCCTTGGATCCAAGCACCCTCTAAAAGATCCATATAGTTCGAGGCAGGTAGCATTCTGCATTAAAACGTCCCTCAATTATTTCCAAAGCCAAACCGGTTTGACCCTGCTAAGTACACCAGCACAGCAACTTAATCTTAAAAACAGATAGCATTATATCAAATCTAACAGGAGCAGGTTCTTCTGCACCCACCCTTCACCGTCACCATCCAACTAAAAGTTGCAAAAAGAAGCCATCAAATATGCTGCTCCAGTACCCCAAGAAACGAAATAGGGAAAAAAAAGCGAAGGGCCAATGATGATGACGATGATAATGTGGGAGGCGCATGCGAAAGCCATTCCTAGGAAGAAAATGGAATGCGGGTTGGCGCCTTTCTGTTCACGCCACAGCAGCAGCGCACCACGCCTTAGTTTAGCCCAAGTAGTAGTGCTATTACTACAAGCCATGATTAATTACGTTAATTAATCCAGATCCTTACAGGCCACAGACTAGGTCGGCTCATGTTGATCGGGCCAGCTTGCATTGCACATGCGCTCGATGGCGTGGTTAAAACAAACACGCACTTACAACGAGTACGATTCTGTCAACCTGCACTAACAGTTGTCTTGTCTGGCACTTCACATAGTTTTGCCCGGCCAAATCTGCCACCACTTGTTCATCCGGGTGATTTTTATTCCATCTGTTCGTCTCGCTCTGGACAGGCAGGGCCCTGCGACACGTGCTTCGCGAGCTGGCCTCACTCTGTCGCCCACATCACGTGCGCGCGATCTGTATATAATCCGCACATAATTAAGTGCAACTACGACGTACGTCGTGCACACTGTTGCGTATTACGACTGGGACCCGTTTGGTACGGCCGTACGCGTCATGCACGTCCGTACAAATATTGCAGCAAGGGCCGACGCGCTACCGTGCGTTTCCCGTTTTGCTGGTCTCTTTCAGCTTGGTGCCCCAGAAAACGATTATGCAGTTCGGAAATTATGCAGTTAGGAAAACGCCTCGGACAGAACAGATAATGAATAATTTAATTAGCAAAAACTCGGCCTCATTCGTGAATGTGGTGAGCTCGTCCGCGTCGTCGTCGGTGGTGGGCTTGATGAGGGAGGAGATCGAGCCGTAGGAGTCGGATGCGGAGTCCTCCAATGGCGGCAACGGCGACACCCCGCCGCACTGCCAAGGCCGACACTGCCCGTAGGAGGTGCACCACCAAGGCCGACACCACCCACACCACCTAGAGGAGGTGCAACACCGAGGCCGCCTAAATCACGACCCTCTATTTCGCTCTAATTGCTCGTCAGAGTGGAGCCACCAAAATGGCGGAGGAGATAATTTGTGAATGAGGGGATGGGGAGGGAGGCTAACCATAAATGCCCGCTAGTACCATGCTATTCGAGTCACAAAAATGCCCAAGCCCACATATCGACTGAAATTTTTCTGGCTGGAGGCCTTTTACAGGATCTTCTAGAGATGCTCTTAGAAGTGCCTAGGTTCTACGACCTCCAACAAGAAAATTCCCGGTCCCTCCTTCACTCATGGTTGATGGCCACTTAGCACCTAGAGAGAGAAACCCACCTAATACTGTTAGAGTCTTACAGTTAGTTATAGCAGGGTTAGCACTCGTAACAGTTGACCTTCGGTGTCCGTACAGTTAGGAAGCTAACGCGAAGTAGAGGTTGGAGAGACAGCATCGAACCAGAGATCGATCGAATCATTCTAGCCTTCTGCATAAAGATTGCGTGCATCTTTCATCCGCCTTTAATCACTAGATTACCCGCACCAAAGATCAAAGCTCTAGCACACAAACCAATCTGTATAGCTGTCTCCGTACATCTGTAGAGAATGATACTCACCATGCCTGTTACTTATTTACTACTAAACCGTACCAATCAATTTAGATCCACATATCCACATTAGCTGTTCCCATCTCATTACCTTTAACTAATTAACTACTGCTTGGATGCACAATGGACGTCACCTTTGTGTTTTCACCCCGTTCGCCTCACGCAGACACGCTTGCTCAAGTCACATTTGTGGTGCGATGACTTTTTATCTTCTTACTGTTTGGATCCATTAAGTGATAGCGAAATATGAGACGACACGCAGTGTGCTGGCTAGTGTTGGACGATCTGGATTTAGGCAGTTGATAGTTGTAGCCATGAAAGCCTCCTCGTGGCCGTTGGATCACTGTCAAAACTCACCTGCTCTTGGCTTCTTGAGCATCATGTCTCTTAAACTGACCAGTTCATCGATAAATTAATGTAAAATAATGCCTTTGGTTCATGTTCCACCATCTGTACGGCCACCTACGGCTCCGTACGATAAAGGCATTAGCTGCCTTTTTTGGTTACATCACATCAGTTTCCAAAATTGCTCAAATGTTTCTCCTGCAAGCAACTCGACCAGATAGGACAATGGAACTAAGAGGCCATCACGGCAATAATTTGCCAATGCACGCATTTTGCATGCTGCCTCTTCTTGAAGATTATTGAATTCTGAATATGTATTAGGGCCTCAAAGGGTTGTTTATATAAGATACAAAACTTGGGGGCCAAGGATAGTAGAGATAGATTACAATTTGAACTACCAAATATACAAACCGAATATATACTCTAATACCCCCCCCCCCCCCCCCCGCAGTGTCAACATCAGGTGTAACAATGTTGAGACTGGAGCGAATGCCAGTGAATGCTGCAGTGGGGAGCCCCTTGATGAAAATATCAGCAAATTGCGCAGTGGTAGGAACATGAAGCACACGGACCTCGCCAAAAGCCACTTTTTCACGAACAAAATGAATATCAATCTCGATGTGCTTGGTGCGTCGATGCTGAACAGGATTGGACGCCATGTAGACTGCAGAAATATTGTCGCAATAAACAATAGTTGCACGCTCGATTGGTCGATGGAGCTCAACCAAAAGCTGACGGAGCCACACCGCCTCGGCCACAGAATGAGCAACAGACCTGTATTCAGCTTCTGCAGACGATCTGGAAACTGTAACCTGCCTTTTAGAAGACCAAGAAACAAGATTGTCACCCAAATAAACACAAAAGCCGGATGTAGATCATCGAGTATCTGGACAACCCGCCCAGTCTGCATCAGAATAAACTGTCAAGCTTGTTGGAGAGGAAGAATTAAGGAGAAGACCATGATCAATAGTGCCTTTGAGATACCGAAGTATTCTCTTGACATGAGAATAATGAGGAACACGAGGATCATGCATATATAAGCACGCTTGTTGAACAGAATAAGATATATCAGGACGAGTGAGTGTGGCATATTGGAGAGCACCAGTGATACTGCGATATAGAGTAGGATCAGAAAAAGGTTCACCGTCGGCCGACAACTTGGTACCAACGTCGACCGGCGTACGACATGGTTGACAGTCAGTCATCCCTGCACGAGAGAGCAAGTCAAGAATGTACTGGCGTTGAGAGAGAAAGAGTGTAGATGAAGTGCGGGAGACAATGATCCCAAGAAAGTGATGAAGAGGACCGAGATCAGTCATGGAAAATTCACGATTAAGAGAAGATATAATGTGTTGTAAAAAGGAATCAGAAGAGGCAGTGAGAATTATGTCATCAACATATAAGAGAAGATAGGCAGTATGGGAGGAGGAACGAAAAATGAAGAGAGATGAATCAGATTTAGACGCGGTAAAACCTATTGTGTGAATAAAGGTGGTGAAGCGATGAAACCAAGCACGAGGAGCTTGTTTAAGACCGTACAAAGATTTGTGAAGAAGACAAACAAAATCAGGAGAAGAGGAATTCTCAAAACCCGAAGGTTGTTGACAATAGACAGTTTCATTGAGAGTGCCATGGAGGAAGGCATTTTTAACATCTAACTGATGGATCGGCCAAGAGGAGGAGACAGCGAGACTGAGAACAACACGAATGGTACTAGGTTTTACAACTGGAGAAAAAGTCTCATCAAAATCAACACCGTGTTGCTGAGAAAACCCACGACAAACCCAACGAGCTTTATAATGAGCAAGAGTACCATCAGCATGAAATTTGTGACGGAAAACCCATTTGCCGGAAACAACATTGACACCGGGTGGTTTGGGAACGAGAGTCCAGGTGTTATTTTGCTGAAGAGCATGAAACTCATCACGCATAGCAGAGTGCCAAAGAGGATCGAGAAGAGCACGTTTATAAGATGTAGGAATAGGGGAGATAGTGGGAACGGCCGTGAGGTTAAGACGTCATGTAGGGAGGTGAAAGCCACGCTTACCACGAGTGCACATGACATGATCATTGGCCGGAGGTATTATAGGAACGGCATTAGATGGAAGAGGCGGTGTGGAGGAAGAAGAGGAAGAAGGAGAAGCAACAATAGGGGAGATGGGCGTGGGAGGAGAGGAAGCTGCTGTCAAGGGAGGAGTGGGGGGTGCGGAAGGCTGTGGTGAAGGAGAAGTGGGCGGTGCAGAAGGCTGCTGTGGAGGCATGGAAGACTGATGCGGTGGTGGTTGTTGCTCCGGGACAATAGAGGTAGGAGCTAGACGAGGGAGGAGAGGAGATGAAGAACGAACAGAGGAAGGTTGGGTTGTGGATGATGTTTGTGTGGCAGCATAGGGAAAGGTATATTCGTCAAAGACGACGTGACGGGAAATAATGACACGGCCGGATGAGGGATCAAAGCAGCGAGAGCCCTTATGATCATCAGAGAGACCAAGATAAATGCAGGGTAAAGAGCGAGGGTCTAGTTTATGAGAAGTGGTAGAAGTGATGTTGGGAAAACAGAGACAACCAAAAACGCGAAGGGAAAGATAGTCGGGATGGGAAAGAAAGAGGGATTGAAAGGGAGTGTAGAGAGGACATGTTTTGGTTGGTCTAATATTGAGAAGAAGTGTGGCAGTGCGTAATGCTTCAACCCAAAAACGGGGAGGAAGAGAAGCTTGAATAAGCAAGGTGCGAAGAATATCATTGATGGAACGAAGAGAGCGTTCTGCTTTGCCATTTTGAGGAGATGTATAGGGACAAGAAAAACGAAGAAGTATGCCGTGAGAAAGAAAGAAAGTGCGATTGCGAGTATTATCAAATTCTCGTCCATTGTCACATTGAATAAAGCGTATTGGAAGACCAAAGTGGGTTAGAACATATTGACGAAAATTGAGAAAAATTGGGTGTACATCGGACTTGGCTCGGAGAGGAAAGGTCCAAACATAATGGGAATAATCATCAAGAATTACAAGATAGTATTTGTAACCAGAAACACTAGGAATTGGAGAGGTCCATAGATCACAATGGAGCAATTCAAAAGGAAAAGTACTAATAATAGAGGATGTACCAAAAGGTAGTCTAACATATTTGCCACATTGACAGGCATTACAAAGAAAGGAATCATGAGGGACACTAGAACTAGGGATACAAAATTCCTGTAACAATGATGATAGTGTAGCTTTATTAGGATGACCAAGCCGACGATGCCATAGATGAACTGATGCAAGCATGGCGCGAGGAGTGGAAGTGGGGGTGCCATGAAGAGGATAAAGATCGTCGGTGCTATTGTACCGAGCTAGAACCTCCCCCGTTGTTAGATTCTTCACAGATAAACCAAAGAGGTCAAAGGCCACAATAACTTGATTATCGATGGTAAACTGACGAACGGAGATAAGATTAGTAATTAAGGATGAGACTACAAGAATATTGCGTAAAAGAAAATTGTTAGAAGAATAGGGGATGTAAGAATCACCGGTGCAAGAGACAGGAATAGTAGAACCATCACCGATGGTAATGGAAGAAAAAGAAGAAGGGAAACAAGCTGACAAAAAATTCATAGTTGAAGACATATGCGTAGATGCACCAGAATCGAAAATCCAATCCATACCTTCGTTGTTGAGGGTGAAATTGTTCATGGCGGTGATGACAGCAGCCTGATCCCAGCTCGGCGATGTGGTCGTAGGAGAGGGAGCAGGCATGTTCATTGGTGCATGCTGCCCGTATGCGTACGGTGACGGAGCCGAAGGAGCACCGGGCGCATAGGGAACCAGGGCGTAGCCGGGCGGAAGCACGGGGGCGCCGGGCGTGGTCGGTGTAGTAGTGGCGGTGTAGACGTGAGCCGGCGGTCGGGGTCTGAGGAGACCAGGGGAGCCGGTGGCAGGACGATGGCCCGGGCTCCAGGCGCCCGTGTATGCTGGAGGAGCGCCGTAAGGAGACGGAGCAGACCAAGGCATGGGCCACGCCTGAACCAGCCCGGTCCAGGGATCTTGCTGCTGGTGCCATGCCGTTGGAGTAGATGCCGGTGTAGACGATGATGATGATGACGCCGAGGAGCTGGTGGAGCGAGGCTGGGGCGGCCGGTAGACGGGATTCTTGCCGCGGTAGTTAGGGCTCGGGCGCCAGCCTGGAGGCGGCTGGACAGGGGCCGACGACGAAGTGGATGGAGCTGGCGCCGAAGACTTGGTGGTGGCGTGAAGGGCATATTGGTGGTGGGTAAGGGAATTAGGGTTGAAGGAGGAAGAAGAGGCAGATGGCGATCTGGCGGCGTTGAACTCGGCGTGGTAAAGAGAGGCCGCGCCGGAAGAGGTGGAGGGGCCGGCGGAGAGCCCATGTGAAGAAGATAACCTAGGCGACGGATACCATGAAGATTATTGAATTCTGAATATGTATTAGGGCCTCAAAGGGTTGTTTATATAAGATACAAAACTTGAGGGCCAAGGATAGTAGAGATAGATTATAATTTGAACTACCAAATATACAAACCGAATATATACTCTAATACTTCTAGGTACTCCCTTCATTTTTATTTACTCTACATATTAGAGTTCACTGAAGTCAAACTTCATCAAGTTTGACTAAGTTTATAAAAAATAATATGAACATTTACCATAACAAATCTATAAGATGTGAAAGTACGTTCAATAATAAATGGTATTGATTTTCTATTGTATATGTTCATATTTTTGTTTATAAACTTTGTTAAAGTTTACAAATTTTGACTTTGATCAAAGAAAATGGAGGGAGTACAGAGTGATTGCCACATGCACGTGGGCACATTTTCACACACTCGAGGTTGGAAGGACGGGAGTACGGGACTAGTCACCAAACTAGTATGAGAAAATGATCCACTACTTCATGCCTTGCCTTTCTTCTTTCTTCCTCTAAGGTTAATTAGTGGCGTTTCTATCTCATTTTTTGTTAGATTTGATTCTTGCCGCAGAAAAGAGAGGCAACAGTTGCGGTGTACAGACTATAGAGGCTGCCTCTAGAAGGAGAGAATGCTTAGAGGCAGCAAATTTCATACATTGTGGATGCCAGTAGGCTGATTACTCGCACAAAAATACCTCGACCAAATCATTCCACTTTGGCCGATTGGCCAGGGTTCCTATTTAACATTGCACACCGTTGTCATAATAATCCTCTAATTGCTCGAAATGGAGAAAAAAGGGATCTATATATGTACTGTTTTCATGTATTTTCTCGGTGAAGAAACCAGAATCTGTGTGTGCGCGCGCGCGCGCGTGTGTGAACAGGTCTGAACTCTAAAGCCGTAGGAGTAAGCAAAATGTGGTTCACACAACTTGTTGCTCACGTAAATAATTTGTTGTGTATATTGACAAAGACTTGTAACATCCAAATTGTCCAACTAGTAGTAGCTTTGAAAAGTAAAATTCTTGTAATGGCCATCTACCTTCACACGTTACTTCGATGTGTGGTCTTCTATATACCGATGATAGAGTGACTTGACATACAAATTCTATGTGAATTTCAGCTGACCAATTAGAGACAAATATATTTCCAGTGGTAAAATTAGTGTCAGTAAATGGGCGTATCTTTGACCATTTCTCCCTATCCCGCAAGCAATATACGTAAACAAGAACAAGTTAAAAAAATTGGTGGTCCATGGGATTAGTTAAGCTAGACAGAGCATGTCACAGCTCCAAGTTGGATTAATAAACTGCTTCTAGCAGCCCATTATCATGTTAATAACACTAGTTTTAGCAGACTTGTTGTAGGATCATACAGGGATCCGAAAAGAAAAGAGCCTCTCCAAACTTTCCCCAAAGCAGCGACCCATGTTCTCACTTCTAAACCGATCATGCTTGATTGGGAACCGCGCTAGACTAATGTTAACACTCCTGTTATATAGTAAGATTTTAAATGAGAAAATTCCTTATACTTAATCATGTTTTTTCATGTAATGATTTCCATAAAGGAAACCGGCCTCGCGAATATTTCTCTTTTACATGGATGGAGTATATGCTTCAATGATGCTTCATTAGTTAATCATGGTTTCTTTTTAAATAGACTACATTATTATATATAGTACTTATAGATGTCATAGTAGTTGTCCTTCGACAGGTACTCTACTCCCTCTGTAAATAAATATAAAGACCGTTTAGGTAACTAAGGTAGTGACTTAAATGATCTTATATTAGTTTATAGAGGGAGTATGTTGTTTCATGATGGAGTATATGCCCTAGCCATGCTCAGTTGATTCAAAAAATCTCTCTAATATAGCTTTTAGGGCATCTGCTAGAAATGCTTTACGATTGTTAATCAGAAAAATATACTTCCCAGCCCCCAAAAAACTTGTACTTTTTCTTTTTGCGAGGATAAAAACCTTATACTTAATCATGTGTCTTTCTGTAACGAAAAAAAATATCCAGAAAGGAGGCTGCCCTCCTTATATTTTACATAGATGGAGTGAGTATATGCTTGATGCTCCATTAGTTAATCATGTTGCATTTTTCTGACATAGAATAGCTTAGTTCTTGTCCGTTGCCAGGTAGTTGTTCCTTGTCGACACAGATTGGCTTAGTACGTTGTTTCATGCTATTTTATGGGGTATATGGTCCCGTACCTGATGCTCAGCCAACTACTTAAAATACAAGGTTCGCATTTAGCAGCATGAAAGGTGCAAACAAACACACGGCACGCACGCATGCATGCACTACGTACGTTGCAGTAGGGGCGAGGTTGAGTATAACCCAAGCAAGGTACTGTACTGTACGAGACGTCTCCATCATCGGTGCGTTGCTTGCAAACAATCATTCAGTGTTTCTTTCTTCTCTCCCGGCTCTCACCGCCGATGCATTCATCACTAAATTTACTTTCATGATGATTTAACCAACAATAATAATGTACTTACTGTAGATAGATGTGTGATGTGTCCCGGAGAATCAGAATGCCCGTCAACTTCATCAGCAGCAGCCGTGCGTGAAGAGACACCTACCATATGCGATGTCGACGTCCGGCGCCACTTCGAGAAAAAGTGCTGCTAGGTCTGTCGACAGATGTTCTCGATGGCAAACGTGATCGTCTCCCCGGCCGAGGTTGCTTTCGTTATTCGTCTGTAGGTTGCGTGCGAATGCGTAGTACACGATCCTCCTCTGTTCATCGTGACTGAATTTAGGGCCTGTTTGGTTTTAATAAGTCACCTGACTTATAAGTCAGGTGACTTAAAATCAGTGACTTATAAGTCATGCATATTTGGTTGTCACCTGACTTATAAATTATCTAACACACCTTTCCACATCAATCAACATCATGCAGGTGGTGGGCCCACGCAAAAAGGATGACTTATAAGTTTTAAGTTGGGGTGGAGCAACTTATGACTTGTAAGTTGGGATGACTTATAAGTCGGGTCTGTCTGATAAAATAAGTCGTTTTTTTCACTTTTCGACTTATAAGTTGATGACTTATTTAAAACCAAACAAACCCTTACATCTTCCGAAAAAGCGCCCGAGAGAATGTTCACTGTAGAAGAGCACGGCATTTTTGCTCTGTGCCGGGGCTCATGGGCAAGCAATAGAATACGTGTAGCCGCGGCCCGAGGGTAAAACCGTCATCCCCAACCGAAAATTAAAGAACGGAGGAAACAAAGCCGTCCGTAGTCGTTGACGCGGACTTGGGCGTGAGAGCATTTGACCCTGGCCCTCGTCTCGGACACCGTGATATCTTTGCCGTTCCTAGTATAGTGCTGCCTGCTGCCCATGGCCAAAGGCAGAAGTGGTGCTACAGTAGGCAAGCCTTTGGTAGCACTCCAACGGAGGGCCGTGGCAAGTGTCCGTTTCTATGGCGTCCAGCTGTGGATGATGCGTGAGGTTTCGAGGAAGGTGGCTCGTAGACCATGCTTTTGTCTGCAACTGCTACAGTCTTCTTCGAAGACTTGTGCACGAGAGTGAGACTAGTCAGTCATTATTGCTGTCCTACGAGCCAGAAAAATACATTTATTATTGCTGTCCCATGGAGAGAGAGGTGCTGGTCTCACTCTCGGTCTATCGATCTGCTTCACTCTCGGGAAAAAAGAGAGGAGAAGTTGGACGTGGAGAGATGTTTCAAAATGATCGGTGGATGGTTGTCCGTGGAGAAGAGGCGATTCTTATCTGCCTGGTGCCCGGGGACAAGTCAAGCGTTCGATCAACATAAGAGTCTGTCTGTACACGGATTGGGTAACATTCAGATGCCACCTCACGGTTTCAAAGTCAGTTCAGCCGCCCGGGGTCCTCTCCTCTGCCTCGCCATCGGTCAGTCAATTCTGTTTCGCTATACCAAGAACAAACAAGAAGCCTGGGCGTTACGTGGAGGCCAAGAAAGAAAAAAAATTCAAATATCAATGGCGGCACACGTCGCCCGTGGAAAAGGATGTGAAGAAGAATATATTTCGACCGGTTTGTACGCGTATGGCTGCGGACAAGTCAGACATGTAAACCACCAGACCATGGCTCCACGTCACGGTCCATCGACCTTCCGTCCATTTGGGACACGACAACGATTATCAAGCAGGGGTCAACAAAGCCTCTCCATCAGTTTTGCTGTACCATTGTTTGATGGAGAAGATGACATTATTCATGAGAAATGATAATTTGACAATGTCGGAGCATCTTCAAATCGGACCCGTAAACCTCTTGCAACCGTTCGAACTATGCTGTCTGGACCGCACAAGCCATTTAAAACGGTCTTGTATCCGTTCCCGGAACGGTCCGAATGTGATTTCTCATGCAAACCGTTTGCGGGAATCCAGACCGATCTCAAGCACGCTTCCGACTGTCCTGACCCACCAAAAACCCGTCACCTATCACACTTTCTTTCCGATGCACGCGCCGCATTGATGCCTGCCAACAGCACGCGGCCGGCATTAATGTCGCGATGTAACCTGGGAGGGATGGAGGGCGGCGCTGACCGACGCGACCTCTCTGCGGCCGCCGCTTCATGCAGATGCAGGTTCCCAAGGAACCAACTCCGGCTGTTGCGCCGCATTGAAGCAGCTGACCGGCCCTTCGCATGGCCTGGCCGCGGCTGTTTAAGCCGCACTCCGGCGTCCTCCACATTGCATCCTCCTTCTCATCCCCTTCCCGCCCATCTCCCTCCACATCTCTGGCGACGGGCAAGTCCTGGGCGTCGGCGCCGGCAGGCGGTTCCGGGAAGGGATCTAGCAGATCGTGGCGACGCCGCTCTCGAAATCCAGGGCCGTCATCCTCATCCACTGGCACGCGACTCGACACGGGCGGAGATCGTCATCTCCTGCAATGACAAGGAGGACCAGCAGGCGCCGCTGCTGTAGTTCGAGCCCACGGTGCCAAGCCAGATCTACGCCGCCATTGATGCGGAGTTTGAGGAGCGGATGGAGCTGATGCTCTGTTGCCCTGCCGTCCAGATCAACAGCCCGGCTCCGTCACCGGGGGCACTCCTCCCCATGAAGCCGGAGCCGGCATCCCCTCCACGCTCTCCGCCGCCTCCACGCTCTCCACCGCCACGCAGCTGCGGCGTCCATATCAAACGCCACCTGAAAGGAAGAGCGGCTCTCATTGTCGTCTCGGCGCGTCATGAAGGAGGAGCGCCGCCCGACGCCACCCCGGTGCTTCGTCAAGGAGGAGCGGCGCTCGCTGTCGCCCCGGCGCGTCGTCAAGGAGGAGCGCCGCGCGCCGCCGCCCATGCCCAAGGCGCCCGGTCGCCTTCTCCACTATCTCGGTTGCGGCGGGAGCTCCTCCTCATCGTCTTGGAGCGCCATGACGGCGCAAGAGTACGCCGACCGGGAGCAGTACCGGCGGGAGCGGGACAGCCACAACACCGCGCGTTTGTCCAAGCTCATGGACTCGGACGTCTCTCCCTCCCCCCCCTCCCGCCACACATCGTGGCGGACCCAAACCTGGCGTACACCTGTGCCCTGGACCACTCGGCGACGATGTCGGAGACGGCCAAGCGCCGTCTCCACCGCCTCGACGGGGAGATGACCAGGTACAACGAGGAAAGGTCCATCACCGATATCGATGCCTCTTCCAACGATCGTCGCCCTCTCCCCTAGTCCATGTCCTCGGTGGCCGCGGCCACACAGCGTAGGAGAAGAAGAGAAGATCATCCGCGAGCATTAGGCAGCCGCCGGGAAGCCCTGCCGCGAAGCCACCACCTTCCGCCGCCCCAAGCACGACGACAACGAATCGGGCACCGATGACGGAGGAGGAGTCGTTGGCCAGTCTGGCAGCATGGCCTACGAGTAAACCTGGGCAAACCTCGGGCCGGGCCGGGTTTCGAGCCGGGCTTGTAAAATCCCGACCTTCATTTCTCAAGCCCGAGCCTGGCCCGAAGCCCGAAATACTCAATATTTTCAAGCCCGAGCCCGGCCCGAAATCAAGCCCGAAGCTCGAAAGCCCAGTCCAAATGCTATTTTTTAGTACGCACACGTGTAAGCCCGACCCGAAGCCCGAAAGCCCGGCCCGAAATACAGGAAAAATGAAGCCCGAGCCCGGCCCGAACTATCTTTCGGGCTGCAAAACAAAGCCCGAGTCCGGCCCGAATGTCAAGCCCGTGTTTTTCGGGCCGGGCTCGGGCCGGGTCGTCGGGCCGGGCTGCCCATGCCCGGGTTTACCTATGAGGTCACCTTCAAATATATGGTAGTTTAGGGTTTTAAGTTGACTGGACGAAATATCGTCGGTTTTATGTATAAATTATCCTAATTTCAATTAAATCCGTCTTGTTTATATCAAAATTCACCCGGTTTGATCAAATTTTGTCCAGTAGTTTGAGTTGTGCAAATGTATGCAGTAACGGTTAGATGACACCCTCTTGCATCTGTGTCCACGCACTGCCTCCCTGTCCGCAGACGGATGCGAGAGAATTTTTGCGGGTTGCCTTTAGAGATGCTTAAATGCACACCAGCACATCGACTATGCTGAAAAGATCCCTCTCTCCCACCTCAAAAAAGAAAAATTCCCCTCTCCATTTATAAAACAGTTGATGTTTTGAAAGGAAAATAAATAGGGTCCATATAGTTCGAGGCAAGTAGCAAGTACCAACGGGAACGTCACGATTACTCCAAAACCAAACCGGTTTGACCTTGCTAAGTACACCAGCACACAACGGGTTTGAGCTTGAGGGGTAGGTATTTTATGGCGTGGAGATCATCTCCTCTAGCCATATGTATGTGTAGGATATAGTCCTCAATCCAGACTCCGGGGTCTGTTGTTCCGTCATATGCCTCTATGTTTACGGGCTTGAATCCCGCTAGAAATTCGTGATCCAGCACCTCATCGGTGAAACATAGTGGGTATGCGGCGCCCCTATATTTAGGTGTGCCGTTATGTTCAGACACTCGGCGGGTTGTGTTGCTTTCAGGAGCCTTCTTTTTTGGCCATAGATGGACCTGACCGGGCCATCCTTTTTGCGCGGATCCTTATTTGGATCATGTGCCGGATTATGTGCGGCGCCGTTTGCCGCTCTTAAACTGTTGTCTGGTCGTCTATCCGGCCAGGCGGCCTCTTTCTTTTTTGACTGTGGGGGCTCTACGGCCTCGTCGTCAAATTCGGGCAACAGCTTGCGCTTCGGGTAGCTTTTTGCTTGTTGACTATCGCCGTATTTGTCTGCGGTCTTGAGTACTTTGCTCCATCTCGTTTTGAGTACGTCTTCCACCATTTTGAGCTTTCTCTTTTGCTTCTTCAAGCTCCTTGCAGTGGCGACGAGCCTTCTGTGCAGGTTCTTATGCTCCGGTGATCTGTCCGGTGTGAGATCGTCTGGACTGTTGTTTTTGCCGGGAATGGGATGCTCGTCCACTGGTTCGCCCTGCTCTACGGCTGGGTCATTATGGGTGCCGTTGTTATCGAGGCGGGACTTCGGGCGGCGCTTGCGTCGCCGTTTTTGTTGTTTTTCGGGGGAATTATCCTTCACCGCGTCCTGTTGTTCCTCGTTATCGCTTCCTTTTGGTGTATCCACCATGTATACGTCATGAGTTGAGGTGGCTTTCCCGTGCCCAGTAGGCGCTGGTTCTTGGTCGTCTCCGACATCGTCGTCCTTACCGTCGATGTCTTCGGAGTCGAAGTCTAGCATGTCGGTTAAATCGTCGACAGTGGCTACTAAGTGGGTGGTGGGTGGGTCTTGAATTTCTTTGTCGTCCGCATCCCAACCGTCCTGACCGTAGTCCGGCCAGGGCTCTCCTGATAACGAGAGATATTTTAGCAAACTCAGAATGTCGCCAAAAGGTGAGTGTTGAAAGATGTCCGCGGTGGTAAACTCCATGATCGGCGCCGAATCGGATTCGATTGGAGGGGGCGCGGGAGGTTCGGAGTCCGGCAAGGAGTCCGGCACCTTGGAGTCACGAGCTTCAGAAGGGACAAAGTCAGTATTCCGCTCTATCGACGTAGAGGTTGTAGCCCCCGAGGCGGTGTCTAACCATCCATCCTCGATCTGCGCAGCCGGCTCCGAATCAAGGGTCGGAGCGGATTCGTGTGCGGCATCCAGGGCACTATCCGGCAGCAGAGCTAAATCATGCCCATCGTGACAGTGCGGCACGCTCGGCTGTGGCTCGAATCCATTGAAGATCAAGTCTCCGCGGATGTCAGCCGTGAAGTTAAGACTTCCAAATCTAACCTGACGGCCAGGGGCGTAGCTTTCGATCTGCTCTAGATGGCCAACCGAATTAGCCCGCAGTGCGAAGCCGCCGAATACGAAGATCTGTCCGGGGAGAAAAGTCTCACCCTGGACCGCGTCGTTGTTGACGATCGAAGGAGCCATCGAGCCTATCGGCGACGACACAGAGGAACTCTCAATGAAAGCACCAATTTCGGTGTCAAAACCGGCGGATCTCGGGTAGGGGGTCCCAAACTGTGCGTCTAGGTGGATGGTAACAGGAGACAAGGGACACAATGTTTTACCCAGGTTCGGGCCCTCTTGATGGAGGTAAAACCCTACGTCCTGCTTGATTGATATTGATGATGTGGGTATTACAAGAGTAGATCTACCACGAGATCAAGGAGGCTAAACCCTAGAAGCTAGCCTATGGTATGATTGTTGTTATTGTTGTTGTCCTACGGACTAAAACCATCCGGTTTATATAGACACCGGAGAGGGCTAGGGTTACACAGAGTCGGTTACAATGGTAGGAGATCTACATATCCGTATCGCCAAGCTTGCCTTCCATGCCAAGGAAAGTCCCATCCGGACACGGGACGAAGTCTTCAATCTTGTATCTTCATAGTCTTGGAGTCCGGCCGATGATGATAGTTCGGCTATCCGGACACCCCCTAGTCCAGGACTCCCTCAGTAGCCCCTGAACCAGGCTTCAATGACGACGAGTCCGGCACGCATATTGTCTTTGGCATTGCAAGGCGGGTTCCTTCTCCGAATAGTTTGTAGAAGATTGTGAACACCAGGATAGTGTCCGGCTCTGCAAAATAAATTCCACATTCCACCGTAAAGAGAATAATATTTACACAAGTTCATTCTGCTGACGTATTTCATGGTGCGACGTCACACCACAACCAAGCCTTTACTTGAATCGTTTTTATTATACCGCCTCAGCGCGTTTAGCGAAGCGGTTTCCTTGGCACGTCTTGTTGAAGCAGTGATCGTGTTCCCCTTATTCCGGGATTCTCATCAATACGGGCGTGGGTAACCCAACCACGCCCGTTGCCACGCCCCCTCCATCGAGGACGAGTTCTAAACGGCCACGGAGACGGCTGTTGGTATTCTCCCCCTTTGTAATGGGACCAAGGCCCGTTCCTTTTCTTCAATCCTTAATCGAATCCGCCCCTCGCCCCGAGTTCCAACACCCAGGGCTCCAGACTCGGGCACTTCGGACCTTCGACAATGTCCAGCTCTGACCTTCAGGGCCGGTGGATGCCCTCCTCCGTCACGGAAGAGGACGTGCTAAAGCTTAGGGACGCCAGGTACTTAACCTATGAGATTTCGCATAGGTTGCCTGCCCAAGGGTAAGTCACTCCTACCCCGGAGCCCGGCGAGAGCGTCGTGTTCGTGCCTCACCTCCGTCAGGGTTTAGGCTTCCCGATGGATCCCTTCGTTCGGGGGCTCCTGTTTTACTATGGGCTGGAATTTCACGACCTGGCTCCGGAGTCTATCCTCCATATCTCATCATTTATTGTCATCTGCAAAGCCTTCCTCCGCACTACCCCTCACTTTGGTTTGTAGCTCAAAACCTTCAATGTGGAGCCGAAGATGATTGAGGGGCGTCAGGCAGAGTGCGGAGGGGCGGTTATAAGAAGAGGGCGATGCACCATGGCCCGAGGGCTCTTTTCAGGAGGAGCTCGGTTTGTGGCAACAGGAGTGGTTCTATATCACCGCTCCTAGGGGCAGCAGGCAAAGGCCGCCGCCCGCCTTTCGCCCGGGCCCTCCACCACGGCTGACATCGTGGGTCAACAAGGGGTTTGACTAGGGGCTGTCCAAGGACGTTCCCCTATTGCAGGGCCGGAATCGAGATCTCCAAGAGAGGGAGATTAATCTGGTCGTAGTGACGCAGGTGATGCTGATTCGGTGTCTTCTGCCCTGCAAACGTCGCCCCCTTCGCCTCTGGGAATTCAATTCGGAGGGACCACGAGCTCTTCAACACTTTATGGGTACAAAACCCGCGGAGATGTACAAACTGTTCTTCGGATCACAAGAAGTGTGTCCGGACTTGACCCAGGATGCTGGCCTAAGCTGCAACCGCCCGGATACTCAAGTAAGTAGCCCTGTGACCGGATATATCATCCACTTATTTATCATGGATTTGCCTTTTAACCGGCTATCCCTTGAACAGGAGTGGATAGCGCAAGCAAAACTGATACGGTGTCCGGGCCCCCTCCCTGAGACCACGCCGGATCCCGTGTTAATCAAAATGTTGGAGGTTGCGCCTCTGGAGGAAGGCGAAGGGGGGAACAGGGAAACTACCACCTATGTCAAGGAGGCTCTCAGTAAGGGGGGAATCAAGAATCCCTCCCTCGAGGGGGTGAAGAGGACCGCTTCCGAAAACCTGGAGGCCAAAGCCTCAAAGCGGGGAAAGAAATTTGCATCGGAAGGTCCTGTGCCGGGAGGAGTCCCGGCTGTACAATCTCCCCAAAGAAATCAGCCCTCCAGCGAGCCGTAAGTAGAAAAAAGGGAAGTTTTATAATAAAGAACATCCCTATTTTATTTCTAAGGATAACCGAAGGTGTTACCTTGAAGTTCGGATGTCAGCCCTTCCCAGCAGAGCTCATCCTCAGGGGACCTTCGTCCGGAGATGATGGAGAGCGAAACGCCTCCATTTGCCGTCCCATCAGGCGGGGCGGACGACCCGGAGGTGTCGTCACGGAGGGTCTCCCCGAGTCCGGCGGGGCCTGGGAGTTCGGCACCCACTGGAGTACGGTCAGTGGAGCTGCAGGGTTTGCTCGAGAGGGCGTCTCTCTCAGAAGATCACCGCGCGTTAATGAGTGCGGTGATTGCAAATATCTCATCCGTCGAGAGTGGGTTGCATGAGGCCATCGGAAGTTTACTGACGGGGTTTGAGGTACGCAAAAAATGACATACCTTTTGGCAGTTTTGCACATAGAGTGCGCCCTGTATAGATAGTAGCCCATGAGACTCGGTATGTTGTCGAAAGTGACAGTGTGCCGAGGATCATAATCTCAGTTACGTAATGTCGCCTTCCTATGCAGGTGGCGGAGCGTTCGGTGGCCAGCCGGACTGATGGAGTTGCCGAACTCAAGCAGCAACTCGACGTTGCGGATGCGGACATCGCGCTTGTCAATAAACGACTTGGCGAGTCACAAGGTAGGTGGTTTCTCCGCGGTCGCCTGGTGAGGGAGCTGATGCCCATTCCTTACAACATGCATGCTTGATGCAGATGGTGCAACTGCTGTGGAAGACCTCCGTGCAGAACTTGCCCGAGCCAAGGAGCAAACCAGAAGAAGTGATGCGGCTGCCTCGAAGGCAGCGGAGGAGCTAAAAGCCGAGAAGGCTGCTCATTGCCGAAGCAAGGAAGAAATGGCCGTAATGGCCATGAAATTGAAAGATGCTACCGACCGCTATGAGGTTCTTGAAAGAGAACGCCAAGCGGAGCAAGAGGGCCTGAAAAAGGCCACCGCCGAAGGCAAGGATGCTCGTTCTGCAATGCGGGCTATAAAGGAGGAACTGCGTTAGGCCGAAGACATTGCGGCTGGAAAGCCCTTTCTATTGCGTAGGAAGTTCACGGATCCGAAGTATGCTCAGTTGGGCCAGTTGTGGAGTACGGAGGATCCTTATCTGGATTTGGTGGCGAGTCCGGCGGATGCAGTTCGGCACTTCCGAAGTCAGAAGGATCAATGGAAGAGCTGTTTTGGTCTCAATTCCATAGTCCAGAGCGTCCACTGTCGTTGACCGATTAGTTGGCTGAGTGGCTGAGCTGAATAGATTGTCCGGACTAGCCATGATGGATGTGGTGGCTCATTTGTGGCCGGAAAGGCCCAAGCCGAAGAGTTATTTTGGTTTATTGCAGCAATTCCTTGGGGCGGTGCCGCATATCAAGGTGATGAAGCGGTCGGCCTGCATAGAGGGTGCACGGATGGCTCTTGCCCGTGTTAAGACATACTGGGCGGAGATGAATGCCACCGATGTTGCGTCCCGGGGTTCGGACGAGAGCCGATTACCCACCGAGCACTATTTTGAGGAGGTCCTGCAGGGCGCTCGTTTAATAGAGTCGCAGTGCTCGAAAAATGTCATGTTCAAATGACATGTATGATTTGTGAGATCATATTTATAATATAACGACCTTTTAGACTTGTGCGTTCAAGTATTGAAGTATCTCCTATGCGGCCGTTAATGTATATGTATTTATAAACTGAAAGATGGCAGTCTTTGGCTTCAGCCCCCACGCACATAGTGCGGGGGTGTTTGCAAAAAAGAAACACATTTTCACACTTAATCCAACGTCTTGGTCCTTTGAAGGAGGTGATAGCATAGGCAAACTAGGCAACCGGACTATAATGCTTTATCACTTTCACTTAGCCATAGGAGCTCGATGGTGGGGCTACGATATAGCCCCTGAAGGCACCGCGCTCTCCGAATTCGGGGCACGTGTGTGCCTGACCGGGAAGCGGTCCTTCGTCAAAGTGGAGGAATTCTAAACATTCCAATGGTCGATCGAGTGGTTGACCAGTCTCTCGCTATATCATGACAGTCAGTTTTCGGCTTTCTCTACTGAGGTGCTCGCCCGGCCGAACCGGGGCACAATCGCAGTAGTTCTCCTGGTGCCGCGTTAGCCGATGGAGCGGAACGTAAGGCAGCAAAACACAGGAGCCGGGCAAACCCAACATTTGACCAAAGACATGATTCGGAGCTGATGCATATAAGGCATAACTCGAGACGCCGAACACTCCCTAAGGTATTCGGGCTTTATGATAACGGGCAAAACAGTGCCCGAAGCCCCTAGTGTCCAGGCACAGGCGAGAACTTCTGACGTGGCCGATGCCAAAACACCAGCCTCCTCGGTTATGGTAAGAAACCGGGGGATGAGTATCAACAAGAGACAGTAAGAAAGGTTTACGCAGGGTCTTAATCTGAAAAGAATCCTTGTAACGGGTCCCTGCTGCACGTCTGCGCCTGTGTCTCCGTTGTGCTGTATCCTGGATGGGTGTAGCACGTGGTTCATCTGTAAAAGAGAAGAACTTAGTTTGGAAAATAATATCGTGCAAAAGATGTATTGAAAACAGAGTATGATTTGGAAGATGAATAAAATTGAGCTTTATTGGCTCTCATTGTTTATACATGCAGCCCCTTTTAAAAAGGTATGTGGCTGGGAAGCCCCTTGTTTATTTGTGCCGGACTCGCCTAACCGTGTCCGAGGTCTAAATGACCTGTTTTGAGGGGCTTTGATCAGCAAGGTTGGATTAACGTGCAGATGTCAAGGCAGTCTCACGTTTTCCGTGGTCAAGGAACACTCGGAGTTTTCCCTTTAATGAGATGATGCCGTATGGACCGGGCATTTTGAGTGTAAGAGACGCGTAATGCGGTATTGCGTTAAAGCGGGCAAAAGCTTCGCATCCCAGCAGTGCTTAATGGCCACTTTTGAATGGGGCGATATGGAAGACTAGCGTTTCGCGACGGAAGTTATCGGGCGAACCGAACACAACTTTTAGTGGTATAGGTCCTGTACACTTGGCACTAAGTCCTGGCGTCACTCCTTTGAAGGGAGTGTTGTTATGGCGAATTTTTATAGGGTCTATCCCCATTCTTCGGATGGTGTCCTGTTATAGCAGGTTTATATCGCTTCCGCACAATTTATCACATGAAGTGAGTTCACTGTTTTGACTTCTAGTGGGAAAGTCTTCTGTTCTCCGGTCTGCTGCTTGTGGAATTCGTCATCGTCTTCGCTTGGTGTGTCGAGCCCCTTGTGTTCGGCGTTAAGTCGGCCGGACTGCTTGAAGACCCAATAATCTCTGTGGGCGTGGTTTGCAGGCTTCCCGGGGGTACTGTGGATTTGACATATCCTATCCAAGATTTTGTTTAGGTTGGATAGCTCGTCACTGTTGTCTTTAAGGGGCATTGTTTTGTTATTCGGCCGAGAGTTTTTGAATCCGGCGTTGACCGCCGTGCTATCTGGGCCGCTTCCCTTATTCCTGCGCTGATCTTTTCTGTGTCGTGATTTCCCATTTCCATCCCTGACCTCGGTCGTACTCGGGTCTCTGGTGCTGCATCTTGCTAGCCAGCTATCTTCCCCGCGCAAAAGCGGGTCATGAGGCTTGTTAGTGCGGCCATTGTTCTTGGTTTTTCCTGGCCGAGGTGTCTGGCGAGCCATTCGTCTCGGACGTTATGTTTAAAGGCTGCTAAGGTTTCGGCGTTCGGACAGTCGACTATTTGGTTCTTTTTGGTGAGGAACCTGTTCCAGAATTTGCATGCTGACTCCCCGGGCTGTTGAGTTATGTGACTTAAATCATTAGCGTCCGGGGGGCGGACGTAAGTTCCCTGAAAATTTGCTCGAAACGCATCCTCAATCTCTTCCCAACTTCCAATGGTATTTTCTGGGAGGCTTTTGAGCCAATGCCTAGCTGGCCCTTTGAGCTTGACGGGTAGGTATTTTATGGCGTGGAGATCATCTCCTCTAGCCATATGTATGTGTAGGATATAGTCCTCAATCCAGACTCCGGGGTCTGTTGTTCCGTCATATGCCCCTATGTTTACGGGCTTGAATCCCGCTAGAAATTCGTGATCCAGCACTTCATCGGTGAAACATAGTGGGTGTGCGGCGCCCCTATATTTAGGTGTGCCGTTATGTTCAGACACTCGGCGGGTTGTGTTGCTTTCAGGAGCCTTCTTTTTTGGCCCATAGATGGACCTGACCGGGCCATCCTTTTTGCGCGGATCCTTATTTGGATCGTGTGCCGGATTATGTGTGGCGCCGTTTGCCGCTCTTAAGCTGTTGTCTGGTCGTCTATCCGGCCAGGCGGCCTCTTTCTTTTTTGACTGTGGGGGCTCTACGGCCTCGTCGTCAAATTCGGGCAACAGCTTGCGCTTCGGGTAGCTTTTTGCTTGTTGACTATCGCCGTATTTGTCTGCGGTCTTGAGTACTTTGCTCCATCTCGTTCTGAGTACGTCTTCCACCGTTTTGAGCTTTCTCTTTTGCTTCTTCAAGCTCCTTGCAGTGGCGACGAGCCTTCTGTGCAGGTTCTTATGCTCCGGTGATGTGTCTGGCGTGAGATCGTCTGGACTGTTGTTTTCGCCGGGAATGGGATGATCGTCCACTGGTTCGCCCTGCTCTACGGCTGGGTCATTATGGGTGCCGTTGTTATCGAGGCGGGACTTCGGGCGGCGCTTGCGTCACCGTTTTTGTTGTTTTTCGGGGGAATTATCCTTCGCCGCGTCCCATTGTTCCTCGTTATCGCTTCCTTTTGGTGTATCCACCATGTATACGTCGTGAGTTGAGGTGGCTTTCCCGTGCCCAGTAGGCGCTGGTTCTTGGTCGTCTCCAGCATCGTCGTCCATACCGTCGATGTCTTCGGAGTCGAAGTCTAGCATGTCGGTTAAATCGTCGACGGTGGCTACTAAGTGGGTGGTGGGTGGGTCTTGAATTTCTTCGTCGTCCGCATCCCAACCGTCCTGACCGTAGTCCGGCCAGGGCTCTCCTGATAACGAGAGATATTTTAGCGAACTCAGAATGTCGCCAAAAGGTGAGTGTTGAAAGATGTCCGCGGCGGTGAACTCCATGATCGGCGCCCAATCGGATTCGATTGGAGGGGATGCGGGAGGTTCGGAGTCCGGCAAGGAGTCCGGCACCTTGGAGTCACGAGCTTCAGAAGGGACAAAGTCAGTATTCCGCTCTATCGCCGTAGAGGTTGTAGCCCCCGAGGCGGTGTCTAACCATCCGTCCTCGATCTGCGCAGCCGGCTCCGAATCGAGGGTCGGAGCGGATTCGTGTGCGGCATCCAGGGCACTGTCCGGCAGCAGAGCTAAATCATGCCCATCGTGACAATGCGGCACGCTCGGCTGTGGCTCGAATCCATTGAAGATCAAGTCTTCGCGTATGTCAGCCGTGAAGTTAAGACTTACAAATCTGACCTGGCGGGCAGGGGCGTAGCTTTCGATCTGCTCCAGATGGCCAACCGAATTGGCCCGCAGTGCGAAGCCACTGAATACGAAGATCTGTCGGGGGAGAAAAGTCTCACCCCGGACCGCGTCGTTGTTGATGATCGAAGGAGCCATCGAGCCTATCGGTGACGACACAGAGGAACTCTCAATGAAAGCACCAATGTCGGTGTCAAAACCGGCGGATCTCTGGTAGGGGGTCCCGAACTGTGCGTCTAGGCGGATGGTAACAGGAGACAAGGGACACAATGTTTTACCCAGGTTCGGGCCCTTTTGATGGAGGTAAAACCCTACGTCCTGCTTGATTGATATTGATGATGTGGGTATTACAAAAGTAGATCTACCACGAGATCAAGGAGGCTAAACCCTAGAAGCTAGCCTATGGTATGATTGTTGTTATTGTTGTTGTCCTACGGACTAAAACCATCCGGTTTATATAGACACCGGAGAGGGCTAGGGTTACACAGAGTCGGTTACAATGGTAAGAGATCTACATATCCGTATCGCCAAGCTTGCCTTCCACGCCAAGAAAAGTCCCATCTAGACACGGGACGAAGTCTTCAATCTTGTATCTTCATAGTCTTGGAGTCCGGCCGATGATGATAGTTTGGCTATCCGGACACCCCCTAGTCCAGGACTCCCTCAACTCCTTTCGTTCGAAAATACTTGTCATCAAAATGGATAAAAAAATGTATGTAGGCATATTTTAGTTTTAGATACACCATTTTATATCAATTTTGATGACAAGTATTTTTGGTCGGGGGAGTACGAACCAATATATTAGTTGGATGGTTAGAGAAACAGTGGTATCTCCAGTCCATCAGGGTTAAGTTCTGATTATACGTTGGCTCAGTCTGCTTAGTCTCTCGAATGTGCTCATAGAGATAAGGTGTGTATGTTCGTTCATAGGGACGCGTGTATACGTGTATGTACGAAAACTTATGTCTATACTGTGCTGAAAAAATTTACGTTAATTAATCCTTAGAGGCCACAGACTAGGTCGGCTCGTGTTGATCAAGCCAGCTTGCATTGCACATGCGCTCGATCGCGTGGTTAAAACAAACAGGCACTTACAAGTAGGAGTATGATTCTGTCAACCTGCACCAATAATGGTTGTCTTGTCTGGCCCTTCACATAGTTTTGCCCGGCCAAATCTGCCACCGCTCGTTCATCCGGGTGATTTTTATTCGATCTGTTCGTTTCGCTCCGGACAGGCAGGTCCCTGCGGCACGTGCTTCGCGAGCTGGCTGGGCTTACTCCGTCGCCCACATCAGGTGCGATCTTCTGTATATAGTCCGCACATAATTAAGTGCAACTAGACCGTACGTCGTGCACGCTGTTCCGTATTACTACCACTGAGGGACCATGCGGTACGTCCGTACGCATGCAATGGGCGGCGCGTCCGTACAAATGTTACAGCGAGGTGTGGTCGACGGGCTACAGTATTTCTTCAGTTTGCAGGTCTCTTCTCCGTATGGAGCGTCTACAGCCGTATGTGGCAAATCCGGCTCCTCAAATGCCCGCGGATGCGTCCGGTCGGGCACATCTCAAATTTTGTTTGTTGCATCTGGACATCTCATTCTCGACGATTCTTATATCTATACAAAGACATGCAAAAAAAAAAGAACCTACATACTACATCAATCATAGCTACTCCTCGGAGATCACCATCATCTCCGTGCCCGGCCTCCGGCAGCTTGGGCGGCAACTGCAGCTCCTGCGCCTTTGGCTGCTCCGCTCCGGCATCCTTCGCCTCTATCTCCGCGTCGAGCTCGACGAAGAGCGCGCCGGTCTCTATCCGCCGTCGGAGGAATACCCGGTTGGCCTTCACATAGGCCTCATCCTAGATGGACTCAAGGATGGCCTGCTGCTCGGCCATGTCGTCCGACCAGAGCGGAAGAGGGAGGAGGTGGATGGGCTCGGACTGACTGTGCGAAGAGGGGTTAGGGTTGCGGGACGTCGAACGGCTTAAATAGCCAGATTTTGTCTTGTGCGGCGAGCCGGAGCGGCGCCACGTGGCGTCACACCGCGGCGACCGAGGCGGCGTCCGTCGGACCGTCGGGTTTTCAGGTGTTTTT
The DNA here is from genome assembly GCA_963921465.1 of Triticum timopheevii. Taxonomy (NCBI): domain Eukaryota; kingdom Viridiplantae; phylum Streptophyta; class Magnoliopsida; order Poales; family Poaceae; genus Triticum; species Triticum timopheevii. Next base: position 42,433,718 of record OY997271.1, read on the forward strand.
GTGCAGGGCCATGTTATCACACCAACATGGTGGGCGTGCCCGGGCGTCCCCGTGTTCGCCCCATATTTGGGCTAGATATAAGGGATGCCGGTTAGTCCGGACGTTTGAGAGGCTCGTCTGGGTCAAAAAATTATGAACGGACAGTGACCGGTCGGCCCGGCCGGACGTAAGAGGTCCGGTTGTAGATGCTCTTAGGAGTGTGTTTCAACACTAGGTTCTACAAGCTCCAACGGGAATGGCCACTTCTATGAGCACCGAGAGAGGGAGAGAGAGATCCACCTACTAATCATACTACCTGTTGGTTTTAGGAGGGTTAGCACTCTCAACAGCTGACCTTGGCGTCCGTACGGTTTGGAAGCTAACACGAAGCAGAGGTTGGAGAGACAGCATCGAGCCGGAGATCGATCGAATCATTCTAGCCTCCAGCGTACAGACCATGCATCTTTCACCAGCCCTGCCTTTAATCACCAGATTACCCACACTAAAGATCAAATCTCTAGCAGACAGACCAATCTGTACTAGCTGTCTCCGTACATATATAGAGAACGATACTGACCATGCCTATTACTACTTAATTACTACACCGTACCAGCCAATATAGATCCACAGATCCACATTAGTTGTTCCGTCTCATTACCTTTAACTAATTAACTATTGCCTGGATGCACAATGGACGTCACCTTTGTGTTTTCAACCATTCGCCTCATGCAGTCACGCTTGCTCAAGTCACATTTGCGGTGCTCGATCACCTTTTATCTTCTTACAATTTGGATCCATTAAGTGATAGCGAAATATGAGACGACACGCAGTATGCTAGCTAGTGTTGGACAATCAGGAATGAGGCGGTGGATAATTGTAGCCATGAAAGCCTCCTCGTGGCCGTTGGATTACTGTCAAAACTCACCTACTCTTGGCTTCTTGCGTCATCATTCTCTTAAACTGACCAGTTCATGGATAAATTAATGTAAAATAATGCCTTCGGTTAATGTTTCACCTTCTGTACGGCCGACTATGGCCTCCGTACGATAAAGGAATTAGCTGCCTTCTTTTGTTACATCACATCAGTTTCCAAAATTGCTCAAATGTTTCTCCTGCAAGCAACTCGACCTGATAGGACAATGGAACTCGGAGGCCATCAGGGCAATTATTTGCCAATGCACGCATTTTGCATACTGCTTCTTGTAGGTACAAAGTGATTGGCACATGCACATGGCCACATTCTTACACACTCGAGGTTGGAAGGATGGGACTAGGCACCAAACTAGTATAGTATGTCCAAGGGCCATTGGCTGATCTTTATTAGATAGGGGAGAAATAAGGGGGGATACAAGGAAGTTTGTCGTCCAGATTGTCGTGGTTCTAAGTCTGACAGTAGAAATGGGGTAGGTATGGAGAGGCAAGACCTTAGCTATGGCGAAGATGTACACACGATGTTTACGAGTTCAGGCCCTTCTCGGAGGAAGTAATAGCCCTACGTCTCGGTGTCCGGAGGCGGTCGATTGGATTATATGTGTTGGATTACAGAGGGTGCGAACACCTATGCCAGAGGAGGGGGGTGGCTTATATAGAGTGTGCCAAGACCCCAGCCCCACGCCATTACAAGGGAACTAATGTACATAAAGTATGGGCGTTACTGGTAACACCAGCATTAAGTACTCTTAATGCCCATGAAGACTAAGGAGAAAATATCTGGCCGTTGTGTGTTCTCCTGACTACTGGTCTTCGGTATGGTTGAGTGATCTTCCTCGTGGTCGACTGTCGACAGGTAACGGCTGTCGAGTGATGTGACCGTCGAGTGGATTGCACTCGACGTATGAGACTGGTGCTCTTCTGTTGACTCTTGGTCTTTTCATATCCCAGGGTAGTGACCTTGGGTAGGGCTCGTAGGTCTAGCCTATGACCCTACCCGGCTCTGTATCCTCGTCAGTAGCCCCCGAATGGATTAAGGTGTGGGAGGAAAGTAAAACGACGTCGGACTTGTCATGTGTTCTGTATCTCCGCGAGTGCTCCCTGTTAGACTGAACGCCTGCACTGATGCTTCGGAGTCGACTCGGTTGCCGTGATCCATTCAGAAAGTCGTCGATTGAACTAGTGGACTCATGCGTCGAGTGTCGTGTGAGAGCGTGAGATCTCGGGCGCGATTGCCTGCGAGGAATCCCGGATTCCGCGGGATACGAAATTTCGGGGGCACGCGGGTAGGAGGGCGCCGAAAAAAGGGGGACCCGGATGAGCCGAGACGCCTCGATTATCGTGTCGCCTTTTTCGCCACGTTCGCTGCGCGCAACTGTAGCAGGATTTGACTGGATTGCCCGGCCCCACGCGTCAGTCACTCGAAAGTGAGCCTTTATAAGGCGACGGGGCCGGGGTGCTTGCACTGTGCATGCCCGCCTCTTCTTCTTCTTCCTCCGCTCCTCCGCCGTACCCAGCACCTCCGCCTCCGACACCACCGCCTCCCCACCATGGTGAAGGACAAGACGGCGGCGCTAGAGCGCGCCAAGAAGGCAATGGGGGCGGCGAAGGGCAAGAAACCAAGCCGCGGATCGTCATCACGCTCGGGGTTGCCGCCGTGTCACGCCCAATATGCGATCCTATCCAAAAGGAACTCGAAGGTCACACCAAGGATAGACCCACATATTGGAACGCTTTTGCAAGGTGGATATCATTACATCAACATTACATAATTGATGGGTATACATACAAAAGGCATACAATGCCACACGAATACAACATCACATCATACATAAGAGCAACATCCGACTACGGATGAAACACAAACAGAACCTCAAACGACATCCACCCTGCTAGCCCAGGCTGCCGACCTGGAACCTATCCCCTGATCGAAGAAGAAGCAGAAGAAGAACTCAAGCAAGCAAGCATCGCTCTCGCGTCATGATCATCGCATAACCTGTACCTGCAACTGTTGTTGTAGTAATCTGTGAGCCATGAGGACTCAGCAATCCCATTACCATGGGTATCAAGACTAGCAAAGCTTAAAGGGAAAGGAAGGGGTAAAGTGGTGAGGTTGCAGCAGCGACTAAGCATATATGGTGGTTAACATACGCAAATAAGAGCGAGAAGAGAACAAGCGGAACGGTCGTGAAGCTAGCAATGATCAAGAAGTGATCCTGAACCCCTACTTACGTCAATCAAAACCCAGAAACCGTGTTCACTTCTCGGACTCCGCCGAGAAGGGACCATCACGGCTACACACACGGTTGATGCGTTTTAAATCGGATCTGGTGTCAAGTTATCTACAACCGGACATTAACAAATTCCCATCTGCCTATAACCGTAGGCACGGCTTTCTAAAGATTATACCCTACAGGGGTGTCCCAACTTAGCCCATGATAAGCTCTCGCGATCAACGAAGGAATAGACCTTCTCCCAGGAAGACCCGATCAGACTCGGAATCCTGGTTTACAAGACATTTCGACAATGGTAAAACAAGACCAGCAAGACCGCCCGATGCGCCGACAATCCCGATAGGAGCTGCACATATCTCGTTCTCAGGGCAACACCGGATGAACACTACGTACAACTAAAACCAACCCTCAAGTTGCCCCGAGGTGGCGCTGCATGTGGCTCTGGTTCGGACCAACACTTAGACAAGCACTGGCCCGGGGGGGGGGGCTAAATAAAGATGACCCTCGAGAGAGCGACTCCCAAGGGAAAAGTAGGTGGTGGTGAGGCAAATGGTAAAACCAAGGTTGGGCCTTGCTGGAGGAGTTTTATTCAAAGCGAACTATCAAGGGGGTCCCATAAATCACCCGACCGCGTAAGGAACGCAAAATCCGGGAACATAACACCGGTATGACGGAAACTAGGGCGGCAAGAGTGGAACAAAACACCAGGAAAAAGGCCGAGCCTTCCACCCTTTACCAAATATATAGATGCATTAATAATATAAGAGATATTGTGATACCCCAACCAAAATCCTGTTCACCATGGAGAAATCTTCAACTTCACCTTCAACTAGCAACGCTATAAGAGGGGCTGAGCAAAAGCGGTAACATAGTCAATCAACGGTTTGTGTAGGAAAGGTGTCAAAGGTTAGAGGTTCATGGCTATATGGGAGGCTTGATGAGCAAAAGATAGGTAACGCAACATAGCGATAGAACGAAGCAACTAGCATAACAATGATAGTAGTGAGATCCAGGGTAGCGGCCATCTTGCCTAAAATCCCGCAAGGAAGATGAACGAGTCCATGAAGAAGATGAAGCCACGAAGACGAACCACACGTAGACGAACGCATCCTCACGATCGCAACGAAACGAGAACTATCGAGAAGAAGCACACAACATGGTAAACACACCACACATGAACAAGGCATGATGCACAACAAGCATGATGCATGACAAAGCTACATGAAGCTACTCATGGCAAGAGCAACACATCAAGGCAAGTTTAAATGAGGCCGGGAACAACATATAACACTTCCGGTAAGTCCTCATATGCATATTTCAAAATTGGTCCAGATCTGAATAAACATTATGTTCAAGTTGTTGAACAGCAAGTTAAGATGCACCAAGATGATCTACACGAGATTCTAGTCAAGTTACATATAAAGTTCATTAGATTCGGAGCTATGGCCTAGAAGATATGAGCAAAACAAGATAAACATGGCATTGATGCAAAATGCACCCAAACATCAAGAAAACACCTCAAAACAAGGATGCAACATGATAATATGAGACTACATGCAAAATCAAGCAAGTTTCATATAGAGCACACTCAAAACGGAGCAACGGTGCAACACCCACACACTATACAAGGCATAACAACAATCTGTCCATAACAACAACTAGGCATATTGCAAGCATCAAAACAACAAGCTACAGGACCTCAACATAATAACAAACGGCATGGGCATGAAGTACAGGTAAAGCATAACAAAACATGAACACTGAGCTATCTCCAGAAATCACTAGATCATGCTCAAAAAGACATTTTAAAATTGCAAATAATAACAATTTCAGACATATCTGGAAATAACATCAGGTTGCAATGTTTAGAGCTATCAAACAACATGTTACAGGAACTTATAATGGCAAACAAAGGCAGGGAATGAATCTACTAAATGCATAGATCAAAAGTCCCTTACTGACCATAAGCCAAAAAGGATCAGAAGATAAGATGGCACCCATGTAAACATGGCAAGTTATATGATAGATTCATACATGGCAGGAACAGAATTATGAAGGCATGTAGATGAGCTTGTGCAACTCACTACAGAGCAAACATGGCATGGCAAGGCAACCAACAGGAAGAAGACATGTTTATGAAGCAAAGGATGACAAGAACAAGTTCATAGGGTGCATGGAACACTAGAGAAACACATGGGAACATTGAACTTCATGTTAACAGGCTGACAGCAACATCATTTAGCAACTTTGGAGCAAGATATGAACAATCTACAGCAAGCTATAAATGCAACCAGGGGCATGTATGGATATAGGATGACATGTAGAACAAAACATATTTAATGATCATCTCCAGATTATGCATAGAATGATTTGTAGCAACATGTTCATATAGCATCACGAAATAACAGATTCAGCCTAGCAAAACAGCATCAGCAAGTACACTACTTAACAAGCTCGATTCACTCACCAAAAGTCATTGCATGACAAGATAAGCATAGCATCATCAATAAGACATGTTTGTGAAACCAACCAAGGCAAGAACAAGTCCATAGCATGCAAGGATCAACTATAGCAAGCTTGGCTAAATTGAATAACAAGTAAACAATCTGCCAGGAAACATTTTTAAGCAAAAGTAGAGCATCAAAATGACATGCTAGGCTACTCCATAATTGCAACAAAGGGCATGAATGGATAGATCATAACCATATGTTCAAAACATCCTTACTGAAGTATCTCAAAATATGCATGGATCTCCCTGTAGGATCAAGTTTACATGGCATAAAAATAACAGCAGAACAGGGACTGAAATCAGCAACAGCAAGTACCCTACTTAGCAAGCTCGATGCACTCAGCACACAAATCACAAAAATATATGGCATACACCTCTCGAAAGATGGCATGGCATAGATCAAAACACATGTAGACATCAACCTCATAGGATACACACATCAATCATGGCAAAAATGACAAATGAGCATGTTATAACAGTTTCAGCAGATTAACATCACTTAGCACTCTTCCAACAGCATCTAGGGTATCAAGATGAGCTCAAATGAAAATGATGCAATGGAATGGAATGAAGTACTCGTCGAGGTGAACAATTTGACATACTACACGCATGAAACAGAGCTACGGATGCAGAGATACAACATGACGAACATGGCATGATTATGCAAAATGCTTCGGGGACTTAGAGGAATTTTCGGAGGGAGGGGGAAGTCAACCTCGTGCACGGATATCGAGGCACGACGGATCTGGCTGGAGATACGCCGGAGACGACAGGGACGGCGGCCGGAGGACGCGGGCGGCGCGGATCGGGGCCGGGGAGGCCGGATCCGGCGGAGGAGCGGCCGGACCGGGCGCTCCGGCGGAGGAGGAGGCGCGGGGTGACCGGGAGCTCGCAAGGCTGCCGGGCGGCGCGCTCCGGCAAGGCACGGCGGCGCCGGGCATTGGAGGCGGCGGCGGGCAACGGGCGCGGGCGGCGCCGCGGATCCGGGGCCGGCCGGGCGCGGCCGCGGCGGAGGCGGATGGGGCGGCGCCGGCGCGCGAGGTCGGCGGGGCAGGCGCGGCCGACGCCGGCGAGGGAGGCGGCGGTGGTGACTGGCGGCGAGGCGGCGGGGCGAGGTGCCCGGGCAGCGGCAGGCGGCGCACGGGCCGGCAGGGCCCCGCCTGGGCCCCGGCGGGCCGACGCGCGGGTGGCGGCGCGGGGAAGTGGGCGCGGGGCGGCGGCGAATCAGGAGGCGACACGTGGCGGCGGAGCTGAGGTGGCAGCGTGGGATTGGGCGGGTTGAGGTGGCGGCTGGACGTGTCCGGCGCGGGCGGACGCGTCCGGCGGCGCGAGGAGGAAAACTAGGGTTTGGACTGCGGGAATTTCGGGTGAGGGGGCTATAAATAGATTTTTGGGAGTTAGGAGAGTCCAAATGAGGTGCGGTTTTCGCCCACACGATCGTGATCGAACGACCGAGAGCATGGAGGGAGTTTGCTGGGTTTTGGGCCACTTTGGAAGGGGTGTTGGGCTGCAACAAAAGAGGGCTTTACGGTTACCCGGTTAACCGTTGGAGTACCAAACGACCTCCAAATGGCACGAAACTTGACAGGCGGTCTATCGGCGCTATACCAAGGCCGCTTGGCAAACCTCGAGCCATTCCGAGAAAGTTTAACACACGCTCACAACGAGAGACAAAAGGGGGACGCCGGAGGACATAGGAGCGCCGGATTGCAAAACGGACAACGGGGAAAAAGCTCGAATGCATGAGACGAACACGTATGCGATGCAATGCAATGCACATGATGACATGATAAAATGCAACACGCAAACAAATGACATGGCAACGACAGCGAATAACTGGCAGACACCTGGCGCATCGGAACCGGGGCGTTACAGCCGGGCTGGATCCAAGGCGATTGGATCCGGTCTTCGATTCGGCAGGAGGATCTGACCAAGCTGGAGGAGTCCGGGCTGATCGGGGGGGGGGGGGCGGCGAGGCTGCCGAAGGGAGAGACGGAGCCACAACATCGACCGGGTGAGTGTGTTTTGCTCGCCACTCATGTCGACCGGGGCTTCTCGTTTCCTCCGCACCCTTTCTTCCGCGGTTTTTTGAACTTTTTTGGGGCACAGCTCCACCACTTTTCCCCCAATACCATCACGTACCTAGCCGCATTCGTGTCGATGTGTGAGAATTTCTTAGGGTGTCGACCGCACTGGGGTCTCTCCAAACATATCTTCACCATTCGTTCCCAGTCGGTTAAGAAGGCGAAGTCGAGTGACTCGAAAACCCATGTGATCCAGATGTGTAGGGGCTTAGGTATCCAAAAGAGGAATAGGAGTGCTTTCCCTGTTGTGACCCTTCCTGAATCTGTCTGGGGTTGGCAGTCGTCCTGGTTCTACTGCCAGGACGTTGCGACTCCGGGTCAGTCGACCGGTCTTCCTCCTTTTTCATTCGACCGTGTCCAGACTCCCGCTCCACTGAAGGTTACCACCACCGAGACCATGGAGACGAGGATGTTAGTGGACCGAGTGGTCCAGCTCATCAATGATGGAGTCACATGCTTGGACTTGCTGGAGGTGTTCCTCGCTCGACGTATCCAGCCTCTCCAGGCCCGTGACCACCCGATGTGGTTGTATTGTGGACCGGCCGACACCACTCGGGTCCATCCATAAGAAGTGTCACTCGACACCATGGCCTTGTGGTTGAAGGGTATCACAGGCAATCAAGATAACCCCAGAGGATCCAGGCGAGTTGTCCCTTTCGAAAGCGACAACCCACCCGACAAGGTACATTCTCCGCTCCGACTATTTTCCGTTTGTGTTCCGACTACGCTCGGCATTGGCTGGCTCTTGTTTTGACCAATTTGCTTTGAAGGTATTCACTGAGATGTACTCAATGCCCAACGGCGAACAGGCCTTGGTGCAGGACCAGGAGGGGGAGGACAGTGCGGAGGAGAGTGGCGAGTGGGAGTCTCCGGGAGAGGAGGAGGAAGAGAGTGAAGAGTCGGATGAAGAGGAAGAGGTCGACTCGCCGCCGCGCTCTGAGCATCGATCCAAGCAACAACACGATCCATCTGGCGGTCGTGTGAAGAGTGCGGCTCCAAGCGCCACCACCCAGAAGCGCACTCGGACGTCGACTCCGGAGCCGACGGAGAAGGTGGCTAAGCAGCCAAAAGTCACCCCCTCCAAGACCCGAAAGACGCTGCCGCGAATCAAAATGGACGTCCCCGTTGCCTCAGGGTAGGTATCTTGTTTGCGTTTCTGTAAGTCGACTGAATGTTTTCTCGATCCGACTGACTAATTCTTGTGTCCTTTCAGCCCCGCCTCTGCTGCCACAGACATGGACGTTGACAAGGCACCAGAAGATGAAGAAGCCACCTCACGAGCTGGTAAGTCCATTCAACCCAGTTCTGTTTAACTGAATGGGTGGTCGATTGACTGAAAATTTGGTGCTTCTCTTCTTGTGTAGCCCCGCAAGATATCATCATGCTTCCCGATGACGACGAAGAAGAATTGCCTCTACAGGAGAGGAGGAAGAGGAGTGGAGGTTCGAGCAGGAGGAGACTTGAAGTCCAAATCCCTCATTCGACACTAGCACCTGAGACGATGGCTCGGACCAACGTCACGTTTGCTGACCCGTTAGCGACTGATCGTTCATCAGGGTCGACTGCACAGACGCCTGCTGCACCGGTGCAACTCCACTCGTCTGACCCGGCCACTACTTTGGCCCCTCTAGAGCCATCTCTTTTTGCTACATATCAAACTCCGGACGACTCTCTGAGTGCCGCTAGGGAAGCTCTTCGTCGGGCGAATCTTGTCATGGAGCAGGTGAAAGTGATGCATAAAGCTAGTCAGATAGCCTATAATGCCAGCACTGCTCTTCAGACCAACGTCCAGGTCGGCAAACCTCCGACTGAACTTTTGAACGTTGCTTTATATCTGATCACCCACTGGGTATTCTCCCGTTTGAAACTCAAGAAATCTCTGATTTTGCACTTTCCGAATCAGTGGGGGCACGTCGAGTGCACCCACTGGGTGTAGTCCCCGAGACCATGGTCGGCTGCTGGCAGTCGACTGAGGTCTGATGAGTGTTGATCATTATGTCCCTACTCTTTTTTTTGACTCTTCGCTGAGTATTGATCTGATCCAGTGGGGGCACGCTAAGTGCACCCACTGGTGTAGTCCCCGAGACTACTGTTGAATGTTTGATTCGGCAGTAGTCTTGGAGTAAATCTTTTCCTTCACTTTTGCTTGTATGTGTCGACTGACATGTCTGTCTTTCTGGCTACAGAGGTCTTGTGACCTTGGAGCTCGGCTCATCAACTTGAAGAAGAAGCATATCAGTGTTGAACTTGACCTCGAACTTGCGAAGAAGAACCTGAAGAAAGCTCAAGAAGAAACAACCATCATGGGAGGTAATCACTCGGTCGCTTTGTCTGCTTTGTAGCTTCATACTTGGCGCTGGCTTTTCTTTCAGTCTCTTTGAACCGAGTGAATTCACACAAGCAGATGTGCGTAGTGAAAATCACCAACTTCAGTCTCGTCTGAAGAGTGTTGTTTCTTTAGAGAGGATGAAGGAAGCTCTGGAGCAGAAGGATCTGGACCTGGCAGCTCCTCAAAAGGAAGCATGCTAGAAGACGAAGCTTGCGGACGAGAAGTTGGCTTCAGTCGGCAAGTTGGAGGATAAGAACACAGCATTGAAGACGGCTGTCTCGGACGCCAATCGTGAAGTCGAGCAGCTGAGGAAGGACAAGGAGAGCTTGACCGTTGAAGTTGAGGGCCTCAAGACCAAGGCTGGCAAGCTAGAGTCTCATTTGGAACAACTCGCGGCAAAGCTTGTCCTGAAGCTTGAAGGTATGTCTACTCGGTTAAATAACATTCGTCGATTGGGATTTGCAATACTGTCGACTCATTCATTGTTCGTTGTGATGAAACAGAACTCTGTCGGGACTTCGATGCTGAAACCGGGCGGGTCGAGACAGGTCTCGACCCTATCAACTGCCCCATGAAAGATGAAGTCGCGGTAAACTTGCTTCGGCTGGAATCGCGTTTGGACGGTGCAGTCGACTATTTGGCTCAGCTGAAGGCGGCGATGGTCCGAGTGGACACCGAACTCTCTCCTCAAGCGGAAATGTCTCAAGACCTCGAGTCTTTGATGACTCAGCTAAATCAGATCGTAGACCGAGTGCAAGAGTGGAAGAAATCTTCTGCCCGCTGCGGTGCTGACGTTGCCTTGTCTTTGGTCCGAGTGCACTGCAAGGAAGCAAGGGAAGACAAGCTGGCAGCTCTCAAAGTGGCGAACACCAAGAAGCACTCCTTCCAGGACTTCATGGACACCTTCCTCGAGGCAGCCACTCGCATCGCCGACAGCATCGATCTTGACAGCTTCTGCGACCCGGCCAATCCTTCTCCCGCCGAGTGAAAAAACATTCTGCCACCACTTTTATTTGCCTCGGAATGCCGAGTGGATTTGTAATCCTTAAAACTTCTTCGGGCTTGAAGCCCGAGCACTTTATTTTGCGGTTAAGAAACCTCGGAATTATCACCTCACATATTGCGTCTGTCTTTGAATAAAATTCACCTTTCTCTCAAATTATTGTCTGTTTGCTTAATGCAGCTTCTGGAGTAGCATCGATCAGCTCATCAGCAAGGCCCTCAACAATTTTCTTGACGTTCCGGTCGACTGGTCGGGTGATCCTTGGGTAGCATTGATCAGCTCATCAGCAAGGCACTCAGCAATGGTCTTGACGTTCCAGTCGACCGTTCGGGTGATCCTTGAGTAGCATTGATTAGCTCACCAGCAAGGCACTCAGCAATGGTCTAGACGTTCTAGTCGGCCGGTCGGGTGGGTGATCCTTGAGTAGCATTGATCAGCTCACCAGCAAGGCACTCAGCAATGGTCTTGACGTTCCAGTCGACCGGTCGGGTGATCCTTGAGTAGCATTGATCAGCTCACCAGCAAGGCACTCAGCAATGGTCTTGACGTTCCAGTCGACCGGTCGGGTGATCCTTGAGTAGCATTGATCAGCTCATCAGCAAGGCACATTCCAGTCGACCGGCTGGGCAAGGTTTTCAAAACTTAGGCGAGCGCTTGGCCGAAGCTAAGCCTCCGAGTGAGAGGATTGCTCACCGCTCGGTAGGATTTTTTCAAACTTAGGTGAGTATGAGCTGCAGCTAAGCCCCCGAGCGGGAGGATCGCTCTCCACTCGGCAGGATTTTTTCAAACTTAGGAGAGTACAGGACTGCAGCTAAGCCCCCGAGCGGGAGGATCGCTCTCCACTCGGTAGGATTTTTCCAAACTTAGGCGAGTACGAGACTGCAGCTAAGCCCCCAAGTGGGAGGATCGCTCTCCACTCGGTAGGATTTTTCCAAACTTAGGCGAGTATGAGACTGCAGCTAAGCCTCCGAGCGGGAGGATCGCTCTCCACTCGGTAGGATTTTTCCAAACTTAGGCGAGCACTGGGCTGCAGCTAAACCCCCGAGTGGGAGGATCGCTCTCCACTCGGTAGGATTTTTAACAATTAGGCGAGCACTGGGCTGCAGCTAAGCCCCCGAGTGAGAGGCAGACTCATCACTCGGTAGGATTTTTAACACTTGGGCGAGCACTGGGCTGCAGCTAAGCCCCCGAGTGAGAGGCAGACTCATCACTCGGTAGGATTTTCAACACTTAGGCGAGCACTGGGCTGCAGCTAAGTCCCCGAGTGAGAGGCAGACTCATCACTCGGTAGGATTTTCAACACTTAGGCGAGCACTGGGCTGCAACTAAGCCCCCGAGTGAGAGGCAGACTCATCACTCGGTAGGATTTTCATCACTTAGGCGAGCACTGGGCTGCAGCTAAGCCCCCGAGTGAGAGGCAGACTCACCACTCGGTAGGATTTTTAACACTTAGGCGAGCACTGAGCTGCAGCTAAGCCCCCGAGTGAGAGGCGGATTCACCACTCGGTAGGATTTTTATCGATTTGCTTCAGGAGAAACAGAGTCGCAGCTAAGGTAATGTACACAAAAATAATAAACAACAACCATTCGGAAGGAGTAAATTATGTCTTTTGATAGTCAAGCTAAAAGGTATTCCTTATTACATCTGATCGGTCTAAAACATTTAAGAATAGAAAGGGCAGAGCAGGTCCGCATTCCAGGCGCGCGGCTCATATTTGTTGTGTTCGACGTTGAAGAGGCGGTATGCTCCATTGTGGAGTACCTTGGTGATGACCAAGGGGCCTTCCTAAGCGGGGGCGAGCTTGTGTGGCTTTTGTTGATCCACTCGGAGGACCAAGTCCCCCTCCTGGAATGCACGGCCCCTTACGTTCTTGGCATGGAATCGACGTAAGTCTTGCTGATAAATGGTCGACCGGATCAAGGCCATCTCTCTTTCTTCCTCCAAGAGGTTGACTACATCTTGTCGAGCTTGCTCTGCCGCTTCTTCTGAGAAAAGTTCGACTCGGGGAGCGTTGTGGAGCAAATCGCTTGGCAAAACGGCTTCGGCTCCGTAGACTAGAAAGAATGGAGTCCGTCCAGTCGACCGATTGGGTGTTGTTCTCAGTCCCCAAAGCACCGATGGAAGCTCGTCGACCCAAGACCCTGCCGCGTGCTTGAGGTCAGCATTAATCGAGGCTTCAGTCCTTTGAGAATCAATCCATTCGCTCGTTCCGCCTGTCCATTCGACTGGGGATGGGCGACTGAAACGTAATCGACCCTCGTGCCTTGGGAGGCGCAAAAAGCTTTGAACTCTTCTGAATCGAAGTTCGAGCCGTTATCCGTGATGATGCTGTGTGGGATGCCATATCTGAATATAAGTTCTCTGATGAAACTCACGGTTGTGCTCGCTTCAAGGCTCTTGATGGGCTTGGCTTCGATCCATTTGGTGAACTTGTCGACCGCTACTAACACATGAGTAAATCCACTTCTGCTTGTCCTCAGAGGTCCAACCATGTCCAATCCCCAAATGGCAAAAGGCCAGACAAGTGGAATAGTCTTCAAAGCTGATGCAGGTTTGTGGGACATGTTGGAATAAAACTGACAGCCTTCACACTTGTCCACTATTTATTTTGCCATCTCGTTGGCGTGTGGCCAGTAAAACTCGGCTCGGTATGCTTTGGCTACGATGGTCCGAGAGGACGCATGGTGACCACAGGTCCCCGAGTGGATATCGTTGAGGATCATTCGGCCTTCTTCTGGCGTGATGCACTTCTGGCAGGCTCTAGTTACACTTTCCCTGAACAACTGTCCGCTTATCACAGTGAAGGCCTTAGACCGCCGGACGATTTGTCGAGCCTCTTCTTCATCCTCTGGGAGTTTCTTCCTAAGGATGTATGCAATGTATGGCACTGTCCAGTCGGGTGTGATGACCAAAACCTCCATGATTAAGTCGACCACAGGCTGGGACTTCGACTTCAGTCGGATCCGTGGCACTCTTGGGTTGTGGTGGCTCTTCGGTGAAAGGGTCTTCCTAAACTGAAGGTGAATGGATATGTTCCAGAAACACGTTTCGGGGAATAGCTTCTCTCTTGGAACCTATCTTGGCCAGCTCATCTGCAGCTTGATTTTTCAGTCGGGGTACATGGTGGAGCTCCAAACCTTTAAACCTCTTCTCCAGCTTTCTCACTACATTGCAATAACCTATCATGGCTGGACTCCTGACATCCCATTCCTTCATCACTTGGTTAACCACCAAATCTGAGTCGCCGTAGACCATAAGGCGACGGACGCCGAGTGAAATGGCCATACGCAACCCGTATAGAAGTGCTTCATATTCGGCTTCGTTATTGGAGGAATCGAAATGAATCTGGAGAACGTAACTAAGCTTGTCTCCGCGGGGGATACCAAAACTACTCCAGCACCTGAACCATTCAGCATCTTGGAGCCATTAAAAAACATAGTCCAATGCTCTGAGTGAACTTGAGTCGGCAATTGCTGCTCAATCTACTCAGCCAAAAAATCTGCAATTTCTTGGGACTTGATGGGCTTCTTTGCCTCGAACTTGATATCCAAAGGGAGGAGTTCGATCGTCAATTTGGCCACTCGACCAGTTGCATCTCTGTTGTTCAAAATTTTGGATAGTGGCGCATCACTGACGACTGTAATGGAGTGGTCAGAGAAGTAATGCACAACCTTCTTCATGGTCATGTATATTCCATAGACAAGCTTCTGATAATGCGGGTATCGTTGCTTGGACGGAGTCAAAACTTCAGAGAGATAATAGACCGGGCTTTGAACCTTGTAGGCTTTTCCTTCTTCCTCCCGTTCGACCGTGAGTACTGTACTGACAACTTGTCCAGTGGCTGCAATGTAGAGCAGTAAAGGCTCTTTGATGATTGGCGCAGCAAGCACCGGTTGGGTGGAAAGCAGGGTTTTGAGCTCTGCAAACGCTGCTTCAGCTTCATCAGTCCACTCGAACTTATCAGACTTCTTCATCAATCAGTAAAGAGGCAAGGCCTTTTCACCGAATCGAGAAATGAATCGACTCAAGGCGGCCAAACAACCAGTCAGCTTCTGAATGTCATGCACTTGCACGGGGCGTTTCATTCGGAGGATGGTATCAACTTTCTATGGATTGGCGTCGATCCCTCATTCGGAAACGAGAAAACTGAGTAACTTTCCCCCTGGAACTCCGAACGTGCATTTTGACGGATTAAGCTTGATATTGTACCTTCTCAGCTTGGCAAAGGTTTCTGCAAGGTCAGTCAATAGGTCGGAACCTTTGCGAGACTTGACCACAATGTCATCCATGTACGCTTCCACATTCCGACTAATTTGAGTGAGCAGGCACTTCTGAATCATTCTCATGAATGCGGCTCCGACATTTTTTAAACCAAAAGGCATGGTGACATAGCAAAAGCACCCGAATGGGGTGATGAAGGCTATTTTTATTTCATCGGGACCATACAGTCGGATCTGATGGTATCCAGAATATGCATCTAAGAAAGACAAGCGCTCACATCCCGCAGTCGAGTCAACAATTTGATCGATGCGAGGGAGAGGGGAGTGATCTTTCGGGCAGGCCTGATTGATATGCTTGAAATCAATGCACATACGAAGTGAATTATCCTTCTTAAGAACCATGACTATATTGGCTAACCACTCGGAGTGGTAGATTTCACGGATGAACTCTGCTGCCAACAGTCGAGCCACTCCTTCGCCAATTGCTTTCCTCTTCTGCACGGCGGACCACTGAAGGTGTTCTTTGACGGGTTTTATTTTGGGGTCGACACGCAAACGGTGCTCGGCCAGTCCCCTGGGCACACCAGGCATGTCAGAAGGTTTCCATGCAAAGATGTCCCAGTTCTCACGGAGGAACTGGACGAGCGCTTCTTCCTATTTGTTGTCGAGTGTTGTTGATATATGAGTCGGCGCAGCATTGGGATCCGTCGGGTGAACGTGAACTGGCTTCGTCTCACCAGTCGATTGGAATGCAGAATCTGAGGCAGGTTTCTTGGCTCTGAGCAAATCACTCGGATCTGCGTTCTTCTGATATTCTTGGAATTCGACTGCTACCATTTGTTCATCGGCGATCTTGGAGCCTTTCTGGAAACACTCCTCAGCCTTCTGTCGATTGCCTGTAACTGTGATCATGCCTTTGGGGCCAGGCATCTTCAGTTTTAGGTACACATAGCATGGTCGAGCCATGAAGCGTGCATAGGCTGGCCTACCCAAAATGGCATGATAAACACTCTGGAAATCCACGACTTCAAATGTCAACTTCTCCTTACGGTAATGCTTTGAGTCACCGAAAACCACGTCGAGGGCGATCTGGCCGAGTGTTTCAGCTTTCTTCCCAGGAATAACACCATGGAAACTCATATTACTCTCGCTAAGCTTGGACATCGGAATGGCCATCCCTTTCAAGGTCTCAGCGTAGAGGATGTTCAGGCCACTGCCACCATCCATCAGTACTTTGGTCAGTTGAGTGCCTCCAACCGCGGGGTCGACTACCAGAGCTTGCCTCCCGAGGGTGGCCACGCGAGCAGGGTGATCAGACTAGTCGAACATAATGGCTGTCTGAGACCATCTGATGTAGGTGGTCGTCGCTGCCGGAGCGACCATGTTCACCTCCCTGTTGATGACCTTCAATCGACTCTTGCTTTCAATGTCGGCAAATATCATCAGAGCGGAATTGACTTTGGGATAACCATCATCTTCCTCATCATCTTCACCTTGATCTGACTCCTTCTCCTTCTCATTGGGTTGTTTCTCTTGGAACTGTTGGATGAGGAGTCGACACTGTTGGGTCGTATGCTTCAGGTAAATCAGATTACCTTCTTCATCTTTCTTCGTGTGGATGTGGCAGGGCAAATCCAGCACATCATTCCCTTCCTTATCCTTGATTCACTGCCGCAATCTCTCCGGGCGCCGCTGGCTCGGCCTTGCGCTTCTGCTTCCGACTGGAATTACCCCCACCGGCCTCTTGGCCGACTGGTTTGCTCTTCCCGCTATGGAGTCGATCCTCTTCTTCTCTGTTAGCGTATCGGGTGGCTATCTCCATCATTCGGGCCAGAGTCATATCTCCAGTTCGACCGAATTTCAAGACCAACTCCCGGTATTTGACGCCTTCCTTGAAGGTGCACACAGCTTGATGCTCTGAAACATTCTCGACGGTGTGATGCGAAGTGGACCATCTCTGGATGAATTCCCTCAAAGTCTCATTCGGCTTCTGCACGCAGTGCTGCAGCTCGGGCAATCCTCCAGGTCACTTGCACGTACCCTCGAAAGTTCTCACGAACACTCGGGATAGCTCTTCCCAACTGTGAATACTGCCCGGAGCCAACTGAGTCAGCCATGCTCTGGCCGACCCTTCCAACATGAGTGGGAGATGCTTCATCGCTATCTTGTCGTTACCGCCTCTGATCTGCACAGCCACTCGGTAATCTTCAAGCCAAGTTTCAGGCTTAGATTCACCGGTGAACTTACTGACTCCGGATGCCAGCCTGAAATTGGGAGGAATCACTGCTGCCCTGATGGCCCTGCTAAAACACTCGGGACCAGAAACATGCACTCGGCTGCCACTTGGGCGATCTCTGCCCGGGTCTTCCCTGTGTGCTCTGTTCCGGTCGACCAGGCCTTGAACGAGGATAGACCTCGCGTCAAAGCCCGGTTCTCTCGGGTCGACTGAATTCCTGCGCTCACCACTATGACGGCGCCTATCATCGTTCCGCTGAGGCACATATGACGCGCTCCTCGGAGGAGGCGTGGGTCCTCGACGACGATTGTCACGGTCGAGTGGATGATCATACTGCCCATGGCCTTCATGCCGCGGAGGCGATCTCGGGCTGTGAGCTGACTGAACCATGTCCGCTACAACGGATCTGCTATGAATCCTATTTTGTGACTGAGATACTGTTGAATTTTGCTCTCCTGCTGCCCTGAGCAGGGCCCGTATCTGCATCAGCCCTCTGCCAGCTTCCGACTGGGAAGGTTGGATCGATTCTGCTATTCGGGCCGCTGTTGTGAGATTCTGAATCGGAGTGCGATATACCTTAGGTGGAGGAGGGAAAAGCTGTCGTCGACTGGATTCGTGGATCCGCTCTTGGGCGCGCTCGTCGAGAGCGTGCTGAAGGTTATCCAGTCGAGTGCGCTCAGCCAAGTTGGCTAGGCGCACCTCCTCCAAGGCCCGAGCCTCAGGGGTTTCTCCAACGATGGGCGTATGGAGTGCATCCATGTTGCGGCGACGAAGTTCTTCCCTCTGTTGCGAAGAGAGGGGCTCGGGTCGGTACTCCTCATGGACGTGCGACGGATTACCACCTCCGTCCCCGTCGCCCTCGCGACGGAACCCGGGCGGGCTGTGAGGGCCATCGACCATCAGGACTTCGGCCGCAGGATCGCTGCTATTACACTCGGATGCAGTCTCCATGGAGCCAGTCGACAGATCGAACAGGCCGTGGAGGGTTTCGCCGGGCTCGATTGCCACGACTTGATGGGTGGTCGAGCGTCGAGCCACCACGTGTTTCACTCAGCGCTGAAGCCGTGATCGACCGGACCGCTTGCGACGGCGAACAGCGGGGAGAGAAGACATCGTCGGAGTCGACTGATACTGAGTCGACGGCTGCCGGAGAAGGACGCCACGAACGCACGCGCGAAAGTGCGTCGCCCCACGAATGGGGAGCGCCTCGACGTCGAGCGGAGTTTCCTGAAGCCACGTCGAGTCATCGACGACGAAAACGAGCGCACCGAGACGGATCTCGCGGCCCTGAACCATCTCGCCGCCGGAAACCATGATGATGGTCGGAAAAACTTGGAACTTCACCAATAAGTCGCTAAGACATCTGCCCCACGGTGGGTGCCAACTGTCGTGGTTCTAAGTCTGACAGTAGAAAGGGGGTAGGTATGGAGAGGCAAGATCTTAGCTATGGCGAAGATGTACACACGATGTTTACGAGTTCATGCCCTTCTCGGAGGAAGTAATAGCCCTATGTCTCAGTGCCCGGAGGCGGTCGATTGGATTATATGTGTTGGATTACAGAGGGTGCAAACCCCTGTGCCAGAGGAGGGGTTGGCTTATATAGAGTGCGCCAAGACCCCAGCCCCACTCTAATACAAGGAAACTAATGTACATAAAGTATGGGCGTTACTGGTAACGCCAGCATTAAGTACTCTTAATGCCCATGAAGACTAAGGAGTAAATATCTAGCCGTTGTGCGTTCTCCTGACTACTGGTCTTCGGTATGGTCGAGTGATCTTCCTCGTGGTCGACTATCGACAGGTAACTGCTGTCGAGTGATGTGACCGTCGAGTGGATTGCACTCGACGTATGAGACTGGTGCTCTTCTGTTGACTCTTGGTCTTTTCATATCCCAGGATAGTGACCTTGGGTAGGGCTCGTAGGTCTAGCCTATGACCCTACCCCAGGTCTGTATCCTCGTCACAGACCACTGGACGCAAATGGAAAGATGAAAGGTTATTGGCGTTTCTATCCCATTTTCTGTTAGATTTGAATCTTTTTTCCGCAAAAACAGAGGCAACTGTTGCGGTGTACAGACTATAGAGGCTGCCTCTAAAAGGAGAAAGAATGCTTAGAGGCAGCAAATTTTATACATTGTGGATGCTAGTAGGCTGATTACTCGCACAAAAATACCTCGACCAAATCATTCCACTTTGGCCGATTGGCCGGAGGTCCTATTTAACATTGCACGCCATTGTCACAGTAATCCTCTAATTGCTTCGAAATGAAGTATATATGTACAGTTTTTCAGAAATAGATACATGTATTTCTCGCTGAAGAAACCAGAATATGTGTGCGTTTTAATTTGTTGTTGGCTCATGAAGGAACGTGGTCCAACATTCGACCGGCTATGTACTTCTGTGAATGTTGTCAAAAAAAAACTTATGTGAAAGCAACATCAGGTCTGAACTCTAAAGCCGTAGCAGTAAGCAAAATGTGGTTGGCACAACTTGTTGCTCACGTAAATAATTTATTGTGTATGTTGACAAAGACTTGTAACATCCAAATTGTCCAACTAGGAGTAGCTTTGAAAAGTTAAATTCTCGTAATGGCCATCCAGCTTCACACATTAGTTAGATGCGTGGTCTTCTATATACCGTTGATCAAGTGACTTGACATACAAACTCTATGTGAATTTCAGCTGACCAATTGCAGACAAATATATTTCCAGTGGTAAAATTACTGTCACTAAATGGACGTATCTTTGACCATTTCTCCGTATCCCACAAGCAATGTACGTAAACTAGAACAAGTAAAAAAAAATTGGTGGTCCACTGGATTAGTTAAGCTAGACAGAGCCTGTCACATCTCCCAGTTGGATTAATAAACTGCTTCTAGCATCCCATTATCATGTTAATAACACTAGTTTTCGCAGACTTGTTGTAGAACCATATGGGGATCCGAAAAGAAAAGAGCCTCTCGGAACTTTCTCGGAAGCAGCGACCCATGTTCTCATTTCTAAACTGATCATGCTTGATTGGGAACCGCACTAGACTAATGTTAACACTCCTGTTATATTGTACTATTTTTAGTGATCTAAACGCTTTTATATTTCTAAACGCTGTTATATTTATCTACGGAGGGAGTACTACGGTTTTTAATGAGAAAATTACTTATACTTAATCATGTCCTTTTTTGAAATGATTTCCATAAAGGAAGCTTGCCCCGCAAATATTTCTCTTTTACATGGATGGAGTATATGCTCCAGTGATGCTTCATTAGTTAATCAAGGTTTCTTTTGAAATAGACTACATGACAATATATAGTACTTATAGATGTCATGGAAGTTGTCCTTGGGCAGCTACTCTCTTTGAAAACTAATATAAGATCGTTTTCCCTCTGTAAACTAATATAAGATAGTTTGGGTAACTAAAGTAGCGAGGGAGTATGTTATTTATGGTGGAGTATATGCTCTAGCCGTGCTCAGTTATTCAAAAGATCACTCTAATATACTCCCTCTGTAAAGAAATATAAGAGCGTTTAGATAACTACTTTAGTTATCTAAACGCTCTTATATTTCTTTACAGAGGGAGTAGCTTTTGGGGCATCTGCTAGAAATGCTTTACGATTGTTAGTCAGAAAAATATACTTCCCAGCCCCCAAAAAACCTTATGCTTAATCATGTGCCTTTATGTAACAAAAAAATATCCAGAAAGGAGGCTGCCCTTCAATATTTCTATTTTACATAGATGGAGTGAGTATCTGCTCCAGTGATGCTCCAGTAGTTAATCATGCTCCATTTTTCTGGCATGGATTAGCTTAGTACTTGTCCGTTGTGTTAGACTGTATATATATACGTAGACTTGTGTATACGTGTTGTACTTGTACTTGTACCCTTTGGTACTTATATATAATGAGATAGCCGCACCCCTCAAAGGTGTCGAGCAGTTGCCCCAATATTCTGGTTTTACATGGTATCCGAGTAGGGTTTCCCGTCTTCCGCTACACCCCTTGCGCCGCCGCCGATCGCTGCCGCCGCCTCGCCCGATGGCCTCCGCGCACTCCGCCGCCGCCTCGGCTTCCTCCCCTGTTGGCGCGCCGGTCGCCCCCTCGTCGCCCTTCCTCGCGTCCCCCCCCCCCCCCCCCCCCCCCCCGCTCGCCACGGCTTGGCGGCAGCCGTCGCTGCCCGCCGAAGGCCATCTGCAGGGCGGGCAGGAGCAGGGCGGGCCGGGCCTTCCCCAGCCGCCGATCGCTACTGGCGGCGCCTCGCCCTCGACCTTCACCTTCGCGCCGCCACCTCTTCGCGGCGCCGCGCCGTCCGCCTACGGGGCGGCTCCCCAACCCTACGGAGCCCCTCCGCCCTACTATGGCGTGACCCCGACCTACGCTCCGTGGTACGGCGCCCCTGCACCAACCTACGGCGCCGCGCCACCGATGCCTTCCACCTGGCCGACGCCTCCGTCATCACAGATGGCGTCGTCGCCCTATGGCGCGGCCTACGGCGCCGCGCCCGCCGTGTCTTCGGTGGCCCCTCCTGGTCCGGTCGATGCCCCTTCCGGTCCTGGCTACGAGGCGTCCTTGGCCCTCGCTCCCCATGATGTGCAGAACATGGGTCCCCATGCGGGTTATGCTCCGGCGCCATCGCCGTTCTACTTCTCGCATCTACTTCCGGTGAAGCTTACTCCGGACAACTACCTGTCCTGGCGGGCGCAGGTGCTACCTCTCCTACGGAGTCGCTACTTGGAGGGCTATGTTGATGGCTTTATCCCGTGCCCGCCGCCGTATCACCCGGCTCATCATGTGTGGGTGGCTCAAGACCAGGCGATACTTTCGGCCATCCAGTCCTCGCTAACTCCGAGCGTGTCGTCGCTTGTCATCTTCGCCGCGACATCCCGGGAGGCTTGGTCTGCACTTCACAGCAGTTTTCCCTCTCAGTCTCAGGCGCGTGCTCACTCTATCCGCACTGAGTTGGGGGAGACCAAGCTTGGAGGCCTCACCATCACGGAGTACTTCAACAAGATGTCAGGTCTTGCAGACACGCTGGCCTCCATTGGCCAGCCCCTTGGAGATGAGGACTTCACCACTCATGTGCTCAATGGCCTCGATGATGACTATGACAATCTCATTGAGAACGTCCATGGGCGCGAGGCGCCTCTCCCGCCACGGGAACTGTATGCGCGGCTCCTTGGTCGCGAACAGCGCATCAAAGCGCATCGATCTACTCCGGGTTTTGCCTCTGCTAACGCCGCAACCTGTGGCAAATCGCAGAAGCCGTCGCTCCCTGCCAAGCCGGTGGGCGCATCTCAGCCCTCACGGGGCGCCGCGCCGTCCATCACAGGAGGATCACGGCCGGTGGCTTGCTGCCCCAGTTGTGGTGCTCAGCAGGCGTGCCAGCTGTGTGGGATTGAGCGCCACGTAGCTTCTCGTTGTCATCGCCGCTACAAGCAAGATTTCCTTGGCCTCGGCAACAATGGCAAGGGGAATGAAAAACAGGCGGCCGCTGCGGTGGTGGGTCATGAGCACGGGCGTACTCCATCCTACTCGATTGATCCCTCGTGGTACATGGACACGGGAGCTACCAACCACCTCACCAACGACATGAGCAAGCTCTCGGTCTAGGAGCCATATCGCGGTCATGATCAGGTGCACACCACCAACGGAGCAGGTATGCGCATCTCCCATGTTGGTCAGGCATCCCTTCTTGCACACAATTCACGAAAACTGCATTTGTCTAACATCCTTCGTATTCCCACTGCTTCGCGTAGTTTGTTGTCTCTTCCACAACTTACTCGTGACAATAATGTCCTTGCTGAATTTCACCCTTTTCGTTTCTTTATCAAGGATCGGGACACGAGGACCGTTCTGCTTAGCGGCCGTCTTCGCCGTGGCTTGTATGCACTTGACGCGCCAACCGCACCTCCCATGCAGTTTTCTCCTCAGGCGTTCAGTGGTGTTCGTGTCTCACCTACACATTGGCACGTGCGACTTGGTCATCCTGCCGCTCCCATAGTCCGTCATGTGTTGCATCGTCATGAGCTACCAGTTGTGTCAAATAAAACTGCTGAAATTATTTGTGATGCCTGTCAGCAGGGCAAGAGTCACCAACTTCCGTTTTCAGAGTCTAGTCGTGTTGTGAAACATCCTCTTGAGCTTATTTTTTCCGATGTATGGGGTCATGCCCAAACGTCTGTTAGTGGCCATAATTATTATGTCAGTTTCATTGATGCTTACAGTCGGTTTACCTGGCTCTATCTTATTAAGAAAAAATCTAATGTGTTTGATGTGTTTATCCAGTTTCAAGCACATGTTGAGCATCTCCTTCGCCAGAAAATTATTCATGTCCAAAGCGACTGGGGGGGGGGGGGGTGAATATCACAACCTCAACTCGTTCTTTAACAAGCTTGGGATTACACACCGTGTGTCTTGCCCCCATACGCATCAACAGAATGGGACTGCCGAACGTAAGCATCGCCACCTTGTAGAAACTGGCATCACCTTATTAGCTCATGCCTCCGTACCTTTTAGGTTTTGGAGTGATGCTTTCTCCACTGCCTGTTTTTTGATCAATAGGCTGCCTTCACGACTACTGAATATGAAAACCCCACTTGAACTCTTGCTCAATGAAATCCCAGACTACACCTTTCTCAAAGTCTTCGGGTGTGCCTGTTGGCCTCATTTGCGTCCATATAATAAACATAAGCTAGAGTTTCGGTCGAAAAAGTGTGTTTTTCTTGGGTATAGTTCCCTTCACAAAGGGTACAAATGCCTACATGTTCCCACCAATCGCGTTTACATTTCTCGTGACGTTGTTTTTGATGAGAATGTGTTTCCCTTTCGTGCACTTCCGAATACCTCTATCACTCTTATGCCAGATGCTTCTTCTACCACACCTGTGCCTAATCAATTTGTGGATGTTGCATATGCTCCTGTGTTGCTCCCTAACCATGCTGCAGGTGTTGGCCGTGGCGCTCGTCTCGAGCTCCTTGAGGAACAAGCACCGGCACGTCCGGAGGACGATCGCGTGCATGGGGCATGCATACCGGGTGGTACTCCGCAACCCGCGAGAGCTGCGCCCGCGGCTGCCTCGCGGGCATCGCCCGACGCCGCTCTGTGAGCGTCGCCCTCGCCTGCCTCGTGGGAGTCTCCCGAGCTGGCCTCGCAGGAGGTCCCTCTTGGGCCAGCCACGCCATGCTCGCATGGGCCGGCTTCGGCTCCCGATGGGCCAGCCACCCCAGGCTCGCCTGCTCCTTCAGCGCCCAGCGGCTCTGGCGTGGACCTGGGCGACGTGGCCGTGACGGGCGCCACACCGCCCGCCTCTCCGACGCCCAGTGGCTCTAGCGTGAGCCCTGGCGACTCGGGGTCGCTTCTTTCGTCGCCTGCATCATGCCATGCGTCGCCACCACAACCTGCTGCTCCTCGACATCGCATGCGCAGTCAG
The DNA here is from genome assembly GCA_963921465.1 of Triticum timopheevii. Lineage (NCBI taxonomy): Eukaryota > Viridiplantae > Streptophyta > Magnoliopsida > Poales > Poaceae > Triticum > Triticum timopheevii. The sequence continues at coordinate 42,458,660 of OY997271.1, forward strand.
ACTGGTGTCTTTCATCCTAAGATCCGGACCGATGGGACTATTGCGTGGCTCGCCGCGTGCATGGCTCATGCTGCTGCGGATCCCACTGCTGAGCCTCGCCACTTTCAGGCTGCACTAGGCATTCCCCACTGGCGTGACGCGATGGAACAGGAGTTTCAAGCATTGCTGAAGAACGACACCTGGCAGCTTGTTCCTCCAGTGTCTGGAGTCAATATCATTGACTCTAAGTGGGTGTTTAAAGTTAAACGGCATGCTGATGGCTCCATCGAGCGTTACAAGGCAAGGCTAGTGGCTAAGGGCTTCAAACAGAGGTATGGTCTTGACTATGAAGACACGTTCAGTCCAGTTATCAAGCCCACTACCATTCGTCTGCTACTATCCCTTGCTGTTACTCGAGGATGGTTTCTCCGTCAGCTTGATGTGCAGAACGCTTTTTTGCATGGAGTTCTGGAGGAGGAGGTTTATATGCGTCAGCCACCAAGGTTTGTGGATCCTGTACGTCCTAATCATCTCTGTCGTCTTTTTAAGGCGCTCTATGGTCTTAAGCAGGCTCCCCGTGCCTGGCATGCACGTCTTGGTTCGGTTTTGCGAGCACTTGGGTTCATTCCTTCTACTGCTGACACATCACTGTTTCTTCTTCAACGCCCTGAGGTTACGATGTATTTACTGGTGTATGTTGATGATATTATTCTCATCAGTTCCTCAGATGCTGCGGCAGACCGTCTTGTGGCTGCATTGAGTGGTGATTTTGCTGTCAAGGACCTCGGTGCTCTGCACTTCTTTCTTGGTCTGGAGGTTTCACGGTCTTCTGCTGGAGTCACTCTTACTCAGAAGAAGTACGCTCTGGATTTGTTGCGTCGTGCTGGTATGCTGCAGTGTAAACCTGTCACTACTCCTATGTCTGCCACTGATCGGTTGTCTGCTTTTGATGGAGACCCTCTCTCCTCTGATGATGCCACTGAGTACCGCAGTCTTGTTGGAGGCCTGCAGTATCTTACTATCACCAGACCAGACGTCTCTTATGCAGTCAATCGTGTCTGTCAGTTTCTTCATGCGCCCACAACATCCCATTGGTCAGCTGTGAAGTGCATTCTGCGTTATATATGTCTCACTGCATCTCATGGTTTGCTCCTCCAGCGTGCGCCGTCTTATGAGATCTCAGCCTTCTCCGATGCAGACTGGGCTGGTAGTCCTGATGACCGGCGATCCACGGGGGGGGGGGGGTATGCAGTGTTTCTTGGCCCCAACTTGATTGCCTGGAATGCTCGCAAGCAGGCTACGGTGTCTCGCAGCAGCACAGAAGCCGAGTACAAAGAAGTTGCTGATGCGACAGCTGAGATCATTTGGGTTCAGTCCTTGCTGAGGGAGTTGCGAGTTCCTTCGGTTCATTCTCCAGTGCTTTGGTGTGATAATATTGGTGCTACATACTTATCATCTAACCCAATGTTTCATGCTCGGACAAAACATATTGAGGTTGACTATCACTTTGTTCGAGAGCGTGTTGCACAGAAGCTGCTTAGCATCAAGTTCATATCATCAAAGGATCAACTTGCTGACATCTTCACGAAGCCTCTTCCACAACCACAGTTTGTAGGCTGCAGGCGCAATCTTAACTTAGTCTGTACTTCAGGCCACAGTTAAGATTGAGGGAGGATGTTAGACTGTATATGTATACGTTGACTTGTGTATACGTGTTGTACTTGTACTTGTACCCTTTGGTACTTATATATAATGAGATAGCCGCACTCCTCAAGGGTGTCGAGCAGTTGCCCCAATATCCTGTTTTTACACGTTGCCAGGTAGTTGTACCTTTTTGACATAGATTGGCTTAGCATGTTGTTTCATGATGTATCATGGGGTATATGTTCCCGTACCTGATGCGCTCAGGCAATTGGAATACAAGAGATTATTCGCATTTAGCAGCATGAAAGGTGCAAACAAACACACGGCACGCATGCACTACGTACGCTGCAGTGGGGGCGAGGTTGAGTGTAACCCAAGCAACTAAGCGAGGTACTGTATGAGACGTCTCAATCATCGGTGCGTTGCTTACAAACAATCGATGGGTGTTTCTTTCCCCTCGCCCAGCTCTCACCGTTGACGATGATGCCTTCACAAAATTTAGTTAGAGCCACTTCAAAACGCCGACCCATTTCATCCACGTTTGTTACAGAAAAATTGGCCCAACGAACCGACCCAAACAATAATACCACTTACATACATTGTCTGATGTGTCCCGGAGGATCGGAACGCTCGTCAACTTCACCAGCAGCAGCTGTCCGTGAATAGACACCTACCACATGCGATGTTGACGTCCGTCGCCGCTTCAAGAAAATGTGCTGCTAGATCGGTCGACAGAAGGCAAACGTGTGAATCGTTCTTGGTTGCGTGTAGTGCAATCAGTACACGATCTTGCTCTGTTCATCGTGACTGACTTTATATCGCCCGAAAAAGCGCCCGAGGGAATGTCCACTGTAGAAGAGCACATCATTTTTGCTTTGTGCCGCGGTCGTATGGGCAAGCAGTTGTAGAATACGTGTAGCCGCGGCCCGAGGGTAAAACCGTCAGCTCCCACCGAAAATTAAAGAACGGAAGAAACAAAGCAGCCCGTCGTCGTTGACGCAGACACGGACGTCTGATCGCAGCTCGCCTCGGACACCGTGATATCTTGCCGTTCCTATAGTGTAGTGCAAAACAGTAGGCAAGCCTTTGGTAGCACTCCAACGGAGGGCCGTGGCAAGTGTCCGTTTCTATGGCGTCCAGCTGTGGATGATGCGTGAGGTTTCGAGGAAGGTGGCTCGTAGACCATGCTTTTGTCTGCAACTGCTACAGTCTTCTTCGAAGACTTGTGCACGAGAGTGAGACTAGTCAGTCATTATTGCTGTCCTAGCTAGCAAAAATACATTTATTGCTGCCCGAGAGAGAGAGAGAGAATCTGTTTCAAGCATTGCGATGTGAGGAAGATGTGTAAGGAAAAAAGAACGGAAGGAGAATTTGGATGTGGAGAGAAGTTTCAAAATGACCGATGGATGGTTTTGTCCGTGGAAAAGAGACGATTGTTTTTATGCCTGGTCGACCGGGGACAAGTCAAGATCAACGTAAGAGCATTTACAGCCGGGCGCCTCTAACCCGGCTCATACGTCCGGTCGGGCCGCCGGTCACTGTTCAGTCATAATTTTTTTATTCAGATGGACCCCTCAAACGGCTCTCAAACGTCCAGACTGACCGGCAACTCTATTACCCAGCCCAAATATGGGGCGGATATTGAAGCGCCCGGGCACGTCTGTTATGTCGGATCCGGCCCATGCCGGCTCACTCGACCCCACATAAATTCCTTCCCATCCGCTCGCCGGATCAAACCCTAACCACTTCACTCCCCTCCCCTCCACTCCCCTTCGCCACCCAAACTAGTCTCCGGCTCCTTCCGGTTGTGTTCGGCACATCGGGCAGCGGATCCGAATACTTCACCTCCAGATCCGTCAAGCCCGAGCTCATCCCACGCGGCCCCGAGAAGATGGTCGTCCGCTTGCACTCCGCCGTGCACAGCTGCGCTCGGACTCCATCCATCGGGAATCCATTGCGTCCGCCCAAATGGTGCATGGAACCAGCACTAGGCCAACCGTAGTTGCCTCGTCGGAGGTCGTGCAGTCCGCCTGGTGTCCGAACGCGCCGGCGGACGTGCAGCCCCTCCGTTGGCACGCCAATATTCGGGACGCATCATCGTCCCACGAGGCCATGGCACGGCGTGCCCGCCGTGCAAGGCACTGGGTGCGGAAGGCGGCGACGGACGTTGACGAGTCGGAGTCGCATTGTCCGGCGCCCCGTATGGGCATCAGTTCAGGCGTCGCAAGCGCAACGTGGTGAACGTCGGCGGCTCGTCCCCGGACGGATCCGTCATCGATCTGACATCCACCGGCACCCGTGAGCCGGCTCGGGTCTCATGCCCTACTCTACCTTGCCGCGACCGGACCAACATTCTGAGGAGCGTGGTCGGCCGCCGGACATGGCCAGGGCGGAGCCGGACGAGCTCCGTTTAAATTAGGTTTCACGTTGCAGGTAATAATATGAATTTGAGATTTCTAATTTGAAATATCCGGATGTGGAATGCATTTTTTGAGGCGTGTCCGGTCAGTGTCCGTGGATGCGCCCCGACGCGTCTACGGACGTTTGAAGGGTCAAACTTGTCAAGTGCGGCTGTAGATGCTCCAAGAGTCTTCTTTTTTAAAGAGTTCAACATAAGAGTCTGCCTTGTACGAGTAACATTGAGATGCCAGCGTCACAGCTTCAAAGTCGGTCCAGCCCGTGGTCCTCACTCTCGCCATCAGTCAGTCAATTCTGTTTCTCTGCCAAGAAGAGCAACAACTCTGGGCGGGCGTTACGTGGAGGCCAAGAAAAATCGAAAATCAATGGCTGTAGTGTACACATCGCCCGTGGAAAAGGATGTGAAGAATATATTTCCACTGGTTTGTAGTGCCTGTATATGGTTGCGGACAAGTCAAACATGCAAATCACCACCGGGCCATGACTCCACGTCGCGATCCATCGATCCGTCCATTCAGGCCACGACAACGATGATCAAGCAGAGGTCAACAAAGCCTCTCCATCAATTTTGCTGTACTATTGTTTGATGAAGAAGGTGACATTATTGTAGCCGGAAAAAAAAACTGGTTTGACAATGTAAATGCACAGCAGCACATCAGACTATGCTGAAAAGATCCCTCTCCCAACTCAAAAAGGAAAAATATCCCTCACCATTAACAACGGTTGATGTCTTCAGAGGAAAATTAAACGTCCATATAGTTTGAGGCAGGTAGCATTCTGTTCTGGTTGAAAACGTCCCTCAGTTATTCCAAAGCCAAACCGGTTTGACTTTGACCTTGCTAAGTACACCAGCACAGCAACTAATTAAGCTTAAAAACAGATAGCAGCCGAGGTTCGATTACATCAAATCTAGCGGGAGCAGGTCTCTTCTTCTGCACCCACCCTTCACCGTCACCATCACCACCACCATCCAACTAAAAATTGCATCAACAAACCATCAGACATGCTAGTAGAAAGCAACTCCTGGCACCTCCAAGAAACGAAATAAGGGGGGAAAAGGCGGAGGCCAATGATGATGATGATGATAATGTGGGAGGGAGGCGCATGCGAAAGCCATTCCTTGGAAGAAAATGGAATGCGGGGGCGGCGCCTTTCTGCTCACGCCGCCGCAGCAGCACCGCACGCCGCCCCTTCACGCCTTTCGTGTGGGTGTCCCCTCCCGGTGGGCCCGGCTTGGGGTCTTGCTGCTGCCGCGGGTGGGGCCGGGTGAGCAGTGTGGAAAAGGGGACGGGTCAAGCCGTCAAGGGGTAACTAAAGCGAACGATTCTGGGGTCAATTCGAAGGATAGGGTGCTCAATCGGCGACGTGGATGGATGGAGGGTAGCGAAAGGGCGCGAGGAAACAGCACGGAAGCTCGCCTCTCATACGGATTAGAGGGATCGGAAACTCTGGAAAGGAAAAATGCTTCCGCCGTCTGCATGTGGGGGCATATTCCCTGGCCGCCGCCGCCCCCCCCCCCGTCCCGTCGCCGGTTCCTTGCTCAACGAATTACTACTACTCCGCAGGATTTATTTAGCAGCAGCCTAGCTAGATTACGACAGGGTCAGCTAGATCAGACTCCTGATGTGTTGCAAATGTCAGACCAACTCCAACGCATGTGCCCAAAATGCATCTGCTTCGTGTCCTAGCGGACTCAGCACGAACGTAAAGCGGACTCACCGCGCGTCCTTTTGGTGTCTACAGCGTCTCCATCTGGCGGACGCCCAACTACCGCGGTCGTCTTTATTAATGACGACCGCTCGTCCCCCTCCCCTACACGCGGAGGAGGTGCAGCACCGGCAGCAGCTGCTGACGCCGGAGTAGCTCCACGACCCTGCCTACGCGTTCGACTATCCCACATGGGAGCAGTGGTTCACCTTCGAGCACGAGGAGGCCAGGAGGCACGTGCTGCATGGCTCCCCGCCGCCGCCCCTCGTCATGCACGACGAGGACCAGGAGGAGGAGGCCGCCTACCATGCGGCGCTGGCGACAGTCCTCCGCGAAAGCGACGAAGAGCAGCTCAAGGAGGAGGAGGAGGCATACCAGGCGCACATGGCGGAGCCCATGGCGCTCTCAGCGACCGGTGATTGCGTCGTGCCGCCGTTGAGGCCACCTTCCCCCATCAAGGCCAAGCCGGAGCCGGGGCCGACCCGTTGAGCGCTACACGTGGATAGGGGGAGTGCGCGAGTGGGTCAACGCGCTACCGATCTAGATGGGGGCTACACCGACGCAGGAGCAGGCCTACCTCGAGCAGTGGCGGCAGCGAAGGCTGGCCAGGGAGTGCCGCGAAGCGGGGGAGGAGCGCCTTGCCAGCGCTAGGCCAGCCCAGCCGGCGGCGGTACAGCCCGCGACGGAGGACGTTGCTCGAGCCTGGTTGACGGCGTTCCATTAGGCTCGCCCGCCGCCGACGCTCATCGACCTCACCGGCCCCGACGACGACGAGGATGCCTAGGGCAGCGCCCCCCCTCTTAGTTTATCTTTTTAATGTTTTAATTAATGTAAAAGTGGACTCGTGGACTCTCGTCGGCCTTTGTGGCCGGCATTAATGTTTTTTTCTAAATGTTGCCGGCAATGTTTCATTTTTGCGCGAGCACAAAAATGGGTCGAGCCAGCGTTGGGCGCAAGCGCATAACCAAACGCAAAAGCGAACATGGATTTGGGTTCAGATTGCGCCCTCCCTTCCCTTCCTTCCCTCCCTCACCTCCCCCCCCCCCCCCCCGTGCGGTGGCGCCGCCCCGCACCGGGAGCCCCCGCCCTCCTCCTACAGTTGCGCCTCACTTCCTCTCCCCTCCTCCGCCGTCGCCCGGGGCGTCACAGGGCAAAGCCCTTGTGGTGTGGCGACAGCGGCGATTTTCTCCTCAGATCTCGATCTGGTTGGGAGGCCGTGCTCCTTTCCGGCCAGATCGGCGGCGGTGGTGCAGATCGGCGGTGACATGGCTATGGTGTGGTGGTGGCGGTGGAGGATGGCACCAGCAACGGCGGATCTGGCCTTGACTCATTCGGGCTGATTCGTTGTGCTACCGATCTCAATCGCCGTCAGCGGTGCACTGCTCCTGGACTTGATCTGCAACACGAGGATGTCTGGGCTCTGGCCCTAGGCTTGGTGGTGGTGGCCTTCTTCTTCGTCGGAGTTGGTCGGTCGGCGGCGGCGGAACATGGCTGGTGGTAGCGGTAATGTTCTTTCTGGACCCCGGTGTCGGTGTCAAAACCGGCGGATCTCGGGTAGGGGGTCCCGATCTATGCGTCTAAGGCTAATGGTAACAGGAGGCAAGGGACACGATATTTTACCCAGGTTCAGGCCCTCTAGATGGAGGTAAAACCCTACTTCCTGCTTGATTGATCTTGATGAGATGAGTATTACAAGAGTTGATCTACCACGAGATCGAAGAGGCTAAACCCTAGAAGCTAGCCTATGATGATTATGATTGTCCCTCTTCAAGGAAATATGCCCTAGAGGCAATAATAAAGTTATTATTTATTTCCTTATTTCATGATAAATGTTTATTATTCATGCTAGAATTGTATTAACCGGAAACATGGTACATGTGTGAATACATAGACAAACATATAGTCACTAGTATGCCTCTACTTGACTAGCTCATTAATCAAAGATGGTTATGTTTCCTAACCATAGACATGTGTTGTCATTTGATTAATGAGGTCACATCATTAGGAGAATGATGTGATTCACATGACCCATTCCGTTAGCCTAGCACTTCATCGTTTAGTATGTTGCTATTGCTTTCTTCATGACTTATACATATTTATGTAACTATGAGATTATACAACTCCCATTTACCGGAGGAACACTTTGGGTGCTACCAAACGTCACAACGTAACTGGGTGATTATAAAGGAGTACTACAGGTGTCTCCAAAGGTACAAGTTGGGTTGGCGTATTTCGAGATTAGGTTTTGTCACTCCGATTGTCGGAGAGGTATCTCTGAGCCCTCTCGGTAATGCACATCACTATAAGCCTTGCAAGCAATGTAGCTAATGAGTTAGTTACGAAATGATGCATTACGTAACGAGTAAAGAGACTTGCCAGTAACGAGATTGAACTAGGTGTTGGATACCGACGATCGAATCTCGGGCAATTAACATACCGATGACAAAGGAAACAACGTATGTTGTTATGCGGTTTGACCGATAAAGATCTTCGTAGAATATGTAGGAGCCAATATGAGCATCCAGGTTCCGCTATTGGTTATTGACCAAGAATAGTTCTAGGTCATGTCTACATAGTTCTCGAACCCGTAGGGTCCGCACGCTTAAGGTTTCGATGACAGTTACATTGTAAGTTTATGAGTTTTGATGTACCGAAGGAGCTCGGAGTCCCGGATGAGATCGGGAACATGACAAGGAGTCTCGAAATGGTCGAGACGTAAAGATCGATATATTGGACGACTATATTCGAAGTTCGGAAAGGTTCCGAATGGTTCGGGTATTTTTTGGAGTACCGGAGAGTTACGGGAATTCGCCGGGGAGTATATGGGCTTTATTGGGCCATACGGGAATAGAGGAGAGAGGCCAAAACGAAGGAGGCGCGCAGCCCCCCTGTGGTCCGAATTGGACAAGGGGTGCGGCCCCCCTTTCCTTCCTCCTCTCCCCCTCTTTCCCCCTTTCTCCTACTCCAACAAGGAAGGAGGGAGTCCTACTCCCGGTGGGAATAGGACTCCCCTTGGCGCGCCCCTCCTAGGCCGGCCGCCTCCTTCCCCCCTTGCTCCTTTATATACGGGGGCAGGGGGGCACCTCTAGGACAATGACACAAGTTGATCTACGGATCATTCCTTAGCCGTGTGCGGTGCCCCCCTCCATCATATTCCACCTCGGTCATATTGTCGTGGAGTTTAGGCGAAGCCCTGCGCCGGTAGAACATCATCATCGTCACCACGCCGTCGTGCTGACGGAACTCATCCCCGAAGCTTTGCTGGATCGGAGCCCGGGGATCGTCATCGAGCTGAACGTGTGCTGAACTCGGAGATGCCGTACGTTCAGTACTTGGATCGGTCGGATCATGAAGACGTACGACTACATCAACCGCGTTGTCATAACGCTTCCGCTTTCGGTCTACAAGGGTATGTAGATTACACTCTCCCCTCTCGTTGCTATGCATCACCATGATCTTGTGTGTGCATAGGAATTTTTTTGAAATTACTACGTTACCTAAAAGTGGCATCCGAGCCTAGGTTTTATGCGTTGATGTTATATGCAGGAGTAGAACACAAGTGAGTTGTGGGCGATACAAGTCATACTGCTTACCAGCATGTCATACTTTGGTTCGGTGGTATTGTTGGATGAAGCGGTCCGGACCGACATTACGCGTACGCTTACGCGAGACTTGTTTCACCGCCGTGCTTTGCACACAGGTGACTAGCGGGTGTCTGTTTCTCCAACTTTAGTTGAACCTAGTGTGGCTACGCCCGGTCCTTGCGAAGGTTAAAACAACACTAACTTGACGAACTATCGTTGTGGTTTTGATGCGTAGGTAAGAACGGTTCTTGCTCAGCCCGTAGCAGCCACGTAAAATTTGCAACAACAAAGTAGAGGACGTCTAACTTGTTTTTGCAGGGCATGTTGTGATGTGATATGGTCAAGACGTGATGAGATATAAGTTGTTGTATGAGATGATCATGTTTTTGTTGAAGTTATCGGCAACTGGCAGAAGCCCTATGGTTGTCTCTTTGTTGCATAAGATGCAAGTGCCAAATAATTGCTTTACTTTATCACTATGCGATAGCAATAGTTGCAAGAGCAATAGTTGGCGAGACGACCATGTGACGACACATTGATATAGATCAAGATGATGAAGATCATGGTGTTGCGCCAGTGACGATAGAGATCATGACAGTACTTTCGAGATGGAGATCAAAGGCGCAAGATGATCATGGCCATATCATGTCACATATTTTGATTGCATGTGGTGTTTATCTGTTATACATCTTATTCTGTTTTGTTTGACGGTAGCATTATAAGATGATCTCTCACTAATTATCAAGAAGTGTTCTCCCTGAGTATGCACCGTTGCGAAAGTTCTTCGTGCTGAGACACCACGTGATGATCGGGTGTGATAGGCTCTACGTTCAAATACAACGGGTGCAAAATAGTTGCGCACGCGGAATACTCAGGTTAAACTTGACGAGCCTAGCATATACAGATATGGCCTCGGAACACGGAGACCGAAAGGTCGAACGTGAATCATATAGTAGATATGATCAACATAGTGATGTTCACCATTGAAACTACTCCATCTCACGTGATGATCGGACATGGTTTAGTTGATATGGGTCACGTAATCACTTAGAGGATTAGAGGGATGTCTATCTAAGTGGGAGTTCTTTAGTAATATGATTAATTGAACTTAAATTTATCATGAACTTAGTCCTGGTAGTATTTTGCAAATTATGTTGTAGATCGATAGCTTGCGTTGTTGTTTTCATATGTTTATTTTGATATGTTCCTGGAGAAAATTGTGTTGAAAGATGTTAGTAGCAATGATGCGGATTGGATTCGTGATCTGAGGTTTATCCTCATTGCTGCACAGAAGTATTATGTCCTTAATGCACCGCTAGGTGACAAACCTATTGCAGGAGCAGATACATACGTTATGAACGTTTGGCTAGCTCAATATGATGACTATTTGATAGTTTAGTGCACCATGCTTAACGGCTTAGAATCGGGACTTCAAAGACGTTTTGAACGTCATGGACCATATGAGATGTTCCAGGAGTTGAAGTTAATATTTCAAGCAAATACCCGAGTTGAGAGATATGAAGTCTCCAACAAGTTCTATGGCTAAAAGATGGAGGAGAATCGCACAACTAGTGAGCATGTGCTCAGATTGTCTGGGTACTACAATCGCTTGAATCAAGTGGGAGTTAATCTTCCAGATAAGATAGTGATTGACAGAATTCTCTAGTCACCATCACCAAGTTAGTAGAACTTTGTGATGAACTATAGCATGCAAGGGATGACGAAAATGATTCCCGAGCTCTTCGTGATGTTGAAATCGACGAAGGTAGAAATCAAGAAAGAGCATCAAGTGTTGATGATTGACAAGACCACTCGTTTCAAGAAAAGGGCAAAGGGATAGAAAGGGAACTTCAAGTAGAATGACAAGCAAGTTGTCACTCCCGTGAAGAAGACCAAAGCTGGACCAAAGCCTGAAACTGAGTGCTTACACTGCAAAGGAAATGGTCACTGGAAGCGGAAATGCCCTAAATATTTGGTGGATAAGAAGGATGGCAAAGTGAACAAAGGTATATTTGATATACAGGTGTTTGATGTGTGCCTTACTAGTGTTTATAGTAGCCCCTGAGTATTTTGATACTTGTTCGGTTGCTAAGATTAGTAACTCGAAACAGGAGTTACATAATAAACAGAGACTAGTTGAGGGGGAAGTGACGATGAGTGTTGGAAATAGTTCCAAGATTGATATGATCATCATCACACACTCCCTATACCTTCGGGATTAGTGTTAAACCTAAATAAATGTTATTTGGCGTTTGCGTTGAACATGAATATGATTTGATCATGTTTATTGCGATACGGTTATTCATTTAAAGTCAAAGAATAATTGTTGTTCTGTTTACATGAATAAAACCTTCAATGGTCATACACCCAATGAAAATAGTTTGTTGGATCTCGATCGTAGTGATACACATATTCATAATATTGATGCCAAAAGATGCAAAGTTAATAATGATAGTGCAACTTGTTTGTGGCACTGCCGTTTGGGTCATATCGGTGTAAAGCGCATGAAGAAACTCCATAAAAATGGATTTTCGGAATCACTTGGTTATGAATCATTTGATGCTTGCGAACCGTACCTTTTGGGCAAGATGACTAAAACTCCGTTCTCCGGAACAATGGAACAAGCTACTGACTTATTGGAAATAATACATACCGATGTATGCGATCCAATGAGTGTTGATGCTCGTGGCAAGTATCGTTATTTTCTGACCTTCACAAGATGATTTGAGCAGATATGGGTATATCTACTTGATGAAACATAAGTCTGAAATAGTTGAAAGGTTCAAAGAATTTCAGAGTGAAGTGGGAAAATCATCATAACAAGAAAATAAAGTTTCTGCGATCTGATCGCGGAGACGAATATTTGAGTTACGAGTTTGGTCTTCAATTAAAACAATGTGGAATAGTTTCACAGCTCACGCCACCTGGAACACCATAATGTTATGGTGTGTCCAAACGTCATAATCGTACTTTACTAGATATGGTGCGATCTATGATGTCTCTTATCAGTTTACCACTATCGTTTTGGGGTTATGCATTAGAGACAGTTGCATTCACTTTAAATAGGGCACCATCGAAGTCCGTTGAGACGACGCCTTATGAACTGTGGTTTGGCAAGAAACCAAAGTTGTCGTTTCTTAAATTTTGGGGCTGCGATGCTTATGTGAAAAAGTTTCAACCTGATAAGCTCGAACCCAAATCGGAGAAGTGCGTCTTCATAGAATACCCAAAGGTAACTATTGGGTACACCTTCTATCACAGATCCGAAGGCAAGTTATTCGTTGCTAAAATGGATCCTTTCTAGAGAAGAAGTTTCTCTCGAAAGAAGTGAGTGGGAGGAAAGTAGAGCTTGATAAGGTAATTGTACCTTCTCCCAAATTGGAAAGTAGTTCATCACAGAAATCAGTTCCTGTGATTCCTACACCAATTAGTGAGGAAGCTAATGATGATGATCATGAAACTTCAGATCAAGTTACTACAAAACCTCATAGGTCTTCCAAAGTACAGTCCGCACCAGAGTGGTACGGTAATCCTGTTCTGGAAGTCATGTTACTAGACCATGATGAACCTACGAACTATGAGGAAGCGATGATGAGCCCAGATTCCGCGAAATGGCTTGAGGCCATGAAATCTGAGACATGATCCAGGTATGAGAACAAAGTGTGGACTTTGGTGGAGTTGCCCGATAATCGGCAAGCCATGTTGTATAAATGGATCTTCAAGAGGAAGACAGACGTTGATACTAGTGTTACTATCTACAAAGCTCGACTTGTCACAAAAAGGTTTTCGACAAAGTTCAAAATGTTGACTACAATGAGATTTTCTCAACTGTAGCGATGCTTAAGTCTGTTCGAATCATGTTAGCAATTGCCACATTTTATGAAATCTGGCAAATGGATGTCAAAACTGCATTCCTTAATGGATTTATTAAAGAAGAGTTGCATATGATGCAACCAGAAGGTTTTGTCAATCCTAAAGGTGCTAACAAATTGTGCAAGCTCCAGCAATCCATCTATGGACTGGTGCAAGCATCTCGGAGTTGGAATATACGCTTTGATGAGTTGATCAAAGCATATGGTTTTATACAGACTTTTGAAGAAGCCTGCATTTACAAGAAAGTGAGTGGGAGCTCTGTAGCATTTCTAATATTATATGTGGATGACATATTGTTAATTTGAAATGATATGGAAATTCTGGATAGCATGAAAGGATACTTGAATAAGAGTTTTTCAAAGCAAGACCTCGGTGAAGCTGCTTACACATTGAGCATCAAGATCTACATAGATAGATCAAGACGCTTGATAAGATTTTTCGATGAGTACATACCTTGATAAATTTTTGAAATAGTTCAAAATGGAACAGTCAAAGAAGGAGTTCTTGCCTGTGTTACAAGGTGTGAAGTTGAGTAAGACTCAAGACTCGACCATTGCAGAAAATAGAGAGAGAATGAAAAGTCATTCCCTATGCCTCAGTCATAGGTTCTATAAAGTATGCTATGCTGTGAACCAGACCTATTGTATACCTTGCTCTGTGTTTGGCAAAGGAATACAATTTTGATGTAATAGTAGATCACTGGACATGGGTCAAGAATATCCTTAGTGAAGACTAAGGAGATATTTCTCGATTATGGAGGTGATAAAAAAGCCCGTCGTAAAAGTTACAACGATACAAGCTTTTACACCAATCCAAATGACTCTAAGTCTCAATCTGGATACATATTGAAAGTGGGAGCAATTAGCTAGAGTAGCTCCGTACAGAGCATTGTGGACATAAAATATTTGCGAAATACATACGGCTCTGAATATGACAGACACATTGACTAAGTTTCTCTCACGAGCAAAACATGATCATACCTTAGTACTCTTTTGGGTGTTAATCACATAGCGATGTGAACTAGATTATTGACTCTAGTAAACCCTTTGGGTGTTGATCACATGATGATGTGAACTATGGGTATTAATCACATGCAGATGTGAATATTGGTGTTAAATCACATAGTGATGTGAACTAAATTATTTACTCTAGCGCAAGTGGCAAACTGAAGGAAATATGCCCTAGAGGCAATAATAAAGTTATTATTTATTTCCTTATTTCATGATAAATGTTTATTATTCATGCTAGAATTGTATTAACCGGAAACATGATACATGTGTGAATACATAGACAAACATATAGTCACTAGTATGCCTCTACTTGACTAGCTCATTAATCAAAGATGGTTATGTTTCCTAACCATAGACATGTGTTGTCATTTGATTAATGAGGTCACATCATTAGGAGAATGATGTGATTGACATGACCCATTCCGTTAGCCTAGCACTTGATCATTTAGTATGTTGCTATTGCTTTCTTCATGACTTATACATGTTCCTGTAACTATGAGATTATGCAACTCCCGTTTACCGGAGGAACACTTTGAGTGCTACCAAACGTCACAACGTAACTGGGTGATTATAAAGAAGTACTACAGGTGTCTCCAAAGGTACATGTTGGGTTGGCGTATTTTGAGATTAGGTTTTGTCACTCCGATTGTCGGAGAGGTATGTCTGGGCCATCTCGGTAATGCACATCACTATAAGCGTTGCAAGCAATGTAGCTAATGAGTTAGTTACGAAATGATGCATTACGTAACGAGTAAAGAGACTTGCCAGTAACGAGATTGAACTAGGTGTTGGATACCGACGATCGAATCTCGGGCAAGTAACATACCGATGACAAAGGGAACAACGTATGTTGTTATGCGGTTTGATCGATAAAGATCTTCGTAGAATATGTAGGAGCCAATATGAGCATCCAGGTTCCGCTATTGGTTATTGACCAAGAATAGTTCTAGGTCATGTCTACATAGTTCTCGAACCCGTAGGGTCCGCACGCTTAAGGTTTCGATGACAGTTATATTATGAGTTTATGAGTTTTGATGTACCGAAGGAGTTCGGAGTCCCAGATGAGATCGGGGACATGACGAGGAGTCTCGAAATGGTCGAGACGTAAAGATCGATATATTGGACGACTATATTCGGAGTTCGGAAAGGTTCCGAATGATTCGGGTATTTTTCGGAGTACCGGAGAGTTACAGGAATTCGCTGGGGAGTATATGGGCCTTATTGGGCCATACGGGAATAGAGGAGAGAGGCCAAAAGGAAGGAGGCGCGCAGCCCCCCTGTGGTCCGAATTGGACAAGGGGTGCGGCCCCCCTTTCCTTCCTCCTCTCCCCCTCTTTCCCCCTTTCTCCTACTCCAACAAGGAAGGAGGGAGTCCTACTCCCGGTGGGAGTAGGACTCCCCTTGGCGCGCCCCTCCTAGGCCGGCCGCCTCCTCCCCGCCTTGCTCCTTTATATACGGGGGCAGGGGGGCACCTCTAGGACAACGACACAAGTTGATTTACGGATCGTTCCTTAGCCGTGTGCGGTGCCCCCCTCCACCATATTCCACCTCGGTCATATCGTCGCGGAGTTTAGGCGAAGCCCTGCACCGGTAGAACATCATCATCGTCACCACGCCGTCGTGCAGACGGAACTCATCCCGAAGCTTTGCTGGATCGGAGCCCGGGGATCGTCATCGAGCTGAACGTGTGCTGAACTCGGAGGTGCCGTACGTTCGGTACTTGGATCGGTCGGATCGTGAAGACGTACGACTACATCAACCGCGTTGTCATAACGCTTCCGCTTTCGGTCTACAAGGGTATGTAGATTACACTCTCCCCTCTCGTTGCTATGCATCACCATGATCTTGTGTGTGCGTAGGATTTTTTTTGAAATTACTACGTTCCCTAAAACCTCTATGGACTAAACCCTCCGGTTTATATAGACACCGGAGGGGGCTAGGGTTTACATAGAGTCGGTTACAAAGAAGGAGATCTAATATCCTGATTGCCAAGCTTGTCTTCCACGCAAAGGAGAGTCCTATCCGGACACGGGAGGAAGTCTTGAGTCTTGTATCTTCACGGTCCAACAGTCCGGCCAAAGTATATAGTCTGGCTGTCCGGATACCCCCTAATCCAGGACTCCCTCAGTAGCCCCTGAACCAGGCTTCAATGACGATGAGTCCGGCGCGCTGTTTTTCTTTGGCATTACAAGGCGGGTTCCATCTCCGAATACTCCAAAGTACCTATTGTGATAAACAGTGTCCGGCTTCCCATCAATGTTGTACTCCTCGACTTTTGTGCTTCATTAATGGTCATCTCCACGCGTCGAACGAATACGAGGAGCCGGAGCATTTTTGCATTTGCCACCCCGGCCCTGCAGGCAAACCGTCTATTTGAAGAGATGGGGATCCTCAGATCCAAACCTCACCTTCTTCCCTTGAGCGAGCATTTAGCAGAGCTCGCCCGAAAAAAACCATTCCAACATGGCCGGTCGCCGCGGCTCCTCTTCTCGCTCCCTTAGCTCTAAGCGAGGTGATTGGGAAGAGTGTTTTGTTCCCCATAGCCGTTTAGTAGTGTTGCAGACCCAAGGGTTTCTTCTGCCGGCGTTCATGGTCCCCATCCGAGCCAGACTAGCCACCTATGATGGTGGGGAGCAAGCGGAGAGATTTCCTAGCCCATCTCAGGGGGAGTGAGTATGCCTCATCCCCTATTTGCTAAGAGGCATCGGGTTTCCGATCTACCCATTCCTTCGCGGGCTCCTGGAGTTCTATGGCCTCCAATTGCACAACTTTACCCCCGCATCCGTGCTGCACATCGCAGGATACGTTGCCTTTTGCGAATTATTTCTGGGCTGCGAGGCTCACTTCGAGTTATGGAAGAAGCTATTCTGCCTCGTCCCTCGCAGCCAGGGGGAATCTATATGTCAAGTGGGCGGAGCCAAAATATGGCGCGTCGCCGAGACCGGATACCTGTCCGGTACTCCCAAGAAGGCACCTGAGAACTGTCCCTCGGAGTGGTTTTATGTTGATGACGTTCCCCTTCCGGATCCAATCCGGCCGGGCCTCCCTGAGCTCAATAACGCTCCGCGGAAGACACGCCGAAGTTGGCGCCCTCGGGGCCCCCAAGAGGAAGATACTAGAGAAGTCCACTTCCTGATGAGCAAGATAAAGACACTGGCCAAATCCGGGCCGACAATAGTCGAGGTTATGGCAATATGCATAATGCGGGGGGTGCAGCCACTTCAATATCGTGGGAAGCCCATGTGACACTACAATGGGGAAGATGATGCCACTCACTGTGGTCGTAAAGGTCCGGACTTCGCCACTGATCTGGCAAGAATATTGTCCAATTTGTATAAAGGAGAAGAAGAAGAATTCCTTCGCATTAAACCGCGGGATGGATTTTCCATGTACAACCCCCCAAGCTGGGTAAGTCGTCACTCTTTCCCCCACTCTATTCATTCTGGCGCTCTTCATCATGATATTTTACCTCGATATTTCTGAGTAGGAACTGAGGAGGGTCGTGGAAGGATTCAACAGCCCCTCCCCGCAGCCAGAGGACCCCGAAAGGGCCTTCGATCCAGGACTTGAAGAAGATCCGGATATATCTGTGGAGCTTGTCAACGGGACATTTTATCTGGCCAGCTATGATGGCGCCTCGGTGGCCATTATCGCCGACTATCCCGAACTACTACCTGCATCGCGTGTAAGCAAAGCCGAAACCTTACCCTCTGAAGACAACTCCTTTCTGATACCATGCCTTATGCATAAAATATCGTATTTTTATAGAGACGGCCATCAGAACACGGCGCCGAGCCCCTGGGGACTCGTCGGCAAAGGGCGTCCGGCTCAGGCAAGCTTAAGAGGAAGGCGGTTAGGGCCGAAACACCGTTACAGAGGTATGATAAAAACCTGCTCTGTGGTTATCGTGTTTGAAGTGTAACAACGTCCTTCACGTTCTGGCAGAAAGAGGAGTTGCCGGACTATATCCGGAGATCCTACCGGTCACGCCTCTACTAGCCGGATTTCAGAACCGGCTTCGAGAGAGGAGGCCGATGCGGGGCCGATGCTGAATTGTCCTTCGACGGAGGATGCGGATATGTTCTCCGCCACAAATTCCGAAGTAGAGAGTGCCATGAATCACCGGCGCCGACGGGCCGTACGTCGCAATAGCGTCTTTTCCGAAGAGGCATTTAATGCTTTCAATTCGGGAGACGCATACATCCGAGCTGCTCAAGGCGGGCTCGCCCGAGCGATGGACCAGTATGCAAAAGATATATGGGTAAGGAAATTTGATAAGCATGTATAGCAGTAGCCCCTGAGACTTGAAACGGTTGGAACAACTGATTTAAGGATCATTTTATGCACATGTTCTTGTGGAGAAGAATACCCAATTGTCTCAAGAGGTGGAGGAGTGCAAGACCCAGCTGAGGGCGGCGGTTGCCAAACTAGAGGAATCCCAGAAGGCCTCATTTGGTAACATTTGTCTCAATAGAGAAATCTAAAGGAATGTACCAGTTAGTAATTGGCTTGCTTCGTAAGTCTAACAGAAAATTCTGCAGACAATCTCGGGACGAATCCGGAAATCGTAAGAGATAGTGAGTCGCATCTCCAAAGACAGCTGAAGGCTAGCGAGCGTGTGCTTACGCAGGTTAGGCAGGAGAAAAACAATCTCCAAGATGCCAACGTCCGACTGGGCATCGAATTATCAGATGTTCGAGCTCAGCTGGCGGACTCCATGAAGGCGAACAGAAGGCTTCGTCGCGGCATTTACAGTAAGTGCCAAAACAAACTGCAATACGGCTCGGCGAGGAAGCATATTAAAAGAGTTTATATCTGTAGGTATGTTGACGGGCCGTCCTGAAGAGGAGATGCCCGGGTCCGCAGGCGATTTACTGCAAGACCTCTCACAACTGCACGAACGAGTTCGGTAGGTGATGCAGGGTATTGCCCAGGCCTTGTGGCCATCCACTTCCCTGCTAACAGGCATGGGGGAGCTCGTGGATATTCTCCAAGGAGCACAGCGGCGCTTCCGTTTGTGGAAGATTTCAGCCTGCCGACAAGGTGCAAGGAAAGTCTGGGCCATGGTGAAGACGCGCTACACCAAGCTTGACCCGAACCATATGGCCGAAGTCGGACCGGCGGAGCCAGATGGGCAAGAAATTCCCGTGAGTCTGGTGTATGACCAGGTAGCATTAGCCGCAAAGTATTCCCAACAGGATTGCAAGCTAGATAGCCTGTTGGACAGTATAGAGGAAGAATATAGTAAGTCCAAGTGACTATGTAATTCAATGGACATATGTAGTCCCTAGCCGGATTAGAAATCATTTGTCATGGTGGACCTTTTTGCTTCAGCCGCCGGATCCGACAGTCCGGGGTGTATCCGAATACCCGCTCAGTTATTCAGAACCGGGGTATGCGTGGAAACCAGGCGTAGGGGTCATAAGTGCTTGAACAGACAAGTACCCAACTAGTTATGTTATATTACATGGGTAGTAAGAAACATCTTCCAGGGAGAATAGTTCCGTTAGGGGTTCCTTTTCCTGGGTACGCATGCATCCATGTGCATGTCCGGACTGCGAACAGAAACGCAGGATACAAAACTTCTGGGGGTTCACGTTGTAATAAACGAAAGAAACATCTTTTGTTCACCGACCAAATATTCCCTTAAGAACGCTAGCTTTCGGCTTCACCCAGTCTTAGGTACACATCCGGCTGAACCGGCAGTAACAATCACAGAGTTGCTCCCCTTATGCCCTAGCCGAATTAACGGGAACATAGGGCATAAACACAAGAGCCAGGCAACCCAGCATGGTCACATCTTAAGTCATATCGATGCATATAATGGTGAAGAAAAGGCACATATGGAAAAAGAACGCATATGTGATAGGCAAGACGCCATGAAAATAATTATATTTAGCTTCTGTATAGGAAACCCCCAGGTATGGTTTACAAACATGGTGCGGCCGGAGTGATCCGAGCATCCGCACTGTATTGAATACTTTGTGTGAAGAAGGAAAAAAGGCGAGAAAGGAAAAAGGGGAGGAACATAATTAAAAGGGGCGGGGGTAAGGAGACGAACACTGAGTTCGGTACTAGGCGTAGAATCTCCGGAGTCTGGCCGCGTTCCATGGGTTCGGCTCGAGTCTGTTATCGGATGCATTGCGCAGGCGGTACGCTCCTCCGGTGAGAACTTTGTCAATAATGAAGGGACCCTCCCACTTAGGTTTGAGCTTGTCCTTCTTCTTCTCCGGTAGGCGTAGAACGAGTTCGCCAATATTATAAGTTTTGGCCCGCACTTCTTTGCTTTGATACCGTCAAGCCTGCTGCTGATAGAATGCGGAACGGGCTTTTGCGACGTCGCGCTCCTCCTCCAGGGCATCTAAGTTTTCCTGCCGATCTAACTCGGCTTCCTTCTCTTCGTACATGCGCACGCGAGGTGAGTCATGGATTATGTCGCAGGGTAGTACTGCTTCTGCGCCGTACACCATAAAAATGGTGTGTATCCGGTGGTGCGATTCGGCGTGGTCTGCAGCCCCTAGAGTACAGAGTTGAGCTCCTCGACCCAGTGCGTGTCTGATTCTGTCAAGGACCGCACTAGTCAGGGTTTGATGCCGCTCATGATGAGGCCGTTTGCATGTTCGACCTGGCCGTTTGTTTGGGGATGGTAGACGGAGGCATAATCGAGCTTGATGCCCATGTTGCCGCACCAAGTTTTCACTTCATCAACTGTGAAGTTTGAGCCATTGTCAGTGATGATGCTGTGGGGGACGCCGTAACGGTGTACAACCCCTGATATGAAGTCTATCACTGGCCCGGATTCGGCCGTTTTGACTGGTTTGGCTTCTATCCATTTGGTGAACTTGTCCACCATGACCAATAAGTATTTTTTCTTATGGCTTCCCCCTTTAAGTGGTCCAACCATATCCAGCCCCCAAACTGCGAATGTCCAAGTAATGGGGATTGTTTGGAGAGCGGTAGGGGGCATATGGGTCTGACTGGCAAAGAGCTGGCAACCGACGCAATGTTGGACAAGGTCCTGTGCATCTGCTCGGGCTGTCGGCCAATAAAAGCCTGTACGGAAGGCCTTGCTGACAAGTGCCCGAGCCGTAGCGTGGTGCCCGCCGAGTCCGACATGGATTTCAGCCAAGAGCTGCCGCCCTTCCTCTTCCGAGATGCATCTTTGGAGCACTCCGATCGCACTTTTCTTATAGAGTTCTCCCTCATGGACTTTGTAGGCCTTGGAAGGCCGCACAATACAACGTGCTTCATTTTGGTCCTCGGGGAGCTCCTGCCTATTTAGGTAGGCCAAGAAAGGCTCGGTCCACGAGGCAATTACAGCCATGATTTCATGGGCCGAAGGTGTTATTTCGGTGGCGGAGCCTCCGATTGCGTCAGATGGTTCGGAATCCGGGGTTGTATTCCGATCCGAGCCATTGTTGCCAGACTTCCCTTTCCATACCACGGATGGCTTGAACAGTCTTTCCAGGAATATGTTAGGTGGGGACAGGGTCGCGTTTAGCGCCGATGCGGGCAAGGATATCCACCGCTTGATTGTTTTCTTGAGCCACATGGTGGAATTCGAGCCCCTCGAACCGAGCTGACATTTTGAGGACGGCATTATGGTAGGCTGCCATTTTTGGATCCTTGGCATCAAAGTCTCCGTTTATTTGTGATATTGCAAGGTTTGAATCCCCGCGCACCTCCAGGCGTTGAATGCCCATAGAGACTGCCATCCGAAGACCATGCAACAGAGCCTCGTATTCGGCTGTGTTGTTGGAGTCTGTGTATAATATTTGGAGTACGTATTGGACCGTGTCTTCGGTGGGGGAAGTCAGGACTACACCTGCTCCCAATCCGGCCAGCATTTTAGAGCCATCGAAGTGCATGATCCAATTAGAGTACGCATCATACTCTTTAGGAGTTCGGCTTCTGTCCATTCGGCGACAAAGTCAGCCAATACTTGCGACTTAATAGCCCTCCATGGTTTGTATGTTATGTCGAAGGGAAGGAGCTCAATGGCCCATTTAGCAATCCGTCCCGTGGCGTCGCGGTTGTTTATTATGTCGTTGAGTGGTACTTCTGAGGTCACCATAATCGAACACTCCTGGAAGTAGTGTCGTAGCTTCTGGGATGCCATGAAGACCGCGTATGCTATCTTTTGATAGTTTGATTATCGAGATTTGCATGGGATGAGGACAGTGGAGACGTAATATACCGACTTTTGGAGCGGGAATTAGTATCCGTCTGCTTCTCGCTCGACAACGAGCACTGCACTTACAACTTGATGTGTTGCAGCTATGTACAGTAGCATAGGTTCGCCAATATTTGGCGCTGTCAGGACTGGATTACTAGCCAATAGGGTATTTATTTCATCCAGTCCAGCCGTGGCTGCATCCGTCCACACGAAGTGTTCGGTGCATCGAAGAAGGCGGTAAAGAGGTAGTGCCTTTTCTCCTAATTGGGAGATAAAGCGGCTTAAGGCAGCCACGCATCCAGCTAGTTTCCGGATATGCTTGAGGTCTGTTGGGATAGCCAACTGCAACAGAGCTCGGATTTTCGCTGGATTTGCTTCGATTCCTCTATTGGAAACGATGAAGCCGAGCAACTTCCCGGAGGGTATGCCAAAAACACATTTTTCTGGGTTTACCTTGATGTCGTATGTTCGGAGGTTGTCGAACGTAAGTCTTAAGTCATCTATTAAAGTTTCAACGTGTCTTGTTTTTATGACCACATCGTCCACATATGCGTCCACCATTTTTCCGACTTGCTTCTCCAGGCATGTTTGAATCATGCGTTGATAGGTTGCGCCGGCATTTTTAAACCCGAAAGGCGTAGTGTTGAAGCAGAAGGGACCATATGGCGTTATGAAGGCCGTTGCGGCTTGGTCGGTGTCAGTGTCAAAACCGGCGGATCTCGGGTAGGGGGTCCCGAACTGTGCGTCTAGGCGGATGGTAACAGGAGACAAGGGACACGATGTTTTACCCAGGTTCGGGCCCTCTCGATGGAGGTAAAACCCTACGTCCTGCTTGATTGATATTGATATTGTGGATGTTTACAAGAGTGGATCTACCACAAGATCAAGGAGGCTAAACCCTAGAAGCTAGCCTATGGTATGATTGTAATGGTTGTTGTTGTGTCCTACGGACTAAAGCCATCCGGTTCATATAGACACCGGAGAGGGCTAGGGTTACATAGAGTCGGTTACAATGGTAGGAGATCTACATATCCTTATCGCCAAGCTTGCCTTCCACGCCAAGGAAAGTCCCATCCGGACACGGGACGAAGTCTTCAATCTTGTATCTTCATAGTCTTGGAGTCCGGTCGATGATGATAGTCCGGCCGACGATAGTTCGGCCGATGATGGTAGTCCACTACAAGAAATATGTCAACTTATGACCTTCTGTCAGTGACCCTGGAAGAATTGGTCATAGATTTATGACCATTTGAGACCAATTGGTCAAAAGCTGTTCGAGGGGCTCCAAACCCTAAACCATTGCGACCATTTTGGTCAGAAAGGTCATAATTTCCTTACATGAAATGGTCATAAAGCTAACAGCGCTAGTCCGCTGCCTTATTTCTAGTTGTTAACGACCAATATAGATGGTCATAGACTTGTAAATTGTGGTGGGTTGCTATGACTAGGCGCCACCTCATCAGTTTTGCCTATGTGTCATGTCCATGTGGCAGTTTTTGCCCTAGGTTGTGAAGCAACCTATATTTCTATCATTCCCAAAATTCCCAAAAAAATCTCATAAATTCTTTGGGTCATATCTTCGTCAAATATGTAAAAACCTTCCTTGCCTAGTTCAAAAATAATTCAAAAATATTCATTTTCCTATTCTGTTCAGAGTAACAGTTTGTGAAGGAAGTACCACTTTGGCATGTCCAAATAGTATCCATTTTCTACAGTGCTTTCCTATGCCCAAATAACCATCCTCCACCAAATGCCAGCTCAATCCATTCATTATTTTGAGCCGAGCTTCAACATTCGTATTTATGTCCAGTGTGGTGGTTTGCAAAGCAAGTACCACCTAGGCTCCTCCTTTTGAGCTGAAAATTTGTGAAAACGGTCCTCTTAGTAACTGATCATCCTCAGCCAAAACTCACGCCCATTAGCCATGTACATTCCCGTACCGCTAATCAAACACTTGGCTGCTAATTCATGTTTGAGCATCGATTGGTCTTCTCGTGAGAATCTTATGTTGTAATTTTCTTCCTAGCACCAACCTAGGGAGTGCCCAACCCACTAGACATGCCTAGGCCGCCCAGAACACATGGCAACGCCACGGTCACGCGGTGACCACGCGGCGGGCATGCGAGTTTACGCGCTCTAGAGTTGGGGCCCTCGGCCACCGCCCAAACCTCGACGTATCGCCACCAAACCATGTATTTATGATTAAATAGGTCCTTATGTAACTAGAAATGATTTTTGGAAAAAAATAAATAGCAAACTATGAGGCAGCTGCAATTCAAATTTGACCCGCTTCCAACTGAATCGGCAGAAATTTGTCTTTTTCACGAGAGGTGGATCAAAACATTTTACACCAGACCATTTTGTCAATTGTGCATTAAATATGGCCTAGTATTTTATAAAAATGATTTGGTCCAATTTTGCAACAATTATTTGGTAGTTCCTTCACAAAAAAACCTCCTTTCGGGCACTCGAAAAATGGAAAATGGTTTTTTCGTCCAACGAAAATGAAAACTTCCTTAGGCAACATTGTTTGCTATTCCAATATGCACCCTTGTTCACAATATGAGATCATTTGAACAAACTATGCCATGAATGTGGCCATAAGATTGATCATTTGGCTTGAAAGCCATGAATCTTCACACTTGATAGCTCATTTCTGAGAACACTTTTTTAAAACAATTACCGTATTACAAGTTTATTATTTTTCCTGGAAACTTGGTCACATATAATGACACGATGCGAAGGTTTTCCAATTTTTTGATTTTTTTTTGAATTTTTTATGCCCGTTTCAAAATGCGGTCAAAACGGCGGGCTTGACCGTTCCTAGCTAGTGGTTGAATCTTGGAATTTTTTTGGTGTTTCTATGATTAAATAGATACTTATGTACCTAGAAATGATTTTTGGAAAAAATAAAGAGCAAACTATGAGGCAGCTACAGTTCAAATTTGACCCGTTTCCAACTAAATCGACGATAATTTGTCTTTTTCATCAGAGGTGGATCAAAACTTTTTTCACCCAACCATTTTGTCAATTGTGCATTATATATGGCCTAGTATTTTATAAAAATGATTTGGTACAATTTTTCAACAATTATTTGGTAGTTCCTTCACAAAAAAAACTCATTTCGGGCACTCGGAAAATGAAAAATGGTTTTTTCATCCAACGAAAATGAAAACTTCCTTAGGCAACATTGTTTGCCATTCTAATATGCACCCTTGTGCACAATATGAGATCATTTGAACAAACTATGCCATGAATGTGGCCATAAGATTGATCATTTGGCTTGAAAGCCATGAATCTTCACATTTGATAGCTCGTTTCTGAGAACACTTTTTTAAAATAATTACCGTATTACAAGTTTATTATTTTTCCTGGAAACTTGGTCACATATAATGACACAATGCGAAGGTTTTCCAATTTTTTGATTTTTTTTTGAATTTTTATGCCCGTTTCAAAATTCGATCAAAACGGCGGGCTTGACCGTTCCTAGCTAGTGGTTAAATCTTGGAATTTTTTTTGGTGTTTCTATGATTAAATAGATACTTATGTACCTAGAAATGATTTTTGGAAAAAATAAAGAGCAAACTATGAGGCAGCTACAGTTCAAATTTGACCCGTTTCCAACTGAATCGACGATAATTTGTCTTTTTCATCAGAGGTGGATCAAAACTTTTTTCACCCAACCATTTTGTCAATTGTGCATTATATATGGCCTAGTATTTTAGAAAAATGATTTGGTCCAATTTTGCAACAATTATTTGGTAGTTCCTTCACAAAAAAACCTCATTTCAGGCACTCGGAAAATGAAAAATGGTTTTTTCGTCCAACGAAAATGAAAACTTCCTTAGGCAACATTGTTTGCCATTCTAATATGCACCCTTGTGCACAATATAAGATCATTTGAACAAACTATGCCATGAATGTGGCCATAAGATTGATCATTTGGCTTGAAAGCCATTGATCTCCACACTTGATAGCTCGTTTCTGAGAACACTTTTTTAAAATAATTGCCGTATTACAAGTTTGTTATTTTTCCTGGAAACTTGTCCACATATAATGACACAATGCGAAGGTTTTCCAATTTTTTGATTTTTTTTGAATTTTTTATGCCCGTTTCAAAATGCGGTCGAAACGGCGGGAATGACCGTTCCTAGCAAGTGGTTAAATCTTGGAATTTTTTTGGTGTTTCTATGATTAAATAGATACTTATGTAACTAGAAATGATTTTTGGAAAAAATAAATAGCAAACTATGAGGGAGCTGCAGTTCAAATTTGACCCGCTTCCAACTGAATCGGCGACAATTTGTCTTTTTCACGAGAGGTGGATCAAACCTTTTTACACCCAACCATTTGGTCAATTGTGCATTAAATATGTCCTAGTATTTTAGAAAAATGATTTGGTCCAATTTTGCAACAATTATTTGGTAGTTCCTTCACAAAAAAACCTCCTTTCGGGCACTCGGAAAATGAAAAATGGTTTTTTCTTCCAAAGAAAATGAAAACTTCCTTAGGCAACATTGTTTGCCATTCTAATATGCACCCTTGTGCACAATATGAGATCATTTGAACAAACTATGCCATGAATGTGGCCATAAGATTGATCATTTGGCTTGAAAGCCATTGATCTCCATACGTGATAGCTCGTTTCTGAGAACACTTTTTTAAAATAATTGCAAAGAAAATGAAAACATTCTTAGGTAACATTCACCATTGTGCACAATATAAAATAATTTCTTTGAATTTTTCATGTGAAAAAGTAGAATAAAAACAAAAGAATGTCGAGGTAGATGCTTTTTTGAAACACAATTTGTCTTTTTGATGAGAGGTGGATCGAAAGCATTTTACATCTAAAGATTTGGTCAACTGTACATAAAATGCTGTCTTATAGTTTTGGAAAATGGAGTGGTGCTGTAAACATTTTTGGCACTCCGAAAATAGAAAATGATTCCCCCCCCCCTAAAAACTCATTTCTCATAACAATTTTTAAAAGATATTTGTCTTATTCCAATTCCAAGTTTGTTAGTTTTCCTAAAAACTATGTCACATTTGGTGGCACAATGAGAATGTTTCTTTTTGAATTTCTCATATCATAAAAATATTTATATGATTCAACACCTTTTTTTGAAAAAAAATATGGTTCAACACCTTATTTTTAGTCAATTACGACCAATTTAGAAGGTCATAACGTGTACTGGGTTCTGATTGGTCCATTGACATGTCACGCGGATCGTGCTCAAACACCGTCGGATGCTCTCGGATCCGACGGCAGCCCTTTCTCCCTCACCCCCTTCCCCTCTTTGTCTCAAAAAAAAGAAAAAAAAAGAAAACTCCCTCACCCTCTCACCCCACGAACCCTAGCGCTCCAGATCCGCCACCCACCTCACGCGCTCCCACATCGCCGCCGCCACCCCGTCGATCCCATCCCTCCCGATTCAGATCCGACCCCGCCGCCCGCGCCCGCGTGCCACCCGCTCCTCCTCGCCTCCTGGAGGACGTCCGCCGCTCTTCCTTCGCCCATCCCGGAGGCCTCAGTCGGCGCCCTCCGCCGCAGGGCCGCCGCGCTCATCCCGCCCTCAGCGCCGCACCTCCTTTTCCTCATGGCCTCGCACCTCCCCGATCCAGGTTCCTCGCACGCTCACCGCTTCGCCTCCGTCTCCCACCACGCCGCACGCCCCACGCCGGAAAAGGGAAGGCGAGCCACCTTCGCCCTCCCCTCGCCCCCGCGCTGGTCCCGTTGCCGAGCCCAGTTCCCCTCACTTCTCCGTCCAGGCACCGTCGCCATCAATCGATCTCCCGAGCAAGCGACCTTCCTCCCCGATCTACTCGTTGGCTATGGCGGACGAGCCGGAGGGGCGAGGGGAGGGGGAGCATGGACGCCAACTGGCGCCCCACCCAAGACTCAGGTCCCGCCACCGCGGCCGTCGGAGGCGGGGTTGACCCGAACGCACCGGCGCCCCATCGCCGGAGGCCACTGGCGCTTCAGGCTCCAGCCCGACGCTCGCGCCAGGATCGTTAGTAAGATATAAGCGGCGACCTCAATCTTTGATTTGATCCTTCATCCCCTTGATTTATTGGAGCACTCCTTCCAGATCCAGTCGCACTCCTCATTCAGCTCCATGTCTCCTGGTGCGGCGGCATAGTGAGAGGATGTGAACGCGCGGCCGCCCAAGGGTGGTGGTGGTGGTGATCTGCCCGCTCGTCCCTCGTCCTCATCACCGGCCTCTCCGAGGTCGCTGCTGGGGCAATCTCCATGGGCCCTTGAGGGTAATTTCTGATCCCTCCTCTGCAATTGTAATTCTATAGTAATATAAGGCTTCCATCTAGGATAATGTCCGACTATAACTATATTAGATTGCATGTACTGCTAATAGTGAATCTACAGTAGTATTTCTACACATCCTAGCTAGTATTTGTATTTTGTGAAGCTACTTCAAGTCAGCCATGACTGCATGCATTCACCACGGCACATGTGTTAGTGATGAATACTTTTCATTGCATGGCCTGACTAATGACTCGCATTGGAGCCATTTATTAATCTCGTACTACTAGTTGAGCTTCCAAATGTAACTTATGGAAATATCAGGTTATCCTATGATGCAGAAATCTCGTATTTGCTGAATTTTCCATTGTATTACAGATTTTCAGCTTGACCCGCTGTTTTATTAAGTGAATGCCATGCAAACAACTAATTTTCTCTTGTTCATGTAGATGGAGTAGGAGGATGAGCAGCAGCAAATGAGCCTGATGGTGAAGAAGCACCTGATGACAAGAACTCGTTCAAGAGCTCTTTTGTCCTTCCAAAACAGGGTCTTGATGTCCCCCTTACAGAAAAATGTTCATACATGTTCCTGCATGATGCGTGTGTGCATGTTGGATGGTCACATTCTAGTGTACTAGCTAGCTAGTAAGCTTGTTTTGCTATCTCATTTTTTACCTCATGTAGCTCACCGCCTAATTTGTAGGTAAAGATACCGTTGGCATATATTATCAGCAGCATTTTTTCATAAACAAAATATAAAATGTTGATTTAGGTCCAGAATGTGTATTATGTCCATGTTGTTGGCTAGATGGTTATGGCTCATCAGAATATACACAGACGAGTGTATCATGTAACAATTGGCAGAGTCACCAGAATATATACACATTAAATCTATTGTTCTGTTTCATCATTGTGCTGCATATGTTTCTAACTCCACTATTTGTGTTTTTCTTTATCACCTTATCCAACATTGTAGATTCCTGTATTGATGCATGCCAACTATGAATATGAAGCTTGTTGTGTGTAGGGTGACTAGTGATGTTCAGTGTTTATTGTGTGTGTTCTGACCATCTGAAGCTTGCTGTGTGTAGGGTGACTAGTGATGTTCAGTGTTTATTGTGTCTGTTTTATACACACACACACATGGTCCTTACGTTTCAATCTCCTCTACTGCTTACTGACAGAGTACTACGCACGTATAGTAGTTGAGTAGTAGTGTGTAGGGACTCTTGAGGAAAGTTTACGTACTTAAACATTATGCTTAAAATAAATGTTGTAATTCCCTTGTAGTAGTATGTTTATGAATGGCTGCATGAAATGATTGTCCAGTACTTCAAATATTTGAATCAGGGTTAATGTAATCACTTGCTGCATCCTGTTTGATTAACCGGAGATGCTAATAGGAAAGCAAAGCAAATAGGAAAAGCATGTGCTGCTACTTTTGCTTATCCTCCGCACACAAGTAAAGAGAAGCATCCTATTTTGATTTCTTCATTCATGATGCATAAAATTCTGGTATTGTGTTCATATAGCTAATCTGCTGGTGTTGTGCATAAAATTCCAGGATCTTTGCGTGTAAGTTCTGGCTGTAGTGCCTATCTTTAGTAAGATTAAATTGCTACTATTACTGATGAATGGTTGAGTTCTAAAACTTGAAGTAGAACCTACTTTCTGGTCCTGTAGTGTTTAAAACTGATAATTATGATGCATTGGTTGTCCATATGGCCTTCTTTTTTAATGCATATATATGATGTAGTTGATAGGCCTTGATCTCAACCTCTCAAGTTTATGTTCCCTGGTGTGTAGTTAACTTGTCATTTTTATTGGCAAGCGTGTAATGAATTTATTAGAATTTTTCTCCTATTGCCGTGTACAGTATGTAGCAAAAAGGTCTATATTACTGAGGATGTATAATGTAGAAGTATAGAAACCATAAATTCAAGCTACTGCTGTAGCATGCTCAATATATATTGTTATAGAATAGTGTTCTACAAAAGGTTGAAACACCATGGTCTCAGTCATTTGTAGGAAATAGAAACACTAAGGCAGAAACTAATTAACCTGTGGAAACTAACCTGACTAGTAGCTTCTCTGGCTTCCAGTTTACAACTTCCAGGATATCAATCATTCATTCTCAAGTTGCTGCTGGCAGCTACAAGTCGCCTTTTTCTGGAATTTTCATGTTCTTTTTTTGTGTGTATATGCCTTCCTCTTTGATTTCGAGCTTGTGATTGAGGTCAATTGATGGTGGTGGTTGTGCGATGCAGATGTTTGGGATGGCGGAGAAGGGGATGGAGTACCGGGTCGAGCTTTTCAACGGGTGAGTGATGAGCCTTCTAGCTGCTGTACTACCACCAGTCCACCACCTGGGTGGGGCTTGTGAGATCAGATCGCTTGTGAGATCAGATCGCTGGTTGATGCAATGAATTGTAGTTATTGCAGGCAAATTTGGGGCTGAGGAAAGAAGACGAGGAGCAACTTCTCTCTGGTCTGGTCGTTGGAACTTCAGGACAAGGTACGTAGCATCCCCATCTCCCTCCCTCTCTTTCTCTGCTTACAAATGCCGCTAAATTAAGGAATATTTGATGCAAATCCTGGCTGTGTAAGGAATTCAAGAGGGATTTGTATGAACAAGTCCAGTTTTTTTAGTTAGTACCAAACAGAGAAGATGCGGTCCGGATTGGCCAATTTTGCTGCTACCACATGGATTTGTATCTATGCAACCATCTTCCAACTATTTGTGTTGTTTGGATTGCATGAAATTCAGCTTTGGGTGACCTGCATTAGTTTAATTTCTTTGAATAATCAACCGTATTGTTTCTGTATTGTTTTGCTGCTGTATTGTTTCTCACTCATGATTGATCTACTCCCAGGTGAAGGTTTTCAAATGTTGAAGGAGGACTAGGAACTTCTGTGATGTCTTGTCATCTATTTTCTTTTCTTTGTTGTTGAATAGTTCTGTTTGGCACTTACTGGTTGGATGTAAAGATATGTACTGCTAGAATGAATGCATGTAACTATATTTTGGGCTCCTATAATATTTCATGTTGCTTTGAAAATGTATCGGAACTGGGCTAGGCCCAAGATAACTTGTAGTGTGATGTGTTGTAATGTCAATGGCATAATAAAAGAAGTTGGATTGGATCAATTATTTCGGCCCAGCCCAAGATATATTGAACAATTATTTTTGAGGGGAAAACTTGGGAGGCCCAGCAAAGAAATGGCCCAGAAAAAACAAGACCAAAAAAAATCTGTCAAAAGGGATAGGCAAAGAAATTTAAAAGGCCGAATTACTGGGCCAGGCCCATGTAGCTAGTGAAAATTAACAGAAATAAACATATGTTGAAAAGGCCGAATTGTTGGGCTCGGCCCATGTAGAAAATCGAATTGGACCGGGCTGAATCTTGTGCCACATCAGCTTGCCACACTGGATGCCTACGTGGCCTGGGGGAGGTTGCTAGTGACCAAAATGCCACAGTAGTAATATTTTGGTCGTAAACGTCTTTGACCATTCCAGAAGAAAGGTCGCTATAGTCAGTTTACGACGGCCAGCTTTTGACCTTCTGTTTTTGGTCACAAAAAGGTCATAAATGGAAATTTGTGACCTTTCAGTGACCAATAGTGGTGGTCATAAGTTGACATATTTCTTGTAGTGGTCCGGCTATCCGGACACCCCCTAGCCCAGGACTCCCTCAGTAGCCCCCGAACCAGGCTTCAATGACGATAAGTCCAGCATGTGTGTAGTCTTCGGCGTTGCAAGGCGGGTTCTGCTTCAAGTTCCATGTACCTGCCGAACAGTGTCCGGCTTACTCATCAATGTTGCGCTTCTTGGCTTCCACGCCCAGTAATGGCCTTCTTCCACGCGTTGCACGAATGCGAAAAGCCAGGGTATCTTTTACGTTTTACCCCCTAGCGGCGTAAATAACCTGCCTATAAGAGAGGCAGGAATCCAGATCCAAATCACACCATCTTCCTCCCGCAAGTACTCATCGGAGCACTGCTTGACCAAAAATCCATTCCATCATGGACCGTCGACACGGCTCCTCTTCTCGCGTTCCCAGCCCTTCGCCAGGAGATTGGAGGAGGTTCCCTGTTCCGCACAGCGAGCTGGTGACGCTCCAAGCGGAGGGATATCTTCCTCCGGCCTTTATGGTTCCGGTTCGAGCCGGGCTGGCCACCTACAGAGGTGGAAAGCAAGCAGAGGTCATCCCTAGTCCCTCCAAAGGGGAGCGGGTATGCTTCATCCCTTATCTAATAAGGGGGCTTGGATTTCCTGTACATCCATTCCTCCGCGGGCTCCTGGAGTTCTACGGACTCCAGCTCCATCACCTAACGCCCGCCTCCATTCTGCATATCACGGGTTTCGTAGCCCTTTGCGAGCTATTCCTGGGCGTCGAGCCCCATTTTGCGCTGTGGAAGAGGCTATTCTGTCTCGTACCCCGCTCTTACGAGGGGTCAATATATCAAGTGGGCGGCGCCGAAATATGGCGCATCGCCGGGACCGGATACCTATCCGGTACCCCTAGGATGGCGTCCGAAGACTGACCTTCAGAATGGTTTTATATAGAAGACGCTCCATTCCCGGACCCAGTTCGGATCGGCCTCCCTGAGTTTAGCGATGCTCCTCTGAAGAAACGCCTAAGTTGGCGCCCACGGAGCCCTCAGCTGGAGGAAGACAAGAGCGTCCATTATTTGATGGGCCGGATAAGGCTGTTGGCCCACTCCGGATTGACCATGATCGGAGTCATGTCCACGTGCATTATGCGGGGGGTGCAGCCGCTGCAATACAGGGGCCACCCAATGTGGGATTTTAACGGGGAGGATGACGCCACCCGCCACGGCCGCAAGTGGTCGGGCTCGGCCGAGGATCTGGTGAAGATCCTGTCCGGCCTGTACAAGGGAGAGAAAGAAGACTTCCTCCGTATGAACCCATTGAACGGGTTTTCCATGAGTAACCCTCGGAGCTGGGTAAGCGGACGTTTATTCATCCGACCCGTGCTTCTAAAGCCGAGTATCTTACTCTGTGATTTTGACGCAGGAACTGCGCCGGGATGTGGAGGACATTCACAGTCCGGCTCCGCAACCCGAGGATCCGGGAAGATCCCTTTATCCGACCTCCGAAGAGGATCCGGATATAAAGGTGGAGCTAATTGATGGGGTGTTCCATCAGCTCAGCATCAATAATACTTTAGTCGCCATCACAGCCGACTACCCCGGCTTGTCACCGGCTTCCCAGGTACTTATGACCAAATTCTTAACACCATTACTCCATCTTCGCGCGTTTCTGACCACCATATACAACGGTGTCGTGCAGGCTGCGCCTTCAAGGCAGGAAGCCGAACCCATGATGGCTGACCAACAAGGGTCAGTTCGGCCCAGCAGGCGGAAGAGGAGTGCGGCGTGAGTCGAAGCGTCGCCGCAAAGTTATATCTCACGGTTCATTTTTTAGAACAACGTTCCCCGTAATGGGGTACGGCTTGGAAAATTTTGAACGCCTCTCGTCCTAATATAGCGTGATATCCGCTGCTGAACGGGGCCACTTGGAATGTGATTTCTTCGGACCTGTAATTGTCCGGTGAGCCAAACACCACATCGAGTGTGATTTTTCTGGTGTAGCATGCTTCCCGGCTAGGGATTATTCCTCTGAAGGTTGTGCTGCTTCGCTCAATGCGGCTCCAGTCTATTTCCATTTTTTGAAGGGTTTCCTCGTAAATGAGGTTCAATCCGCTGCCGCCATCCATGAGTACCTTGGTAAGTCGAAAGTCGTCTACTATTGGACTGAGGACCAATGCGGCTGGTGCTCGGGCTGTTCGGAATTTAGGTTCATCGCTGGCGTTGAAGGTGATGGCCGCGTTGCTCCAAGGGTTTGTTGTTGCTACTTGGTAGACTTTGGCAAGGCTGCGGATTGTTCGTTTCCGCATATTGTTTGATGCGAAAGTCTCGAAGACTGTTGATACCGTACCGGTATTGTTGGTGTGGTTTTCCGGGGCTAGAAGCTCCTCGCCACTTTTGGCCACCTGCCGTAATATCCAACATGCATGAAGGCTATGTGTTGGGGTGGCGCCCTTGGTACTGTGAATTGTACAGGGTTTCCTGAGCCATCCCTCCAGTACGGTTCCGTTCCCTTTAAGGGGCTTCTGTTTTTTGGTTCTTGTATCTGGTGCCTGAGTGTAATGCACCCTTTTGTTGCGGACTGGGGCTATATCCAGGGCCGGATTGTCCCAAAACCTATTTTTGGTTTTCCAGAAATTCTCTATCGCATAGTACTTTCGTACTATGGATGCCAGGTCGGTGAAGCGTGTGATTTCACGACGGTTGACGACGTTCAAGATTCCCCTGTCCGTGCAATTATTGCAAAAAATTGAGATTGCATTTTCCTCTCGGTAGTCCTTTATCCGGTCCATGACCAGGAGGAATCTGGCCCAGTAATGATGTACTGTTTCGGCTGGCTCTTGCCGGATTAGAGATAGATCGCATATATCTGGACGGGTGGGCCTAATTGAGTCCGGGACCCTGTCCATCTCGAGGCTCAAGGGCCGAGAAGTTTCCGAATTTGGAAGCTTGGAAAGTGGAACGTTGTCCAACGAGTCCGGTCTGATGCCTGACTTTATGTTCAGCGCTTGATCGAAATCTGCTCCTCCGCGGGAATCCGGCATGGAGGGTTCGGTAGCCCGGACACGACTAGTTTTCAATATGGGAGAAGGATCGTCGCGATGTTCCTCTACCACCGTGACGTGGTGGGTAACCTGGGGAGAGTTAATCTCTCTCAGATTGGTTTTAAGCCCGATCTGATTGTAGTCTGTAGCGACTCCCAGGGCGGCGATCCAATCCAAGAGTTCGTTTACAGACGAGAGCTCTGCTGGATCTAGCTTCTCGGCGAATTCCGAGTTGACGTGAAGATTGCTCTCGATGACCCGAGAGGTCATCGTTGAAGCGGTGGCCGGACAGGCGGTCATAAGAAAACCTCCTAGCCGGATAGTTTGGCCGGCGGCCAAGGCTCCATTGGCGAAGATACCGTCCTTGAAGACGGGAAGAGGCATCCTTCCTATCGGTGACGGCACAGAGGAACTCTCAATGAAAGAACCAATGTCGGTGTCAAAACCGGCGGATCTTGGGTAGGGGGTCCCGAACTGTGCGTCTAGGCGGATGGTAACAGGAGACAAGGGACACGATGTTTTACCCAGGTTCGTGCCCACTCGATGGAGGTAAAACCCTACGTCCTGCTTGATTGATATTGATATTGTGGATGTTTACAAGAGTGGATCGACCACGAGATCAAGGAGGCTAAAACCTAGAAGCT
This sequence comes from Triticum timopheevii, assembly GCA_963921465.1. Taxonomy (NCBI): domain Eukaryota; kingdom Viridiplantae; phylum Streptophyta; class Magnoliopsida; order Poales; family Poaceae; genus Triticum; species Triticum timopheevii. Next base: position 42,494,610 of record OY997271.1, read on the forward strand.
AGCCTATGGTATGATTGTAATGGTTGTTGTTGTGTCCTACGGACTAAAGCCATCCGGTTTATATAGACACCGGAGAGGGCTAGGGTTACATAGAGTCGGTTACAATGGTAGGAGATCTACATATCCGTATCGCCAAGCTTGCCTTCCACGCCAAGGAAAGTCCCATTCGGACACGGGACGAAGTCTTCAATCTTGTATCTTCATATTCTTGGAGTCCGGTCGATGCTGATAGTCCGGCCGATGATAGTTTGGCCGATGATGGTAGTCCGGCTATCCGGACACCCCCTAGCCCAGGACTCCCTCAGTCGGACTCTGCCATCTTTATTTGATGGTATCCGGAGTATGCGTCGAGGAAACATAGTGAGTCGTGTCCTGCGGTGGCATCGATGATTTGGTCGATGCAAGGGAGGGGGAAGGGATCCTTGGGGCAAGCCTTGTTGAGGTCTTTGAAATCCACGCATAGGCGCCAGGATTTGTCCTTCTTTGGTACCATTACCAGGTTTGCCAGCCAATCACCAGATGCTTGATATCTCTGATGAATCCGGCCTCAAGTAGCTTGGCTAGCTCTTCTCCCATGGCTTGCCGTTTAGGCCCTGAGAAGCGCCTAAGAGTCTGTTTGACTGGCTTGTATCCTTTCAGTATATTGAGGCTGTGTTCGACCAGCCTGCATGGGATGCCCGGCATGTCTGAAGGATGCCAGGCGAAAATGTCCCAATTCTCGCGTAGGAAGTCTCGTAGTGCGGCGTCCATTGTGGGGCTCAACCGTGTCCCGATGGAAGCTGTCTTTCTGGGGTCCGTTGGATGGACCTGGAATTTGACTATCTCGTCCGCAAGTTTGAATGAGGTGGACTTGGGTCGTTTGTCGAGTATCACGTCATCCCTGTCCATTGTGGCGCGTAGCGTTGTTAGTTCTTCGGCCACTAGGGCTTCGGATAACGCTTCCAGGGCTAGTGCTGCAGTTTTATTTTCGGCGCGGAGTGCGATGTCCAGATCACTAGCTAGAGTGATGATTCCATTGGGTCCGAGAATTTTAAGCTTCATGTACCCGTAATGGGGTATAGCTTGAAAGCTTGTGAATGCGTCCCGCCCTAAAAGGGTGTGGTATCCGCTGCTGAAAGGAGCCACTTGGAATGTGATTTCTTCGGACCTGTAATTCTCTGGGGTGCCGAATACCACATAGAGTGTGATTTTTCCCGCACACCGTGCCTCCCGACTAGGGATGATTCCCCTGAATGTCGTGCCGCTTTGCTCAATGCGGCTTTTATCAATTTCCATTTTGTTGAGTGTTTCTTCATAGATCAAGTTTAATCCGCTTCCGCCGTCCATGAGTACTTTAGTGAGCCGAAAGCCGTCCACGATTGGGCTAAGGACCAAAGCGGCAGGTGCCCGGACAGTCTAGAATTGAGGTTCGTCACTAGCACTGAAAGTTATAGCAGTGTCGTTCCACGGATTTATTTTTGCCATGTGGCAGATTTCAGTGAGATTTCGATGAGCTCGCTTGCGCCTATTATTTGAGGCGAAAGTCTCGAAGACTGCCAATACCGCATTGTTGTCTTTGGCGGGACGTTGCTCTGCTTTATTTACAAGAAGATCCTCGCCGCTTTTTGCTACCTGCTGGAGTATCCAACATGCTCTAAGGCTATGCGTTGGCGTAGTATCCGGCGTGCTATGAATTTTGCATGGCCCATTGAGCCATTCTTCCAATACGGTTCCACGTCCTGGAGTGGGCTTTGGCTTTTTGGGAATTGGGTCGGGGAACTTACGAGAGTTTGCCCTTTTAGCTCTGAGGAAGGGTTTAGTGAGTGCCGGATTATCCCAAAAGTCTGTTTGGGTTTTCCAAGTACTTTCCATCGCACAGTACTTCTGTACTATGGCTGCTAATTCGGCAAAGTGTACTATGTCACGGCGACTTATAGCATTAAGGATCCCTTTGCTCGTGCAATTTTTGCAAAAAAGTGAGATTGCGTCCTCCTCGCGATAGTCCTTGACCTTGTTTTTCACAAGGAGGAATCTGGCCCAGTAGCGATGTACTGTCTCTTGGGGCTCTTGTCTGACATGGGAGAGACGGCTTAAGTCTGGGTGGGTGGGCGTAGTTAAATCTGGATTCTGATCCGTTCTAACGCCTCGGGGCAGAGGAGCTTCCGGGCTTGGCAGCTCGGGCTCCGGGGAGCTGCCGGTTTTTCTGGCCTGTTGCCCGATTCTAAGTTTGGGGCCTGGGTCATGTCCTCCCGCGAACGGGTATCCGGCTCAGAGAGCTCGGTAATCCGGACATAGTTCGTCCTCAAAATAGAGGGATAATCCAAGTGTGGCTCCTCCACTACCGCTATCTCGTGGGTGATCGGTTGGGATTTAATATCCCTTTGGGCGGGTTTAAGCCCAATCCGATCATAGTCTGTAGCGACTCCCAAAGCGGCAATGCGATCCAAGAGCTCATTGAGGGAGGAGAGCTCCATTGGATCCATCTGTTCGGCGAGTTCCGAGGTGACGTGGAGGCTGTTTTTGATGACCCAAGAGGTCATCGTCGGTGCTGAAGCCGATTGGTCGGCCATGAAGAAGCTGCCCAGTCGGAGAGTTTGGCCTACCGCCAGTGCTCCCCCAGAGGTGATGTTGTCCTTGACAACGAGACGGGCCATCGAGCCTTGCAGCGACGACACAGAGGAACTCTCAATGAAAGCACCAATGTCGGTGTCAAAACCGGTGGATCTCGGGTAGGGGGTCCTGATCTATGCGTCTAAGGCTAATGGTAACAGGAGGCAAGGGACACGATGTTTTACCCAGGTTCGGGCCCTCTCGATGGAGGTAAAACCCTACTTCTTGCTTGATTGATCTTGATGAGATGAGTATTACAAGAGTTGATCTACCACGAGATCAAAGAGGCTAAACCTTAGAAGCCAGCTTATGATGATTATGATTGTCCCTCTATGGACTAAACCCTCCGGTGTTTATATAGACACCGGAGGGGGCTAGGATTTACACAGAGTCGGTTACAAAGAAGGAGATCTAATATCCGGATCGCCAAGCTTGTCTTCCACGCAAAGGAGAGTCCTATCCGGACACGGGATGAAGTCTTGAGTCTTGTATCTTCACGGTCCAACAGTCCGGCCAAAGTATATAGTCCGGCTGTCCGGATACCCCCTAATCCAGGACTCCCTCACCCGGGGCAGCGACCCAAGATGGTGGCGGCCGGTGAAGCTAGGGCTTCCCACGGAGGCATGGCGTGGTGCAGTCCCTGTCCAAGGCGGATCTGTGACGGCGATCTAATCTATAGATTGGTTCAGATCAGTGACGGTGACGAGCACGCGGGATCCATCTCGGCGGCTCTCGCGGATTGGCAAGGCAGGGTGGGAGCCGTCATCCTAGGCTCCAGTGGTGGCACACTCAGGCAGTGGTCGGTGTGCCAGGGATCCTACGGTGGCACTGTTGTTGCGGTTGGTCGCCGGATCTAGGTGGCTAGATCTGGGGCTTTGAAGGCGGTCGAGACGATGCACAGATTGTCGGGTGGATTACTTGGGACGGATCCGGGTGAAAACCTGGTCTTCGGTCGATGGCCGGAGCCGGTGATGACGATGCCCTTATCATCGTTTCCTTCATGAAGGCATCATCGAGGTGAAGCTCCCAGCTCCACTCAATACCTCCGGGAGAAACCCTAGATCAGCTGATCGGATTTTGGCGGCAATCATGTGTCGTTACCCCCTGGGGGCGGCATTCTTGGAGGTGCACTCAGTCTCGCGGGACCAGCGGATGGCTTCTTTGGTGGAGCAGTGCTTCATCCTACACATTGATGGCGCCGGATCTCAACGACGTGCCTCAGTGCAGATTCGGAGTTCGATGTGCGAGGATGGACTAGCGCAGGAGGTCGACGTTGTATGGCGTCGATGGCAGAGAGTGTTGGGGAACATGGTAATTTCAAAATTTTCCTACGCACACGCAAGATCATGTTGATGGCATAGCAACGAGAGGGGAGAGTGTTCGTCCATGTACCCTCATAGACCGTAAGCGGAAGCGTTATGACAACGCGGTTGATGTAGTCGTACGTCTTCACGATCCAACCGATCCAAGTACCGAACGTACGGTACCTCCGAGTTCAGCACATGTTCAGCTCGATGACGATCCCCGGGCTCCGATCCAGCAAAGCTTCGGGGATGAGTTCCGTCAGCACGACGGCGTGGTGACGATGATGATGTTCTACCGGCGCAGGGCTTCGCCTAAACTCCGCGACGATATGACTGAGGTGGAATATGGTGGAGGGGGGCACCGCACACGGCTAAGGAACGATCCGTAGATCAACTTGTGTTGTTGTGCCTAGAGGTGCCCCCCTGCCCCCGTATATAAAGGAGGAAGGGGGAAGGGTTTGGCCGGCCAGGAGGGGCGCGCCAGGAGGAGTCCTACTCCCACCGGGAGTAGGACTCCCCCCCTTCCTTGTTGGAGTAGGAGAGAAGGAAAGAGGGGGAGAGGAGGAAGGAAAAGGGGGCTGCACCCCTTGTCCAATTCGGACCAGAGGGGGGCTGCGCGCCTCCTTCCTTTCGGCCTCTCTCCTCTATTCCCGTATGGCCCAATAAGGCCCATATACTCCCCGGCGAATTCCCGTAACTCTCCGGTACTCCGAAAAATACCCGAATGACTTGGAACCTTTCCGAACTCCGAATATAGTCGTCCAATATATCGATCTTTACATCTCGACCATTTCGAGACTCCTCGTCATGTCCCCGATCTCATCCGGGACTCTGAACTCCTTCGGTACATCAAAACTCATAAACTCATAATATAACTGTCATCGAAACCTTAAGCGTGCGGACCCTACGGGTTCGAGAACTATGTAGACATGACCTAGAACTATTCTTGGTCAATAACCAATAGCGGAACCTGGATGCCCATATTGGCTCCTACATATTCTACGAAGATCTTTATCGGTCAAACCGCATAACAACATACTTTGTTCCCTTTGTCATCGGTATGTTACTTGCCCGAGATTCGATCGTCGGTATCCAATACCTAGTTCAATCTCGTTACCGGCAAGTCTCTTTACTCGTTACGTAATGCATCATTCTGTAACTAACTCATTAGTCACATTGCTTGCAAGGCTTACAGTGATGTGCATTACCGAGAGGGCCCAGAGATACCTCTCCGACAATCGGAGTGACAAAACCTAATCTCGAAATACGCCAACCCAACATGTACCTTTGAAGACACATGTAGTACTCCTTTATAATCACCCAGTTATGTTGTGACGTTTGGTAGCACCCAAAGTGTTCCTCCGGTAAACGGGAGTTGCATAATCTCATAGTTACAGGAACATGTATAAGTCATGAAGAAAGCAATAGCAACATACTAAATGATCAAGTGCTAGGCTAACGGAATGGGTCATGTCAATCACATCATTCTCCTAATGATGTGATCCCATTAATCAAATGACAACACATGTCTATGGTTAGGAAACATAACCATCTTTGATTAATGAGCTAGTCAAGTAGAGGCATACTAGTGACACTATGTTTGTCTATGTATTCACACATGTATTATGTTTCCGGTTAATACAATTCTAGCATGAATAATAAACATTTATCATGTAATAAGGAAATAAATAATAACTTTATTATTGCCTCTAGGGCATATTTCCTTCAGTCTCCCACTTGCACTATAGTCAATAATCTAGTTCACATCGCTATGTGATTTAACACCAATATTCACATCTGCATGTGATCAATACCCATAGTTCACATCATCATGTGATCAACACCCAAAGGGTTTACTAGAGTCAATAATCTAGTTCACATTGCTATGTGATTAACACCCAAAAGAGTACTAAGGTATGATCATGTTTTGCTCGTGAGAGAAGCTTAGTCAACGGGTCTGTCATATTCAGAGCCGTATGTATTTTGCAAATATTCTATGTCTTCAATGCTCTGCATGGAGCTACTCTAGCTAATTGCTCCCACTTTCAATATGTATCCAGATTGAGACTTGGAGTCATCTGGATCGGTGTAAAAGCTTGTATCGTTGTAACTTTTATGACGAGCTCTTTTATCACTTCCATTATCGAGAAATATTTTCTTAGTCCTCACTAAGGATACTCTTGACCGCTGTCCAGTGATCTACTCTTAGATCAAAATTGTACTCCCTTGCCAAACTCAGAGCAAGGTATACAATAGGTCTGGTACATAGCATAGCATACTTTATAGAACCTATGACTGAGGCATAGGGAATGACTTTCATTCTCTTTTCTATTTTCTGCCATGGTCGGGATTTGAGTCTTACTCAATTTCACACCTTTGCAACACAGACAAGAACGTTTTCTTTGACTGTTCCATTTTGAACTACTTCAAAATCTTGACAAGGCATGTACTTATTGAAAAAACTTATCAAGCGTCTTGATCTATCTCAATAGATCTTGATGCTCAATATGTAAGCAGCTTCACCGAGGTCTTTCTTTGAAAGAACTCCTTTCAAACACTCCTTTATGCTTTGCAGAATAATTCTACATTATTTCTGATCAACAATATGTCATTCACATATACTTATCAGAAATGCTGTAGTGCTCCCACTCACTTTCTTGTAAATACAGGCTTCACCGTAAGTCTGTACAAAACTATATGCTTTGATCAACTTATCAAAGCGTATATTCCAACTCTGAGATGCTTGGACCAGTCCATTGATGGATCGCTGGAGCTTGCACATTTTGTTAGCACCTTTTGGATCGACAAAAACTTCTGGTTGCATCATATACAACTCTTCTTTAAGAAAACCATTAAGGAATGCAGTTTTGTTTATCCATTTGCCAGATTTCATAAAATGCGGCAATTTCTAACATGATTCAGACAGACTTAAGCATATATACGAGTGAAAAACTCTCATCGTAGTCAACACCTTGAACTTATCGAAAACCTTTTGCGACAATTCTAGCTTTGTAGATAGTAACACTACTATTAGCGTCTGTCTTCCTCTTGAAGATCCATTTATTTAACATGGCTTGCTGATCATCGAGCAAGTCAAGCAAAGTCCATACTTTGTTCTCATACATGGATCATATCTTAGATTTTATGGCCTCAAGCCATTTCGTGGAATCTGGGCTCATCATCGCTTCCTCATAGTTCGTAGGTTCATCATGGTCTAGTAACATGACTTCCAGAACAGGATTACCGTACCACTCTGGTGCGGACTGTACTTTGGAAGACCTACGAGGTTTTGTAGTAACTTGATCTAAAGTTTCATGATCATCATCATTAGCTTCCTCACTAATTGGTGTAGGAATCACAGGAACTGATTTCTGTGATGAACTACTTTCCAATTTGGGAGAAGGTACAATTACCTTATCAAGCTCTACTTTCCTCCCACTCACTTCTTTCGAGAGAAACTTCTTCTCTAGAAAGTATCTATTTTAGCAACGAATAACTTGCCTTTGGATCTGTGATAGAAGGTGCACCCAATAGTTACCTTTGGGTATTCTATGAAGACACACTTCTCCGATTTGGGTTCGAGCTTATCAGGTTGAAACTTTTTCACATAAGCATCGCAGCCCCAAAATTTAAGAAACGACAACTTTGGTTTCTTGCCAAACCACAGTTCATAAGGCGTCGTCTCAACGGATTTAGATGGTGCCCTTTTTAACGTGAAAGCAGTTGTCTCTAATGCATAACCCCAAAACAATAGTGGTAAATCAGTAAGAGACATCATAGATCGCACCATATCAATGAAGTGCGGTTACGACGTTCGGACACACCATAACGTTGTGGTGTTCCAGGTGGCGTGAGCTGTGAAACTATTCCACATTGTTTTAATTGAAGACCAAACTCGTAACTCAAATATTCGTCTCCATGATCAGATCGCAGAAACTTTATTTTCTTGTTACGATGATTTTTCCACTTCACTCTAAAATTCTTTGAACATTTCAACTATTTCAGACTTATGTTTCATCAAGTAGATATACCCATATCTGCTCAAATCATCTTGTGAAGGTCAGAAAATAACGATACTTGCCACGAGCATCAACACTCATTGGATCGCATACATCGGTATGTATTATTTCCAATAAGTCAGTAGCTTGTTCCATTGTTCTGGAGAACGGAGTTTTAGTCATCTTGCCCAAAAGGCACGGTTCGCAAGCATCAAATGATTCATAACCAAGTGATTTCAAAAAACCATCTTTATGGAGTTTCTTCATGCGCTTTACACCGATATGACCCAAACGGCAGTGCCACAAATAAGTTGCACTATCATTATTAACTTTGCATCTTTTGGCATCAATATTATGAATATGTGTATCACTACGATCGAGATCCAACAAACTATTTTTATTGGGTGTATGACCATTGAAGGTTTTATTCATGTAAACAGAACAACAATTATTCTCTGACTTTAAATGAATAACCGTATTGCAATAAACATGATCAAATCATATTCATGCTCAACGCAAATGCCAAATAACATTTATTTAGGTTTAACACTAATCCCGAAAGTATGGGGAGTGTGCGATGATGATCATATCAATCTTGGAACTACTTCCAACACTCATCGTCACTTCCCCTTCAACTAGTCTCTGTTTATTCTGTAACTCCTGTTTCGAGTTACTAATCTTAGCAACTGAACAAGTATCAAATACTCAGGGGCTACTATAAACACTAGTAAGGCACACATCAATAACTTGTATATCAAATATACCCTTGTTCACTTCACCATCCTTCTTATCCACCAAATATTCAAGGCATTTCCGCTTCCAGTGACCATTTCTTTTGCAGTGTAAGTACTCAGTTTCAGGCTTTGATCCAGCTTTGGGCTTCTTCGTGGGAGTGACAACTTGCTTGTCATTCTACTTGAAGTTCCCTTTCTTTCCCTTTGCCCTTTTCTTGAAACTAGTGATCTTGTCAACCATCAACACTTGATGCTCTTTCTTGATTTCTACCTTCGTTGATTTCAACATCACGAAGAGCTCGGGAATCGTTCTCGTCATCCCTTGCATACTATAGTTCATCACGAAGTTCTAGTAACTTAGTGATGGTGACTAGAGAATTATGTCAATCACTATCTTATCTGGAAGATTAACTCCCACTTGATTCAAGCGATTGAAGTACCCAGACAATCTGAGCACATGCTCACTAGTTGAGCGATTCTCCTCCATCCTTTAGCTATAGAACTTGTTGGAGACTTCATATCTCTCAACTCGGGTATTTGCTTGAAATATTAACTTCAACTCTTGGAACATCTCATATGGTCCATGATGTTCAAAAACGTCTTTGAAGTCCCGATTCTAAGCCGTTAAGCATGGTGCACTAAACTATCAAGTAGTCATCATATTGAGCTAGCCAGGCGTTCATAACACCTGCATCTGCTCCTGCAATAGGTCTGTCACCTGGTGGTGCATTAAGAACATAATTCTTCTGTGCAGCAATGAGGATAAACCTCAAATCACGGATCCAATCCGCATCATTGCTACTAACATATTTCAACATAATTTTCTCTAGGAACATATCAAAATAAACATATGAAAGCAACAACGCAAGCTATTGATCTACAACATAATTTGCAAAATACTACCAGGACTAAGTTCATGATAAATTTAAGTTCAATTAATCATATTACTTAAGAACTCCCACTTAGATAGACATCTCTCTAATCCTCTAAGTGATTACGTGATCCATATCAACTACACCATGTCCGATCATCACGTGAGATGGAGTAGTTTCAACGGTGAACATCAATATGTTGATCATATCTACTATATGACTCACGCTCGACCTTTCGGTCTCCGTGTTCCGAGGCCATATCTGTATATGCTAGGCTCGTCAAGTTTAACCCAAGTATTCCGCGTGTGCAACTGTTTTGCACTTGTTGTATTTGAACGTAGAGCCTATCACACCCGATCATCACGTGGTGTCTCAGCACGAAGAACTTTCGCAACGGTGCATACTCAGGGAGAACACTTCTTGATAATTAGTGAGAGATCATCTTAAAATGCTACCGTCAATCAAAGCAAGATAAGATGCATAAAGGATAAACATCACATGCAATCAATATAAGTGATATGATATGGCCATCATCATCTTGTGCTTGTGATCTCCATCTTCGAAGCACCGTCGTGATCACCATTGTCACCGGCGCGACACCTTGATCTCCATCGTAGCATCGTTGTCGTTACGCCATCTATTGCTTCTACGACTATCGCTACCGCTTAGTGATAAAGTAAAGCAATTACAGGGCATTTGCATTTCATACAATAAAGCGACAACCATATGGCTCCTGCCAGTTGCCGATAACTTCGGTTACAAAACATGATCATCTCATACAATAAAATATAGCATCACGTCTTGACCATATCACATCACAACATGCCCTGCAAAAACAAGTTAGACGTCCTCTACTTTGTTGTTGCAAATTTTCACGTGGCTGCTACGGGCTGAGCAAGAACCGTTCTTACCTACGCATCAAAAACCACAACGATAGTTCATCAAGTTGGTGCTGTTTTAACCTTCGCAAGGACCGGGCGTAGCCACACTCGATTCAGCTAAAGTGAGAGAGACAGTCACCCGCCAGCCACCTTTAAGCACGAGTGCTCGTAACGGTGAAACCAGTCTCGCGTAAGCGTACGCGTAATGTCGGTCCGGGCCGCTTCATCTCACAATACCGCCGAACCAAAGTATGACATGCTAGTAAGCAGTATGACTTGTATCGCCCACAACTCACTTGTGTTCTACTCGTGCATATAACATCAACGCATAAAACCTAGGCTCTGATACCATTGTTGGGGAACGTGGTAATTTCAAAATTTTCCTACGCACACGCAAGATCATGTTGATGGCATAGCAACGAGAGGGGAGAGTGTTCGTCCACGTACCCTCGTAGACCGTAAGCGGAAGCGTTATGACAACGCGGTTGATGTAGTCGTACGTCTTCACGATCCGACCGATCGAAGTGCCGAACGTACGGCACCTCCGAGTTCAGCACACGTTCAGCTCGATGACGATCCCCGGGCTCCGATCCAGCAAAGCTTCGGGGATGAGTTCCGTCAGCACGACGGCGTGGTGACGATGATGATGTTCTAACGGCGCAGGGCTTCGCCTAAACTCCGCGACGATATGACTGAGGTGGAATATGGTGAAGGGGGGCACCGCACACGGCTAAGGAACGATCCGTAGATCAACTTGTGTTGTTGTGCCTAGAGGTGCCCCCGTGCCCCCGTATATAAAGGAGCAAGGGGGAAGGGTTCGGCCGGCCAGGAGGGGCGCGCCAGGAGGAGTCCTACTCCCACCGGGAGTAGGACTTCCCCCCCTTCCTTGTTGGAGTAGGAGAGAAGGAAAGAGGGGGAGAGGAGGAAGGAAAAGGGGGCTGCACCCCTTGTCCAATTCGGACCAGCGGGGGGCTGCGCGCCTCCTTCCTTTCGGCCCCTTCAGAGAGACCTGACACGATAGATGCAATAGTACAACTCTGAACATGGATTGGTGGCAGGTGGCTGTGGCGGCCTCATACACGGCAGGCGTCCTGGTTGAGGAGTGCGCCGGACTGGTAGGTGCTGCATACCCACCAGGCGTCCTGGTTGGGACCTCATGTCTTAGATGTTTAGGTTTGGCTGCGAGGTCTGTTTGGTATTAGGCCTATACTATCAGCATCCCTTCATTAACTGGATAGGAGTAGCGACAGATGTTGCCTAGACGGTGGCTTTAGTCTTACTGTTGTATGCCTTTGTAAGGTCTTGTGTGAATAATTAATAAAGTGGCTGCATGCATCGTCCAGATGCAGAGGACGGGGGTCCTCCTCCATTTCTAAAAAAGTATTACATCCGAGACAACAAGATGTTCAACAAGTTATTCAAATTCGTCAATTCAAAAGTCAATGATCAGAACCGACACACGTCTTCTCACACATACCTCCCTTGAGCTTCATCCAACATTGTATGTATGTGAATGGCATGTCCTCAGTCATGTGGTAGATTTCGACATCACATGCAGTCTATACAATGTGTATAGCATTGAGTGAATGAATAAACTAACCAACATATAGAACAACATGAAGCCAAACTTATGATCTTCATGGTTGACAAGGGACACAGTGTCTCCACTCGTGCAATTGCACCGCAAAACTGATAGAGCCGCTGATGATGCACCATCGATGCGATATCGACTTCACAATGCGTAGATGGATGATGTGCATGTCGTAGGGTGCAAAGTTCTTTCATGCATGAAATGAACCATGTACACACAGTCAAAAGTTCGAGCCCCTTGACTCCTTGCCTACAAAGTCTGCAGATACGGCCAACTTCGGATGGGGCATCAACTTATCCTCCTTCACTGAGCACCTTGCCATCGTGCTTACTCTAGAAAATAACAAGAATATCAAGAAAAAAACTCAATGTCATTTGATCGAACACATGTCGGGCATGGTGTCCCCCAAGGACGTCGTCGACAAGGGTCGGGAGGGTACTTGATCGCAGAGGGATCCTGGGTAGAGGGCCCTGATGTGTAGTTTCCTTCCTCTGTAAACCGACTTTGTACAACCCTAGTCCCCTCCGGTGCCTATATAAACTGGAGGGTTTAGTCCTTAGGGGCAATCACAATCATACATGCTAGACATCTAGGGTTTAGCCATTACGATCTCGAGGTAGATCAACTCTTGTAACCCCTATATTCATTATAGTCAATCAAGCAGGAAGTAGGGTATTACCTCCATTAAGAGGGCCCGAGCCTGGGTAAACATCGTGTCCCCTGCCTCCTGTTACCATCGATCCTCAGACGCACAGTTCAGGACCCCCTACCCAAGATCTGCCGGTTTTGACACCGACACTAACTCATTAGTCACATTGCTTGCAAGGCTTATAGTGATGAGTATTACCGAGAGGGCCCAGAGATACCTCTCCGATACACGGAGTGACAAATCCTAATCTCGATCAATGCTAACCCAACAAACATCTTCAGAGACACCTGTAGAGCACTTTATAATCACCCAGTTACGTTTGTGACGTTTGATAGCACACAAGGTGTTCCTCCGGTATTCAGGAGTTGCATAAGCTCATAGTCTGAGGAACATGTATAAGTCATGAAGAAACCAGTAGCAATGAAACTGCAACGATCATAATGCTAAGCTAACGGATGGGTCTTGTCCATCACATCATTCTCCTAATGATGTGATCCCGTTTATCAAATGACAACATATGTCTATGGTTAGGAAACATAGCCATCTTTGATTAACGAGCTAGTCAAGTAGAGGCATACTAGGGACACTATGTTTTGTCTATGTATTCACACATGTACTAAGTTTCCGGTTAATACAATTATAGCATGAATAATAAACATTTATCATGATATAAGGAAATATAAATAACAACTTTATTATCGCCTCTAGGGCATATTTCCTTCACGAAAAAGGGACAAAATCGCCATTTGTTTGGGTCGGTGCGTTGGAGTTTCTCTCAATAAACGAGTGCCATCGCATCTAGTCCAATTCTTTAGACCATGATCGGGAACTCGTCATCCAATCATGGCCCTTAAATATTTGTATATGTTTTTTCCATGACCGTAATGCTCAAAATAATTGCAATAAATTAGCACAGTTTATTTCATAAAATAACATGCAAATATCTTCGGTACACCTATAGTTTAAATGTAAGTATTACATTCGAGACAACGAGACGTTCAACAAGTTTTTGGAATTCATCAATTCAAAATTCAATGATCAGAACTGACACACGTCTTCTCACACATACTTCCCTTGAGCTTCATCCAATATTGTATGTATGTGAATGGCATGTCCTCAGTCATGTGGTAGATCTCGGCATCACGTGCAGTCTATACAATGTGTATAGCATTGAGTGAATGAATAAACTAACCAACATATAGAACAACATGAAGCCAAACTTATGATCTTCATGGTTGACAAGGGACACAGTGTCTCCACTCGTGCAATCGCACCGCAAAACTGATAGAGCCGCTGATGATGCACCATTGATGCGATATCGACTTCACAATGTGTAGATGGATGATGTGCATGCCGTAGGGCGCGGAGTTCTTTCATGCATGAAATGAACCATGTACACACTATCAAAAGTTCGAGCCCCTTGACTCCTTGCCTACAAAGTCTGCAGATACGACCAACCTCGGATTGGGCATCAAATTATCCTCATTCACTGAGCACCTTGCCATCGTGCTTACTCTAGAAAATAACAAGAAGTTCAAGAAAAAAACTCAATGTCATTTGACCGAACACATGTCGGGCATGGTGTCCCCCAAGGACGTCGTCGACAAGGGTCGGGAGGGTACTTGATCGCAGAGGGATCCTGGGTAGAGGGCGACGTAGCCCAAGGAGGACATGCACGTTGATGGGGGTTGCAGACATCCTACGATCCCTGGGCAGCGGGCGAAGAGGTACAACGACGACATCAGACGAGGAGGGTGTGAATGCAAATTAAGGGGAAGTAGGGGCAAATCAGAAGAAAAGTGGACCGGGAAAAAGATTTGAGTGTGTCGGGAGTGTCGGAGTCCTATGTGGCGGCGGTCCGAGCTGCCGCAAAGCCCCCCCCCCCCCCCCCCACCCCACCCCATGTTTGCCTCCAACGTCCGGACCAGACCAGTCCGCGAACCGATGGGGGCATGCTGGACGGCGAAATGGGTTCGGACGGTTTGAGAGTCGGTGTTGGAGATGCTCTAAAATTAGTTCTTTTCTTCTTCTTATATATACTTGTACCATAGTCCATGTTCACGCCAATTTTGATGTTTCATCTGTGTCGCTTTCTTGTTTGTATTGTATCCCTTTCGAGTCAAACAGTTCATGTTCGACACGATGTATGGCGGTAGCAATGAAAGAAACATGTTTGATTGTCATTAACACGTGAATCCATGTTGTTGCTGTTGGCCGCCACATTTGTGACATGATTACATACTAAAACTGCCAACCCAATTTGGTGTATATTGTAGACGAAACAATCCCAAAACGCACACGTCTGGATCATCATCTTTCTTATGTGATAACACTGTTGACACCTGTTTCAGACGAGATGCAAAAGATTGCATGGAAGCTTGTAGGATATATGTCTCTATTAAGTGATGACTCGGGTGCGCTAATGCTAGGGCGGCCTTGTGTATTTTACTCGAGTTGAAATAAGGAAATTCCTACAAATTTGACCAAATTCTGCTTAGTTTATACAGTTTTGCTAGAACTCATCTAGATAAGATATAATTTGGTCACATTCACCTTTTATAGCCATTGGATGTGATGCTATAAGATGCGTCTATGCTGATGTGGGTTGTATCTGTTCTTGTTTTCAAAGTGAATGAGACCAAATTATATCTCATCTAAATGAGTTCTAGGTACTCCCTAATTTATACCTTTAGAAAAGAAATCTACAGGCAGTACATCACGGAAACACAACCATCAAAAAATGTTTCCCCCTTTTTCTCGCTTCTTACTTGTACCAGAGTTGTTCATGCCAATCTTGCTGTCCCATGCTTCACTTTCTTGCTTGTGTTGCATCCTTTTCGGGCGAACAGTTCATGTTGAGTGCGAAGCACAGTGGTAGTAATGACAAAAATCATGTTTGATTGTCATTAACACGTGAATCCTTGCTCTTGTCATGGCGTGCCGGACTATTTTTTGCTTGTTGCCACATTTGCGACATGATTACGTAATAAAACTGCCCACCCAATGTCTTATAAACGAAATATGCCCAAACCATACACGTCTAGTAATATACGGAGTAGTTGTCACGAGTATGGTGACAACTGTTTCACACGAGATGCAAAAATACTGCATTAAAACTTGTAGGATACGCTAAGCGATTCGGGTGCACTAATATTTATGGCGGCCCTGTGTATTTTACTATGGTCGAAATAAGGAGAATCCAGCCCCATCAATTTGACAAAAGTTTGTTTAGTTTACCTATTTTTTAGAAAAAAAAAACATAAGAAGTACGTTACCAAAGCGAAGGGAGTACAAAACAGAACCAAGGAAGTAGTGATGTGAAACAGTACGAAAGTGTTACTCCAATCTCGAACAAATGCACCCGCACAAATAGCAAATTCCGATGAAATAGTACGAAAGTGCTACTTTAATCTCGAACCAATGCACCCGCATAAACAGCAAATTCCGAAAAATCCTGTAACCTTTTTGTGGACGAAGCGATGAACATCAACCAGTGTTCGGCATCTTGCAAAATTTCGCCCCGAAACGACGTCCGTAGGGTTTCTTTTACAAGCGCCCACCGATGTCTTTTTAAACTGAAATTTTGCACGATGTTAGAGCTCTCGTTGATGTTCATACATCTATTTTTTCAGATTTTTTTGCCATTTTATGTTTCAGACGTTGTACTGTTCATGTGAGTGCATTTGTTACAGCCGTGCATCATAGCTCCTCAGCAGCACGCAGGTTCGGTCTAGTAAAAACCTGTGGCGTTCGCTCCACGCGTACGTACGTACTGTAGGACGCCTTCCTCTTTTTTTTGAGCATCAGACACAAGCGCTCATATACACGCGCATACACTCATCCCTATGAACGCACACACGCACACCCTATCCCTATGAGCACCTCCGAAAGACTGAGCCGGCATATCATCTTGAGATTTACGAAGTCACTGTAGGCGCCTCGTCGTCAACGGAAACGTCTCCTCCCACTGAAATGCTGAAATAAATCCAAGAATAATGCGAGCACCAGGACTTAAACCCTGGTGGGTTGGGGATACCACTGTCCACCTAACCAACTCAACCACACAGGTTGATTCGCACGCCTTCCTCCTTCAATTCATTTCCTTTCGCACGAGGAGTCGGTGTGGCGCGCAGAAGAGCATCGAAGCGGATACCGCCGTTGATGGCGGAGGCAGGGTGAGCCGGTGAGGAGAGGAGGAGGCGGGCGGGCGGGCGAGCAGAGTGTACTACTCCTCCTGCTATTACTGTGAACAGAGGAGGCCAGGCGGACCATTCTACCCCTCGCGCCGCGCGTGCCGCCCTCTCGCTCGCTTTTGGCACTTGGCAGGCAGCGGTTGAGAGTGGCCGCACCGCACCGCACCCCGTCCCATCGCATCACCCACGCATCACACCCGCACGCACGTAGGAGTACCACCGATCCGCCATTACCATCCATCGCCCGCACGAAGCTTCCTGCCACCTTCCTCGGCCCCTGGCCTGCGCGGCGCGAGTGCTGCTACCTACGGGCTACAAGTACCCGTGGCGGGGCGCCAGGCATGCCCTTCCCACCTGCCCACCACCACCTCTAGCCCCTCCCCAACCACCCCCTCCACTCCCCTTTCCTTTCCCAGTCACCGACGAAGCGGCAGAGCTTCCGCCGCCGGCCGCCGGGGTTGGATTCCGGCGCCCGCACGCACGCACGTCCGGGGGAGGCGTGGCGGCTTTGCTGTTGGGCCTGGGTTCGGGTTCTGTGTTGTGTTGATTGGTTCGTTGCGGGGCGGAGAGAATCCCGGCTCCGCACGCTAACAACCGCCTCGCCCCAAGGCCAAGCAAGAGATCTCGCCCCGGACGCCAGCGCGCGGGGTATAAGACCGCCTCGTCGTCGCCGTCCCCGGGGCGAATTCCGCGAGGCCGCCCCTCGATTTCGCATTGCTGAGATCGCCGCCGGCGGAGGGGCCTTCCATCCAAGGCGACTCCTTTCCTCGACGCGGCATCCGCGATGGGCGAGGCCGGCCACGACGCGCCGGCGGTGAACGAGGAGAAGGGGGCGATGGCGGCGGCGCCGTTCCCGGCGTGGGCGCGGACAGTGGAGGAGTGCGAGAAGCGGTTCGGGGTGGACCGGGACCGCGGCCTCTCCTCGGCGGAGGCGGCGGCGCGGCTGCGCGCGCACGGGCCCAACGAGCTGCTGGAGCACCCGGGCCCGTCCGTGCTGCAGCTCGTGGCGCAGCAGTTCGAGGACACGCTGGTGCGCATCCTGCTCGCCGCCGCCGCCGTCTCCTTCGCGCTCGCGCTCTCGTCGTCGGCGGGCGCGCTCACGCTCTCGGCCTTCGTCGAGCCGCTCGTCATCTTCCTCATCCTCGTCGTCAACGCCGCCGTCGGGGTCTGGCAGGAGACCAACGCCGAGAAGGCGCTCGAGGCGCTGCGCCAGATCCAGTCCGACCACGCCGCCGTGCTCCGCGACGGCGAGTGGGCGCCCGCCCTCCCCGCGCGCGACCTCGTCCCGGGCGACGTCGTGATGCTCCGCGTCGGGGACAAGGTCCCCGCCGACATGCGCGTCCTCCGGCTCGTCTCCTCCACGCTCCGCGTCGAGCAGGGGTCGCTCACCGGCGAGACCAACTCTGTCAACAAGACCGCCCACGCCGTGCCGGCCGAGGACGCCGACATCCAGGCCAAGGAGTGCATGGTGTTCGCGGGCACCACCGTCGTCAATGGCTCCGCCGTCTGCCTCGTCGTGCACACCGGGATGGCCACCGAGATCGGCAAGATCCACTCGCAGATCCACGAGGCCTCGCAGGAGGACGACGACACGCCGCTCAAGAAGAAGCTCAACGAGTTCGGCGAGGCGCTCACCAAGATCATCGGCCTCATATGCATCCTCGTCTGGCTCATCAACGTCAAGTACTTCTTGACCTTCGAGCTCGACGGATGGGTGCCCAGGAACATACGCTTCTCGTTCGAGAAGTGCACATACTACTTTGAGATCGCCGTGGCGCTTGCCGTCGCCGCCATACCCGAAGGATTGCCTGCCGTGATCACCACCTGCCTCGCCCTTGGAACCAGGAAGATGGCCGCCAAGAACGCGCTTGTCAGGAAGCTGCCCAGTGTGGAGACTCTGGGCTGCACCACCGTGATCTGCTCCGACAAGACTGGGACGCTGACCACCAACCAGATGTCAGTCTCAAAGCTCGTTGCGATCGGTGATGCCCCAGGGAAAGTTAGGAGCTTCAAGGTGGACGGCACGTCGTATGATCCCAGTGATGGCAAAATCTATGACTGGCCTGCTGGGAGGATGGATGCAAATCTTGAGATGATCGCAAAGGTTGCCGCTGTCTGCAATGACGCCAGTGTCTCACATTCTTCAAACCAGTATGTTTCCACCGGAATGCCGACCGAGGCTGCTTTAAAGGTGAGGATTGGTACAGTTCATGCTATTCTCAATTTCCTTGAATTTCACAGTATTTTTTAATTCGAGAATATGGTGGTGCTTATTTGATCCACAACTGAACAGTTTAGGATACAGTTATCACTGGAGTTTAGGTTGTGTCAGTCCAAATTCAGACAGTACTGATGTTGGAAGACATTCCATTCTTAGGCTCCCATGATGATTAATTTGTTGGTTGGTTTCTTGTAGGTCCTGGTTGAGAAAATGGGAGTACCTGAAGGAAAGAATGGTCTGTCGGTGGACCCGTCCGAGACATTAGGTAAGCATCAATGCTTGCTTTCGAGCTTAGCGTAACATAACTTACTATTTTGATATTTTCTGATACGTGCTGCTGAGTTAAGCTACAAGCCTATACTGAGCATTTTTGTGATATTGTTTGCTGTCAGGCTGCTGCCGATGGTGGAGCAATGCTGCCGAAAGGATTGCGACGCTCGAGTTCGACCGTATGAGGAAATCAATGGGAATCATCGTTACGTCGAAATCAGGAGGCAACACTTTACTTGTGAAGGTGTGTATGCCGTATCTCTTGCTATACTGCCATTTCCCACTGACATGTTAAATAAAATTATCCTGCATTATAGTACCAATTGTTTTATCTTTGCTGGAGTGACACTAAGTGCATGATGATGTGTCCTGATGCAGGGAGCTGTTGAAACCTTGCTGGAGAGGAGTAGCCATATTCAGCTGCAGGATGGTTCAGTTGTGCCTTTAGATGAGAAATCAAGGAAAGCTGTTTTGGCAAGTCTCCATGAATTGTCAACAAAAGCTCTGCGGTGCCTCGGATTTGCATACAAGGAGGATCTTGGTGAATTCGCAACATATGATGGCGAATACCACCCTGCTCACAAGCTTTTGCTGGATCCAGCCAATTATGCGGCAATTGAAACTGACCTGATATTTGTTGGTCTTGCTGGCCTAAGGGTAAGACTTTGCTCCTCATTGTGGATATGTTTTGTTATCAATGCTGCGCTACACTTTATAATTTGTATTTGTATAATCTAGAAATATCTTTTGGCTGGGGACCATGATTTGTCAATATGCTTTTCTGTATATGATTCCTTGCAATGCTGACAAGTGTTTATTCTGAATGTTTTAACTATCTCAGGATCCTCCGAGGGAAGAGGTCTTTGATGCTATTGAGGACTGCAGAGCTGCAGGTATCCGTGTTATGGTCATTACAGGAGACAACAAAGAAACCGCTGAGGCGATATGCCATGAAATTGGTGTATTTTCACCTGATGAAGACATTAGTTTGAAGAGCTTTACGGGGAGGGAGTTCATGGCACTTGAGGATAAGAAGACACTGCTGCGAAGGAAAGGTGGTCTTCTGTTCTCTAGGGCAGAGCCCAGGCACAAGCAAGAGATTGTGAGACTGTTAAAAGAAGACGGTGAAGTTGTTGCTATGACTGGAGATGGAGTAAATGATGCCCCGGCTCTAAAACTTGCTGACATTGGTATAGCAATGGGTATCACCGGCACTGAGGTATATTCTTAATGCACACAATGTTAGCCGCTTTTGAACCACCTTTTTGGTTCTCTCTTGAATCAGGGGAAGTGCCCATTTTTCTATAATGTAAAAGGGCAGCCCCAGTGCATGTAGCTCCCGCTTGCGCAGGGTCTGGGGAAGGGTCCGACCACTTTGGGTCTATTGTACGCAGCCTTTCCCTACATTTCTGCAAGAGGCTGTTTCCAGGACTTGAACCCGTGACCTCATGGCCATTTTTCTATAATGTCAGATGAAAAAATTTGTACTCACCGCACAACCCCACACCAGAGTGAGATTGCAAACCACAAGTTTAGCTGGAGTCACAAAACATACCTAGGCTGATCACAAATTCCAAACTGTAGATGTGCTGTTGCAGAATTAACAGAAAACCAGGAACCACCATCACATATTACATATTTCATGATCCAGAGCAGAGAATATAGGTGCTAACCCCTTTACAAGGTAGCATAGCTGAATAATCCACCATTTTGCACTTTAGAGTCTTCAAGGTTTTCTTCTTTAAAATCACTTCTTTCATTGACTTCTCTGACAAAATCTGTTGATTTCTCAAATGTACTGTTTGTCTTTCAACCTTTGTACTACCTCTGAACTGTATTGATTGCCAGCCCTAGCCCTCCCCTGTTACTGCTTTTAAGCTAACTACTCCCTCTGTAAACTAATATAAGATCATTTGGATCACTACTTTAGTGATCTAAACGATCTTATATTAATTTACAGAGGGAGTACATAATACTGTTTGAGTTAGACCAGTAAAACAACATTTGGTTCTCAGATTGTAAAGCACGACTTTAGAGGTTCTAAGAAAAGAGTGATCTATGCAAAATTACGCTTTTATTGAGCTTATAATTTGGGCAGCAGTATCTGAAAAATCATTGGTTTTTTCAGGTTGCCAAAGAGGCTTCTGACATGGTACTAGCTGACGACAATTTCAGTACCATTGTTGCTGCTGTTGGTGAAGGCAGGTCTATTTACAACAACATGAAAGCTTTCATAAGGTTTGTGCACTGAGAGCCTTGCTCCCACTTCTCATTGGCAGTTTTGTGATTGCTTGAAATTTCAGTACCATATGACTTGCTAAAGCTAATGTTCCTGAATCGGGCATGAGTAGGGGACTGCTTATGCAATTTATCTAGATTTTACATTCAGTTGTTGGAAAGCATGTGGCTGCTTGAGCATTCTGAAAGTCTTTTCTTCACTGCTGCAGATATATGATTTCCTCAAACATTGGTGAAGTTGCCTCGATCTTCCTTACCTCTGCTTTGGGTATTCCTGAGGGGTTGATACCTGTTCAACTTCTGTGGGTAAATCTCGTCACTGATGGCCCCCCTGCGACTGCTTTGGGTTTCAATCCACCCGACAAGGACATCATGAAGAAACCACCAAGGAGGAGCGACGACTCACTGATCACCCCCTGGATTCTGTTCCGTTATCTGGTAATTGATCACTACATATCTGTTTGATCCCTTGTAGCTGTAGGAATCTCTGCCTTTCTTTCTTTTCGAGATTAAATTTTCTCACCGACTATACATAACTTGCAGGTCATTGGCCTTTACGTGGGGGTTGCAACCGTTGGTATCTTTGTCATCTGGTACACCCACGGATCATTCATGGCCATTGATCTCACTGGAGACGGTCACACGCTTGTCAGTTACTCACAGCTCTCAAACTGGGGCCAGTGCTCTAGCTGGGACAACTTCACAGTCACGCCCTTCACTGCTGGTGCTAGAACTTTCACCTTCGACGACAACCCCTGTGACTACTTCCAGGCCGGCAAAGTGAAGGCGACTACGCTCTCACTCTCCGTGCTCGTGGCGATCGAGATGTTCAACTCGCTCAATGCCCTCTCCGAGGACACTAGCCTGCTGAGGATGCCCCCGTGGGTCAACCCGTGGCTGCTCCTGGCCATGTCGGTGTCATTCGGGCTGCACTTCCTCATCCTCTACGTGCCGTTCCTCGCGCAGGTGTTCGGCATCGTGCCTCTCAGCCTGAACGAGTGGCTCCTGGTGCTCCTTGTCGCGCTCCCCGTGGTGCTCATCGACGAGGTCCTCAAGTTCGTGGGCAGGTGCACGACCGCCTCAGGCCCCAAGCGGCGTTTAAAAAAGCAGAAGGGCGAGTGAAGGAGGCGGCGGCTAACAGCGGTTGTTCCAGACGCCGCGGTAACTAATCAACAAAAAAAGAAAAACCAATTTGTTCAGAATGTTGAAGACCATGTAACAGTGGTCGCCAAAGGAAGGGTGTTTATTCAGCGTATAATATATATATAAGAAACTGAAGTAGATAAAAAGGGTTCTCGAACAAAGCTCTCGCTTTTCGCGGAGACTGAACTTAGCAGCTCTGTTCTTGTTTCTTTTTAGTTGTTATAGGTTGCAAACCTTTGATTATATATCCTGTGAATTATATGTAGGTAGTGGTCCCTTGGTCTCGGAGTGTTGGAATATTGCTTTGTTTTTGCTGCGAGCTATTTGCCGAACAAGAGTGCAAATAATTAAAGTACATCACAGGGGAACAGCCATTTCTGCCTGCTGTGTTTTCAGATGTGCGCTACATTGTCAATGCCACTGCTGTTTTGGACATGTCTGTGAATTACAGTTCTCTGGAGCGTATGACAAGAAGCAGCAGCAGAGTGTTTAGTTGTGGTAATTTCATTGGTTGCTGTGTTGTTATCTGCTTTTGAGACGCTGTGGTTATTACACCTGCAAGAACCTTTTGTAGCACAATCTGCTACCTTGGTTTACACTCCCCCAACGACTTATATTTCGGAACAGAGGTAATAGTTCTCAAGCACAACTCCCAGCACAGGCATCCTTATCACTTGCGCTTGCATAAGTAGCAGTGTAGAACAGGCAATGCATGCTAGTTATAGCTAATATGTTATGGCGCTGCTAGAAGGAGGGCGCGAGGGGGCCGGCCGGGGGTCTTTCTGTCCACGACCGGGCAAGAGGGAAGGGATTTTCTTCTTAATTCTTACTCCCTCCGTTCCGAATTACTTGTCTTGGATTTGTCTAGATACATATGTATTTAGACTCATTTTAGTACTAGATACATCCGTATCTAAACAAATCTAAGACAAGTAATTCGGAACGGAGGGAGTACTTGATTAGATTGAACTCCCTCCGTTCGGAATTACTTGTCGTAGAAATGGATGTATCTAGATGTATTTTAGTTCTAGATACATCCATTTTCGAGACAAGTAATTCCGAACGGAGGGAGTACATCTCTCTTTATATAGAGAGGTTTACTTGACTCCTAAGCAAGACTTAGTTGACCCCTAAGCAAGCGTTCCTTATCTCTAATTAACCCTAAGACTAATGGGCCCATTAGGCCCATTACGTACTCTAACACTACACCCCACCTGGACATGTAGCTTGTCCTCGAGCTGCAGCCTAACCAATTTATAACCATGACTCGACGCAACACAAACCTAACACCTAAAAACAAACCTTTTACATCTCGGCTTGTTTTATTATTCTGAACCTGAAATGGACTGGAACGCTTTATTTTGGACTCCTTAACAAAAAGTGGACACCATCCGCATGTCGGACGTGCACGTGTACAACACATGGATCCCATGGACACCACCTGGACAAAAGGAGTGCATATGTATGACCACCTGGAAGTGGTTGCAAGAGTGACCAACAGAGGCGCCCTCGCGGAGGCCGGTGGCGGAATGCACTGGTGCTACGCGGTGTGATGCTGTCGGTGACACCATGCCTTCTCCCTGCCAAACAACTGTTGGTTTGCACCGCACAGGGAAGAGTGCAGGGCCTGCGATGGAGAATGACGAGGAGGGGTGCGCCCCCCAACCGCCGATGTCGTAGACTTTGAGGTTGCTGCCCGCGCGGAAAACAACATGCCCGCCGCCCGTGGGGGAAACCGCATGCCCAAGATCTCAGACGCAACGGATGAGATCGAGGTCCTTTGCGCAGCGAAGGGCAACTTGGAGGAGCGGCAGCTGTAGACCGTGCATCTCCCACACACGCCGACGCGCTAGGAGGCCGCGCGCAGCAGCCTGCAGCCTCACCGCTGCCGACATGTGGCGGGTAGCGATCCAAGACGGAAGCGGTGACAGGGACGGCGGGGACTGGACTTGGTGGAGCGGGACTCCCGCCTGCGCGGTTGATGTGGGGCCGGAGCTGACCGGCGGTGGCTGCTGCAGCTGCAGCGGATGCTGCGGTGGCGCATCGGGCAGGGGCAGCGGCTGCTGCAGCGGAGTGCCGGGCGCGGCGGAGGCCGCCAGGAGCGGAGGCTTCCACTGCAGCCAGGGCTGGGCGGTGGTGGCGATGGATGGCAGCTCCAGCGGCTGGTGCAATGGCCCGGCGAGCGCGGCGAAGGCCGCCTGGTGCGGTGGCTGCCACGGCAGCCACAGCGGCACGGGGGCGGCGATGGGCGCCGGAGGCGCGGCGGGAGCCGGCGCCGGCCACTGCGGCCACTGCGGGACGGCGGCGGGCGGCGGCGGCAGCGGGGGCTGCAACGTCCCAGCGAACGCCAGGAGGCCCCTGGATCGGCGAGTAGCACGACAGGGCCGGCGGCGGCCCGTAGGGGCTGGCCAGGTACAGCCGGATCCCCTGGACGGCTGTGAAGAGGTTGTTGAGGACCCCGGTGATCTCCTCCGGGGTGTAGGCGGTGACCGGTGGTGCGGTGGAGGGCGCCAACATCTGGGCGGTGGCGGCGCCGGAGGATGCGACTAGCGACGCGGAGGGGGAGGGCAGAGGCGCGGTGTAGATGGCCAGCGGCCCGATGGTGACGGTCGGCAGCGGAAGCGACAGGGTGGACGACAGCGAAGACATGATCGGAACTGAGCTACCTGATACCAAACTGTTAGACTCAAATATCTGAGTTGCCTCCATGTTCAGAAGACATAAGGTTTTGGCTCACCATTTCCTACACTAGGCGCTATGGAGTGGCAAAACCCTATTTGACACATTTTGCGTAAAAGTGCTGGGGATTTGCGAAGGGAGGGAAGCGAGCGAATGAGAGTTAATTTAGTCCGGTTTCAAGCCTTCTAGAAGGCTCCAGTTCAGTTTTCCCTGGTTTTTCATTTCCTTTTTCCTGCTGTTTGTTTTACCTGATTTCTTTGGGTTTTTTTATTTGTTTTCAGAAAGTTTCATTTTAACAAGTGTTTGGAATTTCAAAAAATGTTCAGAAATTTTCGAAATATGTTCATGTTTCAATTTTTTTGGAATTTGAGAAAATGTTCTCATTAAAAAGGTGTCAATGTTTTCAAAAAACGTTTGCGAATTAAAAAAGTGCAAAAATTAATTCGGAAGTTTAAAAATGTTTCTACTTTCAAAATTTGTTCACAAGTTCAAAAAATGTGCCCATTTTTAAATTTTGTTCAGAAATTTAAAAAATGTTGGCCAACACTAGGCGCCGGCCGACCAGCCCGAGTGCTGGATCAGTGGCCTTCTGCGCCGTAGAATTAGGATGCTTATAACCGCTAGATCGTGCCCTCCAGCGCCATCCCTTTGTCACACAAACTTTCCCGCACGCGCAACTCTGTTTCACACGAGGCAGAAGCCAGAACGGCCTCCCGCAGGCCACGTCCTAGCCCGTGGTCGGCGAGCCATGAAGCTCGTGACCCTAGCAGTGTCATCTACCGGTTACAGCTTCCTGGTCGCTGAATACAGCCGCCTCAACACTTTGTCAGCGGTCACAACTTCGCCGTCGTCGGTTGCAGCATATTCGTCTGTCGGTCTTAGCTTCCCTATTGCCGGTCACAACATCACCGATGTGAGTTGTAGCACCGTCAGTGAGGGATCCCAGCATCGTTGGCGGTTTGTCGCAACAGCCTCATCCCTCCCCCCCGCGCTAGCAGCACCGCATGTAACCTACCAGGAGCTCGTCGCAACACGATCAAGCGCTGGTTGTAGCTTCCAACCTCGCCGGCCGCAACATCCAACCGCACAGTGAAGGATGAGGACATGGACGACCATGACGTCCCCAAGTTGCAAAGAACCATGCTTGCAGCACCTCCGTGTGTCGCCCCACCAGCCCTTGTAGCAGCACCGACGACAAGCGGTGACCTCATAGCAAAACGCTGGCTTGTCGATCTTCGTGGTCGCGGCAAATCTGGTCGGACAATGCAGAGGTTGGTGGAAGGTAGGCGTTGACGGCGAGGATGGGATGAGGAAAGCACTCGGCGTGAAAACATTGTGTGGAGGTGACTGATTTAGGCCTTGTGTGTTTAAAT
This sequence comes from Triticum timopheevii, assembly GCA_963921465.1. NCBI lineage: Eukaryota > Viridiplantae > Streptophyta > Magnoliopsida > Poales > Poaceae > Triticum > Triticum timopheevii. Next base: position 42,521,345 of record OY997271.1, read on the forward strand.
ACGTCCTGAAGAGGTTTGGAAGGGATCAAGGAGGATTTTGACTTGGGGATTTAATCCTTCCCAATCCAATCCAATTCCCCTTTAAATCCCTGTAAACCGAACAAGGCCTTAAGGAGATAGGGATGCGACATGCAACTGTTTGTGGGGCCACAAGAAACATGCAAGTTGCGCGTCAGCGAAAAACAAAGCGACCGGCGCTGCGCGATGCCGGTCGGCCGACTCACATAATTTCCCAAAAATGTTCGGTAATTTTCAAAACATGTTCGGATTTTCAAGTACTGTTTCGAATTTTGGAAAATATTCAAGTTTCACAAAAAAATAAAATATGTTCGCGTTCAAAAGCAATATCATTTTTTTGCCACTGTATAGTCCCCGTCAGAATTTCCTATTCGACGCTCTCTGCGCTCGAACAGTCGAGGTAACGCACACAGCCACGATACTAACCGAACGACTGGGCTGGCCCATCTATATGGCTAGCGAGTAGATCACATCTGGTTTTTAGGAACTTTCTGGAAGGTTCCAGCCCAGGTTTCTAATGGTTTTGGGAACCTTCTAGTTGGTTCCTGAACCGTTTCTATGACTGGTTTTCTGGTTTCTTTTTGTTTTTTATTTTTCGTTTTTCGTTTTTTCCTTTTCTATTTCTATTCTTTTTTTGCTTTTCTGTTTCTATATTTTTTTCTTTTTGATTTCTTTTCTTTATGATTTTGTTCAAAAATTCAAAACTTTTCAATCTTTGCTCAAGACTTCAGAAAAACGATTTCATTTCAAAGACCGTTCACAAATTTTGGGAATTTTTTCACCATTTGTTTTAGTTAATGTTTTCAAATTTTGTTCGGGAGTTTTATAAAATGTTCCTATTTCAAACATTGTTCACAAATTTCAAGATTTTGTAATATTTTACAACTTTTGTTCAGGAGTTTAAAAAATTATTCGTCAATTTGAAAAATGTTTGTGTTTTAATTTTTTTTGGAGAGTTACAAAAATGTTCGTAAAGTTAAAAAAATGTTTGTGTTTCTAAATTTTTTTTGAGGAGTTAAAAAAATGTTTGCATATCCAAAATTTGTTCTGGAATTTGGAAAATGTTTCATTTTTCAGAAAAAAGGATTTCAAAAAATGTTCTTGTTTTCAAAAAGTGTTCATGTTTCCAAAAATTGTGCACTTTCTCAAATTTGTTCTACAGATTTAGAAAATGTTCCCGTTTTCAGTTTTTTGTGTTTCCAAAAATTGTTCCTTTTTTAGAAAGTTGTTCGCAAATTTCCTGAAATATTTCTGTTTCCAAAAATCGTTCATGTTTTCAAATTTTTTCTGCAGTTTTAAAAAATGTTCACGTTGTAAATTTGTTTGGTATTTCCAAAATTTTTGCTGTTTACTTTTTCCTATTTTTTCTGGAATTTCGAGCAAAAAATCCAAAACACGAAAAAAGAAAAAAAACGTTTGGATCTTCGTTGTTTTTTGTTCTTATATTATTGCGCTACATATGTAATCATTCGGTGTGATTATGTCTACTGGCTAGCACAGTCGCCTCTTTCACCAGAGATCCCATGCTCGATCTCTACAGTACTCAATTTTTTTAGACGTGAACAGACTCACGCTACAGTTCCGCTGGTCGCTAGCTTGGGCCGGCCCAGTCAGGTATGCGCCTGTGCGTGCGTCCGGCAATTTACCGCAAAGAGCGGCATATAGGAGTTCCTGTCGCCGTCCACTACAGTACTCACTCACTACACTCGGGCTGCAACATGCATGGGAAGGCCCATCAACAGGCCCCCGTGCGGCAGCCAGCGCCAAATAGGGCCTCATGGCATCAATAGGCTCGAACTTTGAATAATTAGGGCCTGTTTAGTTATCTGCATCAATTTTGCCCGCCTTGCCAACTAGGATATATTATTGTTCGAGCAAAATATGCAAGGAGGGCAAAATTGATGCAGATAACTAAATAGGCATCTTTTCCAAAGTTCGAGCCTATACAGACGCGCTGCATAAGTCGCGCGCAGGAAAAGATGCCTATATAGCGCGCGCGACAAAAACAGTGCTCCAACAAAAGTTGTAAAATATAGCGTGCACAAAAACGAACCTGTAATTTTAACGCACGTGGGCCGCGGGGCAGCAAATTTGGGGCGCCGGCTTGTGCACGCGGGCTGCTGCATATGGGGCCGTCGGGTTGGGCGCCGAGTTTTTGTGCGTCTGGTAAACCTTCCGTGCGCAAAAACACTATTTCAGCGCTGCAAAACTTTTTTAGCACACCGCGCTACCACGCATCTGTTGGAGATGCTCTAAGTATATAGACATACTCCACGAATCAGTGCTAACAGTTATAAAGCACAACAATGGAAGTTGTGACAAAAAAGTGATGCTACGATTGCTCGAAGCTCTGTAGAACAGTCCTAGTTCTTTTCTACTACTCTCTTCATTCCATAATGTAAGACGTTTTTTGACACTATTGTAGTGTCAAAAAACGTCTTACATTCTGTGACGGAGGGAGTAGAAGCGTTAGCGTGCCGTGCCGTTGAATCACTACAATGATCCATCAAAGTTATGCCCGCCTCCAACTAGGATATATTATTGTTCACAAAAGAGTTATTCTGGCTTCGTTGCACAAATTATTGGCAGGATTATTAAAAGATGATACATACATAATTGTTATCCTAAATTAGTGGTTCCAATCCCTCCTCTGACGTGTGTGGCCCACCCAGAAATCAACTGCCCTATCGGCCAGCTGCCCACAATCACCCCACTGCCCAATGCGGCCAACTACAAAATCTGCGTCTTAGGCCTTCAATCCTAGGGAGCATAGTGGCTCTAAGAATTAAAGGATTTGACGCAGTCAAAATCGAGCAACTCAATCTCAAAGTGTAGATCTCAATTGACTAAGAGAGCTCCAAAATTAGGGATCTTAGTATGTGTGTATATATATATATATATATATATATATATATATATATACCACAATCTACGAGTATGGAAGTTAGAAAAATGCAACCAGTTTACTTAGGGTGTGTTTGTCTGGGCTGCAGCTGCAAGCTCTAGCTTGAAGGAGCAGTTGTAGCTAAAGGGTTGGATCTGAAATGCAGTCCTTTGATAGTTGTGCTGTAGCAGCTACGTCTATTGTTGAAACATGCTAAAATGACCAGAACGCCCTCTGTTCTTCCGTAGATTGGGTTTAAGTGCTGACTATACTATTTTAACAGTAAATGGGCCGATTTGAACAGTTTTTGTCGCAGATGGCTTGTTTTCACATATTTGAACTGGGATGATACTAGTTTGATGGCCTAGACCGTGTATAGCAATAATTTTGACGTTCTAGCACATGATAATATTTTGGAACTCATCATAACATATTGTATTAATTATATATTAGGTGAGACCGTCCTTCGGTTACAAAATACATGGTTATGGTGAAATACAATCCTACTCTCTCGCTGCCATCACAGAATCAACAATCATGTTATGAGTTGTGTCCATGGTAGTATTTGCACCTCCCGCATAGTTCCCTCCGGTTGTGTTGACCACATGGCCTGAAGGATGATAGTTGGCATCATCATCGCATCTAGCAAAGTGGTAATCATACAAATCACTATCTCTGATGAAGCTGTGCAATGCCATACAAACAATGATAATCCTTGCTTGCTTACTAGGCGGGTCACTCGGCATGTTTTAGAATGCGCCATTTCTATTTCAACATAGCAAATGATCGCTCTATGACATCTCTAAGGGTTGAATGAAGATAATTGAATACTTCTCTACTAGTTGCAGCAGGGCCCATGTTAAACTCAGGTAGATGGTATTTTGTTCCTCTAAATGGTGCTAGACAACCAACCTGATTGGGGTACCCAGAATCAACAAGATAGTGTTTTCCTACACAATGAATGTTTATGTCAAACATGAAATACAATACATTGTCAAGTTGAGTTGTGTGATTGCTTTAAAGAAATATCTGCCGGAGGAACTTTTCTTTGTACTTGTCCAATGTGTCCTTGAATATCCTTGTGTCATGTGCCGAACCAGGCCATCCAGCCACTACAGAAGTGTATCTCATGTCCAAGTCTCATACGGCCATCACATTTTGTGATGAATAACCACGCCATCCGTTAATCATATCTTTAGCTGGCACGGTGACAAGTACGTGTGTCCCATCTATAGCACCAATGCAACCATTGAGGGTCTTGCCATTTCTAATGCACATTTCTAAACTTTGGATCAATTGGTGCAATGATGTTTGTAGCCAATAACATCAAACACCTCAACACATGGTTGAATTTTTGATGGATTGTTTCGGTGGACCTCTTTAATCAGTTCTGAACTTGGCTCACTGACTGTGGGCTACCAACAGTCCACAAGAACATCCCTAGAGCCTCCTTTGAACACATGTTGCATGTTGCTGGCAAACCATAGTTGCCTATCAAAGACTCATGTAATAAGTCATATATATAGCCATAGCACGCACTAGCACTTGGCTAGTACCAAATCAATCAGTGAAAAAGCTGAATGAAATATGCCCTAGAGGCAATAATAAAGTTGTTATTTATATTTCCTTATATCATGATAAATATTTATTATTCATGCTAGAATTGTATTAACCGGATACTTAGTACATGTGTGAATACATAGACACACAAAGTGTCACTAGTATGCGTCTACTTGACTAGCTCGTTGATCAAAGATGGTTAAGTTTCCTAGCCATAGACATGAGTTGTCATTTGATGAACGGGATCACATCATTAGAGAATGATGTGATTGACATGACCCATTCCTTAGCTTAGCACTATGATCGTTTAGTTTATTGCTATTGCTTTCTTCATGACTTATACATGTTCCTATAACTATGAGATTATTCAACTCCCGAATACCGGAGGAACACTTAATGTGCTATCAAACGACACAACATAACTGGGTGATTATAAATATGCTCTACAGGTGTCTCCAATGGTGTTTGTTGGGTTGGCATAGATCGAGATTAGGATTTGCCACTCCGTGTTTCGGAGAGGTATCTTTGGGCCCTCTCGGTAATGCACATCACTATAAGCCTTGCAAGCAATGTGACTAATGAGTTAGTTGCGGGATGATGCATTACAGAACGAGTAAAGAGACTTGCCAGTAACGAGATTGAACTGGGTATAATGATACCGACGATCGAATCTCGGGCAAGTAACATACCGATGACAAAGGGAATAACGTATGTTGTTATGCGGTTTTGACCGATAAAGATCTTCGTAGAATATGTAGGAACCAATATGAGCATTCAGGTTCCGCTATTGGTTATTGACCGAAGATGAGTCTCGGTCATGTCTACATAGTTCTCGAACCCGTAGGGTCCGCAGGCTTAACGTTCGATGACGATCGGTATTATGAGTTTATGTGTTTTGATGTACCGAAGGTAGTTCGGAGTCCCGGATGTGATCACATACATGACGAGGAGTCTCTAAATGGTCGAGACATGAAGATTGATATATTGAAAGGTTATGTTTGGACACCGAAATGGTTTCGGATGAGTTCGGGCATTTATCGGATTACCGGGGAGGTTTCCGGAACCCCCTGGGGAGTCTATGGGCCTTATTGGGCTGTAGTGGAAGAGAGGAGGAGACGACCAGGTGGAGGGCACGCCCCCCCAAGCCCAATCTGAATTGGGGTGGAGCCTGACCCCCCTTTCCTTCTCTCCCTCTTCCTCTTCCTTCTTCTCATACTCCAACTAGGAAAGGGGGAAACCTACTCCTACTGGGAGTAGGAATCCCCCCCTTGGGCGCACCCCTTGTAGGCCGGCCCTCTCCTCCTCCCCTCCTTTATATACGGGGGAGGGGGCACCCTATAGACACACAAGTTGATTGGTTAGCCGTGTGCGATGCCCCCCTTCACTATATTCCACCTCGGTCATGAAGGAAATATGCCCTAGAGGCAATAATCAAGTTATTATTTATTTCCTTATTTCATGATAAATGTTTATTATTCATGCTATAATTATATTAACCGGAAACCTAATGCATGTGTGAATACATAGACAAACATAGTGTCACTAGTATGCCTCTACTTGACTAGCTCATTAATCAAAGATGGTTATGTTTCCTAACCATAGACATGTGTTGTCATTTGATTAATGGGATCACATCATTAGGAGAATGATGTGATTGACATGACCCATTCCGTTAGCCTAGCACTTGATCGTTTAGTATGTTGCTATTGCTTTCTTCATGACTTATACATGTTCCTGTAACTATGAGATTATGCAACTCCCGTTTACCGGAGGAACACTTTGGGTGCTACCAAACGTCACAACGTAACTGGGTGATTATAACGGAGTACTACAGGTGTCTCCAAAGGTACATGTTGGGTTGGCGTATTTCGAGATTAGGTTTTGTCACTCCGATTGTCGGAGAGGTATCTCTGGGCCCTCTCGGTAATGCACATCACTATAAGCCTTGCAAGCAATGTGACTAATGAGTTAGTTGCGGGATGATGCATTACGTAACGAGTAAAGAGACTTGCTGGTAACGAGATTGAACTAGGTATTGAGATACCGACGATCGAATCTCGGGCAAGTAACATACCGATGACAAAGAGAACAACGTATGTTGTTATGCGGTTTGACTGATAAAGATCTTCGTAGAATATGTAGGAGCCAATAGAGCATCCAGGTTCCGCTATTGGTTATTGACCGAGAATAGTTCTAGGTCATGTCTACCTAGTTCTCGAACCATAGGGTCCGCACGCTTAAGGTTTCGATGACAGTTATATTATGAGTTTATGAGTTTTGATGTACCGAAGGAGTTCGGAGTCCCGGATGAGATCGGGAACATGACGAGGAGTCTCGAAATGGTCGAGACGTAAAGATCGATATATTAGACGACTATATTTTGAGTTCGGAAAGGTTCCGAGTGATTCGGGTATTTTTCGGAGTACCGGGGAGTTACGGGAATACGGGGGAAGAAGTATATGGGCCTTTTTGGGCTTTAGGGGAGAGGGAGAGGCAGGCCGCGCGCCCCCCCATTGACTAGTCCGAATTGGACTAAGGGGAGGGGCGGCGCCCCCTCCTTCCTTCTCTTCCCTCTTCCCCCTCCTTGTCTCCTACTCCTACTACTTGGAAGGACTCCTAGTTGGACTAGGAAAGGGGGAATCCTACTCCCGGTGGGAGTAGGACTCCCCTAGGGCGCGCCATAGAAAGGCCGGCCCTCCCCTCCTCCACTCCTTTATATACGGGGGCAGGGGGCACCCCATAGACACACAAGTTGATCTACGGATCGTTCCTTAGTCGTGTGCGGTGCTCCCCTTCACCATATTCCACCTTGGTCATATCGTCGCGAAGTTTAGGCGAAGCCCTGCGCCGGTAGAACATCATCATCGTCACCACGCCGTCGTGCTGACGGAACTCATCCCCGACGCTTTGCTGGATTGGAGCCCGGGGATCGTCATCGAGCTGAACGTGTGCTGAACTCGGAGGTGCCGTACGTTTGGTACTTGGATCGGTCGGATCGTGAAGACGTACGACTACATCAATCGCGTTGTCATAACGCTTCCGCTTACGGTCTATGAGGGTACGTGGACAACATTCTCCCCTCTCGTTGCTATGTCATCACCATGATCTTGCGTGTGCGTAGGATTTTTTTTGAAATTACTACGTCCCCCAACAGTGGCATCCGAGCCTAGTTTTATGCGTAGATGTCATATGCACGAGTAGAATACAAGTGAGTTGTGGACGATACAAGTCATACTGCTTATCAGCATGTCATACTTTGGTTCAGCGGTGTTGTGAGATGAAGCGGCCCGGACCAACATTACGCGTACGCTTACGCGAGACTGGTTTCACCGTTACGAGCACACATGCTTAAAGGTGGCTGGCGGGTGTCTGTCTCTCTCACTTTAGTTGAACCGAGTGTGGCTATGCCCGGTCCTTGCGAAGGTTAAAACAACACTAACTTGACGAACTATCGTTGTGGTTTTGATGCGTAGGTAAGAACGGTTCTTGCTAAGCCCGTAGCAGCCACGTAAAATTTGCAACAACAAAGTAGAGGACGTCTAACTTGTTTTTGCAGGGCATGTTGTGATGTGATATGGCCAAGACGTGATGCTATATTTTATTGTATGAGATGATCATGTTTTGTAACCGAAGTTATCGGCAACTCGCAGGAGCCATATGGTTGTCGCTTTATTGTATGAAATGCAAATGCCCTGTAATTGCTTTACTTTATCACTAAGCGGTAGCGATAGTCGTAGAAGCAATAGATGGCGTAACGACAACAATGCTACGATGGAGATCAAGGTGTCGCGCCGGTGACGATGGTGATCACAACGGTGCTTCGGAGATGGAGATCACAAGCACAAGATGATGATGGCCATATCATATCACTTATATTGATTGCATGTGATGTTTATCCTTTATGCATCTTATCTTGCTTTGATTGATGGTAGCATTTTAAGATGATCTCTCACTAATTATCAAGAAGTGTTCTCCCTAAGTATGCACCGTTGCGAAAGTTCTTCGTGCTGAGACACCACGTGATGATCGGGTGTGATAGGCTCTACGTTCAAATACAACGGGTGCAAAACAGTTGCACACGCGGAATACTCAGGTTAAACTTGACGAGCCTAGCATATACAGATATGGCCTCGGAACACGGAGGCCGAAAGGTCGAACGTGAATCATATAGTAGATATGATCAACATAGCGATGTTCACCATTGAAACTACTCCATCTCACGTGATGATCGGACATGGTTTAGTTGATTTGGATCACGTAATCACTTAGATGACCAGAGAGATGTCTGTCTAAGTGGGAGTTCTTAAGTAATATGATTAATTGAACTTAAATTTATCATGAACTTAGTCATGGTAGTATTTTGCTAATTATGTTGTAGATCAATAGCTTGCGTTGTTGCTTTCGTATGTTTATATGTTCCTAGAGAAAACGTTGTTGAAAGATGTTAGTAGCAATGATGCGGATTGGATCCGTGATATGAGGTTTATCCTCATTGCCGCGTAGAAGAATTATGTCCTTAATGCACCTCTAGGTGACAGACCTATTGCAGGAGCAGATGCAGACGTTATGAACGTTTGGCTAGCTCAATATGATGACTACTTGATAGTTTAGTGCACCATGCTTAACGGCTTAGAATCGGGACTTCAAAGACGTTTTGAACGTCATGGACCATATGAGATGATCCAGGAATTGAAGTTAATATTTCAAGCAAATACCCGAGTTGAGAGATATGAAGTCTCCAACAAGTTCTATAGCTAAAAGATGGAGGAGAATCGCTCAACTAGTGAGCATGTGCTCAGATTGTCTGGGTACTACAATCGCTTGAATCAAGTGGGAGTTAATCTTCCAGATAAAATAGTGATTGACAGAATTCTCTAGTCACCATCACCAAGTTAGTAGAACTTCGTGATGAACTATAATATGCGAGGGATGACGAAAGTGATTCCCAAGCTCTTCGTGATGTTGAAATCAACGAAGGTAGAAATCAAGAAAGAGCATCAAGTGTTGATGATTGACAAGACCACTAGTTACAAGAAAAGGGCAATGGGAAAGAAAGGGAAACTTCAAGTAGAATGGAAAACAAGTTGTCACTCCCGTGAAGAAGAACAAAGCTAGACCAAAGCCTGAAACTGAGTGCTTACACTGCAAAGGAAATGGTCGCTGGAAGCGGAAATACTCTGAATATTTGGTGGATAAGAAGGATGGCAAAGTGAACAAGAGTATATTTGATATACATGTTATTGATGTGTGCCTTACTAGTGTTTATAGTAGCCCCTGAGTATTTGATACTTGTTCGGTTACTAAGATTAGTAACTCGAAACAGGAGTTACAGAATAAATAGAGACTAGTTGAAGGGGAAGTGACGATGAGTGTTGGAAGTAGTTCCAAGATTGATATAATCATCATCGCACACTCCCTATACTTTTGGGATTAGTGTTAAACCTAAATAAATGTTATTTGGCGTTTGCGTTAAGCATGAATATGATTTGATCATGTTTATTGCAATGCGGTTATTCATTTAAAATCAGAGAATAATTGTTGTTCTGTTTACATGAATAAAACCTTCAATGGTCATACACCCAATGAAAATAATTTGTTGGATCTCGATCGTAGTGATACACATATTCATAATATTGATGCCAAAAGATGCAAAGTTAATAATGATAGTGCAACTTATTTGTGGCACTGCCGTTTGGGTCATATCAGTGTAAAGCGCATGAAGAAACTCCATAAAGATGGATTTTCAGAATCACTTGGTTATGAATCATTTGATGCTTGCGAACCGTGCCTTTTGGGCAAGATGACTAAAACTCTGTTCTCCGGAACAATGAAACAAGCTACTGACTTATTGGAAATAATACATACCGATGTATGCGATCCAATGAGTGTTGATGCTCGTGGCAAGTATCGTTATTTTTTGACCTTCACAAGATGATTTGAGCAGATATGGGTATATCTACTTATTGAAACATAAATCTGAAATAGTTGAAAGGTTCAAAGAATTTCAGAGTGAAGTGGAAAAAGCATCGTAACAAGAAAATAAAGTTTCTATGATCTGATCGCAGAGACGAATATTTGAGTTACAAGTTTTGTATTCAATTAAAACAATGTGGAATAGTTTCACAGCTCACGCCACCTGGAACACCACAACGTTATGGTGTGTCCGAACATCGTAATCGTACTTTACTAGATATGGTGCGATCTATGATATCTCCTATCAGTTTACCACTATCGTTTTGGGGTTATGCATTAGAGACAACTGCATTCACGTTTAATAGGGCACCATCTAAATCCATTGAGACGACACCGTATGAACTATGGTTTAGCAGTAAACCTAAGCTGTCATTTCTTAAAGTTTGGGGTTGTAATGCTTATGTGAAAAAGTTTCAGCATGATAAGCTCAAACCCAAATCGGAGAAGTGCGTCTTCATAGAATACCCAAGGGAAACTGTTGGGTACACCTTCTATCACAGATCCAAAGGCAAGATATTCGTTGCTAAAAATGGATCCTTTCCAGAGAAGGAGTTTCTCTCAAAAGAAGTGAGTGGGAGGAAAGTAGAACTTGATGAGGTAATTGTACCTTTTCCCGTATTGGAAAGTAGTTAATCACAGAAATTATTTCCAGTGATTCCTACACCAATTAGTAAGGAAGTTAATGATGATGATCATGAAACTTCAGATCAAGTTGCTACCAAACCTCGTAGGTCTTCCAGAGTAAGATCCGCACGAGAGTGGTGCGGTAATCATGTTCTGGAAGTCATGTTACTAGACCATGATGAACCTACGAACTATGAGGAAGCAATGATAAGCCCAGATTCCGCGAAATGGCTGGAGGCCATGAAATCTGAGATGGGATCCATGTATGAGAACAAAGTGTGGACTTTGGTGGACTTGCCCGATGATCGGCAAGCCATAGAAAATAAATGGATCTTCAGGAGGAAGACAGATGCTGATAGTAGTGTTACTATCTACAAAGCTAGACTTGTCGAAAAAGGTTTTTGACAAAGTTCAAGGTGTTGAATACAATGAGATTTTCTCACTCGTATCGATGCTTAAAAGTCTGTCCGAATCATGTTAGCAATTGCCACATTTTATGAAAATTGGCAAATGGATGTCAAAACTACATTCCTTAATGGATTTATTAAAGAGTTGTATATGATACAACCAGAAGGTTTTGTCAATCCTAAAGGTGCTAACAAAATATGCAAGCTCCAGCAATCCATCTATGGACTGGTGCAAGCATCTCGGAGTTGGAATATACGCTTTGATAAGTTGATCAAAGCATATAGTTTTATACAGACTTGCGGTGAAGCCTGTATTTACAAGAAAGTGAGTGGGAGCACTACAGCCTTTCTGATAAGTATATGTGAATGACATATTATTAATTGGAAATGATGTAGAATTATTCTGCAACGCATAAAGGAGTGTTTGAAAGGAGTTTTTTTAAGGAAAGACCTCGGCAAAGCTACTTACATATTGAGCATCAAGATCTATAGAGATAGATCAAGACGCTTGATAAGTTTTTCAATAAGGACATACCTTGTCAAGTTTTTTGAAGTAGTTCAAAAATGGAACAGTCAAAGAAAGAGTTCTTGCCTGTGTTGCAAAGGTATGAAATTGAGTAAGACTCAAATCCCGACAACGGCAGAAAATAGAATGAGAATGGAAGTCATTCCCTATGCATCAGTCATAGGTTCTATAAAAGTATGCCATGCTATGAACCTGACCTATTGTATACCTTGCTCTGAGTTTGACAAAGGAATACAATTTTGATCTAAGAGTAGATCACTGGACAGCGGTCAAGAATATTCTTAGTGAGGACTAAGGAGATGTTTCTCGATTGTGGAGGTGATAAAAGAGCCCGTCGTAAAAAGTTACAACGATGCAAGCTTTTACACCAATCCAGATGACTCTAAGTCTCAATCTGGATACATATTGAAAGTGGGAGCAATTAGCTAGAGTAGCTCCGTGCAGAGCATTGTGGACATAGAATATTTGCAAATTACATACGGCTCTGAATATGACAGACCTGTTGACTAAGATTCTCTCATGAGAAAAACATGATCACACCTTAGTACTCTTTGGGTGTTAATCACATAGCGATGTGAACTAGATTATTGACTCTAGTAAACCCTTTGGGTGTTGGTCACATAAAGATGTGAACTATGGGTGTTAATCATATACAGATATGAATATTGGTGTTAAATCACATGGCGATGTGAACTAGATTATTGACTCTAGTGCAAGTGGGAGACTGAAGGAAATATGCCCTAGAGGCAATAATAAAGTTATTATTTATTTCCTTATTTCATGATAAATGTTTATTATTCATGCTATAATTGTATTAACCGGAAACATAATGCATGTGTGAATACATAGACAAACATAGTGTCACTAGTATGCCTCTACTTGACTAGCTCATTAATCAAAGATGGTTATGTTTCCTAACCATAGACATGTGTTGTCATTTGATTAATGGGATCACATCATTAGGAGAATGATGTGATTGACATGACCCATTCCGTTAGCCTAGCACTTGATCATTTAGTATGTTGCTATTGCTTTCTTCATGACTTATACATGTTCCTGTAACTATGAGATTATGCAACTCCCGTTTACCGGAGGAACACTTTGGGTGCTACCAAACGTCACAACGTAACTGGGTGATTATAAAGGAGTACTACAGGTGTCTCCAAAGGTACATGTTGGGTTGGCGTATTTTGAGATTAGGTTTTGTCACTCCGATTGTCGGAGAGGTATCTCTGGGCCCTCTCGGTAATGCACATCACTATAAGCCTTGCAAGCAATGTGACTAATGAGTTAGTTGCGGGATGATGCATTACGTAACGAGTAAAGAGACTTGCCGATAACGAGATTGAACTAGGTATTGAGATACCGACGATCGAATCTCGGGCAAGTAACATACCGATGACAAAGGGAACAACATATGTTTTTACGCGGTTTGACCGATAAAGATCTTCGTAGAATATGTAGGAGCCAATATGAGCATCCAGGTTCCGCTATTGGTTATTGACCGAGAATAGTTCTAGGTCATGTCTACATAGTTCTCGAACCCGTAGGGTCCGCACGCTTAAGGTTTCGATGACAGTTATATTATGAGTTTATGAGTTTTGATGTACCGAAAGTAGTTCGGAGTCCCGGATGAGATCGGGGACATGACGAGGAGTCTCGAAATGGTCGAGACGTAAAGATCAATATATTGGACGACTATATTCGGAGTTCGAAAAGGTTCCGAGTGATTCGGGTATTTTTCGGAGTACCGGGGAGTTACGGGAATACGGGGGAAGAAGTATATGGGCCTTTTTGGGCTTTAGGGGAGAGGGAGAGGCAGGCCGTGCGCCCCCCATTGACTAGTCCGAATTGGACTAAGGGGAGGGGCGGCGCCCCCTCCTTCCTTCTCTTCCCTCTTCCCCTTCCTTGTCTCCTACTCCTACTACTTGGAAGGACTCCTAGTTGGACTAGGAAAGGGGGGATCCTACTCCCTGTGGGAGTAGGACTCCCCTAGGGCGCGCCATAGAAAGGCCGGCCCTCCCCTCCTCCACTCCTTTATATACGGGGGCAGGGGGCACCCCATAGACACACAAGTTGATCTACGGATCGTTCCTTAGCCGTGTGCGGTGCTCCCCTCCACCATATTCCACCTCGGTCATATCGTCGCGGAGTTTAGGCGAAGCCCTGCGCCGGTAGAACATAATCATCGTCACCACGCCGTCGTGCTGACGGAACTCATCCCCGACGCTTTGCTGGATCGGAGCCCGGGGATCGTGTTGGGGAACGTTGCAGAAAATTAAAATTTTTCCTACGGCTTCACCAAGATCCATCTATGAGTTCATCTAAGCAACGAGCAACGGGAGAGAGATAGCATCTACATACCACTTGTAGATCGCGTGCGGAAGCTTGCAAGGTGATGATGGAGTCGTACTCGAACGTGATTCAGATCACCGATGTGCAAGTGCTGAACGGACAGCACCTCCGTGTTCAACACACGTACGGGACGAGCGACGTCTCCTCCGTCTTGATCCAGCAAGGAGGAAGGAGAGGTTGAGGAAGACAGCTCCACCGGCAGCACGACGGCGTGGTGATGGTGGAGAAGCAGCACTCCGATAGGGCTTCGCCAAGCGCACAACGGAGGAGGAGAGGTGTTGGGGAGGGGAGGGCTGCGCCTTGGCTTGGGTGCGGCTGCCCTCCCCTCACCCCTCTATTTATAGGGGGAAGGGAGAAGGGGGCCGGCCCCTCTAGATCCCATCTAGAGGGGGGGGGGGGGGGGCGGCCAAGGGGAGGGGGGACTTGCCCCTCAAGCAAGGGGGGGCGCCCCCTCTAGGGTTCCCCCCTTAACCCTAGGCGCAAGGGCCCAGGGGAGGGGGTGCGCCAAGCCCACCAGGGGCTGGCTGCCTCCCCACGCAGCCCAAGTGGCCCCCCGGGAGGGGTGGCCCCTCCCGGTGGACCCCCGGAACCCTTCCGGTGGCCCCGGTACAATACCGACATGCCCCCGAAACTTTCCGGTGTCCTTTTAACAACTTCCCATATATGAATCTTTACCTCCGGACCCTTCCGGAACTCCTCGTGACGTCCGGGATCTCATCCGGGACTCCGAACAACATTCGGTAGTCACGTACTAGTCTTCCTAATAACCCTAGCGTCACCGAACCTTAAGTGTGTAGACCCTACGGGTTCGGGAGACACGCAGACATGACCGAGACGACTCTCGGGCAATAACCAACAGCGGGGTCTGGATACCCATGTTGGCTCCCACATGCTCCTCGATGATTTCATCGGTTGAACCACGATGTCGAGGATTCGATCAAACCCTGTATGCAATTCCCTTTGTCAGTTGGTACGTTACTTGCCCGAGACTCGATCGTCGG
This sequence comes from Triticum timopheevii, assembly GCA_963921465.1. Taxonomy (NCBI): domain Eukaryota; kingdom Viridiplantae; phylum Streptophyta; class Magnoliopsida; order Poales; family Poaceae; genus Triticum; species Triticum timopheevii. The sequence continues at coordinate 42,536,693 of OY997271.1, forward strand.
TATCCCAATACCTTGTTTAGTCTCGTTACCGGCAAGTCACTTTACTCGTACCGTAATGCATGATCCCGTGGCCAACACCTTGGTCAACTTGAGCTCATTATGATGATGCATTACCGAGTGGGCCCAGAGATACCTCTCCGTCATACGGAGTGACAAATCCCAGTTTCGATCCGTGTCAACCCAACAGATACTTTCGGAGATACCTGTAATGCACCTTTATAGTCACCCAGTTACGTTGTGACGTTTGATACACCCAAGGCACCCCTACGGTAACCGGGAGTTACACGATCTCATGGTCGAAGGAAGAGATACCTGACATTGGCAAAGCTTCTAGCAAACGAACTATACGATCTTTTATGCTATGCTTAGGATTGGGTCTTGTCCATCACATCATTCTCCTAATGATGTGATCCCGTTATCAACGACATCCAATGTCCATAGTCAGGAAACCATGACTATCTATTGATCACAACGGGCTAGTCAACTAGAGGCTCACTAGGGACATATTGGGGTCTAAGTGTTCACACGTGTATTACGATTTCCGGATAATACAGTTATAGCATGAACAAAAGACAATTATCATGAACATTGAAATATAATAATACTTTTATTATTGCCTCTAGGGCATATTTCCAACAGATCGTCATCGAGCTGAATGTGTGCTGAACTCGGAGGTGCCGTACGTTCGGTACTTGGATCGGTCGGATCGTGAAGACGTACGACTACATCAACCGCGTTGTCATAACGCTTCCGCTTACGGTCTACGAGGGTACGTGGACAACATTCTCCCCTCTCGTTGCTATGTCATCACCATGATCTTGCGTGTGCATAGGAAATTTATTGAAATTACTACGTTCCCCAACAGGTCATATCGTCGTAGTGCTTAGGCGAAGCCCTGCGCCGGTAACTTCATCTTCACCGTCGCAACGCCGTCGTGCGGATGGAACTCTCCCTCGGCCTCAACTGGATCAAGAGTACGAGGGACGTCATCGAGCTGAACGTGTGCTGAACACGGAGGTACCGTACGTTCGGTGCTGAGATCGGTCGGATCGTGAAGACGTACGATTACATCAACCGCGTTGATATAACGCTTCCGCTTTCGGTTTACGACGGTACGTGGACACACTCTCCCCGCTCGTTGCTTTGCATCACCCTAGATAGATCTTGCCTGATCGTACGAACTTTTTTGAAATTACTGCATTTCCCAACAGTGGCATCCGAGCCAGGTCTATGCGTAGATGTTATATGCACAAGTAGAACACAAAGAGTTGTTGGCGATAATAATCATACTGCTTACCAGCATGTCATACTTTGATTCGGCGGTATTGTTGGATGAAGCAGCTCGGACCAACATTACGCGTATGCTTACGCGAGACTGGTTCTTACGACGTGCTTCGCACACAGGTGGCTAGTGAGTGTCTGTTTCTTTAACTTTAGTTGAATCGAGTGTGGCTACGCCCGGTCCTTGTTGAAGATTAAAACAACACACTTGACGAAAAATCGTTGTTGTTTTGATGCGTAGGTAAGAACGGTTCTTGCTAAGCCCGTAGCAGCCACGTAAAACTTGCAACAACAAAGTAGAGGACGTCTAACTTATTTTTGCAGGGCATGTTGTGATGTGATATGGTCAAGACGTGATGATATATAAATTGTTGTATGAGATGATCATGTTTTGTAAAAGTTATCGGCAACTGGCAGGAGCCATATGGTTGTCGCTTTATTGTATGAAATGCAATCGCCATGTAATTGCTTTACTTTATCACTAAGCGGTAGCGATAGTCGTAGAAGCAATAATTGGCGAGACGACAACGATGCTTCGATGGAGATGAAGGTGTCAAGCCGATGACGATGGAAATCATGACGGTGCTTTGGAGATGAAGATCAAAGGCACAAGATGATGATGGCCATATCATATCACTTATATTGATTGCATGTGATATTTATCCTTTATGCATCTTATTTTGCTTAGTTCGAAAGTAGCATTATAAGATGTTCTCTCACTAAATTTCAAGGTATAAGTGTTCTCCCTGAGTATGCACCGTTGCTACAGTTCGTCGTGCCAATACACCACGTGATGATCGGGTGTGATAAGCTCTACGTTCACATACAATGGGTGCAAGCCAGTTTTGCACACGCAGAATACTCGGGTTAAACTTGACGAGCCTAGCATATGCAGATATGGCCTTGGAACACTGAGACCGAAAGGTCGAGCCTAAATCATATAGTAGATATGATCAACATAGTGATGTTCACCATTGAAAACTACTCCATCTCACGTGATGATCGGACATGGTTTAGTTGATATGAATCACGTGATCACTTAGATGATTAGAGGGATGTCTATCTAAGTGGGAGTTCTTAAGTAATATGATTAATTGAACTTTAAATTATCATGAACTTAGTACCTGATAGTATTTTGCATGTCTATGTTGTTGTAGATAAATGGCCCGTGCTACTGTTCCATTGAATTTTAACGTGTTCATAGAGAAAGCTAAGTTGAAAGATAATGGTAGCAACTACACGGACTGGGTCCGTAACTTGAGGATTATCCTCATTGCTGCACAAAAGAATTACGTTCTGGAAGCACCGCTAGGTGCTAGGCCTGCTGCAGATGCTACTGATGACGTTAAGAATGTCTGGCAGAGCAAAGCTGATGACCGCTCGATAGTTCAGTGTGCCATGCTTTACGACTTAGAACCGGGACTTCAACGATGTTTTGAACGTCATGGAGCATATGAGATGTTCCAGGAGTTGAAGTTAATATTTCAAGCAAATGCCCGGATTGAGAGATATGAAGTCTCCAATAAGTTCTATAGTTGCAAGATGGAGGAGAATAGTTCTGTCAGTGAACATATAGTCAGAATATCTGGATACCACAACCACTTGACTCAACTGGGAGTTAACCTTCCTGATGATAGTGTCATTGACAGAGTTCTTCAATCACTACCACCAAGCTACAAAAGCTTTGTGATGAACTATAATATGCAAGGGATGGATAAGACAATTCCCGAGCTCTTCGCAATGCTAAAAGCTGTGGAGGTAGAAATCAAGAAGGAGCATCAAGTGTTGATGGTTAACAAGACCACTAGTTTCAAGAAAAAGGGTAAAGGGAAGAAGTGGAACTTCAAGAAGAACGGCAAGCAAGTTGCTGCTCAAGTGAACAAGCCCAAGTCTAGACCTAAGCCTGAGACTGAGTGCTTCTACTGCAAAGGGACTGGTCATTGGAAGCAGAACTGCCCCAAGTATTTGGCGGATACGAAGGATGGCAAAGTGAAAGGTATATTTGATATACATGTTATTGATGTGTACTTAAGTAATGCTCGCAGTAGCGCCTGGGTATTTGATACTGGTTCTGTTGCTCATATTCGCAACTCTAAACAAGGGCTACAGATTAAGCGAAGATTGGCTAAGGATGAGGTGACGATGCACGTGGGAAATGGTTCCAAAGTCGATGTGATCGCAGTCGGCACGCTACCTCTACATTTACCTTCGGGATTAGTTTTAGATCTGAATAATTGTTATTTGGTGCCAGCGTTAAGCATGAACATTATATTTGGATCTTGTTTGATGCGAGACGGTTATTCATTTAAATTAGAGAATAATGGTTGTTCTATTTATATGAGTAATATATTTTATGGTCATGCACCCTTGATGAGTGGTCTATTTCTATTGAATCTCGATAGTAGTGATACACATATTCATAGTATTGAAGCCAAAAGATGTAAGTTCAATAATGATAGTGCAACTTATTTGTGGCACTGCCATTTGGGTCATATTGGTCTAAAGCGCATGAAGAAACTCCATGCTGATGGGCTTTTGAAATCACTTGATACTTGCGAACCATGCCTCATGGGCAAGATGACTAAGACTCCGTTCTCCGGAACTGTGGAGCGAGCAACAGACTTGTTGGAAATAATACATACTGATGTATGCGGTTCAATGAGTGTTGATGCTCGCAGCGGGTATCGTTATTTTCTAACCCTCACAGATGATTTGAGCAGGTATGGGTATATCTACTTGATGAAACATAAGTCTGAAACATTTGAAAAGTTCAAGGAATTTCAGAGTGAAGTGGAAATCATCGTAACAAGAAAATAAAATTTCTACGATCTGATCGTGGAGGAGAATATTTGATTTACGAGTTTGGTCTTCATTTGAAACAATGCGGAATAGTTTCGCAACTCATGCCACCTGGAACACCACAGCATAATGGTGTGTCCGAACGTCATAACCGCACTTTATTAGATATGGGCGATCTATGATGTCTCTTACTGATTTACCGCTATCATTTTGGGGTTATGCTTTAGAAACGACTGCATTCACGTTAAATAGGGCACCATCTAAATCCATTGAGACGACACCTTATGAACTGTGGTTTGGCAAGAAACTCAAGTTGTCATTTCTGAAAGTTTGGGGTTGTGATGCTTATGTGAAAAAGCTTCAACCTGATAAGCTCGAACCCAAATCGGAGAAATGTGTCTTCATAGGATACCCAAAGGAGATTGTTGGGCACACCTTCTATCATAGATCCAAAGGCAAGATATTCGTTGCTAAGAATGGATCCTTTTTAGCGAAGGAGTTTCTCTCGAAAGAAGTGAGTGGGAGGAAAGTAGAACTTGATGAGGTAATTGTACCCGCTCCCGAATTGGAAAGTAGTTCATCACAGAAATCAGTTCCAGTGATTCCTACACCAATTAGTGAGGAAGCTAATGATAGTGGTCATGAAACTTCAGATCAAGTTACTACTGAACCTCGTAGGTTAACCAGAGTAAGATCCGCACCAGAGTGGTATGGTAATCCTGTTCTGGACGTTATGTTACTTGACCATAACAAACCTACGGACTATGAGGAAGCGATGATGAGCCCAAATTTCGCAAAATGGCTTGAGGCCATGAAATCTGAGATGCGATCCATGTATGAGAACAAAGTGTGGGCTTTGGTTGACTTGCCCGATGATTGGCAAGCCATCAAGAATAAATGGATCTTCAAGAAGAAGACTAACGCTGACGGTATTCTTACTGTCTACAAAGCTCGACTTGTTGCGAAAGGTTTTCGACAAGTTCAAGGAGTTGACTATGATGAGACTTTCTCACCCGTAGCGATGCTTGAGTCTGTCCGAATCATGTTAGCAATTATCGCATTTTATGATTATGAAATTTGGCAAATGGATGTCAAGACTGCATTCCTAAATGGATTTCTGGAAGAAGAGTTGTATATGATGCAACCAGAAGGTTTTATCGATCCAAAGGATGCTAACAAAGTGTGCAAGCTCCAGCGATCCATTTATGGACTGGTGCAAGCCTCTCGGAGTTGGAATAAACGTTTTGATAGTGTGATCGAAGCATATGGTTTTATACAGACTTTTGGAGAAGCCTGTATTTACAAGAAAGTGAGTGGGAGCTCTGTAGCATTTCTAATATTATATGTGGATGACATATTGTTGATTGGAAATGATATAGAATTTCTGGATAGCATAAAAGGACACTTGAATAAGAGTTTTTCAATGAAAGACCTCGGTAAAGCTGCTTATATATTGGGCATCAAAATCTATAGAGATAGATCAAGACGCTTAATTGGACTTTCACAAAGCACATACCTTGATAAGATATTGAAGGAGTTCAAAATGGACCAGTCAAAGAAAGGGTTCTTGCCTGTGTTACAAGGCGTGAAGTTGAGTGAGACTCAATGTCCGACCACTGCAGAAGATAGAGAGAAAATGAAAGTCATTCCCCATGCTTCAGCCATAGGTTCTATCATGTATGCAATGCTGTGTACCGGACCTGATGTGTGCCTTGCTATAAGTATAGTAGGGAGGTACCAAAGTAATCCAGGAGTGGATCACTGGACAGCGGTCAGGAACATCGTGAAATACCTGAAAAGGACAAATGATATGTTTCTAGTTCATGGAGGTGACAAAGAGCTCGTCGTAAATGGTTACTTCGATGCAAGCTTAAACACTGATCCGGATGACTCTAAGTCACAAATCAGATACGTGTTTATATTGAATGGTGGAGCTGTCAGTTGGTGCAGTTCTAAGCAGAGCGTCGTGGCAGGATCTACGTGTGAAGTGGAATACATAGCTGCTTCGGAAGGAGCAAATGAAGGAATCTGAATGAAGGAGTTCATATCCGATCTAGGTGTCATACCTAGTGCATCGGGTCAAATGGAAATCTTTGGTGACAATACTGGAGCAATTGCCTTGGCGAAGGAATCCAGATTTCACAAGAGAACCAAGCACATCAAGAGACGCTTCAATTCCATCCATCATCAAGTGTCGGAGGAGGGCATAGAGATTTGCAAGATACATATGGATCTGAATGTTGCAGACCCGTTGACTAAGCCTCTCTCACGAGCAAAACATGATTAGCACCAAGACTCCATGGGTGTTAGAATCATTACTATGTAATCTAGATTATTGACTCGAGTGCAAGTGGGAGACTGAAGGAAATATGCCCTAGAGGCAATAATAAAGTTGTTATTTATATTTCCTTATACCATGATAAATTTTTGTTATTCATGCTAGAATTGAATTAACCGGAAACTTAGTACATGTGTGAATACATAGACAAACAGAGCGTCACTAGTATGCCTCTACTTGACTAGCTCGTTGATCAAAGATGGATAAGTTTCCTAGCCATAGACATGAGTTGTCATTTGATGAACGGGATCACATCATTAGAGAATGATGTGATTGACATGACCCATTCGTTAGCTTAGCACTATGATCGTTTAGTTTATTGCTATTGCTTTCTTCATGACTTATACATGTTCCTATAACTATGAGATTATGCAACTCCTGAATACCGGAGGAACACTTAGTGTGCTATCAAACGTCACAACTTAATTGGGTGATTATAAAAATTCTCTACAGGTGTCTCCGATGGTGTTTGTTGGGTTGGCGTAGATCGAGATTAGGATTTGTCACTCCGTGTTTCGGAGAGGTATCTCCGGGTCCTCTTGGTAATGCGCATCACTACAAGCCTTGCAAGCAATGTGACTAATGAGTTAGTTGCGAGATGATGCATTATGGAACGAGTAAACAGACTTGCCGGTAACGAGATTGAACTAGGTATGATGATACTGACGATCGAATCTCGGGCAAGTAACATACCGATGACAAAGGGAACAACGTATGTTGTTATGCGGTTTTGACCGATAAAGATCTTCATATAATATGTAGGAACCAATATGAGCATTCAGGTTCCGCTATTGGTTATTGACCAGAGATCAGTCTCGGTCATGTCTACATAGTTCTCGAACCCGTAGGTCCGCACGCTTAACGTTCGATGACGATCGATATTATGAATTTATGTGTTTTGATTTACTGAAGGTAGTTCGGAGTCCCGGATGTGATCACGGACATGTCGAGGAGTCTTGAAATGGTCGAGACATGAAGATTGATATATTGGAAGGTTATGTTTGGACACCGGAATGGTTTCAGATATGTTCGGGCATTTACCGGAGTATCGGGAGGTTATCGGAACACCCCGAGGAGTCTATGGGCCTTATTGGGCGTTAGTGGAAGAGAGGGGGAGGCGGCTAGGTGGAGGGCGCCCCCCCCAAGCCCAATCCGAGTTGGGGTGGGGGGCCGGCCCCCTTTCCTTCTCTCCCTCTCCATCTTCCTTCTTGTCCTACTCCAACTAGGAAAGGGGGAAACCTACTCCTACCGGGAGTAGGAATCCCCCCCTTGGGCGCGCCCTTGTAGGCCGACCCTCTCCTCCTCCCCTCCTTTATATATGGGGGAGGGGGGCACCTCATAGACACATAAGTTGATTGTTTAGCCGTGTGCGGTGCCCCCTCCACTATATTCCACCTCGGTCGTATCGCCGTGGTGCTTAGGAGAAGCCCTTCACCGGTAACTTCATCATCACCGTCGCCACACCGTCGTGCTGACGGAACTCTCCCTCGGCCTCAACTGGATCAAGAGTACGAGGGACGTCATCAAGCTAAACGTGTGCTGAACACGGAGGTGCCGTACGTTCGGTGTTGAGATCGGTCGGATTGTGAAGACATATGACTACGTCAACCATGTGGATATAACGCTTCCGCTTTCGGTCTACGAGGGTACATGGACACACTCTCCCCGCTCGTTGCTTTGCATCACCTAGATAGATCTTGCGTTATCGTAGGATCTTTTTTGAAATTACTACATTTCCCAACAAAAGTTGAGCGCATAACATGCATCACACACACCCATGTCACGCACACACGCACACTGCACATCACACAGATGCACACACACACACACACACACACACACACACACACACACACACACATCACAAGGAGGGGGAAGGAATAGAGTGACTGCGTAGGGAGAGAGGCACATGATGGTGGCGAGATGCGTCTGTCAGGTGATGGTACGACTGGCCGATGCCGGTCTTGGGCGGATGGAGGCAATCTGGGATGGCAAGAGGATGGCGGCAAACGTCCCTGCGGATGGAGGCCGAGTTCCTGCGCTGCGCGAACGGGGATACTGACGACGTCTTATTTGATTCGTCGACCGGTGTCCGCCGGAGAGGCCGATGGCCGGGGTTGGGGTAGCTGATGGCGGGGAAGAGATCGAGGAACCCAAGCGGGTGGGTGGGGATTGTGTGTTCAGTGGGGACAAGTGAGAAGGAGGAGAAAAGAAACGTATCGGACAATGGCAATTCGTGTGTATAATGAACTTTAGTAGGGGAGGGGGGTAAACTTGTCTTTTGCCGATTTGGAGCCAGCTCTTGCTGGAAGAAGCCCAAAATCTGGGCGGATCCTATTTGGCACTTTAGGCGCCCGTTCGACGGATCCTGTTCGGCATTGCACGCGCCCGTCCCTATTGTTTTCACAAACGGACGCATGAAGGCGCGTCTAGTTGGGCTCAGCCCATCTTCGCTTTTTTCCTTTTTGTAAAACAAAAAATATATGCCCGTCCGTTGGTACTCAAACAAGCGAGCTCCCGATTTTTCGCCAGGTGCACTAAGCACCCCACCCGCCTCACCTAATGTGCTCACATACATCTTCTTCACTCCTTTGTTCTTATTTCTATTTCCCTTTTTCTTTTCTCTTTTATTTACCTTTCCCTTTTTCTTTATTATTCAAAATGGTTGATTTGGATTTTTTAAATTATTTTCTCTTTTCATTTTCTCATTTGAATGAACTTTGTTTGAAAATCGATGAACTCTTTCTGGATGAACTTTTTTTCGGATTCAATAACTTTTTCAGATTGGATGAACTTTTATTCAAATTCGGTGAATTTTTTCCAAAGTCGATGAACTTTTTTCAAATTTGTGAGCTATTTTTCAAATGAATGTAACTTTTTTCGAAGTTGATGAGAACTTGTATTTCGGCGATTTGGAGCCAGATTCTGTTGGAAGAAGCCCAAAATCTGGGCAGATCCTAGTTGGCGCTTCAGGCACCCGTTTGGCAGGTAAACTTGTCTTTTGGTGATCTGGAGCCAGCTCTTGCAGGAAAAAGCCCAAAATCTCGGCGGATCCTATTTGGCGCTTCAGGCGCCCATTTGGTAGATCCTATTTGGCGCTTCAAGCATGTTTTCCTATTGTTTTCACAAATGGGCGCCTGAAGGCGCGTCTAGTTGGGCTCGGCCCATCTTCCACTTTTTTATCTGTTTGTAAAACAAAAAATATACGCTCGTCTGCTGGTACTCGGAACAAGCGAGCTCCCAGTCGTTCGCTAGATGCACTAACCACCCCACCCGCCTCACCTAATATGGTCACATACATCTTCTCCACTCTTTTCTTCTTATTCTGTTTTTCCTTTTTCTTTATTATCCAGAATGGTTTTGTTTAATTTCTTTAGTATTTTCTCATTTGAATGAAATTTTGAAAAAAAATCGATGACCTATTTTCAAAATTGTGACCTATTTTCAAAATTGATGACCTATTTTCAAAATTGATGAACTTTTTTCAAGATAAATGAATTTTTTTTCAGAAACGGCGAACTTTTTTCGAAATCGATGAACTTTTTTTCAGAAACAATGAATTTTTTTCAAAATTGATGTAATATTTTCATATTCGATGAAGTATTTTCAGATTCGATGAGCTTTTTCCAAATTCAATGAACTATTTCCCAAAATCGATGAATTTTTTTCAATTTTGTGAGCGATTTTTTCAAATGAATGATTTTTTTTCAAATTTAATGAGAACTTGTCTTTTGGCGATTTGGAGGCAACTCCTGCTGGAAGAAGCCCAAAATCTGGACGGATCCTATTTGATGCTTCAGGCGCCCGTTCGGTGGATTCTATTTGGTGCTTCAGGCGTGTGTTCCTATTGTTTTCACAAACGGGCGCCTGAAGGCACGTCTTGTTAGGCTTGGCCCATCTTCCCCTCCTTTTTCAGTTTGTAAAACAAAAAATATACGCCCATCCGCTGGCACTCAAACAAGTGAGCTCCCGGTCGTTCTCCGGGTGCACTAACCACCCCACCTTCCTCACCTAATGTGCTCAGATACATCTTCTTCACTCTTTTCTTCTTTCTTTTTCTTTTTTCTTTTGTCCTTTTTCTTTATTATTTGGAATGGTTGTGTGCAACTTTTTATTATCTTTCCCTTTTCATTTTCTCATTTGAATGATTTTTTTTTCAAAATCGACTAACTCTTTTCAAAATCGATTAACTTTTTTCAAAATTGATGAACTCTTTTTCCAAAATGACGTACTTTTTTCAAAATCAATGAGCTTATTGTCAGAAATGAGGAATTGTTTTTTTCAAAATTGATGAACTATTTTTCAAATTTGATGGATTTTTTCCAAAATCAATGAATTTTTTTAATATTTGTGAGCTATTTATCAAGTGATTGAAACTTTTTTCAAATTTGATGAGCTTATTTTCAAAATTCATGAACTTTTTAAAAAATCAATGATCCTTTTTTCTAATTCAATGATTTCTTTTAAATTTGGACGAACTTTTTTAAAATTCCGTGAAATTTTTTGAAATCTCTATTTTTTTTAAAATATGTGAACTTTTAATTTTTAGTTATATTTAAAAACCACATTTTTTCCAAAATGTTTTCAAACAATTCAAAAATTAGAGCAGTATAGCATAAAATGCGTGGCTACAGTGTTCTTAATGAGTTCATCCTGGATTTGGTCACTCTCAGATAGTAGTTTGGGTTGTTAGTCTTGCTTGTACGCTGTAGTCATGGCGCGAGTTCGATCCTCCAGGAGCGCCAATTATCGGGTGTTTTTTTTTCTTGCACCCTGCACTAACCACCCCACCGGCCTCACCTCATTTGCTTAAGTACATCTTCTTCACTCTTTTCTTCTCATGTCTTTTTCTTTTTTCTTTTCTTCGTTTTTCTTTTATATTCGGAATGCTTTTGATCGGTTTTACTTTCCCTTTTTTTCTTTTGCTCATTTGAATGAACTATTTTTCCAAATCGATGAATTTTTTCAAATCTGATGAACTTTTTTTAGAGTTCAATGAACTTTTTTTTCTGACATTAATGAACTTTTTTAAAATCGATGAACTTTTTCTAGTTCAATGAACTTTTTTCTATTTGTATGAACTATTTTCAAATTTGATGAACTGTTTTTCCAAAATTGATGAACTTTTTTAAAATCAATGAACTTTTATGAAATTTGTGTATTTTTTCAAATGAATGAATCTTTTTCCAAATTTGTGAAGTTTTTCAGGATTGATGAGCTTTGTTTCAAAATTGATTGATTTTTGTTTTTGCAAAATAAATGAGCTTCTTCCAGTTTTTGTGAACTATTTTTGTAAATCAACTTTTTTTCCATATAGATGAACTTGTTTTCTAATTTGATGAACTTTGTTCAAGTTTGTGAACTTTGTCTGCAAATATGGTGAACTATTTTCAAAATTGACGGACCTTTCCAAATTCATGATTTTTTCGATAAATTCAGAAATCGAAGTGGTACAATACAATAAATTCAGAAATCGAAGTGTTGTTATACTATATGCGCTATTATCAATCACTACAATTGAACAACTTTAGCGGCTAGCCAAGCTCGTCCGAGAATGCAGGGCACGAGATTAATTCCATCCTGGTCGGAGCAACTACTTTTTGCGGTTTTTCCGTGCGCTGCGCTCGTGTTCGTGGACCGGCCCAACTAAGCGTCTCATTGAGCGCCGGCTGGTTCCACGAGGCAGAAGGCGCCGTATAGGGGCTCCCCAAAATCTGAGCTGCAGCTGCGTGGGGCCAGCCCAAAAAATGCCTCTTTGATTGGGCTTCAGCTTTTGCGCAGCAGAAGCTAGAGAAGCTACTAAAAAGGAGCCCAAACAAACGGGAGGTCATGTGTGATGTTCTTTGCGTCAGAAAGTCGACGCGTCGCACAGGGCGTAGCTCACCTGGGCCGGCACATTTTGCGTTTGCGGGGTGGAAAAGCATTAAACAAAGCAGCGCCCTATTACTGGGATTCGATCCGCTAACTTCGTAGCAACTTGCGAGCTGAGATAGCCACTCCGACAAATTAGTCTTCGTGCCATAATTGCAGCGCAAACCTAAAATAACTAAACTACAGCGGGAAAAACTTAAGCATTCTTAAAAACCCAGAAAACTAAAGTACAAGTGAGGGATCGAACAGAGGACCTCCTGTCACTAGCGACCTTAATTCCTAGGAATCTGCTTCTAAAACCTCGAACATTTCAGGAAAATATTATCTTTTTTGGGGATTCTCAAGCATTTTTCTAAAGAAGGCACAAATTGAAAACAATATCATTTTTTGAAATTACGAACAATTTTTGGAAAAAACAAAAACATTTTTTGAAAAATAGGAAGATATTTTGTCGAAGTTATGGACATTGTTTTTCAAAGAGTGAACAATTTCCAAATTGTTCAAACATTTTTGAAATTTGCAAACAAAATTTGGAAACATGACAGTTTTTGAATTTGTGAATAATTTTGAAAGCTGGAACATTTTTGGAAATTCCTAAACATTTTTTGAATTTGTGAACAAAAATAAAAAATGCAAACATATTTTGAAATTCGCAAAATATTATTTGAATTTGGGAATAAATTTTCAAAACACGAACAGTGTTTTCATTTGTGAACAAAATTTGGAAGTGGGAATATTTTTTAAAATACCCAACCATTTTTTGAATTTGTGAACAAATTTTCAAACGATGAATATTTTTTAAATTTTCAATGTGGGGACATTATTTGAAATTACCGAACGTTTTCTGAATTTTGAACATTTCTAAGTTTTGATTTATTTTTTGAAATTTGGATTTTTTATAAAATAAGCAAACAAGTATTTGAAAGTCTAAACTGTTTTAGAATTTTCAAACAAAATTTCAAACCAGGAAACATTTAGAAAAAATAATCGAATGCCAATAGTTTTTACATTTCTGAATTTTTATTTAAAATAGGAAATAAACTTGAAAAAAGGAAAGAAAAAAGAAGAAACAAAAAAAGAAAAAACATAAAAAGGAGAGAAAAGAAAAAAAATAGGAAAAAAGAAAAAAAGAAAACCAAAAAGAAATAGAAAAAATAAATCATTTTGGGGACCCAGAAAGAACCGGATGGAACCTTCCAGAAGGTTTCCAAAACCGGGATCCCTGGAATGCAACCCTCGCTTCTAAATTGGCTAGCCCGTATCGGTCGGTTCCTTCGATCCCCCGTGCGTATGCCCAACATTTCGACGCAGAATTAGGAAATCGCCAAACAAGCACACCCTTATGTTGGCTCAAATACTATGAGGAAAAATATTTTCTGGACTCATAAATAAGAATAAAAAACCAATTAGCCTTGAACTTAACCAGGAAGAATTTTGAACATAATCAGGAAGAGTGACTCCAATTTTGTAATCAGGAAACAACTTTATGAATTAATGGCCAAATCAACAATTGCACCTGATTGCCATGCAATCATTTGGGATCGAATGATCATCCAAACAGGATGGAAGAAAATAATCATGACGCACATTACAGAAATGAGATGCCTATGTTCTTCGTCACACAAAAAAACATGTACGTGATCCAACAAACCGCAATGAGAGAGTACAGAGCTAAACAGTTGACACCATAAGCATACGATCTTTTTAATTTATAACCAGAAGTAAACTGAATGTTCAACTGAGAAAAAAGGTACAACACTCCTGACGCTTAATTAGGAAAACTGTAAACTTTAGCTCCAAACTACGACACTTATTATGGATTGGAGGGAGTACAATAGATGAGCTCCGGGCGAGTCTCTTCCATTACATGAGCAACTAACGAGTTGCAAGTGTGCGTTAGGCCAAAGCATCTTACCTCCTCGTGAGGGAACGCCGTACGTGTTTATAGGACAGGGGTGCACCTCCCTAATAGTGCATACAGTCGGAGAGATTACAACTTGAGGAGAAAGAAAGGTAGAGATAAGGGTTATGGTTACAAGATGAAATATCCCTCTAACTACCTATTACAATGCGCACAAGTAATCTTCTCTGGGCTGTCACGCTAAGGACCACGTACATGATGTTTAACACTCCTTAATCACAATTTCATTAAGTTGAGTTTATGCTTGAAGTCTTCAAAACTTCTGGTAGGTAAGGCCTTTGTGAATCCATCAACAATCTGATCTTTGGAATGCACAAAACGAATATCAAGTTGTTTTTGAGCCACTCGTTCTCTGACAAAGTGAAAATCAATTTTAATGTGTTTTGTCCTGGCATGAAAAACTGGATTAGCAGATAAATAGGTAGCACCCAAATTATCACACCAGAGACATGGAGCTTGTATACTGATACGTCTCCAACGTATCTATAATTTTTGATTATTCCATGCTATTATATTACTATCTGTTTTGGATGTTTAATGGGCTTTATTATACACTTTTATACTATTTTTGGGACTAACCTATTAACCGAAGGCCCATTCCAAATTGCTGTTTTTTTGTCTATTTCAGTGTTTCACAGAAAAGGAATATCGACCGGAGTCCAAATGGAATGAGACCTTCGAGAGAGTTATTTTTGGAACAAACGCAATCCAGGAGACTTGGAGTGGACGTCAAGAAAGAAACGAGGCGGCCATGAGGCAGGAGGGCGCGCCCAGGGGGGTAGGCGCGCCCCCACCCTCGTGGGCCCCTCGTGGCTCCCCTGACCGACTTCTTTCGATTATATATACTCATATACCATGAAAACATCCAGGAGCACCACGAAACCCTATTTCCACCGACACAACCTTCTGTACCCATGAGATCCCATCTTGGGGCCTTTTCCGGCGCTCCGCCGGAGGGGGAATCGATCACGGAGGGCTTCTACATCAACACCATAGTCTCTCCGATGAAATGTGAGTAGTTTACCTCAGACCTTCGGGTCCATAGTTATTAGCTAGATGGCTTCTTCTCTCTCTTTGGATCTCAATACAAAGTTCTCCTCGATCTTCTTGGAGACCTATTCGATGTAATTCTTTTTGCGGTGTGTTTGTCGAAATCCGATGAATTGTGGGTTTATGATTAAGATTATCTATGAACAATATTTGAATCTCCTCTGAATTCTTTTATGTATGATTTGTTATCTTTGCAAGTCTCTTCGAATTATCAGTTTGGTTTGGCCTACTAGATTGATCTTTCTTGCAATGAGAGAAGTGCTTAGCTTTGGGTTCAATCTTGCGGCGTCCTTTCGCAGTGACAGCAGGGGCAGCAAGGCATGTATTATATTGTTGCCATCGAGGATAAAAAGATGGGGTTTATATCATATTGCTTGAGTTTATCCCTCTACATCATGTCATCTTGCCTTATGCGTTACTCTGTTCTTGTGAACTTAATACTCTAGATGCATGCTGGATAGCGTTCGATGTGTGGAGTAATAGTATAGCTGGCCAAATGGGCCGGTTTTTTCGGGCCGGCCCCTGAGCACGCCGGCACGGCCCGCCTTGGGCCAGGCACGGCACGGGCTAAACAGGCCAGGCCAGGCACGCGGCACGCCCTGGGCCGTGCCTGGGCCTGGAGGCTGGGCACGCGGGCCGGCACGGCACGACCCGATTACGTTTTTTTATTTTTTTATACATCTATATATGGCCCAACATTTAAAAATAGGCTAAAAAACGCTCAGTGCATCAAATAACAGGCTAAAAATATGCGGCCCACCGTGCTAAACGGGCCAACGTGCCGACCCGTTTACTAACTAGGCCGTGCCTGGGCCTGGGGGCGCAGCACGCGGGCCGGCACGACACGGCCCGTATAGTAATCGTGCCCTGGCGGGCCGTGCCGGGCCAGGCACGATTATGACGGGCCGTGCCGGGCCGGGCCGGGCCGGGCCGGCCCGTTTGGCCAGGTATGAGTAATAGTAGTAGATGCAGAATTATTTTGATCTACTTGTTGGGGACGTGATGCCTATATACATGATCATGCCTAGATATTCCCATAACTACGCGCTTTTCTGTCAATTGCTTGATAGTAATTTGTTCACCCACCGTAATACTTATGCTATCTTGAGAGAAGGCACTAGTGAAACCTATGGCCCCCGGGTCTATTTTCCATCATATAAGTTTTTGATCTATTTTATTTTGCAATCTTTACTTTCGAATCTATATTATAAAAATACCAAAAATATTTATCTTATTATCTCTATCAGATCTCACTTTTGCAAGTGGTCGTGAAGGGATTGATAACCCATTTATCGCGTTGGTTGCAAGGTTCTTATTTGTTTGTGCAGGTACGAGGGATTTGAGTGTAGCCTCCTACTGGATTGATACCTTGGTTCTCAAAAACTGGGGGAAATACTTACGCTACTTTGCTGCATCACCCTTTCCTCTTCAAGGGAAAACCAACACATGCTCAAGAGGTAGCAAGAAGGTTTTTTGGTGCCATTGCCGGGGAGTCGACGCACAAGTCAAGCCATACCAAGTACCCATCACAAACTCTTATCCCTCGCATTACATTATTTGCCATTTGCCTCTCGTTTTCCTCTCCCCCACTTCACCCTTGCCGTTTTATTCGTCCTCTCTTTCCCGTTCGCCTCTTTTTCGCTTGCTTCTTGTATGCCTGTTTACCCTGATGGCCTTGCCTAAAAACGTTGATCCTCACCTTAGAAGGTTGGAAGAAATCAAAAACAACGTTAGAAGCTTTATGACTTTACAATTTGAGCATAATAATTTCTTTAGAAACGAGCTTAAAGAAAAAAAGCTTTATGAAATACATGAATAAAGAGCTTGATGATATGTCTAAGGAATTTTATGATTTGAAGTCTCAGTTTGCTCGTCTTGAAAACTTAATAGCCCAAATTTTGGATAAACAGGCCACCTTCGTTAATAAGATGGCCGCCAAACCAGAAGGGTTAGAAGGAAATAATGATGAAGATCTGAAAGTGATTGATGTGTCTGCTATTAAATCTTTGTTTTCCAATATGAATCTCTACTCCTAATGGAGCAGTTGGTGAATAGTCTCCATGGTTTACTTTCGCTGGTTTTTTTCATCTCTCCTCCCACCACCCCCTCCCATCCTGGTCCATCGATTTATTTTTCTCTCCACTCTTTATTACAACTAGGACTTTCCTAACGTATAACAAATCAAGGATCTAACTTCCTTAAATTATTCATATCAATCGATTCCTTTTATTGGTTCAATTTGTCTTAGAAAACAAATAACAAAATTTTAAGAAACAAATCTCTACTCCTAATGGAGCAGTTGGTGAATAGTCTCCACGGTTTATTTTTGATGGTTTTTTCGTCTCTCCTCCCACCACCCCCTCCCATCCTGGTCCATCGGTTTATTTTTGTCTCGACTCTTTATTACAACCAGGACTTTCCTAACGTATAACAAATCACGGATCTAACTTCCTTAAATTATTCATATCAATCGATTCCTTTTATTGGTTCAATTTGTCTTAGGAAACAAATAACGAAATTTTAAGAAACAAATAATAGATTTGAATCTAACTTTCCTAACTTATCTAAATCAATCGATTTCTCTCATTAGTGAAATTTGTTTTAGGAAACAAACAACAGACACGTCACAAACTTTCCTCCCAATAAATAGTTTCTTAACATTTGCAAACTTTCCTAATCAGACACGTCACAAACGGGCAAGTACTGATATCATGTTACCAAACAATAAAACCCCATTTGCATAGAAATCAGTTCAAAATCCTAATTTTCCTAAATTTTTACCTTTCCTTGATAACATCCAATATTTCCTATGTTTTCCACCTATTGAAGGAAATCACCCCTCCATCGATATTAGCATTTTTTTTTGGAATGAGATCTCCGGGTTATGATTTTTTGCGATTCTTTTCAATTGTGACCTCTCCTTCCGCTCCGGCTCCTTCTCGCATAATCACCTCCACCACAGCCAGTTGACACCACCCTAGACCTCTTGCCTCTCCACACCTTCTCCGCCACCTCCTCCTAGTACTCCATTGACAATCCCTCCTGCCACGTTTGTCCACGGCGGTGTCGAGGGCATGACGCAACAGCGTACCAGTGGTAGAGCAACGCATAGCAGCAGGAAGAAGCACGCAGCAGGCAAGGCGAGCGGCCGATGATGGAGGGCATAGATGCGGCCAGCGTGGTTGAGGGGGCGGCCGGCAGAATATGGCCGCGACAGGAGGCGGCGCGAGGCAGGGCGCGACAGCGGGGCGAGCGAAGGGATAGGCGGCAGCAGACGGGGCGAGTGCAGCCAGCGAGAGTGTGACGCGCGGCCAGGGTGTGCGTCGCGTGGGGCACAGTGGTGCGGTGGCTGTGACGAGAGTGATGGCAATGGCGGGCACGACAGACACGATGTGGCACGTGCGTGGGCATGGAGAGCCAAAGAGGGAGTGGCCCCGCGGGCGCGGAAGAAGAGCTAAAGGCTGGCGCATGGGCGCGCGTAGGAGCGGGCATGTGCCACGGAGTCAATCTGAGGAGCTCAGTGGCTACCCTTGCAATGGCCATGGCGGACGGCGGTTCTCGGCCACGGCGAAATACCTAACGAGAGCAAACGAGAGGGGAAACTGGGGAAAGGCAATAGGAGATCACGGCGGTGTCAATGGCACCCTAGGGGAAGACAGGGGAGCTCAGGGCGGCGCAGATCGAATGACAATGTTGCGGTGGCCGAAGGTTGAGGAAGACGGCAACGACGTCGATATGGGGGTGCTGGACTTGATCTCGTTGGCGCAGACGAAGTAGCGGAGGCATTCGGAGCTCCTCGACAAGCTCCTAGCCAGCAGGGAGGGCAGTGGCCGTGTGGACGGGGTCGGTCATGGTGGCCGTGGCATCTGACTTCATCCAGATCACCGGGATCGAGCGAGCGAGAAGGAGAAGTGGATCTGGGAGGGGGCGTCGAGGAGGAGTGAGGCCATGGGGGCAGGGGAAGCAGTGCGTCACCCTTATCCATTCCCTTTCGATGCCGGTGAGGTGGTCAGGCGGGAGCTCGGCTCTGTAGCGACGGGCTCGGGGAACAGGACAAGACGACCGTGCGGGGACTGGACCACTGGGCCGGTTCGGTGGCAAGGCCCGGGGGTAGGGGGAATCCCCCTTTTCATCGTCCTTTTGGTTTTTAATGTATTCTAATCCGTTTCTCCTTTTTAACACCGTTTTCTATTTATTCTTATATCAACTAAATGGATTTTGTTAATTTGAAACTATGCACACAATTCGAGCACAATATTTTTAGGTGGCACAAAAAGTTTGCGGCCAAAAGGAAATACATAAAATTAGGTTTATATTTAATTGGTTATTTTAACTACTATTGGACCTCTTATTAATTTGACAAGATTTAATTTTTGGGTCAAATAATGTTGGGCTCAGCATGTCAAATATCAGTGGAATTTATAGAATATGGTGAACATTTTAGTTTTACTGTTTGACGAAATAATTTATTTGACTTTATTTTAAATTTGAATCGGGCTTTGATTTTTATCAAGTGACAGTTTGGCTTAGCAAGCCTAATGACATGGCATCATTAGTGGGAGGTCACTGTAGCTAACGACTTGAGGTGTTACATAATCTTCCCATTTCTGAAATTTCATTGTTAAATTATTGGGGAATATATCACACTATCCATTAGTTCAGTCAAGCTCACCACAAGTCCACACATTATTGCCAATTGAGTAAGTCTTATTGGCGAGGAGAATAGGCTATGTGTGTGTGTGTGTCTGTGTGTTAGAGAGAGAGAGAGAGGGAGAGAGAGTGAGGAAGAGGGAGGGGAGAGAGTGTGTGTGAGGATTTGATGGTAAAAAAGGCCGTCAATGTCGTAATATTGAACTCTTGAAGTTAATGTGGCCCCGTTGCAACGCACGGGCGTTCTTCTAGTCTTGATAATGGTGAGACTGGAGATGAGTCAACTTTAGTTAAAAGGCGTCCCAATGATTCGGAGTTTTTAGATCTTGATGCAAAAATTGGTAAAAGTGGGATTGAAGAAGTCAAAACTTTACATAGCAATGAACCCACTATTTTGGATTTCAAGGAATTTAATTATGATAATTGTTCTTTAATAGATTGTATTTCCTTGTTGCAATCCGTGTTAAATTCTCCTCATGCTTATAGTCAAAATAAAGCTTTTACTAAACATATCGTTGATGCTTTAATGCAATCTTATGAAGAAAAACTTGAATTAGAAGTTTCTATCCCTAGAAAACTTTATGATGAGTGGGAACCTACTATTAAAATTAAAATTAAAGATCATGAATGCTATGCTTTGTGTGATTTGGGTGCTAGTGTTTCCACGATTCCAAAAACTTTGTGTGATGTGTTAGGTTTTCGTGAATTTGATGATTTCTCTTTAAACTTGCACATTGCGGATTCCACCATTAAGAAACCTATGGGAAGGATTAATGATGTTCTTATTGTTGCAAATAGGAATTATGTGCCCGTAGATTTTATTGTTCTTGATATAGATTGCAATCCTTCATGTCCCATTATTCTTGGTAGATCTTTCCTTAGAACGATTGGTGCAATTATTGATATGAAAGAAGGAAATATTAGATTCCAATTTCCATTAAGGAAAGGCATGGAACACTTTCCTAGGAAAATCAAATTACCTTATGAATCTATTATGAGAGCCACCTATGAATTGAATACCAAAGATGGCAATACTTAGATCTATTCTCGCTTTTATGCCCAGCTAGGGGCGTTAAATGATAGCGCTTGTTGGGAGGCAACCCAATTTTATTTTTGTTCTTTGCTTTTTGTTCCTGTTTAGTAATAAATAATTCGTCTAGATTCTGTTTATATGTGGTTTTATGTTTTAGTTTGTGTTTGTGCCAAGTAAAACGTATAGGATAACCTACGGTGATAGTTAATTTGATCTTGCTGAAAAACAGAAACTTTTGCATGCACGAGAATAATTTTCATAAATCACAGAAACATTCTTTTCAGATGATTATTTTTGAAGAAGATTAATAGAAAAATTATCTAGGACTTTCTATTTTGGTAGAAGTTTTTAGGTTCCAGAAGTATTCGAAAGTTACAGATTACTACAGACTGTTCTGTTTTTGACAGATTCTGTTTTTCGTGTGTTGTTTGCTTATTTTGATGAATCTATGGCTAGTATCTGGGGGTATGAACCATAGAGAAGTTGAAATACAGTAGGTTTAACACCAATATAAATAAATAATGAGTTCATTACAGTATCTTAAAGTGGTGGTTTGTTTTCTTGCACTAACGGAGCTCATGAGATTTTCTGTTGACTTTTGTGTTGTGAAGTTTTCAAGTTTTTGGGTAAAGATTTGATGGATTATGGAATAAGGAGTGGCAAGAGCCTAATCTTAGGGACGCCCAAGGCACCCCAAGGTAAAATTGAAGGACAACCAAAAGCCTAAGCTTGGGGATGCCCCGGAAGGCATCCCCTCTTTCGTCTACGTCCATCGGTAACTTTACTTGATGCTATATTTTTATTCACCACATGATATGTGTTTTGCTTGGAGGGTCTTGTATGATATGAGTCTTTGCCTTTTAGTTTACCACAGTCATCCTTTCTGTACACACCTTTTGGGAGAGACACACATGAATCGGAATTTATTAGAATACTCTATGCGCTTCACTTATATCTTTTGAGCTAGACAATTTTGCTCTAGTACTTCACTTATATCTTCTTAGAGCACGATGGTGGTTTTATTTTATAGAAATTATCGATCTCTCATGATTCACTTATATTATTTTGAGAGTCCTTTAGAACAGCATGGTAATTGCTTTGGTTAAAATTTTAGTTCTAAAATGATGAGCATCCAAGATAGGTATAATAAAAACTATCATATAAAGTGCATTGAATACTATGAGAAGTTTGATACTTGATGATTGTTTTGAGATATGAGGATGGTAATATTTGGGTCATGCTAATTGAGTAGTTGTGAATTTGAGGAATACTTGTGTTAAAAGTTTGTGATTCCCACAGCATGCACGTATAGTGAACCGTTATGTGGCGAAGTTGGAGCATGATTTATTTATTGATTGTCTTATGTGTGGAGGTCGGGATCACGCGATGGTTAACTCCTACCAACCCTTCCCCTAGGAGCATGCGTGTAGTACTTTGTTTTGATAACTTGTAGATTTTTGCAATAAGTATGTGAGTTCTTCATGACTAATGTTGAGTCCATGGATTATACGCACTCTCACCCTTCCACCATTGCTAGCCTCTCTTGTGCCGCGCAACTTTCGCCGGTATCATACACCCACCATATACCTTCCTCAAAACAGCCACCATACCTACCTATTATGGCATTTCCATAGCCATTCCGAGATATATTGCCATGGAACTTTCCACCATTACGTTTATTATGACACGCTCCACCATTGTCATATTGCTTTGCATGATCATGTAGTTGACATCGCATTTGTGGCAAAGCCACCATTCATAATTCTTTCATACATGTCACTCTTGATTCATTGCATATCCCGGTACACTGCCGGAGGCATCCACATAGAGTCATATTTTGTTCTAAGTATCGAGTTGCAATCTTGAGTTGTAAGTAAATAAAAGTGTGATGATCTTCATTGTTAGAGCATTTTCCCATGTGAGGAAAGGATGATGGAAGCAATGATTCCCCCACAAGTCGGGATGAGTCTTCGGACTTTATGAAAAATAAAAGAGGCCAAAGAAGCCCAAATAAAAAAAAGAGGCCAAAGAAGCCCACCAAAAAAAGAGAAAAAAATAAAAAAAATGAGAGAAAAAGAGAGACGGGACAATGTTACTATCCTTTTACCACACTTGTGCTTCAAACTAGCACCATGATCTTCATGATAGAGAGTCTCCTATGTTGTCACCTTCATATGCTAGTGGGAATTTTTAATTATGTAACTTGGCTTGTATATTCCAATGATGGGCTTCCTCAAATTGCCCTAGGTCTTCGTGAGCAAGCAAGTTGGTTGCACACCCACTTAGTTTCTTTTGATGAGCTTTCATACACTTATAGCTCTAGTGCATCCGTTGCCTGACAATCCTTACTCACTCACATTGATATCTATTAATGGGCATCTCCATAGCCGTTGATATGCCTAGTTGATGTGAGACTATCTTCTCCTTTTTTGTCTTCTCCACAACCACCATCCTATTCCACCTATAGTGCTATGTCCATGGCTCACACTCATGTATTGCGTGAAGATTGAAAAAGTTTGAGAATACTAAAGTATGAAACAATTGCTTGGCTGAAACCGGGGTTGTGCATGATTTAAATATTTTGTGTGATGAAGATAGAGTATAGCCAGACTATATGATTTTGTAGGGATAACTTTCTTTGGCCTTGTTATTTTGAGAAGACATAAGTACTTTGTTAGTATGCTTGAAGTATTATTACTCTTATGTCAATATTAAACTTTTGTCTTGAATCTTTGGGATCTGAACATTCATGCCACAATAAAGAAAATTACATTGAGAATTATGCTAGGTAGCATTCCACATCAAAATTTCTGTTTTTTATCATTTACCTACTCGAGGACGAGCAGGAATTAAGCTTGGGCATGCTTGATAAGTCTCCAACGTATCTATAATTTTTGATTGTTCCATGCTATTATATTATCTGTTTTGGATGTTTAATGGGCTTTATTATACACTTTTATACTATTTTTAGGACTAACCTA
Organism: Triticum timopheevii; assembly: GCA_963921465.1. Classification (NCBI taxonomy): domain Eukaryota; kingdom Viridiplantae; phylum Streptophyta; class Magnoliopsida; order Poales; family Poaceae; genus Triticum; species Triticum timopheevii. The sequence goes on from OY997271.1 coordinate 42,560,617, forward strand.
TTAACCGGAGGCCCAGTCCAAATTGATGTTTTTTTGCCTATTTTAGTGTTCCGCAGAAAAGGAATATCAAACAGAGTCGAAACGGAATGAAACCTTCGGGAGAGTTATTTTTGGAACAAACGCAATCCAGGAGACTTGGAGTGGACGTCAAGAAAGAAACGAGGCGGCCACGAGGCAGGAGGGCGCGCCCCGAGGGGTAGGCGCGCCCCCACCCTCGTCGCCCCCTCGTGGCTCCCCTGACCAACTTCTTTCGCCTATATATACTCATATACCCTGAAAACATCCAGGAGCACCACGAAACCCTATTTCCACCGCCGCAACCTTCTGTACCCGTGAGATCCCATCTTGGGGCCTTTTCCGGCGCTCCGCCGGAGGGGGAATCGATCATGGAGGGCTTCTACATCGACACCATAGCCTCTCCGATGAAGTGTGAGTAGTTTACCTTAGACCTTCGGGTCCATAGTTATTAGCTAGATGGCTTCTTCTCTCTCTTTGGATCTCAATACAAAGTTCTCCTCGATCTTCTTGGAGATCTATTCGATGTAATTCTTTTTGCGGTGTGTTTGTCGAGATCCGATGAATTGTGGGTTTATGATTAAGATTATCTATGAACAATATTTGAATCTCCTCTGAATTCTTTTATGTATGATTTGTTATCTTTGTAAGTATCTTCGAATTATCAGTTTGGTTTGGCCTACTAGATTGATCTTTCTTGCAATGGGAGAAGTGCTTGGCTTTGGGTTCAATCTTGCGGTGTCCTTTCGCAATGACAGCAGGGACAGCAAGGCATGTATTGTATTGTTGCCATCGAGGATAAAAAGATGGGGTTTATATCATATTGCTTGAGTTTATCCCTCTACATCATGTCATCTTGCCTAATGCATTACTCTGTTCTTATGAACTTAATACTTTAGATGCATGCTGGATAGCGATCGATGTGTGGAGTAATAGTAGTAGATGCAGAATCGTTTCGATCTACTTGTCGTGGACATGATGCCTATATACATGATCATGCCTAGATATTCTCATAACTATGCACTTTTCTATCAATTGCTCGACAGTAATTTTTTCACCCACCGTAATACTTATGCTATCTTGAGAGAAGCCACTAGTGAAACCTATGGCCCCCGGGTCTATTTTCCATCATATAAGTTTCCGATCTATTTTATTTTGCAATCTTTACTTTCCAATCTATATCATAAAAATACCAAAAATATTTATCTTATTATCTCTATCAGATCTCACTTTTGCAAGTGGTCGTGAAGGGATTGACAACCCTTTATCGCGTTGGTTGCAATGTTCTTATTTGTTTGTGCATGTACGAGGGATTTGAGTGTAGCCTCCTACTGGATTGATACCTTGGTTCTCAAAAACCGAGGGAAATACTTACGCTACTTTGCTGCATCACCCTTTCCTGTTCAAGGGAAAACCAACGCATGCTCAAGAGGTAGCATATACTTTTTACACCAAGCTCTTTCAAGAGAGACTGCACCCGTAGGATCTCTGCTGTAGCATTTGCCAATGCTTTGTATTTGGCCTCTGTGCTGGATCTAGAGACCGTCGCCTATTTCCTTGCACACCACGAAATTAAGTTAGGACCAAAGAACACTGCAAATCCACCGGTGGAACGTCTGTCATCCAGACATCCTGCCCAATCAGAATATGAAAAAGCACTAATAAGTGTGGACGATGACTTGCCGAAATTAAGACCACTGCTGAGAGTGTGCTTGACATATCTAACACTATGCATAGCAGCAGTCCAGTGAACAGTGGTGGGTGCATGCAAAAACTGGCAGACTTTATTAACAACAAAGGAAATATCAGGTCCCGTAAGTGTAAGGTACTGAAGTGCACCTACTAGACTCCTGTATTTGGTGCTTTCCTACTGAACTTGTAACAATAATATCATCAACACAAATGAGAACAAATATGTGTGTGTGTTGCAATTATTGTAAATAAACAATGAAGTGGCAGACTTGGAAGGAACAAATCCAAGTGTTTGCATTTTGTGACTAAGACGTGAGTACCATGCCCTTGGAGCTTGCTTTAACACATATAATGCTTTGTCAAGTTTGCACACATAAGAAGGTGCATGTTGGTTTTCAAACCCAGGAGGTTGTTTCATGTACACATCCTCTTCCAGAACACCATGAAGAAATGCGTTATGTACATCTAGCTGTCTAAGACTCCAACCCCTAGACACAATAATGGACAAAACAAGACGAATGGTAGCAGCTTTTACAATAGGACTAAATGTGTCCTCATAGTCTATACCATACCATTGTTTGAAACCCTTGGCCACAAGTCATGCCTTGTAGCGATCAATGGTACCATCAGATTTTCTCTTGATCCTGAACACCCACTTGCAATCAATAAGATTTTTACCATGTCGTGGAGGAACCAAGTGCCATGTTTTGTTTTCCTTCAAGGCCATGTATTCTTCATGCATAGCCCTGGCCTAGTTCTCATCAGCAAGTGCTTCTTCAAGCATATGTGTTTCACCTGTAGAACACACCATACCACATTTTGTAACATGTTTATAATTAACTGGTTGGATTACCCCTTTTTACAGCTACATATGATGTGAAGGTAAAGTACCATGCACTTGTGGTACATAAGATCTCGTGCCAGCTACAGGAGTTGAAGGAGCTGCTGTGGACACTGATCCCGAGGCAATATGAGAAGGAGTAGCAGCAGTTTCGGGAGGTGAACTGGCAACCGGATCCTCTGTGGCTGCAGGTGAAGACAAGCAAAGCAGCTGCTCCACAGAAAATCCTGCCCGACGAGAGTCATCATGGCGTCATGATGGGGTTGCAGCATCCTTTGCGCCAGAGGTGGGTCCCGCACCTGTCGGGTGGCGCAGGTCGTGCTGCTTGTAACACACTGGTTGGGCCGCAAACCGGACACTCGCGGGTCCAGTGGAGGGTGCACAGGTGGTAGGCGCGGATTCACTCGTAGGCACGCGGTCGGGCGCTGCTGTCGCGGCTGAAGGCATGGCCTCCCAAGCCGATTCTGCTGTCTTGTCGACGGCTGCGGATCCCGAAGCAGATCTGGTGGGCAGGCCTACCGCGACTGCGGGAACTGATCCCGAGGCGAATTTTCTCCCCAGATCTGAAGGAAATATGCCCTAGAGGCAATAATAAAGTTGTTATTTATATTTCCTTATATCATGATAAATGTTTATTATTCATGCTAGAATTGTATTAACCGGAAACTTAGTACATGTGTGAGTACATAGACAAAACAAAGTGTCCCTAGTATGCCTCTACTTAACTAGCTCGTTGATCAAAGATGGTTATGTTCCCAAATGATAGACATGTGTTGTCATTTGATGAATGGATTCACATCATTAGAGAATGATGTGATGGACAAGACCCATCCGTTAGCTTAGCATTATGATCGTTTAGTTTTATTGCTATTGCTTTCTTCATGACTTATACATGTTCCTTTGATTATGAGATTATGCAACTCCCAAATATCGGAGGAACACCTTGTGTGCTATCAAACTTCACAATGTAACTATGTGATTATAAAGATGCTCTACAAGTGTCTCCGAAGGTATTTGTTGAGTTGGCATAGGTCAAGATTAGGATTTGTCACTCCGAGTATCGGAGAGGTATCTCTGGGCCCTCTCGGTAATGCACATCACTATAAGCCTTGCAAGCAATGTGACTAATGAGTTAGTTGCGGGATGATGCATTACGGAACGAGTAAAGAGACTTTCCGGTAACAATATTGAACTAGGTATGATGATACCGACGATCGAATCTCGGGCAAGTAACATACCGATGACAAAGGGAACAACGTATGTTGTTATGCGGTTTGACCAATAAAGATCTTCGTAGAATATGTAGGAGCCAATATGAGCATCCAGGTTCCGCTATTGGTTATTGACCGGAGATGTGTCTCGGTCATGTCTACATAGTTCTCGAACCCATAGGGTCCGCATGCTTAACGTTCGATGACGATTTTGTATTATGAATTATGTGTTTTGGTGATCGAAGTTTGTTCGGAGTCCCGGATGAGATCATAGACATGACGAGGAGTCTTGAAATGGTCGAGAGGTAAAGATTTATATATTGGACGAAGGTATTCGGACACCGGAATGGTTTCGGAAAGGTTCGAATATTTTTCGGGGTACCGAGGGGTTACCGGAACCCCCCGGGGAAGTACTGGCCTTCATGGGCCTTAGTGGAAAGGAGAGGAGGGCCGCAAGGGGTGGCCGCGCCCCCCCATGGCAAGTTCGAATTGGACTAGGGAGGGGGCGGCGCCCCCCTCTTTCCTTCTCCCTCTCTTCGTCCTTCCCTCTCTCCCCCTCTTGGAAAAGGAAGGGGAGTCCAACTAGGATTGGGAATCCTAGTTGGGCTCCCCCTATGGCGCGCCCTCCTTGGCAGCCGGCCTCCTCCCTCTCCTCCTGTATATACGTGGCCAGGGGGCACCCCAAAGCACAACAGTTGTTCCTTAGCCGTGTGCGGTGCCCCCCTCCAAAGTTTACCACCTCGGTCATATTGTCGTAGTGCTTAGGCGAAGCCCTGCGCGGATCACATCACCAACACCATCGCCACGCCGTCATGCCGACGGAACTCTCCCTCAACCCTCTATTGGATCAAGAGCTCGAGGGACGTCATCGTGCTGAACGTGTGCTGAACAAGGAGGTGCCGTACGTTCGGTACTTGGATCGGTTGGATCGTGAAGACATTCGACTACATCAACCGTGTTACTAAACGCTTCCGCTTTTGGTCTATGAGGGTACGTGGACACACTCTCTCCTCTCATTGCTATGCATCTCCTAGATAGATGTTGCATGATCGTAGGAATTTTTGTGAATTACTACGTTCCCCAATAGTGGCATCAGAGCCAGGTCTATGCGTAGATGATATATGGACTAGTAGAACACAATGAGTTGTGGGCGATAATAGTCATACTGCTTACCACCAACGTCTTACTTTGATTCAGCGGTATTGTTGGATGAAGCGGCCCAGACTGACATTACATGACCGCGTTCATGAGACTGGTTCTACTGATGTGCTTCGCACACAGGTGGCTAGCGGGTGTCTGTTTCTCCAACTTTAGTTGAATCGAGTTTGAGTATGGCTGGTCCTTGTTGAAGGTTAAAACAACACACTTGACGAAAAATCGTTGTGGTTTTTGATGCGTAGGTAACAACGGTTCTTGCTAGAAGCCCATAGCAGCCACGTAAAACTTGCAAAAACAAAGTAGAGGACGTCTAACTTGTTTTTGCAGGGCATGTTGTGATGTGATATGGTCAAGACGTGATGAGATATAATTTATTGTATGATATGATCATGTTTTGTATAAGTTATCGGCAACTGGCAGGAGCCTTATGGTTGTCGCTTTATTTTATGAAATGCATTCGCCATGTCATTGCTTTACTTTATCACTAAGCGGTAGCGATAGTCGTAGAAGCAATAGTTGGTGAGACGACAACGATGCTACGATGGAGATCAAGGTGTCAAGCCGGTGACTATGGAGATCATGATGGTGCTTTGGAGATGGAGATCAAAGGCACAAGATGATGATGGCTATATCATGTCACATATTTTGATTGCATGTGATGTTTATGTTTTATGCATCTTATTTTGCTTAGTACGGCGGTAGCATTATAAGATGATCCCTCACTAAATTTCAAGGTATAAGTGTTTTCCCTGAGTATGCGCCGTTACTACAGTTTGCCGTGCCAAGACACCATGTGATGATCGGGTGTGATAAGCTCTACATTCACATACAGCGGATGCAAGCCAGTTTTGCACGAGCAGAATACTCAGGTTAAACTTGACGAGCCTAGCATATGCAGATATGGCCTCGGAACACTGAGACCGAAAGGTCTAACGTGAATCATATAGTAGATATGATCAACATAGAGATGTTCACCATTGAAAACTACTCCATCTCACGTGATGACCGGACATGGTTTAGTTGATATGGATCACGTGATCATTTAGATGACTAGAGGGATGTCTATCTAAGTGGGAGTTCTTAAGTAATATGATTAATTGAACTTTAATTTATCTTGAACTTAGTACCTGATAGATTTTGCATGTCTATGTTGTTGTAGATCAATGGCCCGTGCTACCGTTCCCTTGAATTTTAATGCATTCCTAGAGAAAGCTAAGTTAAAAGATGATGGCAGCAATTACACGGACTGGGTCCGTAACTTGAGGATTATGCTCATTGCTGCACAGAAGAATTACGTCATGGAAGCACCGCTAGGTGCAAGACCCGCTGCAGGAGCAACTCTGGACGTTATGAACGTGTGGCAGAGCAAAGCTAATGACTACTCGATAGTTCAGTGTGCCATGCTTTACGATTTAGAGTTGGGACTTCAAAGACGTTTTGAACGTCATGGAGCATATGAGATGTTCCAGGAGTTGAAGTTAATATTTCAAGCAAATGCCCGAGTTGAGAGATATGAAGTCTCCAACAAGTTCTATAGCTGCAAGATGGATGAGAATAGTTCTGTCAGTCAACACATACTCAGAATGTCTGGGTACCATAAAAACTTGACTCAGCTGGGAGTTAATCTTCCTAATGATAGTGTCATTGACAGAGTTTTTCAATCACTGACACCAAGCTATAAAGGCTTCGTGATGAACTATAACACGCAAGGGATGGAAAAGACAATTCCCGAGCTCTTCGCGATGCTAAAGGCTGCGGAGGTAGAAATCAAGAAGGAGCATCAAGTGTTGATGGTTAACAAGACCACTTGTTTCAAGAAAAAGGGCAAAGAGAAGAAGGGGAACTTCAAAAAGAATAGTAAGCAAGTTGCTGCTCCCGGGAAGAAGCCCAAGTCTGGACCTAATCCTGAAACTGAGTGCTTATACTACAAAGGAACTTATCACTGGAAGCGGAACTACCCCAAGTATTTGGCGGATAAGAAGGATGGCAAAGTGAAAGGTATATTTGATATACATGTTATTGATGTGTACCTTACTAATGCTCGTAATAGCGCCTGTGTATTTGATACTGGTTCGGTTGCTCATATTTGCAACTCGAAACAGGGGCTACGGATTAAACAAAGATTGGCTAAGGACAAGGTGACGATGCGCATGGGAAATGGTTCCAAAGTCGATGTGATCGCCGTCGGCACGCTACCTCTACATCTACCGTCGGGATTAGTTTTAGACCTGAATAATGGTTATTTGGTTCCAGCGTTGAGCATGAACATTATATTTGGATCTTGTTTGATGCGAGATGGTTATTCATTTAAATAATAGAATAATGGTTGTTCTATTTATATGAGTACTATCTTTTTTGGTCATGCACCCTTGATGAGTGGTCTATTTTTATTGAATCTCGATAGTAGTGATACACATAGTCATAGTATTGAAGCCAAAAGATGCAAAGTTAATGATGATAGTGCAACTTATTTGTCGCACTGCCGTTTAGGTCATATTGGTGTAAAGCGCATGAAGAAACTCTATGCTGATGGGCTTTTGGAATCACTTGATACTTGCGAACCATGCCTCATGGGCAAGATGACTAAGACTCCGTTCTCCGGAACTGTGGAGCGAGAAACAGACTTGTTGGAAATAATACATACTGATGTATGCGGTCCAATGAGTGTTGATGCTCGCGGCGGGTATCGTTATTTTCTAACCCTCACAGATGATTTGAGCAGATATGGGTATATCTACTCGATGAAACATAAGTCTGAAATATTTGAAAAGTTCAAAGAATTTCAGAGTGAAGTAGAAAATCATCGTAACAAGATAATAAAGTTTCTACGATCTAATCGTGGAGGTGAATATTTGAGTTATGACTTTGGTCTTCATTGCAAACAATGTGGAATAGTTTCGCAACTCACGCCACCTAGAACACCACAGTGTAATGGTGTGTCCGAACGTCGTAACCGTACTTTATTAGATATGGTACGATCTATGATGTCTCCTACTGATTTACCACTATTTTGTTGGGTATATGCTTTAGATACGGCTGCATTCACGTTAAATAGGGCACCATCTAAATCCGTTGAGACGACACCATATGAACTGTGGTTTGGCAAGAAACCCAAGTTGTCATTTCTTAAAGTTTGGGGCTGCGATGCTTATGTGAAAAAGCTTCAAGCTGATAAGCTCGAACCCAAATCGGAGAAATGTGTCTTCATAGGGTACCCAAAGGAGACTATTGGGTACACCTTCTATCACAGATCCGAAGGCAAGATATTCGTTGCTAAGAATGGATGCTTTCTAGAGAAGGAGTTTCTCTCGAAAGAAGTGAGTGGGAGGAAAGTAGAACTTGATGAGGTAATTGTACCCGCTCCCAAATTGGAAAGTAGTTCATCACAGAAATCAGTTCCAGTGATTCCTACACCAATTAGCGAGGAAGCTAATGATAGTGGTCATGAAACTTCAGATCAAGTTACTACTAAACCTCGTAGGTCAACCAGAGTAAGATCCGCACCAGAGTGGTATGGTAATCATGTTCTGGACGTTATGTTACTTGACCATAACGAACCTACGAACTATGAGGAAGCGATGATGAGCCCAGATTTTGCAAAATGGCTTGAGGCCATGAAATCTGAGATGGGATCCATGTATGAGAACAAAGTGTGGACTTTGGTTGACTTTCTCGATGATCGGCAAGCCATCGAGAATAAATGGATCTTCAAGAAGAAGACTGACGCTGACTGTAATGTTACTGTCTACAAAGCTCGACTTGTTGCGAAAGGTTTTCGACAAGTTCAAGGAGTTGACTACGATGAGACCTTCTCACTCGTAGTGATGCTTAAGTCTGTCGAATCATGTTAGCAATTGCCGCATTTTATGATTATGAAATCTGGCAAATGGATGTCAAAGCTGCATTCCTTAATGGATATCTTAAAGAAGAGTTGTATATGATGCAACCAGAAGGTTTTGTCAATCCTAAAGGTGCTAACAAACTGTGCAAGCTCCATCAATCCATTTATGGACTGGTGCAAGGCCTTTCAGAGTTGGAATATACCTTTTGATAATGTGATCAAAGCATATGGTTTTATACAGACTTTTGGAGAAGCCTATATTTACAAGAAAGTGAGTGGGAGCTATTTAGCATTTCTAATATTATATGTGGATGACATATTGTTGATTGGAAATAATACAGAATTTTTGGATCGCATAAAAGGATACTTGAATAAGAATTTTTCAATGAAAGACCTCGGTGAGGCTTCTTATATATTAGGCATGAAGATCTATAGAGATAGATTAAGATGCTTAATTGGACTTTCACAAAGAACATAGCTTGATAAAATTTTGAAGAAGTTCAAAATGGATCAGTCAAAGAAAGGGTTCTTGCCTGTGTTACAAGGTGGTGAAGTTGAGTCAGACTCAATGCCCGACCACTGCAGAAGATAGAGAGAAAATGAAAGTCATTCATTATGCCTCAGCCATAGGATCTATCATGTATGTGATGTTGTGTACTAGACCTGATGTGTGCCTTGCTATAAGTATAGCAGGGAGGTACCTAAGTAATCCAGGAGTGGATCACTAGACATCGGTCAAGAACATCCTAAAATACTTGAAAAGGACTAAGGATATGTTTCTCATTTATGGAGGTCACAAAGAGCTCATCGTAAATGGTTACGTTGATGCAATCTTTGACACTGATCCGGATGACTCTAAGTCGCAAACCGGATACGTGTTTATATTGAATGGTGGAGCTGTTAGTTGGTGCAGTTCCAAGAAGAGCGTCGTGGCGGGATCTACGTGTGAAGCGGAGTACATAGCTGCTTCGGAAGCAGCAAATGAAGGAGTCTGGATGAAGGAATTCATATTCGATCTAGGTGTAATACCTAGCGCATCTGGTCCAATGAAAATATTTTGTGACAATATTGGAGCAATAGCTTTGGCGAAGGAATTAGATTTCACAAGAGAACCAAACACATCAAGAGACACTTCAATTCCATCTGCGATCTAGTCAAGGAGGGAGACATCGAGATTTGCAAAATACTGGATTTGAATGTTGCAGACCCGTTGACTAAGCCTCTTCCACGAGCAAAACATGATCAACACTAAGACTATGTAATCTAGATTATTGACTCTAGTGCAAGTGGGAGACTGAAGTAAATATGCCCTAGAGGCAATAATAAAGTTGTTATTTATATTTCCTTATATCATGACAAATGTTTATATTCATGCTAGAATTGTATTAATTGGAAACTTAGTACATGTGTGAATACATAGACAAAACAGAGTGTCCCTAGTATGCCTCTACTTGACTAGCTCGTTGATCAAAGATGGATATGTTTCCTAACCATAGACATGCATTAGAGAATGTTGTGATGGAGAAGACCCATCCGTTAGCTTAGCACTATGACCGTTTAGTTTTATTGCTATTGCTTTCTTCATGACTTATACATGTTCCTCTGAGTATGAGATTATACAACTCCCTAATACCGGAGGAACACCTTGTGTGCTATTAAACGTCACAACGTAACTGAGTGTTATAAAGATGCTCTACAGGTGTCTCCGAAGGTGTTTGTTGAGTTGACATAGATCAAGATTAGGATTTGTCACTCCGAGTATCAGAGAGGTATCTCTGGGCCCTCTCGGTAATGCACATCACTATATGCCTTGCAAGCAATGTGACTAATGAGTTAGTTGTGGGATGATGCATTACGGAACAAGTAAAGAGACTTGCCGGTAACGAGATTGAACTAGGTATGATGATACCGACGATCGAATCTCGAGCAAGTAACATACCGATGACAAAGGGAACAACGTATGTTGTTATGCGGCTTGACCGATAAAGATCTCCGTGGAATATGGAGGAGCCAATATGAGCATCCATGTTCCACTATTGGTTATTGACCGGAGATGTGTCTCGGTCATGTCTACATAGTTCTTGAACCCGTAGGGTCTGCACGCTTAACATCGATGATGATACGTATTATGAGTTATGTGTTTTGGTGACCGAAGTTTGTTTGGAGTCCCGGATGAGATCACAGACATGACGAGGAGTCTCGAAATGGTTGAGAGGTAAAGATTGATATATTGGACGAAGGTGTTCGGACACCGGAATGGTTTTGGAAAGGTTCGGATATTTTTCGGGGTACCGAGGGGTTACCGGAACCCCCCTGGGAAGTATTGGGCCTTCATGGGCCTTAGTGGAAAGGAGAGGAGGGCCGCAAGGGTTGGCCATGCCCCCCCCATGGCAAGTCTGAATTGGACTAGGGAGGGGGCGGCGCCCCCCTCTTTCCTTCTCCCTCTCTTCCTCCTTCCCTCTCTCCCCCTCTTGGAAAAGGAAGGAGAGTCCAACTAGGATCGGGAATCCTAGTTGGACTCCCCCTATGGCGCGCCCTCCTTGGCCGCCGGCCTCCTCCCTCTCATCCTTTATATACGTGGCCAGGGGGCACCCCAAAGCACAATTCCTTAGCCGTGTGTGGTTCCCCCATCCACAGTTTACCACCTCGGCCATATTGTCGTAGTGCTTAGGCGAAGACTTGTGCAGATCACATCACCAACACCGTCGCCACGCTGTCGTGCTGACGGAACTCTCCCTTGACCCTCTACTGGACTAGGAGCTCGAGGGACGTCATCATGCTGAACGTGTGCTGAACACGGAGGTGCCGTACGTTCAATACTTGGATCGGTTGGATCGTGAAGACGTTCGACTACATCAACCACATTACTATACGCTTCCACTTTCGGTCTACGAGGGTACGTAGACATACTCTCCCCTCTCATTGCTATGCATCTCCTAGATAGATCTTGCGTGGTCGTAGGAATTTTTTTGAATTACTACGTTCCCCAACAAGATCGTGACACATGGAATATGAACCATTGAAGCCATTTTCTTCAACAATTTCACTCCCGTTTTTTCAGAGCAATCTCCTGCATCACCACACAACTCATACACAATGGTTTGAGGGTTAGTCAACATATGATCAGTACGGTCACGTTCCCCTTCATCGAGACCGGCGAGAGATGGCGCTGGAAGAAGAATTTCTTTGCAAAATAATGCACCGACATTAGGATGGAGGTTGGCAAAAGGAAATTTGGTCTCATCAAAAACAACATCTCGTGAGATGTAGACACGCCCGATGGAGACATCTAGACATTTAACCCCCTTGTGTTGAGCACTATAGCCTAGAAAAACACACTGTTTTGATCGGAACATAAGTTTGCGAGAGTTGTATGGAAGGAGACTGGGCCAACACGCACAACCAAAAACACGGAGGGATGTGTAGTTTGGTTAGACGTGAAGAAGCCGTTCAGTACGGGTTTCATTGTTTATTACATGACTAGGGAGCATATTAATGATATGAACAGCAGTAAGAAACACTTCGTCCCAAAATTTTAGGGGCATGGAAGCACCTGCTAAAAGAGCTAGAGCAACTTCAACTATATGTCTATGCTTGCGTTCAGCTGAACTGTTTTGCTGGTGAGCATGGGGGCAAGACACATGATGTGATATGCCAAATGTTTGGAAGAAGGAATTCAATTTCTCGTATTCCCCTCCCTAGTCTGATTGGACAACAATGATCGTGCTATCAAACTTGCGCTCAACAAGAGCTTGGAAATTCTTAAAGACTTGGAAAACATCAGATCTTTTCTTAAGAAGATAGATCCAATTTTTTTTTGCTATAGTCATCAATAAAGCTTACATAGTATGTGTGTCTACCAACAGAACTAGGGGCAGGAACCCAGACATCAGAAAATATTAATTGTAGTGGTTGAGTAGAAACACTTGTAGAAATAGGTAAGGTAATTGATGACATTTTGCTCTTTGGCAAGAATCACAAATAGTTTCAACATTCCGCTCACCAACAAACGGGAGCTTATTTTTCCTAAGAAAACATTCAATAAGAGAAAAAGAAACATGCCCTAAACGATCATGCCAACGTGTTGATGAAAGTTTGACAACACCAAAGGCTTGTTTATTGAATCTTCTAAGCTCTGAAATCAGCGGGTAAAGCCCTCGAACGCATCTACCTCGATATAGTACCTTCTTCGTGGCCTGATCCTTAATCAAAAAGACGAAAAGGTGAAACTCAATGAAAACATGGTTGTCAATGGTAATGCGATGAACGGATAGAAGATTTTTGTTGGCACTAGGGACATGCAAGATTTTGCGAAGATGAATTTTACGAGAAGGGGTACGTATAACCGAATGACCAACTTGAAGTATACTCATACCTGCACCACTGTCGGTATGATTCTGATCCTTCCCGTGGCACTTCTCACGTAGAGTTACCTTCTCGAGCTCCCTGATGATGTGATTGATGGCGCTGCTATCTAGATACCAGTTGGTGTTGACGCCATAGGATCCATCGGCGGCGGCAGCAACCTTGTCATCATCTTCGGAGGAGGCGTCATATTCATCGAAACGATACCAAAAATCCTTAGCCGTGTGGCCAAGTTTCCCGCAGATCAGACAGCAGACAACATCAGGGCGTGATCTGCCCAAGCTGCCACTGCCGCGGCGGTGGCCCCTGTTGTTGTTGGAGATGCGGCGACCGCCGCTGCGGGAACCAGAGTTGCCTGAAGTGCTGCCTCCTTGCTTGCCCTTGGAACGAGGAGGGTCGCGATAACGGGAGGATAACCCACAGCGCCCACGAGTCGCCGCATTCGCAGAAGACTTGAAGCCGCCTCCGGTGCTGTGAAACTTGGCGACACGCTGATCGAAGTTGCTCAGCATGGCGTAGAGCTCGTCGAGGGAGACCGGCATGACGCGGGCATCGAGGGCGAAGACGAGGGGCTGGTAGTCCATGTCCAGCCCGTGCAGCAGATAGGAGATGAGCTCGTCGTCCTGGATGGGCTTGGTGGTCGCGGTGAGTTCATCAGCAAATCCACACATGGAGGCGAAGTAGGCAGCACCGATTGGTTCCCCTTCTGCGCATTGATCAAGGCAGTGCAGATGTTGTTGACGCGACTCAAAGACTGTGGCGAAAACATGCCTGCAAGAGCCATCCAGAGGGCATGCGGGGTGGTGACCACAGTCACCGTGACGAGCACCTCCTTGGAGAGGTTATTGAGCAGATAGCCGAGTACCTGTTGGTCCTCCCTGACTCAGATGGGATGGAGAGGGTTGGGCTCGGACGTTTCCTTCCCATCCTTCTCCTTGGAGATGAGAAGGCGGGCCGGCTCCGGCAACGTGCCGTCGACGTAGCCGAAGATCCCGGCTCCCCTCAGCTGCGGCGTGACTTAGTCCGCCACATGACGTAGTTCGTCCGGGAGAGCTTCTCCATGACCTGACCGCTGAGGTTTGATTGGAAGGCACTAGAGGAAGGCATGGCTGGCACAAATGGAGATAAAAAAGCTAGGGTTTGGAAGAGGAGGCTCTGATTACCATGTGCGTTAGGCGAAAGCGGCTTACCTCCTCGTGAGGGGACGCCGTACGTGTTTATAGGACAGGGGCGCACCTCCCTGATAGCGCGTACAGTTGGAGAGATTACAACTTGAGAAGAAAGAAAGGTAGAGATAAGGGTTATGATTACAAGATGAAATATCCCTCTAACTACCTATTACAATGCGCACAAGTAATCTTCTCTAGGCTGACACGCTAAAGACCACGTACAGGATGTTTAACAGCAAGTACTGGCAGGAGGGCAATCGTGTTGTCCTCCAGTCTAGCCTGCATTATCGTTTTTTATTTTTAGAGAAGGTACCCCGGCCTCTACATCGGTAGATGCACACAAACATACTCCTACTGAACTACCATAAGATGTCTCCGCCTGTGAAATCTGCACTTGCATAACTTGTACTGCCTGCTCCCGACACAGGTGAAGGATTATGTCCCTCGTAGCTTCTAGGGCCTTCTACCCTGAGTGGTGAAGCAGAATGTCGCCGGTAGCTTTTAGTGCCTGCTCCCCTGAGTGGCGAAGCAGAATGTCCCCTGTAGCTTCTACTGCTTCCTCCCCTGAAAGGTAAAGATGAACGTCCCCTGCCTGTTTCACTGACAGGTGAATGTCCCACATAGCTTATACTAGCATCACTGAAAGGCGAATCAAGCATATTTCCAGCTTCGCAGACAGTCGAATCAAGTGCATTGTTGGAAACTCCCCAAGGAGGAGTTTCTGTGACTACAGAGTCATCAAATGTCTGGTTCTGCAGGATATCCAGCCAGTGTGAAAGATCAATGCCAGTGGGTAGTCTGTTCCCTATTGAAGAAATAAGATGGTGTTCAAATAAGAACAGGCTCTTCTAACACGTTAACTAAGAAATGCAGCATCTCGAAAGGAAAAGAAAAACGCATTAAGAAAGAGTAGTACAGATATAAAGTTGTACCATTAGGAATTATGTTGCCATCCAGAGGCCCTACTTGCTCTGAGTTAGATCCATCTAAGATATTGTTATCCATGGTGCTAGCTGACAGAATCTCACTTCCTATGCATGTAACTTGCTGGCCTGTAGCTTGAATGCCCCCAAGTTCTCCTGCAATAAATAAAATATTCACAGTGAGCTGAACACTTATTTTCACTATCGAACAAATATAATACAAAGGAAAAGGTAATTACCATATGGCATCGCGTGCTGGTCTCTTCTCATGAATGTGAGCCCTGGTGCTGCCAACATCGAGCAGGAGGCCTGCAGTGCATTTTCCGATGATTTACAGGATGATGGTCCATTATAACTTGAAGAAATTTGCTGGTGATGGACTTGGGCATCAATTTGTTCTGCAAGATTTTGAGAAACTGCGATTCAGTTATCCACATAATGTAGGCAGGAGATCAAGAACAACTTATGATTGATTTTTGCATCAAGAAGTACAGGAACAATCAAGTTACCCAAAGGAGGCAAGGGTAAACCTACTTTGTGGTGTGGGACTTGGTTGCATTGAGCATTGTCCTTTGAGGTAACTATTGTCATTGGTATTAGAAAATGGCCCATGCTCATGAGGCACATTATTCTCTTGAATGGAACTAGAGTGTATTTGTGCTACTTGATTGCATTTACGAGCATGATTAATGATCTTGTCCCAGTCATGGCCAGAAATCTTCCCGAAAATCTATATAGAGTGAAATTAAACAGATTTTGCAAGTCAAATTTCATGTGAGGACAAATAAAAAAATTAACAATATTAAGAAGTCGGTCTCATACTTCACGCAAACCTTCCGGATTCTTACTGTGCCAACGTAAGAGATCCTCCACCTGCTTGATACCATGACGCTCTAGTAACTTGTGCCGATCACCGTTCATTGCAATTCCACTCAGTTTATATACAGGATCACGTGATGATGGATTGGGATTTTTCTTTGTTGCTGCAGAGAAAGACATAAATATCAGATGTTGTTTAATGTAGAGAAAGATATAAATATCAAATGCTGTTTAAACCCATGGAGGGTCACAGTGGTTGAAATTTGATGCAGTTACTTTGATTGGAATGTTGTATTTACACTTTACAGACAATTCTAGCATAAACAAATGAAAACAACTACGGTTACCTTTTGCATATACAGACCCAAATTTAACTTCTGTGAAAAGACAATTTTATTATTAAGATAGCAATGATCTTTACATCACAGCATGGTAAATATTGTACAAACGAGGACCTGGAACCTGATTATCCGAATTCCTGCTTCTTGTGCTTCTAATCTCTAAATTTACATTGCTGCTGCTTAGACTATTATAAGGAGGGAGAGAGAGAGAAGCTTTTTTTTTTATCACAACCATACGTGTATATATGATGAGAGTTGCAGTTGTCTACTCAAACAGAAACAAGTATGATCAGCTAACTATTGAAGCTAGAGTTGAACTGCGTAAACTTACATAATCCCCGACGATCCCTTACGGCAAAAGATTCAGATATTCCTTCCTGGATCTTCTTTGACATACTATCATCAGCAGCCATGACTCCGAGCCTGAATCTTTTGCTTGGAACAAAACTTGAATTGTCTTGGAATTTGACACCATAGATGTTAGCCATACCACCCTCTAGCCTTGGATACAAGTCTTCAGAAAGTAATGGTGGTTTTCCAGGCCGGCTAGATATCATTTTCTCACGGAAGTATTCTCGCTTCCAATGCTCTTTATGATCATTGTTAAACTCACCGTGAAGGACGACAACCTTAACTTGAATTGAGGATAAGGCTCCTTCTGTAACGATCCTGTTGTTGTCACAATCATATATAGCTACCTTTAGAGGATGAGCATCATCTGCCATTATGTCTTGTCTCGAGTACTCTGTATCGCAGCATTTGTTCTCAAACACCATTCGATATTTTCTATGTTCACCTTCATCAGAGCAAGTCCTGAAAAATCATGTTAATCAATTAACACAGTACCTTTTCAATTATAATTGCCTACATAAAATCTGCTAGTCCATTGTAATAACACAAAGATTTGACAATCGTATTTTCTACAAAAAAGATTTCGAACCTGGAATTACTGTATTGCTGAACATGGTCTCCAGTATTTTTTATCTTCTGCAAACAAAAGACTTACAAACATAGTCAGAAAGTGCTACAAACAAATTCAGCTATTTGTGATGGCTAGCTGTTCAAAATATTTGAGAAGTATTCTGGAGACATTAATTATATCATCGTTTTTCGTAGCCGAGGTTCCTGGTTTTCCAGTAAAGAGACTAAATATGCACCTTATTCCATCAAAATCGTTCTGATTCGTGATATATAGATCTTAACAAAAGAATATAATATGTTTACTTAGCTACCCCAATTTCATTAACGAAACCATGGGCGAGTAACAGGTTTTAATGAAGTGCAAATAGAAATACCGAATGGCAGATCAATGACACCATCTGACCATAACATAGTTTTGCACCACACATTCATGCAAAAGGAAATAAAGCAAAAGAAATAAGTTCCCATAGAGAGGCATATTTATTTAATGAAATGGCTTAAACTGGTGATCTACATGTCAAATGCCGGTTGATTTGACATTTGGGTTCTCCTTAGTTTCATATCTTTAGTGCCAACAATGATAAATAGTGTTATTTTTCTCTAGTCTTCACTTAATAGCTAAATTGATGGCTTTACTGTCTCATAAGGATTGGTGTAGCATCAATTGCATTTTCATAAAGCTTTATCTGTGAACAGTGTGCATTGACTAATGATAGAAGGGAACACACCTAGAAGATCGCAATAAAGTATAATCTATTGATTGAAACTCAAAAAAAAAAAAAATCTGCCAACTGGATCCTATCTGCACACAAACTTCTAACCTGAACATGAAAGTAAATGCTTACCAAAAGTTGGTTGTATAGCTGTTCCCATATTAGCCGGGAATTGGTGTGATAGTCTTGCATCCTCCTGCCTTGCTCAGTGATCAGTTCATGGAGCTTCAGCTGGGAACTTTGGTAAAATTGTTGCATCTCTTTCTGCAAGGTTTTGCGCTCCTCCATGAAACCCTTTGACATACATTCTATTTCCTTCTTGTGTATTTCATTTTGTCTATCGTAGAGATCTTTTCTCTCTCTGTTAAGCAGATAAAGAAGAAGAAAATTCTGAATCGAAGAAAATATATAGTTTAAGCATGAATGCTCTCATCTTCTTGTTCCATACAACATGTAAAAAAGGGGACATCAGACAGAGAAATCCAATTAGATGGGAATGCTCTGCTCTTCTCATTCCTTCGAAGATTTCAAGAAAATAAAAATATGCACATCCAACAGAAAAATCCAATCCGATGGGAATTGTTAAGAAACATGGCACCTAATCAGCATCCACAAAAAATACCCCAAACTGCAACTTGAGGGGTTCCCCTGCAACGGACCTGCAGATTTTACATGTCCGATTGACCGGATCTGCAGATCTGAAGTGCTACCAAGTACCAACTGTGTAGAAAGGGAAGTAACAAGCAAGCTAAAGAAGCAGACCAACTGAGCAAGGGAGTGAACTCACTGGCAGCAAGAGCAGGAGCAGCAGCCTCTCGGTCGCTTCGCCTGCGGTGATCCCCGCCGGTCGTCACCACCAGCACCGCCATGGTCCTCCTCCCAGTCCCGGCGAGGCCGAGAGTGCGACATCGGCGAATGCACCGGAGCTAGGCAGAAGACCAGAGGACGGAAAGAAGGACGCGTGAGAGGTGGACAGGTTTTCGCTTGGTTATTACAAGGGCGACACAGAGGTGGATTTATAGAAGTGGGAAGTGCACTTGGCAGGAATACTCGCGTTTATCCTTGCGAACGCGTGTTTCGACGTCAAGGTCCCGAAGACATTAGGCTAACTCCAACGCGCCACCGTATTCGTATTTGGGGCGTGTTTGGATGGCTTCCACGCCATGGTGCGCCTGGCCTGGAGGATCCCTGGGTTCTCCCTGGAAGTTGTTTGGTTCATGTACTTGTAGGAAAGATGCTTGCCTGGCCTGGGGTCCCTACCATGTGGTTAGCCTGATCCAATTTAAAAAACGAAAACGAATAGAAGTATTTTGCCCAGGCATCTAGATTAGCCTTGTCCCTTTGCATGCGCCTGGCTACTACAGACAATAGCTTGGCAGTAGTTTATGTCTAGGTATAAACTATGCCGTTGCTGCAGCGTCGATACCGCCCAGGCCGCCATCGCCGCCGTCGGCATGCAACACAAGTTTTTTGACCACCCGTGACATCAACTCAATCCAAAGAAGGTGGGGGTTTATGCAATAAGAATGCAACAAGTTTTGTGCCGCGCTTGAGAGCATTGAAGCCCGTTCCGTGAGTGGCCTAGGTATGGGCGACATGGTATAAACTTCTTCTCTTTGTTCGTATGTCATGTTCATGTTTGTTGCATTTTGTGTCCTTCACTATTACATTGTGGCCTTCAATTTATTGTGTAGGCATTTCAAACTTTGGAAGCCTTCAAGGCTCAACATGGGAACATGCCATTCATCCTCACTCATTGTTGGACGCTCATCAAAGAATTCCCCAATTTAAATATCAATATGCCGTCCTAAAGAATAATGGAGGGCCGACGGCCATTGTTGAGCATGGAGAAGGAGTGAAGTGGCCGAGGGGCAAGACCAACTCGAAGATGGACGAGAAGCGTGATGCGGCATCGATCGCTTTGCAAGAAAATTTGCGAAGCATGATGACCCAAAAGGAAGGAAGGGACGAGAGGAAGCGCCAAGTAAAAAGGAGCAAATGAAGGCCTACATCGACCTTCAAATGAAGAAGCTGGAGATGGAGGAGGCCGTCAAAAGGAGGAAGCTCGAGATTGAGGAGACCGTCCAAACGAAGAAGCTCAAGATTGAGGCCACCAACGGCAAGACCAAAGCAAAAGAGGTGGCACTAGCTTTCATTGTGAATGAGATGGAGGTCATGACGGTGGACTTGAGCACGATGTCCCCGAAGGGAAGAATTTGGTTCGAGAAGAAGCAAAAGGTGATGCTCAATCTAAAAGATTGAGCTACGACCAAGAGCGGCGTCATTTTGTATGCCGGCTTGTGTGCCGACATGAACTATGGCCTTCTTTGCTGTGTGCTGGCAAGTGTGTCGTCCGCTGGCTAGTGTGTCGGCACGGTGATTTTTTGTAGGCTGGCATGTGTGTCGGCTGCTGGCGCTCTGGCCGGCATGAACTATGGACGTTAGCATCGCTATGGGCATGGACTATTTTAGTTTTTATTTCAATTTTCATGGCGGCCCGGACGACCACCGGTTGGGTATTAATTATGAGGATACCTTTAGTCCTGTTATAATAGTTACAACTATAAGACTTGTGCTAGCTATTGTTGTGTCCAGGGGATGGAGTCTGAGACCACTAGATGTATAGAACACATTTTTGCATGGTGTTCTAGAAAAGGAGGTATATATGAGGCAAAACCATCAGGATATGAAAATAAGTAAACACATCACTATGGCAAGATTGACAAAGCTCTTTATGGTCTGAAACAAACACCTAGAGCGTGGTACTCCAGGTTAAGTTTACAGTTAAAGCACCTTGGTTTTATTGCATCTAAAGCTGACACATCTCTCTTTATTTATAACAAGGCAAATACTATCATTTTCATGCTCATATATGTTGGTGACATCATAGTTGCATGTTCTTCACAGAGTGCCACTAATGCTCTCTTGCATGATTTAAGTTCAGAATTTTCCTTGAAAGATGTGAACCATCGAATCAAAGCCGGATGGATGAAGTGGCGCCAAGCTTCTGGCATTCTCTGTGACAAGAGAGTGCCACAAAAGCTAAAAGGCAAGTTCTACAGGACGGCGGTTCGACCCGCAATGTTGTATGGCGCGGAGTGTTGGCCGACTAAAAGGCGACATGTTCAACAGTTAGGTGTGGCGGAGACGCGTATGTTGAGATGGATGTGTGGCCACACGAGGAAGGATCGAGTCCGGAATGATGATATACGAGATAGAGTTGGGGTAGCACCAATTGAGGAGAAGCTTGTCCAACATCGTCTGAGATGGTTTGGGCATATTCAGCGTAGGCCTCCAGAAGCTCCAGTGCATAGCGGACGGCTAAAGCGTGCGGAGAATGTCAAGAGAGGGCGGGGTCGACCGAATTTGACATGGGAGGAGTCCGTTAAGAGAGACCTGAAGGATTGGAGTATCGACAAAGAGCGAGCTATGGACAGGGGTGCGTGGAAGCTTGCTATCCATGTGCCAGAGCCATGAGTTGGTTGCGAGATCTTACGGGTTTCACCTCTAGCCTACCCCAACTTGTTTGGGACTAAAGGCTTTGTTGTTGTTGTATTTTCCTTGAAAGATCTTGGTGATTTATAGTTCTTCCTAGGCATCAAAGTTAAGAAGATTCAAGATGGTATGGTGTTGAATCAGGAAAAATATGCCGCTGAACATCTAGCTCGCATGGGAATGAAGGACTGCAAGCCTTCACCTACACCATTGTCCTCTTGAGAGCAGCTGTCAACACATGAAGGGGATCCACTTAAGGAAGAAGAAAAGAATAAATATAGAAGTGTTGTTGGAGCCCCACATTACTTGACTCTGACATGACCAAATATTTCATTTGTCATTAACAAAGTTTGTCAATATCTGCATGCCCCCACCTCCATTCATTGAACATATGTCAAAAGGATTATACTGTATGTTAAGCACACTGTAGGCTTGGAACTTCAGTTCAGATGTTCTTGAAGGAAATATGCCCTAGAGGCAATAATAAAGTTATTATTTATTTACTTATTTCATGATAAATGTTTATCATTCATGCTATAATTGTATTAACCGGAAACATGATACATGTGTGAATGCATAGACAAAACAATATGTCACTAGTATGCCTCTACTAGACTAGCTTGTTAATCAAAGATGGTTATGTTTCCTGACCATGAACAAAGAGTTGTTATTTGATTAACGAGGTCACATCATTAGTAGAATGATCTGATTGACATAACCCATTCCATTAGCTTAGCACACGATCGTTTAGTATGTTGCTACTGCTTTTATCCATGACATATACATGTTCCTGTAACTATGAGATTATGCAACTCCCGTTTACCGGAGGAACACTTTGGGTGCTACCAAACGTCACAACGTAACTGGGTGATTATAAAGGAGTACTACAGGTGTCTCCAAAGGCAGATGTTGGGTTGGCGTATTTCGAGATTAGGTTTTGTCACTCCGATCGTCGGAGAGGTATCTCTGGGCCCTCTCGGTAATGCACATCACTGAAGCCTTGCAAGCATTGCAACTAATGAGTTGGTTGTGAGATGATGTATTACGGAACGAGTAAAGAGACTTGCCGGTAACGAGATTGAACTAGGTATTGGATACCGACGATCGAATCTCGGGCAAGTAACATACCGATGACAAAGGGAACAACGTATGTTGTTATGCGGTCTGACCGATAAAGATCTTCGTAGAATATGTAGGAACCAATATGGGCATCCAGGTCCCGCTATTGGTTATTGACCGGAGACGTGTCTCGGTCATGTCTACATTGTTCTCGAACCGTAGGGTCCGCACGCTTAAAGTTTCGATGACAGTTATTATGAGTTTATGTATTTTGATGTACCGAAGAAGTTCGGAGTCCCGGATGTGATCACGGACATGACGAGGAGTCTCGGAATGGTCGAGACATAAAGATTGATATATTGGACGGCTATATTCGGACACCGGAAAGGTTCCGGAAGTTTCCGGAGAAAACCGGAGTGCCGGAGGGGTTACCGGAACCTCCCGGGGGAAGTTATGGGCCTTAGTGGGCCAAGAGGGGAGAGAGAGGGGCCGCACCAGGAGGTGGCGCGCCCCCCCCCAGGGGAGTCCGAATAGGACAAGGAGGGGGGGGGGGGGCGCGGCCCCCCTTTCCCTCTCCCTCTCCTTCTCTTTCCTTCCCCCTTCTCCCTTCCTAGTTGGACTAGGAAAGGGGAGTCCTACTCCAACTAGGAGGAGGACTCCCCCCTCCTTGGCGCGCCTATAGGGGCCGGCCGGCCTCCCCCCTCCCTCCTTTATATACAGGGGCAGGGGGGCACCCTAGGACACACAAGTATTGATCTACGGATCGTTCCTTAGCCGTGTGCGGTGCCCCCTTCCACCATATTCCACCTCAGTCATACCGTCGCGAAGCTTAGGCGAAGCCCTGCGCCGGTGAAACATCAAGATCGTCACCACGCCGTCGTGCTGACGGAACTCTCCCTCGACACTCGGCTGGATCGGAGTACGAGGGACGTCATCGAGCTGTACGTGTGTCAAGAACTCGGGGACGCCGGAGTAACGGCGTCGGGATCGGTCGGATCGCGAGGAGAACGTACGACTACTTCCTCTACGTTGTGATCGCTTCCGCTTCGGGTCTACGAGGGTACGTAGACAACACTCTTCCCTCTCGTTGCTATGCATCACCATGATCTTGCGTGTGCGTAGGAAAATTTTGAAATTACTACGTTCCCCAACAGTGGCATCCGAGCCTAGGTTTTTATGCGTTGATGTTATATGCACGAGTAGAACACAAGTGAGTTGTGGACGATATAAGTCATACTGCCTACCAGCATGTCATACTTTGGTTCAGCGGTATTGTTGGATGAAGCGGCCCGGACCGACATTACGCGTACGCTTACGCGAGACTGGTTTTACCGCCGTGCTTTGCACACAGGTGACTAGCGGGTGTCTGTTTCTCCAACTTTAGTTGAACCGAGTGTGGCTACGCCCGGTCCTTGAGAAGGTTAAAACGGAGTCTATTTGACAAACTATCGTTGTGGTTTTGATGCGTAGGTAAGAACGGTTCTTGCTAAGCCCGTAGCAGCCACGTAAAATTTGCAACAACAAAGTAGAGGACGTCTAACTTGTTTTTGCAGGGCATGTTGTGATGTGATATGGTCAAGACGTGATGCTATATTTTATTGTATGAGATGATCATGTTTTGTAACCGAAGTTATCGGCAACTGGCTGGAGCCATATGGTTGTCGCTTTATTGTATGCAATGCAATCGCCCTGTAATGCTTTACTTTATCACTAAGCGGTAGCGATAGTCGTAGAAGCATAAGTTTGGCGAGACGACAACGATGCTACGATGGAGATCAAGGTGTCGCGCCGGTGACGATGGTGATCATGGTGGTGCTGCAGAGATGGAGATCACGAAGCACAAGATGATGATGACCATATCATATCACTTATATTGATTTGCATGTGATGTTTATCTTTTATGCATCTTATCTTGCTTTGATTGACGGTAGCATTATAAGATGATCTCTCACTAAATTATCAAGAAGTGTTCTCCCCGAGTATGCACCGTTGCCAAAGTTCGTCGTGCCCAGACACCACGTGATGATCGGGTGTGATAAGCTCTACGTCCATCTACAACGGGTGCAAGCCAGTTTTTGCACACGCAGAATACTCGGGTTATACTTGACGAGCCTAGCATATGCAGATATGGCCTCGGAACACGGAGACCGAAAGGTCGAGCGTGAATCATATAGTAGATATGATCAACATAAGATGTTCACCATTGAAAACTACTCCATTTCACGTGATGATCGGTTATGGTTTAGTTGATTTGGATCACGTGATCACTTAGATGACTAGAGAGATGTCTTTCTAAGTGGGAGTTCTTAAGTAATATGATTAATTGAACTTAAATTTATCATGAACTTAGTACCTGATAGTATCTTGCTTGTTTATGTTTGATTGTAGATAGATGGCTCGTGCTGTTGTTCCGTTGAATTTTAATGCGTTCCTTGAGAAAGCAAAGTTGAAAGATGATGGTAGCAATTACACGGACTGGGTCCGTAACCTGAGGATTATCCTCATTGCTGCACAGAAGAGTTACGTCCTGGATGCACCGCTAGGTGACAGGCCTGCTGCTGGAGCAACACCAGATGTTGTGAACGTCTGGCAGAGCAAAGCTGATGACTACTCCATAGTTCAGTGTGCCATGCTTTACGGCTTAGAACCGGGACTTCAGCGACGTTTTGAACGTCATGGAGCATATGAGATGTTCCAGGAGTTGAAGTTAATATTCCAACAGAATGCCCGGATTGAGAGATATGAAGTCTCCAATAAGTTCTATAGCTGCAAGATGGAGGAGAATAGTTCTGTTAGTGAGCACATACTCAGAATGTCTGGGTACAACAATCACTTGACACAATTGGGAGTTAATCTTCCGGATGATTGTGTCATTGACAGAATTCTTCAATCACTGCCACCAAGCTACAAAGGCTTCGTGATGAACTATAATATGCAAGGGTTAGTAAAGACTATACCTGAGCTCTTCGCAATGCTAAAGGCTGCGGAGGTAGAAATCAAGAAGGAGCATCAAGTGTTGATGGTCAATAAGACCACCAGTTTCAAGAAGAAAGGCAAAGGGAAGAAGAAGGGGAACTTCAAGAAGAACAGCAAGCAAGTTGCTGCTCAGGAGAAGAAACCCAAGTCTGGACCTAAGCCTGAAACTAAGTGCTTCTACTGCAAGCAGACTGGTCACTGGAAGCGGAACTGCCCCAAGTATTTGGCGGATAAGAAGGATGGCAAGGTGAACAAAGGTATATGTGATATACATGTTATTGATGTGTACCTTACTAGAGCTCGCAGTAGCACCTGGGTATTTGATACTGGTTCTGTTGCTAATATTTGCAACTCGAAACAGGGACTACGGATTAAGCGAACACTGGCAAAGGACGAGGTGACGATGCGCGTGGGAAATGGTTCCAAAGTCGATGTGATCGCGGTCGGCACGCTACCTCTACATCTACCTTCGGGATTAGTTTTAGACCTAAATAATTGTTATTTGGTGCCTGCGTTGAGCATGAACATTATATCTGGATCTTGTTTGATGCGAGACGGTTATTCATTTAAATCAGAGAATAATGGTTGTTCTATTTATATGAGTAATATCTTTTATGGTCATGCACCCTTGAGCAGTGGTCTATTTTTGATGAATCTCGATAGTAGTGATACACATATTCATAATGTTGAAACCAAAAGATGCAGAGTTGATAATGATAGTGCAACTTATTTGTGGCACTGCCGTTTAGGTCATATCGGTGTAAAGCGCATGAAGAAACTCCATACTGATGGACTTTTGGAGTCACTTGATTATGAATCACTTGGCACTTGCGAACCGTGCCTTATGGGCAAGATGACTAGAACCCCGTTCTCCGGTACTATGGAGAGAGCAACAGATTTATTGGAAATCATACATACAGATGTATGTGGTCCGATGAATGTTGAGGCTCGTGGCGGATATCGTTATTTTCTCACCTTCACAGATGACTTAAGCAGATATGGGTATATCTACTTAATGAAACATAAGTCTGAAACATTTGAAAAGTTCAAAGAATTTCAGAGTGAAGTTGAAAATCATCGTAATAAGAAAATCAAATTTCTACGATCTGATCGTGGAGGTGAATATTTGAGTTACGAGTTTGGTCTACATTTGAAACAATGCGGAATAGTTTCGCAACTCACGCCGCCCGGAACACCACAGCGTAATGGTGTGTCCGAACGTCGTAATCGCACTTTACTAGATATGGTGCGATCTATGATGTCTCTTACAAATTTACCGCTATCGTTTTGGGGTTATGCTCTAGAGACGGCCGCATTCACACTGAATAGAACACCGTCAAAATCCGTTGAGACGACACCTTATGAACTGTGGTTTGGCAAGAAACCAAAGTTGTCGTTTCTTAAAGTTTGGGGATGCGATGCTTATGTGAAAAAGCTTCAACCTGATAAGTTCGAACCCAAATCGGAGAAATGTGTCTTCATAGGATACCCAAAGGAGACAGTTGGGTACACCTTCTATCACAGATCCGAAGGCAAGACATTCGTTGCTAAGAATGGATCCTTTCTAGAGAAGGAGTTTCTCTCGAAAGAAGTGAGTGGGAGGAAAGTAGAACTTGATGAGGTAATAGTACCTTCTCCCTTACTTGAAAGTAGTTCGTCGCAGAAACCAGTTTCTGAGACATCTACACCAAGTAGTGAGGAAGTTGATGATGTTGATCATGAAACTTCAGATCAAGTTACTGCAGAACCTCGTAGATCAACCAGAGTAAGATCCGCACCAGAGTGGTACGGTAATCCTGTTCTGGAAATCATGCTACTAGATCATGATGAACCTACGAACTATGAAGAAGCGATGGTGAGCCCAGATTCCGCAAAATGGCTTGAGGCCATGAAATCTGAGATGGGGTCCATGTATGAAAACAAAGTATGGACTTTGGTTGACTTGCCCGAGGGTAGGCAAGCAATAGAAAACAAGTGGATCTTCAAGAAGAAGACTGACGCTGACGGTAATGTTACTGTCTACAAAGCTCGACTTGTCGCAAAGGGTTTTCGACAAGTTCAAGGGATTGACTACGATGAGACCTTCTCACCCGTAGCGATGCTTAAGTCTGTCCGAATCATGTTAGCAATTGCCGCATTTTATGATTATGAAATTTGGCAAATGGATGTAAAGACTGCATTCCTGAATGGATTTCTGGAAGAAGAGTTGTATATGATGCAACCAGAAGGTTTTATCGATCCAAAGGGAGCTAACAAAGTGTGCAAGCTCCAGCGATCCATTTATGGACTGGTGCAAGCATCTCGGAGTTGGAATAAACGCTTTGATAGTGTGATCAAAGCATTTGGGTTTGTACAGACTTTTGGAGAAGCCTGTATTTACAAGAAAGTGAGTGGGAGCTCTGTAGCATTTCTGATATTATATGTAGATGACATATTACTGATCGGAAATGATATAGAATTTCTGGATAGCATAAAGGGATACTTGAATAAGAGTTTTTCAATGAAAGACCTCGGTGAGGCTGCTTACATATTGGGTATTAAGATCTATAGAGATAGATCAAGACGCTTAATTGGACTTTCACAAAGCACATACCTTGACAAAATTTTGAAGAAGTTCAAGATGGATCAAGCAAAGAAAGGGTTCTTGCCTGTGTTACAAGGTGTGAAGTTGAGTAAGACTCAATGCCCGACCACTGCAGAAGATAGAGAGAAAATGAAAGATGTTCCCTATGCTTCAGCCATAGGCTCTATCATGTATGCAATGCTGTGTACCAGACCTGATGTGTGCCTTGCTATAAGTTTAGCAGGGAGGTACCAAAGTAATCCAGGAGTGGATCACTGGACAGCGGTCAAGAACATCCTGAAGTACCTGAAAAGGACTAAGGATATGTTTCTCGTATATGGAGGTGACAAAGAGCTCATCGTAAACGGTTACGTTGATGCAAGCTTTGACACTGATCCGGACGATTCTAAATCGCAGACCGGATACGTATTTACACTAAACGGAGGAGCTGTCAGTTGGTGCAGTTCTAAACAAAGCGTCGTAGCGGGATCTACATGTGAAGCGGAGTACATAGCAGCTTCGGAAGCAGCTAATGAAGGAGTCTGGATGAAGAAGTTCATATCCGATCTAGGTGTCATACCTAGTGCATCGGGTCCAATGAAAATCTTCTGTGACAATACTGGAGCAATTGCCTTAGCGAAGGAATCCAGATTTCACAAGAGGACCAAGCACATCAAGAGACGCTTCAATTCCATCCAGGACTTAGTCCAGGTGGGAGACATAGAGATTTGCAAGATACATACGGATCTAAATGTTGCAGACCCGTTGACTAAGCCTCTTCCACGAGCAAAACATGATCAGCACCAAGACTCCATGGGTGTTAGAATCATTACTATGTAATCTAGATTATTGACTCTAGTGCAAGTGGGAGACTGAAGGAAATATGCCCTAGAGGCAATAATAAAGTTATTATTTATTTCCTTATTTCATGATAAATGTTTATCATTCATGCTATAATTGTATTAACCGGAAACATGATACATGTGTGAATGCATAGACAAAACAATATGTCACTAGTATGCCTCTACTAGACTAGCTTGTTAATCAAAGATGGTTATGTTTCCTGACCATGAACAAAGAGTTGTTATTTGATTAACGAGGTCACATCATTAGTAGAATGATCTGATTGACATGACCCATTCCATTAGCTTAGCACACAATCGTTTAGTATGTTGCTACTGCTTTTATCCATGACATATACATGTTCCTGTAACTATGAGATTATGCAACTCCCGTTTACCGGAGGAACACTTTGGGTGCTACCAAACGTCACAACGTAACTGGGTGATTATAAAGGAGTACTACAGGTGTCTCCAAAGGCAGATGTTGGGTTGGCGTATTTCGAGATTAGGTTTTGTCACTCCGATCGTCGGAGAGGTATCTCTGGGCCCTCTCGGTAATGCACATCACTGAAGCCTTGCAAGCATTGCAACTAATGAGTTGGTTGTGAGATGATGTATTACGGAACGAGTAAAGAGACTTGCCGGTAACGAGATTGAACTAGGTATTGGATACCGACGATCGAATCTCGGGCAAGTAACATACCGATGACAAAGGGAACAACGTATGTTGTTATGCGGTCTAACCGATAAAGATCTTCGTAGAATATGTAGGAACCAATATGGGCATCCAGGTCCCGCTATTGGTTATTGACCGGAGACGTGTCTCGGTCATGTCTACATTGTTCTCGAACCGTAGGGTCCGCACGCTTAAAGTTTCGATGACAGTTATTATGAGTTTATGTATTTTGATGTACCAAAGAAGTTCGGAGTCCCGGATGTGATCACGGACATGACGAGGAGTCTCGGAATGGTCGAGACATAAAGATTGATATATTGGACGGCTATATTCGGACACCGGAAAGGTTCCGGAAGTTTCCGGAGAAAACCGGAGTGCCGGAGGGGTTACCGGAACCTCCCGGGGGAAGTTATGGGCCTTAGTGGGCCAAGAGGGGAGAGAGAGGGGCCGCACCAGGAGGTGGCGCGCCCCCCCCAGGGGAGTCCGAATAGGACAAGGAGGGGGGGGGGGGGCGCGGCCCCCCTTTCCCTCTCCCTCTCCTTCTCTTTCCTTCCCCCTTCTCCCTTCCTAGTTGGACTAGGAAAGGGGAGTCCTACTCCAACTAGGAGGAGGACTCCCCCCTCCTTGGCGCGCCTATAGGGGCCGGCCGGCCTCCCCCCTCCCTCCTTTATATACAGGGGCAGGGGGGCACCCTAGGACACACAAGTATTGATCTACGGATCGTTCCTTAGCCGTGTGCGGTGCCCCCTTCCACCATATTCCACCTCGGTCATACCGTCGCGAAGCTTAGGCGAAGCCCTGCGCCGGTGAAACATCAAGATCGTCACCACGCCGTCGTGCTGACGGAACTCTCCCTCGACACTCGGCTGGATTGGAGTACGAGGGACGTCATCGAGCTGTACGTGTGTCAAGAACTCGGGGACGCCGGAGTAACGGCGTCGGGATCGGTCGGATCGCGAGGAGAACGTACGACTACTTCCTCTACGTTGTGATCGCTTCAGCTTCGGGTCTACGAGGGTACGTAGACAACACTCTTCCCTCTCGTTGCTATGCATCACCATGATCTTGCGTGTGCGTAGGAAAATTTTGAAATTACTACGTTCCCCAACAGTTCTAACTCTACACTTGTTAGTGTTTTTTGTGATGCTGATTGGGCAGGCTGTAGTGATGATAGAAAATCAACTATATGTTTTGCATTTTTTTGGCTCTAATCGTATTTCTTGGAGTGACAGAGAACAGGCAACAGTGTCAAGATCAAGTATAGAAGCTAAATATAAATCACTGGCTAGTGCTACTTTTAAGATCATTTGATTCGAGTCTTTGCTTGAAGAATTGGGAATAAAGCAACAACAAACTCCATGTGTATTGTGTGATAATCTAGGTGCTACCTATCTGTATGCTAAACTTTCACTTTTTACAAGAAAGGGTTGCAGAGAAGAAGTTGAAGATGTGATTTATTCCTTCTAAAGATCAAATTGCAGATGATTTCGTCAAAGCTTTGCCAGTCATGGCATTTAAAGAATTCAAGAACAATCTTAATTTAGTAAAGTTGAAATTACGGGAGGGTGTTAGACATATAGATATGTAACATGTTGTACATGTAATCTCAACCCATCCTCTCTCTCTCTCTCTCTCTCTCTCTCTCTCTCTATATATATATATATATATATATATATATATATATATATATATATATATATATATATATATATATATATATATATATATCTCCCTTGGAACAACCGAATCCTAGAGATCGGAAAATACTTGTAAACCAAGACAGGGTGTTTCCTGCCTCGGTCAATATAACCAATGCAGCTCCTCCACGGAGGATTAGGAACACTTCCACAATTCACACAAAAGTCGGTCAAGTGTTTCAGAAAAATCAAAATATTTGCATCTGTTTGTAGCTAATTGTTGGAGTGCAACAGTTAACGTCTACTCCCTCCGTTCCGATGAGCAGTACATATTTTGTTTTGTTAAGTCAAGTCTTTGATCAACAATAACTATGTTAATATGGGATGTATCTGATACAAAATCACTATCATAACAAAGTACTTGTGAAATCAATCGAATGACACAAATTTCATGTCATATAATCTTGTATTCACCGAGCAATTGTTGATCAAAGGCTTGTCCTAACCAAACAAAGTACGCATTCCTTTTGGAAACGCGCGCGTGGGGGGGGGGGGGGGGGGGGGGGGGCGAGTAATATGTAGTAGTTACAGAGTTTATATATAGTTAAAAATACATATAGTCTCGAAAATGCTACATGGAGACCGAGTCCATGGAGGCCTTAATATGGAAACTTCAAAAATTCAAACTTTCCAATTTCTAAAAATTCTGAAAACAAATAAACATATAGCTACAGACATAATCTACATGTGCGTAAATTTTCAGCTCGAAATACATTAAAATGAGAGCTACAAAAAAACATATGGGGCTTTTTAGCATATGTACCATTCATCCTCAAAGTCCATAATTCTGTTTTTTGTGCAGCTCGCAATTCAAGGTATTTCATCCTAAACTTTTTTGCACACATGTATATTTATTTTCAGAAATTTTTAAAATCAAAAAGTTTGAATTTTGATTTTTTTTAAAAAACTAAGGCCTCCATGGAGCTCGGTCTCCAAAATGCCCTACTCATACATATAGACACACACACACACACACACACACACACACACACACACACACAATACCCTACTCTCTCTCTCTCTCTCTCTCTCGCTCTCTCTCTCTCTCTCTCTCCCATGGAACAACCAAATCCTATAGACCGGAATATACTTGTAAACTACGACATGGGTGTTTCCTCCCTCGGTCAATATAACCAACGCGGCTCCTCCACGGAGGATTAGGAAAGCTTCCACAATTCACACAAAAGTTGGCCAAGTGTTTAAAAAAATCAAAATATTTACATCTGTTTGTAGCTAATTGTTGGAGTGCAAGAGTTAACTCTACTCCCACCGTTCTGGTGAGTAAAGCATATTTTGTTTTGTTAAGTCAAGTCTTTGATCAACAATAACTATTTTAATATGCGGTATATCTGATACAAAATCACTATCATAACAAAGTACTTTTGAAACACAAATTTCATGTCATATAATCTTGCATTCACTGAGCAATTGTTGATCAAAGACTTGTCTTAACCAAACAAAATACACATTACTTTTGGAAACGGGGGATTGTTGATATTTAGTAGTTACAGAGTTTATATATAGTTAAAAATACATATAGACTCGAAAATGCCTAATGGAGACCGAGTCCATGGAGGCCTTAATGTGGAAACTTCAAAATTCAAACCTTTCAGTTTCAAAAAATTTATGAAAACAAATACACATATACCTACAGACATAATCTACATGTGCGTAAATTTTCAGCTCGAAATACATTAAAATGAGAGCTACAAAAAATATATGGGGCTTTTTAGCATATGTACTTTCATCCTCAAAGTCCATAATTTTGTTTTTTGTGCAGCTCGCAATTAAAGGTATTTCATCCTAAAAATTTACACACATACGCATATATCTTTGTATGCATGTGTATTTATTTTCAGAATTTTTTTAAATGAAAAGGTTTGAATTTTGATACTTTTAGAAAAATTAAGGCCTCCATGGTGCTCGGTCTCCAAAATGCCCTACTCATATAGACTAACGTATGTATATTTATATAGAACACCCTATTCCTTGCCAATAGCTATGTACCAAGGAATGAGTACGAAATAACACTTGACCATCTATCATAAGGCATCTATAGTAGCCATGGTAATGGTTTATAATAAAAGTGCACACTCGCATTATTTGGACAAACAGGGTAAAAAGAATATTAACGAGTTTGTCATGAAGAATATTTTCAAAAATGCTGCCAGAACTTTCTGTTAATATATACTCCTACATGTAAGTGATCAAAGGTGTATATAAGTGATCAAAGGTTGCCAATAAATATATGAAACTACTATTCCTACGTAAAAAAATAATCATACACAAACTCTACGTACTAGTTGATTTCCAGATTACAACCATTCTGTGATCTTTGCTAACCGTGGGTCATTGAGTATTGTGCTAAAAAATACACCACTGCTCAAACTCTTACGTACGAATAACACAGCCCAAAAATACTCAGAAAGCCCTTATGAGATGAAGGAACACCATGCCACAACACTATAAAGTTGGCAAAGAAATAGTGTGGTAGCTGGATGAAACCTGATACCTGTTTTACTGTCGTGCCCCTATAGCCATTGCTCACCGGCCTGTTGTAGAAGTCTCGAGTCCACCGGTGATGTCTGAGACCGGACAGCGCTCCTTCCCTCGGCTTCTCCCCTATGAAGCAAACCATCGGCCCATGTCGGCTCTCACGAATCATGGTGTGTGGAGCTGACAATGCAACCCTCGCTCAGCTCCCTGAATCTTCTTCCAACGAATCAAACCATGGCACCATATTGCTCTGGTCTTCCATGCCCGCCTGCAACTTCCCAAGACAACCTCCATGCACGACTGAAGCTCTCACTCTTCAGAAAAAATCTCGCTTCTTCACGCACGCCGGTGGAACTTAGCACTCTCTCGATAAGGGTGTTCGTCACCCTCGCCGCCAACTCTTCCTTGAGTACTCCACCGGCCTGACTCCGACTATCTATACTATAGCAAAAATAAGGTGGTGCCTCCACGACAAGTAGGCACTAGTTTATTAGCGAACCCAGTGTCTTACAAAATGTTAGGATAACAAATGATGCAGAGGGGAAAACTCCCGGAAGATGCTATACTCCGTGATGAGTCAGACCATCCTCGTCAGACGAAAACCTCCGGAAAAGTCATGGAAGATGCTATGCCTCACGACTCGACTTTCTCTTACCCAGTGGAAATCTCCCCGAATATACTTGGCACTGGGGGATGTTATTTAATTTATTTTTTCCTTTTTTCCTGTAGAAATCTCGGTGTCAAGCGGCTCGCGTGCACCAGAAAGAAACAAAAGAGCAAGCAGGGGGGATGCGTCGAACCCCTCGCGTGCACGTGGAAAGGAGGGAGAAGAGGACGGCGTCCTGCTGTCCTGTCTACGCGCTCCAGGTTTATTTCTTTTTGAGCTGGAAGTATAATTTTGGCAACACAAGATCATCAACTTGTTTTTATCTTCTCCAAATGATAAGAGCATCTACAACTGGAGTTGGCAAATCCGACCCCTCAAACGCCCGCGCTGGCACTGACCAGGCACCTCTCAAATAATGTAATCCACATGTGGACACCTCAATTACCATATCTCAGATCCATACAAACTCATGCAACTATATCGACGCACATGCATCGTCCGGCTACTCCATCACACATTACACTAAACATGCCACCAGATTACCAAAATTTGGCATGTTTGGCCATGGTGGAGTTCATCCACGGCTGCGCTTGCCCTTCCCGGCGCCCTTGCCGTCTTTCTGGAGGAAGTACCGGTCGAAGACGCAGTACAGATCGAGCCGGATCTGCTTGTCGTCGGAGCTGGCGTTGCTATCGCTGTCCTCCTCCTCCTTCGGTGGCAGTCCGGCCATGGCATGGACCTCATGATTCTGCTCTCGGGCGAGGGCGCGCGTGTTCCTCCACTGCCGTTTCTCCACAATGCGGGCGCGGATGGCTTCCTCCTCTGCACCCGCCCGCGCCGCATCAGCCGCCTCCGTCGCCGCCATTTTCTCTGCAATACGGGCCTTGGCAGCCCCTATCCTCTCCTTCCCACGGCGGGCCGCCCGTTCCCGGTGGGACTCATAGTCTGACCGACCGCTGATGGGGAAGGAGAGGTGTTCCGGCTGCTGGGACCGCGAGGATCCAGCACCAGAGGACCCGAGCGCCCGGTGAGCCGACGCTATGGCGTCGCGGCGGACGGGTCCGTCCATCGACCGGGCGTTGTCCTCCCGGGAGCAGCAGAGCGCAATGCGGACTGTCAATTGCCTCCTCCAACCCACACAGGATGACACCCCAGTCGACGGATCCGGATTGGTCAGAGTCTGATCCGCTGCCTGCCATGGCGGAGAAGACTGGAAACTGCCGGAAGTGAGCACGGATGGCGGAGGGGAGTGGAGTGGAGTGAATTCGCTAGGGTTTGCTCCGTCGAGCAGATGAGGACGAATATAAGTAGGGTCAGATGGGTCAGCATGGGTTGGGTCCGACGTGGCGGGTGTGCCCGGGCACCCCATATCCACCCCATATTTGGGATGGATATGGGGGTGCCGATCAGCCCAAGCGTTTGAGGCACATTTGTGGCGTCCATCTGGGTCGAAAAAACGTGATCGGGCGGTCCGCCCGGGCGTATGAGGCGGGTTTGAGAGGTCCGATTGTAGATGCTCTAAGTGTCACACATGTGGAACGAAGCATTCCGACTCTGACATTTTTCACAATCAATTAAACTTGTCATCCAATTTTTTTTAAAGAAAATGGAAACTTGCCATCTAAAAAGAAAGTTGACATGCTTGATAACTAAAATTGTCATCCTCGCATCACTAAACATGCCATCAAAAACGTTCGGAGTTGCCATGTGTTCGTGCCATGCGTGTGACACTTATCAGAGTCCTTATCTTTTTATTTGTTGTTCGCCTTTTAGGACAGTAAAATTAGGCACTCTAGGAGCAATTTCACGCATTCACACTTCTGGCTATCAGATTTCATGACTCAATCGTTCCTAGTTGTCTGGTCGCTTCCTCTCGCGAGTGGACCATTAGGACAACTCCAACGCAGCGACGCAAACGGACGCAAGTTTGGTTGGTTTTTGTCCGTTTGGATCGCATGTACGAGATTCTAGGAGTATAGCAGCGGAAAGTAAAACATTCCACATGAAGGTAAAGGAAAGGGTTTGGAGAAGTGAAATGCAATGGAGACACAAAGATTTTTGGCGTGGTTTCTATAGGTGGTGTTATCGTATGTCCATGTTGATGGAGACTTCAAACCACGAAGGGTAACGGTTGCGCGAGTCCACGAAGGGTCCAGGAAGAAGCAACCTTGTCTATCTCACCATGGCCATCGTCCACCAAGTACCTGCCTCACTTGGGTAGATCTTCACGAAGTAGGCGATCTCCTTGACCTTACAAATTTCTTGGTTCAGCTCCACATCATGTAGGAGGCTCCCAAGCGATACCTAACCAATCTAGGAAACACCACTCTCCAAAAGGTAATAGACGGTGTGTTGATGATGAACTCCTTACTCTTGTGCTTCAAATGATAGTCTCCCAACACTCAACTCTTTCACACAGATTTGGCTATGGTGGAAGAAGGAGTTGAGTGGAAAGAAACTTGGGGAAGGCTAGAAATTAAGGTTCAAATGGTAGGAATGGAATCTCTTGACCTCAACACATGAGTAGGTGGTTCTCTCTCAGAAAATGTATGATGGAAATGTAGGCACATTCTGATAGCTCTCTTGCTTGGCAAGAGGAGGGTGGAAGGGTATATATAGCCTCCACATAAAATCCAACTATTACACACTTTTGACCCATCTCGGTGGCACCGATCAGTAAACTCGGTGGCACTGATCTGTACAAAAATATGAACGTTAGGAATCTCGATGTGACCGACTAGGACAACTTGGTGGCACCGATGTGCTAGGGCTTAGAGTAGATGATGCGGAACATCCTTCCATCATCCCCATGGACTCTACACGAATACACCAAGAGCCACGTGGACCTATGACAAAAGCTCAAGCACGCTCCATTGAAACCGAGGTGAACTCACTCCTACATGAGATAGATATGGACATGAATGGAACTTAGTTGCTACCTCACCAAAATATGCTATGTGCCATTAGGTACGAAGACCAATGCCACAAAGAAGCTAAGGGACACCCCAAAGGAGGGGGAGAAGCACCCCAAGGCCTCAAGGAAGAAGAACGAGACCAAGAGGAGCAAGATTGCACCTTCTAGGCGACCCCATGCCCACGGCCCCACAAGACCGCATGCACACGGGCCACCCTGGGAGCTTCTGTAACCGAAACGCACCACCTCGTGCGCACGGCCTCCAGACTGCATACGCACGGGCCCGGGCCGCTGTAGCACCCCGGGCGCATGGGCGTGTACCGTGCACATGGGACCCTCGTGCGCACGGGCCCAACTTACCCCGTGGGCACGGGCCTCCCAGGATTCAGCCGAGGGGGTCCTTCCTTGCCTCCCAAGTCATCCCCTACCTTTCCTTGGCTATATATTTCGGGTCTAAGACATTTGTTAGCTAGGGTCAGCAAAGTATATGTGAAACGCTGATAGAGTTTTGCTCCTTCTACCACTCCTCTTGGAGATCAAGACCTCTTAGGAGAGGATCCCAAGTGGACATCAAGACCTCCTTTTCGAGAAGACTACCTTCAAGACCTCACCTCCTTAGGAGTGGGAAGAACCTTACCTTTGTGCTTGTTTCCTTGGATTGTTCTTGTATTCTTGTGGGGCTCATCTGTTTGCTATTCTAGTGGATGTGTGATTGGGTTTTGTTTG
This sequence comes from Triticum timopheevii, assembly GCA_963921465.1. Taxonomy (NCBI): domain Eukaryota; kingdom Viridiplantae; phylum Streptophyta; class Magnoliopsida; order Poales; family Poaceae; genus Triticum; species Triticum timopheevii. The sequence goes on from OY997271.1 coordinate 42,598,677, forward strand.
AGTGAATTCTTCTCTTGTGTTCTCGTTGTTCATCGTTTTCCCCCTCCAAGTGTGAAATTATCTCACTTAGGGTTCCACCCTACAACATCTTGGTATCATGAGGAAGGTTGATTCACACCTTGGAGTCCCTACCCCCCCCCCCCCCATATTCTAGCCTAATTTTGTTGTTTTTTGTCCTAATTCGAGAATTCCCATGAAAAATAGCCCCAAAAATCTTGCAATTTGTTGGACCTTATGAGATTTTGTTGATTTGGTCCATGAATTTTGAGTTTGACAAGTGGATCTTGTTGGGGAACGTAGCAATTTCAAAAAATTTCCTACGCACACGCAAGATCATGGTGATGACATAGCAACGAGAGGGGAGAGTGTTGTCCACGTACCCTCGTAGACCGTAAGCGGAAGCATTTAGCACAACGCGGTTGATGTAGTCGTACGTCTTCACGATCCGACCGATCCAAGCACCGAACGTACGGGGCCTCCGAGTTCAGCACACGTTCAGCTCGATGATGATCTCCGGTCTCCGATCCAGCCGAGCTCCGGAGATGAGTTCCGTCAGTACGACGGCGTGGTGACGATGTTGATGTTCTACCGGCGCAGGGCTTCGCCTAAACTCCGCGACGATATGACCAAGGTGGAATATGGTGGAAGGAGGCATCGCACACGGCTAAGGAACGATCCGTAGATCAACTTGTGTGTCTATGGGGTGCCCCTACCCCCGTATATAAAGGAGTGGAGGAGGGGAGGGCCGGCCCTCTTCTATGGCGCGCCCTAGGGGAGTCCTACTCCCACCGGGAGTAGGATTCCCCCTTTCCTAGTCCAACTAGGAGTCCTTCCATGTATTAGGAGTAAGAGACAAGGAAGGGGAAGAGAGAAGGGAAGGAAGGAGGGGGTGCGGCCCCTCCCCCTAGTCCAATTCGGACTAGGCCATGGGGGGGGGGCCTGCCCTAGGCAGCCCCTCTCTCTTTCCCGCAGGGCCCAATAAGGCCCAATACTTCTCCCCTGCGAATTCCCGTAACTCTCCGGTACTCCGAAAAATACCCGAATCACTCGGAACCTTTCCGAACTCCGAATATAGTCGTCCAATATATCGATCTTTACGTCTCGACCATTTCGAGACTCCTCGTCATGTCCCCGATCTCATCCAGTACTCCGAACTCCTTCGGTACATCAAAACTCATAAACTCATAATATAACTGTCATCGAAACCTTAAGCGTGCGGACCCTACGGGTTCGATAACTATGTAGACATGACCTAGAACTATTCTCGGTCAATAACCAATAGCGGGACCTGGATGCTGAAGGAAATATGCCCTAGAGGCAATAATAAAGTTATTATTTATTTCCTTATATCATGATAAATGTTTATTATTCATGCTAGAATTGTATTAACCGGAAACATAATACATGTGTGAATATATAGACAAACAGAGTGTCACTAGTATGCCTCTACTTGACTAGCTTGTTAATCAAAGATGGTTATGTTTCCTAACCATGAACAAGGAGTTGTTATTTGATTAACAAGGTCACATCATTAGTTGAATGATCTGATTGACTTGACCCATTCCGTTAGCTTAGCACTTGATCGTTTAGTATGTTGCTATTGCTTCCTTCATGACTTATACATGTTCCTATGACTATGAGATTATGCAACTCCCGTTTACCGGAGGAACACTTTGTGTGCTACCAAATGTCACAACGTAACTGGGTGATTATAAAGGTGCTCTACAGGTGTCTCCGAAGGTACTTGTTGAGTTGGCGTATTTCGAGATTAGGATTTGTCACTCCGAATGTCGGAGAGGTATCTCTGGGCCCTCTCGGTAATACACATCACTTAAGCCTTGCAAGCATTTCAACTAATGATTTAGTTGTGAGATGATGTATTACGGAACGAGTAAAGAGACTTGCCGGTAACAAGATTGAACTAGGTATTGGATACCGACGATCGAATCTCGGGCAAGTAACATACCGATGACAAAGGGAACAACGTATGTTGTTGTGCGGTTTGACCGATAAAGATCTTCGTAGAATATGTAGGAACCAATATGGGCATCCAGGTCCCGCTATTGGTTATTGACCGGAGACATGTCTCGGTCATGTCTACATTGTTCTCGAACCGTAGGGTCCGCACGCTTAAGGTTTCGACGACATTTATATTATGAGTTTATGTATTTTGATGTACCGAAGGTTGTTCGGAGTCCCGGATATGATCACGGACATGATGAGGAGTCTCGAAATGGTCGAGACATAAAGATTGATATATTGGACGGATATATTTGGACACCGGAAAGGTTCCGGAGAAGTTTGGAGCTCCGGGAGGTTACCGGAACCCCCCGGGAGGTATATGGGCCTTATTGGGCCCATGTAGGAGGAAGAGAGAAGGAGCAAGGGAGGGGGGCGAGCCCCCCAAGCCCAATCCGAATTGGGGAGGGGGGCCGGCCCCCCCTTTCCTTTCTCCTTCCCCCTCTCTTCCTTCCTACTACTAGTACTCCTTCCTTCCCCTTCCAAATAAGATAAGGAAAAGAGAGGGAAACCTACTTGACCCCTCCCTATGGCGCGCCCCCCTTGAGGCCGGCCACCTCCTCCCTCCCTCCTTTATATACGGGGGTAGGGGGGCACCCTAGGACACACAAGTTGATCATTGATCGTTCCTTAGCAGTGTGCGGTGCCCCCCTCCACGATATTACACCTCGATCATATTGTAGCGGTGCTTAGGCGAAGCCCTGTGACAGGAGAACATCAAGATCGTCACCACGCCGTCGTGCTGACGGAACTCCCCCTCGGAGCCTCTACTGGATTGGAGATCGAGGGTGCGTCATCGAGCTGTACGCGTGTCAAGAACTCGGAGGTGCCGGAGTAACGGTGCTTGGATCGGTTGGACCGGGAGGACGTACGACTACTTCCTCTACGTTGCGTCAACGCTTCCGCTTCGGTCTACGAGGGTACGTAGACAACACTCTCCCCTCTCTTTGCTATGCATCAGCATGATCTTGCGTGTGCGTAGGAAATTTTTTGAAATTACTACGTTCCCCAACAGTGGCATCCGAGCCTAGGTTTTTATGGTTTGATGTTATATGCACGAGTAGAACACAAGTGAGTTGTGGGCGATATAAGTCATACTGCTTACCAGCATGTCATACTTTGGTTCGGCGGTATTGTTGGATGAAGCGGCCCGGACCGACATTACGCGTACGCTTACGCGAGACTGGTTTTACCGCCGTGCTTTGCACACAGGTGACTAGCGGGTGTCAGTTTCTCCAACTTTAGTTGAACCGAGTGTGGCTACGCCCGGTCCTTGCGAAGGTTAAAACAGCATCAACTTGATAAACTATCGTTGTGGTTTTGATGCGTAGGTTCTTGCTTAAGCCCGTAGCAGCCACGTAAAACTTGCAACAACAAAGTAGAGGACGTCTAACTTGTTTTTGCAGGGCATGTTGTGATGTGATATGGTCAAGACGTGATGAGATATAAGTTGTTGTATGAGATGATCATGTTTTGTTGAAGTTATCGGCAACTGGCAGAAGCCCTATGGTTGTCTCTTTGTTGCATAAGATGCAAGTGCCAAGTAATTGCTTTACTTTATCGCTATGCGATAGCAATAGTTGCAAGAGCAATAGTTGGCGAGACGACCATGTGACGACACATTGATATAGATCAAGATGATGAAGATCATGGTGTCGTGCCGGTGACGATAGAGATCATGACAGTACTTTGGAGATGGAGATCAAAGGCGCAAGATGATAATGGCCATATCATGTCACATATTTTGATTGCATATGATGTTTATCTATTATACATCTTATTCTTGCTTTGATTGACGGTAGCATTTTAAGATGATCTCTCACTAATTATCAAGAAGTGTTCTCCCTGAGTATGCACCGTTGCCAAAGTTCGTCGTGCCCAGACACCACGTGATGATCGGGTGTGATAAGCTCTACGTCCATCTACAACGGGTGCAAGCCAGTTTTGCACATGCGGAATACTCAGGTTAAACTTGACGAGCCTAGCATATGCAGATATGGCCTCAGAACACGAAGACCGAAAGGTCGACCGTGAATCATATAGTAGATATGATCAACATAGTGATGTTCACCATTGAAAACTACTCCATCTCACGTGATGATCGGTTATGGTTTAGTTGATTTGGATCACGTGATCACTTAGATGACTAGAGAGATGTCTGTCTAAGTGGGAGTTCTTAAGTAATATGATTAATTGAACTTAAATTTATCATGAACTTAGTCCTAGTAGTATTTTGCAAATTATGTTGTAGATCAATAGCTCGCGTTGTTGCTTTCATATGTTTATTTTGATATGTTCCTAGAGAAAATTGTGTTGAAAAATGTTAGTAGCAATGATGCGGATTTGATCCGCGATCTGAGGTTTATCCTCATTGCTGCATAGAAGAATTATGTCCTTAATGCACCGCTAGGTGACAGACCTATTGCAGGAGCAGATGCAGACGTTATGAATGTTTTGCTAGCTCAATATGATGACTACTTGATAGTTTTGTGCACCATGTTTTATGGCTTAGAATCGGGACTTCAAAGACGTTTTGAACGTCATGGACCATATGAGATGTTCCAGGAATTGAAGTTAATATTTCAAGCAAATACCCGAGTTGAGAGATATGAAGTCTACAACAAGTTCTATAGCTAAAAGATGGAGGAGAATCGCTCAACTAGTGAGCATGTGCTCAGATTGTCTGGGTACTTCAATCGCTTGAATCAAGTGGGAGTTAATCTTCCAGATAAGATAGTGATTGACAGAATTCTCTAGTCACCATCACTAAGTTACTAGAACTTCGTGATGAACTATAGTATGCAAGGGATGACGAAAACGATTCCCGAGCTCTTCGTGATGTTGAAATCGACGAAGGTAGAAATCAAGAAAGAGCATCAAGTGTTGATGATTGACAAGACCACTAGTTTCAAGAAAAAGGGCAAAGGGAAAAGAAGGGGAACTTCAAGAAGAACGGCAAGCAAGTTGCTGCTCAAATGAAGAAACCCAAGTCTGGTCCTAAGCCTGAGACTAAGTGCTTCTATTGCAAAGAGACTGGTCACTGGAAGCGGAACTACCCCAATTGGTTGGCGGATAAGAAGGATGGCAAAGTGAACATAAGTATATTTGATATACATACTATTGATGTGTACTTTACTAGTGTTTATAGCAACCCCTCAGTATTTGATACTAGTTCAGTTGCTAAGATTAGTAACTCGAAACGGGAGTTGCAGAATAAACAGAGACTAGTTAAGGGTGAAGTGACGATGTGTGTTGGAAATAGTTCCAAGATTGATATGATCATCATCGCACACTCCCTATACTTTCGGGATTTGTGTTGAACCTAAATAAGTGTTATTTGGTATTTGCGTTGAGCATGAATATGATTTGATCATGTTTATTGCAATACGGTTATTCATTTAAGTTAGAGAACAATTGTTGTTCTGTTTACATGAATAAAACCTTCTATGGTCATACACACCAATGAAAATGGTTTGTTGGATCTCGATCGTAGTAATACACATATTCATAATATTGAGGCCAAAAGATGCAAAGTTAATAATGATAGTGCAACTTATTTGTGGCACTGCCGTTTGGGTCATATCGGTGTAAAGCGCATGAAGAAACTCCATAAAGATGGATTTTCGGAATCACTTGGTTATGAATCATTTGATGCTTGCGAACCGTGCCTTTTGGGCAAGATGACTAAAACTCCGTTCTTCGGAACAATGGAACGAACTACCGACTTATTGGAAATAATACATACTGATGTATGCAGACCAATGAGTATGAAGGCTCGTGGCAAGTATCGTTATTTTCTGACCTTCACAAGATGATTTGAGCAGATATGGGTATATCTACTTGATGAAACATAAGTCTGAAATAGTTGAAAGGTTCAAAGAATTTCAGAGTGAAGTGGAAAAATCATCGTAACAAGAAAATAAAAGTTTCCGTGATCTGATCGCGGAGACGGATATTTGAGTTACGAGTTTGGCCTTCATATAAAACAATGTGGAATAGTTTCACAGTTCACGCCACCGGGAACACCACAATGTTATGGTGTGTCCGAACGTCGTAACCGCACTTTATTTGATATGGTGCGATCTATGATGTCTCTTATCAGTTTACCACTATCATTTTGGGGTTATGCATTAGAGACAGCTGCATTCACGTTTAAAATAGGGCACCATCTAAATCCGTTGAGACGACACCGTATGAACTATGGTTTAGCAGTAAACCTAAGCTATTGTTTCTTAAAGTTTGGAGTTGCGATGCTTATATGAAAAAGGGTTTTTCAACTTGATAAGCTCGAACCCAAATCGGAGAAGTGCGTCTTCATAGAATACCCAATGGAAATTGTTGGGTACACCTTCTATCACAGATCCGAAGGCAAGATATTCGTTGCTAAAAATGGATCCTTTCTAGAGAAGGAGTTTCTCTCGAAAGAAGTGAGTGGGAGGAAAGTAGAGCTTGATAAGGTAATTTGTACCTTCTCCCGAATTGGAAAGTAGTTCATCACGGAAATCAGTTCCAGTGATTCCTACACCAATTAGTGAAGAAGCTAATGATGATGATCATGAAACTTTATATCAAGTTACTACAAAACCTCGTAGGTCTTCCAAAGTACAGTCCGCACCAGAGTAGTACGGTAATCCTGTTCTGGAAGTCATGTAACTAGACCATGATGAACCTACGAACTATGAGGAAGCGATGATGAGCCCAGATTCCACGAAATGGCTTGAGGCCATGAAATCTGAGATGAGATCCATGTATGAGAACAAAGTGTGGACTTTGGTGGAGTTGCCCGATGATCGGCAAGCCATAGAAAATAAATGGATCTTCAAGAGGAAGACGGACGTTGATAGTAGTGTTACTATCTACAAAGCTCGACTTGTCGAAAAAGGTTTTTGGCAAAGTTCAAGGTGTTGACTACGATGAAATTTTATCACTCGTAGCGATGCTTAAATCTGTCCAAATCATGTTAGCAATTGCCGCATTTTTATGAAATCTGGCAAATGGATAAACAAAACTACATTCCTTAATGGATTTAAAGAAGAGTTGTATATGATGCAACCAGAAGGTTTTGTCAATCCTAAAGGTGCTAACAAAATACGCAAGCTCCAGCGATCCATCTATGGACTGGTGCAAGCATCTCGGAGTTGGAATATACGCTTTGATAAGTTGATCAAAGCATATAGTTTATACAGACTTGTAGTGAAGCCTGTATTTACTAGAAAGTGAGTGGGAGCACTACAACATTTCTGATAAGTATATGTGAATGACATATTGTTGATCGGAAATAATGTAGAATTATTCTGCAAAGCATAAAGGAGTGTTTGGAAGGAGTTCTTTAAAATAAAGACCTCGGTAAAGCTACTTACATATTGAGCATCAAGATCTATTGAGATAGATCAAGACGCTTGATAAGATTTTCAATGAGTACATACCTTGACAAGATTTTGAAGTAGTTCAAAATGGAACAGTCAAAGAAAGAGTTCTTGCCTGTGTTACAAGGTGTGAAATTGAGTAAGACTCAAAACCCGACCACGGCAGAAGATAGAAAGAGAATGAAAGTCATTCCCTATGCCTTGGCCATAGGTTCTATAAAGTATGCCATGCTGTGTACCAGATCTATTGTATACCCTGCACTGAGTTTGGCAAGGGAGTACAATAGTGATCTAGGAGTAGATCACTAGACAGCGGTCAAAATTATCCTTAGTGGAATAAGGATATGTTTCTCGATTATGGAAGTGACAAAAGGTTCGTCGTAAAGGGTTACGTCGATGCAAGTTTTGACACCGATCTGGATGACTCTAAGTCTTGATCTAGATACATATTGAAAGTGGGAGCAATTAGCTAGAGTAGCTCCGTGCAGAGCATTGTAGACATAAAAAAATTGCAAAATACATAACGGATCTGAATGTGAAAGACCCGTTGACTAAGATTCTCTCACAAGCAAAACATAATAACACCTAAGTACTCTTTGGGTGTTAATCACATAGCGATGTGAACTAGATTACTGAATCTAGTAAACCCTTTGGATGTTGGTCACATGGTGTGGTGAACTATGGGTATTAATCACATGATGATGTGAACTATCGATGTGAATCACATGGTGATGTGATCTAGATTATTGACTCTAGTGCAAGTGGGAGACTGAAGGAAATATGCCCTAGAGGCAATAATAAAGTTACTATTTATTTCCTTATATCATGATAAATGTTTATTATTCATGCTAGAATTGTATTAACCGGAAACATAATACATGTGTGAATATATAGACAAACAGAGTGTCACTAGTATGCCTCTACTTGACTAGCTTGTTAATCAAAGATGGTTATGTTTCCTAACCATGAACAAGGAGTTGTTATTTGATTAACAAGGTCACATCATTAGTTGAATGATCTGATTGACTTGACCCATTCCGTTAGCTTAGCACTTGATCGTTTAGTATGTTGCTATTGCTTCCTTCATGACTTATACATGTTCCTATGACTATGAGATTATGCAACTCCCGTTTACCGGAGGAACACTTTGTGTGCTACCAAACGTCACAACGTAACTGGGTGATTATAAAGGTGCTCTATAGGTGTCTCCGAAGGTACTTGTTGAGTTGGCGTATTTCGAGATTAGGATTTGTCACTCCGAATGTCGGAGAGGTATCTCTGGGCCCTCTCGGTAATACACATCACTTAAGCCTTGCAAGCATTTCAACTAATGAGTTAGTTGTGAGATGATGTATTACGGAACGAGTAAAGAGACTTGCCGGTAACGAGATTGAACTAGGTATTGGATACCGACGATCGAATCTCGGGCAAGTAACATACCGATGACAAAGGGAACAGCGTATGTTGTTGTGCGGTTTGACCGATAAAGATCTTCGTAGAATATGTAGGAACCAATATGGGCATCCAGGTCCCGCTATTGGTTATTGACCGGAGACATGTATCGGTCATGTCTACATTGTTCTCAAACCATAGGGTCCGCACGCTTAAGGTTTCGATGACATTTATATTATGAGTTTATGTATTTTGATGTACCGAAGGTTGTTCGGAGTCCCGGATATGATCACGGACATGACGAGGAGTCTCGAAATGGTCGAGACATAAAGATTGATATATTGGACGGATATATTTGGACACCGGAAAGGTTCCGGAGAAGTTTGGAGCTCCGGGAGGTTACCGGAACCCCCCGGGAGGTATATGGGCCTTATTGGGCCCATGTAGGAGGAAGAGAGAAGGAGCAAGGGAGGGGGCGCGCCCCCCAAGCCCAATCCGAATTGGGGAGGGGGGCCGGCCCCCCCTTTCCTTTCTCCTTCCCCCTCTCTTCCTTCCTACTACTAGTACTACTTCCTAATACTAGTACTCCTTCCTTCCCCCTCCAAATAAGATATGGAAAAGAGAGGGAAACCTACTTGGAGTATGTTTCCCCCTCCCTATGGCGCGCCCCCTTGAGGCCGGCCACCTCCTCCCTCCCTCCTTTATATACGGGGGTAGGGGGGCACCCTAGGACACACAAGTTGATCATTGATCGTTCCTTAGCCGTGTGCGGTGCCCCCCTCCACGATATTACACCTCGATCATATTGTAGCGGTGCTTAGGCGAAGCCCTGCGACAGGAGAACATCAAGATCGTCACCACGCCGTCGTGCTGATGGAACTCCCCCTCGGAGCCTCTACTGGATTGGTGATCGAGGGTGCGTCATCGAGCTATACACGTGTCAAGAACTCGGAGGTGCCGGAGTAACGGTGCTTGGATCGGTTGGACCGGGAGGACGTACGACTACTTCCTCTACGTTGCGTCAACGCTTCCGCTTCGGTCTACGAGGGTACGTAGACAACACTCTCCCCTCTCGTTGCTATGCATCACCATGATCTTGCGTGTGCGTAGGAAATTTTTTGAAATTACTACGTTCCCCAACAGATGCCCATATTGACTCCTACATATTCTACGAAGATCTTTATCGGTCAAACGGCATAACAACATACGTTGTTCCCTTTGTCATCGGTATGTTACTTGCCCGAGATTCGATCATCGGTATCCAATACCTAGTTCAATCTCGTCACCGGCAAGTCCCTTTACTCGTTCCGTAATACATCATCTCGCAACTAACTCATTAGTTGCATTGCTTGCAAGGCTTATGTGATGTGCATTACCGAGAGGGCCCAGCGATACCTCTCCGACATCCGGAGTGACAAATCCTAATCTCGAAATACGCCAACCCAACAAGTACCTTCGGAGACACCTGTAGAGCACCTTTATAATCACCCAGTTACGTTGTGACGTTTGGTAGCACACAAAGTGTTCCTCCGGTAAACGGGAGTTGCATAATCTCATAGTCATAGGAACATGTATAAGTCATGAAGAAAGCAATAGCAACATACTAAACGATCGGGTGCTAAGCTAACTGAATGGGTCATGTCAATCACATCATTCTCCTAATGATGTGATCCCGTTAATAAAATGGCAACTCATGTCTATGGCTAGGAAACATAACCATCTTTGATTAACGAGCTAGTCAAGTAGAGGCATACTAGTGACACTCTGTTTGTCTATGTATTCACACATGTATCATGTTTCCGATTAATACAATTCTAGCATGAATAATAAACAATTATCATGAAATAAGGAAATAAATAATAAATTTATTATTGCCTTAGGGCATATTTCCTTCAGTCTTCCACTTGCACTAGAGTCAATAATCTAGATCACATCACCATGTGATTAACATCGATAGTTCACATCATCATGTGATTAACACCCATAGTTCACATCGCCATGTGACCAACACCCAAAGGGTTTACTAGATTCAATAATCTAGTTCGCATCGCTATGTGATTAACACCCAAAGAGTACTAAGGTGAGATCATGTTTTGCTTGTGAGAGAATCTTAGTCAACGGGTCTTTCACATTCAGATCCGTTATGTATTTTTGCAATTTTCTATGTCTACAATGCTCTGCACGGAGCTACTCTAGCTAATTGCTCCCACTTTCAATATGTATCTAGATCAAGACTTAGAGTCATCCAGATCGGTGTCAAAAATTTGCATCGACGTAACCCTTTACGACGAACCTTTTGTCACTTCCATAATCGAGAAACATATCCTTATTCCACTAAGGATAATTTTGACCGCTGTCCAGTGATCTACTCCTAGATCACTATTGTACTCCCTTGCCAAACTCAGTGTAGGGTATACAATAGATCTGGTACACAGCATGGCATACTTTATAGAACCTATGGCCAAGGCATAGGGAATGACTTTCATTCGCTTTCTATCTTCTGCCGTGGTCGGGTTTTGAGTCTTACTCAATTTCACACCTTGTAACACAGGCAAGAACTCTTTCTTTGATTGTTCCATTTTGAACTACTTCAAAATCTTGTCAAGGTATGTACTCATTGAAAAAACTTGTCAATCTTCTTGATCTATCTCTATTGATCTTGATGCTCAATATGTAAGCAGCTTCACCGAGGTCTTTCTTTGAAAAACTCCTTTCAAACATTCCTTTATGCTTTGCAGAATAATTCTACATTATTTCCGATCTACAATATGTCATTCACATATACTTATCAGAAATGTTGTAGTGCTCCCACTCACTTCTAGTAAATACAGGCTTCACCGCAAGTCTGTATAAAACTATATGCTTTGATCAACTTATCAAAGCGTATATTCCAACTCTGAGATGCTTGCACCAGTCCATAGATGGATCGCTGGAGCTTGCGTATTTTGTCAGCACCTTTAGGATTGACAAAACCTGTTGGTTGCATCACATACAACTCTTCTTTAATAACTCCATTAAGGAATGCAGTTTTGTTTATCCATTTGCCAGATTTCATAAAATGCGGCAATTGCTAACATGATTCGGACAGACTTAAGCATAGATACGAGTGAGAAACTCTCATCGTGGTCAACACTTTGAACTTGTCGAAAACCTTTTGCAACAATTCTAGCTTTGTAGATAGTAACACTACTATCAACGTCCGTCTTCCTCTTGAAGATCCATTTATTTTCTATGGTTTGCCGATCATCGGGCAAATCCATCAAAGCACATACTTTGTTCTCATACATGGATCATATCTCAGATTTCATGGCCTCAAACCATTTTGCGGAATCTGGGCTCATCATCGCTTCCTCATAGTTTGTAGGTTCGTCATGGTCAAGTAACATGACCTCCAGAATGGGATTACCGTACCACTCTGGTGCGGATCTCACTCTGGTTGACCTACGAGGTTCGGTAGTAACTTGATCTGAAGTTACATGATCATCATCATTAGCTTCCTCACTAATTGGTGTAGTAGTCACAGGAACAGATTTATGTGATGAACTACTTTCCAATAAGGGAGAAGGTACAATTACCTTATCAAGTTCTACTTTCCTCCCACTCACTTCTTTCGAGAGAAACTCCTTCTCTGGAAAGGATCCATTCTCAGCAACGAATGTCTTGCCTTCGGATCTGTGATAGAAGGTGTACCCAAGAATTTCCTTTGGGTATTCTATGAAGACGCACTTCTCCGATTTGGGTTTGAGCTTATCAGGATGAAACTTTTTCACATAAGTATCGCAGCCCCAAACTTTAAGAAACGACAACTTTGGTTTCTTGCTAAACCACAGTTCATATAGTGTCGTCTCAACGGATTTAGATGGTGCCCTATTTAACGTGAATGCAGTTGTCTCTAATGCATGATCCCAAAACGATATTGGTAAATCGGTAAGAAACATCATAGATTGTACTATATCCAATAAAGTACGGTTATGACGTTCGGACACACCATTATGATGTGGTGTTCCAGGTGGCATGAATTTGTGAAACTATTCCACATTGTTTTAATTGAAGACCAAACTAGTAACTCAAATATTTGTCTCCGCGATCAGATCGTAGAAACTTTATTTTTCTTGTTACGATGATTTTTCCACTTCACTCTGAAATTCTTTGAACCTTTCAACTATTTCAGACTTATGTTTCATCAAGTAGATATACCCATATCTACTCAAATCATCTGTGAAGGTCAGAAAATAACGATACCCGCCGCGAGCCTTAACACTCATTGGATCGCATACATCAGTATGTATTATTTCCAATAAGTCAGTTGCTCGCTCCACTATTCCGGAGAACGGAGTCTTAGTCATCTTGCCCATGAGGCATGGTTCGCAAGCATCAAGTGATTCATAATCAAGTGATTCCAAAATCCCATCAGCATGGAGTTTCTTCATGCGCTTTACACCAATATGACCTAAACGGCAGTGCCACAAATAAGTTGCACTATCATTATTAACTTTGCATCTTTTGGTTTCAATATTATGAATATGTGTATCACTATGATCGAGATCCAATGAACCATTTTCATTGGGTGTGTAACCATATAAGGTTTTATTCATGTAAACAGAACAACAGTTTACTTAAATGAATAACCGTATTGCAATAAACACGATCAAATCATATTCATGCTCAACGCAAACACCAAATAACATTTATTTAGGTTCAACACTAATCCCGAAAGTATAGGGAGTGTGCGATGATGATCATATCAATCTTGAAACTACTTTCAACATACATCGTCACTTCACCCTTAACTAGTTTCTGTTTATTCTGCAACTCCCGTTTCGAGTTACTACTCTTAGCAACTGAACAAGTATCAAATACTCAGGGGCTACTATAAACACTAGTAAAGCACACATCAATAACCTGTATATCAAATATACCCTTGTTCACTTTGCCATCCTTCTTATCCGCCAAATATTTAGGGCATTTCCGCTTCCAGTGACCATTCCTTTTGCAGTAGAAGCACTTAGTCTCAAGCTTAGGTCCAGACTTGGGCTTCTTCACTTGAGCAGCAACTTGCTTGCCGTTATTTTGAAGTTCCCTTCTATCCCTTTGCCCTTTTCTTGAAACTAGTGGTCTTGTTAACCATCAACACTTGATGTTCTTCCTTGATTTCTACCTTCATCGATTTCAACATCACAAAGAGCTCGGGAATCGTTTTTGTCATCCCTTGCATACTATAGTTCATCACGAAGTTCTAGTAACTTAGTGATGGTAACTAGAGAATTCTGTCAATCACTATCTTATCTGGAAGATTAACTCCCACTTGATTCAAGCGATTGAAGTACCCAGACAATCTGAGCACATGCTCACTAGTTGAGCGATTCTCCTCCATCTTTTAGCTATAGAACTTGTTGGAAACTTCATATCTCTCAACTCGGGTATTTGCTTGAAATATTAACTTCAATTCCTGGAACATCTCATATGGTCCATGATGTTCAAAACATCTTTGAAGTCCCGATTCTAAGCCATAAAGCATGGTGCACAAAACTATCAAGTAGTCATCATATTGAGCTAGCCAAACGTTCATAACGTCTGCATCTGCTCCTGCAATAGGTCTGTCACCTAGCGGTGCATCTTACCCAGGTTAGGGGCTCTCCGTGGAGATAACATCCCTAGTCCTGCTCTGCGGGGTCTCCGCATGATCACTAGATCAACAAGTGGCTACAAGAGGCTCCTTGAGCTGTTTGGCGAGAGGAGGAAGAAAGCGCAAGGCTAGCTCTCTTCTCCTCTCAAAGTTGTGTCTAAAACTATCAGAGTCCAACCCTTTGCATGGGTGCCCTGGGGGGTTTATATAGGCCTACCCCCCGGGGTACAATGGTAATCCGGCTGGGCGTGGGCCCTAGCCGTCAGTGTCTACGTTCGCCGGCTTCTCCGCCGACCGCTGGGGCCCACCGACTGGTGGATCCCGCCGGCTGCCGGCTTCCTGGTCGACAGGCAGGTCCCACCGCTTGGGGGTCTTGTCGGGGGCTGGTTACTATTGCCTCACCCTTGATGACGAGGGCTTTGTCGAGGTAAGCATGGCTACAGTGCCGCCACCTAGCGGGTTCTCACTGTAGCCTTACCTCGTCTTGTCTCCTTAATGGTGCGCATACTTCGAGGGAGGGAGTGAGCCGGCTGATGAGAGCCGTCTACGTCCCTGGCTGACTAGGGGAAGCGTGGCCGCCTTCGGGTGTCTCTCTGACCGAAGGGGCCCGCCGCCTGCGGGCCGTACTGACAGCCTGTCGTGGGCGACGTCATGGTCAGCATGGCAACAGTGCCACGCCGGAAGGGTCATGGCTGCCCGGTACGGCGTACTGTAGCCATGCGCGCTCCGGGATTCGGGGGTGACAGGCTTCACTGTTGCCACGCCCCGTCCCATCTCCGTTATGTGGGTGCAGACTTTGAGGACACGATCTCGGCCGCCTATCGGGGGCCGGCTCCTTGGAGTCAGTCATCTCGTGGCCGGCTTTGTGGAGTCGGCCCTCTCGCGGCTTTCTTCATGAGGGTTTTAGGGCCGGGCCGCCTTCCGATAATCGGCTTGTAGAATAGCCGGCCGGGGGAAGGCGGCCTCGTGTCTTGGGTGCTTGTAGGCTCGATCGGCCTATTATTTTTTGAAACTCTGACATTGATTTTGTTTCAACTACATGTGTGAACATGTGTCAAGTTGAGCCACTCAAATCGTTCAAAGGAGGATACCACCCTAACATACCACATCACAACCATTTTAATAGCATGTTGGCACGCAAGGTAAACCATTATAAACTCCTAGCTAATTAAGCATGGCATGAGCAACTATCTATATCTATCTATCGATCTATCTATCTATCTATCTATCTATCTAGGACACCACTAGGCATCAGACTATAGATAGATTGCATCTATCAGACCAGTAGGAGGTCGTCGGATCGGAAGCACGAGGTACGTCCGATTTGGTAACTAGGCCACGCGAGAAATAAGGTGATTTCGATCGCTAATTTATTGCTGCTTCCTAACTGCTTCCGCGAAGCACGTCATTAACTCTCGCGTGCGTCCCTCTCTCCAGCCTCCTCAAACGATGCTTCCAGCCCTCCGCGCTTGCTTCTCTCTCCAGTCGATCATTTCTTCCTCTGTAAACATAGTTTCCTGATTGCATGGTTCCCCGCAAATAAAGGCCAAAAGGTAGGAAGATAGGAAGCAGTGATCGGTTTGTTTCCTAAAAAGTACTCCATGGCCGTAACAACTTCCACGAATAATGCGAGTCTATTCTCTTTGTTTTCACGTCAGGCTATTTGCTTCCTTATGAAGCATATCTTGATTTTATTACGAGTTGCTTCCGTGAGTTGTGTGTGACTGCTTACATTTTCTCCAATATATGCGGAAATAAACGTGCTTCCGTTTACCAATGAATTTGCTTCCACGGTGAATTACACTTGCTACGGTTAATAGAAATTTGTTTCCTACCTAATGAAAAAAAATCCAATCAACTAGAGCATTGCTCTAACCGAACAAGACCTCCTTTTCTATAAAAAAATCATCATCATCCATGAGTACACATAACACATGCTTCAAGCATATACGTAAGTGATTCCAAGAAATAGGAATGTGCACAATTTGCTTCATCTTATACAAATTGTGCTTCCAACACTACAAACCATGCTTCATAATCCATAGTCATTTTCTCTCCAAGCGGTGTCGTGTGGTGTGCTTTTATTTTTCAGCTGGTATCATTCCATGTGTTATGATTGCAGTTTGTTTGGCTTACTAGTAATTTAATTGCTTTGTAAATAACATGTACACTTCCTGCCTACTATGTCGCACTGCCACTACGGTCTTGTCCCAGTACCTCCCTGCTGCATCCACCATGTCCGACTAGCCTCGAAGACCTCCTTTTGTCTCCCAAATCAGCAGGTGTTGACATCGTGATCCACAAGAATCCAGCGAGTAGCAAGGCTGACACCATCAAGGGGACAACACCCTTGACCTTCGACCGCCAAGTGTGTCTTGCTAGTTTGCTTTCAAAATGATGACAAAACATTGGGCGCTGAGATGCTTGATATCATATCGCATGCCATGCCCACCATCGATGACCTAGACATGCTCACCGTCAACAAAGCATGATCTTCCACTCTCGTTAGCCCTACAGAAATTTAGGAAGCATCAATGGTTTGATTATGATACAAAACATGATGCTTATGAAACAATACGAAGCATGGAAATGAAGCAAACTGGAGACAACTTAGAAGCACAAGTGTGAAACACATGAAGCAAACCGTACCGTACATACCCTGCAAAAAACAAGAAGCAAACCGTACACAGTGATGAAGCATAAACTATGGCACATATGACGCAAACTGTGCACTGTGAAGAAGCACATGTATGATACTCCCTCTGTAAACTAATATAAGAGCGTTTAAGTCACTACTCTAAACGCTCTTATATTAGTTTACGGAGGAAGTAATGAAAAATCCGAGCATTATATTCATGGAATCTCAACACGAATTGTACATAGTCGAAGATCATTTTTTTAAGGGGATATAAAAGATTTATGCATAGTCGTTCAAATTAAGACAATGAAGGGGGCGACATGCATCTTGTCCATCATATATGTGAAGTTTAGGATGCGTGACAAGTATGAGGCATGGAGACAAAGCAATACTGAACACAATGTAGAAGCACAAGTTTGATGTCAATGATCCATTCTAGGAGACCCTCTGGGCTGAGAATCTGGCAACATTCACAAGATTACCGCATTTTTTTGACGAATGAGCTTTCCGCGCCTTGGGGACACATAGGACAAGATCGTGTAACCAACCAGCTGCGTATCGACTCTGAAGCATGCACGACTCTTGTTTAGTCATTTTTGAGTGTGACCTGAAAACATACTTTAGCATTTCTGAAAGAAGTGTTAGAGGAAATAAAGTGATACACTCGCTGTGTGGTGGCAATTAGTTGTATGGAAGCATTACATGAGAACTAACAAAAGTATATTTGTTGTCTGGTGACATCAAGAATGTAGGAAGCACGAAATATGGACACTTAACTATACGGCACATGACATTGGCATTAGTAAGCTTGGTACCATTATGAGGATGCATCTGTTGCGGTGCCACCACACAAATCTGAACCTATTGTAAGCCACTAAGAATGAGGGTGACAAATTGGTCAGAATTGGTCACATTTTAGAATGTAGGAAGCACTAAAAGCAGAAGCAGTGTTTCTGGACTACCATTGCAAATTGGTCACAATTTAGAAGCATGAGTGTATGAAGCTGGGACAAACTGCAGAGGGTGCAAATTTAGTATTAGATGGAAGCATGTAAACAAAACAAAATTAGCGCCAACTATGCGTACGTATATATTGGATGCTCTTTATATATGGAGCATTGAAATATAATTGGCACAACATTCGTCAGATTCAATGGAAGCACTGACAAAATATTGAATCTAAGGAAAATTGTCAACAATACTAGGCTGCTGTATGAATTACAAATAAATTTCCGTTGCAAAAATTAAAAATCCCTAAATGAGGGCGACCGACACAGTTCAAATACCTTGGATTTGGAGATTGGGCTCTCTGAATATGGCAGAATTTGTCCAATCGATTCCTGTTCCGTGGCCGGTAGAAGAAACCCCCAATGTAGTGGATTCAATCGATGTGGAGCCTGGCGAAGCACGAATCGCGGCCGTAATGGGCCTCGAACTGCTAATGCCAGGATGGAGCACCGTCGCCCGGGGTACGCGTTGTTGGAGAGGACTAGGTGCAGCCGTAATGCTCGAGGGCGAGGATCGAAGGAGGAACAGGGGGCGAAAGCTGGACGGAGAGGTGGAAGCGGGAGGCGGATCGAGCTGGCCGCCGAGGTGGATCTGCGAGTCGGATCGAGCTAGCCGGCGGAGCAGTGGATCTGGCGAGGAGAGCTGGTGGCGACGCGGAGCTGACGGCGAGGCGAGCGAGGTGGGGGCAGAGCTCGGGCGGTGTGGGCGATTGGGGATGATGGGCTCGCGAGGGATTATCGGGAGGGCATTATGCGAGGGATTTACGCTGGTAGTTTTATTTGAATTTTTTTTCTCAAATACGAGGGAAATTCTTGAGCGTCAGATTTTGAACTAATCGACGGCCTTCGAGCGGTCTGTCGCTGGCAACCCTTCAGACTACAGATAGGAAGTGTTTAACATCTATCTATACCTATACTAATTACAAACTCTCAAAAAATTACTACGTTAATTAGTAATTAGGAGCCGTTTATCTGGTGTGGGACCGAATTATTACGGTGTAGATCTTCCAAGAACTCTCTAATAAATTACCATGTTAATTAGTAATTAGGAGCCGTTTATCTGGTGTGGGACCGAATTATTACGGTGTAGATCTTCCGAGAACTCTCTAATATAACTAGGCTTGGACGGAAAAAAACACAACCTCCCGATCTCAAAAAAAGAAAGATCAACTCACGGAAAAAAAACACAACCTCTCGATCTCAAAAAAAGAAAGATCAACTCATTGATGTCAGAAATAAATATGAGTCATTCATCTTTTTTTTTTGCATGGTATGAGTCATTCATCTGGTGGGACAGAGTAATTACAATATAAATTGGCCCAACTAATTCTCTGTTGCGATTTTCCTTAACTAGTAAGTGTGCACGTGCAACGCACGTCTCAATCAAACCATGTAAAATTTTGTGGGTATAAAATTTTGAATTCAAACTTTAGGATGACACAAATCAATGTCAATAGACTGGCCCATTTAGTTTATTCCTACAAAGATTTCAGAATGTTTAATTTCTTGGGCGAAAATCAAAGTAACATATGAACATTGTGCAAGTGGACATGGCGTCAATGCAAAGTTGGAACAAAGATACACGAAACATAGGAGTCTTGGCTGAACTAAATTAGTTTTCTTCTTGGATTCGAGCTGCTTGTTATCTTCAGAATTTCAAGGCTCGGCGGCTATGGTAAAGCCACCCATGCCATAGTGGGCACCACCTGCGAGCAGGAAGAGTTGGAATTCTTTTGCCCCATTCTCAGTATCTCAGCTTCTCATGGAGTGGAACTACAGTTTAGAAAATTAATATCTATTGTTTATATAGTTGCAGAACATCTAGGAGCTAAAAACAGATCAATAAAGCGTTAGGTTCATGGTAAGGAATTGGAGAGAGGGAATTTAACACTTTCTCTATGACATGGATGGCATGCAAGCAACCCTTTCTCTACCTTATGCTTAGTTCTGACAATCTTAAACATGAGTTATAAATGTCGCCATGCTTCAGCATCTTAGCAGAGCAGAAAGGCTACTATTCTAGAAACTATATAGTATAAGAAAATTGGGCACGTGCAAATCAAGGAGTATAATAATTATTGTTTCGCAAAGCTAACCAGGACTGAAAAAAGAACCCACACAAAATTTAGGATGACCAGAGCCACCCTTCCTAACTAAGATGGATATACAAGAAATGATACTAAATTAGCACCGGATACATAAGTAAGTTTAATGGCTAAAATGAAGGAAATGTGTAATGTCATGGTGCTTTTAGTTATTCATGTGCAAATTCAAAGCATGATCTGATGAAAGATGCAAAGATTCAAAGTTATCAGTTGATACAAAATGTGCTAATAAAATATTGACCATGCGAAAAAGAAATTAATACAATGTAGCCTTTCTGCACAATTCAACAGCAAGCATGACGCACCTTATTAGAAGAAAAGCAATTACATAAAATGCCGACAAATTTAAGAAGAGAGTGATGTCACTAAGATCTGTTGAGATATCTTACCAATGCTTGGAAAGGAGACAATTGCAGTAGCAGTTCCGTAAGAGATGATGCACTGTTCTCTTCAGAAACTTTCTTGCTTATTCACACTTCTTGAGCTCAGCATATACAGATGAACTTCTCGTCAAAGTCTAGTTTCAGAACTTGTCTGCAAGAAAAAGGAATACTAATCGAGCAACCAAGTGGAACATATATGTATATAATCATCACAGCAGTATTCTTCTTGTAATGAGTATGAAGTGATCCTTACTCTTTGTTGCCATGAGTTAAACATGACAAGTGTTACTTACTCCTACCCCCACCTGCACCTCATTCGCGTTGTTGCTCGTCCGTCGTGGCGTGCAGCTGCTGCCGCTGCACGCTACACATTTGTTTTTGTCCGCCAATGTGCCGTTGTTCCCTGCCGCAGTCGCCTCCCTGGGCAACCCAACAAGTCACAAACATTCATATCCTCTGAAACATCATTGAGTTTATTCACAAATTTTACTTCAGAAAATATTTAAAAATAAAATGGTGCTTTATCTTATACGAAAAATGAAATATTTGTAAATATAACTTCATGGACTGTAGTGTTAATATAAAAATTACATCGCAATATCGTTTTGAAACACATAACTGCACTGGAAAAATCAGATCCTTCCATCTAGGAAGATGATCTTCGTGCCCTTCTTCATCGATAGTCAGGATCTCCTCCAGTGGGATGGTCTTCTACAAATAGTCGCCATGAGGAATTGGATTTTAGCTTCCTCAATCATTATGAATTATTTAATGTTAGTATGAGGTACATACGTTCCCAAGATTAAAACTGAGAAATGTGTAGTTGAACACGTGGGTATGTTTAAAACTGAGGAATTGCCGTTGAGTGTTTATTTTAGCACCTAAAATCAGTTTGTTGTTCTATTGAAGACATGCACCCAAAACTGAAACTAATCCAAAATGACCGAGCAGGCTAAAAAATGAAGTTGGCTTAAATATTAGTAAGAACTGACCAGGCTGAACTATTTGATTGAACCACTGCTAATAATCTATCTTTAGAATAGATCATGAACAATGGCGGTTGTCTTTGCATCTACTAAAGAAATCAAACATACCCAAGTGTTCAACTACACATTTCTCAGTTTTAATCTTGGGAACATATGTACGTCATACTAACATTAAATAATTCAGGATGATTGAGGAAGCTAAAATCGAAAGATGGCTTAAAATTCCTGAAAACTGACAAAATCAAGAATACAACTGAATTGTCAGATGGAACAAAAAAATAAATAGCATCTATCAAGTTTAACCTAAGCCAACTAACACAGTCTCAATATTCAAGAATGTAGTGGCTCTTGGTTCTTAATCAGAGATAACAAATAACTACATGTGTACAACAGAGGGAAGCAGAGCATACTCACATGTGTACCACACTTGAATTTCCTGTAAATATAAGAGGGGGTAGGGGAAAGATTACTTACAAAGATTCATCCGGTAAGAACTGAGCGGTGAAAAATTCCCACTTATTATCCCATATCTCACCATGATCAGCATCAATACATCAATGACGGACATGAAATTGCAACCACAAGCATCGGTCAATATCGATTTGGTATATATATGTATGTACCTTAGCATGGTCCTCGCGGTTAGTTCGGATGAACCTGACCTTTCCGTGATTCTGTCCTTGGTGGTGACGCTGCAGCTGTCTTCACCGGCGGCTTGCCGTTTCCATATGTGTGTGTACTCCTGAAAGAAAAATCCATCCAGCTGCCTGGTGTCTGCTTCTTGTGTATGCACATATCTTGACGAAAAATCAATCCACCGGGGTTGGTTTTCTGGATCGGCCGCTCGTTCTGGGCGTAAGGAAGAAGAGGGTGCCGGATCTTTAACCTTTGAAGGGTGAGGGGCTAGCGAGGAGATGAATCGGCCACTCGCCGCTCCCAAGCCGCCGTCGCCTCCCTCGTTGCATAGATGTAATCCAAGCCGCCGCCGCCGCCGTCGCTGCCGCCCGACTGCTTCTCCCCGTCTAACCCCTGACTGCTGTGGGGCGGCAGCGGGGAAACCCTACCACCCCGATCCAACCTCGCACGCCAGGCAGACGCGGGAACACACTCGCTGGCGAGCACATCCTGAGCCGCTGCCAGGCCTCTCGTTCTCCCCTCTCTCCTCCTCTCCTGAAGATGCGCCTCCACAGGGCAAACCAATGCATATGTGGACGCCATAATGCTAAACGTGGGCCATGCCGCTGCATGCAGGCCTTTAATCACGCGAATCAGTTTTTTTTTTCTCGTGCAGCGAAACGTTTCGTCCTCTCGGTCGATAGATGGCAGAGTTTCGTCCGCTTCTCTAATTGCTAAACGTACATAGACGGGGTTATTAACGGTTAGATCTAATTAGGTGGATCGAATCGTGAGGTGCTATTTTATCCTGGTTGTTTCGTGTACGTGTTTCTGGGTGCGTTTAGAGAAGAATATGTTTGCTTGTTTATAATAGTATATAGTTATAGTGTATAGTAGAGATGATGCGACCACAGCGGCAGCGTCCGCCACCTCCAATGCATGACACGTGTTCAGTGAGGGCTCGTATATTGTCCTTCATCGAACGCGCTTTTGCAACAGAGGTTGTGTTTCTGAAACATATGTAGTGTTGCAGTAGTTTACGACGGGTCTATGTTCTACAAAAAAATCACGGTCGTGAAAATTTTCTGCAACCAGACCTCAGTTGCATAAAAAAATGCAACAAGATCTTAGTTGCCAAAAAATTTGCAACAAAACATCTGCTGCAAAAAATTTCTGGAACAAGACCTATGTTTCAGAAATAATTCTGCAACAAGGCATGTGTTGCGGTAGTGAAAGCGTGCTCGTCTCAGCTTGATGCGGCAAATCGGACGGCTCACCACCCGGCTGATCTTTTTAAAAGATCAGCCGGCGGACGCGTAGCACGGGGACAGCTACGCGTCGGCCGGCGGATCATTTTAAAAGATCCGCCACCTCGCGGGTCGTTAGATGCGGCACAATCTAGCGGTTGAACGTATTCCTCCACTTCGCAACAGAGGTCTAGTTGCAGAAACAATTACAACAGGAATTGTGTTGCGTATTTTTTTATGCAACATAAATTGTGTTGCGGAACTTTTTCTGCAACATAGGTTGTGTTGCGGACTTTTTTCGCAACAAAGTTCTTGCGGCAGACATTTCTTGCAACAGAGGTTTTGTTGCGGATTTTTTTTGCAACAGATCTGATGTTGCAAAAACTTGTCGAAGTTATTGTCGTCGTTTGCTGACCTGGTTTGTAACACCGTTGTTGTTGCAAGATAAGGTAAACGTGTGTGTGTGCTCAAGGACGTGTGGATCAAGGATGATCCAATGGTCGTGCGGGTGGCGGAACTCTCCGCGCCATCAGCCGGCAGAGCATTAGTGTTTTCCATTAAATTTGCTTCTAAAAATAAACCTTCTCCCATATATGCGGCACAGATTGGATCCTCATTTAAAAAAAAAGATTGGATCTTTTAGATTATTAAATGAGATCGGATCCTATAATCTCATTACCTATTCCACCGTGCCTTCCTACCTAATCTCTCTCTCTCTCTCTCTCTCTCTCATAGAAGATAGCGCACGGTGGGAGTTGGCACCACCGGCCCGTTCCAATCGCTGCCTTCAATCGCCCTGGTGGTGAAGAGTTTGATCCGGCAACCAACCATGCGTGCCTCGCGAATCCTCCTCCAATTGATCTGGCAGCCGAACAACATGGCGGAGAAACCTCATGTGTTTCCCATTGGTGTTGGCCTCTCCCGTATGTATTGATTTGATCTTGAAAAAAGCAGGGCTGAGAAGAACGTGAACAGCCCTACCGATTGAGTTCCATTAGGGTTGGATCGCCGCTTCGAATCCTCCTCCAATTGATCTGGCAGCTGAACAACATGGCAGAGAAACCACCTGTGTTTCCCATTGGTGTTGGCCTCTCCCGTATGTTTTGATTTGATCTTGAAAAAAGCAGGGCTGAGAAGAACGTGAAGAACCATACCGATTGAGTTCCATTGGGGTTGGATCGGTCGCTGCTTCCTCTCGATCCGATCTGCCATGGATGAGTTTGGCACCACACCATCTGCCCTCCTGAACCGCCTCAACGGCTGTTGTTTCAAGATACGTTGTTTCACTAATATTATATCCGCAAATCTCCATCATTCAGGTAATTCGAACCCAATTTTTTTGCTAGCAGCAACATTTAGTTAGCCAAGCCATCTAGCGCAACATTGACATGTCGCCTTCTATTCTTGTTTTCACCCGATCCTGCACCAGCCTCATATGCTTCTTGAGTAATACTCCCCTTCAAAAACGTTTTTATATTATGGGACGGAGGGAATACATACTAATGATGTCAGTTGCTGCCTCCACCAATCTGACAACCTCACAAGGTAAAACTGCATGCACTGTAAGTTTTTTGGTAATTAGTGATAAATTTTTCATGTTACTTCTGATTACATCTTTTATGACAAAATTATGGCAGTATGTACTATTAATAGTTTAGTCTGAGTATTCATATACGTGAGCATATATAGGAATAGGACATGCGAAAAATAGTGGACGAGCTTGATCACTAATTTCTGGGATGATGAGGATGTTTGGATGTTCATAAAGTATCAATTCATGGTCCTTGGTCTTGGTCTCAGTTAACTCGGAAGCTAACATAGATATTATATTCATGTTGACTAATTCTGTCGGATGCATTGAAGCTGAACGTATCAACAAAAACAGAATCTTGGCACCCTACAGAATAAGATATTATGCCACCAATGAATAAAAAAGGGCCACCCCGTTGAATTTAAGCACACTGCAAAATTGGAGATTATGCTGCGTGTAAAAAAAATGAACAACACCTTTAAAGTCACCTCTCATGTTACCAGTGTAATGCTTCGACCATAGAGAGTGCCATCATATTTTTGCCGCTTGAGAAACCTTGGTCATCCACCCATTTTGTTTTGATTTGCTTCACGATAATGACTTTGCTTTTAATTGGAGATAGATAATTTTTCAAAGTTTTGTGCTGCTTTTCATTACTGTGTGTCTAGCTCTAACTAGAATTTGCAGTGCAGCATCCTGGGTTATCCAGAGATTGGTTCCCCATTAAAACATATGGTGGCATAACTAGCTTTGCTATTTCCACGTCTTCCTCATTAGCTAAGCTTATGCATTGTCCTCGACCCCTACAAGTATTTATAGTGCATGTTGCAGGTAGGATTAGTACTGTATATTCAGCTTCATAAATAAATGAGTTGCTCAATAGTATATGGTCTCCCAGTCCACTTACCGAGAATGCCTGATCATGTGGGTTCCTTCTGTTAACTTTGAGTATGCAGTGCAAATGATTTCCTTCTTCTTTAGGCATTGGTATGCCCATACCATAACTCAAACTTGAATTGTGTAATAACTCACAAAGATCTGGTGCATGTCCACTTGTGAGGTCGTTTCGAACACTTCATAATGTCATTTACATGTACATATATTCATATAGAAGAAATTACTCACCTTATTCCACAAATACTCTGATTAGATAGTTCTTTTTTGTCTTTCTTGAAATTACTGTTATCTCCTTCTCTATGGCGATTTTGTTTTGTAGGTTCAAGTAGATATTGGTTCATTTATATCAACGCTGATATTCGATGTTGCTAATTCCAGAAAATAAAGATGTGTGCGTATCAATGATCTTTTGATCAAACCAGCAGGGTTTTTTTATTTAACAAATACACTAAAGCTGGCTAGATATGTCAATTATTCCTTAGTATTTACGGTCAAAATGTTTACCATAATCAGTAAAGCTGATTTACATTGTTGTCACCCATATGCTTAGATCATAGTTTGTAGCCGAGACATCAATATATTCTTATGATATTGCACATTATGATGGTTCTGTAGCATATTGCCTAAAATTATTTTCTTTATCCTCCAATTGACTCCATGTTGTCTGCAGTCCAGGAGATCATACTGAATATGATTAACAAATAAACACCTTCCTAATGTACGCTTCTATTCATATGTATTATTGCACTTTTCTTTATCCTCCAATTGACTCCATGTGTTGTCTGCAGTCCTGAAGATGGAAGATGTTTCACTTTAATGTGTGTGTTACGGGTCTCCGTTGTTACACAGTTTTTACCCCCAATAACATAGTGTATTTTGTTAGAGTTGTATTAGTACCTAGAAACCTTCAAATTAAGCATTGTTGAGAAAATCGTTAACTGGTAGCTGCTCAGTTGGCTAGTGAGTAGGGGATTAATACGCTAATCGGCAAGTTAATCGGCCATTTAGTCAATTAATCGGCTGATTTATCAGTTTATCGGCTACTCGCTGACCCTATGAGTAGGGATTAATCGGCAAGTTAACTGGTTAATCGAAGGAATTCTTGAACAGGGAAATTAAGCTTATCTTTCTTATTGTTTTTGTTCAATTTTCTGAACATACACTATTTTCAAATTTTTTACCTTTGTCGCTGATACATCGTCTTCAATTGTAAGGAAGAAACTCATGTTGCTATAGACTTGCTGCTAAGATTTTGAAATGGTAGCTGCTGAAGTGCTGGACAAGGGATGGTGCTCTAAGTCAGGTGTTACTAGAATGTACATTACTACAAAAGACAATAGACGGAATGTCTCATGTCCACTATCATATGCTTTAATGATCATATTTCTTAGTTTTGATGACTACAAGAGATCAATTAGCTTTTGAGGATTCTGTCAACTCTTCATCTTCTAAAACAAATATCTTACTGCACATTGTTGTTTGAGGAATTTAACTTTACTAAACTCTGTTGTAGAAAATGATTATTGGAGCAAAATGAGATCTTACTACCTTTCTTTAAATGCATTTTTATGCTCTAAATTATAATTGAATTAACTACAAAGTGGGAAAACTTTGCACGTCTTTTAAATTACAATCTGGAACTATCATGTTAGATCTCACATGCATATGCGATCATGTACCAATGATTACAGTCAAGCATGCCGTGTAAGTATCCATAAAAAAACATAAGCTAAAAAAATATATAAAGAAACACATCTGGATAAACTTCAAATAAGTTTATACAAAACTATGGAACTATATATGTACATTCAAGAATTCTAATTGATTCCTAATTTTCACCAAACCTAAATCCCATTTTCCATGTAGTTTAGTGGGTAACCACGAGAAACCATTACAAACAATATCCCCAAGAGAAAACAACTTTCTAACAATTTATATGATGTTTTCTATCTGAGGTTAAGCTGAGAAACCACTCCAAACAATATCTTCAAGAGCAAACAAGTTTCTAATAATTTATATGTTGTTAGCTATCTGAGGTTAAGCTTCAATGAACTGAGCCCCCATTTTGCATGTAGTTTGGTGGGTAACCATGAGAAACCATTACAAATAATATCTCCAAGGACAAATAACTTTTCAATAATTTTATGTCATTTGCCTTTTGACATGAAGCTAGACCGTGCAGGCTGGCAACTAGTAATCTCTAATTGTCATTGCAAACATGTTTATTCATAATAGGCTGAATCAGGAACGATGAACTAATCATATTTACAAAAACAAGATAGGTCGAGTTCATACCAGCTTCTCTCATATCAATCAGTCCATCATATATCATCATTATTGCCTTTCACTCGCACGACCGAACAGTGTGGATAATAATAATAGTGCACGTGCATTGGACTAAACTGGAATCTGCAAGCATTCAATTCAAGGGAGAAGACTGTTGGGGAACATAGTAATTTCAAAAAATTTCCTATGCACACGCAAGGATCATGGTGATGCATAGCAACGAGAGAGGAGAGTGTTGTCCATGTACCCTCGTAGACCGAAAGCGGAAGCGTTAGCACAACGCGGTTGATGTAGTCGTACGTCTTCACGGCCCGACCGATCAAGCACCGAAACTACGGCACCTCCGAGTTCTTGCACACGTTCAGCTCGATGACGTCCCTCGTACTCCGATCCTGCCGAGTGTCGAGGGAGAGTTCCGTCAGCACGACGGCGTGGTGACGATGATGATGTTCTACCGTCGCAGGGCTTCGCCTAAGCACTGCTACGATATTATCGAGGTGGATTATCATGGAGGGGGGCACCACACACGGCTAAGAGATCCAAGGGATCAATTGTTGTTGTGTCTAGAGGTGCCCCCTGCCCCCGTATATAAAGGAGCAAGGGGGGAGGGGGCGACAGGCCTAGGAGGGGGCGCGCCAAGGGGAGTCCTACTCCCACCGGGAGTAGGACTCCCTCCTTCCTTGTTGGAGTAGGAGAAGTGGAAAGAGGGGGAGAGGAAGAAGGAAAAGGGGGATGCGCCCCTTGTCCAATTTGGACCAGAGGGGGGGGGGGCGGCGCAGGCCTCCTTCCTTTTGGCCTCTCTCCTCTATTCCCGTATGGCCCAATAAGGCCCATATACTCGCCGGTGAATTCCCGTAACCCTCCGGTACTCCGAAAAATACCCGAATCACTCGGAACCTTTCCAAATTCTGAATATAGTCGTCCAATATATCGATCATTACGTCTCGACCATTTCGAGACTCCTCGTCATGTCCCTAATCTCATCCGGGACTCCGAACTCCTTTGGTACATAAAAACTCATAAACTCATAATATAACTGTCATCAAAACCTTAAGCGTGCGGACCCTACGGGTTCGAGAACAATGTAGACATGACCGAGACACGTCTCCGGTCAATAACCAATAGCGGAACCTGGATGCTCATATTGGCTCCCACATACTACGAAGATCTTTATCGGTCAAACCGCATAACAACATACGTTGTTCCCTTTGTCATCGGTATGTTACTTGCCCGAGATTTGATCGTCGGTATCTCAATACCTAGTTCAATCTCGTTACCGGCAAGTCTCTTTACTCATTCCGTAATACATCATCCCACAACTAACTAATTAGTTGCAATGCTTGCAAGGCTTATAGTGATTTGCATTACCGAGTGGGCCCACATATACCTCTCCGACAATAGAAGTGACAAATCCAAATCTCGAAATACCCCAACCCAACAAGTACCTTTGGAGACACCTGTAGAGCACCTTTATAATCACCCAGTTACGTTGTGACGTTTGGTAGCACACAAAGTGTTCCTCCGGTAAACGGGAGTTGCATAATCTCATAGTCATAGGAACATGTATAAGTCATGAAGAAAGCAGGAGCAACATACTAAACGATCAAGTGCTAAGCTAACGGAATGGGTCAAGTCAATCACATCATTCTCCTAATGATGTGATCCCGTTAATCAAATGACAACTCTCATACTAAACGATCAAGTGCTAAGCTAACGGAATGGGTCAAGTCAATCATCATTCTCCTAATGATGTGATCCCGTTAATCAAATGACAACTCTTTGTCCATGGCTAGGAAATATAACCATCTTTGATTAATGAGCTAGTCAAGTAGAGGCATACTAGTGACACTCAGTTTGTCTATGTATTCACACATGTATCATGTTTCCGGTTAATACAATTCTAGTATGAATAATAAACATTTATCATGATATAAGGAAATAAATAATAAATTCATTATTGCCTCTAGGGCATATTTCCTTTAGTCTCCCACTTGCACTAGAGTCAATAATCTAGTTCACATCACCATGTGATTTAACACCAATATTCACATCTGTATGTGATTAATACCCATAGTTCACATCATCATGTGACCAACACCCAAAGGGTTTACTAGAGTCAATGATCTAGTTCACATTGCTATGTGATTAACACCCAAAGAGTACTAAGGTATGATCATGTTTTGCTGATGGGAGAAGTTTAGTCAATGGGTCTGTCACATTCAGAGCCGTATGTATTTTGCAAATATTCTATGTCTACAATGCTCTGCATGGAGCTACTCTAGCTAATTGCTCCCAATTTTAATATGTATCCAGATTGATACTTCGATTCATCTAGATCGGTGTAAAAGCTTGCATCAATGTAACTCTTTACGACAAACTCTTTTATCACCTCCATAATCGAGAAACATCTCCTTAGTCCTCACTAAGGATATTCTTGACCGCTGTCCAGTGATCTACTCTTAGATCAAAATTGTATTCCTTTGCCAAACTCAGAGCAAGGTATACAATAGGTCTGGTACACAGCATAACATACTTTATAGAACCTATGACTGATGCATAGGGAATGACTTTCATTCTCTTTCTATTTTCTGCCGTGGTCGGGATTTGAGTCTTACTCAATTTCATACCTTTGCAACACAGGCAAGAACTCTTTCTTTGACTGTTCCATTTTGAACTAATTCAAAATCTTGTCAAGGTATGTACTCATTAAAAAATCTTATCAAACGTCTTGATCTATCTCTATAGATCTTGATGCTCAATGTGTAAGTAGCTTTACTGAGGTCTTTCTTTGAAGAACTCCTTTCAAACACTCCTTTATGCTTTCCAGAAAAATTCTACATCATTTCCGATCAACAATATGTCATTCACATATACTTATCAAAAAGGCTGTAGTGCTCCCACTCACTTTCTTGTAAATACAGGCCTTTCCAAAAGTCTGTATAAAACCATATGCTTTGATCAACTCATCAAAGTGCATATTCCAACTGCGAGATGCTTGCACCAGTCCATTGATGGATCGCTGGAGCTTGCACATTTTGTTAGCACCTTTCAGATCGACAAAACCTTCTGGTTGCATCATATACAACTCTTCTTCCAGAAATCATTCAGGAACATAGTTTTGATATCCATTTGCCAGATTTCATAAAATGTGGTAATTGCTAACATGATTCGGACAGACTTAAGCATCGTTACGAGTGAGAAAACCTCATCATATTCAACACCTTGAACTTGTCGAAAACCTTTTTGCGACAATTTGAGCTTTTTAGATAGTAACACTACTATCAACGTCCGTCTTCCTCTTGAAGATCCATTTATTTTCTATGGATTGCCGATCATTGGGCAAGTCCACCAAAGTCCACACTTTGTTCTCATACATGGATCCTATCTCAGATTTCATGGCCTCCAGCCATTTCGCGGAATCTGGGCTCATCATCGCTTCCTCATAGTTCGTAGGTTCATCATGGTCTAGTAACATGACTTCCAGAACAGGATTACCGTGCCACTCTGGTGCGGACCGTACTCTGGAAGACCTACGAGGTTCTGTAATAACTTGATCTGAAGTTTCATGATCATCATCATTAGCTTCCTCACTAATTGGTGTAGTAATCACTGGAACTGATTTCAGCGATGAACTATTTTCCAATTTAGGAGAAGGTACTATTACCTTATTAAGTTCTACTTTTCTCCCACTCACTTCTTTCGAGAGAAACTCCTTCTCTAGAAAGGATCCATTCTTAGCAACGAATGTTTTGCCTTCGGATCTGTGATAGAAGGTGTACCCAACAGTTTCCTTTGGGTATTCAATGAAGACGCACTTCTCCGATTTGGGTTCGAGCTTATCAGGTTGAAACTTTTTCACATAAGCATCGCAGACCCAAACTTTAAGAAACGACAACTTTGGTTTCTTGCCAAACCACAGTTCATAAGGCATCGTCTCAACGGATTTTGATGGTGCCCTATTTAAAGTGAATGCAGCTGTCTCTAATGCATAACCCCAAAACGATAGTGGTAAATCGGTAAGAGACATCATAGATTGCACTATATCCAATAAAGTACTGTTATGACGTTCGGACACACCATTAAGCTGTGGTGTTCCAGGTGGCGTGAGCTGTGAAACTATTCCACATTGTTTTATATGAAGGCCAAACTTGTAACTCAAATATTCTCCTCCACTATCAGATCGTAGAAACTTTATTTTCTTGTTACGATGATTCTCCACTTCACTCTGAAATTCTTTGAACTTTTCAAATGTTTCAGACTTGTATTTCATTAAGTAGATATACCCATATCTGCTCAAATCATCTGTGAAGGTCAGAAAATAACGATACTTGTCGCGAGCATCAACACTCATTGGATCGCATACATCAGTATGTATTATTTCCAACAAATTTGTTGCTCGCTCCATTGTTCCGGAGAACGGAGTTTTAGTCATCTTGCCCATGAGGCATGGTTCGCAAGCATCAAGTGATTCATAATCAAGAGATTCCAAAAGCCCATCAGCATGGAGTTTCTTCATGCGCTTTACACCAATATGACCTAAACGGCAGTGCCACAAATAAGTTGCACTATCATTATTAACTTTACATCTTTTGGTTTCAATATTATGAATATGTGTATCACACGATCGAGATCCAACAAACCATTTTCATTGGGTGTATGACCATAGAAGGTTTTATTCATGTAAACAGAACAACAATTATTCTCTAACATGAATAACCGTATTGCAATAAACATGATCAAATCATATTCATGCTCAACGCAAATGCCAAATAACATTTATTTAGGTTCAACACTAATCCCGAAAGTATAGGGAGTGTGCGATGATGATCATATCAATCTTGGAACTACTTCCAACACTCATCGTCACCTCACCCTCAACTAGTTTCTATTTATTCTGCAACTCCCGTTTCGAGTTACTACTCTTAGCAACTGAACCAGTATCAAATACCAAGGGGTTGCTATAAACATTAGTAAAGTGCACATCAATAACATGTATATCAAATATACCTATGTTCACTTTGCCATCCTTCTTATCCGCCAAATACTTGGGTAGTTCCACTTCCAGTGACCAGTCCCTTTGTAGTAGAATCACTTAGTCTTAGGCTTAGGTCCAGACTTGGCTTTCTTCACTTGAGCAGCAACTTGGTGCTGTTCTTCTTGAAGTTCCCCTTCTTCCCTTTGCCCTTTTTCTTGAAACTAGTGATCTTGTCCACCATCAACACTTTGATGTTTTTCTTTGATTTCTACCTTCGCCGATTTTTGCATCGCGAAGAGCTTGGGAATTGTTTTCATCATCCCTTGCATATTATAGTTCATCACGAAGTTCTACTAACTTGGTGGTGGTGACTAGGGAATTCTGTCAATCACTATCTTATCTGGAAGATTAACTCCCACTTGATTCAAGCGATTGTAGTACCCAGACAATCTGAGCACATGCTCACTAGTTGAGCGATTCTCCTCCATCTTTTAGCTATAGAACTTGTTGGAGACTTCATATCTCTCAACTCGGGTATTTGCTAGAAATATTAACTTCAACTCCTAGAACATCTCATATGGTCCATGACGTTCAAAACGTCTTTGAAGTCCCGATTCTAAGCCATAAAGCATGGTGCACTAAACTATCAAGTAGTCATCATTTTGAGCTAGCCAAACGTTCATAACGTCTGCATCTGCTCCTGCAATAGGTTTGTCACCTAGTGGTGCATCAAGGACATAATTGTTCTGTGCAGCAAGGAGGATAAACCTCAGATCACGGATCCAATCCGCATCATTGCTACTAACATCTTTCAACACAGTTTTCTCTAGGAACATATCAAAATAAACATATGAAAGCAACAAAGCGAGCTATTTATCTCCAACATAATTTGCAAAATACTACCAGGACTAAGTTCATGATAATTTAAAGTTCAATTAATCATATTACTTAAGAACTCCCACTTAGACAGACATCTCTCTAGTCATCTAAGTGATCACGTGACCCAAATCAACTAAACCATAACCGATCATCACGTGAGATGGAGTAGTTTTCAATGGTGAACATCTTATGTTGATCATATCTACTATATGATTCACGCTCGACCTTTCGGTCTCTGTGTTCCGAGGCCATATCTGCATATGCTAGGCTCGTCAAGTTTAACCTGAGTATTCTGCGTGTGCAAAACTGACTTGCACCCGTTGTAGATGGACGTAGAGCTTATCACACCCGATCATCACGTGGTGTCTGGGCACGACGAACTTTGGCAACGGTGCATACTCAGGGAGAACACTTCTTGATAATTAGTGAGAGATCATCTTAAAATGCTACCGTCAATCAAAGCAAGAATAAGATGTATAATAGATAAACATCATATGCAATCAAAATATGTGACATGATATGGCCATGATCATCTTGCGCCTTTGATCTCCATCTCCAAAGTACTGTCATGATCTTTATCGTCACCGGCACGACACCATGATCTTCATCATCTTGATCTATATCAATGTGTCGTCACATGGTCGTCTCGCCAACTATTGCTCTTGCAACTATTGCTATCGCATAGCGATAAAGTAAAGCAATTATTTGGCACTTGCATCTTATGCAACAAAGAGACAACCATAGGGCTTCTGCTAGTTGCCGATAACTTCAACAAAACATGATCATCTCATACAACAACTTATATCTCATCACGCCTTGACCATATCACATCACAACATGCCCTGCAAAAACAAGTTAGACGTCCTCTACTTTGTTGTTGCAAGTTTTACGTGGCTGCTACGGGCTTAAGCAAGAACCAATCTCACCTACGCATCAAAACCACAATGATAGTTTGTCAAATAGACTCCGTTTTAACCTTCGCAAGGACCGGGTGTAGCCACACTCGGTTCAACTAAAGTTGGAGAAACTGACACCCGCCAGCCACCTGTGTGCAAAGCACGTCGGTAGAACCAGTCTCACGTAAGCGTATGCGTAATGTCGGTCCGGGCCGCTTCATCCAACAATACCGCCGAACCAAAGTATGACATGCTGGTAGGCAGTATGACTTATATCATCCACAACTCACTTGTGTTCTACTCGTGCATATAACATCAAACCATAAAAACCTAGGCTCGGATGCCACTGTTAGGGAACGTAGTAATTTCAAAAAATTTCCTACGCACACGCAAGATCATGGTGATGACATAGCAACGAGAGGGGAGAGTGTTGTCCACGTACCCTCGTAGACCGTAAGCGGAAGCGTTTAGCACAACGTGGTTGATGTAGTCGTACGTCTTCACGATCCGACCGATCCAAGCACCGAACGTACGGGGCCTCCGAGTTCAGCACACATTCAGCTCGATGACGATCTCCGGTCTCCGATCCAGCCGAGCTCCGGAGATGAGTTCCGTCAGTACGACGGCGTGGTGACGATGTTGATGTTCTACCGGCACAGGGCTTCGCCTAAACTCCGCGACGATATGACCGAGGTGGAATATGGTGGAAGGAGGCACCGCACACGGCTAAGGAACGATCCGTAGATCAACTTGTGTGTCTATGGGGTGCCCCTACCCCCGTATATAAAGGAGTGGAGGAGGGGAGGGCCGGCCCTCTTCTATGGCGTGCCCTAGGGGAGTCCTACTCCCACCGGGAGTAGGATTCCCCCTTTCCTAGTCCAACTAGGAGTCCTTCCATGTATTAGGAGTAGGAGACAAGGAAGGGGAAGAGAGAAGGGAAGGAAGGAGGGGGTGCGGCCCCTCCCCCTAGTCCAATTCGGACTAGGCCATGGGGGGGGGGGCGGCCTGCCCTAGGCAGCCCCTCTCTCTTTCCCGCAGGGCCCAATAAGGCCCAATACTTCTCCCCTGCGAATTCCCGTAACTCTCTGGTACTTCGAAAAATACCCGAATCACTCGGAACCTTTCCGAACTCCGAATATAGTCGTCCAATATATTGATCTTTACGTCTCGACCATTTCGAGACTCCTCGTCATGTCCCCGATCTCATCCGGGACTCCGAACTCCTTCGGTACATCAAAACTCATAAACTCATAATATAACTGTCATTGAAACCTTAAGCGTGCGGACCCTACGGGTTCGAGAACTATGTAGACATGACCTAGAACTATTCTCGGTCAATAACCAATAGCGGGACCTGGATGCCCATATTGGCTCCTACATATTCTACGAAGATCTTTATCGGTCAAACCGCATAACAACATACGTTGTTCCCTTTGTCATCGGTATGTTACTTGCCCGAGATTCAATCGTCGGTATCCAATACCTAGTTCAATCTCGTCACCGGCAAGTCTCTTTACTCGTTCTGTAATACATCATCTCGCAACTAACTCATTAGTTGCATTGCTTGCAAGGCTTATGTGATGTGCATTACCGAGAGGGCCCAGAGATACCCCTCCGACATTCGGAGTGACAAATCCTAATCTCGAAATACGCCAACCCAACAAGTACCTTCGGAGACACCTGTAGAGCACCTTTATAATCACCCAGTTACGTTGTGACGTTTGGTAGCACACAAAGTGTTCCTCCGGTAAACGGGAGTTGCATAATCTCATAGTCATAGGAACATGTATAAGTCATGAAGAAAGCAATAGCAACATACTAAACGATCGGGTGCTAAGCTAACTGAATGGGTCATGTTAATCACATCATTCTCCTAATGATGTGATCCCGTTAATCAAATGACAACTCATGTCTATGGCTAGGAAACATAACCATCTTTGATTAACGAGCTAGTCAAGTAGAGGCATACTAGTGACACTCTGTTTGTCTATGTATTCACACATGTATCATGTTTCCGATTAATACAATTCTAGCATGAATAATAAACAATTATCATGAAATAAGGAAATAAATAATAACTTTATTATTGCCTCTAGGGCATATTTCCTTCAGATCTACCCCTTACCACCATCCCCCATCCATCCCACCATGGAATTTGGCCAAATTTGAGACTTTTTCCATGGATCGGGAGGTGTTCTTGCGCAACAGAGCACCCCGTGCGCACGGGCCATCGGGACCCCATGCACACAGGCTTCACTTACCCCATGTGCATGGGCCCTACAAACCTGTTCGGCCACTTCCTGTTTTGAATTTTTGTGACTTTCCACCACCACCTTTTGTCTTCCGCAATACTTCCCGTTGGTGTTTGAGCTTTTTGGGTTGCGGTGCACCGTGTCCTAAGGTGTTTCGGCTACTTAGGTGCGGTTCGACTTCGACATCACCGTCACTCATCATTGACTCTGACTCCACTTCGACATCGACCATATCACCTTCATACTAACCGTAAGTAAGTACGTAACCTCAATGACACTTCGTTCTTACCCTTGCCATTACCTTGATAGCCTCGAGCCCCTTTTGCGTCACTTACCCATCGAGACTAGCGATTTCAGAATTGTCGGGCCATGCTCTTTGTGCACCTTTAGCGATACGCCTATCCCGCATAGCTACATTTAGCGTGCAATCATCTTGCTATCATATTAGTGACATTAGTCTATCCCATGCATATCTTACTTCATTGTCTCATATACCGGCTCGCGCATCAAGCATTGTGGAATAGTAAAAAAACCAGAAAGCTTTTAAACAAAAGAAGAGAAACAAAGAGCTTATAAGCAATAGCATTGAGCCTCTTAGCATAGTTCCATCATCTTTGTCAATGCATATATAAGCATACTTGGGATTGTAGACGACATGTTTCTCTCATAGGTTGGTGCACAAGCGTATCTAGCCCATTTGAGCAATCGAGCTATTGCCTCTCCAGTATCCATGCAGCACGAGCTTTTCCGTGGTTACACATCCTTGAGCTCATTCTTTGGTTGAGCGGATCCCATTTATCTTCCGCGTGTGTGTGTTCCTAGTGCTACTTGGGGTTTGATCTATTTGCTTACTTGCAATTTGTGCATCTTTTCAACATTTTCGACATCTTGACTAGCATTTGCTTGAATTATTTGTGCCACACCCTAACCAAGATCCTCCATAAGCCTTTACTTGTAGGTGTGAGCAACAAAAACTGGTACCAATTCTACTATTATAGCATCATGTTGGGTGATACTCGATACATCCACAATCTTCGGAAAAGGTAACTTTGGTATTGTTCTCTCACATTTCCTACTCACCTCCGCTTGGTTATGATGGATAGGCCAACTTCTTCAGTGAACCCACTCTTCAAGGATCAAGATGACGAATGCGACTACGTCACCAAAAAACACTTCTACATCGCCCAACGAGCTCTCCATCAAGTGAGGCTTTGGGTGATCACATCGAGCAACTCGCCACCGACCTATGATAATCGGAAGCAAGAAACTGGGACTACCTCGATGCCAAGCTCATCACTCAAATGGAGGAATTTTGCAACATGATCGTGAGCTGCGCTTCATCCACCACTTCCTCACCAAGACGGCGCAACTCAAGTCGACACTCTTCGGCATACCCTTCTTCTGATCCAAGTCCTCCTCGAGCTTGTTCACATCACCGCGATGACACTTAAGATCGTCAAGCTCAAGAAAATCCATTCCATTGCAATGGTTTGCAAGACCGTGTCCGAGCACGTGAAAAAGCAAGACGCCAAGAACAAGACGTCGTGGACCAAGAGCAATCTCCACAACCTCAACGTCAAGCACCTCAAGACAGCGACGCAATTCGATAAGAACAAAGACGCCGATAAGAACAAGCTCTCGAAGCACAACGCGCACACTGCGGGTCCACTAGAGACGTCGCCGAACGAAGCTGTCAAGTGCGTGAACAAGAAGAAGCACTTCGCCAAGCACGATAAGAAGAAGCCGCTCGACGTGAAGAGCAACAAGAAAGAATAAACCGGGCACGTATGGCTCGACCCCATCAGTGAGTCCAGGAGGAACATGACTATGGAGACCCTCCCCCACACCAAGCAAGACAACATCCTCCACCACATGATGAAGAACTCCGCTAAGGCAAGCTCAAGTTCACCATGCCCAAGTTCTCGGGTAGCACCGATCCTGAAGAATATCTCTCATGGGCATTGAAAGTCGACAAGATATTCCGTCTTCACAACTACGACGAAGAAAAGAAGATCGCCATGGCATCTCTCGAGTTTTAGGACTACGTCCTCATTTGGTGTGAACAAGTAATCGCAAGACGAAGGGAGAGAGGCCAACCACCCATCACAACTTGGACACAAATGAAGGATGTCATGATAGCTCGCTTCGTGCCTACACACTACACCCGAGATCTTTTCAAGAAGTTACAACTTCTCAAGCAAGGCACGAAGACGGTGGAAGAATACTATAGATGGAAATTGCCATGGTATGAGCTAATGTCAAGGAAGATGACGAGCAAACTATGGCACGCTTCTTGAATGGCCTCAATCACCCAATAAAGAAGATTGCCGATTTCCAACCCTACTCGAACCTTCTTGAGCTAGTTCACCAAGGGACCAAGGCAGAGCGACAAGTGCAAGATAACTTCAAATACGCCAAGTACTCTTCCAAGACCTACGGCTCATACACTCAAGCTACAACAACTTCGGCACCTCCTACCTCGACTAGAACATCATCAAGCAACGGCGACAAGTCAAGTTACAACAAAACTTCGACATCCTCAGGTTGTCCTCCTACTACAAGCAACTTCAAGTCGAGAGCTTCATCATCATCAACTCCACCGGATGAGACCGCCAAGACGAGTTCCATCAAATTCTTCACATGTCAAATTCTTCACATGTCAAGACCGCCAAGAACATTTTTGAAAGCATTTGTAAATAACACATAATGCATTTTTCTCTGTCCAGAAAAGCTAGACAGCAGAGAAAAATACCAAACACTACCATAAAATAGAGGAACTCAAAAGAAAAATAATGCAAAAAGAATCAATTCAATTGGACTTGTAGTTTAGGAGATATTAATGGTGAAGTTTGGTCAAAATGGATTTAAATGGAATTTAAATGAATTACAAAAAATCTTCGGCGGGTGACGTCGAAGGCGTAAAGTGGGAATACGTCTCCACTTAGATACCACTTCGGGAGGGGATGTGCGGCTGACAAGCGGGGCCCCTCGGACAGATTGAGAGAGAGAGAGAGAGAGAGAGAGGGAGGGAGGGAGGGAGAGGGAGGAGGGACACAGAGGAGGGTGAGCTCACTGGCGGCCGTTCGCCGGCATCGAGGCCAAGGTGGGGCTGGGCGATGGTGGGGATAGATCGGGTGTAGTATTGTGAACACGCCTATACCCGTGGCTCGTCGGGAGATGGCCAGATGGCGTCGGCCCTTTCGTCTCCGGCGGCCCCATGCTTTGGGAGCCGGAGAGGTCGACGACTTCTGCGAGGATTCGAGCACCATAGGGGCTGGAGAGGATCAGAGGACTCCGGGGAGGGCGTTGGTGGTGGTGGCTCAAGCAGAGAGGCACCGGAGCAAGCTCGAGGTGGTGTAGGCCGAACGGTCAAGCTCCGGGTGGAGTTGGAGAAGGAGAGCTCTCCAGGCTTGCTATTGGGCTCCAGAAGAGAGAGAGAGAGAGAGAGAGAGAGAGAGAGAGAGAGAGAGAGAGAGAGAGAGAGAGAGAGCGGTGAGGCGAGGCGAGCTCGAGGCAGGCTTAAATAGGCAGGAGGAGATGCGGAAGGTGAGAGCCATCCCAGGCACGAGGATGATGCTCCGGTGAGGCTAGCGCACTACAGGACACCTTGAAGCGATGGGAGAGGGTAGAGGAAAGGTGCCAGTGACACTAGGGACGTGCAGATGTGGACGGAGCGAGGAATAAGAAGATGAGGTGAAGGACAGAGCCAGTCGGGCACATTGCGCCTGTTGGCTTTTGATCGTTAGATCAAATTGCCCAGGACAAATACACGTACGTGCGTGGAAGTAAACAAGCTAACAAGCTAGCTAGCAGCTTGATTGATCTTCCCTGCAAACAGTGTACGTGCTTGTACAAGCTAGCTAGATCGATCCTTTGATCGTCTCGTCGGCGGAACACAGCTCAGCGAACGAACAAACAGAACAGAGGAAATATTTGGTGATTGCCAAAGGCTCTTGACGTGCCTTGGTTTTCTTTATTGCTTTGAACTGATCGGTATGATACAAAAGCTACCCTCCCTGTGCTTTATATACACGTCCAGGGGCTAGATATCCGACTAGGACAAGTAATCCTACTAGAACTCCACTAATCTACCCCTACACGGACACAACAAGGTTAATGTCTACATTCACCTCCTTAACCTTGTTGACCTTCGATTACGACCTGGGTCCCAAATACGACTACTAGTATGCTTTATCTTTGGCATTGCTTTCGCCGTTCCTTGCAGAATCCCAGTCACCGACTTTGGCATTGTCATCTCATCTGTAGCTTGACGCCGACGCTCCTTCTTGGTCGCGTCTTCAACCTTCACCTGTTCTTCGGTGTTTGGTAGACTGTCTTTCGAATACTTGAGGGGACATCTTTTGAACCCGTGCGAGACCAAACTTTGGTCTAACTTTGATTTCCAAACTCTTGGTGCTTGCTTCAGCCCGTAAAGTGCCTTCTTGAGCTTGTACACTTTCCCTTCTTCTCCTTTCTTCTCGTAGCCGAGGGGTTGTTCCACGTACACTTCTTCTGTGAGGTCACGGTTGAGGAAAGCGGATTTAACATCCATATGATGAACCTTCCAATCCTCTTGTGCTGCCAAAGCTAGGAGCACTCTCACCGTCTCGATTCGAGCAACCGGTGCAAACACCTCCTCATAGTCAATTCCTTGATGTTGTACGTAGCCCTTTGCGACAAGTCTTGCCTTGTGCTTCACAATGGCACCCTTCGTGTCCTTCTTCAACTTGTAAGCCCACTTCAAACCTATGGCCTTTTGGTTCGGAGGTCGGGTTACCAAAGTCCACGTGCCATTGCTCTCGATCGCCTTCATCTCCTCATCCATGGCGTGCATCCAACTTGAACTTTTGATCGCCTCTACGAAGTTCGCCGGCTCCTCAACTCCGAGTAAACACAAATCGGAGTACTCGAGTGTAACTGGCTTTGCGTACTTGTAGACTTTCTTGAGGGGCTTGTAGCGACGAGGCCCGGAAGAATCCGTCGTGCCTTGCGAAGGGGGCGACACAAATTGTGTCGGCGTCGATGCACTTGAGGAAGACGGTTGAGTCTCGGGCGTGGTAGATGCCGGGTCGTTGGCATCCTCGTCGTCGACATTCACGTCGTTGGCGTAGTCGTCGTGACCGTGACCATCATCTTGATTGTCGTCGTCACTATGCGCCTCATTGTCGATGTCGTCGCCGAGATCTCCGCCCGTGTCGTGCGCGTCGTTGTCGCTATCACCTTGCGACCCATGCACGTCGTCGTCGGTGTCGGCACCATGATGATCACTGCCATTGCGGTCACCTTGGTTGGGTGTCTTGCCAACCACCTGGACGTCTTCCCTTGCATCATCATCAGTTGGAAATTCAACTGTGAATATGTTACCATTTGGAGCATCGTTGGCTGCTGTGCTCCAATTCCACGCTTGGTTTTCTGCAAACACGACATCGCGTGAAATCCGTAGATGCTTGGTTTGTGGATCATAGAAGCGGTATGCCTTGGTGCCGGAACTCCTTTCGTATCCGATGAACACCATCTTGGTGCTACGATCGGCAAGTTTTGAGAGATGCGGCTCCGCCGTCTTCACATGTGCCACGCACCCGAACGTCCGTAGATGAGACACATTCGGCTTACGTCCGTAAATTGCTTCATACGGAGTCTTGCCGATTACCGCCTTCATTGGAGCCCGGTTGAGAAGATAGACCGCCGTCGAGACAGCTTCTCCCCAAAAAGTCCCCGGCAAGTTCTTGCTCTTGAGTAAACTTCTCGCCATGTCAACGACGGTTCGATTGCATCTTTCAACAACCCCGTTCTGCTGTGGCGTATAAGGTGCCGTGAGGAACCTCTTTATGCCAATCTTCTCGCAGTAGTCGTTGAAATCATTTGACGTAAACTCTCCGCCGCGATCTGTCCGTAGAGCGCGAACCTTCAGCTTGTGTTCCATCTCCGTTGCAGCCTTCAGCTTCTTGAACGCTTCAAATGCCTCATCTTTAGATCGTAGGAGAACGACCCACATGTATCTCGAGTAGTCATCTACCACAAGGAAGAAGTACTTCTTTCCTCCGTGAGTTGCTGGGGTGATAGGGCCACATAGATCACTGAGGGAGTCCTGGACTAGGGGGTATCCGGACAGCCGGACTATCAATATCCGTCGGACTCCCAGACTACGAAGATAGAAGATTGAAGACTCCGGCTCGTGTCCGGAAGGTACTTTCCTTGGCGTGGAAGGCAAGCTTGGCGATACGGATATGTAGATCTCCTACCATTATAACCGACTCTGTGTAACCCTAGCCTCTCCGGTGTCTATATAAGCCGGAGGGCCTTAGTCCGTAGGACACAACATACATCTCAACAATCATACCATAGGCTAGCTTCTAGGGTTTAGCCTCCTTGATCTCGTGGTAGATCTACTCTTGTACTACCCATATCATCAATATTAATCAAGCAGGACGTAGGGTTTTACCTCCATCGAGAGGGCCTGAACCTGGGTAAAAACATTGTGTCCCTCGTCTCCTGTTACCATCCGCCTGGACCCCCTACCCGAGATCCGCCGGTTTTGACACCGACATTGGTGCTTTCATTGAGAGTTCCTCTGTGTCGTCACCGATAGGCTCGATGGCATCTTCAACCATCAACGCTGTCCAGGGTGAGACTTTTCTCCCCGGACAGATCTTCGTATTCGGCGGCTTTGCACTGCGGGCCAATTCTCTTAGCCATCTGGAGCAGATCGAAAGCTACGCCCCTGGCCGTCAGGTCAGATTTGGAAGCTTGAACTTCACGGCCGATGACCGCGGAGATTTGATCTTCGACAGACTCGAGCCACAGCCAAGCGCGCCGCACTGTGACGATGGGCATGATCTAGCTCTGCCGCCGGACAGTGCTTTGGAGGCCGCACTCGAACCCGCTCCGGCTACTAGCCCGGAGCTGATTGCCCGTGACGGGGGCCGGTGGATAGACGCCGCCCTGGGGGCTTCAACATCTACGGCGATGGAGCCGAATA
The DNA here is from genome assembly GCA_963921465.1 of Triticum timopheevii. NCBI lineage: Eukaryota > Viridiplantae > Streptophyta > Magnoliopsida > Poales > Poaceae > Triticum > Triticum timopheevii. Next base: position 42,642,756 of record OY997271.1, read on the forward strand.
CCAATCTCGTCCCCTGCGAAACTCATGATCCCGAGACGCCGGACTCCTAGCCGGACTCCGAGCCTCCCGCGCCCCTGCCAATTAAACAGGATTGGGCGCCGGTTATGGAATTCACCGCCGCGGACATCTTTCAGCACTCGCCTTTTGGCGATATCCTGAATTCTCTGAAGCACCTCCCGCTATCAGGAGAATCCTGGCCGAACTATGGCCGGGACGGTTGGAGTTCGGACGACGAAGAAATTCAAAGCCCACCCACCTCCCACTTTGTAGCCACTGTCGAGGATCTAACCGACATGCTAGACTACGACTCCGATGACATCGACGCTATGGACGATGATGCCGGAGACGATCAGGACCCAGCGCCCACAGGGCACTGGAAGGCCACCTCGTCATATGACGTCTACATGGTGGATACCCCAAAAGAAGGGGATGGCGAAAAAGCAGCGGAGGAAGATTCTCTAAAGAAGCAGCCGAAACGCCGACGTCAGCGGCGCCGCTCTAAATCCCGCCACAACAACAATGGAGATTCCGGCGCAGGAGATAATAACACTCCGGAGAGTACCGAAGACGATCCCCTCCTGCAGGACTCAGCACAGGAGGACGCAGAAGCAAGCCCCCGCGACAGGGCGGCAGACGAAGGGGTTGAGGACGATAACTATATGCCTCCCTCCGAAGACGAAGCGAGCCTCAACGATGATGAATTCGTCATACCCGAGGATCCCGTCGAACAAGAGCGCTTCAGGCGCAGGCTCATAGCCACGGCAAATAGCCTAAAGAAAAAGCAGCAACAGCTTCAAGCTGATCAAGATCTGCTAGCCGATCGATGGACCGAGGTCCTCGCGGCCGAAGAGTATAAACTCGAACTCCCCTCCAAAAGTTACCCAAGACGCAAGCTGCTCCCCCGATTAGAGGAGGAAGCATACATACCTTTATCACCAGCGGACGACATGGCTGACCGACCACCCCGTGGTCGCGACAGAGAGGCATTCAGACCCCCAGCCAAGACCGTACCCCGACATCGATCCAAGAGTACGAAGCCAAAAGGGAACGCGCCGGACTTGCGAGACATCTTGGAGGACAAAGCAAGACAATCCAGATCCATCTATGGATCACGTGGGCGCCCTACGACCCACGACGAATACCGTCGCGCCGGACATAACGCCGGCCGGGCCGAACATAGCAGACAGCGCTCCTTCGAGCTGCGTCGCGATATTGCTCAATACAGGGGCGCCGCACACCCGTTATGCTTCACTGATGAAGTAATGGATCATCAGATCCCCGAAGGGTTCAAACCCGTGAATATCGAATCTTATGATGGCACAACAGACCCCGCGGTGTGGATCGAAGATTATCTTCTCCACATTCATATGGCCCGCGGCGACGATCTCCACGCCATCAAATATCTCCCACTCAAGCTTAGAGGACCAGCTCGGCATTGGCTTAACAGCCTGCCCGCAGAGTCGATTGGGTGTTGGGAAGACCTGGAGGCCGCGTTCCTTGATAACTTTCAAGGCACATACGTGCGACCACCAGACGCCGATGACCTAAGCCACATTATTCAGCAGCCAGACGAATCGGCCAGACAATTCTGGACACGGTTCTTGACGAAGAAAAATCAAATCGTCGACTGTCCGGATGCGGAGGCCCTTGCAGCCTTCAAACATAACATCCGGGACGAATGGCTAGCCCGACACCTGGGGCAGGAGAAGCCAAAATCCATGGCAGCCCTCACATCGTTAATGACCCGCTTCTGCGCGGGAGAGGATAGCTGGCTAGCCCGCAGCAACAATCTCCGCAAAAATTCTGGCAGTCCGGACACTAAGGACAATCACGGCAGGTCACGTCGAATAAAAAACAAACACCTTGTTAACGGCGACGACAAAGAGGATACGACAGTCAATGCCGGATTCCGAGGCTCCAAACCCGGTCAACGGAAAAAGCCATTTAAAAGAACAACTCCGGGCCCGTCCAATCTGGACAGAATACTCGACCGCTCATGCCAGATACATGGCACCCCCGAAAAGCCAGCTAATCACACCAATAGAGATTGTTGGGTGTTCAAGCAGGCTGGCAAGTTAATTGCCAAACACAATGACAAGGGGCTAAATAGCGACGACGAGGAAGAGACCCGGCCACCGAACAACAGAGGACAGAAGGGTTTCCCCCCACAATTGCGGACGGTGAATATGATTTACGCGACCCATATACCCAAGAGGGAGAGGAAGCGCGCACTACGGGACATCTATGCGATGGAGCCAGTCGCCCCGAAGTTCAATCCATGGTCCTCCTGTCCGATCACTTTTGATCGACGAGACCATCCGACCAGCATACGCCATGGCGGATTCGCCGCATTGGTCCTAGACCCAATCGTCGATGGATTTCACCTCACAAGAGTCCTGATGGACGGCGGCAGCAGCCTGAACCTGCTTTACCAGGACACAGTGCGCAAAATGGGCATAGACCCATCCAGGATCAAACCGACCAAGACAACCTTTAAAGGTGTCATCCCAGGAGTGCAAGCCAACTGTACAGGCTCCGTCACACTGGAAGTGGTCTTCGGATCCCCGGATAATTTCCGAAGCGAAGAGTTAATCTTCGATATAGTCCCGTTCCGTAGCGGCTATCATGCCCTGCTCGGACGAACCGCGTTTGCAAAGTTCAATGCGGTGCCGCACTATGCATACCTAAAGCTCAAGATGCCAGGCCCTCGCGGAGTCATTACGGTCAACGGGAATACGGAACGCTCCCTCCGAACGGAGGAACATACAGCGGCTCTCGCGGCAGAAGTACAGAGCAGCCTTCTACGGCAATTCTCTAGTCCGGCAATTAAAAAGCCGGATGCATCAAAGCACGCCCGGAGCAACACTAACCAAGACCACCTGGCGCGATCAGAGCAGGCGTAGCAATGCAGCCCCCACCCTCGCCCGCGCATGATCACAAGAATAACACTCCGCGTACATCATTACGCTTTGGAGATACCATGGGCGCAGGGGAGGGGCTTAACCACAAGGATTAAAGAGTGCGGCTCGACCACACCAGGGGCTCGTGCTAGCGCCCCCGTTGGTTTTATTTGTTATCTTTTCTTTTTTATATATACAGGACTCCACTAAGCAGAAGCCCTGTCCGACGGCAAACTTGCCGAACTCACGAGGCAATAGTCAGGGATCGAAGAAGGCTGCGACGAACACTTAGGTGGTCTCCATTACGAGCACTAAATTCGATTACATACACCAAGTCTGCAGCTTATCCCTGGAGGGGGACATGTCAAATTAGTCCAAATCCCTTGCTTACCGCACTATTTGTATCAGTCTGCTTTATTATCAGACCTCCTTTCATAAATAACGCAGCACTTCCTTTTTGCAAGTTCATTACCTTTTCATTGCAATTGCGTTATCTTTTATAAATGTTCATTATATGACATCTTGCACCCGTATACTTCGGTACGGCCGAATACACCAGGGGCTTCTGTTCCCCAGATTATGGTGTGATTAAGTCCGAACACTTTCATAAGTGCGGCACCCCGAACTTATAGCATTATATGAATCAGCTCCGAATCATGTCTTGGGTCAATAGTTGGGTTTGCCCGGCTCCCATGTTTTGGTACCTTACGTTCCGTTCTGTCGGCTAAGGTGGCACTGGGAGAACCACTGCGATTGCGCCCCGGTTGAGCCGGGTTAACGCCTCAGTGGAGAAAGCTAAAACTGACTGGCATGATAAGGCGAGAGACTGGTCGCTGTTCGAGAGGTCTTTTCGGGTCCCTAAAGACCCATGCCGCTTCGAGCGAAGTTCTGGATGATGTCCGACGAAGGCGTGGATAGCGCCCCGGATTCGGTCTTCCGAATACCAGGGGCTTCGCCGAAATTTAAAATTATAGAATTCTATGGCTAAGTGAGAGTGTTCAAGCATTATAAGTCCGGTCGCCTTGTTCGTCGTGTTGAGCGCCTCCCTAGATGGACCCAAAGATGGGAACAAGAGTGCTCAAGTTTATCACCGAACACCCCAGCACTCGTGGCTTGGGGGCTGAAGCCAACGACTTGCCATCTCTCAGATTTAACAAACGGCCGCACAGAAGGTAATATTTTAAATTCAACAAAGCGTTGCTCATGGTGCATACAAACGAAGTTTCCAGCGCACAGGATAAACACACAGCGAGTTCACTCAAGGATTACATTAAGGGGGCACTCATCTGCAATATCGCGGGCTCCCTTCAGGACAACTTTATAATATCGCTCCGGCGTACGGTGCTCCTTGCCCGGCGGCGGCGGATCCGTGAGAAGCTTCTCCGCATCCAGCTTGCCCCATTGCACCTTTATGCGGGCAAGGGCCCGACGAGCGCCTTCAATGCAATCGGAGCGCTTGATCACATCCAGCCTGGGGCATGCATCCACTAGCCGCCGCACTAGGCCAAAGTAGCTGCCAGGCATGGCCTGCCCAGGCCACAGCCGGACTGTGAGGCCCTTCATGGCCTCCTCAGCCACCTTGTGGAGTTCGACCAGCTGCTTCAGCTGGTCGCTTGGGGGCACCGGATGGCCGGCCTCAGCGTACTAAGACCAGAAGACCTTCTCCGTTGAGCTCCCCTCCTCGCCACGATAGAATGCAGCGGCATCAGACGCACTACGCGGCAGATCTGCAAATGCCCCTGGAGAGCTCCGAATTCGGGTAAGTATCCGGTAATTTACATTAACATGCTTGCTCTGCATGAAAAACGCCTTACCCGCCGCTATCTTCTTCACGTCCTCTATTTCCATATGGGCCTTCTGGGCCTCGGCCTTGGCGGACTCGGCCCTATCGAGAGCCGAGGCAAGCTCGGACTCTCGAGTCTTGGAGTCACGCTCCAAACTCTCATGTTTTTTCATGAGAGCCTGGAGCTCTTGCCGAACTTCCGCCACCAGCGCCGCTTGCTTTTCTCGCTCAGTCCGTTCTATGGCCGCATTGCGTTCGGCCACGGACACGGCATCCTTCAGGGCTGCCACCTCGTTAGTGGCCCCTACATTACATATATTATCCTTGTTAATCTTGTTTGCAACCAAAACCCTTTTCTGTAAGGTACCTATTTAAAGTGGTGTTATTCACCTTCTTTTTCCTTGAGCTGCCTTTTGGCATGGCCGAGCTCTTGCTCCGACCGCTCAAGATCTTTCTTCAGCGCCTCGACCTCCGCCGTTAATGCGGTAGAGGTCAACAGCGCAGCCTGCAAACCCATATCGACATATTTTTTAACAACCCTGCGTATATCTTGTTAGATCCTTAGTCCGGCTTGTCTTTCCGAACACTGGACTAAGCATCAGGGGCTACTGTCTATGCGGTACTATATTACTTAATTTTAACCTTCTTACCTCAAAGCCTGTTAGAAGGCTGTTGCAGGCTTCGGTCAGCCCGCCCTTGGCGAGCTGGACCTTCTCAATCACCGCACTCATGAGAGTGCGGTGTTCTTCCTCGATGGAGGCGCCTTTGAGCGCCTCCAGCAGGTTATCCGGTGCCTCCGGTTGGACGGAGGCCGCCGGCGTCACGGTCCTGCCCCTCTTCCAAGGGGGCTGCTTGCCGGACTCTGGAACCGCTACGGGTTCCGGAGTAGAGTCCGGCACAAAGTCCGGGGGGCTGCCTGACGGCGCCTCCGGAGCCTCCTCCTGGCACGTCCCCCTGTGGGATTCCGCCTCGTCGTCCTCGGCGCGTGGGGTAGAGGCACTCGGGATGGAATTTACATCCGACGGCCCCAACGACCCGCTCATCGAGTCGGGAAAGTCGTCGACGGCCGGACTAAAGGAACAATGCGGCATTAGAAGGACACTACGTGACATACAATATACGGCATATGAATGATCCGGATACTTACGATCCTGCCGGACGCTGGGCCCTTGGAGGCCACTCGTCCTCGCCAACGTTGATGTTGGCGAAACTGTTCGGGGGGATAGTTCTCCCCCTCTTGGACCCTTCGGCCGCCCCGGTTGGGGAGGCCTTCCTCTTCCTCTCTCCCTCCTCCGGGAGAGAGTACTCCTCCTCCTCCTCCTCCTCGTCTTCAGGGGAGGAGTCCTCGTCGTCATCGTCAGACACCTGATTGTGGGAACTCTTGCGAGTCCCCGCGGCCACCTTCTTGGCCTTCTTCTCCGGCACCACGTACGGTGCCGGAACCAGCAGCCTTGCTAAGCGGGCATCCACTGGTTCTTCTGGCATGGGAGCCGGGCTGATGAGCAGCTGGGCTGAGGGAGTCCTGGACTAGGGGGTATCCGGACAGCCGGACTATCAATATCCGCCGGACTCCTAGACTACGAAGATAGAAGATTGAAGACTCCGGCTCATGTCCGGAAGGTACTTTCCTTGGCGTGGAAGGCAAGCTTGGCGATACGGATATGTAGATCTCCTACCATTGTAACCGACTCTGTGTAACCCTAGCCTCTCCGGTGTCTATATAAACCGGAGGGCCTTAGTCCGTAGGACACAACATTACATCTCAACAATCATACCATAGGCTAGCTTCTAGGGTTTAGCCTCCTTGATCTCGTGGTAGATCTACTCTTGTACTACCCATATCATCAATATTAATCAAGCAGGACGTAGGGTTTTACCTCCATCGAGAGGGCCTGAACCTGGGTAAAAACATTGTGTCCCTCGTCTCCTGTTACCATCCGCCTAGACGCACAGTTCGGGACCCCCTACCCAAGATCCGCCGGTTTTGACACCGACATTGGTGCTTTCATTGAGAGTTCCTCTGTGTCGTCACCGATAGGCTCGATGGCATCTTCAACCATCGATGCTGTCCAGGGTGAGACTTTTCTCCCTGGACAGATCTTCGTATTCGGCGGCTTTGCACTGCGGGCCAATTCTCTTGGCCATCTGGAGCAGATCGAAAGCTACGCCCCTGGCCGCCAGGTCAGATTTGGAAGCTTGAACTTCACGGCCGATGACCGCGGAGATTTTATCTTTGACGGACTCGAGCCACAGCCAAGCGCGCCGCACTGTGACGATGGGCATGATCTAGCTCTGCCACCGGACAGTGCTTTGGAGGCCGCACTCGAACCCGCTCCGGCTACTAGCCCGGAGCCGATTGCCCGTGACGGGGGCCGGTGGATAGACGCCGCCCTGGGGGCTTCAACATCTACGGCGATGGAGCCGAATACCAATCTTGTCCCCTGCGAAACTCGTGATCCCGAGACGCCGGACTCCTTGCCGGACTCCGAGCCTCCCGCGCCCCTGCCAATTAAACCGGATTGGGCGCCGGTTATGGAATTCACCGCCGCGGACATCTTTCAGCACTCGCCCTTTGGTGATATCCTGAATTCTCTGAAGCATCTCTCGCTATCAGGAGAATCCTGGCCGAACTATGGCCAGGACGGTTGGAGTTCGGACGACGAAGAAATTCAGAGCCCACCCACCTCCCACTTTGTAGCCACTGTCGAGGATCTAACTGACATGCTAGACTACGACTCCGATGACATCGACGCTATGGACGATGATGCCGGAGACGATCAGGACCCAGCGCCCATAGGGCACTGGAAGGCCACCTCGTCATATGACGTCTACATGGTGGATACCCCAAAACAAGGGGATGGCGAAAAAGCAGCGGAGGAAGATTCTCTAAAGAAACAGCCTAAACGCCGACGTCAGCGGCGCCGCTCTAAAACCCGCCACAACAAGAATGAAGATTCCGGCACAGGAAATAATAATACCCCAGAGAGTGCCGAAGACAAACCCCTCCAGCAAAACTCAGCGCAGGAGGATGCAAAAGCAAGCCCTCACGAAGGGGCGGCAGAAGAAAAGGTCGAGGATCACAACTATATACCTCCCTCCGAAGACGAAACAAGCCCCAATGACGACGAACTCGAGGAGCCCGTCGAACAAGAGCTTTTCAAACGCAGGCTCATCGCTACAGCAAGAAGCCTGAAGAAAGAAAAACGGAAGCTCAACACAGCGGAAGACACGCTCCGAATGAGATGGAGCAAAGTACTCAAGACCGCAGATAAAACACGGCAACGGCCACCAATCGAAGAACTACCCAAAGCGCAAGCTGCTCCCAGAGTTCGACGAGGAGGCCATAAAGCCCCCACCGTCCAATGGCCCAGCCAGGTCCATCTACAGACCCAAAAAGACAGCCCCAATAAGCAAAGGAACACGTCAAGTGTCCAACGATAGCGGCACATACAAGTACAGGGGCGCCGCACACCCACTATGCTTCACCAACGAGGTGCTGGATCATGAATTCCCAGCAGGGTTTAAACCCATAAACATAGAAGCTTATGATGGAACAACAGACCCTGGAGTCTGGATAGAAGACTATATACTGCATATACATATGGCCAGAGGAGATGATCTCCACGCCATAAAATATCTACCCCTCAAGCTAAAAGGGCCAGCCCGTCATTGGCTCAAAAGCCTCCTAGAAAATACTGTTGGAAGTTGGGAAGAGCTCGAGGAAGCGTTTAGAGCAAGTTTTCAAGGGACTTATGTCCGGCCTCCGGATGCAGATGACCTAAGTCACATAACTCAACAGCCCGTAGAGTTAGCGCGGAAATTCTGGAACAGGTTCCTTACCAAAAAGAACCAAATAGTCGACTGTCCGGACGCCGAAGCCTTAGCAGCTTTTAAGCACAATGTCCGAGACGAATGGCTCGCCAGACACCTCGGTCAAGAGAAACTGAGGACAATGACCGCATTAACAAGCCTCATGACCCGCTTCTGTGCAGGAGAGGATAGCTGGCTGGCAAGATGCAGCACCAGTGACCCAAGTACATCCGAGATAAGGGATGGAAATGGAAAATCACGGCGCAGAAAAGAGCAATGCCGGAATAAAGAGAAAAGCCCAAAGAGCACGGCAGTCAACGCCGGATTTAAAAGCTCACGGCCAAATAGTAAAACTCAGCCACTCAAGGATGACAGCGACGAACTGTCTAACCTACACAAAATTTTGGGTCGGATATGTCAAATCCACAGTACCCCCGGAAGGCCCGCAAATCACACCCACAGGGATTGTTGGGTTTTCAAACAGTTCGGCCGACTAAACGCCGAACACAAGGGGCTCGACGCGTCAAGCGAAGAAGATAAACCCCGCCACCAGGGCACCGGAAAACAAAAGACTTTCCCACAAGGGGTCAAAGCAGTAAACTCACTTCATGTGAGGACACGGAAAAACAGTGCGGCACTTTCTAAAAAGAGCTTCGCACGGTCCAGCCCAGCAAACTATAGAGATTGGATATCAAAACCAATCACTTTCGACCACCTGGATTATTCCAGAAGCGTTCGAAACGCGGGAAGGACTCCCCTGATTTTGAATCCGATCATAGACGGATTGCAATTCACAAACGTCCTAATGGACGGAGGCAATGACTTAAACCTGCTATATTCAAACACAATCCGTCGAATGGGGATAGACCCTACCAAATTCGACACAGCCGCACTTCCTTCAAAGGAGTGACGCTAGGCCCTTACGCCAAGTGCACAGGCTCGATATTACTCGAAGTCGTGTTCGGATCGCCGAACAACTTTCGACGCGAAAAGTTAATTTTCCATATCGTCCCATTCAAAAGTGAATATCAAGCACTATTGGGACGAAAGGCTTTTGTCCGCTTCAACGCTATACCACATTACGCGTCTCTTACACTTAAGATGCCCGGTCCACATGGCGCCATTTCAGTGCGCGGGTCATTTAAAGACCCCAGACTCGGATAGACGAATCCGGACTCAGCAGGCTAGGGGCTCCCTAGCCGCATACCCTCTCACAAGGGGCTGCGCGCACAACTAACCGCGGTTTCATATAAACCTAGCTTTAATTATTTACACTTATTCTTTTGCACATTTTTCGCACAAACTGTTTCTAAAACTAAAGTGTTCCTCTCTTTCTACAGATGAACAACGTGCGTACCCGTCCAGGATAACGGCGCAACGGAGACACAGGCGCAGACGTGCAGTAGGGACCCGTCGCAAGGATTCTTTTCAGATTAAGACCCTACGTAGACCTTTTTATTACTGTCTCTTGTTGTTAAATCTCCCTCTGCTTCTTCCTATAGCCAAGGCGGAGCCTGATGCTTTGGCATCGGCCGCGTCAGAAGACAATGCCCGTACCTGGACACAAGGGGCTTAGGGCATAATTCTGCCCGTTATCATAAAGTCCGAACACCTTCGAGAGTGTTCGGCGTCTCAAGTTGGGCATTATATGCATCAGCTCCGAATCATGTCTTTGGTCAAATGTTGGGTTTGCCCGGCTCCTGTGTTTTGCTGCCTTACGTTCCGTATCATCCGGCTAACGCGGCACCAGGAGAACTACTGCGATTGTGCCCCAGTTCGGCTGGGCGAGCACCTCAGTAGAGAAAGCCGAAAACTGACTGTCATGATACAGCGAGAGTCTGGTCAGCCACTTGATCGACTACCGGAATGTTTAGAATTCCCCGCCTTGACGAAGGACCGCTTCCCGGTCAGGCACATATGCACCCCGAATCCGGAGATGTGCGGTGTCATTAGGGGCTATATCGTAGCCCCACCCTCGAGCTCCATTGGCTAAGTGAAAGAAATAAAGCACCATAGTCCGGATTGCCTCATTCGCTACGCTACCACCTCCTTATAACAGGACCGAGACATCGGATTAAAGTGTGAAAAAGTGCTATTTTGCGAACACCCCAGCACCTTGTGCAAGGGGGCTGAAGCCGAAGACTGCATCTTTCAGATTATACACAAGTATACGCAAACGGCCGCACAGGAGAAGTTTTACTACTTGGAAGCACAAGTATAAAAAGCATTCATACTATAATCATTAATTTACAAGGTATTGCGTTCATTTGAACGTTACATTCTTTGAGCACTGCGCCTCTACTTTACGAGCACTGCGCATGACTTCTCCGAAGTAGTGCTCGGCAGGGAGCCGGCTTCCATCCGGACCCTGGGCAACAACGGCGGTGGCATCCATCTCCGGATAATGCACCTTCACACGAGCAAGGGCCATCCGCGCGCCCTCGATGCAGGCCGACCGCTTCATCTCCCTTATATGCGGCACCGCACCAAGGAATTGCTGCAATAAGCCAAAGTAGCTCGTCACCTTGGATCTTTCTGGCCAGATATGCGCCACGATGTCAGTCATGGCCAGTCCGGACAGTCTATTCAGTTCGGCCCATTCGGCCAACCTGTCCGACAGAGGAAGAGCGCGATCCGGGCTGTGGAATTGAGACCAATACAACTCTTCCACCTCGTGATCCCCTTGGCTCCGGAAGTGTTTAACGGCATCAGCCGCACTCACAGCCAAATCCATGTACGGATCCTCCGAACTCCACTACCGCTCAAATTGAGCGTACTTGGCATCCATAAACCGGCGACGCATAAGAAAAGGCTTGCCAGCCACGATTTCTCCGGCTTGGCGCAGCTCCTCCTTCATAGCCCGCATTGCAGAGCGGGCATCCTTGGCTTCGGCGCTGGCCTTCTTTAGGTCTTCCCGCTCCGGTAGGCGCTCCTTTTCAAGAGCCTCGCTACGGTCGATAGCATCCTTTAATTTCTTGGCCAATTCGGCCACCTCCGCCCTGCTTAGGCAGTGCGCGGCCTTTTCGGCCTTCAACTCTTCGGCCGCCCTCGCGGCAGCCGCATCACTCCTTCGGGCTTGCTCCTTAGCCTGAGCAAGCTCGGCCCGAAGGCTCTCCACAGCAGCAGCACTGTCTGTATAAACAGCATATAACTTATCAGAGGAGGGCTTTAACCCACTCAATAAAGCGGCTGCGGAGAATTTATTTACCTTGCGACTCGTCAAGTCGCCGATTGACAAGTGCGATATCAGCATCTGCCATGTCCAGTTGTCGACTCAGTTCGGCAAACTGATCAGTCCGGCTGGCCCCCGGACTATCCGCCACCTGTATCAGAACGGCGGTATTCATTACCTGAGATGTTTAGATTTTCGATCCTCGGCACGCTGTCGTCTCCGACAACCCACCGAGTCTCAGGGGCTACTATCTATACAGGGTGCATTTTTTATATGCACAACTGTTCAAAAATAAAGGGGTGCGCCATTTTCGCATACCTCAAATCCCGCCAGCAAGCTCATGGCAGCATCACGCAATCCGCTTTCAGCGGACGAAATCCTTCCAACCACCATACGCATTAACGCACGGTGATCTTCTGAAATGGACGCCCTCTCAAGCAAACTCTTCAGTTCTCCCGGCCGGATTCTGGTGGGTGTTGAACTCTTTGGCCCCTCCGGACTCGGGAACGCCCTCCGCGACGACACTTCGGGCTCGCTTGCCTCATCTGGCGGCGCGGCAGACGGAGGCATATCGCTCTCCATCATCTCCGGAAGAAGATCCCCTGAGGATGAACTCATCTGAGACGGCTGCAGATCCGAACTGCGATATAAATATTTCGGTTACCTACAGAAGCATAAACGAAGGTACTTCCTTATTAAAACTTCCTCTTTCATACTCACGGCTCGTTGGAGGGCTGGTCCTTGGGCGATGATTGCGCGTCCGGATTCTCTCCGGACGCCGGACCCCCCGGCGGAGATTTCTTTCTGCGCTTAGGGGCTTTGACCTCCGGATCTTCGGAGGCGGTCCTCTTCTCTCTACGAAGGGAAGGATCCTTGGCTCCCTCCTCTTCAGTCGCCTCTTTGGACGGAGTATTAGCTCCTTTATTCGCCCCCCTCTGTGGGTGCAACCTCCAACATTCTGACCAGCACGGGCTCCAGTGCGGTCTCTGGGAGGGGGCCCGGACACCTTATCAGCCTTGATTGCGCCACCCATTCCTATAAAGAATAAAGGGTCAGGAGACGATCTTTTGAAAGGCATACAAATAGAATGTCCGGGCTTTGAGCTATTTACCTGAGTATCCGGGCGATCGCGGCTTAGTCCCGCATCCTCGGCAAAATCCGGACACGCCACCTGCGGTCTGAAGAACAGCTCGTACATCTCCGAGGGTGTCGCACCCATGAAATGCTGGAGGATACGAGGTCCCTCCGGATTGAACTCCCATAAACGGAGAGGACGACGTTTGCAGGGTAGGAGGTGCCTAGTTAGCATGACCTGCATCACCTTGACCAGGTCAATCTCCCTTGTTTGGAGGTCTCAAATCCGGCCCTGTAGCGCGGGCACGTCCTTGGACGGCCCCCAGTTGAGCCCTTGGTTGACCCACGACATCAGCTGCCGTGGAGGTCCCGGGCGGAAAGAGGGCGGCGGCTTTTGCTTGCTGCCCCTAGGAATGGTGATGTAAAACCACTCCTGCTGCCACAATCTCTGTTCCTCTTGGAAGGAACCTTCGAGCCACGGGGCATCGACCTTCCTGCTTATGGTCGCCCCGCCACACTCCGCTTGGCGCCCCCGATCATCTTCAGCTCCACCTTGAATGTTTTCAGCCACAGGCCGAAGTGGGGGATGACGCGGAGGAAGGCTTCGCAGACAATGATGAATGCGGAGATATGGAGGATGGACTCCGGAGCCAAGTCGTGGAAGTCCAGCCCATAGTAGAACAGGAGCCCCCTCACGAAAGGATCCGTCGGGAAGCCTAATCCCCGACGGAGGTGAGATGCGAAAACGACGTATTCGCCGGGCTCGGGGGCTGGCACGGCCTGCCCTGGGGCAGGCAACCTGTGCGAAACTTCGTAGGCCAGGTACTTGGCCTCACGCAACTTCAATATGTCCTCCTTCGTGACGGAGGAGGGCATCCATCGGCCCTAGAGGTCGGAGCCAGACATTGTTGTGGATCCGAAGCGCTCGAATCTGAAGCTCTAGGTGTTGGAACTGGGAGCAGAGGAAAGATTCGATGCGAGGTTGAAAGACAAGGACAGGCCTTGGTCCTCTTATAAAGGGGGAAGAAATACCAAGGGCCGTCTCCGTGACCGTTTGGGATTCCCCTTCGATAGAGGAGGCGTGGCGACGGGAACGGTTGGGTTACCCACGCACGTATTGATGAGGATCCCGGAATAAAAGGGAACACGATCTCTGCTTCGACAGGACGTGCCAAGGAAACCGCTTCGCTAAACGCGCTGAGGCGGAATAATGAAAACAACTCAAAACGAAGACTTGGCTGCGGTGTGATGTCGCACCGCATAAATACGTCAGCAGATTGAGCTAAGTGTAGTTTATTCTCTCTACGTTGGAATGTGGAATTTATTTTGCAGAGCCGGACACTATCCTGGTGTTCATTATCTTCTCCGAATTATTCAAGGAGGGGAACCCGCCTTGCAATGCCGAACATTATGCACGCCGGACTTATCGTCATTGAAGACTGGTTCAGGGGCTACTGAAGGAGTCCTGGACTAGGGGGTATCCGGACAGCTGGACTATTAATATCCGCCGGACTCCCAGACTACGAAGATAGAAGATTGAAGACTCCGGCTCGTGTCCGGAAGGTACTTTCCTTGGCGTGGAAGGCAAGCTTGGCGATACGGATATGTATATCTCCTACCATTGTAACCGACTCTGTGTAACCCTAGCCTCTCCGGTGTCTATATAAACCGGAGGGCCTTAGTCCGTAGGACACAACATTACATCTCAACAATCATACCATAGGCTAGCTTCTAGGGTTTAGCCTCCTTGATCTCGTGGTAGATCTACTCTTGCTACCCATATCATCAATATTAATCAAGCAGGACGTAGGGTTTTACCTCCATCGAGAGGGCCTGAACCTGGGTAAAAACATTGTGTCCCTCATCTCCTGTTACCATCCACCTAGACGCACAGTTCGGGACCCCCTACCCGAGATCCGCCGGTTTTGACACCGACATGGGCCTTTTCCATCCAGTCCTGTCAAAGGAAGAGGTAGATTAAAAACCTCGCTACAGTCAATCTAGCTACTATAAGTGTCCCGTAATGGGGTCGAGTCACTTACCTCATCAGTCGGAGACTGCAAGCTGAATCCACGGTCTTCGGTCGCGGATGCGGGGGCTTCGGCGCCCTTGAACAGCACCCTCCAGGCGCCTTCGTACGTTGTGTCGAAGAGCGCGCTTAACATCTGGTGCTGTTCCGGATTAAACTCCCACAGATTAAATGCCCATTCTTGGCATGGGAGAATCCGCCGGAGGAGTATGACCTGGACCACGTCGACGAGCCGGAGCCTATTGCTCACCAGCTTCTTGATGCAGGCTCGAAGTCCCGTCACCTCCACCGGATCACCCCACTGCAAGCCCTTCTCTTTCCAGGAAGTGAGCTGCGTGGGGATTCCAGATCTAAATTCGGGGGCCGCCGCCCATGTAGGCTCGCGCGGCTCGGTGATGTAGAACCACCCCGACTGCCACCCCTTGACGGAGTCCACGAAGGTCCCTTCCAGCCAAGGGACGTTGGGCAGCTTGCCCAACATGGCGCCTCCGCATTCCGCTTGCGTCCCCTTCACAATCTTTGGCTTGACGTTGAAGGTCTTGAGCCACAAGCCGAAGTGGGGCCGGACGCAGAGAAAGGCCTCGCACACGACGATAAACGCCGAGATGTTGAGGACGAAGTTCGGCGCCAGATCGTGGAAATCCAGGCCGTAGTAAAACATGAGCCCCCGGACGAATGGATGGAGTGGAAAGCCCAGTCCGCGGAGGAAGTGGGGAAGGAAGACGACCCTCTCGTGAGGCCCTGGGGTGGGGATGAGCTGCCCCGCGTCGGGCAGCCGATGCGCGATGTCGCTGGAAAGGTATCCGGCGTCGCGCAGCTTGGTGATGTCCTCCTCCTTAGCGGTGGAGGCCATCCATTTGCCTCCCCCTCCGGACATATTCGAAGAGGGGTTGAGGTGAGTTGCGCGAGCTTGGGCGTTGGAGCTTGAGTTCGCAGTGATGGATAAGAAAGGAGGAAGAAGGCGTAGGTGAGAAGGTAAATCCTTATCCCTTATATATAGGCGGACAAAACTATGCGTCCCTCACCGGCCTGGTAAAACTCGCTTATCTCCCGAGCGCCACCATCAATGGCGCGGTTGGGTTACCCACGCACGTATTGATGAGAATCACGGAATAAGGGGAACACGATCTCTGCTTCGACAGGACATGCCAAGGAAACCGCTCCGCTAAACGTGCTGAATTTGTACAGTAATTTAAACAAAGGCTTGGTGCCGGTGTGATGTCACGCCGCGTAATACGTCAGCAGATTGGATCGGTGTATATGTTTTATTCTCTCTACGTTTGGAATGTGGAAATTATTTTGCAGAGCCGGACACTATCCTGGTGTTCATTATCTTCTCCGGATTATTCAAGGGAGGAACCCGCCTTGCAATGCCGAACATTATGCACGCCGGACTTATCGTCATTGAAGACTGGTTCAGGGGCTACTGAGGGAGTCCTGGACTAGGGGGTATCCGGACAGCCGGACTATCAATATCCGCCGGACTCCCAGACTACGAAGATAGAAGATTGAAGACTCCGGCTCGTGTCCGGAAGGTACTTTCCTTGGCGTGGAAGGCAAGCTTGGCGATACGGATATGTAGATCTCCTACCATTCTAACCGACTCTGTGTAACCCTAGCCTCTCCGGTGTCTATATAAGCCGGAGGGCCTTAGTCCGTAGGACACAACATACATCTCAACAATCATACCATAGGCTAGCTTCTAGGGTTTAGCCTCCTTGATCTCTTGGTAGATCTACTCTTGTACTACCCATATCATCAATATTAATGAAGCGGGACGTAGGGTTTTACCTCCATCGAGAGGGCCTGAACCTGGGTAAAAACATTGTGTCCCTCGTCTCCTGTTACCATCCGCCTAGACGCACAGTTCGGGACCCCCTACCCGAGATCCGCCGGTTTTGACACCGACAATCACCATGGAGCAGCTCGAGTGCATCACTTGCACGATAGGTAGACTGAGCTGGGAATGGCCTGCAGTGCTGTTTTCCAACCAAGCACCCGTCACATACTCGATCAACATGGTCGATAAGCGGCATCCCAGATACCATCTCCATCTTCGACATCTTCTTCAAGGCGTAGAAGTTAACGTGTCCAAATCTAGCATGCCATAACCACGAATCATCATCACTCTTGGCGAGCCAACACTCCGGTTGAGATTGATCAAGGTTGAGGATATAGAGCCTGTTCCGCGTGCGATTCACACGCGCTAGCACATTTCGGAGGTTGTCGAAGATCGTCATCACTCCGTTCTCGATATCCACCTTGCATCCATTCTCGTCAAGTTTCCCGACAGAGATGATGTTGTTTCGAAGCCGTGGGATGTAGTACACTCCGGTGAGTATGCGATGTTCTCCTGTGAGACCCTCTAAGAGGACAGAGCCTTGCCCGCAAATCTCCACATTTGAACCATCACCGAACTTGACCGAGCCTTGAACATCATATTCCATCTCGAGGAACTTCTCCTTGCACCCCGTCATGTGGTTACTGGCACCTGTGTCTAGATACCACGACACGTTCTGGCTCCCAGATAACTTTGATGTTACCTTTTTCTCATGAAGTAGCACCTTCCGGTTTGGTTTTACAACCGCTGTTTGGACGAGTTCACAAACTTCGGCCATCAGAAGACCTGGACGTTCGTCTTCTTGCTTCGCCAAATTTGCCTTGATGTCCCGCTTGTTAGGCTCCGGACAATCCTTTGCAAAGTGACCCATCTCGTTGCAGTTATAGCACTTGACCTCGGACATATCCAAGTACCGTGGCTTACGCTCTTTAGATCGGTCCGCCTTACCACGACATTGTGGCTTGCCTTTTCCGGTTTGTCCGCCGCTCTTCGCGTTGCTTGATCCTTTGCCAACGTTGCGCCTTCCTTTGCTACTTGGGACTCCCAATCTGCGCGTGAGTACATGAGTTGGTCACCACCTCCTCCTTTGCCTTTCCGACAACCACGAGCATTCTCTTCCCATGTCCGCAAGCGTCCGATCGCCTCCGTTATGGTCATGTCGTCGATGTCGTAAAGCTGCTCGAGCGTGCCGATGATGTACGTGAATTTATCAGTCACCGAACTGAAAAACTTCTCCACAATCTCGGTCTCCTCGAGCTTTGCACCAAGCGCGCGGATCTCTCCCACCAATGTAGTCAGATGCATGGCATAGTCGTTCACCGATTCAGTTTCCTCCATCTGCAACTTGTGCAATTGGCGCTTCAGCACTTGTGCCCGAGCCTTGGTGACGCGATCTTCTCTGATCCTCATCTCTTTGAGTGCGTTCCACGCCTCTCTTGCTGTCTCGAACTCCGCCAATGTCATCAGCACGGAATCCGGCACAGACTAGGCTATGGTGGCCATGGCACCTTCATCGCACTCCTTGTCGACGTCGTCGTCCGTGATGGCCTCCCACACTCGAAGGGTTCGGAGAATGATCTTCATCTTCACCGCCCACACGCCGTAGTTGGCGTCGGTGAGCATCGGGTACTGGATGGGGATGTTGCGATGCGCCTGTACGTTGGCGCCGCCCGTTCCGCCACCACTTGTTGCTGACTTGCCACCCTTCTTCACATTGTCGCCTTTTTTGTTCGCCTTGGAACCGCCGTTGCCGGACTTGACCGACTCAGCATCGCTGTCCGTCATCGTAGATCGTAGATCGTCGAGGCTCTGATACCAATTGTTGGCTTTTGATCTTCTAGATCAAATCACCCAGGAACTCCACGTACTTGTAAAGCTAGCTAGCTCTGAAGCTAGCAATCAAGTAGCTTAATGGATGAACAGCGTACGTACGTATGCGAACCTGTCTTTACGGGAACTCTCGGCGTCTCGGCGAAACACTTTGCGATCAAATAAACTAGACAGAGGAAACGCTTTGATGATTGCCAAAGGATCTTAACGTGCCTTGGTTTTCTTTATTGCTTTCAACTGATCGGTATGATACAAAAGCTACCCTCCCGGTGCTTTATATACACGTCCAGGGGCTAGATATCCGACTAGGACAAGTAATCCTACTAGAACTCCACTAATCTACCCCTACACGGACACAACAAGGTTAATGTCTACAGCGCCCGTGGGAACACGGCGTCTAGCGCCGGCGAGGAGGTTTCTGGAGAGGGAGAGGGTCCAGAGCGTGAGGTGGCAGAAGGAGAGCGGGGTCGGCACCAGCGGACGCGCCAACATCGCCGGGGCGACGCGACTCGACACGCAGAGCGCGGGCGCAGCGGCCAGAGCGGCGCACAGGCAAGAATCCATGTGGTCACCGCCGGGATGGCCAGTAGTGGACACTAGAGTCAAGGAAAGGTTGTTTTTCACTTTGTCCTTGCATCCTAGGACTACGCTGAGGTGATGGATCATCATAAGAAACTCTGCACTGATGTGAGGCATTGATGGAAGTTTGTTGTAGCAAACTTGTCCACATCTGTGTGATAAAATGAGAAGGGTTAAGAGACAAACTTGATGTCTAGGAGCTTTAGGGTAAGAAGGGCTACAGTACTGGGAAGTTTGAGAAGATTACGACCAACATTTAACATAGTCAACAACTGCAAATTTGGTCCAGAAAAGTGAATTGGATGATGTACTCACATGGAGTGGTTGCTTGGGATGCAATTTGGTGGATCATGATGATATGGACATAAGAAGATTCTATAAAAATTTCATGCCATTTCGACATGCCAAAATGGTACTTGCTTCATAGTGATCCTCTCTGTCCAAAAACTTGAGAAAATTATAGAGGGAAGATGGCTTGATGAAATGATCCAAAATTTGGCAGAGATAAGTAATATGGGTAGAACCTTGCTCTAGTAAATGTTCAGAATTAATGAAGCAATATAAATTATACTTGCTTCACAAACTAAACATATTGCCAGAAACAAATATTGTGTGCTCACATATATAGTTGGATGGGAGCTGAAATTTGGTAGAGTGTGATTATATGAGCACATGAAGAAGTTTGCAAAATTTCAATTCATTTGGACAATCCTAGCTAGTACTTCCTTCACAAAGCTTCTATTTGCACAGAAACTTGGAAAAATTGCCAAGGAAGATTCCCTAGGCAAATGGAGTTGAATTTTGTCATGGGGCAATGATATGGAAAGGAAAGAGTTTCCAAAAAGTTTGGGAGCAATCAAGAAAATATAGGTGGCACTTTCTTCCCAAAGTGCCACTCTTGACAGAATTGAAGAATGAATATTGATGAATTATTTTTGAACTGGTCTAGGAAATATTTGGACATATTTGGGGCATATATGATCCAAAAAAAATTATGAGAATTATTTGGGAATTTTGTGGAAGGCAAAAATATAGGTTGCTTCACAACCTAGCTCAGACAGGGTTATTCCTTTCATAGAAAAAAGAATACTCCTGAGAAAAAGAATGGGGGAGATGGGCTAGAATGAAAAATGACATGATCTTGGGAAATATCTGAGAATGATGAGCCACCTGAGTGAAGAAGAAAGGGTGATCTCCCAGGTTTCAAGTCCACGGAACTGCTCCAAAAATAAAAATCAGAGCAACACCAAATAAAATCAAAAGAAAAAGAAAAGGCCAAAAACCAAGGTGTTACAAACGTTGCCCCCTTAAAGAAATCTCGACCACGAGATTTGGTTGCTCTTGAACCAGTATGAATAGGACTTAAGGAAACCATTTCCAACTCGGGTATCCTTTTCCTTTGTTTACTATTCCCTCGAGAATTTCATATGATCTGCATACCTTGATCTAGTTGATTTGCTTCACCTTTCCCAAATTCTGACGAGTCTTTCCTTATGTGTCAAACCATATACTGACTTTGATTCTTTCATATCTGCTGGTGATATCCAAGGGATCTGAGCATAAATTTCCTTTGGTCATGAAAACTTTTTACTTATGCCATCAGGTTGCCCAAACAAATGCATGTCTTCCAGGTTCAAATAATATTGATGCAACATCCTATTTTTTGGCCCTTTCTTTTTCTTTTGGTTTTCTGAGGTTTTTGCCTGAGTTTTCTTTTTTCGTGGCTTTGTGGTCTGGAAACTGAAGAAGATGCCTTCTTCTTTCCTTCCAGAGTGGCTTGTCATCCCCCAAATCCTTCCCTAGACCTTTCCATTTCCACCTTGGAACTAATCCCAATATTCTTTTCATTGGGAATATTCCTTTTCTATTAAAGGAATTATCCTTTTTGCCCTTAGGTTGTGAAGCTACCTATATTTCCATCACTCCTAAAATTCCCAAATAATTCTCATAAATTTTTTGGGTCATATCTTCCTCAAATATGGGAAAATATTTCATTTTCCATGTTTATGATCATCCTCAAATAATTCATTTCCTATTCTGCCCTAAATAGCACATTGTGAAGAAAGTGCTATTTTCCTTTGCCCAATTGACCTCAAACTCCTTGCGCACCTTTTCCTGTTCATATCATTTCCACATGCCAAAATGCAACCTCATTTGCCTACTAGTCATTTAATTATGATTTTCCAAAGTTTCTGTCCAGAAATAAACTTTGTGAAGGAGGTACAAGCTAGGCATATAAAAATGAGTTGCCATTTTGAATGATCCTTCATATCATCATATCATAGCCCTCCACCAAAGTTGAGCTCATGTAATACCTCCATGTGAGCACAACTTCAAATCTTTGATTCTGTCCAAAATTGCAGTTTGTGAAGAAAGTGAATTTTATCTTGCTCCATTATGGCTGCAAATTTTTCTAGGACTTATCCTATATATATAACCTATCTCCACCCAATTTGGGCATAATACATCTAGCAATTTTCTCTCTAGAATTTTTGCAAGTTCTGGTCAGTGGGGATGTTTGTGAAGGAAGTACCATTTTGGTTTATCCAAATGGTATGAAACCTTTTTCTGCATCTTGATATGATCAAATAATTGTGCCTTGCCCAAGTTGAGCTTAAGTTGACCCTCCGTGTGAGTGCATCATTCAAATCCCCATTTCTGGCCATTATGGCACTTTCTACAGAAACCCTCTTCTAGACTCCTCCATTTGGGCTGATACTTGGTCATCACGGTGCTCCTTGAGTGTGATCAAGCCATGCCAAAGCTCAGCCGCAGCCTCTTTCTGTGTTTGTCTCCCCGCAGCACAAACACCTTGCTGTTCATGTCTCCTGGATCCTTCTGCCAATCACTTCTTTGCCCCTAGACCGACTTGTTTCTTTGTTTAGACTTAGGGCACTAAGGTAAATTCATTAGACATGGACGGTTCGGCCAGAACACGCCGCATGCACCAGCTTATGCGGTGACCACCGCCCTGGCATGCATTAAACGCGTTTTGTCAAGACCTCGGCGCTGTGCTCGTCCGTTCCTTCGTCGTCTCAACAACCAGCCATGTCTAGTAGCTTCCTCGTGATCTACTGCGTCGCCCTGTGCCCTTGCCCCCTCCGTCTTATTCTCCGAGAGCCATCGCCCTCGCCGAGCAGTGCGCTCCCATGACCGCGTCGTCTTCCTCCTCCGTGTCTTCTTTCTCCCCTTGTCCCCGAGCTCTGCCTCGTCTCCGTGACCATCTGCTGCTTGTCCGCTTCCCCCTCGTCGTGTTCCCGCGCCTCCCTGTGACTTCTACGGCCGGCAGAGAGTTGGCCGGATCCCCGCGGCGACACCCGAGCCCAACCGCCTCGCCCCGCCTATAAGTAGCTCACCCCACGGCCTCCCGAGCACTCCAAGCTCCTCCTCGTCCTCTCAGAAGCCTCCCCGTCCTCTCCCCGGAGCTCGACAGCCCCTCCTCACCGCCCTCTGTTGCCATGGCCGCCGCCTCCCCTCGCTCAAATTTGGGCAAGCCCGAGCCCTCCTCTTCCCCTAGACACCACCAGTAGACCCCACCACTCCGGCGATCCTCCCCGCGCCCGCTCCCTCTCGCCGGAGGCCCTGTTGCTGTCGTCCCCAAGATCGGCCACCGCCCTGCTTTCGGTTGCCGTGCAACGCCACCATCCTGGCCCTTCCCCGGTGATCATTTTCCTCCTGGATGGGTGCGGCTCCTCCTCCCGAGCACTCCGGTAGGCTGAGCTCCACCGGAGGTGGCCGGAGTCGCCGGGCCGAGCGCCGGCGTCGCGCTCCTCCCTCTGCTCCTCGGGCGAGCAAGAGGAGGAGTACGACGACCCGTCCAGCTGGCCAGGCGGGCCCCGTGCCTTTCCCCGACCCCACCAGTCAGCCCCTCCGCCCGTTGACTTGGACCCGCTGAGGTGTATAAATGGAAGCGTAGTTTGCGCTTTACGTTTCCTCAATGCAAAAGCGTATTTTTTCTGTTTGTGCTTTTTATTTATTTTTCTGCCTAACAAACTAACGACCGTAACTTTTTGCTCGAGACTCCGATTAAGGTGAAACCAACACCCACGTCTTCGTCTCGTCGAGCCCGTTCTGTTTCCATCATTTTCACTATGGTTTGACATACTAGAAATGACCATTCTACCCTGGCCCCTAATTAGGCCCCTCCGAGAGAGAACCCTTTCCGGTGATTCTTTCCGCGGCTTCACCGCATATCTCCCCGGTGTTTTATTCATCCCCAGGCAAGCCACAATACCCACTTGCATGATAATCATGCAGTAGCCATGGCTTTCAACTTGAATCTTTATTAAATGTTTGCTTGTTTAAAATATGGTTATCGTTGTTCCGGTGATGTTTAAAGTTTCATGTTCACTTTCTTGCTATGTTGTTATGCACCTAGTTATCATGTACTAGTTGCTAGTATTTCTTTCATATGCTTATGCTTTCTAGCAGTACATATTGATGTTGGTGATGGTCTTCGGTGCATGACTGTTGTTTGTTCCGAGTGCCGTTGTTATGCATGTCCCGTTGCATCTAGTTGGTTAAATGCTTGCATGGTAGCCTTGTTGATATGTTCTTGCATGATATTTATTGTTGATGCTAGTAGTCCTGCTATGTTTTTGAGTAGTCTACTTGTGATGATCATGCTAGTCAGTATGCCATGCTCAGTCGGATACATGCTTTGTTGTTGTTGATATGTTAAGAAATAATGTTGCACATCCATGCTTATGTTGATATCATGTTCATGCATTGTAGTTACATCATGTTATTTTCATATGACTCAGCTTATTGCATTCAAGTTTAACCGGACTTAATTGAACTTGAACAACTATTGGCTGAGTCATGGTGCCACCATATCGAGCTGACAAGTTCAACCACACTTGCTGGTATGGGACGGTCCTAACTGGTTTATTGTCATGCCTCTCGTCGGTGCCTCCAACTAGGGAAGGTTATGGGCGCGCGCTAACTTGATCAGGTAGGCGGACATAAACCTTGTGGACCTGTTGTTGTTGTGTACCTGGGTTGTCCCCGTTTGGGACCGTTTTTGTTTTGCCACGACGGTGGCTGTTTTGCCTTTGGTAGGCTTGGTCACGCAGGACTGAACCCAATAAGGGGTGTTGGTCGGATTGGCTGGGAGAGTGTCATGTCAGTAGACCAATTTTGTTGGAACGTTGTTAGTCCACCCGAATGGGAGTGCGTGGACATGGGTTCTGTGGTGTGGTTACAGTGTGCTACCTCTGTAGAGTGTGTGTTAAATCTATCGATAGCCGTGCCCGCAGATAAGGGCCCAGTTCGGAGTAGGTCACACTATGGGTCAACAGTAATAATAATGATGTGCTTAATAACAACCCCAGTTCGATGATGAAAGATGTTGGATGTGATCGTGAGAGGATAACCGTGGTATCGAGGATACCGAGTTGTTGGATACTTGTTATGTTATGCGAGAATCACGGGTAAAGGTCAAGCTCTTTGTGGTCATGTATTGATTACTACGATATTGTTTATACCAAGCTTGATTGGATCCTAAGATGATCGTGTGATGTCCGATGATGGTAAGTGATGCATGTGATGGTTACGAGGTAACCCGAGCAGAGTAAGTTGGTGCATGATAGTGTCACCATGTTGCATGTTACTATCATCATGTTTATATGTTCATGCCATGCTCATATTGTGCTAGCGCTATCATGTTGTTCATGCCATGTTGTTCTGTTAATATCATGTTAATTCTTGCTAACCTGTAATGGCCATGATGTTGTTTGTCTTGAATGCTTCTAGTTATTGTGAGCTTGCAAGTACATTCAACGTACTGACCTGGCGCGTCATGCCAGCTTGTAGGTCATGCCGGATTTGATTGCTTGTTTGACATGGATTCTTTGTTTGCGAGCTAGGATACACGTTCCAGCCAGAGTCCCTGCGGAGTGGAGTTCACCACCGTTGTCGTTGTTCCGCTGCTTGAGTTATTCCGCTGCTTCGAGTTGTTCTGCTGCTTTTATAGAGCAACAGTGGCAAGCGTAGTGTCGCCATGCCGATGTATCCCTTGTACCCTAATAGATTGTAATAAAGAGCTGGTTTGTTCTATGCTAAGCAGTGCAGTATTCCAGAAGACCTCCTTGATCTCTGGACTAGAATACGGGGCGTTCCAATTTCTGTGAGCTGGGGTGCCACGGGCTTGGTATCAAAGCTGGTCTGGCTGTAGGACGCCCTAGCCCGCGCGAACGTTAGAATGCGGTAGTATAGAGCCCAGTTGGTTTGTTGCACTTGATTGCTGCATTTTCTTGTTGCATAGCATGCATATAGACTCGTTATCTTGTCACTAATGGTTTATCTTATGAGTGTAGGTGGTATCGGTTTCGATCCACTACCTGCACCCACCTTCTTAGCATGCCTGCTTTTCGGTGTTTGGCGTCATCTCTGTCCCAGCAGAGTGATGCCCTGGTGCCTCGTGTTCCAGACACCATTTGCAGGAGTCACTACTGGAATCAGCTACTTCGCCATCTGCCAGCTCTATGCCATCAGCTACCGAAAAGCAGACGACAACGAAACGGCAGACGACAAAAGAGTCCTTTGCCATCGGACATTTCTTTGACGTCCGCTGGCTGACGGCAAAGAATCTTTGCCATCCGCTGGCTGACGGCAAAGAATCTTTGCCGTCCGCTGGCTGACGGCAAAGAATCTTTGTCGCCCGCTGGTTGGCGGCAAAGAGGGAGGTGGCACCCACTAACGAAAACACTTAACGTCTCCTCCCTCTTCGCCATCCGCAGCGGACGGCAAAGATACAAAAAAGTGGACGGCAAAAACTGGACCTAACTAACCTAACTAGCCGAGCCCCCCTGCCCGTTACTCTCTCTGTTCTCCCTCTCTCCTCCCCGACGCCCACATCCACCCACCGCGCCGCCCCCGCCCCCGCCCCCGCCACCCTGCGCCGCCCCCGCCCCCGCTGCCCGGCGCCGCCCCCGTCACCGCCCCATCCCCCACCCGCCGACGCCCCACCATCCCGCTGCCCCGGCACCTCACCGCCCGGCGCCGCCCCCGCCATCGCCCCCTCCCCCACACGCCAACGCCCCACCATCCCGCCGCCCGGCGCCGCCCCGCCATCGCCCCTGTCCCCGCCTCCCGGCCGTCCCACTGGCCCGGAGCCCCACCGCCCCCACCCGGCCACCACCCCGGCGCCAGCGTCGCCCCTGGCTCCGGTGAGTATTTTTTTCTATTTTTTTGTTGTTTAATTGTTGTTTAATTTTTAGTGTTAGTATTAGTGTTAGATTTAGTGTTAGAAAAGAAGAAGATTTAGTGTTGGTGTTAGAAAAAAGAATATGTAGAAGAAAATAAGAAGAAGAAGAAGAAGAAAATAAGTAGAAGTAGAAGAAGAAGAAAAGAAGAAAAGAAAAAAAGTAAAAGAAGTAGAAAAAAGATGAAAAAGAAGAAGAAGGAAGGAAGTAGAAGGAGTAGAAGAAGAAGAAAAGAAGAAAAGAAAGAAAGAAAAGAAGTGATATACATATTTTTCTTTTTTTGCTGTTTAATTGCTGTTTAATTGTTAGTGTTAGTGTTAGATTTAGTGTTAGAAAAGAAGTAGAAGTAGAAGAAGAAGAAAAGAAGAAAAGAAAAGAAGTAATAGAAGTAGAAAAAATATGAAAAAGAAGAAGAAGAAAAGAAGTAGAAGAAGTAGAACAAGAAGAAAAGAAGTGATATACATACATTTTTTTGCTGTTTAATTGCGGTTTAATTGTTAGTTTTAGTGTTAGTGTTAGATTTAGTGTTAGAAAAGAAGAAGATTTAGTGTTAGTGTTAGAAAAAAGAATATATATGTAGAAGAAAAGAAGAAGAAGAAAAGAAGTAGAAGAAGAAGAAGAAGAAGAAAAGAACAAAAGAAAACAAGTAGAAAAAAGATGAAAAAGAAGAAGAAGAAAAGAAGTAGAAGAAGTAGAAGAAGAAGAAAAGAAGAAAAGAAAAGAAGTGATATACATATTATTATTCATGTCGATATTTTTTTATGTTGTACTAATTTCGTTTACTCTTTGTCATGGCAGGTGTTGAAAGATGGTGGGCGCTGGTCGGGAGCGCTCCGAGGACCCTTCTTCATCGGCACGTGGTACGAGGTCTTCCATTCCACACGCACCTCTCCGCCGAGCATTGCTGGACAGTATGGCGACACCGCCGGGCCCTTCTTCGTCGACCGCGGTGCCGAGCAGGGGACGAGGTAAGAAGAAGAGAGGAGCTGGAGCACGTGGTCGTGGGAGAGGAGGTAGGGTGACTGCGAGGGCGCCTTCCTCGGCGCCACCCCCAGCTATTTCACCCAAGCACGTGACTGCTAGGGTGGACTCGTCCGAGGAGGAGGCTACACGGACTCCGGTCCACGAGCCTCCGGTCCACGGGTCTTCGGCCCATGAGCCTCGGGTTGACGGGCCTTCAGGCCACGAGAGTTCGGCCCACGAGACCTCAGAGGAACACACGTTTGGATGGGGTACCTGGCCGGATCAGCCTGAGGGACCGAGTGGCTATGCTGATGATGGCGGGGAGCCGACTGATATTGAGGAGGAGGGGGGCACCGTCTACCAGCGTGGTTGTACACGGCTCCCGGACGTGCCGGCGACCCGCGAGCAGAGGTGGTTGATTTTTCCTGATGGGGAGAGGTAAGTGCATTTAATCTTTTTGTACCCTTCTGCATTCACGTTTCTTCAAATATCTAATGTGTTGGCCTTGTCATGCTGTAGGGGTTGGGACCACCATCATAGTGTCCGTCGGCCCAACTTCGTCCTTGGAGTTCTTTGTCAGCAAAACTTCCCGGGGTTTGTCACGTTGCCTGGTGAGGGTCGGCTTCCAGAGCTTGGATTGAGTTGGGAGCACTACTTGGCTGCCTCGGCCCCGCCGGGTGAGATTATCGACGGTGTCTTGTGCAAGACGAGGGCAGACGTTGTGATTAGAAAGTTCTGGGTAATTTCTCCTTTACACAATTAAAAATCTTCAACTAGCTAGTTATTAATTGTACTAATCAATGTTGTCTCATTTGATTGCAGACATTCTACAGGTGTGAGGAGGTATACGAGGAGGAGGCGGCAAATGTTATCGATAACGTCTGCAAGCGCCTACTACAGAACTTACGGCACGAGGCTCGGGTGCAGGCTGTTCGAGACTACTACGCCGCGCGTGGTATCAAGAAGACCAAGCCGGCGTGCCGCGAGAAGTTCTTGAGTAAGGAGGAGTACATGAAGGTAATTCTTAAGGCCTTATACTTTACTTCCTTCATTTAGTAATTCATAGATGTAGCGCTCAAGTTTCTATTTCCTAACTTAGGCCCCTTCGAGATGGTGTGCGGATCGGATGGATTGTTGGGAGGTGTTGGTCAATGAGTGGTGCTCAAAATAATGGCGAGCCCTCCACAACGAGGCCAAGGAGAAACGTGCCCAAATGGAAGGTGTGCCACACCATCAAGGCAGCTCCAACTTATATCAGTACGGGCGGAACTGGGTATGTGGTTTGCTTCATGATTCATGCAATTCGTTCGTCATGCTAGCTTTCAGCCCTTTAATTACTAATTTACTTTGTTTCTCTCTTTCAGACACGCTACAATAAGGCGGATAAGGTGCCAGAGGTGTACGACCTGTATGCCATGGCCCACACTGGCTCTTACAAGAAAGTCAAGGCATTCTCTGCGTCTGACCTCGATGATCCAAAAAACTTCACCAACATCTCCTCCCATGACAAGCTCGTGAAATATAGAGACGAGGGGAAGGCAAGGAAAGGGGAGGGCTTTAACCCGAGCCAGGGTCCCATTGATACCGAGCTGCTGATGATATATGGTGGCGGGAGGTCTCATGGCTCCATAGCCATGGGAGATGGACTTATTCGTGGTCCTAGCACTCTCCCGAAGATCAAGGCGCGCCAGTCGAGCTCCGCTCCTGAGATAAGGCCTCGTGAACGGCCAGTCCAACTCGCCTTCAAGGTTAGTTATACGTACTCAGCTATCTCTCTCCATTACATTGTGTGCGCTTCCATCAATGATTACAAATTGTAACGAGTAGTGGTGTTGTAGGCTACTATACAAAGTGAGAGAGATAGAACGGAGAAACTTCTGGCGGAGGCGGCGGAGAGGCATAGAGAGTTGGAGGAGAGGACGACAAAGATGTTTGAGGAGGAGAGGCCGCGGAATGACATGCAGGCAAGGCCCATGTACGAGCTCCTTGTGGTAAGTTTTTTCTACACATTAGCCAAAACATTCATGTAGTGTTTGTCTCATTACTAACTAGTATGACTGAGTCGTCAAAACCAAATGTGTAGTCTGTGTGCGAGAAGTCCGGTCAGACCGCTCCGCCGATGCCAGTGATTGCTCCTGGGACCACGTTGAGTTTAATTTTAATGGACATTACTTGGTAGTCTTAACATTTGAGTGTCATCATGCTAATGAGACATTGGAAATGATCTTTGGTGCGACATAACTCCAGACAAGCATCGCACGATCCTTCTCCAACTACCAGCACGAGCCACCCCGCTGCAACACCTCCATGATCACAGTAAGTGTCTCTAGTGTTTTGCTTAACAAATGCATAAAGACCTACACTTAGCTTTATTTCCTCCAATATGCTTACCATAATGACTTAGAGTTAGCTTCTTTTCCTCCAAAATGACTTAATAAGCTTACTAACCTCCAAAACCATCCATTTTACCTATGTTAGCTCTAAAACGATATGTACTAAGCTTACTTGTGTAAAAAAATGGCATAATTAGCTTAGTTAGCTCATAAACGATCCCATTTTACTTAAGTTAGCTCTAAAATGACCCATTTTACCTTACTTAGCTGATAAATGATCCATTTTACCCAGGTTAGTTCTAAAATGACCTATTTTAACTAGATTAGCTCTTAAATGATCCATTTTACCTACGTTAGCTCTAAAATGACCCATTTTACCTAGGTTAGCTCCAAAATGACCCATCTTACCTAGGTTAGCTCTAAAATGATGCATTTTACCCAAGTTGGCTCTAAAATGACCCATTTTACCTAGATTAGCTCATAAACGATCCATTTCACTTAGGTTAGCTCCAAAATGACCCATCTTACCTAGGATAGCTCCAAAATGACCCGTCACACCTAGGTTAGCTCTAAAATGATGCTTTTTACTAAGTTAGCTCATAAACAAACCATTTCAACTAAGTTAGCTCATAAACGATCCATTTCACCGAAGTTAGCTCAAAAACGATCCATTTCACCGAAGTTAGCTAAAAAACGATCCATTTCACCTAAATTAGCTCTTAAATGATCCATTTCACCTTAGTTAGCTCAAAAATGATCCATTTCACCTTATTTAGCTAAAAAACGATCGATTTCACCTTACTTACCTCATAAACGACCCATTTCAGCTAAGTTAGCTCATAAATGATCCATTTCACCTAAGTTAGCTAAAAACGATCCATTTCAACTTAGTTAGCCCAAAAATGATCCATTTCACCTTAGTTAGCTCATAAACGACCCATTTCAACTAAGTTAGCTCATGGATGATCCATTTCACCTTAGTTAGCTCATAAACGACCCATTTCAACTTAGTTAGCTCATATATGATCCATTTCACCTAAGTTAGCTCATATATGATCCATTTCACCTAAGTTAGCTCATAAATGACATATACTTCTCGTTCTAGTCTTCTTGTTCTAGTCTTCTTCTTCTAGTCACCTATTTCTAACTTTCTTATTTGCCATTTTGCAGATTTCATTCACTTCATGGAAGCTAGCTTGCTATGATGGAGTGCTTGTTTTTTCTTTGATGAAACTTTGCATTGTATCTAGCTTGCTATGATGGAGTGCTTGTTTTTTCTTTGATGAAACTTTGCATCATATCTAGCTTGCTATGATGGAACTTGTTATCTTGATGAAACTTTGCATTGTAATATGTATATGGATGGAACAATGTGTATGGATGGAACTTGCTTATGTATGAATGGATGAAACTTAATTATGTGCTGGATATGTGATATGTTTGCTGTTAAATAGCCCTGTGAAATATATCTATATATATCATATATATTTGCTGTGAAAATTGTTGGATTAAAAAAAACAAAAAAAGCCAATATACAGGCTCTTTGCCGTCTGCCGTGGACGACAAAGAAGACATGTGGCAGCCATGTGCAAAACCACAACACGCGTATCACCACAATATTCATGCATGCATATGTTTATAACACTATGATCTCCTATTCAAATATATGAATCCACTTTCATATCAAATTATGATATTTGTTCGTCTCTTACACCCACACAATCATGTAACCTTTGTAGCTACCACTAACTTTCTCTCGTGCATGCACATGCCCTCCTCGCCCTCCCCCTCCCTCGGCATTCTATCCATCGTGCACATTCATTTTATTTTTTTAGGTCGTTGAGGGAGTCCTGGATTAAGGGGTCCTCGAATGGCCGGACTATGTGACATGGGCCGGACTATTGGGCTATGAAGATACAAGACAGAAGACTTCGTCCCATGTCCGGATGGGACTCTCCTTGGCGTGGAAGGAAAGCTTGACATTCGGATATGTAGATTCCTTTTCTCTGTAACCGACTTTGTACAACCCTAGCCCCCTCTGGTGTCTATATAAACCGGAGGGCTTAGTCCATGGGGGCAATCATAATCACATAGGATAGACTTCTAGGGTATTACCTCCATAGAGAGGGCCCGAACCTAGGTAAACATCATGTCACCCGCCTCTTGTTATCATCAGCCTTAGACGCGTAGTTCGGGACCCCCTACCCGAGATCCGCAACGCTTTGACACCAACATTGGTGCTTTCATTCAGAGTTCCGTTGTGACGTCGAAGATAGGATTGATGGCTCCGTTAGTCATCTACAACAATGCAGTCCAGGGGGAGATTTTTCTTCCCAGATAGATCTTCGTATTCGGCGGCTTCGCACTGCAGGCCAACTCGCTTGGTCATCTAGAGCAGATCGACAGCTACGCCCCTGGCCATCAGGTCAGGTTTGGAAGCTTGAACTATGTGGCCGATATCTGCAGAGGCTTGATCTTCGACGGATTCGATCCCATGAGGCTGTTCCCTGCCACCACGATGAACATGACCTAGATCTATCATCGGACCGTACTCAGGAGATAGCGCCAGTAACTGCTCTGGTTTTAGATCCGGAGCAGATTGCGCCGTCCGAGGACGGGAAGCTCAACCCCGCCATGGAAGCCGCAGACTCCGCGGTGTTAGAGCCGCACACAGATCCAACCTCGTGCGGGGTCTGTGTCGCCGGAACCTTAGATTTGTCTTCGGCCACAGGTTCCGAACCGCGTGCATCCGCGCCCATCAAACCAGATCAAGCGTCGATCTTGAGTTCAGCTCCGCGGACATCTTCCAGCACTCGCCTTTAGGCTATGTGCTAAACTCATTAAAAGCACTCTCCTTATCAGGAGACTCTCAGCCGAAGTATATCCGGCTTGAATTGGAAGCTGATGACGGAGAATTCCGTTTCCCACCCACCACCCACTTTATAGCCACTATCGAAGACTTAACCGACATGCTCGACTACGGCTCCGAAGGCATCGACAGTATGGACGACGATGCCGGAGAGGATCAGGCGCAAAAACCACCACTTACAGGGCGCTGGACAGCCACCTCCTCATACGATGTATATATGGTGGACACACTTAAAGAGAAGGAGACCGACGGCGATAACGATAAACATGTCGATGAACCTCCCAAACATCGGCATCAGAAGTGCCGATCTCGATCTAGCAAAGGGAAAGATAGCAACATTGTCACCGACGATGGTGATAATCCGGACCAAGCCGAGGACCCCGCAGATCCAGTGATGGATCAGGACGAGCGAGAGGGCGGCTAACACAGTCCGGGGTCGTTGTCTGACCACAGCGATGCCAAGGATAGCAACTATCAACCTGTCTCCGAAGAGGAGGTCAGCCTGGGCGACGACGATTTCGTCGTCCCAGAAGAACCCTTAGAACAAGAGCGCCTCCATCAAAGGCTTATCGCCACCGCAAGGAGCCTAAAGAAGCAGAAGCAACGGCTCAAAGCCGCATAGGATACGCTCAATGATAGATGGAACGATGTGCTAGATGCTGAGGAAAAATATGGCTCTAATCGCCAAACAAAGGGCTATCCTAAGCGTAAACTGCTACCCAAATTCGACGACAAGGCTATTGCGCCCATACCGCCGAAAAACAATATCGCCGACAAGCTGGACCGACCACCTCGTGGAAGAGACAGAGTGGCTAGCAATGGCGTGCACAAACCCACACCCCCTCCCTGTAAGGGAAGGGGGGCCGCGGTTCAGGACCAAAAACATGATCTGCGTGAGGACCTGAACAAAAAAGGCGGCAAGACCAGATCCATCTACGGATGTCGGGACTGTGGTTATCAGGCCAAATATGATGGTCATATACCAATTCGGAGCCGATACCGAACTTTATAACCGTCAGACCTACGCCACGATATAACCAAATACAGGGGTGCCGCACACCCCCTATGCTTCACTGATCAGGTGCTGGATCACGAATTTCCAGAAGGGTTTAAACCCGTAAATATCGAAGCATATGATGGAACGACGGATCCTGCTGTCTGGATAGAAGACTTTATTCTTCACATCCACATGGCTCGCGGAGATGATCTCCATGCCATCAAATACTTACCCCTCAAGCTGAAAGGACCAGCTCGGCACTGGCTGAAAAGCCTCCCAAAAAACTCCATTGGAAGCTAGGAAGAACTTGAGGATGCTTTTCGGGCCAATTTTCAAGGGACCTATGTCCGGCCCCAGGATGCTGACGATTTAAGTCACATAATCCAGCAACCCGGGGAATCAGCCTGTAAACTTTGGAATTAGTTTCTCACTAAGAAGAACCAAATTGTCGATTGTCCGGACGCCGAAGCCTTAGCAGCCTTCAAGCATAGTGTCCGAGACGAATGGCTAGCTAGACACCTCAGCCAAGAAAAGCCAAGGACAATGGCAGCCCTAACTACACTCATGACCCGTATTTACGCGGGCGAGGATAGCTGGTTAGCCCGTAGCAGCACCAGCGAGCCTGGCACATCCGAAGTCAGGGATGACAATGGAAAGCCACGACATAACAAAAGTAAACATCGAAACAATGCTGGAAGCCCTGATGATATAGGAGTAAACGCCGGATTGAGTGGCTCCAGACCCGGTCAGCGGAAGAAGCCATTCAAAGGCAACAAAGATGGTCCATGCAGCCTGGACAAAATATTAGACAGGCCCTGCCAGATCCATGGCAGCCCCGCTAAACCTGCGAACCATACCAACCGCAGTTATTGGGTCTTCAAGCAGGCCGGTAAGCTCACCGTCGAACACAAGGGGAAGGGACCTCAGAGCGAAGACGGGGATGAATCTCGCCAGCCGAACACGGGGGACAGAAGAAATTGCCATCGGAGGTCAAAACAGTGAACATGATCTATGTCACTCACATCCCAAAGAAGGAGCACAAACGCGCACTCCGAGAGGTCTATGTTGTTGAGCCTGTCGCCCCCAAATTCAACCCATGGTCGGCCTGTTCGATCACCTTTGATCGCAGGGATCATCCGACTAGTATCCGTCACGGGGGTTCGGCTGCCCTAGTGCTCGATCAAGTAATCGACGGATACCATCTCACTCGAGTCCTCATGGACGACGGTAGCTGTCTAAATCTGATATATCAGGACACTGTCCGCAAGGTGGGGATAGACCCGTCAAGAGTCAAGCCAAGCAGCACGACCTTTAAAGGAGTTATACCGGGTGTAGAAGCCCGTTGCACGGGCTCTTTAACATTGGAGGTCGTCTTCGGCTCTCCCGATAATTTTCGAAGCGAAGAGCTAATCTTCAACATAGCTCCATTCCGAAGCGGCTATCATGCACTACTCGGAAGAACGGCCTTCGCCCGCTTTAATGCAGTCCTGCATTATGCTTATTTAAAGCTCAAAATGCTCGGACCATGTGGCGTCATTACGGTCAATGAAAATATGGAGCGCTCTCTTCGTACTCAGGAGGACACTGCGGCCCTAGCAGCCGAAGTCCAAAACGGCCCATTCAAGTCGAAGAGCTCATCCGTCATTAAGACCGCGGACACAGCTAAACGTGTCCAGCGTACGCCTCAATGCGGTAGCTCAGATAAACCTAAGCTCGATTAGCAGTTACGCCCCCATCGACTGCCCCGTAAGGTGATAGCATATGTGCCTCGCGTACACAAGCATACCCTTAAAATTCCTTGGGCGGTGTTGGGGGCACACTGCATACAAACAGTTCATAGTTCGGCTTGACCCTATTCGGACTCTAACGTTATCTTTCAAAGTTCATTAAATGAACCAACTTTGTTTATGGCCATACTAGATTCCTTTTTCCAGGTGTTTTTCTCTTTTTTACAGATGGACATCACACTCCCCCCTTCAAGGACACATCACAAAGGAGAAAACCTCACAGACGTGCAGCAGGGCCCCACACTAAGGTTTCTTTTTAGATTAAGACCCTGTGTAAACCTTTTATCTCTTTTTGTTTTATACTTTTTTGGCATGCAAAATGTCCAACGAAGCTATCGGCATTATCTGTATGTACACGGCTTACCGTACTAGAAAGGGATATTATAGAAATAGCTTGGTTCATATTGTGTTTGGAGTTTTCATCTCTCACCACCTACGTTCTCTCCCTATGTCAGATTGCCACACGTGCCTTGACACCAGGGTCCATTACCAGGGGCTGTATTCGGCCTGGTATACTTTGAAAAGTCCAAACACCTATAGGGAGTGTTCGGCGTCATAAGTTTGCCTTATATGCATCAGCTCCGAATCATGTCTTTGGTTAATAGTTGGGTTGCCCGGTTCCTGTGCTTACTACCTTACGTTCCGCTCTATCGGCTAGGGTAGTAAAGGGAGAACTACTGCGATTGTGTCCTGGTTCGTCCGGATGAGCACCTCAGTAGAGAAAGCCAAAAACTGACTGTCATGATGCGGCGAGAGCTGGTCAACCACTCCATGACTCACTGGGATCTTCGTGATTCCTTCCGTATTACACGAAGGACCATTCTTTTGGTCATGTATGGCAACACATCGTATCCGGATAACAGCGTACATACCAAGGGCTATATCATAGACCGACCGTCAAACTCCTATGGCTAAGTGAAAGTGTTAAAGCCCTATAGTCAGACTGCTTGGTTCGCCGCATTGACACCTCGTTAATGGACCAAGACATTAGGTCAAGAGTGATCAAGTGCTTTTCCGAACACCCCCGCGTTATACATGAGGGGGCAGAAGCCGACGACTGACAAACTTTCAGATTATACAAAAAACGGCCGCACAGGTGGCACAAAAAACATTTTTCGGCAAAAGTATAAAAAAAACATAGCCTTAAATATATCATAATATTGTTTTTACAATTTTAGTACAGTTCACTCGAACATAATATCTTTCGAGCACTGACCCTCTATCAAGCGGGCACCCTTTAGGAAATATTCAAAATACTGTTCTGGCGTGTGATGGTCCTTGCCCTCGGGTAGGCCTTTTGCTGCAATGTCGGTGGCCTTCATCTTTGCCCAGTACGTCTTGACGCGGGCAAGGACCATCCGTGCACCTTCTATGCACGTTGACCACTTAACAGCGTCGATATGCGGCACTGCATCAACAAGTCGCAGCACCAAACCGAAATAACTATTCGGAATTGGTTCAGTCGGCCACAGCCGGACTACGATGTCTTCATGGCAGATCCAGATAGCTTGTGGAGCTCAGCCCACAGGGCCATCTGTTTGTGAAGCAACAATGGACGCTTTGGCATGCTGAATTACGACCAGAACAACTTTTCCGTCGCATGTCCTTCTTGCGCTTGGAAAAACTGCGTCGCATCGGCGTCACTCTTAGGCAAATCCAAAAATGTGTCTGGAGAACTCCACATCTGATTAAGCGGGGCATACTTCGGATCGCCGAATTTAGTGTGTAATAAGAAGGGCTTACCAGCTGCGATCTCCCCAGCTTGTCGGATCTCCTCCCGAGCCGCTCTAGACTCAGACCGTCCTTCTCTCGCCTCTCGTAAGGCCTTGTCAATATTAGCCGCTCTGGTTCTGTTATCTTTCTCAAGAAAGTTGCATTGTCTAGTGGCATCTTTTAATTGGAGTGCCATAGTGGATATTCTCTCCTCAAACTGGCGGTGAGTAGCCTGTTCGGCCTTAAATTCAGTAGCTACCTTTCCGGCAGCCGCATTGCTCATCCTGGCCTGCTCCTTGGCCCAGGCAAGCTCAGCCCGAAGGGTCTCCACTGCGGCGGCACTATCTGCAGTTATGCATATCTCAGTATACAATTCTCAGTGTCATGCTCATATCATAGTACTTGCATATACTGATTCCCCCAAAGACATACCTTGCGCATCGTCGAGCCGCCTGTTAATAAGCATGATGTCATCATCCGCCACATCAACTTTCTGCTTCAGATCTGCAATCTCTGTAGCTTGGGCGGTCGCCACAGATGTAATAGCCTATGTTTCAATTAGTCAGATCATTTCCCGGGCATATCTTTCTTGATCCTCTGATCGCCTCCCTTTGGACACCAACCAGAGTCTCAGAGGCTACTATCTATACACAGGCGCAGTTTGCATTTATAACACAATCAAAAATATTACATTACGTACCTCGAAGCCTCTTAGTAGGCTCGTAAAGGCTTCATTCAATACGCTTTTCGCGTACCGAACCCTCTCAACCACCGTACCCATCAAGGTACGATGTTCCTCTGAAACGGACACATGTCGCAATGTATCCATCAATGTATCCGGCACCTCCGGATCCGGGGCAGATCACGCTGTCCCCCGGAAATTGGATAGTCTGGGGCCTTTATTGTTGGTCCCCGTAGGGGCCGCACACTCCGGACCATGGACGGCCGAAGTGTCGCCTCCGGGCCCGGTCATCACTGTCCCTCCCGCTGCTTGCTGATCGGGAGAGATCCTCCGGGACGACACCTCGGCGTCGTCTCCCTTATCGGGCGGGGAGATCTGTGGAGGCGTCTCACTCTCCATCATCTCCGAAAGAAGATCCCTCGAGGAGGAGGACTATTGAGGAAGGCTGCATGTCGGACTGCAAACATATATTTTAAATGTTACCCTTATAACCAGGAAAGAACGGGATATGTTCAAAACACCCTTGTTCACTTACGACTCAGCTAAGGGCCTATCTTTACGGAGAGACTGCGTGTCAACGTTACCACCCGAACCATAACCCCCTCACAGGGATATCTTCCCCCGCTTAGAGGCCTTTATCTTCAAGTCTTCGGAGGCGGTCCTCTTCTTCCCATGAGGAGAAGGGATGTCAGTTTTTCCTTCCCTTCCATCCTCGGAAGAGAGAGTTTCAATGTCCCCGGACAAGGTGTCTGGTGTGCCTCTAGAATGGGGGCCACCTTGGGTCGTCTTGCTCTTCTCCTGGTCTTCACACGCTGGTACTTGATATGGTGCCGGAGCCAGCATCCTTGTTAACACCGGATCAGCTGAGTCTTCGGGAAGAGGAGCCGAACATCTAATTCTCTCTGCCTTCTTTATCCATCCCTGGCCCAATATGATTTTCTCAATATATTACGTGAAATTTGACTAAACTGTGTTTGGAAGTCGAATGCTTACCGAGGTATCTGGATGATTGCAGTCAAGGCCGATGTCTTTTGTAGTATCCGGCCACTGTTTTCGTGTCCCGAAGAATAATTTCCACATTCCTCTAAGCGTCGTGCCAGAGAAGTGCTGAAGGGTTCGTGGTCCTTCCGGATTGAACTCCCACATTCGGAGAGGCCGTCGCTGGCACGGTAGGACCCGATGGACTAGCATTACTTGGATTACGTTGATAAGACCGGTGTCCTTTTTGATGAGGCTCCGAATACGGATTTGCAGCGTCCACACATCATCAATGGATCCCCAGTCTAGCCCCTTGTTAATCCATGACCCAAGCTGTAACGGAGGGCCAGATCGGAACGCCGGTGTAGCCGCCCACCTGGTACCACGGGGTTCAGTGATACCACTCCCGCTGCCACAGGTCGGACGTTTCGATGAAGGAGCCCTTTGGCCAAGTAGTATTGGAAAGTTTGCTCACCGCAGCACAACCGCACTCCGCCTGTTTCCCGTTGACTACCTTCGCCTTCACATTGATGGTCTTGAGCCATAAGCCGAAGTGTGGGGGAATACGGAGGAAGGCCTCGCACACAATAATGAATGCTGAAACATGAAGAAAGGAGTCCGGAGCTAGATCGTGAAAATCTAGCCCATAATAGAAAAATGAGCCCTTGAACGAAGGGTTGAAGAGCGAACCCTAGCCCCCGGAGGAAGTGGGAGATGAATACTACCCTCTCGCTGGATCTGGGAGTAGGAATAACCTGCCCTTGAGCAGGAAGCTTGTGGAGGATTTTCGCAGTCTGGTATCTTGCCTCCCGAAGCTTCGCGATATCCTCCTCTATGACAGAGGAAGCCACCCACCAGCCTTGAGGGCTGGGTTCAGACATGACTGGAAAGCGCGAAGCCATTGGCTCGAACCTTGGGTGCTGGAACTCGAGGTGGGAGAGGTTGAGGAAAGTATTGGCGTAAAGGAAAAAGGATGAGTCTTCGCCCTTTTATAAAGGCGATGAATATCAAACGTCCCCTCCTAGGCCTTAAAACCTGCCTATTCCCAAGGAATCATGCCAACGGAACGGTTGGGTTACCCACGTCCATGTTGATGACAATCCCACAATAAGGGGACACGATCTCTGCTTTGACAAGACGTGCCAATAAAACCGCGTCTCGAAATATGAAGAGGTAGGCTAAAGAATGGTTCGAATAATGGCCGGGCAGCGACATGATGTCACGCTATAAAAAGTTGTCAGCAGATTGGACTCGTGAAATATTATACTCTATGGTCATGTGTGGAGTTTGTTTTGCAGAGCTGGACACGTTTCTTGTGTTCGCGGGCTGTTTTGAAGTATTCAGAGAAGGAACCCGCCTTGCAATGCCGAAGACAATCTGCTCGCTGGACACCTCGTCATTGAAGCCTGGTTCAGGGGCTACTGAGGGAGTCCTGAAACAAGGGGTCCTCGGACGGCCGGACTATGTGACATGGGCCGGACTATTGGGCTATGAAGATACAAGATAGAAGACTTCGTCCCGTGTCGGGATGAGACTCTCCTTCGCGTGGAAGGCAAGATTGGCGTTCAGATATGTAGATTCCTTTTCTCTATAACCTACTTTGTACAACCCTAGACTCCTCTGGTGTCTATATAAACCGGAGGGCTTAGTCCGTGGGGGCAATCATAATCACATAGGCTAGACTTCTAGGATTTTAGTCATTACGATCTCGTGGTGGATCAACTCTTGTAATACTCATATTCATCAATATCAATCAAGCAGGAAGTACGGTATTACCTCCATAGAGAGGGCCCGAACCTGGGTAAACATTGCGTCGCCCGCCTCCTGTTACCATCAGCCTTAGACGCACAGTTCGGGACCCCCTACCCGAGATCCGCCAGTTTTGAAACCGACAGTTGTTCTCCCAGAGTCTCCACAACTCCTTTCCGACACACACCAATCGATAAACCTCTCTAGCGATGTCTGCCTACAACATACACACGCACCTTCAATCTCCTCCTTTATGTGTCCTTGCCTTGTGTCTCTCATACGGTCCCACACACGTGTAAACTCTTGCCCCTATTTTCATCGATCTCACAACCGCACACTCCTCCCCCTATCTAGCTAGTAGCTGGGCCTCTCGCACCACCTCCTAGCTCCATTCTCTCTGTCTATCCGTCTCTCTGGGCCTTATTTGCCTCTAACAAATGGAAGTACACCGACAGATCTCCCACTATACATATAGCTAGCTAGGTCCTTATAACTCATTTTCCCCCATTCGTCGATCGATCTACCTCATTAGTTATGTCTCTTCCTTCCTCCGACAAACAACAATTGATCTACCAATCTAGTTAGGTTTGCTTACGAAACACATGGTTCCCCTTCATCATCCATGGATGCGTCCCAATAGAGCTATCATGCACAGGCACACACAGAAACACATCCCCACTCTTATTGATAATATTGCAGTTCCACCCTCAGTTTGTCTAGTAGGCCTCTCCCACCATCTTCGAGAAGCAACTCCATCACCCATCCAGCACTCTACCCCTCTCCCTCCCTCCCTCTCTCTCTCTCTCTGTCTCTCTCTCTCTCTCCCATCCTATTTCCCGTCCTTCAGTTATGTATGGATGTCGACCAATCTCCCTCAAGACATAGCTGGGTCTCTCCTTCTCAACACATATATGAGTCATTCTACCTCTATAGTTAGGCCTCTGCCTACCCCTCCCCCCACCCCCCTCACACACACACACACATCGATACATCGAGCGCTCTAGTCATGTCTCCCTCCCACACACAAACTTGACCTGTGCCCTCTAACGTTTCGGTAGGTCAGTCACCCTATATCTTTGACTTGCACACACACACAATTTTGATGGCTCTCTTCATCGATCTCGCACCCACCCACTTGATCCTCTCTTTGACTCTATCGATATCTATGACCCCTCCCTCTCTTCTGGTGGATCGCCCAAACATCTATATATGATATGGATAGGCCACCATTTCACACACATTGCATGCAAAATTTTGTTTGAGATGTCATCGACACATATTCCCAGAAATATAATCACGAAATCACCCCCCCCACCCCCACCCCAAAACAAAAAATACACACGAACGCACACGCCATCTGTCTAGGTTGGTATCTCTCTCACACACACCCACGTAGGTGGGGGACGTGCACGAAGAGAAGAGATGCACGCATGGCGCACGTACTCCTGTGTCTTTCCCAACCACACCCGCGCGGGTACACGGTGGAGCTCATTTCTATATGAAAAGACAGCTCACGTGGTAATTTGACAGGTGTACTAGTTGTCCACTTGATGGAGGGAGGATTGTCTAACACGGGCGAACAAAAAAATTGCGACTTGATGCGTTATGTTAAAAAAGAGGCAAACCATGTGGGGCCTACCTTAGAGGCAAGGCTCTATACTCTAGAGTACTTTTGATGTGTCCCGTCAACTCACAGAACGAGGAGAAGCTTGCTTAGTACGCCATCTCCCCCGCCCACGGGCGCGGTGGCTCGCAGGATGAGGTGAAGCTTGCTTACTAGTACTCCTAGGGTTGTACGCCTTACGCCCGCTCCCTCGCCCACGCGCGCGGTGGCTCGCGGGACAAGGAGAAAATTTTACTACTCCCTCCATTTACTCCTCATCCCTACCTTGGTTAGAGAGATTATCATATTGTTTGGAATATATATGTCCTTTAGTAGATTTCAATATGAACTACTAGTACATACTCCAAACTCTGATGTATATAGACGTATTTTAGAGTGTACATTCACTCATTTTGGTCCGTATGTAGTCCATATTGAAACGGACGTAATAGTACGCACTCTCCCTCGCCCCTCGACCCTCGCCCACATGGTGGACGTGCGGCAATTCAGTCGGTCTCATATAGCCAGAATGATATATAATGCAGTACCATTATTGCTCGACTTCCCGAAGAGGCGAAGAGCCAATCGCAAGGTTAATATTTTGGAGATGCCAAGCGCAAGGTTTATAGGAGAACGAGTACTAGGTGCCGCATCATTTATAAATAAACTTTTTTTCTTCAGTGCCACGTACGCAATATAATAGGTTCATATGGAGAGAAAAGGAAACCGCTCCACTATACATAGTCAGGACGGCCAGCCTACACGCTTGCTTGCTAGGGTTGCTCTCTTCACACTCTCGCACAAAATAACTGTGGCCACATCTCTAACATCCCGACGGATCACGTCCGCCGGGGGAAGGGGTGGATGCTTAGTGTGGATGCGGTCCCCGTCGCCGAGCGACGAAAACCCACTGTCGGCACATCCCGATCAGGGGTCCCCGCCGTTCTCTCTCACAAAGCCGGTGAGGTTGCCTTCGTCCCTTGCTCACTGCCGCGACGTGGGAAGTTGTCATCTCCCGCCGCCCTCCTCAAGGTTGAGCTACGTCCCGACATCCCTCAAGTACAACTCCCTTTACAACCGGCTTGCACCACTGCTCCAGCTGCCCACATCACTCCATGTGGATATTTCTCTACTTCTTTGCCCCGCACATACCTCTACTGGCTTCTATGTACTGTATTTGTGATGATTTTATGTCTCATCAACTATTCCCAGTAATCTTGTTCTAATCGCGCTTCTTTAATTTCTTTCCCACAGGGATGCTCATCACGATTTTGGTGAAACTGCACAAAATGATCCGATGGTCAAAGGGTTGCAAACTTCATTTCTTGGGAAGCTCGAACGTTGCCAGCAAATTAAAGCCTGCTTAGGGTTTACGGTTCAAGGACTAGGTACTGCATGCATCGTTTTTTTCTTTAGCTGCATCTGTTCCAAAATAAATGTCAACTTTAGTAGTAGTACAGCTTTGTACTAAAGTTTGCATAAAGTTGAGACACTTATTTTGGAATGGAGGAGTACGTATTTGCTATGATCTGTCAATCATTGAGATGCAATAGCATGCATGTTAGT
The DNA here is from genome assembly GCA_963921465.1 of Triticum timopheevii. Taxonomy (NCBI): domain Eukaryota; kingdom Viridiplantae; phylum Streptophyta; class Magnoliopsida; order Poales; family Poaceae; genus Triticum; species Triticum timopheevii. The sequence continues at coordinate 42,686,218 of OY997271.1, forward strand.
ATCCTTTGTATTTTATGAAATGTTGCAATGGGCAACCTTGGACGCAAGATACATGTAACAGAAGCTGGAAGCTTCATAGCATTGTACAAATTTATCCCGCTGATAAATTACAGTACGTACTATACTAGTACTTCCTCCTTTCCTAAATATAAGTCTTTGTAGAGATTTCACCATGAACCACATACAGATGTATATAGATGCATTTTAAGTGTAGATTCATTCATTTTGTTCCATATGTAGTCCACCTAGTGGAATCTCTACAAAGACTTATATTTAGGAACAGAGGGAGTACTATGTAAAGAGTTAGGTGTCGCACGGTGTCCAGAAAATATGGTGATAGTGTGAGGTGGGCCATGTAATCATTGAGCCTGCGTGTTTTCACTGCTCTTGCACTCATCCGCTATAAGAATGGAGAAAATTGTGATCTAGTAGTACCTCCTTTCATTGAAAGCATGGTACATCCAGCAGTCCTACCACCTCAGTAATAATGACCAATGAGCCGTCAAATCACATAGACCAAGCAGTAAGTTGGACGGATGAAGCAACCATCACTCTTGAATCCGCTTCTCCCTTCAATGCAGGCGCCAGTGAGAGGTCGCGTCCGCTCTGCCCGGGCATGAATGCGGCACCGATTCTTTGGAGCGGCGCTGACCGTTTCAGGAGGGAAGCACGCGCGGGCGATGAAGGGGCTTTGGGTGGGCCAGGCTGGTCAGGAGCGGGCGTGGCAGTTGTTCGCCTATCCCTACCGGACGCCCAGAAACGAGAGGATGCACCGGCTCTCGTGGCTAAAATCATACACTACACACCATCTCTCAGTCGGAGTAGGTCGATCTGACGCTCTCTCTGACACACACATGCTGTTAAACACACACACACACACACACACACACGCACATACAGGTTCATAGAATAGGAAAATCGTGCGAGTGTGAAGCCACAGGAAGTGAGATACAAATGGAGTACGCACAAGAAGTGAAGAGGTGACGAATATTCCATCAAACCTGGACTGAGGAGTAGTACTCCCTCCGTCTAGGTGTTAAGTCATCTTACGGAAATCAGATATTCGCAAAATGTTTAGGCGTCGTCCATTAACTTCACATCTCAATCCCCTCCTGGCCTCGTTGCTAGGGAGCGTTGTTACTTAGGGAGCGTTTGGATCATTAGCTAGAAAAGCTTATAGCATAGCCGAGCAAGGGTTAGGCGTTTGGAACTGTTAAAATATGTTAGCTTTTGTGTGCCAGCTAGCTTGGGTGGGCTAGAAAAACTTTGCTAGCTCAGGAGAGCCAGATCGGCTCGCTTCTGACGGCGAACTTCGCGTAGTAGTAACATAGACTAGTAACATATGCATGTTACTAGTCCAAGTTACTCATCACTATGACCAGCCTAATCAATGTAACCAAACGCTCTTTACTCTGCCTTGTTATCTCCGCCGGAAACCCAATGCATGGAGCGCAACTACGCATTAATCACTCAAGAAATCAAAGTCGGCTTGCATGCGAGTTAATACGTGGCCCTGTATTGTAGCTAAAACGGCATCTCTTAGTTTTTTGGATTAATTGTTGCGTTTAGAGACAGAAATCAGGGCTTTGATTGGAGGAATGACCGGTCAAGTTTCTCCTTCTCCTCCAATCTGCTTGCACCTTGGTCCCGCTGCACCTTCTAACGTGACTTATTACACCTAGACAGAGGGAGTAGTACAAGATATGGTGGCACACTGGCTTAGGTCGAATACAAGTGCCCAAAATTGTGTGCATGTTATAATAAGGATTCACTTAAAATAGTACGTGAGCGAACAGAGGGATCAATTGGACAGTGTTCACAAGCAGTAGCGAGATGTGTGAGGTAAGATACACCACCGGCGCTTTTAATTTTTCTTATTAATTTGTTTGTTTAACCCTCTGACTGGTGGGACCCAACATACTTTGTTGAGAGAGGTAAGGTGACTAAGGCTGCATTATTTCTGCACCACTGTGGATAGTCTTACCACCAAAGCCACATGACACGATTATGATTTAAATCCCAATTACTCCCATGCACACAAAAAACACGGCATGCTTGTCAAACGAATGCAGGAATGTATAAAAGGTTATTTTCCTCTCGTTGAACATAACAGGAGGGTTGTGTAACTGGTTAGCTTGTTCTCTCATCAAACTTGAGGTCTCTGGTTTGATAACTACACTTGAGCATAATTCGTGCTAGGAGGATTCTTTGACTGGTCAAACTGGATGGATACGGAGCTATACGATCTCGTAGTGACCGTATAATCACCTCATCACGTATAAGATGCAGCCTCGGCACTCGTTTTCTAGGGTTTGCACTCTTCACACACTCTCTCCAGTATATATATACACGCTGGAGCCTCAATGCTTGTAGTTTCTCTCTTCGCACTCTCTCACCCTCTCCAGATCTAAACAAGACTTCGTTGGCCTCTCTCTCTCCCCTCACTACTGGTCAAAGAGCCGGCAGGATCCGTCCGCCGGGAAGGGAAGGAGGCTTAACGCTATCGCCGTCGGCGAGGGAGGGAATCCACTACCGACGCAGTTGTTCACTTTCACCCAGCGGCGGCGCGGGACGACGTCCGACCCCTTCTTCTTCGCTGTCGTACATAGTGTGGGCCAAACAGCCTCTGGTCGCCCACCGAACCACACCCCAAGAACCTTAAGGTATAATTTACTTATTCCACATGCATTGCTCTAGCTGCATGTGGGATTTTTCCGCTTCTGCACTCGAATCTAGGTGTTGGATCAAACAGGAAAGTAGTGGGGAAAGTTGTATAGCATGAATCTAGGACGTGGTTCAAAGAGGAAAGGAATGGGGGAAAGTAGTGAGGAAAGTTGTATAACATGAATCTAGGACGTGGGTCAAAAAGGAAAGGAAGGGGGGAAAGTAGTGGGGAAAGTTGTATCGCATGAATCTAAGACGTGGTTCAAAGAGGAAAGGAATGGGGGAAAGTAGTGGGGAAAGTTGTATAGCATAAATCTAGGACGTGCTTCAAAGAGGGAAGGAAGGGGGAAAGTACTAATACAGACTGGCTATCCAGCACCTACGTTGGTTGAAAAGGGAAACAATGACAAACGCAGTACGCACATCTGTAACAAACTGATCTTTTGTTTTGGGGGACAAGGCTGTAGAGTTTGAGCAGGACTAGATTTGCTGCGCTCACATAGGGAAAGGTGTCTAAAGATAACAAAACTGGGACCAACAAAAATATGCTCCTTGGTTGTTTGTTCTTTGCTGCAACAGACTGTGCATCACCCCAGTACATCGATAGATGCACATGGTGCTGGTGCATCCACAGTCTCGTGCAACTCTTTAGCTGTTGTTAATCTAAGGCCATGTTTGGTTAAAAACTCCCTAGTCCCTACCTGCTTGGTTCCAGGGACTAAACATGGAATAGAGGTTATTAAATGACATGCTACAAGACCATGTTACCCCTAGTAATGAACTAATAGAGACAAGGTGCGATGCGTGGCAGGGGAAACTGTTGGAAAAAGTCCCAAAAAGACTCCCACATGGTCTTCTTTCTTTAGTCCCAAATGCCCACTTTTAGTCCCTAAAAGTCCCTCCTGTTTGGTTTAGATGGGACTCGCACGGAGTTTTTTTAGTCCCTACACAAAAATGTCCCTGTAAACAAACACCCTCTAATAATGCCGCTAGAAAATTGATGCAATGCCACAGTTAAAAGCAAATTCCATGTTTAACAAATTTTATTGTTAATATAATCTCTCTGTTAATATTAAGCAATGCCACCATTTGAGAAATGCTACTGTCTTGCTTTCTTTCCCATTTAGATAAGTTAGATGCTTCTTTTTGTTGGCTTCTGTGTCATCCACCGTTATTGACCACTAGTTGTTTCCTTTGCACCTTTGTGTAAACAGGGTTATCTACTTCACCTTGTTGCCATTGTGACCTTTTGTTGCACTGCACAAAACACTTTTGTTTTAAGAGTGTTTTGTGTAGTTCAACCAAAATGGCACACCGACAACGTTGCTTGATTGCTTGATCTTAGTGAAACTGCACAAGAGTAGATCTTACTTCCTATCCATGTTGGCAAATTTGGTTCAGATCTTCTTCTTGTGAGTTGTTTGAATTCCGCGTCATGAGAGGTCAGTACTAGCCTTCTTTCACATGATTCTGCAGTGTGCCTTCATATGTTGTGCTACTTGTACAGTAATGTTGCTTGATTTTAGTGAACTGCACAAATGGAGACAAGACTTCCAATCTGTATGTGCACTGTAATATCCCATTGAGGTAAGATAAGGATATTTCACAACTGTTGGCATGTATTTTGCCACTTCCATCAGAAAATTAATGTCATTGTTTAGTGCTATACTTGTGCTCCCTAATTGACATGCCAAATCTTACATTGAAGGCAAAGCTTGTTTGTTATTGAACCAAGTGATGAAGGGAAAGAACAAGCGGAAGAAAAACAAAAAACAACTCCCGGTGCTGTAATGAACCACTGGAACTGTTGAGACACAAGTAATGATATAGTTTTGCATCTTAATTTATTGCTATGGCTGGAACGAGCAATTGTTTTGCCACTGATTTGATGCCACTCTTAATGTAATACGTAATTATCTCTACTTGTGCAAACAGGGATCTTCTTTGAATATACCATATATTTTAGTGGAACTGCACAAGAAGATGTTGGAAACATTAAACTAATCGAGGAGTATATAGTAAGCATGGCCACCACAGTAGACAGCAACAGATGGTTCTGGAGAAGTGCTTCATTTGTGTGCTCTACACAATAAGCCTCCTGACAAAGGTTGGTACTCGCCCACGGATTTCATCCATATGATTGAGCTTTGTCATCTCTATTGGTGTTGTGCTACTGTTTAGATACTGTCATGAAAAAGTAGTATTGTCCTTGAGAAGTGCTTCATCTGTGTTGTTTTAAATATTTCCTTTCCTTTTTTTTTGAGAAAATAGGGATGCTAGCATTTAGTTGTCCTCTTGTCTTTGCACCATAGGATCGTCCTCCTCTGAAGAAGAATATGGAGTATGTGAAGTGACTAGTTTCGATTATGCCAGGATGAAGAAGCCATGTCTATCTTCTCATCGGAAGGAGCAGTTGAAGGATGGTTACATTACTCCCCACAAGACCAAACTAACTTCAGGTCAGAAGGACTGACAAATCTCCATTTTCTTGCCGTGATGCACAAGTACAATGTTGTTCTAGGATTCTTTCCGGTGAGTTTCATTTTTCTCAAAGTGTGCTCTACATGGACCATGTAGGTGCATGTTTAAACTATCAATTCATAGTACAGTTTGCTTTATACTAATCACTTTTTTGTATTTGTGCAAACAGGGGTGCTTAGCTTGATTTCAATGGGAACTACACAAAATGTTCATGAATACATCAAATCATTCATTTCCACCACAAGAAAGGAGGTGCCGATAAGTTCAAGGCATTGCAACATATAAGGGTGAAATCATACAAGCTACACGCGAATTTGGTTGATTTTGGTGGAACTGCACAAAAAGAACAACTGGTCTATTTAGCACGAGGTGCCATGTCAATGTCCGAACTGATGGCAAACCCTGCCCATTCCACAATCTTAGGCATTTGATATTTTGGAATGGGACAACATTGTCAAATTTTGCTCATTGATGTTAGCAAGAAGTTTGATATTTTCGAATGGGACGCCCTTTGCTGTCAGCAGCGTCGATCAATTTTTCTTTATTCTGTAGTTGTGAAGTAAATATTGGCTCTGATATGTGAATCGCTGAGATGCATAATCATCACTTGTTTTGAATGTTCTCTATGAATTGACAGGCCTGTGTGTTTGATTGCAATGTACAGGACTGCTAAAAAGCTGCTCAAACTCTTTGTACTCCTTCTGTTCCCTTTTACTTCGCACATTGTGAAAGTGCATACTTTTTCCTATAAGATATGTCAAAGTAGAGATACTTTGACTGCAGACAAGACTTGTATGCAGACTAGAAAGGACCGAAGTGAGTACATGTGAAATTGTTGCAAACGAGGTGATCACCCTGGGAATAATGCTAGTACGTATTGCTTTGCATGTTCATCCAATGCCAGTGATACAAGAATTCGAACTAATTGAAATAAATTCATTCATACACGGTCGGATTTCATATAAACATGCCGGATTTCATTACATTTTATACATTCTTCAACTAAATAGGGGTGCACTGGAGATATAATTAATTAACCGAAGCTACCCACCTGTGTCCGGCTGAGCCGAACAGAAGCTTCAGTGACTTAACTGCAGGTGCAGTTGCGTAACTGACATTTGGCCCAGATGACTGTTGGGCCCACGTGTCAGTCAGCCAACTGCACCAGAAGTTAAGTAGAAGCAGTGTCCGTCTCCAACATAGCTCTCTGACTCCACGTCGCCGCCAAGAAGGTAATCAGCCGTCAATGGTCAACCTGCCTAGCTTGGCTTCAACCAGAGGGTAGCAGCGGTGGCCTTACTTGGACCCGAGCAGCGGCGACCAACCGTGTTCTATTCTTCCTTGTTTTCTATGTGGCACGGCCTCGTTAGCAGCGGGGCGGGGACTCGACGGAGCCGGCGATGTCCTCTGTCTCATTGCCGGTGGGGCGGCGCCTCAGTGGAGTGGGGGAAATCCTCCCCCTCGTTTCCAGCTGGGTGGGGCTGTCGGTGTCAAAACCGGTGGATCTCGGGTATGGGGTCCCGATCTGTGCGTCTTAGGCTGATGGTAACAGGAAGCAAGGGACACAATGTTTACCTAGGTTCGGGCCCTCTCGATGGAGGTAAAACTCTACTTCTTGCTTGATTGATATTGATGATATGAGTAGTACAAGAGTAGATCTACCATGAGATCGTAGAGGCTAAACCCTAGAAGCTAGCCTATGATGGTTATGATTGTGATCGTGATCGGCCTTTTAAGGATCAACCTATCCGGTTTATATAGACACCGGAGAGGGCTAGGATTTACACGGAGTCGGTTACAAGGAAGAAAATATCATATCCGGATCGCCAATCTTGTCTTCCACGCCAAGGAGAGTCCCCTCCGGACACGGGACAGAGTCTTGAGTCTTGTATCTTCACGCTTCAATAGTCCGGACGAAGTATAGAGTCCGGCTACCGGATACCCCCTAATCTAGGACTCCCTCAGTAGCCCCTGAACCAGGCTTCAACGACGATGAGTCCGGCGCGCAGTCTTGTCTTCGGCATTGCAAGGTGGGTTCCATCTCCGAATACTCCAAAGTTATTATCGAACACTTGAACCGTGTCCGGATCTACAAAATGATATTCACATGCCACTGTAGGGGGCATAACATAAATCTGATCTGCTGGCAATCTTCGTATGTTGTGCCCTTGCATCGTGGCCCAGGCCAACACGAACCGGTGTTTCTTGGCCCACCTCGACTCACGTTGTGAGGCGGTTTTATTGGCATGCCCTTCCAAAGCAGAGATCGTGTTCCTCTTCTTATGGGATCTTCCATCAATATGGGCGTGCGCCACTCCATGACGACTGTTGGTATGACTCCGCGTTTTTAGATAAGTCTCGAGCAGTCACGCTGAGGACTCTTGATATTCACCCCCTATAGGCCGAGGCCTACACCTCTTTTCCACCACCCGTGCGCCCCTTCGCCTCTCAAGTTCTAACACCCGAAACTCAAACTCAAACACCCCAGATCCTCCAATATGTCCGGATCCAACCTTCAAGGCCGGTGGGTGGCCTCCTCGATCAAAGAGGAGGACATTGCGAGGCTAAGGGAGGTCGGATATCTGACTGCCGACATCCAGCACAGGCTTCCTGCTCCAGGGCAGGTCATCCCGACTCCCGAGCCTAACGAGAGCATCGTATTTGTTCCTCACTTCCTCCGTGGCTTGGGCCTCACCCTTGATCCTTTTGTGAGGGGGCTCATGTTCTATTACGGGTTAGATTTTCACGATCTAGCCTCGGACGCTATCCTCCATATCTCGTCGTTCATCATTGTGTGCGAGGCTTTTCTTTACGTCACTCCACACTTCGGCTTATGGCTCAAGACCTTCAATGTGAAGCCGAAGATGATCGAGGGGCGACATGCGGAGTGCGGAGGTGCCATAATAAGCAGGAACATCGATGCCCCATGGCCAGAGGGTTCTTTCCCAGAAGTATCCAATGTGTGGCAACGGAGGTGGTTTTACTTCACGGCTCCCAGAGGCACAACATGGGTGGCCGCCCCCGACTTCCGCTCGGGCCCTCCGTACCAACTGGCATCATGGACCGACGTAGGACGGAATTGGGGGCCCGCTAGTGATGTACCAATATTGCAGAGCCATATCCGGGAGCTTCTTGAGAGGGACATTAACCTTGTCAACATAATTAGAGTAATGCTAATCCGACAGATGCTGCCGTGCAAACGCCGGCCTCTCCGGATGTGCGAGTTCAATCCAGAGGGTCCGCGGACTATTAAGCACTTCTTCGGCCTGAAGCTCGAAGGGATGTGTAAATTATTCTTCGGACCACAAGTAAAGTGTCCGGACACCACCAAGGATGCGGGCCTAAGCTGCAATCGCCTAGATACCCAAGTAAGTAACCTTGACACCGGACACTTCGTTTATATTTGTCATAGTCATTATTCTGAAAATCTTCCGTGGCCAGGAATGGCTCAGCAAGGCGGAAAAATCAGGTATCCGGCGCCACTTCCTGAAGGCTCGCCTAGTCCAACCATTGCCAAGATGCTTGACCGGGTGCTCAACAAAATGCCCTCAGGTAAAGACGAAGGGAAGAACAGAGAAGCTGAACTTCACACGTTGCGCATCCAAACTGGGGGAATTGTTACCTCCCCTGAGGAGGGTAGTCGGGAAGGGGAGTCTAATGCCTCCTCCCCGCGCGGGAAGAAGAGGGCCGACTCCAAAGACTTGGAGACGGAGATGCCCAAGCAAAGGAAAAAGGTATCACCAGGGGGCTCTGCCCCGACGGGCACCCTCACCGCGTCATGCCCGCCAACAGGCGAGCCCTCCACCGAGCTGTAAGTTAACCGTAAATTCAAAGGTACTACTTTTCTCCGAGTACACTAACCAGGACCCATTCTTTGCAGTCTGGCTAGCAGCTCTTCTCAACAGAGTTCGTCTTCGGGGGATCTTCTTCCGGAGATGATGGAGAGTGAGAGCCCACCAGCCTCTCCTCCTCATGAGGCGGGCGACACCGAGGTGTCATCACGGAGGAGTCCGGATTTGCCAAAGCCAGAAGTTAATCCGTCAGCCGCCCTGAGCCCGGAGCGTTTGGCTCCCACAGGGGGCGATGAGAAGGGTCCGGCACAGTTTGGTGTCCGGCCGGACATACTGACGGGCCTTTTGGAGTGAGATGCGCTTTCGGAGGAGCACCTCTCATTAATGAGCATGGTGCTTAAGAAGATTTTATCCGCCACAAGTGGTTTGAATGAAGCATTTACGAGCCTGCTTAGAGGCTTTGAGGTATGTAGTGAAAAATACACAATTTTTTGGCTGTGAGGCACGCGCTAGGTGTGCTCCATATGGATAGTAGCCCCTGAGACTCTGGTTGCCCACCCTAGGCGGCAAACGGAGGATCATATTGTGTTAGTAATGATTGCGATGTACATATGCGCAGGTATCTAAGGATCCGGCAGCCGATCAGTCCGTTGAAGTTGCCGAACTAAGGAGGCAGATTGGATCTATTGATGACGATATCACGCTAGTGAACAAGCGGCTGAACGAGTCACAAGGTATGTGCTCTTCTTTCCTCATTATGTTGCATAGGAAAATATGAGAGGGGCATAATATTAATGCGACATGCGTGGATTGCAGACGGTGCTGCTGTCGTGGAAGCCCTGAGGGCGGAACTTGCCCAGGCCAAGGAACAAGCTTGGGCTAGCAATGCGGCTACCCTAAAGGCAGCCAAAGAGTTGAGAGCCGAATAGGCTGCTCATCGCCGAAGCGAAGACAAGATAGCCGAAATGGCTGTGGAGTTGAAAAATGCCGCCGACCAGCATGAGCTCCTTGAAAAGGAGAATCAGGTTAATTCGGCTGACCTGAACAAGGCACTTAATGTGGCGAAGGAGATGCGGACCGAAATCAGGGATGTGCAGGAGGAGCTTCGTCAGGCCGGAAAAATCGTGGCTGGGAGCCCCTACTTGTTATGGATGAAGTTTTTGGATCCGAAGTATGCTCTCCTGGATCGACGCTGGAGTTCTGCAGACGCTTATGTGAACTTGGCGAAGAGTACAGCTGATGCCGCTAAGTTTTTCAAGGATCAAGGTGATAGAGAAGTGGAGAAGCTGTTCTGTTCCCAATTCAATGCTCCCGCGCGTCCATTGCCGTTGAGTGAGAAGATGGCTGCTTTGGCGGAGCTTCATAGGTTGTCCGGGCTTGCCATGCGGTCTGTAATAGACCATCTTTGGCCGAAGGGGCCTAAGCTGGACAATTATTTTGGTTTGGTGCAACAATTCCTCGGTGCCGTATCGCAGATCGATGCCATGAGGAGGTCGACGTGTATAGAGGGTGCACGGATGGTACTTGCCCGTGTTAAAGCATATTGGACAGATATGGAGGCCACCATCATTGCGACCCAGAATCCGGCGGGAGGCCAGGATCCGGCCGAGCACTACTTGGAGCAAGTAACAGAAGGTGCCCGCTTAATAGAGGCTCAGTGCTCAAAGAATGTCATGTTCGAGTGACAAGTCGCTTCGTTGTAAAAACGATGTAATTTTGATTATGGGGCTATATTTATACTTTGTGCCCGAATGTATTTATTGTGCCTCATGTGCGGTCGTTTTTATGTATACGTGTAATTCTAAAAGTTAGCAGTCGTTGGCTTTAGCCCCCACGCATAAAATGCGGGGGTGTTCACGAAAAATATGCATGACCACACTTGATCCAACGTCTTGGTCCATTAAGGAGGTGATTGCACGTCGAACTAGGCAACCGGACTATATAGCTGTAACACTTTCACTTAGCCATAGGAGTTTGACGGTGGGGCTACTTTGTAGCCCATAGTACTTTTGCGTGCATCCGAATACGGGCGCGTGTGTACATGACCGGGAAACGGACCTTCGTTAATGCGGAGGAATCCTAAAGATTCCGGTAAGTCTTCGAGTGGTTGAACAGTCTCTCGCTGTATCATGACAGTCAGTTTTCAGCTTTCTCTACTGAGGTGCTCATCCGGAATAACCAGGGCACAATTGCAGTAGTTCTCCTTTGGCCGCCTTAGTCGATAAGAATGGAACATAACGTGGCAAACCCAGGAGCCAGGCAAACCCAACATTTGACCAAAGACATGATTCGGAGCTGATGCATATAAGGCCAAACTCGTGACGCCGAACACTCCCAAAGATATTCGGACTTTGTAACAGAAAATTGGCTGAAGAATGCCCTTTCGTTATAAACCCTGTATTTCCAGGTATGTGCGTTGGTCTGTCATGGCGAAATGCCAATAACGGCAGTGTCCTCTATGGGTATAGTACCCATGGGATGTGTAAACAACAAGTGGCAATATAAAAGGTTTACACAGGGGCTTAATCTATACAGAAACCTTTGAGCGGGGCTGAGGGAGTCCTGGACTAGGGGGTGTCCGGATAGCCGAACTATCATCATTGGCCGGACTCCAAGACTATGAAGATACGAGATTGAAGACTTTGTCCCGTGTCCGGATGGGACTTTCCTTGGCGTGGAAGGCAAGCTTGGCAATACGGATATGTAGATCTCCTACCATTGTAACCGACTCTGTGTAACCCTAGTCCTCTCCGGTGCCTATATAAACTGGAGGGTTTTAGTCTGTAGGACGAACAACAATCATACCATAGGCTAGCTTCTAGGGTTTAGCCTCCTTGATCTCGTGGTAGATCTACTCCTGTACTACCCATATCATCAATATCAATCAAGCAGGAGTAGGGTTTTACCTCCACCGAGAGGGCCTGAACCTGGGTAAAAACATCGTGTCCCTTGTCTCCTGTTACCATCCGCCTAGACGCACAGTTCGGGACCCCCTACCCCAGATCTGCCAGTTTTGACACCGACATTGGTGCTTTCATTGAGAGTTCCTCTGTGTCATCACTCATAGGCCCGATGGCTCCTTCAATCATCAACAACGATGCGGTCCAGGGTGAGACTTTTCTCCCCGGACGGATCTTTGTATTCGGCGGCTTTGCACTGCGGGCTAATTCCCTTGGCCATCTGGAGCAGATCGAAAGCTACGCCCCTGGCCATCAGGTCAGATTTGGAAGTTTGAACTATACGGCCGACATCCGCGGAGACTTGATCTTCGACGGATTCGAGCCACAGCCGAGCGCGCCGCACTGTCACGATGGGCATGATTTAGCTCTGCTGCCGGACAGTGCCCTGGAGGCCGCATAAGAGTCCGCTCCGACCCTTAACTCGGAGTCGACTGCGCCGATCAAGGATGGGTGGCTAGACACCGCCTCGGGGGCTGCTACGGCGATGGAGCCGAATACCGACCCTGTCCCTTGTGAAGCTTGTGACTCCAAGGTGCCGGACTCTTCTCTGGACCCCGAACCTTCCGCGCTCCTGCCAATCGAACCCGATTGGGCGCCGATCATGGAGTTCATCGCTGCGGACATCTTTCAGCACTCGCCTTTCGGCGACATCCTGAATTCGCTAAAGCATCTCTCTTTATCAGGAGAGCCCTGGCCGGATTACGGTCAGGACAGTTGGGATGCGGACGACAAAGAAATTCAAATCCCACCCACCACCCACTTTGTAGGCACTGTCGACGACTTTACCGACATGCTAGACTTCGACTCCAAAGACATCGACGGTATGGACGACGATGCCGGAGACGACCAAGAACCAGCTCTCACAGGGCACTGGAAAGCAACCTCAACTCACGATGTATATATGGTGGATACACCTAAAGGAAGCGATAACGAGGAACAACGGGACGCTGCGAAGGATAATTCCCCCAAAAAATAGCCGAAACGGCGACGCAATTGCCGCCCAAAGTCCCGCCTCGACAATGACAGCACCCATACAGACCTAGCCATAGAGCAGGGTGAACTAGTGGACGACGAACATGCCACCAAGCAACCATCCGAACAGGATGAATTGGATAAACAACCCATCCCCGGCGAAAACAACAGTCCAGATGATCTCACGTCGGACACATCGTTGGAGCAGAAGAACCTCCACAAAAGGCTCGTCGCCACTGCACGAAGTTTGAACAAGCAGAAGCGGAAGCTCAAAACAGCGGAAGACGTACTCAGAATGAGAAGGAGCAAAGTACTCAAGACCGCAGACAAATACGGCGATAGTCGCCAAGCAAAGAGCTACCCGAACCGCAAACTATTACCCGAATTTGACGAGGAGGCCGTAGAGCCCCCACAATCAAAAAACAAAGAGGCCGCCCGGTCGGATAGATGACCACATGACAAACAAAGAGCGGCAAGCGGTGCCGCACACAAACCGGCACGTGATCCACATAAGGATCCTCGCAAAAAGGATGGCCCGGTCAGGTCCATCTATGGGCCAAGAAAGCAAGCTCCAGAAAGCAACATAACACGTCGAGTATTCGAAAATCATGGCACACCCAAATACAGGGGCGCCGCACACCCCCTATGTTTCACCGATGTGGTACTGGATCATGAATTTCCAGCGGGATTCAAGCCTGTAAACATAGAGGCATACGACGGAACAACAGACCCTGGAGTCTGGATTGAGGATTACATCCTACACATACATATGGCTAGAGCATATGACCTCCACGCCATAAAATACTTACCCCTTGAGGGAGTCCTGGACTAGGGGGTGTCCGGACAACCGGACTATCATCGTCCGCCGGACTCCAAGACTACGAAGATACAAGATTGAAGAGTCCGTCCCGTGTCCGGATGGGACTTTCCTTGGCATGGAAGGCAAGCTTGGCGATACGAATATGTAGATCTCCTACCATTGTAACCGACTCTGTGTAACCCTAGCCTCCTCCGGTGTCTATATAAACCGGAGGGCTTTAGTCCGTAGGACAACATACATTACAACAATCATACCATAGGCTAGCTTTAGGGTTTAGCCTCCTTGATCTCGTGGTAGATCTACTCTTGTACTACCCATATCATCAATATTAATCAAGCAGGACGTAGGGTTTTACCTCCATCAAGAGGTCCCAAACCTGGGTAAAACATCGTGTCCCTTGTCTCCTGTTACCATCCGCCTAGACGCACAGTCCGGGACCCCCTACCCGAGATCCGCCGGTTTTGACACCGACATTGGTGCTTTCATTGAGAGTTCCTCTGTGTCGTCACCGATAGGCTCGATGGCATCTTCAGTCAACAACGCTGTCCAGGTTGAGACTTTTCTCCTCGGACAGATCTTCGTATTCGGCAGCTTCGCACTGCGGGCTAATTCCCTTGGCCATCTGGAGCAGATCGAAAGCTACGCCCCTGGCCATCAGGTCAGATTCGGAAGCCTAAACTTCACGGCCGACATCCGCAGGGACTTGATCTTCGACGGGCTCGAGCCAGAGCCAAGCGCGCCACACTTTTGCGATTGGCATGATCTAGCTCTGCCACCGAACAGTGCCTTGCTGGCCGCGCACAAATCCGCTTCGGCCTTTAGTCCGGAGCCGATCGCCCAGATCGAGGATCGGTGGATGGACACCACCTCGGGGGCTTCAACTTCCACGGCGATGGAGCCGAACGCTAATCCTGTCCCTTGCGAAACTAGCGATTCCGAGGTGCCGGACTCCTTGCCAGACTCCGGACCTCCCACGCTCCTACCAATGGAATCGGATTGGGCGCCGGTTATGGAATTCACCGCCGCGGACATCTTCCAATACTCGCCCTTTGGCGACATCCTAAATTCGCTAAAGCATCTCTCTTTATCGGGAGAGTCCTGGCCGAACTATGGCCAGGATGGTTGGGATGCGGACGACGAAGAAATTCAGAGCCCACCCACCACCCACTTTGTATCCACTGTCGACGATCTAACCGACATGCTAGACTACGACTCCGAAGACATCGACGCTATGGAAGACGATGCCAGAGACGAACAGGAACCAGCGCCTACAGGGCACTGGAAGACCACCTCGTCATACGACATATACATGGTGGACACCCCAAAACACGGGGAGGGTGAAGATACAACGGAGGCAGATTCTTTAAAGAAACAGCCCAAGCGTCGGCGTCAGCGGCGCCGCTCTAAATCCCGCCACAGCAAGAATGGAGATTCTGGCACAGGAGATAATAATACCCCAGAGAGTGCCAAAGATAACCCCCTCCAGCAAGACTCGGCGCAGGAGGATGCAGAAGCAAGCCCTCACGAGAGGGCGGCAGACGAAGAGGTTGAGGATTATAACTATATGCCTCCCTCCGAAGACGAGGTAAGCCTCAACGACGACGAATTCGTCGTGCCCGAGGATCCCGTCGAACAAGAGCGTTTTAAACGCAGGCTTATCGCCATGGCAAACAGCCTAAAGAAAAAGCAGCAACAGCTTCAAGCTGATTAGGACCTGCTGGCCGATCGATGGACAGAGGTCCTCGCGGCCGAAGAGTATAAACTCGAACGCCCCTCCAAAATCTACCCAAGACACAAGTTGCTTCCCATATTAGAGGAGGAAGCATACATACCTCCATCACCAGCGCACGATACGGCCGACCGACCACCCCGTGGTCATGACAGAGAGGCATCAAGGCCCCCAATCAAGACCGTACCCCGGCATCACTCCAAAAGTACGAAGCCAAGGGGGAACGCGCTGGACTTGCGAGATATATTGGAGGACAAGGCAAGGCAATCCAGATCCATCTACGGATCACGTGGGCGCCCCATGACCCATGACGAATACCGTCGCGCCGGATACAATAACCCCGGCCGGGCCGAACACAGCAGACAACACTCTCTCGAGCTGCGTCGTGATGTTGCTCAATACAGAGGCGCCGCACACCCGCTATGCTTCACTGACGAAGTAATGGATCATCAAATCCCTGAAGGGTTTAAACCCGTAAACATCGAATCCTACGATGGCACAACAGACCCCGCGGTTTGGATCAAAGATTATCTTCTCCACATCCACATGGCCCGCGGCGACGATCTCCATGCCATCAAGTATCTCCCACTCAAGCTTAAAGGACCAGCTCGGCATTGGCTCAATATCTTGCCCGCAGAGTCAATTGGGTGTTGGGAAGACCTGGAAGCAGCATTCCTCGACAACTTCCAGGGCACGTATGTGCGACCACCAGACGCCGATGACCTAAGCCACATCATTCAGCAGCCAGACAAATCGGCCAGACAATTTTGAACACGGTTCTTGACAAAGAAAAACCAAATCATCGATTGTCCGGATGCAGAGGCCCTTGCAGCCTTCAAACATAACATCCACGACGAGTGGCTAGCCCGGCACCTGGGACAGGAAAATCCAAAATCCATGGCAGCCCTCACATCATTAATGACCCGCTTCTACGCGGGAGAGGATAGCTGGCTAGCTCGCAGCAACAACCTCAGGAAAAATTCTGGCAGTCCGGATACTAAGGACAACAACAGCAGGTCACGTCGAAACAAAAACAAACGCCGCATTAACGGCGACGATAAGGAGGATACGGCAGTCAACGCCGGATTCCGAGGCTCTAAACCCGGTCAGCGGAAGAATCCATTCAAAAGAACCACTCCGGGTCCGTCCAATTTGGACCGGATACTCGACCGCTTATGCCAGATACATGGCACCCCTGAAAAGCCAGCTAATCATACCAACAGAGACTGCTGGGTGTTCAAGCAGGCAGGTAAGTTAATTGCCGAAAACAATGACAAGGGGCTAAACAGCGACGACGAGGAAGAGACCCGACCGCCGAACAATAGAGGACAGAAGGGTTTCCCCCCAGAAGTGCGGACGGTGAACATGATTTACGCAACCCATATACCCAAGAGGGAGAGGAAGCGCACACTAAGGGATGTCTATGCGATGGAGCCAGTCGCCCCGAAGTCCAATCCATGGTCCTCGTGTCCGATCACTTTCGATCGAAGAGACCATCCGACCAGCATACGCCATGGCGGATTCGCCGCATTGGTTTTAGACCCAATCGTCGATGGATTTCACCTCACAAGAGTCCTGATGGACGGCGGTAGTAGCCTGAACCTGCTTTATCAGGATACAGTGCGCAAGATGGGCATAGACCCCTCAAGGATTAAACCTACAAAGACAACCTTTAAAGGTGTCATAACAGGTGTGGAAGCCAACTGTACAGGCTCAGTCACACTGGAAGTGGTCTTCGGATCCCTGGACAATTTCCGGAGCGAGGAGTTAATCTTCGACATAGTCCCATTTCGCAGCGGCTATCACGCTATGCTCGGACGAACCGCGTTTACAAAATTCAACGCGGTGCCGCATTATGCATACCTCAAGCTCAAGATGCCAGGCCCTAGTGGAGTCATCACGGTCAACGGAAATACGGAACGCTCCCTCCGAACGGAGGAACATACAGCGGCTCTCGCGGCAGAAGTACAGAACAGCCTTTTAAGGCAATTCTCGAGTCCGGCCGTTAAACGGCCGGATACAGCAAAACGCGCCCGAAGCAATACCAACCAAGACCACCTGGCGCGATCAGAGCACGCGTAGCAACGCGGCCCCAGCCCCCGCCCTCGCATGATTGCAAGAACAACCCTCCGCGTACATCATTACGCTTTGGAGATACCATGGGCTCAGGGGAAGGGGCACGATCACAATGGACCCAGAGTGCGGCTCGACCACACCAGGGGCTCGCAAGTGTGCCCCCCTTTTTTTATCACTTTACTTCTTTGTGTACACAGGACTCCGTTGACCAGAGGCCCTGTCCGGCGGTGAACCTGCCGAACTCATGATGCAACAGCCAGGAAAGAAAGAAGGTTGCGACGAACACTCAGGTGGTCTCAATTACGAGCATTAAATTCGATTATATACACCAAGTCCGCAGCTCACCCCTAGAGGGGGACACGTTTAATTAGTCCAAATCCCTTGCTTACCGCACTATTTGTATCAGTCCACACTCATAGCAGACTTTCTTTAATAAATAATGCAGCACTTTTCGACTGCAATGGCATTACTTTTTATATATATGTTCATTACATGACATCTTGCACCCGTATATTTTGGTACGGCCGAATACACCAGGGGCTTATGTTCCCCACATTATGGTGTGATAAGTCCGAACACTTTCACAAGTGCGGCACCCCGAACTTATAGCATTATATGAATCGGCTCCAACTCATGTCTTGGGTCAATAGTTGGGTTTTCCCGGTTCCCACGTTCTGGTGCCTTACGTTCCGTTCTGTCGGCTAAGGTGGCACTGGGAGAACCACTGCAATTGCGCCCCGGTTGAGCCGGGCGAGCGCCTCAGTGGAGAAAGCTAAAACTGACCGGCATGATAAGGCGAAAGACTGGTCGCTGTTCGAGAGGCATTTTCGGGTCCTTAAAGACTCACGCCGCTTCGAGCGAAGTTCCGGACAATGTCCGACGAAGGCGTGGATTGAAGGAAATATGCCCTAGAGGCAATAATAAAGTTATTATTTATTTCCTTATTTCATGATAAATGTTTATCATTCATGCTAGAATTGTATTAACTGGAAACATGATACATGTGTGAATGAATAAACAAACAACATGTCACTAGTATGCCTCTACAAGACTAGCTTGTTAATCAAAGATGGTTATGTTTCCTGACCATGAACAAAGAGTTGTTATTTGATTAACGAGGTCACATCATTAGTAGAATGATCTGATTGACATGACCCATTCCATTAGCTTAGCACACGATCGTTTAGTATGTTGCTACTGCTTTTATCCATGACATATACATGTTCCTGTAACTATGAGATTATGCAACTCCCGTTTACCGGAGGAACACTTTGGGTGCTACCAAACGTCACAACGTAACTGGGTGATTATAAAGGAGTACTACAGGTGTCTCCAAAGGCAGATGTTGGGTTGGCGTATTTCGAGATTAGGTTTTGTCACTCCGATTGTCGGAGAGGTATCTCTGGGCCCTCTCGGTAATACACATCACTGAAGCCTTGCAAGCACTACAACTAATGAGTTAGTTATGAGATGATGTATTACGGAACGAGTAAAGAGACTTGCCGGTAACGAGATTGAACTAGGTATTGGATACCGATGATCGAATCTCGGGCAAGTAACATACCGATGACAAAGGGAACAACATATATTGTTATGCGGTCTGACCGATAAAGATCTTCGTAGAATATGTAGGAACCAATATGGACATCCAGGTCCCGCTATTGGTTATTGACCGAGAATAGTTCTAGGTCATGTCTACATTGTTCTCGAACCGTAGGGTCCGCACGCTTAAGGTTTCGATGACAGTTATTATGAGTTTATGTATTTTGATGTACCGAAGAAGTTCGGAGTCCCGGATGTGATTACGGACATGACGAGGAGTCTCGAAATGGTCGAGACATAAAGATTGATATATTGGACGGCTATATTCGGACACCGGAAAGGTTCCGGAAGTTTCCGGAGAAAACCGGAGTGCCGGAGGGGTTACCGGAACCCCCCGGGGGAATATGGGCCTTAGTGGGCCAAGAGGGGAGAGAGAGGGGCCGCACCAGGAGGTGGCGCGCCCCCCCCCCAGGGGAGTCCGAATAGGACAAGGAGGGGGGGGGCGCGGCCCCCCTTTCCCTCTCCTTCTCCCTCTCTTTCCTTCCCCCTTCTCCCTTCCTAGTTGGACTAGGAAAGGGGAGTCCTACTCCAACTAGGAGGAGGACTCCCCCCTCCTTGGCGCGCCTATAGGGCCGGCCAGCCTTCCCCCTCCCTCCTTTATATACGGGGGCAGGGGGGCACCCTAGGACACACAAGTATTGATCTACGGATCGTTCCTTAGCCGTGTGCGGTGCCCCCCTCCACCATATTCCACCTCAATCATACCGTCGCGAAGCTTAGGCGAAGCCCTGCGCCGGTGAAACATCAAGATCGTCACCACGCTGTCGTGCTGACGAAACTCTCCCTCGACACTCGGCTGGATCGGAGTACGAGGGACGTCATCGAGCTGTACGTGTGTCAAGAACTCGGGGGCGTCGGAGTAACGGCGCCGGGATCGGTCGGATCGCGAGGAGAACGTACGACTACTTCCTCTACGTTGTGATCGCTTCCGCTTCGGGTCTACAAGGGTATGTAGACAACACTCTCCCCTCTCGTTGCTATTCATCACCATGATCTTGCGTGTGCGTAGGAAAATTTTTGAAATTACTACGTTCCCCAACAGTGGCATCCGAGCCTAGGTTTTTATGGTTTGATGTTTTGCACGAGTAGAACACAAGTGAGTTGTGGGCGATACAAGTCATACTACCTACCAGCATGTCATACTTTGGTTCAGCGGTATTGTGAGATGAAGCGGCCCAGACCGACATTACGCGTACGCTTACGCGAGACTGGTTTCACCGCCACGAGCACTCGTTGCTTAAAGGTGACTGGTGGGTGTCTGTCTCTCTCACTTTAGTTGAACCGAGTGTGGCTACGCCCGGTCCTTGAGAAGGTTAAAACGGAGTCTATTTGACAAAGTATCGTTGTGGTTTTGATGCGTAGGTGAGACTGGTTCTTCCTTAAGCCCGTAGCAGCCACGTAAAATTTGCAACAACAAAGTAGAGGACGTCTAACTTGTTTTTGCAGGGCATGTTGTGATGTGATATGGTCAAGACGTGATGCTATATTTTATTGTATGAGATGATCATGTTTTGTAACCGAAGTTATCGGCAACTGGCTAGAGCCATATGGTTGTCGCTTTATTGTATGCAATGCAATCGCCCTGTAATGCTTTACTTTATCACTAAGCGGTAGCGATAGTCGTAGAAGCATAAGATTGGTGAGACGACAACGATGCTACGATGGAGATCAAGGTGTCGCGCCGGTGACGATGGTGATCATGGTGGTGCTGCAGAGATGAAGATCACGAAGCACAAGATGATGATGACCATATCATATCACTTATATTGATTTGCATGTGATGTTTATCCTTTATGCATCTTATCTTGCTTTGATTGACGGTAGCATTATAAGATGATCTCTCACTAAATTATCAAGAAGTGTTCTCCCCGAGTATGCACCGTTGCCAAAGTTCGTCGTGCCCAGACACCACGTGATGATCGGGTGTGATAAGCTCTACGTCCATCTACAACGGGTGCAAGCCAGTTTTGCACACGCAGAATACTCGGGTTAAACTTGACGAGCCTAGCATATGCAGATATGGCCTCAGAACACGGAGACCGAAAGGTCGAGCGTGAATCATATAGTAGATATGATCAACATAAGATGTTCACCATTGAAAACTACTCCATTTCACGTGATGATCGGTTATGGTTTAGTTGATTTGGATCACGTGATCACTTAGATGACTAGAGAGATGTCTTTCTAAGTGGGAGTTCTTAAGTAATATGATTAATTGAACTTAAATTTATCATGAACTTAGTACCTGATAGTATCTTGCTTGTTTATGTTTGATTGTAGATAGATGGCTCGTGCTGTTGTTCCGTTGAATTTTAATGCGTTCCTTGAGAAAGCAAAGTTGAAAGATGATGGTAGCAATTACACGGACTGGGTCCGTAACCTGAGGATTATCCTCATTGCTGCACAGAAGAGTTACGTCCTGGATGCACCGCTGGGTGCCAGGCCTGCTGCTGATGCAACTGACGACGTTAAGAACGTCTGGCAGAGCAAAGCTGATGACTACTCTATAGTTCAGTGTGCCATGCTTTACGGCTTAGAACCGGGACTTCAACGACGTTTTGAACGTCATGGAGCATATGAGATGTTCCAGGAGTTGAAGTTAATATTCCAACAGAATGCCCGGATTGAGAGATATGAAGTCTCCAATAAGTTCTATAGCTGCAAGATGGAGGAGAATAGTTCTGTTAGTGAGCACATACTCAGAATGTCTGGGTACTACAATCACTTGACACAATTGGGAGTTAATCTTCCGGATGATTGTGTCATTGACAGAATTCTTCAATCACTGCCACCAAGCTACAAAGGCTTCGTGATGAACTATAATATGCAAGGGTTAGTAAAGACTATGCCTGAGCTCTTCGCAATGCTAAAGGCTGCGGAGGTAGAAATCAAGAAGGAGCATCAAGTGTTGATGGTCAATAAGACCACTAGTTTCAAGAAGAAAGGCAAAGGGAAGAAGAAGGGGAACTTCAAGAAGAACAGCAAGCAAGTTGCTGCTCAGGAGAAGAAACCCAAGTCTGGACCTAAGCCTGAAACTGAGTGCTTCTACTGCAAGCAGACTGGTCACTGGAAGCGGAACTGCCCCAAGTATTTGGCGGATAAGAAGGATGGCAAGGTGAACAAAGGTATATGTGATATACATGTTATTGATGTGTACCTTACTAGAGCTCGCAGTAGCACCTGGGTATTTGATACTGGTTCTGTTGCTAATATTTGCAACTCGAAACAGGGACTACGGATTAAGCGAACACTGGCAAAGGACGAGGTGACGATGCGCGTGGGAAATGGTTCCAAAGTCGATGTGATCGCGGTCGGCACGCTACCTCTACATCTACCTTCGGGATTAGTTTTAGACCTAAATAATTGTTATTTGGTGCCTGCGTTGAGCATGAACATTATATCTGGATCTTGTTTGATGCGAGACGGTTATTCATTTAAATCAGAGAATAATGGTTGTTCTATTTATATGAGTAATATCTTTTATGGTCATGCACCCTTGAGGAGTGGTCTATTTTTGATGAATCTCGATAGTAGTGATACACATATTCATAATGTTGAAACCAAAAGATGCAGAGTTGATAATGATAGTGCAACTTATTTGTGGCACTGCCGTTTAGGTCATATCGGTGTAAAGCGCATGAAGAAACTCCATACTGATGGACTTTTGGAGTCACTTGATTATGAATCACTTGGCACTTGCGAACCGTGCCTTATGGGCAAGATGACTAGAACCCCGTTCTCCGGTACTATGGAGAGAGCAACAGATTTGTTGGAAATCATACATACAGATGTATGTGGTCCGATGAATGTTGAGGCTCGTGGCTGATATCGTTATTTTCTCACCTTCACAGATGACTTAAGCAGATATGGGTATATCTACTTAATGAAACATAAGTCTGAAACATTTGAAAAGTTCAAAGAATTTCAGAGTGAAGTTGAAAATCATCGTAACAAGAAAATTAAATTTCTACGATCTGATCGTGGAGGTGAATATTTGAGTTACGAGTTTGGTCTACATTTGAAACAATGCGGAATAGTTTCGCAACTCACGCCACCCGGAACACCACAGCGTAATGGTGTGTCCGAACGTCGTAATCGTACTTTACTAGATATGGTGCGATCTATGATGTCTCTTACAGATTTACCGCTATCGTTTTGGGGTTATGCTCTAGAGACGGCTGCATTCACACTGAATAGAACACCGTCGAAATCCGTTGAGACGACACCTTATGAACTGTGGTTTGGCAAGAAACCAAAGTTGTCGTTTCTTAAACTTTGGGGATGCGATGCTTATGTGAAAAAGCTTCAACCTGATAAGCTCGAACCCAAATCGGAGAAATGTGTCTTCATAGGATACCCAAAGGAAACAGTTGGGTACACCTTCTATCACAGATCCGAAGGCAAGACATTTGTTGCTAAAAATGGATCCTTTCTAGAGAAGGAGTTTCTCTCGAAAGAAGTGAGTGGGAGGAAAGTGGAACTTGATGAGGTAAAAGTACCTTCTCCCTTACTTGAAAGTAGTTCGTCGCAGAAACCGGTTTCTGAGACATCTACACCAAGTAGTGAGGAATTTGATGATGTTGATCATGAAACTTCAGATCAAGTTACTACAGAACCTCGTAGATCAACCAGAGTAAGATCCGCACCAGAGTGGTACGGTAATCCTGTTCTGGAAATCATGCTACTAGATCATGATAAACCTACGAACTATGAAGAAGCGATGGTGAGCCCAGATTCCGCAAAATGGCTTGAAGCCATGAAATCTGAGATGGGATCCATGTATGAAAACAAAGTATGGACTTTGGTTGACTTGCCCGAGGGTAGGCAAGCAATAGAAAACAAGTGTATCTTCAAGAAGAAGACTGACGCTGATGGTAATGTTACTGTCTATAAAGCTCGACTTGTCGCAAAAGGTTTTCGGCAAGTTCAAGGGATTGACTGCGATGAGACCTTCTCACCCGTAGCGATGCTTAAGTCCGTCCGAATCATGTTAGCAATTGCCGCATTTTATGATTATGAAATTTGGCAAATGGATGTAAAGACTGCATTCCTGAATGGATTTCTGGAAGAAGAGTTGTATATGATGCAACCAGAAGGTTTTATCGATCCAAAGGGAGCTAACAAAGTGTGCAAGCTCCAGCGATCCATTTATGGACTGGTGCAAGCATCTCGGAGTTGGAATAAACGCTTTGATAGTGTGATCAAAGCATTTGGGTTTGTACAGACTTTTGGAGAAGCCTGTATTTACAAGAAAGTGAGTGGGAGCTCTGTAGCATTTCTGATATTATATGTGGATGACATATTGCTGATCGGAAATGATATAGAATTTCTGGATAGCATAAAGGGATACTTGAATAAGAGTTTTTCAATGAAAGACCTCGGTGAAGCTGCTTACATATTGGGCATTAAGATCTACAGAGATAGATCAAGACGCTTAATTGGACTTTCACAAAGCACATACCTTGACAAAATTTTGAAGAAGTTCAAAATGGATCAAGCAAAGAAAGGGTTCTTGCCTGTGTTACAAGGTGTGAAGTTGAGTAAGACTCTATGCCCGACCACTGCAGAAGATAGAGAGAAAATGAAAGATGTTCCCTATGCTTCAGCCATAGGCTCTATCATGTATGCAATGTTGTGTACCAGACCTGATGTGTGCCTTGCTATAAGCCTAGCAGGGAGGTACCAAAGTAATCCAGGAGTGGATCACTGGACAGCGGTCAAGAACATCCTGAAATACCTGAAAAGGACTAAGGATATGTTTCTCGTATATGGAGGTGACAAAGAGCTCATCGTAAACGGTTACGTTGATGCAAGCTTTGACACTGATCCGGACGATTCTAAATTGCAGACCGGATACGTATTTACATTAAACGGAGGAGCTGTCAGTTGGTGCAGTTCTAAACAAAGCGTCGTAGCGGGATCTACATGTGAAGCGGAGTACATAGCAGCTTCGGAAGCAGCTAATGAAGGAGTCTGGATGAAGGAGTTCATATCCGATCTAGGTGTCATACCTAGTGCATCGGGCCCAATGAAAATCTTCTGTGACAATACTGGAGCAATTGCCTTAGCAAAGGAATCCAGATTTCACAAGAGGACCAAGCACATCAAGAGACGCTTCAATTCCATCCGGGACTTAGTCCAGGTGGGAGACATAGAGATTTGCAAGATACATACGGATCTGAATGTTGCAGACCCGTTGACTAAGCCTCTTCCACGAGCAAAACATGATCAGCACCAAGACTCCATGGGTGTTAGAATCATTACTATGTAATCTAGATTATTGACTCTAGTGCAAGTGGGAGACTGAAGGAAATATGCCCTAGAGGCAATAATAAAGTTATTATTTATTTCCTTATTTCATGATAAATGTTTATCATTCATGCTAGAATTGTATTAACCGGAAACATGATACATGTGTGAATGAATAAACAAACAACATGTCACTAGTATGCCTCTACAAGACTAGCTTGTTAATCAAAGATGGTTATGTTTCCTGACCATGAACAAAGAGTTGTTATTTGATTAACGAGGTCACATCATTAGTAGAATGATCTGATTGACATGACCCATTCCATTAGCTTAGCACACGATCGTTTAGTATGTTGCTACTGCTTTTATCCATGACATATACATGTTCCTGTAACTATGAGATTATGCAACTCCCGTTTACCGGAGGAACACTTTGGGTGCTACCAAACGTCACAACGTAACTGGGTGATTATAAAGGAGTACTACAGGTGTCTCCAAAGGCAGATGTTGGGTTGGCGTATTTCGAGATTAGGTTTTGTCACTCCGATTGTCGGAGAGGTATCTCTAGGCCCTCTCGGTAATACACATCACTGAAGCCTTGCAAGCACTACAACTAATGAGTTAGTTACGAGATGATGTATTACGGAACGAGTAAAGAGACTTGCCGGTAACGAGATTGAACTAGGTATTGGATACCGACGATCGAATCTCGGGCAAGTAACATACCGATGACAAAGGGAACAACATATATTGTTATGCGGTCTGACCGATAAAGATCTTCGTAGAATATGTAGGAACCAATATGGACATCCAGGTCTCGCTATTGGTTATTGACCGAGAATAGTTCTAGGTCATGTCTACATTGTTCTCGAACCGTAGGGTCCGCACGCTTAAGGTTTCGATGACAGTTATTATGAGTTTATGTATTTTGATGTACCGAAGAAGTTCGGAGTCCCGGATGTGATTACGGACATGACGAGGAGTCTCGAAATGGTCGAGACATAAAGATTGATATATTGGACGGCTATATTCGGACACCGGAAAGGTTCCGGAAGTTTCCGGAGAAAACCGGAGTGCCGGAGGGGTTACCGGAACCCCCCGGGGGAATATGGGCCTTAGTGGGCCAAGAGGGGAGAGAGAGGGGCCGCACCAGGAGGTGGCGCCCCCCCCCCCCCCCAGGGGAGTCCGAATAGGACAAGGAGGGGGGGCGCGGCCCCCCTTTCCCTCTCCCTCTCCCTCTCTTTCCTTCCCCCTTCTCCCTTCCTAGTTGGACTAGGAAAGGGGAGTCCTACTCCAACTAGGAGGAGGACTCCCCCCTCCTTGGCGCGCCTATAGGGCCGGCCGGCCTTTCCCCTCCCTCCTTTATATACGGGGGCAGGGGGGCACCCTAGGACACACAAGTATTGATCTACGGATCGTTCCTTAGCCGTGTGCGGTGCCCCCCTCCACCATATTCCACCTCGATCATACCGTCGCGAAGCTTAGGCGAAGCCCTGCGCCGGTGAAACATCAAGATCGTCACCACGCCGTCGTGCTGACGAAACTCTCCCTCGACACTCGGCTGGATCGGAGTACGAGGGACGTCATCGAGCTGTACGTGTGTCAAGAACTCGGGGGCGTCGGAGTAACGGCGCCGGGATCGGTCGGATCGCGAGGAGAACGTACGACTACTTCCTCTACGTTGTGATCGCTTCCGCTTCGGGTCTACAAGGGTATGTAGACAACACTCTCCCCTCTCGTTGCTATTCATCACCATGATCTTGCGTGTGCGTAGGAAATTTTTTGAAATTACTACGTTCCCCAACATGGATAGCGCCCCGGATTCGGTCTTCCGAATACCAGGGGCTTCGCCGAAATTTAAAATTATAGAATTCTATGGCTAAGTGAGAGTGTTCAAGCATTATATGTCCGGTTGCCTTGTTCGTTGTGTTGAGCGCCTCCCTAGATGGACCCAAAAATGGGAACAAGAGTGCTCCAGTTTATCCCGAACACCCCAGCACTCGCGGCTCGGGGGCTGAAGCCAACGACTTGCCATCTCTCAGATTTTATAGACGGCCGCACAGAAGGTAATATTTTAAATTAAACAAGCGTTGCTCAAGGCGCATACGAACAAAGTTTTCAGCGCACAGGATAATACATAGCGAGTTTACTCAAAGATTACATTTTTGGGGCACTCATCCGCAATATCGCGGGCTCCCTTCAGGATAGTTTTATAATACATTTCGGGCGTGCGATACTCCTTGCCCGGTGGCGGTGGATCCGTGAGAAGCTTCTCCGCATCCAACCTGCCCCAATGCACCTTCGTGCGGGAAGGGCCCGACGAGCACCTTCAATACAGGCGGAGCGCTTGATGACCTCCACCCAGGGGCACGCATCCACCAGCCGCCGCACGAGGCCAAAGTAGCTCCCAGGCATGGCCTGTCCAGGCCACAGCCGGATTATAAGGCCCTTCATGGCCTCCTCAGCTACCTTGTGGAGTTCGACCAGCTGTTTCAACTGGTCGCGTGGGGGCACCGGATGGCCGGCCTCAGCGTACTGAGACCAGAAGACCTTCTCCGTTGAGCTCCCCTCCTCGCCATGATAGAATGTGGCGGCATCGGACGCACTACGCGGCACATCTGCAAACGCCCCTGGAGAGCTCCGAATGCGGGTAAGTGTTAGGTAGTTTACATTAACATGCTTGCTTTGCATGAAAAATGCCTTACCCGCCGCTATCTTCTTTACATCTTCAACCTCCTGAAGGGCCTTACGGGCCTCGGCCTTGGCGGACTTGGCACTTTCGAGAGCCGAGGCAAGCTCGGACTCTCGAGTCTTGGAGTCACGCTCCAAACTCTCATGCTTCTCCGTGAGAGCCTGGAGCTCTTGCCGTACTTCTGCCACCTGTGCCTCCTGCTTTTCTCGCTCTGCCCGTTCCGTGGACGCACTGCGCTCGGCCGCGGACACAGCCTCCTTCAGGGCTGCCACCTCGTTCGTGGCCCCTGCAATACCCATATTATCCTTGTTAATTTTATTGCAACCAAAATCCTTTTCTGTAAGGTAATTATTCAAAGCGGTGTTACTCACCTTCTTTGTCCTCGAGCTGCTTCTTGGCATGGCCGAGCTCTCGCTCGGACCGCTCGAGATCCTGCTTCAACACACCAACCTCCGCAGTCAATGCGGCAGAAGTCAGCAGCACAGCCTGCAAACCCATATTGACATATTATAAGCAACCCTGCGTATATCTTGTTAGATCCTCAGTCAGGCTTTTCTTGCCGAACACCGAACTGAGCATCAGGGGCTACTGTCTATGCGGTATTACATTACATAACTTTAACTTCTTACCTCAAAGCCTGTTAGAAGGCTGCTGCAGGCTTCGGTCAGCCCGCTCCTGGCGAGCTGAACCTTCTGAATCACCGCACTCATGAGAGTGCGGTGTTCTTCCTCGATGGAAGCGCCTCCAACAAGTTGTCCGGCGCCTCCGGTTGGACGGAGGCCGCCGGTGTCACAGTCCTGCCCTTCTTTCGAAGGGGCCGCTTGCCGGACTCTGGAACCACTGCGGGTTCCGATGTAGAGTCCGGCGCAAAGTCCGGGAGGCTGCCTGACGGCGCCTCCGGAGCCTCCTCCTGATGGGTCCCTCTCTGGGATCCCACCTCGGCGTCCTCGTCGGCGCGTGGGGTAGTGGCAGTCGGAAGTGAATCCACATCCGACGGGGCCAATGACCCGCTCGATGAAGCGGGGAGATCATCATCGACCGGACTATGAACAAAATGCGGCATTAGAAGGACACTACGCAATACGAAAGAAATTGCATATCAAGGATCCGGATACTTACGATCTTGCCGGACGCCTGGCCCTTAAAGGCCACTCCTCCTCGCCAATGATGGTGTTGGCGAAACTGTCTGGGGGGATAGTTCTCCCCCTCTTGGACCCTTCGGCCTCCCCTATTGGGGAAGCCTTCCTCTTCTTCTCTCCCTCCTCCGGGAGAGAGTCTTCTTCCTCCTCCTCGTCTTCGGGGGAGGAGTCCGCCTCATCGTCGGACGCCTGATGGCGGGAACTCTTTCGAGTCCCCGCGGCCACCTTCTTGGCCTTCTTCTCTGGCACCACATGCGGTGCCGGAACCAGCAGCCCTGCTAGACGGGCGTACACTGGGTCCTCTGGCATGGGAGCCGGGCTGATGAGCTGCTCGGCCTTTTCCATCCATTCCTGTCAAAGGAAAAGAGAGATTGAAACCCTCTTAGAATCAATTTGATTATCACAAGTGTCCCGTAAAGGGGTTGAATCACTTACCTCGTCAGCTGGACGTTGCGAGCAAAATCCGCGATCTTCCGTCGCGGATGCGGGGGCTTCGACACCCTTAAACAGCACCCTCCAGGCGCCTTCCTATGTCGTATCGAAGAGCCCGCTTAGCGCCTGGTGTTGTTCCGGATTGAACTCCCACAGATTGAATGCCCGTTCTTGGCATGGGAGAATCCGGCGGATGAGCATGACTTGGACCACGTCGACGAGCCTGAGCTTATTGCTCACCAGCTTCTGGATGCAGGTTCGGTGTCCCGTCAGCTCCTTCGGATTGCCCCATAGAAAGCCCTTCTCTTTCCAGGAGGTGAGCTGCGTGGGGATGCCAGATCTAAACTCGGGGGCCGCCGCCCATGTGGGCTCGCGCGGCTCGGTGATGTAGAACCACCCCGATTGCCACCCCTTGACGGAGTCCACGAAGGCCCCTTCAAGCCAAAGGACGTTGGGTAACTTACCCAACATGGCGCCTCCGCATTCCGCTTGCGTGCCCTTCACAACATTCGGCTTGACGTTGAAGGTCTTGAGCCACAGGCCGAAGTGGGGCCGGATGCAGAGGAAGGCCTAGCACACGACGATAAAGCCGAGATGTTGAGGATGAAGTTCGGCGCCAGATCGTGGAAATCCAGGCCGTAGTAAAACATGAGCCCCCGGACGAATGGGTGGAGTGGAAAGCCCAGTCCGCGGAGGAAGTGGGGAAGAAAGACGACTCTCTCATGGGGCCCTGGGGTAGGGATGAGCTGCCCCTCGTCGGGCAGCTGATGCGCGATATCGCCGGAGAGGTATCCGGCGCTGCGCAGCTTGGTGATGTGCTCCTCCTTGACGGTGGAGGCCAACCATTTGCCTCCCGCTCCGGACATATTTGGAGAACGCCGAGGCGAGATGCGTGTGCTTGGGCGTTGGAGCTTGAGTGCGCGGAGATGGGTAAGCAAAGGAGGAAGAAGGCGTAGGTGAGAAGGTAAATCCTTATCCATTATATATAGGTGGACGAGGACTATGCGTCCCCCACCGGCTCGGTAAAACTCGCTTATCCCCCAAGCGCCACCATCAATGGCGCGGTTGGGTTACCCACGTCCGTATTGATGAGAATCCTGGAATAAGGGGAACACGATCTCTGCTTCGACAAGACGTGCCAAGGAAACCACTTTGCTAAGCGTGCTGAGGTGGTATAGTAAAAAACGATTCAAGTAAAAGCCTGGTAGCGGTGTGATGTCATGCCGCATAATACGTCAGCAGATTGGACTCGTGTACATTTTATTCTCTCTACGGTGGAATGTGGAATTTATTTTGCAGAGCCAGACACTATCCTGGTGTTCATGATCTTCTCTGGATTATTCAAGGGAGGAACCCGCCTTGCAATGCCGAACATTATGCGCGCCGGACTTATCGCCATTGAAGCCTGGTTCAGGGGCTACTGAGGGAGTCCTGGACTAGGGGGTGTCCGGACAGCCGGACTATCATCGTCCGCCGGACTCCAAGACTACGAAGATACAAGATTGAAGACTCCGTCCCGTGTCCGGATGGGACTTTCCTTGGCGTGGAAGGCAAGCTTGGTGATACAGATATGTAGATCTCCTACCATTGTAACCGACTCTGTGTAACCCTAGCCTCCTCCGGTGTCTATATAAACCGGAGGGCTTTAGTCCGTAGGACAACATACATTACAACAATCATACCATAGGCTAGCTTTAGGGTTTAGCCTCCTTGATCTCGTGGTAGATCTACTCTTGTACTACCCATATCATCAATATTAATCAAGCAGGACGTAGGGTTTTACCTCCATCAAGAGGGCCCGAACCTGGGTAAAACATCGTGTCCTTTGTCTCCTGTTACCATCCTCCTAGACGCACAGTCCGGGACCCCCTACCCGAGATCCGCCGGTTTTGACATGACACCATGCGTAAACCTTTTTTACTGTCTCTTGTTGATACACATCCCCCGGTTTTTTGCTATAACCAAGGAGGAATCTGGCATTTTGGCATCGGCCATGTCAGAAATTTTTGCGCGTACCTGGACACTAGGGGCTTAGGGCATTGTTCTGCCCGTTTTCATAAAGACCGAATACCTTAGGGAGTGTTCGGCGTCTCGAGTTAGGCCTTATATGCATCAGCTCCGAATCATGTCTTTGGTCAAATGTTGGGTTTGCCCGGCTCCTGCATTTTGCTGCCTTACGTTCCGCTCTATCGGCTAATGCGGCACCAGGAGAACTACTGCGATTGTGCCCTGGTTCGCCCAGGTGAGCACCTCAGTAGAGAAAGCCGAAAACTGACTGTCATGATATAGCGAGAGACTAGTCAACCACTCGATCGACCACCGGAATGTTTAGAATTCCTCCGCTTTAACGAAGGACCGTTTCCCGGTCAGGCACATACGCGCCCCGAAATTCGGAGAGCGCAGTGCCCCTAGGGGCTATATAGTAGCCCCACCATCAAACTCCTATGGCTAAGTGAAAGTGATAAGGCATTATAGTCCGGTTGCCTAGTTTGCTGCGCTATCACCTCCTTCACAGTACCAAGACGTTGGATTAAGTGTGAAAATACGCTTTTTTTTGCAAACACCCCCGCACTATGTGTGTGGGGGTTGAAGCCGAAGACTGCCATCTTTCAGGTTATATACACATACACGTTAACGGCCACACAGGAGGTATTTCAACACTTGAACGCCCAAGTATAAAACGCCCTCATATTATATCTGAAACATGGTTTCACAAATCATACATGTCATTTGAACATAATGTTTTTCGAGCACTGCGACTCTATTAAACGAGCGCCCTGCAGGACTTCCTCAAAATAGTGCTCGACTGGTAATCGGCTTATGTCCGAATCCCGGGATGCAACGTCGGTGGCCTCCATCTCTGCCTAGTATGTTTTAACACGGGCGAGAGCCATCCATGCACCCTCTATGCATGCCGACCACTTCATCGCCTTGATATGCGGCACCGCATCAAGGAACTGCTGCACCAAGCCAAAATAACTCTTCGGCTCAGGCCTTCTCGGCCATAGATGAGCCACAACATCCTTCATGGCAAGTCCGGACAACCTATTCAGCTCAGCCCACTCAGCCAACCGATCGGTTAATGGAAGTGGACGCTCCGGACTATGGAATTGAGACCAAAAAAGCTCTTCCATTCCGTGATCCTTTTGGCCTCGGAAGTGTGCGACTGCGTCCGCCGCACTCGCCGCCAAATTCAGATAAGCATCCTCCGCACCCCACAACTGGCCCAACTGAGCATACTTCGGATCCGTGAACTTCCTACGCAGCAGAAAGGGCTTTCCAGCCGCAATATCCCCGGCCTGTCGTAGCTCCTCCTTTATAGCTCTCATCGCGGAGCGGGCATCCTTGGCTTCAGCGGTGGCCTTCTTCAGTTCCTCTTGCTCCGCTCGGCATTCTGCTTCAAGAAGCTCATAGCGGTCGGTAGCATCCTTCAGCTTCACGGCCATTTCGGGCATTTCCTTCTTGCTTCGGCAATGAGCAGCCTGTTCGGCTTGTAGCTCTTCGGCCGCCTTCAAGGCAGCCGCATTACTTTTTCTAGCTTGCTCCTTGGCTCGGGCAAGCTCCGCCCGAAGGTCCTCCATAGCAGCGGCGCCATCTGCATTAAGCATACATGTTGTAAGGCACGGGCGTCAAGCTCCCTTACAAGGTGTCCGCGGAGAAGCCACATACCTTGTGACTCGTCAAGTCGTTTATTGACCAGCGCGATGTCCGCATCCGCAACGTCAAGTTGCCGCTTCAGTTCGGCAACTCTATCAGTCCGGCTGGCCACCGAACGTTCCGCCACCTGAATAGGAAGGGCGACATCTTATAACTGAGATTATGATGGTGCACCAGTTGGTGCCGAACTCTCCGGCCCCGCCGGACTCGAGGAGACCCTCCGCGACGACACCTCAGGGTCGTCCGCCCCGCCTGACGGTGCGGCAGATGGAGGCGTTTCGCTCTCCATCATCTCCGGACGAAGATCCCCCGAAGATGAGCTCTGTTGAGAAGGGCTGAGATCCGAACTACAAGGTAAAAACTTCGGTCATCCTCAGAAATAAAAATAGGGATGTTCCTTATTACAAAACTCCCCTTTATACTTACGGCTCACTGGAGGGCTGATTCCCTTGCGGAAACAGTGTAGCCAGGCCTTCCCCTGGCACAGGGCCCTCTGCTGAAGATTTCTTCCCCCGCTTTGAGGCCTTGGCCTCCGGATCTTCAGAAGTGGTCCTCTTCTCCCCCTAGAGGGAGGGATTCTCGATCCCCCCTTTCTTAAGAGCCTCCTTAGCGGACGCGATAGTTTTCCTGTTTTCCCCTTCGCCCTCTTCCGAAGGCGCAGCCTCCAGCATCTTGATTAACATAGGATCTGGCGTGGTCTCAGGGAGGGGGGCCGGACACCGTATCAGTTTTGCTTTTGCTATCCACCCCTGTTCAAGGGATAGCTGGTTAAAGGGCAAGTTTATGATAAATGTATGTGTCGGTGTCAAAACCGGCGGATCTCGGGTAGGGGGTCCCGAACTGTGCGTCTAGGCGGATGGTAACAAGAGACGAGGGACACAATGTTTTTACCCAGGTTCAGGCCCTCT
Source organism: Triticum timopheevii (assembly GCA_963921465.1). NCBI lineage: Eukaryota > Viridiplantae > Streptophyta > Magnoliopsida > Poales > Poaceae > Triticum > Triticum timopheevii. The sequence continues at coordinate 42,720,390 of OY997271.1, forward strand.
CGATGGAGGTAATACCCTACGTCCTGCTTGATTAATATTGATGATATGGGTAGTACAAGAGTAGATCTACCACGAGATCAAGGAGGCTAAACCCTAGAAGCTAGCCTATGGTATGATTGTTGAGATCTAATCTTGTCCTACGGACTAAAGCCCTCCGGTTTATATAGACACCGGAGAGGCTAGGGTTACACAGAGTCGGTTACAATGGTAGGAGATCTACATATCCGTATTGCCAAGGTTGCCTTCCACGCCAAGGAAAGTACCTTCCGGACACGAGCCGGAGTCTTCAATCTTCTATCTTCGTAGTCTGGGAGTCCGGCGGATATCGATAGTCCGGCTGTCCGGACACCCCCTAGTCCAGGACTCCCTCAGTAGCCCCTGAACCAGTCTTCAATGACGATAAGTCCGGCGTGCATAATGTTCGGCATTGCAAGGCGGGTTCCTCCCTTGAATAATCCGGAGAAGATAATGAACACCAGGATAGTGTCCAGCTCTGCAAAATAATTTCCACATTCCAAACGTAGAGAGAATAAAACATATACACCGATCTAATCTGCTGACATATTATGCGGCGTGACATCACACCGGCACCAAGCCTTTGTTTGAATTACTGTACCACTTCAGCACGTTTAGCGAAGCGGTTTCCTTGGCACGTCCTGTCAAAGCAGAGATCGTGTTCCCCTTATTCCGGGATTCTCATCAATACGTGCGTGGGTAACCCAACCGCGCCATTGATGGTGACGCTTGGGAGATAAGCGAGTTTTACCAGGCCGGTGAGGGACGTATATTTTCGTCCGCCTATATAAGGGATAAGGATTTACCTTCTCACCTACGCCTTCTTCCTCCTTTGCTCATCTATCCCTGCGAACCCAAGCTCCAACGCCCAAGCTCGCGCATTCCGCCTCGACCCTTCTCCGAACATGTCCGGAGGGGGAGGCAAATGGATGACCTCCACCGTCAAGGAGGAAGACATCACCAAGCTGCGCGACGCCGGATACCTTTCCGGAGACATCACGCATCGGCTGCCCGACGAGGGGCAGCTCGTTCCTACCCCAGGACCTCATGAGAGGGTTGTTTTCCTTCCCCACTTCCTCCGCGGACTGGGCTTTCCGCTCCATCCATTCATCCGGGGGATCATGTTTTACTACGGCCTGGATTTCCACGATCTAGCGCCGAACTTCGTCCTCAACATCTAGGCGTTTATCGTCGTGTGCGAGGCTTTTCTCTGCATCCGGCCCCACTTCGGCCTGTGGCTCAATACCTTCAACGTCAAGACGAAGGTTGTGAATGCGGAGGCGCCATGCTGGGCAAGTTGCCCAACGTCCCTTGGCTATAAGGGACCTTCGTGGACTCCGTCAAGGGGTGGCAATCGGGGTGGTTCTATATCACCGAGCCGCGCAAGCCTACATGGGCGGCGGCCCCCGAATTTAGATCTGGAATCCCTACGCAGCTCACCTCCTGGAAAGAGAAGGGCTTGTAGTGGGGTGATCCGATGGAGGTGACAGGACTTCGAGCCTGCATAAAGAAGCTGGTGAGCAATGGGCTCCGGCTCGTCGACGTGGTCCAGGTCATGCTCCTCCGGCGGATTCTCCCATGCCAAGAAAGGGCTTTTAATCTGTGGGAGTTTAATCCGGAACAGCACCAGACGTTGAGCGGGCTCTTCGATACAACGTACGAAGGTGCCTGGAGGGTGCTGTTCAAGAGCGCTGATGCGCCCGCATCCGCGACCGAGGACCGCGGATTCAGCTTGCGGTCTCCGTCTGATGGGGCAAGTGATTCGACCCCATTACGGGACACTTGTAGTAATTAGATTGACTCTAGCGAGGTTTTTAATCTGCCTCTTCCTTTGACAGGAATGGATGGAGAAGGCCGAGCTGCTCAACAGCCCGGCTCCCATGCCAGAAGAACCAGTGAATGCCCATTTAGCAAGGCTGCTGGTTCCGGCACCGTACGTGGTGCCGGAGAAGAAGGCCAAGAAAGTGGCCGCGGGGACTCGAAAGAGTTCCCGCAATCAAGCGTCTGACGACGACGACGACGACTCCTCCCCTGAAGACGAGGAGGAGGAGGAGGAGTACTCTTTCCCGGAGGAGGGAGAGAGGAAGAGGAAGGCCTCCCCAACCGGGGCGGCCGAAGGGTCCAAGAGGGGGAGAACTATCCCCCCGGACAGTTTCGCCAACATCGACGTTGGCGAGGATGAATGGCCTCCAAGGGCCCGGCGTCCGGTGGGATCGTAAGTATCCGAACCATTTATACGCCGTATATTGTATGTCATGTAGTGTCCTTCTAATGCCGCATCGTTCCTTTAGTCCGGCCGGTGACGACTTTCCCGACTCGATGAGCGGGTCGTTGGCGCCGTCGGATGTAAATTCCATCCCGACTGCCTCTACCCCACGCGCCGAGGATGACGAGGCGGAATCCCACAGGGGGACACGCCAGGGGGAGGCTCCGGAGGCGCCGTCAGGCAGCCCCCCGAACTTTGTGCCGGACTCTACTTCGGAACCCGTAGCGGTTCCAGAGTCCGGCGAGCAGCCCCCTCGAAAGAGGGGCAGGACCGTGACGCCGGCGGCCTCCGTCCAACCGGAGGCGCCGGACAACCTGCTGGAGGCGCTCAAAGGCGCCTCCATTGAGGAAGAACACCGCACTCTCATGAGTGCGGTGATTAAGAAGGTCCAGCTCGCCAAGGGCGGGCTGACCGAAGCCTGCAACAGCCTACTAACAGGCTTTGAGGTAAGAAGGTTGAAATTAAGTAATATAATACCGCATAGACAGTAGCCCCTGATGCTTAGTCCGGTGTTCGGAAAGAAAAGCCGGACTAAGGATCTAACAAGATATACGCAGGGTTGTTAAAAAATATGTCGATATGGGTTTGCAGGCTGTGTTGTTGACCTCTGCCGCGTTAACGGCGGAGGTCGAGGCGCTGAAGAAAGATCTTGAGCGGTCGGAGCAAGAGCTCGGCCACGCCAAGAGGCAGCTCAAGGAAAAAGAAGGTGAATAACACCCCTTTAAATAGATACCTTACAGAAAAGGGTTTTGGTTGCAAACAAGATTAACCAGGATAATGTATGTAATGCAGGGGCCACTAACGAGGTGGCAGCCCTGAAGGATGCCGTGTCCGTGGCCGAATGCAATGCGGCCACAGAACGGACTGAGCGAGAAAAGCAAGCAGCGCTGGTGGCGGAAGTTCGGCAAGAGCTCCAGGCTCTCATGAAAAAACATGAGGGTTTGGAGCGTGACTCTCGAGAGTCCGAGCTTGCCTCGGCTCTCGATAGGGCCGAGTCTGCCAAGGCTGAGGCCTAGAAGGCCCATGTGGAAATAGAGGACATGAAGAAGATAGCGGCGGGTAAGGCGTTTTTCATGCAGAGCAAGCATGTTAATGTAAATTACCGGATACTTACCCGAATTCGGAGCTCTCCAGGGGCGTAGTGCGTCTGATGCCGCTGCATTCTACCGTGGCGAGGAGGGGAGCTCGACCGAGAAGGTCTTCTGGTCTCAGTACGCTGAGACCGGCCATCCGGTGCCCCCAAGCGACCAGCTGAAGCAGCTGGTCGAACTCCACAAGGTAGCTGAGGAGGCCATGAAGGGCCTCACAGTCCGGCTGTGGCCTGGGCAGGCCATGCCTGGCAGCTACTTTGGCCTAGTGCGGCGGCTAGTGGATGCATGCCCCAGGCTGGATGTGATCAAGCGCTCCGCCTGCATTGAAGGCGCTCGTCGAGCCCTTGCCCGCATAAAGGTGCAATGGGGCAGGCTGGGTGCGGAGAAGCTTCTCACGGATCCGCCACCGCCGGGCAAGGAGCACCGTATGCCAGAGCGATATTATAAAGTTGTCCTGAAGGGAGCCCGCGATATTCCGGATGAGTGCCCCCTTAATGTAATCCTTGAGTGAACTCGCTGTGTTTTTATCCTATGCGCTGAAAACTTTGTTTATATGCGCCATGAGCAACGCTTTGTTGAATTTAAAATATTACCTTCTGTGCGGCCGTTTGTTAATCTGAGAGATGGCAAGTCGTTGGCTTCAGCCCCCAAGCCACGAGTGCTGGGGTGTTCGGTGATAAACTTGAGCACTCTTGTTCCCATCTTTGGGTCCATCTAGGGAGGCGCTCAACACGACGAACAAGGCGACCGGACTTATAATGCTTGAACACTCTCACTTAGCCATAGAATTCTATAATTTTAAATTTCGGCGAAGCCCCTGGTATTCGGAAGACCGAATCCGGGGCGCTATCCACGCCTTCATCGGACATCATCCGGAACTTCGCTCGAAGCGGCATGAGTCTTTAGGGACCCGAAAATACCTCTCGAACAGCGACCAGTCTCTCGCCTTATCATGCCAGTCAGTTTTAGCTTTCTCCACTGAGGCGTTAACCCGGCTCAACCGGGGCGCAATCGCAGTGGTTCTCCTAGTGCTACCTTAGCCGACGGAACGGAACGTAAGGTACCAAAACATAGGAGCCGGGCAAACCCAACTATTGACCCAAGACATGATTCGGAGCTGATTCATATAATGCTATAAGTTCGGGGTGCTGCACTTGTGAAAGTGTTCGGACTTAATCACACCATAATATGGGGAACAGAAGCCCCTGGTGTATTCGGCCGTACCAAAGTATACGGGTGCAATATGTCATATAGTGAACATTTGTAAAGGATAACGCAATTGCCATGAAAAGGTAATGAACTTGCAAAATGGAAGTGCTGCGTTATTTATGAAAGAAGGTCTGCTAATAAAGCGGACTGATACGAATAGTGCGGTAAGCAAGGTGTTTGGACTAAATTAACATGTCCCCCTCCAGGGATAAGCTGCAGACTTGGTGTACGTAATTGAATTTAATGCTCGTAACGGAGACCACCTGAGTGTTCGTCGCAGCCTTCTTTAATCCCTGACTGTTATATCGTGAATTCGGCAAGTTCACCGTCGGACAGGGCTTCTGGTTAATGGAGTCCTGTGTATGCAAAAGAAGAAAAGATAAAAAACAAAGACAAGGGGGGCGATCGCATGAGCCCCTTGTGTGGTCGAGCCGCACTCTTTTGGTCCTCGTGATTAAGCCCCTCCCCTGCGCCCATGGTGTCTCCAAAGCATAATGATATACGCGGACTGTTATTCGCGGGCGGGGATTGGGGCCGCATTGCTACGCGTGCTCTGATTGTGCCAGGTGGTCTTGGTTGTTGTTGCTCCGGGCGCGTTTTGATGTGTCCGGCTTTTTAGTTACCGGACTAGAGAATTGCCGTAGAAGGCTGCTCTGTACTTCTGCCGCGAGAGCCGCTGTATGTTCCTCCGTTCGGAGGGAGCGTTCCGTATCCCGATTGACCGTGATGACTCCGCGAGGGCCTGGCATATTGAGCTTTAGGTATGCATAATGCGGCACCGCGTTGAACTTCGCAAACGCGGTTCGTCCGAGCAGGGCATGGTAGCCGCTACGGAACGGGACTATATCGAAGATTAACTCTTCGCTTCGGAAATTATCCGGGGATCCGAAGACCACTTCCAGTGTGACGGAGCCTGTACAGTTGGCTTCCACTCCTGGGATGACACCTTTAAAGGTTGTCTTAGTAGGTTTGATCCTGGATGGGTCTATTCCCATTTTGCGCACTGTGTCCTGATAAAGCAGGTTCAGGCTGCTGCCGCTGTCCATCAGGACTCTTGTGAGGTGAAATCCATCGACGATTGGATCTAGGACCAATGCGGCGAATCCGCCATGGCGTATGCTAGTCGGATGGTCTCGTCGATCAAAAGTGATCGGACAGGAGGACCATGGATTGAACTTCGGGGCGACTGGCTCCATCGCATAGACGTCCCGTAGGGCGCGCTTCCTCTCCCTCTTTGGTATATGGGTCGCGTAAATCATATTCACCGTCCGCACTTGCGGGGGGAAACCCTTCTGTCCTCTGTTGTTCGGCGGCCGGGTCTCTTCCTCGTCGTCGCTATTTAGCCCCTTGTCATTGTGTCATGGATGTGGAGGAGGTAATCTTCGATCCACACCGCGGGGTCTGTTGTGCCATCGTAAGATTCAATATTCACGGGTTTGAACCCTTCGGGGATCTGATGATCCATTACTTCATTAGTGAAGCATAACGGGTGTGCGGCGCCCCTGTATTGAGCGATATCGCGACGCAGCTCGACGGAGCGCTGTCTGCTGTGTTCGGCCCGGCCGGTGTTATGTCCGGCGCGACGATATTCGTCGTGGGTCGTAGGGCGCCCACGTGATCCATAGATGGATCTGGATTGCCTTGCTTTGTCCTCCAAGATATCTCGCAAGTCTGGCGCGTTCCCTTTTGGCTTCATGCTCTTGGATCGATGTCGGGGTACGGTCTAGGCTGGAGGCCTGAATGCCTCTCTGTCATGACCACGGGGTGGTCGGTCAGCCATGTCGTGCGCTGGTGATAAGGGTATGTATGCTTCCTCCTCTAATCGGGGGAGCAGCTTGCGTCTTGGGTAACTTTTGGAGGGGAGTTCGAGTTTATACTCTTCGGCCGCGAGGACCTCGGTCCATCGATCGGCTAGCAGATCTTGATCAGCCTGAAGCTGTTGCTGCTTTTTCTTTAGGCTATTTGCCGTGGCTATGAGCCTGCGCCTGAAGCGCTCTTGTTCGACGGGATCCTCGGGTATGACGAATTCGTCATCGGTGAGGCTCGCTTCGTCTTCGGAGGGGGGCATATAGTTATCGTCCTCAACCCCTTCGTCTGCCGCCCTGTCGTGAGGGCTTGCTTCTGCGTCCTCCTGTGCTGAGTCTTGCAGGAGGGGATCGTCTTCGGCACTCTCCGGAGTGTTGTTGTCTCCTGTGCCGGATTCTCCATTCTTGTTGTGGCGGGATTTAGAGCGGCGCCGCTGACGCCGGCGTTTGGGTTGCTTCTTTAGAGAATCTTCCTCCGCTGCTTTCTCGCCATTCCCTTCCTTTGGGGTATCCACCATGTAGACGTCATATGACGAGGTGGCCTTCCAGTGCCCCGTGGGCGCTGGGTCCTGTTCGTCTCCGGCATCATCGTCCATAGCGTCGATGTCATCGGAGTCGTAGTCTAGCATGTCGGTTAGATCCTCGACAGTGGCTATAAAGTGGGTGGTGGGTGGGTTCTGAATTTCTTCGTCGCCCGAACTCCAACCGTCCTGGCCATAGTCCGGCCAGGATTCTCCTGATAGCGAGAGATGCTTCAGAGAATTCAGGATATCGCCAAAAGGCGAGTGTTGAAAGATGTCCGCGGCGGTAAATTCCATAACCGGCGCCCAATCTGGTTTAATTGGTAGGGGCGCTGGAGGCTCAGAGTCCGGCAAGGAGTCCGGCGTCTCGGGATCACGAGTTTCGCAGGGGACGAGATTGGTATTCGGCTCCATCGCCGTAGATGTTGAAGCCCCCAGGGCGGCGTCTATCCACCGGCCCTCGTTATGGGCAATCGGCTCCGGGCTAGCAGCCGGAGCGGATTCGAGTGCGGCCACCAAAGCACTGTCCGGCGGCAGAGCTAGATCATGCCCATCGTCGCAGTGCGGCGCGCTTGGCTGTGGCTCGAGTCCGTCGAAGATCAAGTCTCCGCGGTCATCGGCCGTGAAGTTTAGGCTTCCGAATCTGACCTGACGGCCAGGGGCGTAGCTTTCAATCTGCTCCAGATGGCTAAGAGAATTGGCCCGCAGTACGAAGCCGCCGAATATGAAGATCTGTCCGGGGAGAAAAGTCTCACCCTGGACAGCGTTGATGGTCGAAGATGCCATCGAGCCTATCGGTGACGACACAGAGGAACTCTCAATGAAAGCACCAATGTCGGTGTCAAAACCGGCGGATCTCGGGTAGGGGGTCCCGAACTGTGCGTCTAGGCGGATGGTAACAGGAGACGAGGGACACAATGTTTTTACCCAAGTTCAGGCCCTCTCGATGGAGGTAATACCCTACGTCCTGCTTGATTAATATTGATGATATGGGTAGTACAAGAGTAGATCTGCCACGAGATCAAGGAGGCTAAACCCTAGAAGCTAGCCTATGGTATGATTGTTGAGATGTAATCTTGTCCTACGGACTAAAGCCCTCCGGTTTATATAGACACCGGAGAGGCTAGGGTTACACAGAGTCGGTTACAATGGTAGGAGATCTACATATCCGTATTGCCAAGCTTGCCTTCCACGCCAAGGAAAGTACCTTCCGGACACGAGCCGGAGTCTTCAATCTTCTATCTTCGTAGTCTGGGAGTCCGGCGGATATTGATAGTCCGGCTGTCCGGACACCCCCTAGTCCAGGACTCCCTCAGTATGGACAGCATGTCCGGGCACAGGACTACTTACTTGAGTATCCGGGCGAATGCAGCTCAGGCCTGCGTCCTCGGTCAGGTCCGGACACATCTCTTGTGATCCGAAGAACAGTTTATACATCTCCACGGGCGTCGCACCCATGAAGTGTTGGAGAGATCGCGGTCCCTCCGGATTGAATTCCCACAGGCGGAAGGGGCGACGTTTGCAGGGCAGAAGGCGCCGAATCAGCATGACCTGCGCCACTACAACCAGATTGATCTCTCTCTCTCTTGGAGGTCTCAAATACGGCCCTGCAATAATGGCACGTCCTTGGACGGCCCCCAGTCAAGCCCTTCGTTGACCCATGACGCCAGCCGTTGTGGAGGGCGCGAGCGAAATGCAGGCGGCGCCACCCATCTGGTGCCCCTGGGAGCGGTGATGTAGAACCACTCCTGTTGCCACAAACCGAGCTCCTTTTGAAAACAGCCCTCGGGCCACGGAGCGTCAGCTCTCTTGCTTATAACTGCCCCTCCGCACTCTGCCTGCCGCTCCTCGATCATCTTCGGCTCCACGTTGAAGGTCTTGAGCCACAATCCGAAGTGAGGAGTGGTGTGGAGGAAGGCTTCGCATACAGCAATGAACGATGAGATGTGGAGGATGGACTCCGTATCCAAATCATGGATTCCAGCCCATAATAAAACATGAGCCCCCTCACGAAGGGGTCCATCAGGAAGCCTAAACCCCGAAGGAAGTGAGACACGAACTCCACGCTCTCACCAGGCTCGGGAGTGGGAATGACTTGCCCTTGGGCGGGCAGCCTATGCGAAATTTTGCCGGTTAGATACCTGGCATCTCTCAGCTTTAGCACATCGTCAGCAGATTGAACTTGTGTGAATATTATTCTCTCTACGGTGGAATGTGGAATTTATTTTGCAGAGCTGGACACTATCCTGGTGTTCACAATCTTCTATGAATTATTCGGAGGAGGAACCCGCTTTGCAATGCCGAAGACAATATGCGCGCCGGACTCGTCATTATTGAAGCCTGGTTCAGGGGCTACCGAGGGAGTCCTGGACTAGGAGGTGTCCGGATAGCCGAACTATCATCATTGTCCGGACTCCAAGACTATGAAGATACGAGATTGAAGACTTCGTCCCGTGTCCGGATGGGACTTTCCTTAGCGTGGAAGGCAAGCTTCGCAATACGAATATGTAGATCTCCTACCATTGTAACCGACTCTGTGTAACCCTAGCCCTCTCCGATGCCTATATAAACCTGAGGGTTTTAGTCCGTAGGACGAACAACAATCATACCATAGGCTAGCTTCTAGGGTTTAGCCTCCTTGATCTCGTGGTAGATCTACTCTTGTACTACCCATATCATCAATATCAATCAAGCAGGAGTAGGGTTTTACCTCCACCGAGAGGGCCCGAACCTGGGTAAAAACATTGTGTCCCTTGTCTCATGTTACCATCCGCCTAGACGCACAGTTTGGGACCCCCTACCCGAGATCCGCCAGTTTTGACACCGACAGGGGCCCTGTTGCACGTCATGCGCCTTTGTCTCCGTTGTGCTGTTTCCTGGAAGGGTATCGCACGCATTGTGTCTGTAAAAAAAGAAAAACTCGTGTAGAAGAGTATGACGTAAGCGTGCGATGGATGGTAAAAGTGTAAGGCATTGGCCTGGAAATAAGGTCAGGCCAACGGTGGGGTTTTATTAAATATTTATAGCCCCTGGTGTCCTCTATGGTATTACATATACGGCGCCCTGGCTCATTTTTATGCGGGCTGCCGAACTCGTCTAACCGTGTCCATGGTCTTAACGACCAGTCATGCTTTCTGGTATCGGAGGCCGCTTAGAGTTCATCCGCTAGAGCCGTCGTGTATTCCTCCGCGCATGAAGAGCGCTCTGTGTTTCTGTTAACGGTGATGACGCCACGTGGACCGGGCATCTTGAGTGTAAGGTAGGCATAGTGTGGTACTTCGTTGAAGCGGGCGAAGGCCGCTCTTCCATGGTGAAGAGTAGTTCTTCGCTTCTGGAGTTGCTTGGGGATCTGAATGTTACCTCTAGTATGATGGAGCCCCTATTGTGGTCTTCAACGCCTGGTATCACCCCTTCAAAGGTGGTGTTGCTTTGGCTAATTCTGGATGGGTCTATCCCCATCTTGCGGACGGTGTCCTGGTATATTAAATTGAGACTACTGCCGCTGTCCATGAGGACGTGGGTGAGGTGGTATCCGTCGATTATTGGATCGAGCACCAAGGCCTCTGATCCTCTGCGCCGAATACTAGTCAGGCGGTCCGTGTGATCGAAGGTGATCGGACAAGCCAAGCAGTAGTTAGGTGTGGGTACGATGGGCTCTATAGCGTACGCGTCTCTGAGCGCGCGTTCGTGCCTTGGATGTGTGAGTCGCGTGGATCATGTTTACTGTTTTAACCTCTGGTTGGATTTTTTTCTGTCCCCCAGTGTTTGGCTGGCGAGGTTCATCCTCGTCTTCACTTGGTGTTTCCCTTCCCTTGTGTTCGGCATTTAATTTGCCGGCCTGCTTGAAGACCCAGCACTCTCTGTGCGTGTGGTTCGCAGGTTTGTCGGGGGTGCCATGAATTTGGCACAGTCTGTCCAGGACTCTGTTCAGACCGGACGGTCCCTCTTTACTGCCTTTAAATGGCTTCTTTTGTTGATCGGGTTGAGAGCCCCTGAATCCGGCGTTGACCGTTGTGTTGTTCGGGCTCTCTTCCTTGTTTTGACGTTTGTTTTTATTATGCCATGGCTTCCCGTTGCCATCCCTTATTTTGGATGTGCTTGGGTCGCTAGTGCCTTTACGGGCCAACCAGCTATCTTCACCCGCGCAAAAGCGGGTCATAAGGCTTGTTGAGGCTGCCATTGTCCTTGGCTTTTCTTGGCCAAGGTGTCTGGCGAGCCACTCATCTCGGATGCTATGTTTGAATGCCGCTAAGGCCTCGGCATCCGGACAATCGACAATTTGATTGTTCTTAGTGAGGAATCTGTTCCAAAGCTTGCGGGCGGACTCTCCGGGCTGTTGGATTATGTGACTTAAATCATCCGCATCCGGAGGCCAGACATAAGTCCCTTGAAAATTGGCCCTGAAAGCGTCCTCGAGTTCCTCCCAACTTCCAATTGAGTTTTCGGGGAGGCCTTTCAACCAGTGTCGAGCTGGCCCCTTCAGTTTGAGGGGAAGGTATTTGTTGGCGTGGAGGTCATCCCCACGAGCCATGTGTATATGCAGGATAAAATCCTCGATCCAGACCCCTGGGTCTGTCGTTCCGTCGTATGCCTCTATGTTCATAGGTTTGAAACCCTGTGGGAATTCATGGTCCAGTACTTCTTCGGTGAAGCACAAGGGGTGAGCAGCCCCTCTGTGTTTGGACGTGTTGTGGCATGCCGTCGGCTGTTGTTGTGTCCGGTGTTGATTCCGAACTGGTATCGGATCGGTATGATCATTTTGGTGACCATAGTCCCGCGCCGGGGTGTGTCCTCTTGATCCATAGATTGATCGAGCCGCTCCGGCTTTCTTATCCAGGAGCTCGCGTAGATCGTGCGCGGCATCGGTAGCTGTCTGTTGCGGTTATGAAGTGGTTCATCCGGCCTCCTGGCCGTGTTGTTCTTTGGTGGAACGGCCTCGTCGTTGAATTCTAGCAGCAGCTTGCGTTTTGGATAGCTCTTTGTATGGCGGTCGTCGCCGTACTTTTCTTCAGTGTCTAGCACTTTATTCCATCTGCGATTGAGTGTTTCCTGTGCGGCTTTTAGCCGTTGCTTTTGCTTCTTTAGACTTCTCGCAGTGGCCATAAGCCTTCTGTGGAGGTTATCTTATTCCAAGCATGTTTCTGGGATGATGAATGCATCGTCATCTGGACTGTGTTCTTGTCCCGGGGTGGTTTGGTGAACTCGTCCCTCCGGATCATTGTGATCGGGCGTCTGCTCCGAACTGTGTTCGGCGTGACCTGGCTCCTCCTGCTCCATTGATAGGTCCATATGGTCTTTGTTGCCTTCGGAGTTGACTGGGGTGTCGATCTTTCTGGCGCTCTTGTCGCTATTTTTACTATTGCTGGTCGTGGAACGGCGTCTGCGCCGTTGTTTTGGCTTTTGCCTGGGGGTTTTATCTTCCGGATTGTCGCCATCATCCTCCTTAGGCGTGTCCACCATGTATATGTGGTATGACGGGGTGGCCGTCCACCGCCCCGTGGGCGGTGGTTCCTGTTCTTCTCCTGCATCGTCATCCATACCGTCGATGTCTTCGGAGTCGAAATCAAGCACGTCGGTTAAATCATCGATCGTGGAAACAAAGTGGGTGGTGGGTGGGCAACAAACTCCTTCATCGCCTACTTCCCACTCGAGCCGGACATAGTTCGGCTGAGAGTCTCCTAACAAAGAGAGAGACTTCAACGAGTTCAGCATGTCGCCAAAGGGCGAGTGCTGGAAGATATCCGCAGCGGTAAACTCCATTACAGGAGCCCAACCATGTTCGGCGGGCTCGGGAGAGCGCGGACTGGAACCTACAGCCGGATATGAGTCCGGGGGTCCGGTGTTACAGGCTTCTTTGGGGGCGAGGCTTGTGTTTCGTTCTACAGCCGATGATTGTGTGGCATGTGGGGCGGAGTCCATCCATCAGTCCTTAGGCAACGCGGTCTGCTCCGGATTTAGGTCCGGGGATACTTCAGGAGTGATGTCCCGAGCACTGTCCGACAGCAGGCCTAAGCCGTGCTCATCGTGACTGTCCGGCGCTGCTGGCACAGGCCCGATTCCGTCGAATATCAAGTCTCCGCGGATTTCGACCGTGTAGTTCAGGTTTCCGAACCTGGCCTGGTGGCCAGGGGCGTAGCTGTCGATCTGCTCCAGTTGGCCAAGCGAATTGGCCCGCAGCGCGAAGCCGCCGAACACGAAGATCTGTCCGGGGAGAAAAGTCTCACCCTGGACCGTGTTGTTGACGATTGAAGGCGCCATCAAGCCTTGCAGCGGCGACACAGAGGAACTCTCAATGAAAGCACCAATGTCGGTGTCAAAACCGGCGGATCTCGGGTAGGGGGTCCCGATCTGTGTGCCTTAGGCTGATGGTAACAGGAAGCAAGTGACACAATGTTTACCCAGGTTCGGGCCCTCTCGATGGAGCTAAAACCCTACTTCCTGCTTGATTGATGTTGATGATATGAGTAGTACAAGAGTAGATCTACCACGAGATCATAGAGGCTAAAGCCTATGATGGTTATGATTGTGATCGTGATCGGCCTTCTAAGGACCAACCTCTCCGGTTTATATAGACACCGGAGAGGGCTAGGGTTTACACGAAGTCGGTTACAAGGAAGAAAATATCATATACGGATCGCCAATCTTGTTTTCCACGCCAAGGAGAGTCCCCTCCGGACACGGGACGGAGTCTTGAGTCTTGTATCTTCACGCTCCAATAGTCTGGACGAAGTATAGAGTCCAGCTGTCCGGATACCCCCTAATCCAGGACTCCCTCAGGGGACTCGGCTGAGCCGGTGATGTCCTCTGCCTCGTTGTTGGCAGGGCGGGGCCTCGGCGGAGTAGGGCCTCCGCCTCGGTGCCGGTGGGGCGGGGCCTCGGCGGAGCCGGTGATGTCCTCTATCTCGTTGCCGGCGGGGCGGCGCCTCGGTGGAGCGGGGGAAATCCCCCCCCCCCTCATTGCCAGCAGGGTGGGGCCTCGGTTGAGCCGGCAATGTCCTCTGCCTCGTTGTTGGCGGGACGGGGCCTCAGCGGAGCCGGTGGTGTCCTCTGCCTCGTTGTTGGCGCCATGGGGCCTCGGCGGGACAGGGCCTCATCGACACCAGTGGAGCGAGGACTCTTCAGGGCCGGCATTGTCCTCTATCTCGTTCTCGGTCTCGCCAAACAGTGCCTCGCCCGCTTCATTGCCCTCTTTGTAGGCGGCCGTAGCCTCCGCCACCCGCATGTGGTACTGCCAGCGCTCGAGGCGGCCCTCGCGGGCGGAGCTGTACGAGTCGATCAGCGCCTCCTGCTCCGCCCGCTCCGCGGCGATTTTCTCCTCTGCATGCAGGTGCTCCTGGAGGAGATGGTGGTTGTAGGCGGTGTCGGCCTGCGCCTCCCGGAACTGCTCCTCACGCTTCTTCCTCGCCGTGTCCATGTATTGGGCACGGGCCTCGCTGATGGTCATGGTGCAATGCACCAGCGAGGATGGCGCGGAGGAGGAGGTTGGCGCCGGATCGTCGATACCATGTTCTCCATTGAGACGTTGTCGTCCTCTGCCTGCCTGCCGGCCAGCCAGTCGGCAGCAATGGCTACCATCTCCTTGTGGTCCGTCGTCCGCCCGTCCCGGAGAGCGCTAGAGCGCGAGGAAGCCATAGTGAGCAGTACTGGTGTGGACAGGAGAAAGGGAACGGATGCGGATGACTGTGGCTATGGCCGGCGGAGTAGTTTATATAGCAATGGTGGGCGGCGGAGGGACGGACGTGTGGCACCGGAGTAGCCGCCTCAGCAACCGCGTATCATTAATGTGGGCGGCAGATGGACGGACGAACGGCACTTATGTCGTTTGAAGGTGGAGCAATCGCCTGCATCGGGAAACGGGGCAGGCGGCGCTAATCGTTTCGGGCGAAAAGCACGCGCGGGCGAGGGAGGCGGTCTGGGTGGGCCAGGGCAGTAAGACTCATGCTTGGCAGTGGGTCGGTCCAGCAGCCGGACATGCTGGCTCACCATCGAGCTCGCCGAGCTGAGCGACGACAATCAGACAATGGACGTAGCTTCCTACCAGGAGCCGGCGCCACTGTCCAAGCCAGTTCATGCCGTGTTCACCATAGAGCAGGTGCGGCCGCACTTCGATGCCCTAATTGTGGAAGAGCTACCAGCGCAGGAGGACCTGTGTTGCAACCTCCGTCTCCTCAACGAGCATTGGTGAACAAGCGAACGACAATGTCGTCGCGGACATGTGGCCCTATGATCCTGGCTTCCCGAATGAGCAGCAGGTGCTGTATCAGACCATCCGTAGGGCCCGTGAGGCACTCTCTGTCGTCCTTCGAGTTGTTGCGCTCGCCGTGGCGCCACCGTCTCACGTTGTCAACATGGTCAACGAACAAGAGGAATGAGGAGATGACTTTACTTGGAGAGGATGATAGTGGGGACCCACCGGGGCCATAGCCGCACGTATGCAAGTGCCTCCTTATTATATGAAACTATAAAAAAAATTGCTTCCTCCTGGTTTCCTAACATCACGGTCCCACACCATTGTCAACCTATGTAGTCAATAAACGAGAGAATTTCACAAGGAGCGGCCGAAAGCTGGGACCAAGCAGCTCGAGCAGTATTTGTGTTTTTGAGGTGTGAGCACTGCAGAGTTTTTCTTTAGTGATGTTTTCATTGTTGTTCAGAGGAGAGAGCAGGGTATTAACTGTGCGGGTTGTCGCCCGTCTAGCCCAGGCCAGATATACATCCCAGATATTAATTTTTTTCAAGCTGAAAATGGTTAGCCTAGCTATACTTTTTTTAGGAATGCCCAGGCAAGGTCAAGTTGTTATTCTCCGCCTCGCTGGGCTGCCAATCTTTCCTAGCAGGGATGCATGAGGTTTAACAAGAAAATGGACTTTAAGAAATAATAAATGGGATGTAATTATAAAAACTAGGCAGTAACTATAAAAAATGCATCAAACACGTAACTACTTTATAAAATATTATTTTTGGATATTGAAAATTTTAATTTCATTAATTGTTGCGCGCGCAATGTTTTGTTGGATTCTTCTGTAATATAAATTTATATTGAAATGGTATTTAATCTGACTAGAAATTTCGGGATAAAAATACTTCGGATCCCATCAACATGTGGCAAATTTTATTGGATTCTGGTTTGAACGGTTGGTTGAAATTATTAATCGTTGTCCTTGCTAGAAAATGGGTTGTACTTTTAACAAACAGTAAATGGGTTGTAGTATATTCCATTAGAATTCAAAAATGGGCTGCATATTCTTACAAATCGCAAATGGGCTATAAGTTCTCTACCACACACTTGTGGCCTTACTAAGTTGACGCGTCCCCTCAAAAAAAAAGTTAACGCGTATGCAAGGCTTTGCCAACTTATAGTCAACACACGGTTCTAGCAGCAGTGGCCGTTGGATGTCCATCCAACGGATGCCGTCCTTCTTCTTCAATCTCAGATATTCTAGCTTCACCCGCCCAAAAAATAATTCCTCCCCCTGACATCTGGGGCGCACCGTTTCGGAAGCTGACCTATGGGCCTACTAAGTTGACGCGTACCAAGGGCTTTGTCAACTTAGTCAATATAAACGATTCTAGCTGCAGTGACCGTACGATGTCCATCCGACGGCCGTCGTGCTTCTTCAACCTCTGGTCTTCTTGCTCCAGCCGCCCAAAGCAGCGCCGGTCGTGCCGCCTGCTCCTGCCTCCCGTGGCCGGCTGTGCTGCCGCGGAGGCCTCACCGCCCCCTACTACTCCCACCGCTGGCCAGGCCATCCCTCCACTCACCCACACCCCCTATTATTCTGCGGCGACGGCAGCCTCACACCGCAGCCGAACCAGTGAACCCTCATACTCCTCTATGCGTGGGCATCCACTGCCGCGTCTTCCCTGGCTCTGCATTATCACCTTCCTAGGCCTCGTCGCTGTCCACCGCCTTGGTGCTCTCGGTGCGGCGTGGTCAATGTGGTCAAGGAACGACTTCCATCGGAAGAGTATTGTACGTTGATAGGCTGACAGCTGGGTCCACGGCAGCCGCAAGGAATTGGCTCCTTAATACACGCAAAATAATTATTCCTCCACCTAACAGCAGGGACCCACCGGACGGGCCACTGTATTTTGCAAAAAAAATGTTTCCCCCCTGACTGCTGGGACCCATGAGCTACATCTTCGCACACAAGGAAGTGCGTCCATATTACGGGCAAAAAAACGATTCGACCCCCTGACTGCTGGGACCCACCAGCTACATCTTTGCACGCAAGGAAGTGTCTGAAAGTCGGGACCCACCTGGTCGAAGCATACATAGCATTGTCATTCTGGTCGCGAACGTGTACGTACATACTGGTCGATGTAGAGGCGCGCACGTGTCGTAGTAGAGATGCGCACGTAGCATGTACACATACGTACAGCGGCCAGGATGCAAGAAACTAAATATGGCCATCTACGTACATACGGGCGGGGTCTCGAACGCCTACTCGTGCATACGTACGGCCAGGGCTCGTGTACATGGCTGGGTCGGAATGGAGAAACTGCATCGTCGTCGTGTTCATGGGGAGGCAACGGAATGCGTCGTATTCATCAGGAGGCAACGGAACGCATGGGAGCCAACTGGCTTGGACGGAACAGCCGATGGAAACGAGGCCTGGCGTACCGCGGAACGGAGGAAATGGCCTTGTGTTCGACCGGCCACGTTCGAAACGAGACCCTATTCATCGGGAGGGGTCTAGCGTACCGCAAAACGGAGGAAACGGAGTTCTGTTGGACCTCCTACGGTCAAAACGGGGTCCTGTTGATCGGTAGGGGTGTGGCGTACAACAAAACAGAGGAAACGGACTTGTGTTGTAGCGCTACGGTCGAAACGGGGGTCCTGTTCATCGGGAGGGGTGTGGCGTACCACAAAATAGGACTCCGCGGGATACTGTTCATCTCCACCGTTGACCTCCTCTAGCCTCCACGGGCTACTGTTCATCCATCGTCGACCTCCTCCAGCCTCCACCTGCGACTATTCACCCTGGGGCTCCTGTTCATCCAGCCTCCACCGTGCGCTACTCCACCGGCTACTGTTCAACCAGCCCTCTCCATGGGCTCCTGTTCAACCACCCCTCCACGAGCTTTTGTTCATCCAGCCCTCCACTGTCTACTGTTCATCCAACCCTCCACGGGGTCGTCCTGTTCATCCAGCCCTCCACGGGGTCCTGTTCATCCAGCTCCAACTGGCTCGATCGATCGGGGTCCTGTTCATCCAGAGGCAACCACAGGTTCCTGTTCATCCACCCCCACCGGGAACTGTTCATCCAACCCCCCCCCCCCCCCAGCAACACTCACTTTTCATCAAGGGAAGGAGGCAGCAGGGTTCGATCGGCTTCAGTTAGCAGCAGTAGCGAAGGAATCACTCGGGTTCAGTAACGTAGCTAGTGCAATCGCTCGGGTTCAGTTAGAGCCCAACGCCTCACACCCACGCGCGTACGGTACGAGAGAAATGCGCATCACTCGGCACCCGACCACCCACAGTAACCGGGAACTCCCCGATATTTTCCTCGCCCTCGCTTCTACCATGGTTTTTTCGTCATGGACGGCCAAAGAACGTCATGCAGCTGCGTCTCCGGCCCGCCCAGGACGAAAAGCCGATTTTTTGTCATGAATTTTTGTCATAGAAGTAGGATCCCACCACATCTATGATGATACCGGGTTTTGTCACAATTATCATCATAGAAGTGTCATAAGTATGACAGAAAAAAATCGTTCGGCCCAAAATGTCACGGATGTGTCTTTTTTTTTGTAGTGCACTTTCTTCTTATCGACCCGGTCTCATGCTCTGAGCTGCTTTTCAGCCGTCCTGAGCCGTGGTTGAGTTATTTCAGTAATGTCCCAGATCTGAGTTGTAAAGACCGTTCTGGTGGCTACTGATTTATTTGTCGATTTCTTGCAAAGCTTCGGACAATCATTTTCCTATGGTCGGAACTTGAGAGGTGATGAACCTGCTATTTATGGGTTACCATGATAGAAGATGCAGATAAGAGTACGCCTGTCAGAATATCGCACCCGACAGAACCTATTGTCACACAGAGAAACAATATGACCCCGCTCCTTCACCCAAGGATCCAGGCAAGAAAGCAGCAATGAAGGAGCAAGACTGATACTTGTTGCAAGAACCGCATGGTGCAGATACCCCCGACAGTCTAAGTCAGTATGGATCACCATGGGTATTCACCTAAGGGGTCTGCTCAATTCTGGTAAGGACCCCATATCCAGACAACCCGCTCAGTCAACAGCATATGCTCAGATTTGTTAGTATCAAATATCTAGAATTGTGAAGTCGGAGCAAAGGTTCGTTCAACAGTTTGACTCCAGCAATGATGATAAAGCATCACATTGCCTACTATCCCCAAAGATATGCCAACAGAATGAGTGGTCAGTAGGTAGGGTAACAGTCTGGAAGCATATGCCCTCAATTATGAGAATCACCAAAGGATAGCTTGGCACAGATAAAATTTCGTCTGCCAGAACTATAGTCAGTCAAGTCTACTGATAATATCATAAAGGTTAATACCCCTTTATACTGGCCAAGACAAAATTTGGTACGGATCCGATGCTCAAGACAGTGGAGTCAGTTAAGATGATTCCGAAATTCCTGCGATGAGTCAGAATCTGTCGGGAAACGGTTATGCCTCAACTCACAGTTTGGAACCCGAAGGACCTGCCTTTAGTTGAGAAGCCCAAGGCAAGGAGTCAGAGCTTGGGTGTTCATAAGGAAAAATCTGATCACCAATTCAGGGAAGGATGTTAGTGCTGAACCAATCGGAAATCACTCTCGAATTTATGAGATAGGCAATATATCTCAGTCGGGATAATCTATCACAGTCCGCTAAGTCAGCAGATATGAAAAGAATTAGAGCCGGAATAAGCATGAACAAGCCAGGTAGGATCTGTCCGAATGTGGATACAGTGAAGCAAACCACCCCAGAGCCAGTCAGGTAAGTCAGATGAAAAATTTAGTGGGAACAACAATAAAGGAAAAAAGGATACCCGAGTTGGAAACAGTTTCCTTAAGGTCGGATATATTCAGACTTGTTACCTGAGCAACCAAATCTCGAGGACAAGATTTCTTTAAGGGGTAAGAGTTGTAACAGCCTGATTTTTGGCCCTTCCTTTTTCTTTTGGTTTTTTGAGGTTTTTGCCTGAGTTTTCTTTTTCCGTGGTTGTGGTCTGGAAACTGAAGAAGATGCCTTCTTCTTTGCTTCCAGAGTGGCTTGTCATCCCCCAAATCCTTCCCTAGACCTTTCCATTTCCACCTTGGACCTAATCCCAATATTCTTTTTATTGGGAACTAGCAAAGTGGCCCGCCCGATGTGCGGGCTAGAATTTTGTAAGGTTCAATGATGAGAGTATATTATTTGATACGTCTAATCAAAATTGGAACAAAATACACTGATATATACAAATATAAGACGTGTGATCATACTTTTACTTAAGGTATGTTTGATTTTCTATTGATATATAAACAAATAGGATGTCCATTTATCATTTACCTAATTATGCATGATGTACTTACTATTTTTATGATCAGTCCTCATTGTTTTCGTTCAGGCATGGCTAGGTAATTTCTTAAACCTTTGCAAGATTGCTATCTTAATTTTTTTAGTTATTTTGTCTATTAGTGGTTTTTTGTTAATTTGGTATGTGAACTTAAAATATATTTATATACCATACATATAATCGTTAGAACTGTCGTGCAAAGAGTTTGTTTCCATGATCTTTTGATTTAAGACACATGCACTAAGTACGACCAATGCTGGCTCAGATTTTCACATAGGCAAAGTTTGATCTGACACTATCCACACTTTTTAGAAAGAAACATGGTCCATACTACTTTGCTAAAACAAAACAATATCCACACTAACATCTATAGAATGGCATTAGTTTCATGGGTCCCGACAGGCTGATCCTTTACTTTTCCCCTTATTTAGTTTCCTCATCTTCTCAAGTGTCCAGATGTTCCTATCTACAAATGCATCAGAAAATATAATTTGAAGAAGGTGCTCTTTGTTAGTTGAGGAAATGTGTTTAGGACAATGGCATGTCATTTTGCCTGCATGCGGTGGATGTGTATATGCCCTTGTGATAGCAAAAGGAAATTTGATGTGTATATGCCCTTGTGAACGCGAAATATAACAAAACTAAAGTCAATGTCAGAAGGCCATAAACATAGAGACTTTAGGCCTTTCTAGATAATGTATCATCTTTGCAATGAATCCACTGTGACGATATGAACTTAATAAAAGCATGCATTCATATAGTATGAAAATAGTAACTGATTTTGGAGAAATATATTTCTAAATTATACCACAACGGAGACAAATGAAATTGAAACAATTTCACTCATGAACACGGACTAAAACTTCTAGCAGACTAAGAACTTTATAAATAGCCAAGAACATTAATAATCATCTAACCAAGAACATTAACAATCATCTAACCAAGAAAATTAACAATCATCTATAGGGACAAAATACACAATGCCAATTATCAAAAATAAACTGAAAATGAGTATTAATGAAGGAAAAATAGTGGATATTCTATTTGGCCCCCATGAGAATTTGCTAGTTCTTCAGAATCCTAATACTTCATAAGACCGTGCTAGCTGCAGCTTGTTATAAAACATGCATTCATTATTGTATAAAGCGTAAAATACAGTTTGCTTGTAAATATGAGACATGCAGTTTCTTTAGGCGCTAAACTGAAATTTTAAAATCTTTCATCACGACAAGTTCTAATTCTGGTGGACCGTTAGCAAGCAAACTAAAATCCCCTTTAGTCCTGACACGAGCAGCTAGCTCATGTGCAATACCATTGCTCCCTCTACCAATCTTCCTGACGCAGCAGGAAACAAACTCCAACATAATCCTTTTCATGTCCTCGTACAAAAAACACCACCTGCTGGTTCGGCTAGGTTCAGGCGAGTTGATTGCAGTGACAGCCGCTGCAGTCAGATTCAACAATCAGCCTCCTCCGCGTAGAGCTGGCACACTGTATGCTTGCCGGCCAGTAACGCAAGAGCTTCAGCCTCCTCTGCATCCGTGCAAATTGGGGCCCTAAAGCCGGCAGAGAACAACACATCCCCATCTGCATGTCTGGCAATACATCCAGCAGTGGGCCAAAGCAGATACGGAAGACGGGTAAACATCTAATTTTACAACACCTAGTGGTGGTTTGGACCGGGCTGCTGTTTGGTCAGATTGCTGAAGTACGACGCCGGGTTCTGGAATTTTTCCATATGCGCATTTCTAACCTTTTGCATCCTGTACATCAGGTTCAGGAAAGTGAAGCCCTCCCAGTAGCTCTTTAGGAAGACAAGGGACTCAGCAGTGGAAGCCTAACCCTTATAGTGTCCTACATCATTACAAAGCAGATACGAGACATGTGTTTTGACTCCTAGGTGCACCTAGTCCTGGAGTGAATAGCGTAATCTGGAGAAAAGAAATACTTACAGCGTCAATAATTCTAAAAGAAATAGCACATGTACGTGTTCTGAGTTTTAACATGCCTATAACACATGCACCTTGTCCACAAGAAAGAAGCTATTTTTGTGTCCTGGACGAAAAATACTATTCTGTTATTTTTCATCTTGGAATGTGCTCATGGATACACCTTCGAATTTCCGCCAACATACAGATACATCTTGTTGAAAAGTAAAATCTTAAAATATCTTCTTGCAACTCACGGGTGCACCTTAGAACTTCCGCCTGCATGCACATAATGTGGGATGAACAGTAAGATCTGGAAAACACATTGTTATAATTCACGGGTGCATCTTTGGATTTCTGCCCGCCTGTGTTAAAGTCCGGATGATAAATTAAAGCTGGAAACAAAAACTAACAAATTTGAAAGAATTAATCAGAAAGCACATACATAAAAATGTGATAATTTTATGAAAGAATCACAGATGTACATGTCCGAAAGAAAGAACCACTATTTATATCAAAGGAAATAGCTTACCCTATTCATATATAGCAACTTTTACATAGGCAGTCAAATCAGCAAACCATAGCTAGCTAACACACCCTTGTTTCTACATTTTCTGTACCTTTCAGAGACTTTGGCCACCATAAATGGTTTACATTATTCTTCCCATCTTTTTTATGACAAAAGGGGTCGAGTAGCGTTGTGATTTTTAATGGGCATACAAAGAATATTTGTCTAGCTTGTGTTAGTACTGTAGTTTTTAGGCTGCTAAAGGAATATCATTTGGTATATGTTTCGGAATTTCGGCTATATATAGAGACTCGGGCCACAGATCAGAACTGATTAAACCTTCCCAGTGTCATCAATTTTCTTTGGCCGTATTTTGTTGTATAGCTCGTATGTTGAGGTCCTTTGTTCCGGCAGCCATCCATGACAATCTCTTGCATACTCATCCATTAATTTCTGCTTAGCGTTCCTGCTGCCAATCTCTGCTGCTTGGTGGCCGTTCTTTTTAAAGATTAAAATAGATATGACAGGACAATGAAGAACAATCATACCTAGATCTATTCCGTAAAGGGTCATCCTGTCCTGCCAGGCTACCACCATGGTTCGACTCCCGAATCCATCGATGATGGCAGAGATAGGAGCCCGCAGGGAGGAGTTCGATTTCTTCAGGTTGAGGACGCATCCTCACGCCAAGGAGAGGCTCGATTGATCTTGGTGGTCACCCAATTGCCCGATCTGGCTTCGATGCATCCTCGCGCCAAGGAGAGGCTCGATTGATCTTGGTGGTCACCCAATTGCCCGACCTGGCTTCCGTGAGAGGATTCAAAAGAAGGATATGTTTTTTCTTTGATTGAGGAAGCCAATGAATAACTATTCGGTTAGGAACATGGAAGAGATGTGGACATGAGATTAGTCTGTGCTCGTGCTGCCGCCACGGTTGGAAACGCCAAATAATCCATGCAAGTAACACATATGAATGAGGTAAATTTGATGAATCACAAAACCTAGACGGGACATACCTGTGGTGGCGTCGCCGCATCAATCATCGGCTGCATCTCCGCATGGGCCGTACGCGTGAATAACTCGCTGCTTGAATGCACCGATGCCACAATTTTAGGTGCTGGACGATGAAGAGGAGCATGGTGCCGCATCCGCTGTTTCCATGGCCCAGGAGCGCATCGAGGGAGAAGGCTTTCCCCTGATTTTCTTCCCGAGGAGATAGTTTTTTTTTAAATCTAAGAGTAAGGAGATAGACTTCCCCTGATTTTCTTCCCGAGAAGGAGATAGATCTTCTTTTTAATCTAAGAGCAAGGAGATAGACTTGGGAAGATATGTTTCTATGTAATGGTGGGGTTCCTGAGATGGCATTGGTGGGTAATTTCGCAGGTTTTAAAGTAGATCTAATGGCTATAATTTCCCGATGCACAATATTAATGGCCAGATGATTCTGATTTTTATGAGATTTTATAGCTTATTCTCTTTTTTCTAGTTAACCCGTCAAATACTTTTTATATATAATAGATAGATAGATATTCCTTTTCTATTAAAGGAATTATCCTTTTTGCCATTAGGTTGTGAAGCAACCTATATTTCCATCACTCCTAAAATTCCCAAATAATTCTCATAAATATTTTGGGTCATATATTCCTCAAATATCGCAAAATATTTCATTTTCCATGTTTATCATCATCCTCAAATAATTCATTTCATATTCTGCCCTAAATAGCACATTGTGGAGAAAGTGCTATTTTCCTTTGCCCAATTGACCTCAACCTCCTTGGACACCTTTTCCTGTCCATATCATTGCCACATGCCAAAATGCAACCTCATTTGCCTAGTAGTCATTTCATTATGATTTTCCAAAGTTTCTATCCAGAAAGAAACATTGTGAAAGAGGTACAAGCTAGGCATCAAAATGAGTTTCCATTTTGCATGATCATTCATATCATCATATCATAGCCCTCCACCAAAGTTGAGCTGATGTAATGCCTCCATGTGAGCACAACTTCAAATCTTTGATTCTGTCCAAAATTTCAATTTGTGAAGCAAGTGTATTTTATCTTGCTCCATTATGGCTGCAAATTTTTCTAGGCCTTCTCCTATCCATATAACCTATCTCCACCCAATTTGGGCATATTCCATCTAGCCATTTTCCCTCTAGAATTTTTGCAAGTTTCTAGTCAGTGGGGATGTTTGTGAAGGAAGTACCATTTTGGTTTATACAAATGGTATGAAACCTTTTTCAGCATCTTCATATGATCAAATAATTGTGCCTTGCCAAGTTGAGCTTAAGTTGATCCTCCATGTGAGTGCATCATCCAAATCCCCATTTCTGGCCATTATGGCACTTTCTACAGCAACCCTCTTCTAGACTCCTCCATTTGGGCTGATACTTGGTAATCACGGTGTTCTTTGAGTGTGATCAAGCCATGCCAAATCTCAGCCTCTGCCTCTTTCTGTGTTTGTCTCCCCGCAGCACAAACACCTAGTTGTTCATGTCTCTTGGATCCTTCTGCCAATCACTTCTTTGCCCCTAGACCGACTTGTTGCTTTGTTTAGACTCGGGGCACTAAGGTAAATGCATTAGACATAGACGGTTCGGCCAGAACACGCTGCATGCACCAGCTCACGCGGTGACCACCGCCCTGGCATGCATTAAACACGCTCTATCAAGACCTCGGCGTTGTGCTCGTCCGTTCCTTCGTCGTCTCGACTCCCATCCATGTCCAGTAGCTTCCTCGTGATCGACTGCATTGCCTTGTGCCCATGCCCGCTCTGTCTTCTTCTTCAATGAGTTGTTGCCCTCGCCGAGCAGTGCACGCCTGTGACCGTGTCGTCTTCCTAGTCCGTGTCTTCTTCCCCCCTGTCCCCAAGCTCTGCCTCGTCTCCGTGACCGTCTTCTGCACGTCCGCTTCCCCCTCATCGTGTTCCCGCGCCTCCCCGTGACTTCTCTGGCCGGCAAAGCATTGGCCGGATCCCCGCGGCGACACCCGAGCCCAACCGCCTCGCCTCGCCTATAAGTAGCTCACCCCACGGCCTCCCGAGCACTCCAAGCTCCTACTCGTCCTCCTAGAAGCCTCCCCATCCTCTCCCCAGAGCTAGACAGCCCCTCCTTGCCGCCCTCTATTGCCATGTCCACCGCCTCCCCTTGCTCAAATTTGCGCAAGCCCGAGCCCTCCTTTTCCCCTAGCCACCACCAGTAGACCCCCACAACTCCGTCGATCCTCCTTGCGCCCGCTCCCCCTCGCCGGAGCCCTGTTGCTGCCGTCCCCAAGATCAGCCGCCGCCCCTGCTTTCGGTTGTCGTGCAATGCCGCCATCCCGACCCTTCCCCGGTGCTCATTTTCCCCCTGGATGGGTGCCGCTCCTCCTCCCGAGCACAAGGGTAGTCGGAGCTCCACCGGAGGTGCCGGAGTCGTCGGGCCGAGCACCGGCGTCGCGCTCCTCCCTATGCTCCTCGGGCGAGCGAGAGGAAGAGGACGAAGACCCGTCCAGCTGGCCAGGCACGCCTCACGCCTTTCCCCGACCCCGCCAGTCAGCCCCTCCGCCCGTTGACTTGGACCCGCTGATGTGTATAAGTGGAAGCGTACTTTGCACTTTACATTTCCTCAATGCAAAAGCGTAATTTTCCCTGTTTGTGACTAAAATACGCTTTGTCTGCAGGAAAGCGTATTTCGTAGATGGCGCTTTCTCTTTTTTTCAGCCGCCAGCCAAAACCTCTAAGTTATGAACGTTCACCCGTTAGCGCAGAAAAAGAATACTTTTTGTTTATTTTTCTGCCTAACGAACGAACGATCGTAACTTTTTGCTCGAGACTCCGATTAAGGTGAAACCAATGCCCACGTCTTCGTCTCGTCAAGCCCCTTCTGTTTCCTTCATTTTCACTATGGTTTGACATACTAGAAATGACCATTCTACCCTAGCCCCTAATCAGCCCCCTCTGAGAGAGAACCCTTTTCGGCGATTCTTTTCGCGGCTTCACCGCACATCTCCGCGGTGTTCTCTTCATCCCCAGGCAAGCCACAATACCCACTTGCATGATAGTCATGCAGTAGCCATGGCATTCAACTTGAATCTTTATTAAATGTTTGTTTGTTTAAAAATATGGTTATCGTTGTTCCGGTGATGTTTAGGGTTTCATGTTCACTTTCTTGTTATGTTGTTATGCACCTGGTTATCATGTACTAGTTGCTAATATTTCTTTCATATGCTTATGCTTTCTAGTAGTACATATTGATGTTGGTGATGGTCTTCGGTGCATGACTGTCGTCTGTTCTGAGTGTCGTTGTTATGCATGTCCCGTTGCATCCAGTTGGTTAAATGCTTGCATGGTAGCCTTATTGATATGTTTTTGCATGATATTTATTGTTGATGCTAGTAGTCCTGCTATGTTTATGAGTAGTGTACTTGTGATGATCATGCTAGTCAGTATGCCATGCTCAGTCGGATACATGCTTTCTTGTTGTTGATATGTTAAGAAATAATGTTGCACAGCCATGCTTATGTTGATATCATGTTCATGCATTGTAGTTGCATCATGTTATTTGTCGGAGTAATTGGACACGGATACCCCGAAGACGGCAAGACAATATTTCAAGACATCGGGGCTAGCAAAGCCCCTCAGTCTGACTGCCCGGCCGCTCCTGCCGGCTCCCCATCCGACTGCCCTGCCCGGCTGGCTGCCGACTGCCGACTACACCAACCAGTCGGCTGCCGACTGCGCCAACCAGCCGGCTGCCGACTGCAGCCCGACCCGACATCGACGAGACACCGACGAGACGGATGTACCCGAGCATTGTTCGCGTGTCACCCTAGCCATCATGTACAGTGACACTTGTCCCTGGGCACTATTTATGAAGTGACCTAGGGGACAAGTGTGACACCCACACCATGCCCTCATGTCCACTACCTTAGCTTAGGTAGTAAGCTATCCCATGCCTATATAAGGCACCCATCCATCCATCCACCAGGGAGATGGCCACGCCACATACACTTGCACTAGTAGAAAAAGGGTCATACGTGAAGCCCAATAGTGCCGGTTTGAATTTCAGCCGGCACTAATGTATACAATAGCACCGGTTCGTGGCAGCGATCAATAGCACCGGTTCGTGGCGAACCTTTAGTACCGGTTCATGCCACGAACCGGAACTAAAGGGGATGTGTCAGCCTGCGGTCAGGCTATGGCCCCACCGTCACCATTTAGTGCCGGTTCGTACCACGAACCGGTACTAATGAGGTTATGTCAAGCTGTTTTTAGTCCCACCTCGCTCCCCTAACAAGCCTTTTACCACCTTAAATATGTTATTTCTCAAACTATCACAAGCACTTGGTCTTCATTGAACTCTATGTGTAGAATTTGTGGCCGCAATATGAGTCTTCATCTGTTTATAAATCGTTGAGGACTCATATTGACAATTCAGATTGTACACACAAAGATCATTGATGATCAAAGTATTTTTGATGTTATAAGATCATATTGACAGTTTAGACTCTAAAGAAATATAAGATCGTGATGTAAATTCTATTATATTTTTTGCGTTCAGTATGCACCATTCAAAGCGACGCCATCAACTTTCAACCATTTCTGCCTTCATTTGCTATTTTTCATGCATTCAATGATTTGTTTTGAGAACTAAATGACCTGAAAATTGAAAAGCACTACAAATGAACTCTGAAAAAGTTAAAACTTGGCATGGTATCATCATTTCACCCACATAGATTGTTCAAAAAAGTAGAGAGGGTTACGGCAAAAACTGGATGCACTTCGTTTACAAACTGGACAATCTCTTTCGAAGTATTCAGGTTTCTGACGAAATTAAACTCATCTGTTACAAAGGCATTTCATTTTTTTAAACTCATTACAACTCCAGACTTTTTGTGCATTCAGTATGCACCATTCAAAGCGACGCCATCAAATTTCAACCATTTCTGCCTTCATTTGCTATTTTTCATGCATTCAATGATTTGTTTTTCATGCATTCAATGATTTGTTTTGAGAACTAGCTAAATGATTTGTTTACACTATTCCAAAAGGCTTGAAGCAAATTAACAAGCATTGCACCTCTTTTTTATTTTTAATAACTTATTACAACTCCGGACTTCTTCTGTTATGGCAAAAGGAAGGAGGAGAAGAAGAAGGAGGAGGAGGAGAAGAAGAAGAAGAAGAAGAGGAAGAAGAAGAAGAAGAGGAGGAGGAGGAGGAGGAAGGAGAAGAGGAAGAAGGAGAAGAAGAAGAAGAGGAAGAAGAAGGAGGAGGAAGAAGAAGGAGAAGAAGAAGAATAAGAAGAGGAAGAAGATGGAGAAGAAGAAGAAGGAGAAGGAGAAGGAGAAGGAGAAGAAGAATAAGAAGAGGAAGAGGAAGAAGAAGAAGAAGGAGGAGAAGGAGAAGGAGAAGGAGAAGAAGAATAAGAAGAGGAAGAGGAAGAAGAAGAAGAAGGAGGAGAAGGAGAAGGAGAAGGAGAAGAAGAATAAGAAGAGGAAGAGGAAGAAGAAGAAGAAGAAGAAGAAGAAGAAGAAAATAAAGCAGAAAAGAAATAACTATATAAAAAATTACTCGAAAATAAATAGAAGAAAATAAATAATGCAGAAAAGAAAAAAACTAATATAAAGCAAAAATATTCACAAAGAAACTAAATACGGCAAAAAAACTACTCAGAAATAAATAGAAGAAAAAAATAAACCAGAAAAGAAATAACTATATAAAAAATTACTCAAAAATAAATAGAAGAAAATAAATAATGCGGAAAAGAAAAAAACTAATATAAACAAAAATATTCACAAAGAAACTAAATACGGCAAAAAAACTACTCAGAAATAAATAGAAGAAAAAAAGCAGAAAAGAAATAACTATATAAAAAAATTACTCAAAAATATATAGAAGAGAATAAATAATGCGGAAAAGAAAAAAAATAAAAAAATGTTGGGGCGCTGCCCAGTGAGCCTACCAGTTCTAGGGTGTGCAAATGCAGGCCCAGAAGGGCCAGGAGGCTCACCGGGCAGCGCGCCTTAGTTAGGCCCAGAAGCCTGCTATATAGAAGAGTTCGAAAGGGCAGCCGCGGCTGGGTTTATAAACCAGTGCGGCTGCCCTTCGCTCGGCGAGGTGGGACTACACATAGCGCACCGCGGGTGGCAGCGCACGGCCTTTAGTACCGGTTGGTGGCTCCAACCGGTACTAATGTGTGCCCTTTAGTACCGGTTGGAGCCACCAACCGGTACTAAAGGGCCTCGTTTTCCGCCGCTTGGGCTGGCCAAAATTGGCCTTTACTACCGGTTCGTGGCTCCAACCGGTACTAAAGGCTCCCCCTATATATATGGCACTTACGAAAAATTAGTTATCGTCGCCAGTTCGTTCCACGTTTCTCGCGCGAGAGAGTCTCTCCCTCGATCTCGCCGACGCCGCCGCGCCGCCGTGCCGTCGCCCTCGCCGCCCGTCGTCGTCGTCGCCGCGCGCCCCCGCCGCCCGTCGTCGTCGCTGCGCGCCCCTGGCCCGCCGCGCGCCCGTCGTCGTCGCTGCCCCCGGCCGCCCGTCGTCGCCGCCCCCGGCCCGCCGCGCGCCCGTCGTCGCCGCCCCCGGCCGCTCGTCGTCGCCGCCCCCGCCGCCCGTCGTCGTCGCTGCCCCACGCCACCCATACGCGCCCTATATACGTACACACGCATACGTATACACACGCACACACACACACACGCACACACACACACACACACACACAGACACGTACACACAAACACACATACACACACATACACACACACGTATACACACACACACACTCATATTTTTTTTACTTATTTTCTGTTTTCTATATATAATGTTTAGATGAATTAGAACTATCTAGTTTATTTTTAGTAAATATATAGATCAGCTAGTTTATTTTTTGAAGATGCTTAATTAGTTGAACTTGTTGAATTAATATATAGAACTAGTTTATTTTTAGAAGATGCTTAATTAGTTGAACTTGTTGAATTAATATATAGAACTAGTTTATTTTTAGTAAATGCTTAATTAGTTGAACTAGTTGAATTAATATAACTAGTTTATTTTTAGTAAATGCTTAGTTGAACTAGTTGAATTAATAGATTTTTCTGTTAATAGATTTTTTTTCTGTTAATAGATTTTTTTTCTGTTAATAGATTTTTTTGGTGATATTATTATCGAATATGCATGTTTGGTGATATTATTGTTAATAGATTTTTTTGGGTGATATTTAGATTGTGTAATTAATTTTGTTAATAGAATTTTAATGATTTTTTTGTTCATAGTATTTAGAAAAAGGAAAAAAAGAAGAAGTAGTTTATATATAGTTGAACTAGCTAGTTGATTTAATAAACTAATTTATTTTACTATATATAGAAGTAGTTTGTTTTTAGTAAGTACTACTTATTTATTTATAGTAAGTGCTTAGTAGTTGAACTAGATAGTTGACTTAATTAATAAAACTAAATTATGAACGTAGGCCGGAAATGTCATACTCATCGGACGACGATAACCACCCGGGGGAGTGCGACTGGTGCCACGACGACCGAGGTATCTGCGACAGGTTCATTGAGCTGGACGAAGATCGGCGCTTCAGCTTTAAGCTCGAGGAGACCTGCGATGTTCATACGGTACGCAACGACGACAATAGTTTTTTTCGTAATTAAGCACGACTTCAACTATTTTAACGTGTATTTTTCATCTTTTCCAATTCGACTAGCTTATCCCATGCTTTGCAAGACGCTATGTCTTGGAGAGGATGAGTTTTGAGGACCATGAAAATTTTGAAACCAAAAAAATTATCCTAAGTACCGAACATGGTGTGGATTTTCAAGTAAAGTTGTACAATGTTCAGAGTGTAACCCATTTTGGTTGCAAAAATTGGGATGCATTTTGCAAGATGTATGGTCTTGATGAGGGTATGCTTGTCACCATGGATCTTGGTGATCCTACAATCGAGCAAGAGACACCTTCGATTTGGATCTTTGTGGATACACCTCCAGTTCTTTCCTCATGTGAGCTAAACATAGTTATTAAGTAATTTATATTGTTTATTTCAAAATATAATGTTGACAACTTATCTCCATTGACAGCTTATTTTCATTCTTCAAAGAATGTGCGGAAGATGGTAGACAGAACGTACTACACTGAAGGCTCCGAATTAACTTATCAGGAGAAAACTCATCTGGTCGGATTTTGTACTGATCTTGAGAATTACAATATCTACAATCAAATTCCTCAACATTATGGTCAATACGTGCCACTAGTGCACGTGTTAAACTACGGTAACTACCATGGAGATATCCTGGTAAGATTATTTTTTACTATTACAACATCCGTGCATCTTTTTGCACACTTCTAAAACTAGTACATCATTGCTAACTACAAAGTTATTATTATGTTTTTCAACAGATAATCCCGAATGATTGTGTGCCTCATCTGATGTATACGCGTGGTAGCCTTCATGTTTTGAACATACGACCAGGTCGTCCTATGAATCTCAACTGTCCATACCGGGTTTCTAAAAGAAGTGGAGACATAACAATGAAAGAATGGAAAAAATGTATGGACAGTCGTAAGGAGCTTCTTGGAAGCAATAAGCAGCGAAAGGCAAGAATTGGAGACAGGATGATCGCCATTCTTCATAATGGAGAGTCAGGGTCTATATTGTTTTATGCTATTTTACCTTAAGGGTGTTTAGGTCCTACCTGATACTGATGATCATGTGCTAAGAACAATTATGTAGGGTTGGGTTCGATGACTATATATGAGGATGATGATCGTATGACTTATTATTAATAACGAGTAGAAGTTGTATGATGATGCATGATTAGTAGGACTTGTTATTATATATATATGATGATGTAATGATGCAAAGCATGCATGAGCATGTTATATCTGCGGGTGTAATGAACATAGCAGCAGCGTTGATAAACAAAGCATGCATGATGTATGATGCATAACGTGTACAATGTGTAGTATCGTAAAATACCAGCAAACGAAAAAGAATTAAAATGGAAACACAAAATTAAATGTAAAAGAAATCATAAAACTAACCCCCCCTCCCCCCCCCCAAACCTTATAGTACCGGTTGGTGTTACCAACCGGTACTAAAGGGCTCCAGGCTCCCGGAGCTGGCTCGTGCCACGTGGTTGCCCTTTAGCACCGGTTCGTGCTGAACCGGTACTAAAGGGGGGGGGGGCTTTAGTGACCACAAATTAGTGCCGGTTATGTAACCAACACTATAGGGCCTTACGAACCGGTGCTAATGCCCGGTTCTGCACTAGTGTTGGCTGGCCACAAGGCCACTCACGCATGCACGCTCAGGCACATGCAGCCACTAGCTCATATGCATATGTACCAAGTCAGATGACTATGGCACTGACTCTCAGATACAGCTCCAGGAGCACTTTGTACTGCCCGATGTACACCCCAGATAGATACACTCAGACATGCAGCAGTAGGAGTATTATCTCTCCGGAGAGCTCCGAAGCTGGGTAAACCACCGCGTGCTATTCGCATACCCGCTCCCGGGCCTATTAGCAGCAGTCTTGCCCTCACACGAAGCCACCTTGTGGCATATGTCGTCTTGCACCCCCCGTGAGAATACCACGACATTTGGCGCCCACCATGGGGCGGTACTATGCTACCGCGCTGCTGCTGGTTTCGCTCTCCGAACGGGACCATCTTCGTCATCTCCGCCGCGGCGTCGCGCCGTCTCTCCGGTAGCGCTCGTGGGCTCGACTTCAACCCGCCCCCAGAGCGGCCGCGTGAGACGGCGCGCCCTCGCCGTCATCCTCTTCGTCTTCACCACCGCGGCGTCACGCCGTCCCTCCGATAGCGGTCGGGGGCTCGACATCGACATGCCCCTGGAACGGTCGTGAGGGGCGCCGCATCCTCGCCGTTGGCCTTGCCTTCTTCGTCACCACCGTTGCGACGCCGGCCGTCCGTCCGCGCGCGCCGCGTGCGGGGCCTCGCTTCGGTCGGCCGTGTCCGTTCACGCGCCGCTCGCATTTGCTCCTCTCCGCGCTGCGCCTTTCTTTGTCCGGAATGTGCTTTTGATCCTCCATATTTCGCCCATACAAGCTAGCTAGACGCTAGTCAAAGCGTGGTCAAACACAACCCGTATACTGGCCAGAGGCAAAGACGGATATTGCATGTGCATCACTCAGATAATCCCCGATGATCCCGAGATAAAGCGCCTCTCCACGCGTGGCCGTCGTCGCGCTCCTCGCGCTGGCGCTGCTCTTTGCCCGCTCGTGGCCGTTGCCTGCCGCAGCTCCGCCGGGTCCGCCCCGCACTGCTGCGCCGGCATCTGCCTCGCCCTGCAGGCTGACCGGCTCCCCCGGCCCCGCTCGCATCCAGCCCCCCGCGCAGGCGCGCGCCCGCGTTGCTGCAGGACGCCTGCACTCCGCCTGCGCCGGTCCCGTGCTTGTCCGCCGGGTCACCGGGAGCTGACCTCCCGCACGCCGGCCTCCCACGCGCCAGATGCTCCTCCGCCCGTCGCCGCCTCCCCCAACCACGCTGCCGCGTCGCCTGCGGCTCCCTGCCGCCTCCCGCGCCCGACGTCCGACCTCCGTGCGCTCCCAGGTCCTCTGTCGCCGCTCCACCAACTGCGCGGGCTGGCTCCGCCTCCCGCCCGTAGGCTGGGTCAGCTCGCCGTTCGCCGGTTCCGCCCACGCGCCAGGCCTTGGCGCCGGCTTCTCCGTGTCCCGCGCCGGCTTCGGGTGGCCGCCCCGCGCGCTGCCGCGTCCCGCCTCAGGCCGGCTCCTTCCGGGCTTGCCGGCTTCCGCTCACCCGGCCGCTGCCGTGCCTCCGGCCGGCTCCGCCTTGCCGCCCCGCCCGGCCGACTCCTGCAGCACCCGGCCGCCGGGTCAATAGCGCCCCCGCCTCCGACTTCATCCCGCTCCGGCCCCGTCGTTCCTCACAGCGCGAGCCCCGCTGCTCCGCACCGGCGCCCTCCTCTGGGTCGCCGCTGCCGCCTCCCGCTCGCGGGCTCCGCGTCCTGCGCCGCACCGGTTTCCTCTGCATCCGTGCACCCGCCCGTCCGGCTCCGGGTCTCGCCCGCCGGCTCCGCCGGCAGGCCGAGTTCTCCGCCTCGCCGCTGCGCCCGGTGCGGCCTCCGCCTGCTTCACGCCGGCTTCACACCTGCCGGCTCCCGCCGTAGTCGGCTGCCCGTCGCGGCCGACTGCCGTAAGAGGTGGCCCGCTGCCTAAGTCCGGGTGGGACTAAGAGAAGAGAGAGATCCGGCTGGAAGAGAAAGACAAGGCCGGCTTGTTGAAAAGAGGCGGAGGCCGGCTGCGCGTGTACGGGCTGGCTAGAAAAGTCATGGCCGGCTCCCCATCGAAGAAAGAAAAAAGAAGGGTCCGGCTGCCCGCGTCGAACAGAGAGAGAGTAAAGAAAGAAAGGGCCGAGTGCCCAATCCGGCTGAAAAGTGGCCGAGTGCCAAAAAAATGGGAGAGAAAAGAGGAGGCCGACTGCCGGCTGAAAAAGTCAAAGGTCGGATGCTTGAGGCCGGCTGGAGTGTGTCCGACTGCACACAGCCGACTGAAAAAAAAAGCATCGCGTCCGGCTGAGAAAGTGGCCAGGTGCTGAGAAAAAAGAAACGTGCCCGTCCGGCTACCAGCAATCGGCGGACGAAGAGAAAAGAGAAGAAGACAAAGTAGTTGCCGGGAGATCCGGCCCGACTGCTCAGCAGTCGGCCCGAATCTCGCGGGCTACACCCAGCGGGTGCGCTGGCGTGCCCCCGCGAAGAATGCAGACAAAGAAGAGTTTTGTCCGGTTGCCAGCAGCCGGCAGAAAAAAAGGGCGTTGCAAGACGCCTCGCCGCCTGGCCGGTCGAGCCTGACCGGCCGGGACCCTTCCGAGCACCCGGGGGCTCGAGGGCTACACCCAGCGGGTGCGTCGGCGCGCTCCGCGAGCGCCGAGTCGCGCTGGCTGTCTTCGACGACCGCGACTACACGAAAATCAATGTGAGCTCCACCCGCATATTTTTTGCACCGTGAAAGCACGGATAATCCCGAGCGATGCTCGGGGGCTGTCTCCGCATTTTATTTCAGTAGCATCACTGTTCGCCCCGGCGCCAGCCAGAATTGGCCCGGGGGCTGGCCGCTTGGCCTGAGACGTTAGTTCCCGCAGATGGCTTAGTATCGTGCGTGGTACCAAAGGCCCACTCTTAGTCACAGACCGCAGAGCGGCTGTCCGATTAGCAAGAGTGAACGCTGGAGGCCACCCACGCGGAAAACGTCCGGGAAGAAAAACGCTTCGGGCGACCCGACCGTTTCCTTTACAAGTATCTACTCGGTTGAATCTGCTCC
Organism: Triticum timopheevii; assembly: GCA_963921465.1. Lineage (NCBI taxonomy): Eukaryota > Viridiplantae > Streptophyta > Magnoliopsida > Poales > Poaceae > Triticum > Triticum timopheevii. The sequence continues at coordinate 42,756,528 of OY997271.1, forward strand.
CAGACTCTGAGTACTGTACACTCCGCTTCGCAGCCCACTCTCAGCCACAGACCGCAGAGCGGCTGTCTGGCGAGGAAGAGCACAAGCCAAAAAGCGGAGGGAACACGAAAAAGATTAAGGGGGCTCGGACGAAACCGAGTCGGCACCCTTCGCATAAAACTCGCAATGCTAAAAGCAATCATTTGATATATCTGCGTGGACTAACTTTGTCTTTTTTCATGATCATTTCCATGAACACTCGCCAAAAAACCTCCGCCCAACTTTGCCAAGTTGCCCGGAGGCTTGGGGGCTACTGTCGGAGTAATTGGACACGGATACCCCGAAGACGGCAAGACGATATTTCAAGACATCGGGGCTAGCAAAGCCCCTCAGTCTGACTGCCCGGCTGCTCCTGCCGGCTCCCCATCCGACTGCCCTGCCCGGCCGGCTGCCGGCTGCCGACTGCACCAACCAGTCGGCTGCCGACTGCGCCAACCAGCCGGCTGCCGACTGCAGCCCGACCCGACATCGACGAGATACCGACGAGACGAATGTACCCGAGCACTGTTCACGTGTCACCCTAGCCATCATGTACAGTGACACTTGACCTCGGGCACTATTTATGAAGTGACCCAGGGGACAAGTGTGACACCCACACCATGCCCTCATGTCCACTACCTTATCTTAGGTAGTAAGCTACCCCATGCCTATATAAGGCACCCATCCATCCATCCACCAGGGAGATGGCCACGCCACATACACTTGGCTGGCCACAAGGCCACTCACGCATGCATGCTCAGGCACATGCAGCCACTAGCTCATATGCATATGTACCAAGTCAGATGACTATGGCACTGACTCTCAGATACAGCTCCAGGAGCACTTTGTACTGCCCGATGTACACCCCAGATAGATACACTCAGACATGCAGCAGTAGGAGTATTATCTCTCCGGAGAGCTCCAAAGCTGGGTAAACCACCGCGTGCTATTCGCATACCCGCTCCCGGGCCTATCAGCAGCAGTCTTGCCCTCACCCGAAGCCACCTTGTGGCATATGTCGTCTTGCACCCTCCCCCCTAAAGAATACCACGACATTATTTTTGTATGACTCAGCTTATTGCATTCAAGTTTAACCGGACTTAATTGAACATGAACAACTATTGGTTGAGTCATGGTGCCACCATATCAAGCTGACAAGTGCAACCACACTTGACGGTATGGGACGGTCCTAACTGGTTTATTGTCATGCCTCTCGCCAGTGCCTTCAACTAGGGGAGGTTATGGGCGTGCGCTACCTTGATCAGGTAGGCGTACATAAACCTTGTGGACCTGTTGTTGTTGTGTACCCGGGTTGTCCCCGTTTCGGACCATTTTTGTTTTGCCACGACAGTGGCTATTTTGCCTTTGGTAGGCTCGGTTGCCCAGGACTGAACCCAATGACGGGTGTTGGTCGGAGTGGCTGGGAGAGTGTCATGGCAGTAGATCAGTTTTGTCGGGACGCCGTTAGTCCACCCGAATGGGAGTGCGTGGCCATGGGTTCTGTGGTGTGGGTGCAGTGTGCTACCTCTGCAGAGTGTGTGTTAAATCTATCGATAGCCGTGCCCGCGGATAAGCGCCTGATACGTCTCCGTCATATCTACTTTTCCAAACAATTTTGACCTTGTTTTGGACTCTAACTGGTATGATTTGAATGGAACTAACCTGGACTGACGCTGTTTTCAGCAGAATTGCCATGGTGTTGTTTTATGTGCAGAAAACAAAAGTTCTCGGAATGACCTGAAACTCCACGGAATATCTTAGAATAAATAATAAAAAATCCTCGCCAAAGATGAAGGCCAGGGGGCCCACACCCTATTCACGAGGGTGGGGGGCGCGCCCCTCCCCCCTGGGCGCGCCCCCCTACCTCGTGGGCCCCTTGGTGGCCCTCCGATGCCAACTCCAACTCCATATATTGGCTTTCGGGGAGAAAAAAATCAGAGAGAAAGTTTCATCACGTTTTACGATACGGAGCCGCCGCCAAGCCCTAATCTCTCTCGGGAGGGCTGATCTGGAGTCCGTTCGGGGCTCCGGAGAGGGGGATTCATCGCCGTCGTCATCATCAACCATCCTCCATCACCAATTTCATGATGCTCACCGCCGTGCGTGAGTAATTGCATCGTAGGCTTGCTGGACGGTGATGGGTTGGATGAGATTTATCATGTAATCGAGTTAGTTTTGTTAGGGTTTGATCCCTAGTATCCATTATGTTCTGAGATTGATGTTGCTATGACTTTGCTATGCTTAATGCTTGTCACTAGGGCCCGAGTGCCATGATTTCAGATCTGAACCTATTATGTTTTCATGAATATATGTGTGTTTTAGATCCTATCTTGCAAGTCTATCGTCACCTACTATGTGTTATGATCCGGCAACCTCAAAGTGACAATAATCGGGACCACTCCCGGTGATGACCATAGTTTGAGGAGTTCATGTATTCACTATGTGCTAATGCTTTGTTCCGGTTCTCTATTAAAAGGAGGCCTTAATATCCCTTAGTTTGCAATAGGACCCCGCTGCCACGGGAGGGTAGGACAAAAGATGTCATGCCAGTTCTTTTCCATAAGCATGTATGACTATATACGGAATACATGCCTACATTACATTGATGAACTGGAGCTAGTTCTGTGTCACCCTATGTTGTAATTGTTACATGACGAACCGCATCCGGCATAATTATCCATCACTGATCCGGTGCCTACGAGTTTTCCATATACTGGTTTACACTTATTTACTTTTCCGTTGCTATTGTTACAATCACTACAAAATACCAAAAACATTACTTTTGTTGTCTTTACTTCTGTTACCATTACCACTACTATCATATTACTTTGCTACTAAACACTTTGCTGCAGATACTAAGTTTCCATGTGTGGTTGAATTGACAACTCAGCTGTTAATACGTGAGAATATTCTTTGGCTCCCCTTGTGTCGAATCAATAAATTTGGGTTGAATACTCTACCCTCGAAAACTGTTGTGATCCCCTATACTTGTGGGTTATCAAGACCTTTTTCTGGCGCCGTTGCCGGGGAGCATAGCTCTATTCTTTGAGTCATTTTGGATTTATATCTGCTGGAAACTATGAAGAACTTGAAAGATGATTGAACTACTATTTTGCCCTCAACTACGAGGGGAGGTAAGGAACTGCCATCTAGCCTTGCACTAGATTCTCCTTCTGTTATGAGTAAGTTTGCGACACCTAAGCCTACTACTGCTATTGATTCTGATATGTCGCATGTTATTGATGATGCTACTTCTGCTATGAATGATACTTATGATGAAACTACTTCTATGCTTGATACTACTATGCCACTCGGTGAATTTCTTGATGAGCAAATTGCTAGGTCTAGAGAAAGAGAAATTATTGAACCTGAACACGATGATGTTAGTGATGATGAACCTATACCTGCTATTCCTGAGGGTTATCTTTTTAATGCTGAATCTTTTGAAGTTGTTGTTGCTTGCCAGGATACTCTTGAACGTAAGAGGTTGCTAATTAAGTGGAGTAAAGAATCTTTTAGAGGTAGGATGAATCTGAAACTGTTGTGGCACATCTTCGTAAGTTAGATGATATAGCTGCCCTGTTTACTAATAATCAGAGATCGCGCCACCTTTATTTACTCAAAATATTTCCGTTCTCATTAAAGGGTGATGCTAAGAAATGGTTTAGTTCTCTTGATCCTGGTTGTGTGCAAAGTCCCCAGGATATGATTTATCACTTCCCTGCTAAATATTTCCCTGCTCATAAGAAACAAGCTGCTTTGAGGGATATATATAATTTTGTGCAAATTGAAGAAGAGAGTCTCCCACAAGCTTGGGGGAGGCTTCTCAAGTTACTTAATGCTTTGCCTGATCATCCTCTTAAGAAACCTGAAATATTTGATATCTTTTATAATGGAATAACTGATGCTTCCAGAGATTACCTGGATAGTTGTGCTAGTTCTCTTTTCAGGGAAAGAACACCGGATGACGCTGAAATTTTATTGAATAATATGTTGGCAAATGAAAATAATTGGTCACCTCCCGAGCTACCTCCTGAGCCAGCCCCTGATCCAATTACTGAGCCTATTCCTAAACCAACTCCAAAGAAGAGATGTGTTCTATTTCTCAGCCCCGAAGATATGCAAGAGGCAAAGAAATCTATGAAATAAAAAGGTATTAAAGCTGAAGATGTTAAGAATTTACCTCCTATTGAAGAAATACATGGTCTTAATTTACCGCCTATTGAAGAAGTATATGATCTCAATTACTTATTTACTAAAGAACCTCCCGATATCCTGACACAGGTAGTAAAGGTAAATTCTCTCTATAGATATGATAAAGCTGAAGTTCCTCCTACTAAAATTGCTAGTCAGTGCTTGGATGAGTTTGATGACTTTATGTTTAAGCAAGATGACTTTAATGCTTATTTTGGTAGACAATTAAAACAGAATACCTTTATGATTAAATGCTTGAGTGATTATATGGCTGATATTATAGGTGAACTTAAACTTGTTAGCAAACATGCGTCTATGGTTACCACTCAAGTAGAACAAGTACTTAAAGCTCAGAAAGAAGTGCTTGATGAAATGAATAATAAGAAAAATGATTATGCTGTTAGAGTGGCTACTAGAACTGGTAGAATGACTCAGGAACCTTTGTATCTTGAAGGCCACCCTAAGAGAATCGAGCAAGATTCTCAGAGAAATAATATTGATATGCCTTGTTCTTCTAGGAGGAAGAAAAATAAAAATGATAGGACTGTGCAAACTTCTAGTGAACCTATTGTTGAACCACCTGATAATCCAAATGATATCTCTATGTCTGATGCTGAAACACAATCTGGTAATGAACATGAACCTAGTGGAAATGTTAATGATAATGTTCATGTTGATGCTCAACCTAGTAATGATAATGATGTAGAAGTTGAACCTGTTGTTGATCTTGATAACCCACAATCAAAGGATCAACGTTATGATAAAAGAGACTTTGTTGCTAGGAAACATGGTAAAGAAAGGGAACCATGGGTTCAGAAACCCATGCCTTTTCCTCCGAAACCATCCAAGGAAAAGGATGATGAGGATTTCGAGCACTTTGCTGAAATGATTAGACCCATCTTTTTGCGTATGCAATTAATTGATGTGCTCAAAACAAATCCTTATGCTAAGTATATGAAGGATATTATTACTAATAAAAGAAAGATACCGAAAGATGAAATTTCCACCATGCTTGCTAATTACACTTTTAAGGGTGGAATACCAAAGAAACTTGGAGATCCAGGAGTACCTACTATACCATGCTCCATTAAAAGAAGTTATGTTAAAACTGCTTTATGTGATCTTGGAGCCGGTGTTAGTGTTATGCCTCTCTCTTTATATCGTAGACTTGATTTGAATAAGTTGACACCTACTGAAATATCTTTGCAAATGGCTGATAAATCAACTGCTATACCTGTCGGTATTTGTGAGGATGTGCCTGTTGTAGTTGCGAACGTTACTATTTTAACGGACTTTGTTATTCTTGATATTCCCGAGGATGATAGTATGTCTATTATTCTTGGAAGACCTTTCCTTAATACTGCAGGGGCTGTAATTGATTGCACCAAAGGCAATGTCACTTTTCATGTTAATGGCAATGAGCACACGATACATTTTCCGAGGAAACAACCTCAAGTTTATAGTATCAACTCTATTGGAAAAATCCCATCGATTATATTTGGAGGTTTTGAATTTCCTCTCCCTACTGTCAAGAAAAAGTATGATATTCTTATTGTTGGGGATTTTCATATCCCCGTTGAGGTAACTTAGTGTCATTCAAAATTTCTCCGGTTCCGTGATTATTCGGAATGAGTTTGTTAACAAGACTTGATCAACCTTGTTAGTGGGTTCATTTTGATGATCACGAGATGGATGAAACTAGAAGCACAACCTTCTGTACCCTCTTTATATTTTCTGTTATTTAGTAGAAATAAAGTAAAATAGTATTTTCTGTCTGTTTCCTGACTTATCCGTGCAATATAAAAATATCCCGAAAATAAAAGTCCTCAAAATGCCATGCCAATTTAATATGATTTTTTCGGGAATATTTGATAATTTACTGTGCAAAAATTACCACAGGGGGAGCTGCCACCTGGTCACGAGGGTGGAGGGCGCGCCCTACCCCCCTGGGCGCGCTCCCCTTCCTCGTGGGCCCATGGTGGTCCTCCTCCACTTATTCCTGCACCCATCTTCTTCCTCTATCTCACACAAACACGAAAAACCAACTCAAGCACGAGTTCCAGCCCCCGTTGCTGTGAGTTTCGATCTCCTTGCTCAAAGCACCTCTCGCAAAACTGCTTGGGGAGATTGTTCCTTGGTATGTGACTCCTCCGTTGGTCCAATTAGTTTTTGTTCTAGTGCTTTATTCATTGCAAATTTGTGCTGCATAGGTGACCATGTTCTTGAGCTTGCATGTCAAATTTATATGGTTCCAAGTAGTTCTAATGCTTGATATAGGCCCTAGGCACTTGTGGGAGTTGTTGCTATCAATTTTATTGAAGTTGGTTCACTTTTATTTGAGGTTACTAAAAAATTTCAGATTGTTTCAGAAATAATGAAGAGACTTTTGAGGGGCTCGTCGAGCCGAAGCTCTAAGGAAAAACAAAAGGAAGAAGAGGAGAAGCCCAAATTTAATTTACCTTGCACTGCGGAGGTTCGGCCGTGTGAATGGCCTTTCGATGACTTCTTGAGGAGAGCCGGGATTTATGATGATTTCTATATATTAATTGAGAACGCCGGCCTCACCAACTTTCTCCGCGACCAACGTCATCAGTATCTCTTACTCACAAATACTTTTGTGCAAAACTTCTACTTTTTCCCTAAGAATTCACCTCCATCAGTAGAGTTTCACTTATATGATGTTGTTAAAAAGATGACATTAGCTGAGTTCTACGAGATCTGCAGAATACCCTTTGAGGGCACCTTAGATGAACCCCACCGTAACGAAGTAGAAGCTTTTATTAACACTATCACGGTGGGAGAAACCAGGAAGGTTTCTGATGCAAGGATCACTAGCATACATTATCCTGTTTTACGCTAGTTTGCCTTATTTGCTAGTCGTTGCTTGATTGGACGCGGGAACTGTGGGAACCTTAGTATTCCTGATATTATTATTTTGCTCCATGGTTTATACCGCAATAACTCTGTTAGTTTGGGTGGAATTGTTTCTAGACGATTAAGTCTGAACCGTACTAAGGGCCCCATCTTTGGAGGCATTTATGCTTCGCGCCTAGCTGAACATTTTGAAATACCTATTAGGCATGCGGAGAAAGAAGAAACAGCACTGCCCCGTGCTTATTTAGATTACAAGAGTATGATAGCGCATGATTTTCTTGTTAAAAGTCGCGATGCGGAGCTCAAATATAAATTATACTTTGATGAATATCACCCTGAGACTATTACTTTGCCTGCTCCTTCTTTGTTTAACTTGTTTGCAGAACCTCACATCATTTCGTGGTCGGCTGTTCAAGCCTATCGGAACCCTGCACCAGCCCCGGAGCCACAAGATGAGCCTCCACGACTATCTGTTTATTCTTGGGATCCAGAGGAGTCTGCCAGCCAGTGGCAGTCAGAGTCTTCTTCGTCACACTACGACCCCAGCTACACCTACAGGTATCCGCCAGGTCATCCCTGGCAATAGACCAACTTAGGCCAAATGCCTAAGCTTGGGGGAGTACGTACTTCTCACCGACATTACATTCATGTTCACACACACTCATTGCTAGATGTCGGTGCTCATACTCTTTCACTGTAATATCCATGTTAGTTTAAATTTCTTTTTCTAGCTTTCTTCTTGTGTGTTTGATAAACTTTAAGAAAAACCAAAAAAATTAGTTAGTTTACTTTCCATGCTTGTAGTAGAATTAAAAATAAAACTCAAAAATATTTCCCGTTCTTCTTTTACTTGTTGGGAGCTTTCCCGTGTAAATAGTTTTTATTTCTTTTCCTTTCTTGGGGGGTCGAGAAAACCATATTGAAAATGCTTAGTGGCTCTTATATGCATGATTGTTTATTTAACTTAGATCCCATATTACTTGTCTTCTCTCTTGAGTTGAATGCTTGCAGATTCCAGCTTAGTCCAATTCATGGCACTCTTATTATTATACACACACCGTTCGGTCGTGCAAGTGAAAGGCAATAATGATGATATATGATGGACTTATTGGGAAGATAAAAGCTGGAATGAACTTGACCTCTCTTGTTTTTGTAAATATGATGATTCATCGTTCTTGATTCAGCTATTATGAAGTAAACATGCAATGACATTTAGAGATTATAGTTGCTTGTGCCATGCTTGATTAGCTATGAGTTATAATGGTTTACCTTGCGTGCCAGCATGCTATTAGAATGATTATGATGTGGTATGATGGGATGGTATCCTCCTTTAAATGTATTGAGTGACTAGACTTGGCACATGTTCACGCATGTAGTTGAATCAAATCAACATAGCCTTTATGATATTTATGTTCATGGTGGATTATATCCTACTCATGTTTGTACTCGGTGTAAATTAATTTTGATGCATGTTTACGACTGTTGTCGCTCTCTCAGTTGATCGCTTCCCAGTCTTTTGCTAGCCTTCACCTATATTAAGCGGGAATACTTCTTGTGCATCCAAACTCCTTAAACCCCAAAGTTATTCCATATGAGTCCACTATACCTACCTATATGCAGTATTTACCTGGCGTTCCAAGTAAATTTGTATGTGCCAAACTCTAAACCTTCAAATAAACATTCTATTTTGCATGCTCGAATAGCTCATATGTCAACTAGAGCTTCCCTTATCTTCCGTGTTAGGCAAGTTATTCTCAAGAGGAGTGGACTCCGCTCCTCATTCACGAGAAAATGGCTGGTATCCGGGATGCCTAGTCCCATGCTTTCTGCAAACTAAATCAAAATAACTACAAACAAAACTCCCCTTGGGACCCGTTGAATGTTGGAGGCACTCGTTGTTTCGAGCAAGCCATGGATTGATGCTTGTGGAGGAAGGGGAGTATAAACTCTACCATTCTGTTTGGGAACCGCCTATAATCTGTTTAGCATGGAAGATATCGTCTTTTAGTTGTTATGTTGACAATGAAAGTATGCCGCTCAAAATATAATTTATCTCTATTTCAAAACCAAGCTCTAGCACCTCTACAAATCCCTGCTTCCCTCTGCGAAGGGCCTATCTATTTACTTTTATGTTGAGTCATCACCCTTCTTATTAAAAAGCACCCACCGGAGAGCACACTGTCGTTTGCATTCATTATTATTGGTTTATATTGGGTATGACTTGACTGGAACTCTTTTACCATGAATTACAATGTTTAGTCAGTCCTTGATCTTTAAAGGTGCTCTGCATTTATGTTTTGCGGTCTCAGAAAGGGCTAGCGAGATACCATTTTGTTATATCATGTTATGGTTATTTTGAGAAAGTGTTGTCATCCGAGTTTTATTATTATGGCTCGCTAGCTGATTATGCTATTGATATGAGTAATTGTGAGACCTACGTGTTATTGTGAGTATGGTTAGTTCATAATAATTGCTGAAACTTGAATGCTGGCTTTTCATGTTTACAACAACAAGAGCAAACAGAGCTTGTAAAAGTTTTTTTTTCTCTTTCAGTTTGTCAACTGAATTGCTTGAGGACAAGCAAGGGTTTAAGCTTGGGGGAGTTGATACGTCCCCGTCGTATCTACTTTTCCAAACACTTTTGCCCTTGTTTTGGACTCTAACTTGTATGATTTGAATGGAACTAACCCGGACTGACGCTGTTTTCAGCAGAATTGCCATGGTGTTGTTTTATGTGCAGAAAAAAAAGTGCTCGGAATGACCTGAAACTCCACGGAATATCTTAGAATAAATAATAAAAAATCCTCGCCAAAGATGAAGGCCAGGGGGCCGCACCCTCTTCACGAGGGTGAGGGGCGCGCCCCTCCCCCTAGGCACGCCCCCCTACCTCGTGGGCCCCCTGGTGGCCCTCCGATGCCAACTTCAACTCCATATATTGGCTTTCGGGGAGAAAAAAATCAGAGAGAAAGTTTCATTGCGTTTTACGATACGGAGCCGCCGCCAAGCCCTAATCTCTCTCGGGAGGGCTGATCTGGAGTCCGTTCGGGCTCCGGAGAGGGGGATTCGTCGCCGTCGTCATCATCAACCATCCTCCATCACAAATATCATGATGCTCACCGTCGTGCGTGAGTAATTGCATCGTAGGCTTGCTGGACGGTGATGGGTTGGATGAGATTTGTCATGTAATCGAGTTAGTTTTGTTAGGGTTTGATCCCTAGTATCCATTATGTTCTGAGATTGATGTTGCTATGACTTTGCTATGCTTAATGCTTGTCACTAGGGCCCGGGTGCCATGATTTCAGATCTAAACCTATTATGTTGTCATGAATATGTGTGTGTTTTAGATCCTATCTTGCAAGTCTATAGTCACCTACTATGTGTTATGATTCGGCAACCCCGAAGTGAATATAATCGGGACCACTCCCGGTGATGACCATAGTTTGAGGAGTTCATGTATTCACTATGTGCTAATGCTTTGTTCCGGTTCTCTATTAAAAGGAGGCCTTAATATCCCTTAGTTTCCAATAGGACCCCGCTGCCGCGGGAGGGTAGGACAAAAGATGTCATGCAAGTTCTTTTCCATAAGCACGTATGACTATATACGGAATACATGCCTACATTACATTGATGAACTGGAGCTAGTTCTGTGTCACCCTATGTTGTAATTATTACATGAAGAACCGCATCCGGCATAATTATCCATCACTGATCCGGTGCCTATGAGTTTTCCATATACTGGTTTACGCTTATTTACTTTTCCGTTGCTACTGTTACAATCACTACAAAATACCAAAAACATTACTTTTGTTGTCTTTACTTTTGTTACCATTACCACTACTATCATATTACTTTTCTACTAAACACTTTGCTGCAGATACTAAGTTTCCATGTGTGGTTGAATTGACAACTCAGCTGTTAATACGTGAGAATATTCTTTGGCTCCCGTTGTGTCGAATCAATAAATTTGGGTTGAATACTCTACCCTCGAAAACTGTTGCGATCCCCTGTACTTGTGGGTTATCAGCGCCCAGTTCAGAGTAGGTCACACTATGGGTCAACAGTAATAATAATGATGTTCTTAATAACAACCCTAGTTTGATGATGAAAGATGTTGGATGTGATCATGAGAGGATCACCATGGTATCGAGGATACCGAGTTGTTGGATACTTGTGATATTATGCGAGAATCACGGGTAAAGGTCAAGCTCCTTGTGGCCATGTATTGATTACTACGGTATTGTTTATACCAAGCTTGATTGGATCCTAAGATGATCGTGTGATGTCCGATGATGGTAAGTGATGCATGTGATGGTTACGAGGTAACCCGAGCAGAGTAAGTTGGTGCATGATAGTGTCATCATGTTGCATGTTAGTATCATCATGTTTATATGTTCATGCCATGCTCATATTGTGCTAGCGCTATCATGTTGTTCACGCCATGTTGTTCTGTTAATATCATGTTAATTCTTGTTAACCTGTAATTGCCATGCTATTGTTTGTCTTGAATGCTTCTGGTTATTGTGAGCTTGCAAGTACATTCAATGTACTGACCTAGCGTGCCATGCCAGTTTGCAGGTGATGCCGGATTTGATTGCTTGTTTGTCGTGGATTCTTTGTTTGCGAGCTAGGATACGCGTTCCAGCCAGAGTCCCTGCGGAGTGGAGTTCAGCACCGTCGTCATTGTTCTGCTGCTAGAGTTATTCCGCTGCTTCAAGTTGTTCTGCTGCTTTCATAGAGCAACGGTGGCAAGCGTAGTGTCGCCATGCTGATGTATCCCTTGTACCCTAATAGACTGGAATACGGGGCACTCTGGTTTCTCTGAGCCGGGGAGCCACAGTTGAGAATCATGGCCACTCTCTTGATGAGATCTGGCTGCCTGTAGGTGGTACTGACTCATCTTGATTTGCTTCTTTGGCTCAAGCAGGAGATACGTACCAAAAGACTCGACTGTCTCCTGGAGTGAGCAGTGTAAAGGGGTATGGCCTTATAACCATAGCATACCTCAAACAATAGAATCTGGAGATTGGACTGACAGTTGTACTGGCGGGAATATACTTTTTATAGTAGGATGTCCGTGTACTCAGTTTTGCCAGTGAGTGCACCTGGTCTGAGCAGATGATTCAGCTTTTGGCTTACCCATGCTATTGGTCTCTCCATCCGTGATAATAGGTTTTTAGATGTTTAACATAGCCGCTGGAGTCAAATTGCTGAGGTGACAAAGGAATCTTGGATCTGACGGAACATACTTGGATATTCTACCTTGTTAATTCTGAGAAGATGTTGTTGGACAAATGGGGTAGTTGGACATGAGGTCCTTATGGAATAGAGTAGGCTTCAGGGCGTCCGTCCATGCTGATCCCTATGGAATCATGGTCTCATGCTGTCATGGGTATCTTGACCCGAACGGTCAGGCAAGAATCATCATACCTTTGTTGTTAGTCTCACTCTTCAAGTGTCAAGATTTTCTTTGTCAGGATACCTTACGGAAATAGCTTGGCCACATATGTAATTGATCATTCTTGCGAACATAGATGTTGTTGGTGTAATATTGTGATATCATACCTTATTATTGCTCATGACAGGTGTCCTCATAGATATGACATGTGCTCGGGGCATGTAGTTGTACAGAGCTCGTTATTGTGGCCAATCATGCTAATGATAGGAGTGAAGGATATCACCTTATCGAGTGCGGGAATGCCGACTTTAGTAAACCTTGTCAAGACTGCTGATTCTGGGTTGTTTGCTCCCCAACTTGTCGATCCTTGTATTACATGAGATGCATCTCTGCTTATCTTCCTTTAGCATGACTCATGAGGTTGTTGTATTCTTACCTTCCTGCTGGATCATAGTTGTAATCTTGTGTGAGGGACTTGCATGACCGGGGATGCATGCTCACCATATATAAGAAGGATATGTAGCCGAACACTCGATTCTTGAGGTAGGCATATATCTTGACTGATTTGTGCTTCTGACAAAATTGTTGTGAATCTGATCCTTGAGCTGCACTTTCATATACTGCCAACTTATTGTGCCATATCTTGTAGCAATATTGAATACGACGTGCAGTGTCATACTGAATAAGGCAAGGTGTCATGGGTTGGAAGCTATCTGAGTGACTTGCTGAAGAAGACCGGATAGCTTATGCTCGAAGCTTTTGCCTTGGGAGCCTGCTGGAGAAGCCTGGGTTCCGTACCTGAGAAGCTTCTCCTCTCGTTGCTTGTTGAGAAAGATTCATTTCCTTATGTCGGAAGCTTTTTTGAGGTATCTTACTGTGGAGAATTGTGTATTTTGGACAGGAAGATGTCCATATACCGTACAGAGGAAGATTGAGAAACCTTGGATCATAAGCTTCTTCCGATAGCGTGTGGAGGAAGGCTGAGTTTTTCTTATACTCAAAGCTTCGTACTGTGATATGCGGACTGAATATCACACACATATCCATAATATTTTTGTGCATGGTTACTTTGTATGAGAAGAATTTGTCTGACTATCCTCCTTGTTGAATATTGAACTCATAACAACTTATGGCTTTCTTCCGGAGTATAACACGTTCCAAGTTTCATTCATGTCTGCCCAAAACTTCATACATGAGGCATACCTTTGTCTCAGTATATTGTTGGTCTCGCACCTGACTTGTCTTCCTGCGGGTTTGATCATTACTACGGTAAAGGTTGCACAACTGATCCAGACTTGATATTGATAGTCAATCCTGGATACCATGTGTATACCGAGCACATATTCCCAATACAATGCTATTAACTGAGAATGCCATACTATTAAGCTGAGCTTCCCAATATTTTTAATACTTGCTTCTTCGAGTCCGGTGTCAGTTGATGAGCAACTTTCGCAAGGGAAAAATAAGGTAACACCGAAGGCCCAAGAAGATAAAGAAACAAAAGAAACAACTCAACTAACCAAAAGCACATGAAAGGCATTAAAATCACACACAATCAATGTCACATATTACTGCTATTTGCATAACATGCATGCCTACTTAAGCACACAAATCTTGCGCGAACTCTAGTACTATGATCTAACATGTTGTGACAGTGTGCATGAAGATGGATCATCGTGTGGAAGGGTTGGTGTACACATAGCTACACCAAGTCTTGGCAGCATCCTTGACTATCTCGGAGGCGAGGACATGCTGGGTAACCATGTAGTAGCACACGAATGTCATGGCCACATCATCATCAAGAAGATGGAAGGGATCCGTACTCGTCCAAGGAATAGGATAGCGGGGAAAGCTGAATCTGCTGACATTGCTCTTTCTTGAGGACTAAGATCATTAAGGGTTGCCAACATGACAAGATAAAAGGCATCATCCGGGTAGAAGGATAGGTGTGGCTGGAAGAAAGAGGGCGACGGGATACCTGAGCACCATTCCTGAAAACAGTGTCTGGATCACTTGGCATCATTCCGCTATGACAGAAATGACGCCAAACATCGAAGAGCAGGCAAGAAAGGAAAACTGGAGGGGTGCAGAGGCTGAGCTGTAGTGGATTCCAAACCGATGCCAGCTACCACTACTAGGGAAAACCCTAGTAGTAGCACGGGTTTAATGCCCACTAGTAGCGCGGGCAGCCGCGCTACTAATAAGGCACTACAGCTATTACTTAGCAGTAGCGCGTGCGACACGCGCTACTTCTAAGACACATAGCGGCAGTGCTTGTTATCTCCCGCGCTGCTGCTAATCTAGCTAGTAGCAGCGTGTCTACTATCCATCGCTACTAGTATTCTTCTTATCTTTTTTCTATTTTTAGTATATTTATACGCCGTTATACAAAATTTGGTACAATACCAATTATGAGGTTTTTATCATTATGTCCATAACAGTGTGTCAAATGAAGGTGGATTAGGTTCAAGTGGAGGCAATATGTGGTGCATGTCAAAAATATACTACTAATCCAAACTTGATCTAGTTTGGACTAGTAGTACTTTCGATGTGCACCACATGTTGCCTCCACTTGAATCTAATCCGCCAACACAAGCTATTTAATCATCATCACAGTCATTAGCACCAACAGTATTTATTTAATCACCATGATACGTCTCCAACGTATCTATAATTTTTTATTGCTCCGTGCTATATTATCTACTATTTTGGGCAATATTGGGCTTTATTATCCACTTTTATATTATTTTTGGGACTAACCTATTAACCAAAGGCCCAGCCCAGATTTGCTGTTTTATGCCTATTTCAGTGTTTTGAGGAAAAGGAATATCACACGGGGTCAAAACGGAACAAAATCAACTGGAGAAATTATTTTTGGAAGCAAAGCAACCCAGGGAACTTGGAGTGCATGTCAGGGGAGATACGGGCTGCCCACAAGGGTGGGGGCGCGCCCACCCACCCCCCCCCCCCCCCCCCCCCCCCGCGGGCGCGCCCCCCTGCCTCGTGGGGGGCCCGTAGCTCCTCCGATGTACCGCCTGCACACATATATACTCTTGTACCCTAAAACTTCCAGAACAAAAGATAGATCGGGAGTTCTGCCGCTGCAAGCCTCTGTAGCCACCAAAAACCTCTCGGGAGCCCATTCCGGCACCCTGCCGGAGGGGGATCCCATCACCGGTGGCCATCTTCGTCATCCCGGCGCTATCCACGACGAGGAGGGAGTAGTTCACCCTCGGGGCTGAGGGTATGTACCAGTAGCTATGTGTTTGATCTCTCTCTCTCGTGTTCTCTCTCGTGTTCCATCTATGGCACGATCTTGATGTATCCCGAGCTTTGCTATTGTAGTTGGATCTTATAATGTTTCTCCCCCTCTACTCTCTTGTGATGAATTGACTTTCCCCTTTGAAGTTATCTTATCGGATTGGGTCTTTTACGAGAACACTTGATGTATGTCTTGCCGTGATTATCTATGGTGACAATGGGATATCATGTGCCACTTGATGTATGTTTTGGTGATCAACTTGCAGGTTTCGTGACATTAGGGAACCTATGCATAGGGGTTGGCACACGTTCTTGACTCTCCGATAGAAACTTTGGGGCACTCTTTGAAGTACTTTGTGTTGGTTGGATGAATCTGAGATTGTGTGATGCATATCGTATAATCATGCCCACGGATACTTGAGGTGACAATGGAGTATCTAGGTGACATTAGGGTTTTGGTTGATTTGTGTCTTAAGGTGTTATTCTAGTACGAACTCTTTTATAGATTGATCCGAAAGAATAACTTTGAGGTGGTTTCGTACCCTACCATGATCTCTAGGTTTGTTCTCTGCTATTAGTGTCTTTGGAGTGACTCTTTGTTGCATGTTGAGGGCTTGTTATATTATCTATCTATGTTATTGTTGTTGAGAGAACTTGCACTAGTGAAAGTATGAACCCTAGGCCTTGTTTCCTATCATTGCAATACAGCTTACGCTCACTTTTATCTTTTGTTACCTTGCTGTTTTTATTATTTTAGATTACAAAAACCTATATCTACTATCTATTTTGCACTTGTATCACCATCTCTTCGCCGAACTAGTGCACCTATACAATTTTCCATTGTATTGGGTGTGTTGGGGACACAAGAGACTCTTTGTTATTTGGTTGCAGGGTTGCTTGAGAGAGACCATCTTCATCCTACGCCTCCTACGGATTGATAAACCTTAGGTCATCCATTTGAGGGAAATTTGCAACTGTCCTACAAACCTGTGCACTTGTAGGCCCAACAATGTCTACAAGAAGAAGGTTGTGTAGTAGACATCAAGCTCTTTTCTGGCGCCTTTGCCGGGGAGGTGAGTGCTTGAAGGTATATCTTTAGATCTTGCAATCGAATCTTTTTGTTTCTTGTTTTAGCACTAGTCTAGTTTATAAAAGAAAATTACAAAAAAATAGAATTAAGTTTGTCTCATACGCTTCACCTTTTTAATATCTTTCGTGAGTATGATGGAAAGGATAATTGTGCTCAAGTGCTAGAAGAAGAAATCTCTAAATTGTTTGGCACTAAATATTTTAATGATGAGCATGATTACAATGTTGTTAGTATGAATTCTTTGAATATCCACGATGCTAATGATATGCAAAGCCACAAGCTTGGGGAACCTATGTTTGATGAAGATGATATTTTTGTCCCCCAAGCTTTGATGAGCAAATTTACTATGATGAAAGCATGCCTCCTATCTATGATGATTATTGTGATGATACGTATGCCATAAAGAAGGAGTTTGCTTATGTGGAGAGTAGTAAATTTTCTATGCAAGTAGATCATGAAAAGAATGCTTTAGGTGATGGTTATATTGTTGAATTCATTCATGATGCTACTGAAAATTATTATGAGGGAGGAATATATGCTTGTAGGAATTGCAATAATGTCAAGTTTCCTCTCTATGTGCTTAAAATCTTGAAGTTATGCTTGTTTTACCTTCCTATGCAAGTTGATTATTGTTCCCATAAGTTGTTTGCTCACAAAATCCCTATGCATAGGAAGTGGGTTAGACTTAAATGTGCTATTCATATGCTTCATGATGCTCCCGTTATGTTTCAATTCTTATATTTTATGTGAGCATCATTGTCATCATCATGCCTAGCTAGAAAGGCATTAAAGAAAAGCGCTTGTTGGGAGACAACACAATATTTATCCTTACTGTTTTTGTGTGTCCACATGATTATGCTACTGTAGTAATCATGTTTTATAGCTTTTGTTTCAATAAAGTGCCAAGTAAGGCCTTTAGGATAGCTTACGGTGATAGTTGTGTTGATCCTGCTGAAAATCAGAAACTTTTGCACCCAGTAAATTAGTTTTGTTGATTCACAGAAACGTGCTCTTGATCTGATTATTTTTTTCTCTGGATTGGTACACAAATTGCGTAGGACTTCCTAATTTGGTAGTACACAGATTACTACAGACTTTTCTGTTTTTGACAGATTCTGCTTTCTATGTGTTGTTTACTTATTTTGATGAATCTATGAGTAGTATCAGAGGGTATGAACCATAGATAAGTTGGAATACAGTAGATATTACACCAATATGAATTTAGAATGAGTTCATTACAGTACCTTAAGTAGTCTTTTGTTTTCTTTCTCTAACGGAGCTCACGAGATTTCTATTGAGTTTTGTGTTGTGAAGCTTTCAAGTTTTGGGTGAATTCTTTTGATGGATTATGGAACAAGGAGTGGCAAGAGCCTAAGCTTGGGGATGACCATGGCACCCCCAAGATAATCCAAGGACACCAAAAAGTCAAAGCTTGGGGATGCCCCGGAAGGCATCCCCTCTTTCGTCTTCGTTCATTGGTAACTTTACTTGGAGCTATATTTTTATTCACCACATGATATGTGTTTTGCTTGGAGCATCATTTCCTTTTGTTAGTTTTTGCTTTCTGTTATTTACAATAATGTTTTGCATCTTTAGTTTCAATAAAGAAGTCAAGGATAGCCTTTGCCATGCTTATTTTGCTAGTATACATGTTGCTGTTTGAAAAACAGAAAGTTTACCACTGTTGCAAAAATTCCCTAGAAAATTCAGAGAGTGGTATAATGTTGAATCTTTTTGCATATTGATATCTGATAAATTTATTACAGTGGGAATTTTAGTTCATAATTTTTGGAGTTAGGGAAGTATGATGACTCTTGCATTCTTTAGAGACTATACTGTTTTGGCAGATTGCTGTTATGGTTGCATTGTTTGCATATGTTTGCTTGTTTAATGATTCTGTGTGAAGATAGGAGTATTAAATATGCAGAGGCATTTAGTATTAAATGTTGAATAATAATTTTAGTGATTTGTTACAGTAGAAAATGATAAGGTTTTGCATTGGTTTATGCTAACCGATCTCACAAGTTCTTGATGAGTTTGTTGTGAATGAAGCTTTTGATAAAAAGAGAAACCATGATATGAGAGGAATTAAGGAGACACAAAAGTTCAAACTTGGGGATGCCCAAGGCACCCCAAGATAATATTTCAAGAAGGCTCAAGCATCTAAGCTTGGGGATGCCCCGGTAGGCATCCCACCTTTCTTCTTCAACAACTATCGGTTAGTATCGGTTGAGCCTAAGTTTTTGCTTCTTCATATGAGTTGTGCTATCCTTGCAATGTAGTTTTATTTAGCTTTGCTTGCTGTTTGAATAAATTATCAAGATCTGAAATTATTAAATGGGAGAGTTTTCACATAGTTGCATAATTATTCGACTACTCATCGATGTTCACTTATATCTTTCGGAGTAGTTTTTGTTATTGCTCTAGTACTTCACTTATATCTTTTAGAGCACGGTGGTGGATTTGTTTTAAAGAAACTATTGATCTCTCATGCTTCACTTAGATTATTTTGAGAGTCGTTAATAGCATGGTAATTTGCTTAATATTAATATACTTGGTATTCAAGATATGTGAAGCTTTCTTTTGAGTGAATTGAATACTAAGATAAGTTTGATGCTTGATAATTGTTTTGAGATATGGAGGTGATAATATCAAAGTCGTGCTAGTTGAGTAATTGTGAATTTGAGAAATTCTTGTGTTGAAGTTTGCAAGTCCCGTAGCATGCACGTATGGTTAAAGTTGTGTAACAAATTTGAAACATGAAGTGTACCTGGCTTGTGCATCCTTATGAGTGGCGGTCGGGGACGAGCGATGGTCTTTTCCTACCAATCTATCCCGCTAGGAGCATGCGCGTAGTACTTGATTTTTTATGACTTCTAAATTTTTGCAATAAGTATATGAGTTCTTTTGACTAATTTTGAGTCCATGGATTATACGCACTTTTACCTTTCCGCCTTTGCTAGCCTCTTCGGTACCATGCATTGCCCTTTCTCACCTTGAGAGTTGGTGCAAACTTCGCCGGTGCATCCAAACCCCGTGATACGATACACTCTATCACACATAAACCTCCTTATATCTTCCTCAAAACAGCCACCATACCTACCTATCATGGCATTTCCATAGCCATTCCGAGATATATTGCCATGCAACTTCCATCATCATCATCATGACATACATTACTTTTGCCATATTGCCATTGCATGATCATGTAGTTGACATCGTATTTGTGGCAAAGCCACCATGCATTATTTTTCATACATGTCACTCTTGATTCATTGCACCATCCCGGTACACCGCCGGAGGCATTCATATAGAGTCGTATCTTGTTCTAAGTTTCGAGTTGTAATCCTTATGTTGTAATCAATAGAAGTGTGATGATCATCATTATTAGAGCATTGCCCAAAAAAAAGGCCCAAAAAAAGAAAAGAAAAAAGAAAAAAAGGGCAATGCTACTATCTCTTTTTCCACACTTGTGCTTCAAAGTAGCACCTTGTTCTTCATGTAGTGAGTCTCATATATTGTGCTTCAAAGTAACACCTTGTTCTTCATGTAGTGAGTCTCATATATTGTGCTTCAAAGTAGCACCTTGTTCTTCATGTAGTGAGTCTCATAAGTTGTGTTTTTATACTAGTGGGAATTTTTCATTATAGAACTTGGCTTGTATATTCCTACGATGGGCTTCCTCAAATGCCCTAGGTCTTCATGAGCAAGCGAGTTGGATGCACACCCACTAGTTTTCTTTTGTTGAGCATTCATAGCTCTAGTGCATCCGTTGCATGGCAATCCCTACTCCTCATGTTGACATCAATTAATGGGCATCTCCATAGCCCGTTAATTATCCTCGTCGATGTGAGACTTTCTCCTTTTTTGTCTTCTCCATACAATCCCCATCATCATATTCTCTTCCACCCATAGTGCTATATCCATGGCTCACGCTCATGTATTGCGTGAAGGTTGAAAAAGTTTGAGATTATTTAAGTATGAAACAATTGCTTGGCTTGTCATCGGGGGTATAGAAGTTGGGAACATCTTTCTTTTGCCATGTTATTTTGAGAAGACATGATTGCTTTATTAGTATGCTTGAAGTATTATTATTTTTATGTCAATATGAACTTTTGTCTTGAATCTTTCGGATCTGAATATTCACATCACAAGTAAGAAGAATTACATTGAAATTATGCCAAGTAGCACTCCGCATGAAAAATTCTTTTTTATCATTTACCTACTCGAGAACGAGCAGGAATTAAGCTTGGGGATGCTCCATGCTATATTATCTACTGTTTTGGGCAATATTGGGATTTATTATCCACTTTTATATTATTTTTGGGACTAACCTATTAACCGGAGGCCCAGCCCAGATTTGTTGTTTTATGCCTATTTCAGTGTTTCGAGGAAAAGGAATATCAGACGGAGTCAAAACGGAACGAAATCAACTGGAGAAGTTATTTTTGGAAGGAAAGAAACCCAGGGAACTTGGAGTGCACGTCAGGGGAGATACGGGCTGCCCACAAGGGTGGGGGCGCGCCCACCCCCCCCCCCCCCCCCCCGGGGCGCGCGCCCTGCCTCGTGCAGCCACGTAGCTCCTTCGATGTACCCCTGGACCCATATATACTCTTGTACCCTAAAACTTCCAGAACAGAAGATAGATTGGGAGTTCCGCCGCCGCAAGCCTCTATAGCCACCAAAAACCTCTCGGGAGCCCGTTCCGGCACCCTGCCGGAGGGGGATCCCATCACCGGTGGCCATCTTCATCATCCCGGCGCTATCCATGACGAGGAGGGAGTAGTTCACCCTCGGGGCTGAGGGTATGTACCAGTAGCTATGTGTTCGATCTCTCTCTCTCTCTCGTGTTCTCTCTCGTGTTCCATCTATGGCACGATCTTGATGTATCCCGAGCTTTGCTATTGTAGTTGGATCTTATGATGTTTCTCCCCCTCTACTCTCTTGTGATGAATTGAGTTTCCCCTTTGAAGTTATCTTGTTGAATTGAGTCTTTTATGAGAACACTTGATGTATGTCTTGCCGTGATTATCTGTGGTAACAATGGGATATCATGTGCCACTTGATGTATGTTTTGGTGATCGACTTGCGGGTTTCGTGACATTAGGGAACCTATGCATAGGGGTTGGCACACGTTCTTGACTCTCCGATAGAAACTTTGGGGCACTCTTTGAAGTACTTTGTGTTGGTTGGATGAATCTGAGATTGTGTGATGCATATCGTATAATCATGCCCACGGATACTTGAGATGACAATGGAGTATCTAGGTGACATTAGGGTTTTGGTTGATTTGTGTCTTAAGGTGTTATTCTAGTACGAACTCTTTTATAGATTGATCCAAAAGAATAACTTTGAGGTGGTTTCGTACCCTACCATAATCTCTAGGTTTGTTCTCCGCTATTAGTGTCTTTGGAGTGACTCTTTTGTTGCATGTTGAGGGCTTGTTATATTATCTATCTATGTTATTGTTGTTGAGAGAACTTGCACTAGTGAAAGTATGAACCCTATGCCTTGTTTCCTATCATTGCAATACCGTTTACGCTCACTTTTATCTTTAGTTACCTTGCTGTTTTTATTATTTCAGATTACAAAAACCTATATCTACTATCTATTTTGCACTTGTATCACCATCTCTTCGCCGAACTAGTGCACCTATACAATTTGCCATTGTATTGGGTGTGTTGGGGACACAAGAGACTCTTTGTTATTTGGTTGCAGGGTTGCTTGAGAGAGACCATCTTCATCCTACGCCTCCTACGGATTGATAAACCTTAGGTCATCCACTTGAGGGAAATTTGCTACTGTCCTACAAACCTGTGCACTTGCAGGCCCAACAACGTCTACAAGAAGAAGGTTGTGTAGTAGACATCACACCACTAACCCTAGCTCATAATAATCATCATAGTCATTACCACCAACACTAGCTATTTAATCATCATAGTCATAGTGTAGCACATCATCATCTTTAAACTCATTTCTAGCTAGCTAATCACTCCTGCTGCTCTCTCTCGGGTAAAATAACGTAAAACATGTGTAGCTCTCCTCCTTCATCAAGTTGGGGCATGCAGATGAACCTGTCTCTTAATCGTGGGTTGCGCTTCTGCTTGCTGCCTCCTAGTACTTGTCTGCGCTCCTCCATCACAGATTTGGTCCAGTCTTTCACTATTAAGAATTCGTCGCTAATATTGAATGCACTATAGTGATTTGTAGGATATCTTGGCCGTAAGCTAACAATACTCATGGTACCTTTAGTCTTGATCCCATAAGGCACAACATTCATCGGGAGTCCCTATTGAAGAACATCGTATGGTAACATACTTAGCAATGAAGTTTAGCTTAAAAATAATGTATGGAAAAGATGCACTGAGGACAAATAGTAAAAATCTTACCATCTTTCCTAAATAGATGTGATCGTAGTTCATTACGAACACTATTGGTCGCATGTTTTCAGTACTAACATTTCTAAATCCAGGAAGAAAATTTGTCTTGACAGTATCAAGATCCGCAAGCCATGAAACATAATGACTTAGCTCCTCGCAGTTTAGTTCAGCCCCGGGACAGTAGTAGGTCCTGTCTACCAAGCGCTGGACATGTTTGCTTGAACAGAAATAAGCTGACAATAGAAATTAGTTATCAACTATTTTTGAATAAACAATATCAAAGACATAAATATGGTTGAGAAACTCACATAATGGTATAACTGGAGGCGTCTGCACATCGACCCAGATGTCGGTATTACCTTCAATATCATCTTCCAGACGAATATCAAAGGTGATAACCATATCAGGCTGAAATGAATAAGTCTTGCATAGTCCTCGCCATGTTTTGCATCCAAAATAGGTGTAGTCGTCTGAATTGTATAATTTTGTGTGGAAAATATAACCATGCTCGGTCTGCAAGTAAAGTTTCTTTACCTCCATAGTACGAATGAAACCTATCTTATCCAATACAAAAACTCTTGCATGGCAAGGGATACGCTAGTAGAATAGTAAAAAAAAATATAAGTTGAAGCAAATGAAGCAGATGTCATGCTTAATTACGAAAAAAGACTTGTCGTTGTGACTTACTGTATCCACTTCGAAGTTCTCATCCAGCTTGATGCTGAAGCGCCTATCATCATCTAGGAAGATTCCGTCGCACAGGCCGCGCTCGTCTTCGCAGTATTTGCAAATACCGAAATCCTTTTTGTCGCCAGACATTTCCTATGTTCATAGTTAAAACATTAATTGAAAATCGATCGAAGACAATTACCAGGATACTCAACACACAAATCCGTGGCACTCGATATTTCCTACATATTCTGGCACAAGTCATGCCAAAATTCACAGAAAAATCCGGCATGGCCTTTGCTAAAATAGGACATAACGAGAGCCTGAAATTTGCCGGAACGGAGATGAATCAACACTCCGGCAAAACATAGGCCACTCAGAGGTGTAACCTGCAAACATGACTGGCCACATGGGCAAGCACATATCCTATTTGAGCAACACAAGATATACATTTCAAAATATCTTATAGTAGTCAAATTAGCATGCATTCAATAAGCAAAAGTAAATCATCTCATGCGTCCGTACATCATCGAATATTATCACTAATACATCCCGAATAGTATCATACATATAACATCACTAATACAACTAAAACCCTAGCACAGGTATCGGCGCGGGCGGTGGACACCCATAGAGAAGGAACCATCACGGGATCATAGATCCAGTGAGATCCCTGAAGAACCTGCCAGGTATTGGAGAACCTGTGCTCCAACACAAACAAGTAGCGACGGACGTGCGCGTCCTCCTCACTCACATGGTGACGCACCACCTCCGCGGGGTCCTCGAGCCTCTGGACCGTCACTGGCCCATGCGACCGCCACCAAAGAAGGTTCGGGTCAACGACAAGCTGGCTCCTCACCAACCTACGCCCCCCGGTAAGTAGCGCCTCCCAGTACCACCCCGGCGGAGCCCAGTCCCGGACATGGCACATCTGGTCAAGCAGGTGTCGTCATCCGCTGACTCGACGACGAGGATGCGGGATAGGCATCGTCCACGTCGATGCGGGAAAAATTGCTTTAACTAAAAAAATAGCAACAAGTTCTTACTAACTAGTTCTATTAATTCAACTAGTTCTTACTAAAAATAAACTTACTATAAATAAAAATAAACTAGTACCTAATTAGTACCTAGTTCTTACTAACTAATTAGTACCTAGGAACTACTGCCCTAATAACCATATAAGTATCCATTTTTAACTAGGGTTCGTACTACCTAATTAAATAGGGTTAATACTAATTGTAATTAACTAACTAGCACTAATAATAGCCTAGGGTTCATACTAACTAGCACTAAATATCTAGGGTTCATACTAACAGAGAGCAGAGAAGAGGGAAGGGGAGAGTGCTTACAGAGGGCGGGGAGAGAGATGGGGTCGGGGGAGAAGGTGGCACCGAGGCACGGTGAGGCAGGGTCGAGGGAGACGGCGGTGAGAAGGGTCGAGGGAGACGGCGGCGGAGAGTGAGGGCAGGGGCTCCGGCAAGGTCGAGGTCGAGGAGGAGGAGGCACAGGTGCGCGATGACGTCGAGGGGCAGACTCCGGCGGAGAGCAAGGGCAGGGCCTCCGGCGAGGGCGAGGGCAGGGGCTCCGGTGGAGGCGGCGAGGGGGAGAAGAGAGAGTGGGGAATTGGGGGAGGAAGCAGAGGAGAGGGAAGCCCGCGCGGGGGGTTAGGTGAAAATAGCTTTAACAGTAGCGTGGGGAGCCAAAACGCGCTGCTGCTAAAATCCGTAGCAGTAGGGCGCCCTCACAAACTCGCTACTGCTAAGATGGGCCCGTCTTATGGTGTGTTCAAACTTAGCAGTAGCGCCCTACCCTAAAACTGCACTTCTACTAATTTTGTAGTAGTAGTGCGGTTTTTAGAAGGGCGCTACTACTATACCTAGCACGTCGGGAATGGTGTGGCAATTATAGTAGTAGCACGTTTTGTTCCTGCCGTGCTACTGCTAAGTGGATAACAGTAGCGCCCTTTAAGCCAACGCGCTACTACTAAGTAGCAGTAGCTCCTCATTTTAATATGCGCTACTGGTAACATTCTGTGTATAAGGTTTTCCCTAGTAGTGTACACTCGCCAAATAAACCGTTAGCAACAAAGTAATAAGTCTATATGCATGTTATGCAACAAACAAATGCAGCAATCAAATGCAGCAAACAAGCTAGACTCTATACTATCAATTTCTACTGCTCACGCTGACTAGGGCATCCTACAGCCAGACCTGCTATGATACCAAATCCTATGGCACCCTCGCTCAGAGGAACCGGAACACCCTGTATTCCATCCGAGAGATCAAGTCTTCTAGAATAAGACACTACTTGGCATAGAACAAATCAGCTCTTATTACAAAGAATAAGGGTACAAGGGTCTGATGTTACAAAAGGTTACATCAGCACGGTGAAACTACACCTACTAAGGTAGCTCTATGCTAACAGCGGTACAACTCGTGGAAGTGGAATAACTTCTAGCACCGGAACAGTGATGATGGTGATGAACTCCACTCCACAGGGACTCTGACTGGGACACGGTCTAGCTCGCACGATCGGAATCCTGCACAAGCAATCAATCACGGCATCACCTACAAACTGGCATGACATGCCAGGTAAGTACTTTGAATGTACTCGCAAGCTCACAACAACCAAAAGCATCAAGGCAAAACAACAACATAGCATTTAATAGGTTAACTTATTAACGACTACTATGATGAGGAAGCAATTATTAAGCATGATATGGTACTACTAGAATTACTGTCGAATCGTTATCTCATGAACCATCTCACTTTTGGCTATCTGGCCAAGCAATAAATCACCTCGATCACCTCATGATCAATATCTCCTCATGATCACCGTGGGATCACATCACAACAGTGAATGATCATTCTCAAGATCATCCCCATATCATCCTCGGCATCCTGCCAAACTGTTACAGCTCATATAAAGATAAGTCATCTAACAGGCAGTCTGTCATAGCGAGTGTTGATCGTACGGTGTGACCTAGTACGAACTGTGTCCATGACCGAGGACGTGGCTATCGATAGTTTATACACGCTCTACAGAGGTTAGTACACTATACCCACACCACATAATCCATGGCCTCGTGCTCCCACTCGGTTGGACCAATGGCGTTCCGACAAAACCAATCTACTGCATAATCTCCCGGCCACTCTGAAAAACTCCCCTTTTAGGGCTATATCATGGGTGGCCTCGGATGCCACTCTAGACATCACACGGCCACCGTCGTGGCAAAAACAAAAACGGTCCCAAACAGGGACAACCCAGGAACAACACAACTAGGGCACACAAGGCTTATCGCCGCCTACCTGATCAGGGTAGCGCACGCACATAACCTTCCCTAGTTGGAGGAACCGGCGGGAGGCATGACAATAGATCGTATTAGGGCCTTCCCATAAAGGAAAATGTGGTTGCACTTGAAAAGCCCAGCTCGGTGGCACCGGACCAACGAAATGACGGAATTTGTCCCCAAGGTGTAATGGTGATAACTGATACTTCAATATCATATATCAACCTGTAATCCAAGTTATAGCAATATCCATCGAATAATCCACATAATAATATAGCCATAGCATTATCAAAACTCCATTGGTAAAACATTAACTAAAGTCGTGATTAATCCAAAGCAAATGGTACTAATGGTCCAATAGAATCATCAATCTAGTTAACCATAGACCAAAGTGATGGCATCAAATCCAAGTAATACATAATATCCAATATTATCATGATGAAAATAATAACCATTATTCCTAGTAATCCAATAGTGACATGGCATCCACAATCGACAAAGCACTACTCCTATAAATCCAAACACCATCATGGCGGAAGCAAGATCAAATACTACTCCAAGAAATGCCATGAATAAATGATTTCTAAATAATGCAACAATAAGCAAATTAATTAAATAAACCATATCATTGCATTGCACTCATGCAAATGGAGGGTGTGGCTTGCCTTGCTCCAAGAAAGTGGTGGAAAGCTCTTGGTCTCCATCAAGCAACACAAAACACTCAACATTTTTGAAAGCTTTTGTAAATAACACATAATGCATTTTTCTCTGTCCAGAAAAGCTAGACAGCAGACAAAAATATCAAACTCTACCAGAAAATAGAGGAACTCAAAATAAAAATAATGCAAAAAAGAATCAATTCAATTTGACTTGTAGTTTAGGAGATATTCATGGTCAAAGTTTGGTCAAAATTGGATTTAAATTGAATTTAAATGAATTACAGTAAATCTCCAGGGGGGTGGCGTCAAAGGCGTAAAGTGGGAATATGCCTCCACTTAGATATTGCTTTGGGAGGGGATGAGGGGCTGACACGCGGGGGCCCTCAGTCAGATTTAGACAGAGAGAGAGAGAGAGAGAGAGAGAGAGAGAGAGAGTGAGAGAGAGAGAGAGAGATGGAGGAAAACAGAGGAGGGTGAGCTCACCGGCGTTTGTTCTCCAGCGTCGACGCCATGGTGGGGTTGGGCGATGGCGGGGATGGATTGTGTGCAGCACGACGAACACGCATGTACCCGTGGCTCATCGGGAGATGGCCAGATGGCGTCGACCCCTTTGTCTCCTGCGGCCGCAAGCTTCGGGCACCGGCGAGGTTAACGATTATGGCGAGGATCCGAGCACCAGAGGGGCTGGAGAGGATTAGAGGACTCCGGGGAGGGCGTTGGTGGTAGTGGCTCGAGCGGAGAGGCACCGGAGCCATCTCGAGGTGGTGGAGGCCGAACTACGGAGCTCCGACTGGAGTTGGAGGAGGAGAGCTCTCCGGACTTGCTCTTGGGCTCCAGAAGGCGATTGAGAGAGAGGGAGGTGGAGTGGTGAGGTGAGGCAAGGTCGAGGCAGGCTTAAATAGGCGGGAGGAGATGCGGGAGCCGAGAGCCGTCGAGGGGATGCAGACGATGCTCCGGAGAGGCTAGAGCGCTATAGGACACCTTGAAGCGATGGGAGAGGGCAGAGGAGAGGTGCCCGTGACACCAAGGACGCGCAGGTGCAGACAAAGTGAGGAATAAGAAGACGAGGTGAAGGACAGAGCCGGTCGGGCACAGTGCGCCTGTGGGCACGGCGTCTAGCGACGGCGAGGAGGTTTCTGGAGGGGGAGAGGGGTCCAGAGGGTTGGTGAAAGAAGGAGAGCGGGGAAAGCACCAGCAGACGCGCAAACATCATCGGGGCCACGCGGCTTGACGCGACCCGATGCACAGAGCACGGGCACAGCGGCTAGAGCGCGCGCACATGCAAGAATCCACGCGGCCACCGCCTAGCATGGCCAGCAGTGGACACTAGAGTCAAGGAAAGGTTGTCTATCATTTTGTCCTTGCATCCTAGGATTGTGCTGAGGTGATGGATCATCATATGAAGCTCTGCACTGATGTGAGGCATCGATGGAAGTTTTCTGTAGCAAACTTGTCCACATCTGTGTGAGAAAATGAGAAGGGTTATGAGACAAACTTGATGTCTGAGAGGTTTAGCATAGGAAGGCCTACAGTCCTGGGAAGTTTGAGAAGATTAGGACCAACATGAACATAGTTGCTTTACAACTGCAAATTTGGTCCAGAAAAGATAATTGGATGATGTACTCACATGGAGTGGTTTATTGGGCTTAAATATGGTGGATCATGATGATATGGACATAAGATGATTATGTAAAAATTTCATGCCATTTGGACATGCCAAAATGGTACTTGCTTCAAAGTGATCCCCTTTGTCCAGAAACTTGAGAAAAATATACAGGGAAGATGGCTTGCTGAAATGATCCAAAATTTGGTGGAGATAAGTAATATGGGTAGAATCATTCTCTCATAAATTTTTAGAATTAATGAAGCAATATAAATTATACTTCATTCACAAACTAAAAATATTGCCCGAAACAAATATTTGAAGGTGTGCTCACATAGATAGTTGGATGGAGCTGAAATTTGGTAGGGTGTGATGATACGAGCACATGAAGAAGTTTGCTAAATTTCAACTCATATGGACAACCCTAGCTAGTACTTCCTTCACAAAGCTTCTATTTGCACAAAAACTTGGAAACATTGTCGAGGAAGATTCGCTAGCCAAATGGAGTTGAATTTTGTCATGTGACAATGATATGGATAGGAAAGAGTGCCCAAAAAGTTTGGGATCAATCAAGAAAAATAGGTGGCACTTTCTTCACAAAGTGCCACTCTGGACAAAACTGAAGAATGAATATTGATGAATTATTTTTGAACTGGGAAGGGAAATATTAATTTGGACATATTTGGGGCATATATGATCCAAACAATTTATGAGAATTATTTGGGAATTTTGTGGAAGGAAGAAATATAGGTTGCTTCACGACCTAGGTTAGGCAGTATTATTCCTTTAATAGAAAAAGGAATACTCCTGAGGAAAAGAATGTGGGAGATGGGCTAGAATGAAAAATCACATGATCTTGGGAAAGATATGAGAATGATGAGCCACCTGAGATAAAAAGAAAGGATGATCTCCCATGTTTCAAGTCCACAGAACTGCTCCAAAAAGAAAAGGCAGAGCAACACCAAATAAAATCAAAAGAAACAGAAAAGGCCAAAAACCAGGGTGTAACAAGACACTATGCGCCAAGCTCGGTAGAAACTACTATTCTCGACGGCCTGGCATCCTCAAACCGATGGCCAAACGGAAGTTACCAACCGCACAATATCAACTCTCCTACGCGTGTTGATCAAGAAGAACATCAAGGAGTGAGAGGAGTGCTTACTCATCGCCGAGTATGCCCACAGTCGTGCAAGACACTCTACTACCGGCAAGTCCCCCTTCGAGGTCATCTACGGCTTCAACCCGTTGTCCCCATTGGACATCCTACCGCTCCCACTACAAGAACGTTCGAACATGGACGCAAGTGCAAGAACAAGCTTTCTCAAGTAGATGCATGAAGATACAAGGGCCACGATCGAGCATCAAGTACACCGCCTCACCACCAAGCTCAACCTCCACAAGACACCTAAGGTGTTCAATCCGGGCGATCTCATATGGCTACATCTCCGCAAGGACCACTTCATCAACGAGCGCAAGTCCAATCTTATAGAATGAGCCAATGGACCCTTCAAGGTGCTAGCACGCTACAATGACAACGCCTACAAGATCGACATCCCACGCGACAAGTACAATGTAAGCCACATCTTCAATGTCAAGGACTTAACCACATACTATGGTGATGAAGATCACGATCCGAGGACGGATCTTCCCCAGGGGGGAGATGATGCAGAGCATCCTTCCATCATCCCCATGGACTCTACACCAACACACCAAGCACCACGTGGACCTATGACAAGAGCTTGAGCACACGCCGTTGAAACCGAGGTGAACTCACTCCTACTTGAGATAGATATGGACATTGTGGCACCCTGGCTCAGAGAAACTGGAATGCCCCATATTCCAGCCCAGAGATCGAGATGAAGTATTCTGGAATACGACACTGCTTAGCATAGAACAAACCAGCTCTCTATTACAACACGAATATGAATACAAGGTCTTCGACATTACAATGAATAAAATCGGCACGGCGATGCTACTCCAACCACAGTTGCTCTATGCAAGCAGCATAACAACTCGAGGCAGTGGAACAACTACTGGCAGCAGAAGAACTATTGGTAGCGGAACAACTATTGGCAGCGGAACAACGAACGGCGATGATGGACCCCAATCTACTGGGACTCTGGCTGGAACATTTATCCTAGCTCGCGAACACAGGAACCATACCAAACAAGCAAGCAATCCAGGAACGACCTGCAAACTGGCATGACACGCCAGGTCAGTACATTGAATGTACTTGCAAGCTCACAATTAACCAAAAGCAGTCAAGACAAACAACAGCATGGCATTAGCAGGTTAAAGCAATCATGAGAATGATATTAACAGAACAACATGGCATGCACAAGGTGAACATGATACAACTTTAGCATGGCATAAGCATATGAACATGATGATACTACATGCAACAAGTTAACATTCGCATGCGCCAACTTACTCTTGCTCGGCGGTTACCTTGTAACCATCTCATACATCAACTTACCAACTCCGATATCCACGATACCTCTGTGATCCTCTCTCGATCACAACCAATCTCTTTCTCATCATCGAACTGGGTTATTATTAAGCAAGTTAATATTATTGTTGGCCCATAGTGTGACCAACTATGAACTGGGCCCATATCCACGGGCACGGCTATTGATAGATTAAACACACACTCTGCAGAGGTTAGCACACTATACCCACACCACGGAACCCATGGCCTCGCACTCTCATTTGTGTGGACCAAAGGCGTTCTGACAAAACCGATCTATTGCCCATGACACTCTCCCGACTACTCCGACCAACTCCCCTCTGGGCTAAGTCATGGGTGGCCCCGTGTCTACCAAAGACACCCAACGACCACCGTCGTGGCAAAACAATAAACGGTCCCAAACGGGGACATGTGCACATAACCAAACTTCGGCTCACAAGGCTTATGTCTGCCTACCTGATCAAGGTAGCGCGCTCCCATAACCTTCCCTCGTTGGAGGCACCGGCGAGAGGCATGACAATAGACCCAGGTAGGACCTTCCCATATAAGGCAAATGTGGTTTCACTGGTCAGCTCGATTCAGTGGCACCATGACTCAACCAACAATTATTCAAGTTCATTATTATCCGGTTAAACTTGAATGCAATAAGCTGAGCCATAATAAAATAATATGATGCAACTACAATGCATGAGCATGATATCAACATAAGCATGGAGGTGCAACACAATCATCGAGCATAACAACATTGAAGCATATATCCAACTGAGCATGGCATACTGGCGAGCAACTACACATGAGCATAGCATGTCCACTAGCATCATAAAGAAATAACATGCAAGAACTTAACCATAATACTACCAAGTAAGCATATAACCAACTGGATGCAAAGTAACATGCATGGCAACGGTACTTGATAATAGACGGTAAACATGCATCAGAAAGAACATCACTGCTACCAGCATGTACTACTACTATCAAGCATAACATGTGACAATAATACTAGCAAGTAGTACAAGATAACAAGATGCATCGGAACATAGCATGAAGGTGAACATGAAACCACGAGCATAACCGAAACAACGATAGTAGTAGCCAACAAGCAAACAGATAACAAGCAAACTTTTATTAAATATTCAAGTAGAAACCATGGCTACTGCATGGCTATCATGCAAGTGGCTGTTGTGACTTGCCTGCGGGTGACGGAGACTCCAGGAAGAAGTGCGGTGAAGCCACGGAACGGAACGTCGGACGTCTTCTCCCTCGAAGGGGGATGAATGGGGAAAGGGCATCATTGTCATTTTTACAGTGTGAACACCTTATGAAAATGACACCCACAGAAAGAGCTCAACGAGACGAAGACGTGGGCATTGGTTTCACCTCAATCGGAGTAACGGTCGCGGAGTTATGAGGTGTGGAAGAACAGGGACTAACCTGTGAATAAAACTTCAGCAAACAGGTCCCTGGCTGAGAAAACAAAAAACGCATTTTAGTGGAATACGCTTTTGGAACAAAAAAAGCGTAGTCTGAGCCACAGTAGATAGAAATACGCTTTCAGAAACTGAAAACGTATTCTTTTCTTAAGCTAAAGAGGAGTAAGTTTTCAGAAAAAGAAAACGCATTTTACAAAAACGCGCTTCCACCTAAAACGCGCGGGCCCGGGCTGGGGTCACTTACCTGTGGGTCTAGGGGCAGGAGGGGGGCCAATCGGGGGCGTCTTCTTCCTTCTCGCCCCTGTGCTCCCGTGAAGCAGAGCAGGGCGGGCAGGGGAGGAAACGCCGATGGGGTCGGCCGGCTCCGGCGCTCCCCGGCCGAGCCGAGGCCACCGGAGGGTGCGGGGTGCCGAGGCGGTCCCGTTCAGAGGAAGCAGGGGCACCGGGGAGGAGACGAGGTCGCGGGGTTGGAGGCGCACCGAGGAGGCAGAGGCGGACGGGGCGGCAGAGGTTGGCGGCGATGCGGGCACTCCGGCGAGGGGAAAACAGGGTGGGGAGGCTCGTGGAGGAGTGGAGAAGCTAGTGGAGGACTTGGGAGGAGGAGATGGGGTCTAGGGCAACCGGACTAGCTCGGACTCGGGCGAACACCGAGAACGAACGGCGAACTCCAGCGAGATTAGGTGACTCCAGAGGGCAAATGAGGCGGCGGAGGGAGCGATGAGGAGCGAGGGGGCTCGGGAATGCCTTATATATCCGCGGGAAGGCTTCTCGCACACACAAGAGAGCTCCAGCTGTGCTCTAATGGAGGACAGAGGAGTTTTACGTCATGGGCACGGCGATGGACACCACACCACAGAAACGCAGGGCGGGGCAGCGACTCAGGATGATGCAGACGAGCACGGGGGTGCTCCAGGACATGGTTTGAGGTCGAGACGACGAGGGAGACAACAGGCACAGTGGCTGGAACAAGCCAGAGCACGCAATTAGCCATGACGCAAGCGTGATCACCATAGGCACTGGTGCAAATGGCTCTTTTTGGCCGGAATGACCATGTCTAGTGGATAGACCATGATACCCGCAGTCAAAATGAAGAAAGAAATCGGTGCAGGGGCAAAGAAGAGATTTGGTGGACGAGCCAAAACATTTTGGCAGCAAGGTGTTTGGTGTGAATTGTGAGAGCTATAACAGTGCAGTAACTCTGAGCTTTGGCACACCGTGATCAAGCACTAAGGTGACTCTCTCTCAGAATTTGCAGCTCATTAGGATGGATAAAAAGGATACTTGCTGTAGAAACCACCCTAATGGCCAGAATTAGAGATGATGAAGTTGCACTCACATGAAGAGGCAAGTTGAGATGAAATTGGGCATGGCCCAATGATTTGAAGATATGAATCTGCTCAAAAAGTTTCAGGCCATTTGGATGAACCAAACTAGCACTTGCTTCACAATGCTTTATTCTGACCAGAAACTTGGAAAAATTGCACAGGGAAAATGGTTTGATCAAATGGGCCAAAACTTGGTGGAGAGGATATATATGGATAGGAGAATTCCCTGAAAAAATTCAGCTTAAATGAATCAATATAAAATATAGTTGCTTCACAAACTGAAAATCTGACCAGAAACCAAGATTTGGATCTGGGCTCACATAAATGAGTTACATGAGCTCTAATTTGGTGGAGAGTCATTATTTGATCATATGAAGGATGTGCAAAATTTTCAACTCATTTGGACATGCCTAGAATATACCTCCTTCACAAAGTTCCTTCCTGGACAAAAACTTTGGAAAACTTCTGATAAATAATTACTAGGCAAATGTGTATGAAAATTTGCATGAGGCAATGATATGGACAGGAAGAGATGTCCAAAAAGTTTGGAGGCAATGAACCAAAGATAAATAGCACTTGCTTTGCAAGTTGCCATTTAGGGCAGAATAGGAAAAGAATTATTGGAGGATGATCTTTGAACATGGCAATGAAATTTTTAGCCACATTTGAGCAAGATAGGACCCAAAAAATTTATGAGAATTATTTGGGGAATTATGGATTGACAGAAAGATGGGTTACTTCACAACCTAGGGCATATAGGATAATTCCTTTAATAGAAAAGGAATATTCCCAATAAAAGAATATTGGGATTTGGGCTAGGATGAAAATGACATGATCTAGGGATGGTTTTGGGGATGACAAGCCACTATAAAACTTAGGAAGACATGATCTTCCCAAGTTTCAGAACAACATAGCCACGGAAAAACAAATCAAATCAAGAAATCCAAGAAAATCAAAGGAAAAAAGAAAAGGGGCAAAATCTAGGGTGTTACACACATGAATGAAACTTGGTTGCTATCTCACCAAAATATGCTATGTGTCATTAGGTACGATGACCAACGCCACAAAGCATCTAAGGGACACCCCAAAGGAGGAGGAGAAGCACCCCAAGGCCTCAAGGAAGAAGAAGGAGACCAAGAGGAGCAAGACTGCACCTCCTAGGTGAACCATGCCCGCGGGCCCCCAAGACTTCGTGCGCACGGGCCGTCCTGGGAGCTTCTGTAACCAAAACACACCACCCCGTGCGCACGGCCTCCAGACCCCGTGCGCACGGGCCTGGGCCGCTGTAGCATCCCGTGCGCATGAGCGTGTAATGTGCACACGGGACCCCCATGCGCACGGGCTTCCCAGGATTCAACCGAGGGGGTCCTTCCTTGCCTCCCAAGTGGTCCCCTACCTTCCCCTAGCTATATATTTTGGGTCTAAGACATTTGTTAGGGTTAGAAAAGTATATGTGAATCATTGATAGACCTTTGCTCCTTCTACCACTCCTCTTAGAGATCAAGACCTCTTAGGAGAGGATCCCAAGTGGACATCAATACCTCCTTTTGGAGAACATTACCTTCAAGACCTCACCTCCTTAGGAGTGGGAAGAACCTTACCTTTGTGCTTGTTTCTTTCGATTGTTCTTGTATTCTTGTGGATCTCATGTGTTTGCTATTCTAGTGGATGTGTGATTGGGTTTTGTTTGAGTGAATTCCTCTCTTGTGTTCTTGTTGTTCATCCTTTTCACCCTAAGTGTGAAAAGATCTCACTTAGGGTTCCACCATACAATAGCAAACTTCAACTCGGTGGCGCCGATTGCATCAACTCGGTGAGACCTAAGTGAAGCAATAAGCAACAGAGATTCAGTCAAGCCAACTCGGTGGGACCGATTGCACCAAATCGGTTTCTGAAGTGAATGCAACAAGTCACAGAGTGCTAGCAAGGCCATCTCGGTGAGACCGAAATCCGTATCGGTAGAACCGAATTGTTAGGGTTTTGGCAGTGGCTAGGTCCAGATGAACTCGGTGGCTCCGGGTAGAAGATATCAATGGGGCCGAGTTGGATTTTAGGATTTGGACAGATAGGGAAAGTGGTTGAGGATTTTGGAGCAATATCATTAAGCATTTGACCAAGTAGACCATTAAGCAACACCTCATCCCCTTTTAATGGTATTGGCTTTCCTATGGACTCAATGTGATCTTGGATCACTTAAATAAAAATGGAGAGTCTTGAGCTTTTGTCACTCCTTGTCCTTATCATTTTGAGGGGTCCACATCTCTAGTCCATGCCATGCCAATCATTGAACATCCTGAAATCTTTATCTTGAAGGAATATTAGTTCAATGAGCTATATGTTGTTATGAATTACCAAAACCACCCGGGGATTAGTTGCACTTTCAGTTTTTTTGGCAATTTTTCACAATTTAGACATTGTATGCATGTAATAAATACAAATGAAAAGAAACATTGCACATAGCTTATTACCAAATAAGTCACATGTTTTTACATCACAGTAAATAAAAATCTCATAGTTTACAACCAATGGAATAAAAATTGTACCAAAGACATTGAATGAAAAAGAGTCGATACATTTGTTGGTTTACTACCCGAGTCCACTTATGCTCAACGAAATCATTTTGAAGTTGAATGTGATTCTTCCAATCACGCATTTCTTGATGAAATTGGGTTGGCGGTGCAAACTTTGTCGCTCCATGCTCAGGCTCAATATTTTCACGTTGAAAATCCCACCCTTGGCTAAAGATGTTGTATGTATGTTATGAATATTTATGATAAAATCAAAACATCTATGACACTGACGCCAAATGCTGCGAGACTAAAACAATACAACAAGTGTGTGGCACTACATTGAAGAAATCACATGGAAAAATTCCATAGTGATGGATTTTGAAGTCATGTGATTATGAATTATCTCACACTTACAACTTTTCAACCAAAAGTAGAGTAACTAAAATTATGAATGAGCTCCAAACTCATTGGCTAATATACATTGCAAGCAGTGGATTTATTTATCTTCAAGGATGACTCAAGTAGATATATGGATATTTGCTTAATGAGACATGAGTCTGGATCCTTTGAAATGGTTCAAAAGGTTTACAGAATGAAGTAGACGTTATTGTAAAAAGAAAATTATGTTTCTACAATTAGGTTACGGAAAGGAATATTTTGAGTTACAAGTTTAGCGATGTCTGATGAGTTGTGAAAAGAGTTCCATAACTTACACCTCTCACAACACTATTAAGAGTATAGTGTTTTAGTAGATGTAATCATACCATGTATGCCATGGTGAGGTCAAAGATGGCATTATTTAATTTGGCATTATACTTTTCAAATGTGATGCTTTAGAGGCTAAGTTTTACACTGAAAAGTGCGCCATCAAATCTGTTGAAATGACGCCATATAAGATATGGAATGGATGCCAAACCATTTAGTAATTTCTTAATATTTGGGAAAATGCATGAGACATATGTAAAGGTGTTTACGAGCTCAAGTTCCAAGTCAAATAAGTGCTACTTTGTAGGTTATCCCAAAAGGTTGGGTATTCCTCTATTACTACGTCGTGGCAAAGTGTTTTGCCACATAGTGATGTATAATTTTGAAGAAAATGTTTCTTACCAACATGTGAGCGGGAGGACAGCACAACTTGACGAGATTGTAGAGTCTTCATCATCATGTCAAAGGAAAGAAGCGATGTAAGTAGTTCCAGAGTTTTCGACTACGATTGATATGTAAGCCTCTACCTGAGATATAGAGACTTCGGTCAAACTTGTAGCTGGACCGCGTATGTTAGGCAAAACTTGTGCAGATCTTTGCGGTATGCATACGAGATATTGTTGTTGGACAAACAATGAACCTATGTATACAAAGAACATTGATGGGCCCTGACTCCGAAATTGGCTATAGGCCAAAGTAATCTGAGATAGCATCCATAGTCATTGATGTACCCTTCAAAAAACTTAGAGTTTAACATAGAGTAATGGATCTATAAACCGACGAAGATATTTTTGTATTGCAAAGCTTGACCTATTGCAAATAGTTTATAACAAGTTCAAGGAGTTGACTACGACAAGATTGCCTCATTGTAGTGATGCTTAAAGTTAGTTTGGACTAAACTAGCAATTTCTACATATTTAAATTATGAGATACTCCCTCCATTCCTTTATGTAAGGTGTATTTTTTTGGCATGGTGACCAAGGCACAAAATTATAGACATGTTAGGACGAAATTACCCTTGGCAAATTTATTGGTTAGTGGCAAGTAAATCAGTTAGTCTAGGAAATTATGAGATACATACAATCGACAGAGAGATACTTTACTTCTTTTCCTACAAGGAGAGATACAGACAATCAGTAGAGAGATACTTTCCCTTTTTCTGGAGGGCTAACAAGGGAATTATGAGGCATTAGAAGAAATGCATCTTACATTCTGAAATTTTATCAAAATAAATACACCTTATATAAAGGAATGGAGGGAGTATAAAATATGGACGCCAAAGGGATTTCCATGAGATGGAAATAGACCCAAGATTGTATGTGTGATATAATCCAAGGTAATTTTGTCGATCCAGAGGACGATAGTAAGTGTGCAAACTTCAAGATCCAAGACTGGACTGAAGCAAGCATAATGGAGTTGGATCTTTGTTTTAACGAAACGGACAAGGGGTTTGATCATCGGGGAAAGCGACGATGCTTGTGTTTACAAGAAAATAAGCGAAGCATGGTAGTATTTTCTAAGCATTATGTGTGCATAACACATTGTTGACTGGAAATATTATAACATTAAAAATATTTTTTTGATGAAGTACTTGAGCAAGATAGCCTTAGTGTTAGGCATAATAATCTATGGAGATAGTAGTGCCTAATAAGGCTTAGCCAAAACTCATATTGACAAGATACTAAAGTGTTTTGGTATGGAAAATGCCAAAAGGAGTTTCTTACCAAGGTCACATGGAAAGAGTTTTAAACAAGAATCGGTATTCTGGAATACTGATGAGCAAAGTATATAGTTGGTTTCATTCACATGTGTGTTTGAATTAATCATCTATTTCATGGTATGTAAACAATCAGATATGTCCAGTACTCCGAATAAGTTGCGAGTACATTACCAAAGTGATCAAGGTGTTGATCATAAGACAGCAGTGAACATGTCTTCAAGAACTAATGTAGGAATGGTGACATGTTTCTCGTATATGGAGAAAATGAAGAGAGCATTGTAGGTAGTTACATTGATGCAGACTCGTTGTAAGTAGTTACATCGATGCACTCTTCATCAGTGCTCCAAGCGATTTTTTATTTCAACTAAGGTTTTGTGTATTACATTGAATGTTGCCCCAATAAATTGTTTCAAACAGTTACTGCGATGAATTCTATAACAAAGAGCCTACGTGTTATGTTGCGTCAGAAACGACAATGGAGGGTGCTAGATAAAATAGTTTATTTATGAACTTGGTATGGTTTCAGGAAGGCTTGTGCCAATGGAACACTATTGTAAATAGTGGCTCTACAGCACAGTCCGAGGAATCAAAGGTCCTACCAGGGATTCAAAATAATACAAAGCCAGCTCCGCACAAATTATGAATTTTGTGAAAGTGTGAAGACACATGGATATGCATGGCTACACACGGACCTGATCTTTTCAGGTCTGTTGGACGAAGTCTATATCACAAGCAAAGCATAAATTTACACCAGTATGCCATAGCTGTAAAGTGCATTAGGATTGACTAGATTATAAACTCTAGTACAAGTGGAAGATTGTTGGAAATATGCCCTAGAAGCAATAGTAATTGTGTTATTATTTATTTCCAAATTTATGATTAATGTTTATATTCGATGCTATAACTGATATGGTTCTTGAATATGAGATTCAGAGGAAAACTCATGAGCATGTGTAGAGTTATAAACGGTAAGATCCCTAGTCTTGGCTCTAGGACTAGCTCAACTGTTGCATGATGCTTCTGTTTTCCTAATCATGGGCATAGTTAAGTGTAACGATGATGCCAACAACATATGAGAAAACACTCATATTGAATTGACCTAAGTTGTTTGTCATACTTGGAGATTATATCGTCTGAAGTCTATAGTTCATAACACAAGAGTTAGCGTATGTATTATAATATTGGGTTTGTCCAATGTCATCTGTATCAGGGTGACCATAACGGCAACTTATGGGTTCATTGGAAACGTATGGCGAGGGATTGGATAGCTCGAAACTAAAATTTGATCCTCTAACGATGGAGAAATATTTTTAGGGCCCCCTCAGTGTAACGACTGTCGATGTCAAAACCGGCGGATCTCGGGTAGGGGGTCCCAATATGTGCGTCAAGGCTGATGGTAACAGGAAGCAAGGGACACGGATGTTTACCCAGGTTCGGGCCCTCTCGATGGAGGTAAAACCCTACTTCCTGCTTGATTAATATTGATGATATGGGTAGTACAAGAGTAGATCTACCACGAGATCGTAGAGGCTAAACCCTAAGAGCTAGCCTATGATGGTATGATTATAATTGTGATCGGCCTTCTAAGGACCAACCTCTCCGGTTTATATTGACACCGGAGAGGGCTAGGGTTTACATGGAGTCGGTTACAAGGAAAGAAACACAATATCCGTATCGCCAAGCTTGCCTTCCATGTCAAGGAAAGTCCAATCCGGACACGGGCCGAAGTCTTGAGTCTTGTATCTTCACGCTTCAATAGTCCGAACGTTGTACACAATCCGGCTGTCCGGATACCCCCTAATCCAGGACTCCCTCAGTAGCCCCTGAACCAGGCTTCAATGACGATGAGTCCGGCGCGCAGTATTATCTTCGGCATTGCAAGGCGGGTTCCTTCTCTGAATACTCCAAAGTAGTTAGCGAACACGTAGACCGTGTCCGGATCTGTAGGATGATCTTCACATGGTATAAATCTCATTTGCTGGCAATCTTCGTGCGTCATGCCCTTGCATCGTGGCCTGGTCCAACACGAACCGACGTTTCCTACCCCACCTCGACTCGTGTTACGAGGCGGTTTTATTGGCACGTCCCGTCGAGGCAGAGATCGTGTTCCTCTTATTACGGGATTTTCCATCAATATGGGCGTGCGTGACCCCACGACGGCTGTTGGTATAACTCTGTGTGTTTTTAGATAAGCCTCAAACAGTCACACCGAGGACTCTTGATATTCACCTTCTTTATAAAGGGGTTGAGACCCATGCCTCTTTTTCACCTTCATCGCGCCTTCTCGCACCTTGAGTACCTAAGCTCCAACCCCCCGGAACCTCCAATATGTCCGGGTCTGACCCTCAAGGCCGGTGGGTGGCCTCCTTGATTGAAGAGAAGGACATTGCAAAGCTTAGGGAGGTCGGATACCTGACCGCCGATATCCAGCACAGGCTTCCACCTCCAGGGCAGGTCATCCCTACGCCGGATCTCAATGAGTGTGTCGTTTTCGTCCCACACTTCCTCCGCGGTTTGGGTTTCACCCTCAATCCCTTTGTGAGGGGGCTCATGTTCTACTATGGGTTGGATTTTCATTATCTGGCTCTAGATGCTATCCTCCATATCTCGTCGTTTATCATCATGTGCGAGGCTTTTCTCCACGTCACGCCACACTTCGGCTTATGGCTCAAGACCTTCAATGTGAAGCCGAAGATGATCGAGGGGCGACAT
This sequence comes from Triticum timopheevii, assembly GCA_963921465.1. Lineage (NCBI taxonomy): Eukaryota > Viridiplantae > Streptophyta > Magnoliopsida > Poales > Poaceae > Triticum > Triticum timopheevii. The sequence continues at coordinate 42,798,829 of OY997271.1, forward strand.
GTAGAGTGTGGAGGTGCCGTAATAAGAAGAAACACCACGCCCCATGGCCAGAGGGTTCTTTCCCAGAAGTATCTGATGTATGGCAGCGGAGGTGGTTTTATGTTACGGCTCCCTGGGGCACAAAGTGGATAGCCGCCCCCGAGTTCAGCTCGGGCCCTCCGTCATAGTTGGCGTCTTGGACAGACGTAGGACGGAATTGGGGGCCCGCTGGTAATGTACCAGTACTGCAGAATCGCATCCGGGAGCTTCTTGAGAGGGACATTAACCTCGTCAGCATAATGCAAGTGATGTTAATCCGGCAGATGTTGCCGTGCCAACGCCGGCCTCTCCGGATGTGGGAATTCAATCCGGAGGGTCCGCGGACTGTCAAGCACTTCTTCGGCTTGAAGCCCGAAGAGATGTGCAAATTATTCTTCGGACAGAAAGTAAAGTGTGCGGACACCACCGAGGATGCGGGCCTAAGCTGCAATCGCCTAGATACCCAAGTAAGTAGCCTTGATACCGGACACCATGTTCTATATTTATCATGACTGTTTATTCTGACAATCATCCGCGTCCAGGAATGGCTCAGCAAGGCGGAGAGAATCAGGTGTCCGGCACCGCTTCCCGAAGGCTCGCCCACCCCTACCATGGCCAAGATGCTCGACCGGGTACTCAGCAGAATGCCCTCGGGGAAAGACAAGGGGAGGGACGAAGAATCCGAACCCCACACGCTACGCATCCGAACCGGGGGAATTGTTACCTCCCCCAAGGAGGATAGTCGGGAGGAGAGGCTAAAGCCTCCTCCCCACGCGGGAAGAAGAGGGCCGCCTCCGAAGACTTGGAGACAGAGACGCCTAAACCAGGGAAGAAGGTATCACCAAGGGGCTCTGCCGCGACGGGCATCCTCACCGCGTTATGCCCACCAACGGGCCAGCCCTCCACCGAGCCATAAGTCAATCGTTAATTCGAAGGTACTGTGCTTCTCCTAGATCAATAACCAGGATTCGTTTTTTGCAGTCCGGCTAGCAGCTTTTCTCGACAGAGTTCGTCTTCGGGGGATCTTCCTCCGGAGATGATAGAGAGCGAGACCCCACCTACCTCTTCGGCTCATGAAGCGGGCGACACCGAGGTGTCGTCACGGAGGAGTCCGGATCTGCCAAAGCCGGAAGTCAATGCGTCAGCCCCCCTGAGCCCGGGGCGTTTGGCTCCCACGAGCGGTGATGGGAAGGGTCCGGCGTAGTTCACTGTCTAGCCGGATGTACTAACGGGCTTACTGGAGCAAGTTGCGCTCTCAGAGGAGCACCGCTCATTAATGAGCGCGGTGCTCCAGAAGATTTCATTCGCTACCGGCGGTTTGAATGAAGCATTTACAAGCCTGCTCAGAGGCTTTGAGGTATGTAGTGAAGAATACGCCATATAGATAGTAGCCCCTGAGACTCTAGTTGCCCGCCCTAGGCGGCAAACGAGGGATCATAAACCAAAAATTTATGTTGTAGATATGTGCAGGTAGCTGTGGGTCCGGCCGCCGGCCCATCCGTTGAAGTTTCCGAACTGACAAGGCAAATTGGGTCGATTGATGCCGATATCACGCTGGTGAATGAGCGGCTGGATAAATCACAAGTTATGTGCCATGTCTTCCTTTATATAGGAAAATATTAAGGTGACATATATTAATGTACTATGTTCGGACTGCAGATGGTGCTGCTGTCGTGGAGGCCCTGAGGGCGGAACTTGCTCTAGCCAAGGAGCAAACTCGGCTGAGCAATGCGGCTGCCCTAAAGGCGGCCAAGGAATTGAGAGCCGAACAGGCTGCTCATCACCGAAGCGAGGAAAAGATAGCCAAAATGGCTATCGAGTTAAAAAATGCCGCTGACCGGTATGAGGTCCTGAAAAAGGAGCATGAGGATAAATCGGCCGACCTGAGCAAGGCACTTAATGCCACCAAGGAACTACGGACCAAGCTCAGGGGTGCGCGGGAGGAGTTTCAACAGGCCGGTAAAATCGCGGCTGGGGGCTCCTATTTGCTGTGGACGAAGTTCTTCGATCCGAAGTACGCTTCCCTAGATGGACGCTGGAGTTCGGCGGACGCATACGCGGACCTGGCGAAGAGTACGGCTGATGTTGTGGAATTCTTCAAAGATCAGGGTGAGAAGGAAGTGGAGAAGCTTTTCTGGTCGCAGTTCAATGCTCCCACTCGCTCGCTGCCGTTAAGTGATAAGATGGTTGCTGTAGCGGAGCTTCACAGGCTGTCCGGCCTTGCAATGCGGTCTGTAATAGACCATCTTTGGCCGAGGGGGCCTAAGCCGGACAGTTACTTTGGTTTGGTGCAACAGTTCCTTGGGGCCGTGCCTTGGATCGATGCCATGAGGAGGTCGGCGTGCATAGAGGATGCGCGGATGGCCCTTGCCCGCGTTAAAGCGTATTGGACGGATATGGATGCCACTATTATAGCGTCCCAGGATCCAGTGGGGGGCCAATATCCGGCTGGGCACTACTTGGCGCAGGTCACGGAGGGTGCCCGCCTGATAGAGGTGCAGTGCTCGAAGAATGTCTTGTTCGAATGATGAACAAAATCATTGTAAAAACAATGTTTTATTTTGGTTATGAGGCTAGATTTATACTATTTACCTGAGAATATGATTATATCCCCTGTGCGGCCGTTTATATATATGTATATATAAATATGTAATCCGAAAGTTAGCAGTCGTTGGCTTCAGCCCCCATGCATACAATGCGGGGGTGTTCGCGAAAAAATATGCTTAATCACACTTGATCCAACGTCTTGGTCCATTAAGGAGGTGATCGCACGACGAACTAGGCAACTGGACTATATAACTGTAACACTTTCGCTTAGCCACGGGATTCTAACGTGGGACTACTATGTAGCCCCTGGTACCTTCGCCTGCATCCGAATACAGGCGCGGGTGTACCTGGCCGAGAAATGGCCCTTCGTTAATGCGGAGGAATCCTAAAGATTCTGGTGAGTCGTCGAGTGCCAGTCTCTCATTGTATCATGACAGTCTGTTTTCGGCTTTCTCTACTGAGGTGCTCATCCGGAATAACCAGGGCACAATCGCAGTAGTTCTCCTTTGGCCACCCTAGCCGATAATAACGGAATGTAAGGCGGTAAACCCAGGAGCCGGGCTAACCCAACATTTGACCAAAGACATGATTCGGAGCTGATGCATATAAGGCCAAACTCGTGACGCCGAACACTCCCGAAGGTATTCGGACTTTATAACAGATGATGGGCTCTAGAATGCCCATTCATTATAAACCATGTGTTTCCAGGTACGTGAGTTGATCTGACGTGGCGAAATGCCAAAAACGGCAGTATCCTCAACCCATGGGATGGTTAAACAACAAGAGGCAATAAAAAGGTTTACACAGGGGCTTAGTCTACAAAGAAACCTGTTGAACGGGGCCCTGCTGCACGTCTGCGCCTTTGTCTCCGTTGTGCCGTATCCTGGAAGGGTATCTCACGAACGTCTTTGGAAAAAGAAAACTCATAGGAGAGTATAGCATGAGTATGCGATGGATAGTGAAAGTGTAAGATGTTGGCCTGCCCATAGGGTTGAGCCAAGTGTGGGACTGTATTTATAGCCCCTGGTGTCCGCTATGGGATTACATATACGGTGCCCTGGTGTAATATGGGCTGCCGGACTCGTCTAACCGTGTATGTGGTCTTAACGACCATTTATGTTTTTTTGTTAGAGGTCGCTTATAGTCCGGCCGCTAGGGCCGTTGCGTGTTCCTCTGCGCGCAATGAGCGCTTTGTTATTCCGCTAACGGTGATGATGCCACGTGGACTGGGCATCTTGAGTGTAAGGTAGCCGTAGTGCGGCAATGCGTTGAAGCGGGCGAAGGCCGTTCTTCCAAGCAATGCGTGATAGTTGCTTTGGAAGGGTGCGATGATGAAGAGTAGTTCTTCACTTCTGGAGTTGCCTGGAGAGCCGAATGTTACCTCCAGTATGACGGAGCCCCTGTTGTAGGCTTCGACGCCTGGTATCACCCCTTCAAAGGTGGTGTTGATTTTACTAATCCTGGATGGGTCTATCCCCATCCTCTGGACAGTGTCCTCATATATTAAATTGAGACTGCTGCCGCCGTCCATGAGGACGTGGGTGAGATGGTATCTGAGGGAGTCCTGGAGTAGGGGGTGTCCGGATAGCCGGACTATCATCGCCAGCCGGACTCCAAGACTATGAAGATACAAGATTGAAGACTTCGTCCCGTGTCCGGATGGGACTTTCCTTGGCGTGGAAGGCAAGCTTGGCAATACGGATATGTAGATCTCCTACCATTGTAACCGACTCTTTGTAACCCTAGCCCTCTCCGGTGTCTATATAAACCGGAGGGTTTTAGTCCGTAGGACAACACAACCATTACAACAATCATACCATAGGCTAGCTTCTAGGGTTTAGCCTCCTTGATCTCGTGGTAGATCCACTCTTGTACTACCCATATCATCAATATCAATCAAGCAGGAGTAGGGTTTTACCTCCATCGAGAGGGCCCGAACCTGGGTAAAAACATCGTGTCCCTTGTCTCATGTTACCATCTGCCTAGACGCACAGTTCGGGACCCCCTACCCGAGATCCGCCGGTTTTGACACCGACATTGGTGCTTTCATTGAGAGTTCCTCTGTGCCGTCACCGATAGGAAGGATGCCTCCTCCCGTCTTCAAGGACGGTATTTTCGCCAAAGGAGCCTTGGCCGCCGGCCAAACTATCCGGCTAGGTGGTTTTCTTATGACCGCCTGTCCAGCCACTGCTTCGACAATGACCTCTCACGTCGTCAAAGGCAATCTTCACATCAGCTCGGAATTCGCCGAGCGGCTGGATCCAATAGAGCTCTCGTCAGTAAACGAGCTCTTGGATGGCATCGCCGCCCTGGGAGGCACTACGGACTACAATCAGATTGGGCTTAAAACCGATCTGAGAGAGATTAACTCCCCCCAGGTCACCCACCACATTGCAGTGGTAGAGGAACAACGCGGCGACTCTTCTCCTGTATTAAAAACTATTCATGTCCGGACTCCCGGACCCTCCATGCCGGATTTCCACGGAGGGACGGACTTCGATCAAGCACTGAACCTAATGTCAGGCATCGGACTGGACTCGTTGGACAGCGTCCAGCAATCCAAGCTTCCAAATTTGGAAACTTCTCGGCCCTTGAGCCTCGAGATGGGTGGGGTTCCGGACTTAATTCCACACACCCGCCCAGACATATGCGATCTATCTCTAATCCGGCAAGAGCCCGCCGAAACAGTACATCACTACTGGGCCAGATTCCTCCTGGTTATGGACAGGATAAAGGACTGCCGAGAGGAAAACGCAATCTCAATTTTTTGCAATAATTTCACGGATGAGGAAATCTTGAACACCGTCAGCCGTCGCGAAATTACACGCTTCGCCGACCTGGCGTCCATAGTACGAAAGTACTGTGTGATGGAGAGTTTCTGGAAAACCGAAAATAAGTTTTGGGACAATCCGGCCCTGAATACAACCCTAGTCCGCAATAAAAGGGTGCATTACACTCAGGCACCAGATACAAAAACCAAAAAGCAAAAACCCTATAAAGGGCATAGAACCGTACTGGAGGGATGGCCTAGTGGACCCTGTAAAATTCACAGTACAGAGGGCGCCATCCCAACACATAGCCTTCGAGCATGTTGGATATTACGGCAGGTGGCCAAAAGTGGCGAGGAGCTCCTATCCCCGGAAAACCACCCCAAAAATACCGGTATGGTATCAACAGTCTTCGAGACTTTCGCATCAAATAATATGCGGAAACGAACAATCCGCAGCCTCGCCGAAGTCTACCAAGTAGCAACAACAAATCCATGGAGCGACACAGCCATCACCTTCAACACCAGTGATGAACCTAAATTCCGAACAGCCCGGGCACCAGCCGCACTGGTGCTTAGTCCAATAGTGGACGGCTTTCGACTTACCAAGGTCCTCATGGATGGCGGCAGCGGATTAAACCTCATCTACGAGGAAACTCTTCAAAAAATGGAAATAGACTGGAGCCGCATTGAGCGAAGTAGCACAACCTTCAGAGGAATAATCCCTAGCCGGGAAGCACGCTGCACCGGAAAAATCACACTTGATGTGGTGTTCGGCTCGCCGGACAATTACAGATCCGAAGAAGTCACGTTCCAAGTGGCCCCGTTCAACAGCGGATATCACGCTATATTAGGACGAGAGGCATTCACAATTTTTCAAGCCGTACCCCATTACGGGTACATGAAGCTCAAAATGCCTGGGCCCGGCGGAATAATCACTCTCGTTAGTGATCCGGACATAGCACTCCGCGCCGAAAACAAGACAGCCGCATTAGCCCTGGAGGCACTATCCGAAGCCCTAGCGGCAGAAGAACTCACTGCGCTGCGCTCTACTGTAAATAGGGATGATGTGATAGTCGATAAGAGATCCAAGTCCACCTCCTTTAAACCAGCGGACGAAATAGTAAAATTCCAGGTCCATCCAACGGACCCGACAAAGACGGCTTCCATCGGGGCACAGTTGAACCCTGATGTAGACGCCGCACTACGAGAATTCCTTCGGGAAAATTGGGACATTTTCGCCTGGCACCCTTTAGATATGCCTGGAATCCCACGCAGATTGGCAGAACACAGCCTAAACATCCTCAAAGGATTCAAGCCAGTCAAACAGGCTCTTCGGCGATTTTCCGAACCCAAAAGACAGGCAATGGGAGAGGAGCTAGCCAAACTATTGGAAGCCGGATTCATCAGAGACATCAAACATCCGGATTGGCTAGCAAACCTGGTAATGGTACCAAAGAAGGACAAATCCTGGCGCCTATGTGTCGATTTTAAAGACCTCAACAAGGCCTGCCCAAAGGATCCGTTCCCCCTCCCCCGCATCGACCAGATAATCGACGCTACCGCAGGACACGGTTCATTGTGCTTCCTTGACGCATACTCCGGCTACCATCAAATCAAGATGGCGGAAGCGGACCAAGCCGCAACGGCATTCATCACTCCATATGGACCATTCTGCTTCAACACGATGCCCTTCGGACTTAAAAACGCCGGCACAACATATCAGCGCATGATTCAAACATGTCTGGCCACCCAGATCGGCAAAACAGTAGAGGCATACGTAGACGACGTAGTCGTCAAAACCAAACACGTCGAAACTCTAGTAGACGACTTGAGGCTCACATTCGACAACCTCAGAGCATATGTGTAGGATCGAAGAAGGTGAGAGTGTCTAGAGGGGGGGTGATTAGACTACTCGACAAGATAAAAATTATGCCTTTTGACAAAGACAAGTTTTTGGCAGATTTTGCATATCACACAAGTCAAGTAGCATACTACACATGCAATTCTAGAGTATGGGCAGCGGAAAGTAAATTGCACAAGTAGTAAAGAGAGGTGGAGAAGATCAAACGCAATTTGGAGACACGGAGATTTTTCTCGTGGTTCCGATAGGTGGTGCTATCGTCAATCCACGTTGATGGAGACTTCAACCCACGGAGGGTAACGGCTGCGAGAGTCCACGGAGGGCTCCACCCACGAAGGGTCCACGAAGAAGCAACCTTGTCTATGCCATCATGGCATACGCCCACGGAGGACTAGCCTTACTCGGGGTAGATCTTCACGAAGTAGGTGATCTCCTTGCCCTTACAAACTTCTTGGTTCAACTCCACATCTTGACGGAGGCTCCCAAGCGACACCTAACCAATCTAGGAGGCACCACCCTCCAAAAGGTAATAGATGGTGTTGGTGATGATGAACTCCTTGCTCTTGTGCTTCAAATGATAATCTCCCCAACACTCAACTCTCCTCACTGATTTGGCTGTGGTGGAAGAAAGGATTGAGTGGAAAGCAACTTGGGAAGGCTAGAAATCAAGTTTCATATGGTGGGAGTGGAGTAACTTGATCTCAACACAAGGGTAGGTAGTTTTCTTCTCAGAAATGTAAGGTAGGAGTGGTAGTTCTTTCTGATGGCTCTCTCCACGAATGAAGAGGAGGTGGAGGGGTATTTATAGCCTCCACACAAAATCCAACCGTTACACACATTTGACCAATCTCGGTCAGACCGAAGTTGACAACTCGGTGAGACCGAAAGTCCAAATCTTGTGAACGTTGGGATTTTCGGTGGGACCGAAAATACAATCTCGGTGAGTCCGATTCTTCCAAATACTAGGGTTTGCCAATCTCGGTGGGACCGACTTTATCATCTCGGTGACACCGATTTGATGACAGAAGGTTACAGAAGCTTGGCAACACTAGTTTCGGTGAGACCGAGTTCAGAATCGGAAAATCCGAAATTTCTAGGGTTTGGCTATTTGGCTGAGGTGGTTCATCTCGGTGTGACTGAGTTTATGGAATCGATGGGACCGATATTACTTATGAGTGTATGTTTGAAGTGAGAGGTGCTGATAGTTTAGGAGATATATCACTAAGCACTTTGAGCAACCAGATCATTATCATAACCTCATCCCCTTTTAATAGTATTGGCTTTCCTATGGACTCAATGTGATCTTGGATCACTAAACCAAAAAATGGAGTCTTGATCTTTTGCCAATGCTTGCCTTAGCATTTTGAGGGGTCCACCTCTCCAGTCCTTTTGCCATGCCAAAGTGATAGACCTTCCTGAAATATACTTGATAAAAGCATTAGTCCAACCACAAAGTATGTTGTCATTAATTACCAAAACCACACAGGGAGCAAATGTGCTTTCAATATGACATCAAGCTGAATCCGGAAAAATGCGTTTTCGGAGTACCGGCCGGAAAGCTCCTAGGCTTCATTGTATCCGGTAGAGGAATTGAAGCAAACCCAGCTAAGATCCGAGCTCTATCACAACTAGATATTCCAAAAGACCTCAAACAAATACAAAAATTGACAGGATGCGTGGCGGCTCTAAGCCGCTTCATCTCCCACCTAGGAGAAAAGGCACTGCCCCTTTATCGCCTCCTTAGGCGCACCGAACACTTCGAGTGGACGGATGCTGCCACTGCCGGACTCGAAGAAATAAAAGCCATATTGGCAACAAATCCGGTCCTGGCTGCGCCCAACCTGGGCGAACCAATGTTGTTATACATCGCGGCAACACATCAAGTTGTAAGCGCGGTACTCGTCGTTGAACGAGAGACAGAAGGGCATAAATTCCCTCTTCAAAAACCAGTGTACTACGTATCCACTGTGTTAACCCCCTGCAAGTCCCGTTACCCGCACTATCAAAAGATAGCGTATGCGGTGTTCATGGCATCCCGGAAGCTCCGACACTATTTTCAAGAGTGTTCGATAACAGTGGCCTCCGAAGTACCCCTCAACGACATTATAAACAACCGCGACGCGACGGGCAGGATTGCAAAATGGGCCATCGAGCTCTTACCATTTGATATAACTTACAAACCTCGGCGAGCTATAAAGTCGCAAGTTTTGGCTGACTTTGTCGCTGAATGGACCGAAGCCGAACTCCCTAAAGAGTATGGCACATACTCCAATTGGATTATGCACTTCGACGGCTCCAAGATGTTGGCCGGATTGGGGGCTGGCATCGTATTGATGTCCCCGACCGGGGACACAGTCCAATACGTACTTCAGATAATGTACACGGACTCCAACAACACAGCCAAATACGAGGCCCTCTTACACGGTCTCCGGATGGCAATCTCCATGGGCATTCAACGACTAGAGGTGCGCGGGGATTCAAACCTCGCAATATCCCAAGTAAATGGAGACTTTGATGCCAAGGATCCGAAAATGGCAGCCTATCGCAACGCTGTCCTAAAAATGTCAGCTCGGTTTGAAGGACTTGAATTTCACCACGTAGCCCGGGATAATAACCAAGCAGCCGACATATTGGCACGCATCGGCGCAAAACGTGACGCTGTCCCTCCAAACATCTTCCTGGAACGGCTCTTTAAGCCATCCGTACTATGGGAAGAGGAGCCCAGAAATAACAAACCGGAAGCAGCTGCACCAACCGAGACAAAACAATCTGACATATTCGGCGACTCAGCCGATGAAATAACACCCTCAGCCCACGAAATAATGACGGTAATCGCCCCGTGGACAGAGCCATTCCTAGCCTACTTTCTTAGGCAGGAACTCCCCGAAGACCAAAATGAAGCCCGTTGCATAGTTCGGCGATCTAAAGCCTACAAGGTCCATGAGGGAGAACTTTATAAGAAAAGCAAAACCGGAGTCCTTCAAAGGTGTATCTCCGAAGAGGAAGGGCGAAACCTTCTGGCTGAAATTCATGCCGGACTAGGCGGACACCACGCTGCAGCTCGGGCCCTTGTAGGAAAGGCATTCCGTACAGGGTTTTATTGGCCGACGGCCCGGGCAGACGCTCAGGACTTAGTCCAAAGATGCGTCGGTTGTCAGCTCTTTGCTAATCAGAGCCATATGCCACCCACCGCCCTCAAAACTATACCCATTACCTGGTCGTTCGCCGTCTGGGGGCTTGACATGGTTGGACCTTTTAAAGGGGGAACCCACAAGCAAAGGTATCTATTGGTCATGGTGGATAAATTCACCAATAGAGGCCAAACCAGTTAAAACGGCAGAGTCCGGACCAGTGATAGACTTTATATCCGGGGTAGTACACCGTTATGGTGTCCCCCACAGCATCATCACCGATAACGGCACGAACTTCACGGCCGACGAGGTTAAGTCATGGTGCAAAAATATGGGAATTAAGCTCGATTACACTTCAGTCTATCATCCTCAAACCAACGGTCAAGTGGAACGAGCAAATGGTCTAATAATGAGCGGCATCAAACCCAGACTAGTGCGGTCACTTACGAAATTTGACACGCACTGGGTAGAGGAGCTTGACTCCGTACTCTAGGGGCTGCGGACAACGCCCAACCGTACTATCGGATTCACACCATTTTTTATGGTATACGGCGCAGAGGCAGTTCTGCCCTACGACATCATTCATGACTCACCTCGAGTGCACATGTACGAAGAAAGAGAAGCCGAGCTGGATCGGCAGGACAGCTTGGGCGCATTGGAGGAAGAACGCGATGTCGCCAAGGCTCATTCCGCATTCTATCAGCAGCAGGATCGAAGATATCAAAGCAGAGAAGTACGGGCCAAGACTTACAACGTTGGCGAACTAGTTCTACGCCTGCCGGACAAGAAAAAGGACAAGCTCAAGCCCAAATGGGAGGGCCCATTCATTATCGATCAAGTCCTGACCGGCGGAGCGTACCGTCTACGAAATGCGTCGGACAACTGACTCGAGCCGAACCAATGGAACGCAGCCCGCCTCCGAAGATTCTATGCCTAGCGCCGGACTAAGAGTTCGTCCCCTTCCCCCGTCCAAATTTTTACATTTCATTTGTCTTTTGTTTCTCTTTCTTCTCTCACCCCTTTTCCTAAAAAGCCCTTAAAGGCCCACTTGCGCATTGTTCGCACACACTTGACATGCCATCCGCACTCATTATACCTGGGGGCTTCTTTACCAAAAGCTCAATTATAAGGGCTTCATGCCCAACACATGTGTCAAACTTCCACATGAACCTTTTATTCACCATTATATGCATCGATATGACTTAAGTTTTGGCCAAGCTGGGTTGCCTGGCTCCTGTGCTTACCCCTACGTTCCCGATTGTTCGGCTAGGAGGTAAAGGGAGCACCTCTGTGATTGTTACTGCCGGGTCAGCCGGATGTGTACCTCAGACTGGGTGAAGCCGAAAGCTAGCGTTCTTAAGGGAATATTCGATCGGTGACTTGAAAGATGATTTTTTACCTACTTATTTATCTGCCCCCAGATGCTTTTCTGCTCTTTTCGCAGTCCGCACATGCACTTTAGGGCATGCCTCCCAGGGAAAGGAACCCTTAACGGAACTATTCTCCCTGGAAGATGTTTCTTACTAACCATGTAATAACTAGTTGGGCACTTGCCTGATAAAGCACTAATGACCCCTACGCCTGGTCTCCATGCATGCCCCGGTTGTTTCTTAACCGAGAAGGTATTCGGACACACTCCGGACTCTAGGGTTCCAAGGTTGAAGCGAAAAGGTCGGCAAAGACAAACGATCTACAATCCGGCTAGATGGCATTTCACATGTCATTTTAAGATACATTGTCAAATCTACTGACTGTATTCCTCCTCAATCCCGTCTAACAGGCTGTCTAATTTACAGTCCCGTTGGGAAAATTTAGCGGCCAACTCTACTTGGCCGTATACTAAACTCACAGGGATCTCCTTCCCATGTGGTTGGGATCCGCCTTCTTATACCGCGTCTTCACCATGGCCCAGGCCTCCCTCGCACCTTGACGGCAGGCCGAAATCTTCCATAAACGGAAGCGCTGCCGCACTCCCTGAAGCTTCTCCGCAAGCTCCCCAAGGCCCTCGGGTAGGGAGAGGGCTGGCCATAACGCCTGGACGACGCTGCTCATTGCCTGCCGAACTCGTTCGAGCAGTTGCAACAGCTCGGGAAGTTGATCACCCGTTGTTACGGGCATCTCCTCCGCAGGGCGACCTGTGAGTATACCTGCAGACATATTTTGTCAATTGACTTCCTCCGAACTCTTCTTTTCAAAGGAGTTCGCTCAAGCACTTACTATAGATGCCGCGACGAAGCTGTTGATTCTCCTTAACGGAGCCACATAGCTCGGCCCGAACACCTTTCAGCTCTTCTCCGAGCTGGGCATGGGCATCTTGGATCTTGTTCCTTTCCTGCTGCACCTTATTCAGCACCCTCTCGCCGGCCTTCAGCTGGCGCAGTAGCTCTTGCCTATCCGGATCTTGTCCGGCAGCACCTGCAATGTCATTATTAGACTTGCGCGCACGCCGCACACCACTTATCTTTTTAAAATAATGTGTTACCAGGGGGGTCTTTGTGTTTCCTCCTGCGGCAGCAAGTGCGGCCTCGAGTTGGGCCTTGCACTCTTGCAGCTCCTGATACAGATGGGTATTCTTCTCCGTAAGATCCTGCGTTTCAAGTGATCCTTAAATCAGTTAATATAACTACTTTAAGTCTCGGGGGCTACTGGCATATACAACTATTAAATTCTTTTACCCGTATGTCTTTTACATACTGCTCCGTGGCTCTGGTTAAACCATCTTGAGCAGCACGGAGATGCGCGTCCCCCGCGTTAAAGGCATTCAACACCTCAGGGGAGAAACACGCGTCACGAAAAACTGTCCGGCGGCGCCTGTGGTTCATGGCGCTCTCCACCTCAGACTTGGTTGCGGACAGTCTGTCGGCATCCTCCGTTGGAGGAGTGTCCGGCCTGCGCCTTGCGCTCGCCTCCCCCTCCAGACCAGGTGCTGGAGCCTGGCTGGTAGAGGTTGGATTGGCAACCTCTACGCTCGCAGTTCGGCGGGCGCTTTTTCTCCTACAAAAAAGTCATGAGCACTCAACGCTTCCTAGGAACGCTGCTCTAAATAACAAACTGTGAGCTATACCTTTGCGGCGATGTTTCGGTCCGCGCCGCACTCCTCTTCCGCCTACTGGGACGGACTGACCCCTGTTGGTCAGCCGCCGCGGGCTCGGCTTCCCGCCTTGGAGGCACCTCCTGCAAAGCGCCATGGATACGGTGGTCAGAAATGAGCAAGGAAGGAACAATGGTGTCAGGACCTCGGTCACAATCACCTGGGAAGCCGGATATAGTCCGGGGTAGTCAGCCGTAATGGCGACTAAAGCATTATCCATACTGAGCTGGTGGAACACCCCGTCGATTAGCTCCACCTTTATGTCCGGGTCCTCTTCGGAGGCCGGATCCTGGGATCTTTCCGGATCCTCGGGTTGCGGAGCTGGGCTGAGCATGCCCTCCACAATCCGACGCAGTTCCTACGTCGAAGACATAATATAAGAAGCTTAAACTTCGAAAGCATGGGTCAGACGCACAGAGTGTTCGCTTACCCAACGCCGGGGATTATTCATGGAGAACCCATTCAGCGGGTTCGTCTGAAGGAAGTCCTCCTTCTCCCCCTTGTACAGGCCGGACAGGATCTTCGCTAGGTCCTCGGCCGAACCCGGCCCACTGCGGCCGTGACGGGTGGCATCATCCTCCCCGTTGAAATCCCACATAGGGTGGCCCCTGTATTGCAGCGGCTGCACCCCCGCATAATGCATGTTGCCATGACTCCAATCATGGTCAACCCGGAATGGGCCAGTACCCTTATCCGGCCCATCAAATAATGGACGCTCTTGTCTTCCTCCAGTTGGGGGCTCAGTGGGCGCCAGCTGAGGCGCTTCTTCAAAGGAGCATTACTGAACTCCGGGAGGCCGATCCGAACAGGGTCCAGCAATGGAGCGTCTTCTATGTAAAACCATTCTGAAGGCCAGTCTTTGGACGCCTTCTTAGGGGTTCCGGATAGATATCCGGTCCCGGCGATGCGCCAAATTTCGGCACCGCCCACTTGATATATGGACCCCTCGTGAGAGCGGGGCACAAGGCAGAACAACCTCTTCCACAGTGCAAAATGGGGCTCAATGCCCAGGAACAGCTCGCAAAGAGCTACGTAACCCGCGATATGCAGGATAGAGGCGGGCGTAAGGTGATGGAGCTGGAGTCCGTAGAACTCCAGGAGCCCGCGGAGGATCGGATGTATAGGAAATCTGAGCCCCCTTATCAGATAGGGGACGAAGCATACCCACTCCCCTTTGTTGGGACTCGGAGTAGCCTCCGCTTGCTTGCCACATTGGTAGGTGGCCAGCCCGGCTCGAACCGGGACCATGAAGGCCTGAGGGAGATATCCCTCCGCTTGGAGCCTCACCAGCTCGTTGTGCGGGACAGAACATCTCCGCCAATCTCCCGGCAGAGGGCTGGGAGCGCGAGAGGAGGAGCCGCGTCGACGGTCCATGATGGAATGGATTTTTGGTCAGAGGCACTCCGATGAGTACTCACGAAAGGAAGACGGTGTGATTTGGATCTGGATTCATGCCTCTTTTATAGGCAGATTACTTGCGCAGCTAGGGGGTAAAACACAAAAGATACCCTGGCTTTTCACATTCGTGCGACGCGTGGAAGAAGGCCATTATTGGGCGTGGAAGCCAAGAAGCGCAGCATTGATAACGAAGCCGGACACTGTTCGGCAGGTACATGGAACTTCAGGAAGAACCCGCCTTGCAATGCCGAAGATTACATACGCGCTGGACTTATCGTCATTGAAGCCTGGTTCGGGGGCTACTGAGGGAGTCCTGGACTAGGGGGTGTCCGGATAGCCGGACTATCATCGTCAGCCGGACTCCAAGACTATGAAGATACAAGATTGAAGACTTTGTCCCGTGTCCGGATGGGACTTTCCTTGGCGTGGAAGGCAAGCTTGGCAATACGGATATGTAGATCTCCTACCATTGTAACCGACTCTTTGTAACCCTAGCCCTCTCCGGTGTCTATATAAACTAGAGGGTTTTAGTCCGTAGGACAACACAACCATTACAACAATCATACCATAGGCTAGCTTCTAGGGTTTAGCCTCCTTGATCTCGTGGTAGATCCACTCTTGTACTACCCATATCATCAATATCAATCAAGCAGGAGTAGGGTTTTACCTCCATCGAGAGGGCCCGAACCTGGGTAAAACCATCGTGTCCCTTGTCTCCTGTTACCATCCGCCTAGACGCACAGTTCGGGACCCCCTACCCGAGATCCGCCGGTTTTGACACCGACAGTATCCATCGATTATTGGGTCAAGCACCAAGGCATCTGATCCTTCACGCCGAATACTAGGTCGGCCGTTCAAGTGATCGAAGGTGATCGGACAAGACATCCAGTAGGTAGGTGTGGGTACGATGGGCTCTATGTCACGCGCGTCTTTATGGGCGCGTTCATGCCTTCTCAAGGATGTGCGAGTCGCGTGGATCATGTTCACTATTTTAACCTCTGGCGGGAATTTTTTCGGTCCCCCAAGTATTTGGCTGGCGAGGTTCATCCTCGTCTTCACTTGGTGTTTCCCTTCCCTTGTGTTCGGTGTTTAGTTTGCCGGCCTGCTTGAAGACCCAGCATTCTCTGTGCGTGTTGTTCACTGGTTTGTCGGGGGTGCCAGGAATTTGGCATAGTCTGTCCATAACTCTATTCAGACCGGACGGTCCCTCTTTACTGCCTTTAGGTGGCTTATTTTGCTGGTTGGGTCGGGGGCCCCTGAATCCGGCATTAACCGTTGCGTTATCCGGGCTCTCTTCCTTGTTTTGGCGTTTGTTTTTATTACGCCGTGGCTTCCCGTTGCCATCCCTTATTTCGGACGTGCTGGGGTCGTTGGTGCCTTTACGGGCTAGCCAGCTATCTTCACCCGTGCAAAAGCGAGTCATAAGGCTTGTTAGTGTTGTCATTGTCCTTGGCTTTTCTTGGCCGAGGTGTCTGGCGAGCCACTCATCACGGATGCTGTGTTTGAATGCCGCTAGGGCTTCGGCATACGGACAATCAACGATTTGATTCTTCTTAGTGAGGAATCTGTTCCAAAGCTTTCGGGCGGACTCTCCGGGCAGTTGGATTATATGACTTAAGTCATCAGCATCCGGAGGCCGGACATAAGTCCCTTGAAAATTGACCCTGAAAGCATCCTCAAGTTCCTCCCAACTCCCGATTGAATTTTCGGGGAGGCTTTTCAACCAGTGTCTAGCTGGTCCCTTTAGTTTGAGGGGGAGGTATTTGATGGCGTGGAGGTCATCCCCGCGAGCCATATGTATATGTAGGATAAAGTCCTCGATCCAGACCCCTGGGTCTGTCGTTCCGTCGTATGCCTCTATGTTCACAGGTTTAAAGGCCTGTGGGAATTCATGGTCCAGTACTTCATCAGTAAAGCACAGGGGTGAGCAGCCCCTCTGTATCTGGACACGTTGTGGCATGCTGTCGGCTGTTGTTGTGTCCGGTGTTTATTCCGAACTGGTATTTGATTGACATAGTCTTTGTGACGACCGCAGTCCCCCGCCGGGGTGTGTCCTTTAGATCCGTAGATGGACCTAGTTGCGCCAGCTGTCTTATCCAGGTGCTCACGTAAATCGTGTGCGTCTTCGGTAGCTGCTGTGTTGCAGTTATGAAGTGGTACGTCTGGTCTCCTGGTCGTGTTACTCTTTGGTGGAACGGCCTCGTCGTCGAATACTGGCAGTAGCTTGCGTTTTGGGTAGCTCTTTGTATGGCGATCGTCGCCATATCTTTCTTCAGTGTCTAGCACTTTGTTCCATCTGCGATTGAGCGTTTCCTGTGCGGCTTTAAGCCATTGCTTCTACTTCTTCAGACTTCTTGCTGTGGCCATAAGCTTTCTGTGGAGGTTATCTCGTTCCACGCGTTCTTCCGGAATTATGAATGCGTCATTGTCCGGACTGTCTTCTTGTCCTGGGCCGGTTTGATGATCTCGTCCCTCTGGATCATTGTCTTTGGGCGTCTGCTCTGAACTGTGTTCGGCGTGACCTGGTTCATCCTGCTCCATCGCTGGTTCCGTATGGTCGTTTTTGCCTTTGGGGTTGACCGAAGTATCGATCCTTCTGGCGCTCTTGCTGATGTTTTTACTGTTGCTGGACTTGGAACAGCGTCTGCGACGTCGCTTTGGTCTTTGCCCAGGGGTTTTATCTTCTGGATTGTCAGCGTCGTCTTCCTTGGGCATATCCACCATGTATATGTCATGTGACGAGGTGGGAATCCGGTACCCCATAGATTCTGAGTCTTCTCCTGCATCATCGTCCATACCATCGATGCTTTCGGAGTCGAAGTCAAGCACGTGGTTAAATCATCAACCGTGGCTATGAAGTGGGTGGTGGGTGGGCAACGAATTTCTTCGTCGCCTGCTTCCCACTTGAGCCGGACATAGTTTGGCCCAGAGTCTCCTGACAAAGAGAGAGACTTCAACAAGTTCAGCATGTCACCAAAGGGCGACTGCTGAAAGACGTCCGACGCGGTGAACTCCATCACCGGAGCCCAACCAGGCTTGGCGGGCTTGGGGACGCGCGGGCTGGAACCTACAACCGGATATGAATCCGGGGGTCCGGAGTCACAGGCTCCCTCAGAAGTGAGGCATGTGTTCGGCTCCATCGCTGACTAGGGTACGGCCTGCGGGGCAGGGTCCAGCCCTCCGTCCTTAGGCAACGCAACTTGCCCCGGATTTATATCCGAGGCTTCTGCCGGGGTGATATCCCGAGCATCGTCTGACAGCAGGTCTAAGCCGTGCTCATCGTGATTGTTCGGCGTTCCTGGCGCTGGCCCGAATCCGTCGAAGATCAAGTCTCCGCAAATATCCGCTGTGTAGTTCAAGTTTCCGAACCTGACCTGGTGGCCGGGGGCATAGCTATCGATCTGCTCCAGGTGGCCAAGCGAATTGGCCCGCAGTGCGAAGCCGCCGAACACGAAGATCTGTCCGGGGAGGAAAGTCTCACCCTGGACAGCGTCGTTGATGATGATTGAAGGAGCCATCAAGCCCTGTTGCGACGACACAGAGGAACTCTCAATGAAAGCACCAATGTCGGTGTCAAAACCGGCGGATCTCGGGTAGGGGATCCCAATCTGTGCGTCAAGGTTGATGGTAACAGGAAGCAAGGGACACAGATGTTTACCCAGGTTCGGGCCCTCTCGATGGAGGTAAAACCCTACTTCCTGCTTGATTAATATTGATGATATGGGTAGTACAAGAGTAGATCTACCACGAGATCGTAGAAGCTAAACCCTAAGAGTTAGCCTATGATGGTATGATTGTAACTGTGATCGGCCTTCTAAGGACCAACCTCTCCGGTTTATATTGACACCGGAGAGGGCTAGGGTTTACATGGAGTCGTTTACAAGGAAGGAAACACAATATCCGGATCGCCAAGCTTGCCTTCCACGCCAAGGAAAGTCCCATCCGGACACGGGCCGAAGTCTTGAGTCTTGTATCTTCATGTTTCAATAGTCCGGACGTTGTAGACAGTCCGGCTGTCCGGATACCCCCTAATCCAGGACTCCCTCAACGACATCCATCATCGTCTGGCTAGACATAGTGTGAATTGATCACGGGGATGGCAAAATACGAGAACAAGAAAAGAGTACAAAACTGATAAAAGAGGAAGACTCATACAGTGGGCATGTGTTGATATATCTCACCTCGGGTTTTGTAACATATCACGAAGCAAAAGGAATAACATATAATAACCATTTGTGTGAGTATCATTTGTGTGAGTATAGGAGTCAATATGCATCATTCAATGAAAGGTGTTTCCATTCCTGTCTATATTTCACCAAACCTGCAGGGTCACATGCTTAAGGGATTGCAATCTTTTGGGTCCTATAAGAGTTAATAGTATGAGAAAATAATCTAGAAAAGTTTTGGCTAATTTTGAGAGAAAGCCGAAATTATTTGGAGTTACTAGAAGGGTTTTGGGGGATGCCGCATAATGTCAGACAGGTAAAAATATCAGAAAAGTTTGACGCAATGAGATTTTTTCTCTTTTCTTCCTTGTCATCTTTCTTTTCGTTTTTCGTTTTCTTTTCTTTCCTTTTCTTTTCCTTTTTTTCTTCTTCTTTTCTTGTTTTATTCACTACTTTAATTTCGTGACCTTTTTTCCAAAATCGGTGAAGTTTTTTCTAAATCGATAAACTTTTTTCAAATTTGTGACCTTTTTACAGAATTGATGACTTTTTCCAAATCGCTGGATTTTACAACATATCTGCAAAACTGATAAAAAAATCAAATTAGATCATTTTTTCCAAATTTCGTAAAAAAATTCAAATTCGATGAACTATTTTTCAAAACTGGTGAACTTTTTCAAATTCAATTAACTTTTCAAAATCGATAAATATTTTTCAACACTGATGAACTATTTTCAAAATTGATGAACTTTTTTCAAATTAATAAACTTTTTCAAATTTAATGAACTTTTCTACAATCTGATGACTTTTTACAAAAATTCATGAACTTTTTTCCAAAGCCGTGAAACTTTTCAACTTAATGATATTTTCCTGTTTTTTTTCTTTCTCAAATGTGATTGGGTACATGGGCCAACCCACCTGTGCCGACGTGTGGGCGCACCTGAAGCGCTGACTAGGAGCTGGGACCTCCTAACCAACGCTCTAAGCACCGGTTGGTGCTACAAGCGCTCGCGAACGATACGTAGCAGTCCGGCCTAACACTTGCTCAAAAAAGAAAAAAAAAAGGGAAAAGTGAAGAAAAAGTGGAAAAGCTGGAATTCAAGCTCAACATCGCACATCTTTTGTGGACTAACACAAGAACCACTGGACTAAACATATTCTAGTGTTCTCCTAATAGAAAAAAGCGCTAGTTAACCTTCCTTTTAGTGGAACATTAACGTAACTCTGAAAATTAGTTGAAAAGTTCATTAATTTCGAAAAACAAGATCATCGATCTGGAAAACTAGTTCATCAAAAAAATTCACAAAATTGAAGAAAGTTTCATCTATTTTGAAGAAAACATCATCCGATTCAAAAAAAGTTCACGAATTGAAAAATAAATTTCAAAAAATTTGTAAAAAATCATACAATCTAAAAAATCAACGAATTTGAAAAAAGTTCATCCAATTTTTAAAAAAGTTCATCATATGAAAAAAATTATCCAATTTGAAAAAAATTAGCCAAATTTGAAAAAAGTTCATCGGATTCAAAAAAAGTTCATCAAAATTGAAAAGGTTCATCGAATTTGAAAAAAAGTTCATCCCATTTGAAAAAAGTTCGTCGAAATTGAAAAAACATTGAATTGGAAAAAATCTTCAGATTTCAAAAAGAATCATCGAATTGCAAAAAAAAGTTCATCCACATTTAAAAAAAAGTTCATCCATTTTTTAGAAAATCATCAAATATGAAGGAAGTTTATCAAATTTTAAAAGAGTTCTTCGTGTTAAAAAAGTTCATTCAATTTGGAAAGAGTTCATAAAGTTTTATAAAACAAAGTTCACGCATTTCCAAAAAATTGGAACGAAAAAGGAAAGAAAAGAAAGTAGGGAAATCGTTGCTTTTTGTAGCGTTCTATTTAAAGGAGAAAATAATTAACATAGTCACGGCACGAAAGGTGGCCAGTTGGTAGACTCGCTTTGTAATAAACCATAGGTTGGGACTTCGAAACTCATCCGCCACACGTTTTCGAAATGTACCACATCAGCGTGGCGCGGGGGTGTGCGCCTGTTTGAACTTCCCCATCGGCTCCGTCTTTGCTCCTCGTCGGTCGCCGGCTCCGCCGTGGCCGACCATCGCTATCACATCCACTTGGTCTTCATTAAACTCTATATGTAGAATTTGTGACTGCAATATGAGTCTTCTCCGGTTTCTAAACCGGTGAGGACTCATATTGACAATTCAGATTGTACACAAAAAGATCATTGATGATCAAGTATTTTTGATGTATATTTTTACATGTTTACACATAGCAGTAGCGCGTGTTGGCTAAGGATGGCAATGGGTCGGGTTTGGATCGGGTTGAACAATATCAAATCCATATCCATATCCATGAAGACAGTCTTTGCCCGCCCATGAAAAAATCCATGGTTGAAAAATTATGTCCATGTCCAAATCCGATGGATATCCATATCCACTGGATATCCATTGGGTCCTCTCGAAACATATAAATAAGACTTAACACAATATTAACATAAACTCTTCCATTCTTAACCTCGTGGCAGGATAGGCTTCACATAGGGTAAATCAACATCCAGTAACAACCTAAGATCATTTAGTATTTTTCTAACAGATGAGAATGACAAGTCACTTAAGAAGGAGATAAAAATAAGGGAAGGGGTGTTGGAGTATGTTTCAGAGGGGATTGACTGTCAACTTATAAAAGTTACGATGTAATTTCTTATGCATGTTTTAGATAAAAAAAGTGTAAAATTGTCGTGGGAGATGTGAACATGGGGCAGGGGTATCAGATTTTTCCCCATTAAGTCTTTCTATCGGGTCGGGTTTGGGTATATCCATGGGTACAAGATTATATTCATGCCCTACCCACGAACAATCGGGTCGGGTTGGGGCGCCGCCCATGGACACAAAAGCATATCCAAACCCTATCCATTCGGGTCGGATATCCATGGATATCCATGTCCATGGATAAAATTGACATCCTTAGTGTTGGCTGAAAGGCACTACTACTAGGTCGTTCAATAGTACTGCGTTTCTCTATACCGCCCTACTGCTAAGCCATTCTATCTTCCCCAAACGGCCGCCCCTCACTCTCCTCTCTCCACTCACACTCACACTCACTCGATCTCCACCCTCAATCGCCCCGCGCCTGCCCTCGCCCCGGCCGGCTGCCGGCGCCTACCCCTCCTTCCTCTGCGCCGTCGTCACCTCCTCCTCCTTCCTGGACTCGATAATCCTTCGCCAGCCGCCCTCCTCCCCGCCCCCTCCTCCTAGATTCGTCCTCCCTCCACTCCTCCGTTCGCTGCCGGCCGGCCCCTCCTCGCTCCGCCTTCCTCCTCCCTCCTCCAGTCGCCCCTCCTTCTCCTTCCTCCCTCCTCCATCCACAACCCCTCCTCCCTGCTACATTTTGATTTAGTAGGCTAGTTCATATGCAACATTTTTATTTAGTTTGATATGATTTAGTTGATTTAGCAAGCTAGTTGATTTAATAGGCTAGTTGATATGCAACATTTAGAAAGAGAGATATGATAGTTGATATGATTAACTGATTAGTAAAAATTTAGACATAGTTGATAATTTTTAGTTGATATAAGCCTCTGGTCATATATAACACTTTGATATAGGATAGTTTCTAGGGCTTTTGTGTTCCTCACATTAGTTTTTTTATGCTATATTGAAGTTGGTGTACCACTGTTTTTGCTATATGTTCTTGTTATATGGCAGTTCTTGTTATATGTAATGTCTATTGCCAACCTCATATCATCTTATATGTTAATTTCAGTTACTAAGCCTGAATATTCTGTTTTCCGATTAAGATCGATGCATTGAGAACTTTATGTTATTGTTTTCTTTTCCTGTGAAGTGGAGCGTTCATCTTTGCTCATATTGCTTTAGGAAAAGGGCGCGACCACCACCACCACCATGTCGACTGTGCAAGTCAAGGTACGCCAGCAGCCTTGCAACTGGCAAGCTGTTCGGCATCTAATTCCAGCCGAGTTTTCATCATGCGGCGGTAAGAAATTATATGAAATGTAACAAGTATTTTGTTTTTAGTGTTGGCATTAATGCATTGTGTCATTTTGCTTTTTTTACACAGATCGTCCCATGCAATGTGAGGTTGAAATTCAATAAGCTGACAGGAGATATTGTGACCTTTGAGGCTCCTGGGGGGCCTACACTATGGAGGTCGAGAAAGGATGCAATATGTCGCAGAGAGGAGATGGACACTACTAGGGAAAACCCTAGTAGTAGCGCGGGTTCTGAGCCTAGCAGCAGCGCGGGTGGCCGCGCTACTAATAAGGCGCTACAGCTAATTGTTAATAGTAGCGCAGTCTGCACCCGCGCTACTACTGTTGACGATATCAGCAGCGCTTTTTCGGAATGCGCTACTATTAGTTAGCTGTAGCAATTTCCTTGTCCCTCGCTACTGCTATATCTTTCATCATTTTCCCGTTGTACCCCTTTCACTTTCGGTTTCAATAAACTGCAATTTTTAGATACTAGGTACTACTAGATATCAAATTCATAAACCATTATACGTACTAGGTAGTACTCCCTCCGTTTCAAATTACTCGTCGTGGTTTTAGTTCAAACCACGACGAGTAATTTGGAACGAAGGGAGTACTAGATAACAGTTTCATGCATAGACAACATGCATCCTCAATCAGTACAAGGTCATATCGACGACGATCATCATATGTAGTTCTAGATGATATCGACGACGATAATCATATGTAGTTCTAGATGATATCGACGATGATCATCATATGTAGTTCTAGATGATATAGCCACACACACATATGTAGTTCTAGATGATATCGAAGACGATCATCATCCTCAAGCCTGGGCGGTTGGTGTTCCTGATAGTAATTAGGATGGCCTGTCGAACACGAAGATTCTTGCCATCGAGGAATTTCTTCCACCCAACCGAGTTTAAGTGTGTGCGACCGTCCGTGTCCATGCGGTAAGTACAGGTTGTGACGGAGCCCCTTGCGGTAAGGCGTAGTCCAGCTGAGCCTTCTTCATCAGGCTCGATACCATAACTCACAGATAGGCTCTTTGCCAATTTTTGAATAAGAAAAACATATTCAATTAATAAATAGCCTCGCACATACTCTTGCAAATAAGTATATATGGATTATCTACACTATTAATAGTTCCTTAGATTCTACACTAATAAGCATGTGATCAAACTCTACACTAAAGCATATCATCGACTAGATTCCACACAACATACCATATCATTGGACTCTACACTAAGTATTTCATCGGATATTTGCATTTGTAAGTATAACATACCATATCATGTCGATCGACCATGGTACTTGTCAGGCGGGTCATGAATGGCACCCCGACAAAGTCAGCACGTTGTGGAATTATGTCCCACAGGTTGGACACCTCCTCCTCGCTCAGCCTCATTCTTTGAGCTACGATGGCTTCATGAAGTGGGTCCTCATCATCTTCATCGAGTGGGTCCTCATTATCTTCATTATCTTCATCATCTTCGTCATCTTCATCATCTTCCACCAGGTTGATATAAATGATAGCCAGCTTGGGTCTTTCTGCTCTGAAGGAGAAGCTGATCAACTCACCACCAGTAAGACGCATGCGGGCGAGGAAACGGGCCCATCCATCTCCTCCAATCCGTGACATATTGCATTCTTTCTCGACCTCCATAGTGTACGGCCCCCCAGGAGCCTCAAATGTCACAGCGTCTCCTGTCAGCTTGTTGAATTTCAACCTCACATTGCATGGGACGATCTGTGTAAAATAAGAAAAATGGCACAATGCAGTAATGCCAACACTAAAAATAAAATAGTTGTTATATTTCATATAATTTCTTACCGCGGCATGACGAAAACTCGGCTGGAAGTAGATGCCGAACAGCTTGCCAGTTGCAAGGCTGGCGCACCTTGACTTGCACAGTCGACATGATGGTCGTGATGGTGGCGCCATTTTCCTAAAGCAATATGAGCAAAGGATTAACGATCTTCACAGGAAAGAAAAACAGTAGTATGTGCTATTTTTGGTACTTCTTCAGTTATATTTTCATAGTGGAACCCGATCCCAAAAAGTAAACAACAAGCTCTCAATTTGATGAAGAGATTCTTCTGCGAGAAGCAATTTGATGGAGAATTATAATCCTAAGTTCTAGTAACATACAAGATGACAAGGTATCACCTACGAAAGCATTTCAGTGGCACCTATTGCCGAAAAAACTATTCGGCCCCTACCAAAGGTATAATCCTAAGATCTGTAATAAGTTATCTACCAAATCAAGGTACCACCTACCAAGACACATTTCATCTAATTTGGCCCCTATTGCCTAAGATAACTGATTAAAAAAACAAGTGGCAAATTTAATTGGGATTAACTTAGCACTTGCAAACTAAATACTTGTATCAAAACCAATATCTAGCAGATCACGGTACCACCTACCAAAGCATTTCAACTAAATTGGCACCTACATTTTGCAAAAAATAACTTATTACAGGAAAAACAAAAGCATCTAGTTATCCATATGAAATTCGTAAGCCCTCGCTACATCTAGGTAGGGCAGCCCTCGGGGGGTTCTCCCGAGGAGGGGGGATGGCATGGTGACCTCGGTCGGGGGTGCTAACGAGGGGAAGGCCGGTGACTTTCCTATGAGAGGGGGCGACGACAGCGGCCGGCGAGGGGATCGAGGGCGGTCGGCCAAAGGCGCCCGGCCAGAGCTCGCGGGCAGCGACAGAGTGGGTGGCGAGAGGGTGGAGGAGCAGTGGAGGGGCGGCAAGAGGGGGGAGGAGCATTACCTGCGGTGGTGGTGGCGGAGGAGAAACCCTAACCGCAGCTGTCGGCGTCGGGCGGAGGGGGACGATTGAGAGATGAGCATGCGGGGGGGCGGCCAAGCCGTGTGTTTTCTTTTGCTTTAGCAGTAGCGCGGTTATGGGGAGCACGCTACTGCTAAGACCTATATCAGCAGCGCTTTGTTAAGAAAAAATGCTACTGCTAAGTCTAAGCATGTAAAAACATCAAAAATATACATTGGTCATCATTGATCTTTTTGTGTAGAATCTAAATAGTCAACATGAATCCTCACTGTACCTGTATAGGTACAGGCGAGGATTCATATTGCAGCCACAAATCCTACACATGTAGTTCAATGAAGAACAAGTGCTCGAGATAGTTTGATAAGTAACATATTTAAGGTGGTAAACATCTTGTTCGCTTAGCAGTATGGGACTAAAATTAATTATTCGCAAGGGGGTGATACTTAGCAGCAGCGAGTTTTGGGGAAAAACGCTGCTACTAAGTACTTTAGCAGTAGCGCATCAGGAAGAAGGGTGCTACTACTATATCTAGCCTGGAGGCAACGCCGTGGCAATTATAGTGGTAGCGCTTGTTTCACCTAGAGCGCTACTGCTACTGCGCTATTAGTAGCGCGGTGTCCTGAAGCCCGCTACTGCTAATTAGTAGTAGCGTCTATTTTTAAACCATGCTACTACTAAGATTTTGTGTATAAGGTTTTCACTAGTAGTGGGATGTGCCCGTTTCCTCGCCCGCATGCGTGTTACTGATGGTGAGTTGATCAGGTTCTCCTTCAGAGCAGAAAGACCCAAGCAGGTTGTCATTTATATCAACAATGATAAAGATGATGAAGATTATGAGAACCCACTCAATAAAGATCATGAGGACCCACTTCATGAAGCCATTGTAGCTCAAAGAATGAAGTTGAGCGAGGAGGAGGTGTGCAACCTATGGGACATAATTCCGCCACGTGATGACTTTGTCGGGGTGCCATTCGTGACCCGCCTGACAAATACCATGGTCAATCGACATGATATGGTATGTTATACTAACTGTAGTAATTTGATGATATATATATATATGCTTTATTGATATGCTTTAGTTTAGAGTCCGATCACATGCTTATTAGTGTAGAATCCAAGGAACTATTTATAGTGTAGATAATCCATATATACTTATTAGAATTCATGCTTAGTAGAAATGTGTAGTACTATGTCTTTTGATGGTGTAGAAATCTATACTTAGTAGAAATATATTTGCAAGAGTGTGTGTGAGGCTACTTATTAATTGGTATGTTTTCCTTATTCAGAAATTGCCAAAGAGCCTATCTATGAGTTGTGGTATCGAGCCTGATGAAGAAGGCTCAGCTGGAATACGCCTTACCGCAAGGGGCTCCATCACCACCTGTACTTACGGCGTCGACATGGACGGTCGCACACACTTAAACTCGATTGGGTGGAAGAGATTCCTCGTTGGCAAGAATCTTCGTGTTGGAGAGGCCATCCTAATTACTATCAGGTACACCCACTGCCCAGGCTTGAGGATGATGATCATCATCGATATCATCTAGAACATATGTGTGTGTGGCTGTATGACTACCTAGTACTGCTTATCATATATGCTATATTTTGTGAGGATGCATGTTGACTATATATGGTATATATGATATTGTGGTTAATGATATTATTATCTGGTATATGTGAAATTGCATGGCCACGGAGCCTGGCCATGACTGTCGTCGGCTGCTGCTACTTCGGCCATGGCCGCCGTCGTCTTCTTCTATTCCGGCCATGGTCGCCGGCGTCCGCTACTACTCAGGCCACACTGTTCAAAGGACGTCGGACACGCTACTTAAAGGACGTTGGACATGCTACTGGCCGGACACCGGACACGTCGCTCGGCGGACGTCGGACACGCCGATAGATGAATGTTTTTTTAATGTTTAGCAAAATTCTTTGCCGTGTGTGAATGTACCAGGCACATGGCAAAGGCCTTGTTTGGCAGACGACAAAGAGGCTTTTCCTTTGCCATCAGCTTGGCTAGGAAGAACGACGGCAAAAGTCTTTGTCGTCCGCTTTGTGCTTGCAGATGGCAAAGTAGCTCTTTACCATAACGTCCAGTGCCGGGGAAGTTTGACATCTGCGCCGGACGACAAAGACCTTTGCCCTCAGCTTTCTCGTCCTTTGCCGTCTGCCATGGCAGACGGCGAATAATCTGATTCCTGCAGTGCCACTCGCTTTCCCCAACATGAGCTTGACCCAACGAGCAAAAGTTGAACTACCCTCTCAGCCAGCAACTTTGTTTTTCTATTTAGGCCGATTTAAGAAATACTTAAAATATGAAGAAAAAAATTGGTTTTTGAATTATTATTTTTAGTAAAGTTTAAAAATATTTGAGAATTTAAAAGTTAATAACAAATTGTGGATTCAGAAAATGTTCACAAATACCAAAATGTTTGTCACTTCTAGAAAAATTTCACGAGTTCAAAAAAATCACATATTGAATATCTAGCTAACAATAATAAGTTTCAAGATTTTATTAAAATTTCAAGAGCTTCTAAAAAACATTACCTCAAATAAAATGTTTCTGAATTTTAAAAGGGTCCATAAATACAAAAAACATTCATGATTTCGAAAAAATGTTTGCCAATCCATGTAGTTAGAAATGGTTTAAGAATTTTCAAAAATCTTTGAGAATTGAAACATATCGGTGCATTATACAAAAATTGTTTGCAAATTTCTGAAAATATACACTATTGAAAAATGCTCAAAAAGCAAAAAAAAACTAAGAAGAAAGGAAAATTATGAAAGGCTAACCGAGAGAAAAAGGAAATATTCCATGGAACTCAAAGAGAAAAAAAATGAAAAAATGGAAATATCACAATAGTAGAAAAAGGCAAAAAAGAACATACAATTAGGAAAAATGCAAAAAGTAATTAAAATAAAACAAGTTGGAGAAATAAAAGAAAAAATAAAGCCAAAAGAAACTAGACAAACAAACTACCACAAAACGCAGAAAACAATGTGGGAAAAAATACACGAAAAATTTCTAAAGAGAAATAGAAAAGAAAATCGCAGTTTGTCCAGTAGAACATTGCAGAAACCGCAAAGAAAACGGTCTGTTACTGAGCTTATGGGGCCGTTTCCTGCTTCCCCTTTAGGCGAGTGCGAGTAGGGCCGGCGCAGGCGTGCGGATGGCCCCAGACTTATTATTATTTTCTTTTCTATATTTGTTTGTTTACAAAAACATTTTTCTAGGAGACAGAGAAATAAACAAAGAAAACTGATGGAAACAGAAAAAAGAAACAAAAATACGATGAAAAATTGAGAAGCAAAAGCAAAAAAACTGTGAAACCGAGAAAGAAACAAAGAAAGTAAAAAAAAGAAACAAAAAGAGTAAAAACCAAATATGAAACGAACAAAACCACTAAAAAATAAAGGAAAAACAAACAATGACGAAAATGATGAAGAAAAAAACAGAGAGAAACATCCAACATGGCTACATTATTTTTTTGAGCGAAACCTCCCGAGCACATTTATTCATACGCAAAGAAGTTTTGACATAGCCCGTGGACTCCAAAAGTCGACAGTGACGGCCTGGTGCCAAAACCAGAGAAGCTTTTGCGATGTCACAGTTGCATGCGACGCGCGACCGAATCAGTGGTGAGAACTGGCCGGCCCAGTACTATTCATCAGACGAAATGGGTTCAACTGATTTGGAAGTTACTCTTGGGACCACCTATATGCCGCTTACTGCGGCAAGGAGTCCTGGTTTCGCACAGGACACGCCTCACCTAGACCGGCCCATTCATTGTCCTACAGGGAATGAAAAATCACAAAAAATACGAGCGCGATCCTCATAGGAAAATAGAACCCCCAACCTGCTGTCGATGCGCACGATGGGGTAGGCACTGCGATAGGCGAGCTACTCTGAAATTTCTGCAGCGCAAGTTTTAAAGAACCTGCTGACACTGGCGAAAAACTAAAACTATTGCTAAAATCCATAAAAATAAAACTTGTGGGCAAGGGATCGAACTCAATTCCTCCCACTACTGAAGCGAGTCCATAACCACTGTAGTAACTGAGGTTAGTCCGTATAATGTAGCATCGTATATGTGAACTATAATGCGCGGCTCACTAAAACTTGAGCGTAATTTTTTAAAATGATTTTTTTGAAACACAAACCAAAAATAGGAATCTCAACAAAATATTAAAGCACAAAGAAACAAAATTGAATACGAAAATATATTTTTAATTGTGAACTACTTTTCATAAATGCAAAACATTTTTCGATAACAATAACAAAATTAAAAAAGTGATTTTTTTTTTTAAAATTGAACTCTTTTTTCAAAACTTGAGCAATTCTTGAGTTTGCAAACTAATTTTGAAACCATGACCATTTTAAAAATTTGTGAAAAAATTTAGAAAACGGTAGAATTTTGAGAATAAGTGAACAAAATTGGAAAACAGGAACATTTTTGAAATTCCCAAATATGTAAGAATTGGTGAACACAAATCAAACAAGCAAAAACTTTTGAATCTATGAACAAATTTTGAGACATTAACATTTTCTGAATATGTGAACTAATTTTTAAACGAAAATATTTTTTGAATTTGCGAAAAATTTGAAAGAAGGAAGAACTTTTGAAATTATAGAACATTTTTTAATTTGTGCACAAAATTTGGAAACATGAATATTTGTTTGAAATTCCCAAACATTTTCGTATTTTTGAACAAAATTTAAACATGTGAAATTTTTCGAATTTGCAAACAAACTTTTCAAAATGGGAACTGTTTTAAAACATATTTTCTTTATTTGTGACAAATTTAAAAAGGTGAATTGTTTTTTAATTACCGAACAATTTCCGTATCAAACCAATTTTGTGTTAAATTTTTCTTTTTATTTAGCTATGAACAGACTTTTCAAATTAAATATGTTTTCATAAAAGTAAAGTAAAATTTAAAAAGAAAAACTATAATGAAAAGAAAAGAAAAAAAGGAAAAAAGGAAAGCATATAAGCAGAAAACGGGAAAATGAGATAAAAGGAAAAATAGGAACAGGAAAAAAAAAGAAAATTAAAAAATTAAAAAATCCGGTGCAGGAACCTTCTAGAAGTTTCCCAAAACCATTAAAACCCGGCTGGGAACCATCACAAAACTGCGAACACTCGCTCGCTCGCCTGTGCGAAACTGTGACAACATGCCGCAGCGCGCGGGGAATAGGTAATTCCGTTACTCTTGTTGTAAGCGAGATATAGCTCTCGCGCTCGTGCTAGCGCTCGCAAAAGGGAGTTGCTATGTCTGCCGTAATTGCCAAGAAAATTCCCAGGGGAGTGTGTGGTACTGTAGCACGAAATAGTGAAAATCCCAAAAAAAATGAACAAATGAACACGAGACCTGCTGTTTGTGAACGTACACTGCTATCCAGAGGACGCAGCGCCCTCTTCAAGAACTACCGAGAGCTGCAGATCCGAACATTGTTTTACACCATGAATATTTTTTTGAAAAAGTGCATTTTGAAAAAATGATTATATTTTTTGGAAACATGTTTTCTTAAAATGTGAACATTGTTTTTGAAAATTGTAATACTTTTTGAAACTCTAAGCAAAATTTGAAAATGGAAACATTTTTCAAAGTCATTTTTTATCAAAACAAATGAACATTTTCTAAATCTATGATCATTTTTTTAAGCGGAATTTTTTTTTAGAAACTCGAACAAAATTTGAAGATGTCAATTTTTTGCATCAGTGGTTTTTTAAAAAAAAATAAGCACATTTTTTTAAACCCAAAAAAAATTTTAAAAGTTCAACATTTGTTGCATCCATGAACAATTTTTGAGAACGAGAACATGTATTGAAACTCTATTCAAATTCGAAAAGGCAAACAATTTTTTCACATCCTGAACAATTTTGAAAACGAGAACATTTTTTTAAAACTCCAAACAAATTTGGAAAGGTAGCCATTTTTTGGTTAATAATATTTGATAACGGGATCATTTTTGGAAACTATGAACAAAATTTGAAAACCTGAATATTTTTTCCAAGTTTGTGAACATTCTTTGAAATGCTTGACTTTTTTGGAAAATCTAAAAAATTTGAACAATTTTTGGAAGATTGAACACTTTTTGAAAATTGTGAATAATGGAAAAAGATACAAGGGAAATAGAAAATATAAAGAAATAAAGAAAATGAAAACTAAGAAGTAACATTTGCTTTTTTGAAAAAAAAAGAAAGGGAAAGGGAAACTAATGAAGAAAAAAGAAAAGGGGGAAAGCCTTGAAAAAAAGAATCGTAGCTACTTGAGCCGGTCCATCTGCGGTTTGTTCGATGCTCACGTGTGCGAAGCATTGATATTTTGCCATAGTGAGTGGCTTATAGGGTTAGGCCGCCACCATCGGCGATAACTAAGACACGACCAACTGCCACCGCACACCCCGCCACTGACATGGGTGAAGCACACGGCCTACATGTGCCTTAACGTTGCTCGTTGGAGAGCCAACTATGTAGCGTGTCATCCAGAACCGCGTCCCCAACATCCATGGCTCTGTATCCACCCCGCCCCATGCTTGCAGCCACCGACCACGAGAAAACAAGCGAGGAGGCGCCTCCTTCCACACCCCTAGACATCGCCTAGATTTGTGCCCACCCGGGCACGGTCAGATTTGGATGCCAAGGCCCCACCCTGCCTGCTTGGGCAAGGGGCAAGCTCCCTGATGGCGCGCAACCGCCAAAAGGGGGGAGGGATTAATCCGCGTCTTGCGTGGAGACGAATCCACTGCACTCGTCTTGCTCATAACCTTGGTGGGGTCCAACACTCTGCTTCTTCTAATCTAGGAAGGAGTTGGATCCCCAAGTGCAGAGGTTTGTAGGCAATAATAAATTTCTCTTAAGTGGATGACCTGAGGTTTATCGAACCAGTAAGAATGCTTGAACTACAATCAATGATTAGTACCTACAGACAACTACAGTACTTGTATTGGTCCCGAACGAAACCAGTGGGATTGTTAGTCTCACTAGCCTTGCTATCTGCAAAGATTAATGTAACATGTGGTACGAAGTAATA
This sequence comes from Triticum timopheevii, assembly GCA_963921465.1. Taxonomy (NCBI): domain Eukaryota; kingdom Viridiplantae; phylum Streptophyta; class Magnoliopsida; order Poales; family Poaceae; genus Triticum; species Triticum timopheevii. Next base: position 42,831,655 of record OY997271.1, read on the forward strand.
ACTGCAAATATGAAATAAAAGTTCAGACTGTAATAAGAGTTAAAGAGTGATATATTGAAATTGAAAGAAATAATGATGAACGGTCTAGGGTCCATAATTTTACTAGTGGCATCTCTCCATAAAACATAACATGGCGTGGTGAACAAATTGCAGTTGCGTATCAATTAAGTTGCAGTTTTTATAACTATGAATCTATGATTATGCATGACATAATTGCATATAGGTATCACAGCCATATATAAACTGCAATCCAACTGCATCACTAGCTAATACTCCAACCCAAGACTGCTATCCAACATGCATCTCAAAGGTATCAAGAAATAGAGCGCTACATTAAGCACGAGGACATGATGTGGATAGTATATTGTCTTTACCCGCATTCATCACCGGGACAACTGTTCACCTATTATTTATCCTTAACAGGAACAATACAACACATGCCTTTTACACGTTCTGTCACTGTAGTAAATATTTTGCAAGATTAAGCACAACTAACATGCACAACTCTCATGCAGAGATCATTCATTTAAACATGGCCGTTGCAAAGCTAACAGCCAACAACATATATGTCCATAAATTATGCAACAAATAACTCAAAAAGAATCCATAAATAAAACATGTATAGATTTGATCATAAAGTGACAATTCATCACATCGTAACAAACACACCCCAAAAATTACACCATTTGAATCACAATCATCAATCATGTAGGGTAGCTCATGTGATCATTACATTTAAGAACAAGGCGGAGATACCATCTAGATACTATTATGGACCCATAGTCAAAGGAGGACTACTCACACATGGACATCGTGGCAGCAAGGTTGATGTGGACAGAGACGGAGCCAGGATTTCTCAAAACCTGGGGCTAAAAGCAAGTGGCTATAAATAATGCCAAATATCACACATACCAATACATGTCAGAAGTAAATTACAAATTTACATTAAGAATAAAATTTGAATTCATTATTACATAGAGAACAGATTCGATAAATATGTCATCAATTTAAGAAGGTGCATAATTGCAAAAGTTAGTACCAAATTAATGAAGAATGGCTTCATTTGAGGCCATTGTTTCTCCATCAACAATAGTAGAAGTTGTGAACATAAAATCGACTATTTAAAATCAAGAACCGTACATAGACCAAGTCAAGTATTCATATGAAATTTTGTGAAACAAGAACATATTTTACGTAGGTGATTCATTGGTGTTGGCAACTTGGTATTGTTGGATGTGGTCTTGCTGGAAAAAAAATCTGTCCAGATCCTCTCCATCTTAAATTTATACCTTTTAAATTCCTTTTAACAAATACTCCCTCGGCCCCATAATGTAAGACATTTTTTTACACTGTTAAAAAATGTCTTACATTATGGGGCCGAGGGAGTAACAGTGAAACAAATTTGACTAAAGCAATAAAATTCAACGCACCAACTCATTGGTTTTTTGGGTAATACGAAGGAATTAAGGAAAATTAAATGATACAATAAACTAGATATTACCTGTCCTGCTGTGTCCAGCCGGTTGTGGAGATGGAGCTGAACAGGAGGGCTGGAGGGGCCGCTCAGACGTAGCGAGATTATCCGATGCTCCCACCGGCGAGGGGCAGCCGCCTGGGCGCAGACCCGAACGCCGGTCTGTCGTAGAAAATGCCTGGCGGCTGGGACGGCGTAGTACAAACGTTGGGAGAGAATTTTTCGCTTGGTTGAGACGAAACGCTGGAGATTGATTCTTTGGGAAATCGCCAATACCACCAACCGTGGCGTGCTGGGCTAGTGTGAATGCACGGACTAGTTTTATTCTTCTCCAACCAAGCCCATCTGAAGGCTAGTGGACTCGCGTGCACACCTGGGGCTGGGCCTTGTAATCTGTGAGTACGAAAAAAAATGTACTGGACATTTACTTACGGGTTGGGCCAAGCCTGGGGCTATAGCCCCAGTTGCCCCAGGCCCAATTCCGCCCTGGGATGTGGATGATCTCGTTGATGAATTTCCTCTTTCACAGAGTATTAGAAAAAAAACTCTAGATTGGTGAACATAGAAGTGGCAGCGGCGAGAAAATCCTCTATAAATGTGGTTTTTTTAGGTCACTATAAAAGGCAGAGGCGCCGAGACGTGGCAACGAGGCGCCCCGTGGGGCGACTCTAGGTAATTTAAGGTTGAATCGCCTGCCGAACACACAATATAAAGCGTAGCACCACATTACTGTTGCACAAATGCACATTCTGTAACACCATCAAGTGGAACCCTCTGTGCCAAGTTTCTCCATGGCAGGAAGCACTGTTATTTTTATGTTATTTACTTGCAAATATTTCTCAAACTCCGCTATTTTTATTACAATCACATTTCCATCGTAACCTTCACTAGCATTGTAGATACCACACTAGTCAATTCACTCAATACTAGTGACACCGCGAGTGCACCCGGAACACTCATAATAACACAGCCTACACTCTTCATCGGTAATGATTTACATACTAGGATTACTTACGCGAAAGTGTGGTTTAACCAACCCGTGCACTTGTAGGACATCAGTCGGCCGCCGGCGACAACAAAGGTGCTTACATGGGTGACAAGATAATTGTGACTTTATGGTGGTGACCAGGGTTTGAAGTTTGAGGATGGTGGCGCTCGACATTAGGTGTGTGGTCTGGATCTGTGTGCAGTGCTACTGAGTCTGCAGAGACACTCTGCTTCATGTTGCTTGTGTGTGTGTGTGTGTGTGTGTGTGTGTGTGTGTGTGTGTGTGTGTGTGTGTGTGTTATGTTGTGGTGTCTTTGGCTTTGTAGCTCGATATTCGCGATGCTCCATGGGTTGGGGTTTCTCCTTGGTGATGTTGGCGGCTCCAGATCTGCGACATTGGTGAGCGCTTGGTAGTCTGGTCGGCTTGCTCGGGGTGGAGGGTGTCAAGCACCTGATAAAAGTTGTATGTTGCCCTGGTTAGCACCAACATCAGCAGCGCCCGTGGGCTCCGGTTTCCTCCTTGGAGATGTTATTGTGGTGTTACCGTACCTGAGAGCTCCAAGGGACTCCAGATCCAGGTATTCCCTAACTCGAACAAATGGCGACGCCTTGGAATGAACTACGTACCTTCTTGAACAAGTTATTTTTCGAGCATGCCCACTCAAGGACCAGTGGTGTGGTGACTTGGTCGCTCGGGTGTTGTGGCAGCAACCTTGAATCCTGTGGCACTGGGATCGTGTGGCAACGGCGATGGTGGCAAGAGTAGTTGGATTGTCACATGTCTTTCTTTGTCGGTCGCTCGACATGTCTTTGGGTTTTCTTGCACCTTTTGTTGTGTAGCGATGAAGTGAGAGCTGTACACTCATCGAGTGACTTGGCAGCAAAGATGGCCTACAAAAGCTAGGTGGCCATGCCAAGAACAGTCGGTGCAACATGTGCTTATTTCTCCTGCAAGGCTTGTCACCAAAGTCAGAGCTGCCTAGTGCTTGACATGGTTGAATTGTTTGCCATGAGTTAGTAGGGATCTCGTGGGTGAGGGTCCCTTTGTTTGTCGTCGGCAGTGAAGTTTGAATCACTTGCACAAGGAGAAGTGATGACAATTATAGTTTGCACGAAACATTAGGGCGTGTTTGGTTGCCTAGGGTGAATAGTGCTTGCATTTGAGCCACATCTCAACCCAGCCTGGTTTAGCAAAAACAAGCAACAAACCAACATATGCATGTTGTTTGGTTGCCTGCATTGCATCAATGGACACTTTAGGGCCTACTATTTGGTCTTGTTACCACGAGATGTATTGGCCGCTACGGATCATTTGATTGGAATGAAATTTGGAACTATTCACGGCATATCACACATTTTCCATTTCCTTTTACTTTTTACTATAGTCTATTCTTACTATTATTTTTCTTTCCCAGCATTCGTGCTTAAGAGTGAGCAGATGAAAACCACAACTATTTGGCTGCATACACGTTTGTGTTCTGCTCACCCAATTCAAATATGGTGTCCTTACCACCACATTAGGCACAACAGCAGGTAGACCATTACAAACAACACAGAAAATAGCAGCTAAACAAGCTAACAGCAGATAAACAAGCAACTAAACAGAGGGATAAGAGCAGATAAACAACAACTAAACAACACATCTGCTAAACAGACTTAAGTTTAATGCCAGGGGCATCGCATGCCCCCTGCTTGACCACAGGGTGCTTAACCCTAGACAAAATATTAACAGTTCACGCCAAGTTCTCTGATCACCGATGCAGCAAACTAACTACGAGTTCATGGAAACTACTTCAGAAGGTGACTTCAGGGTCACCGATGCAACTGTGCCTACTGCAACGAACCCTGCACCCGATGGAGCTGTCGTGGTTGTAGATTTGGACCTTGAGGCCTAGGCCGAAGATGCGCGGCACGACAAGGTCGCCGGGGACGAACCTTTGGCGACAGCAGAGGTAGTGCTAGCCCCGGCCAAGCACCATCTGCCCCTCAAAGGTCTAAACCTGCACCCAGAATTCACACCACTTGTTTGCAGACAGCCCGACGACGTGCTTGGTCTTGAGCATGAGCCACTGCCTCATCACCTCCTGGAACTTGGGAGGGATGATGAGCATGGGCAGATCCTCCTTGTCAATGATATTTGCACGTAGAAGCGAAGAGGCTCTCGGGACCCCTCCTCGTGGCCGGTCCTAGGAGCTCGTCCCCTTAAACGTGGCTGGCTCATGAAGGCGACCCTGCTAGGTAGGTACACCCTCCCGAGCCAGCGGTTCGTGGGGATGAAGTCCATGGCGGCCTTGGCGCCGGCGACGACATGGACTCCTCCACCGGCCCTGTCCCACTCTGTCTTCATCACCTTGTCAGGTAAGATGACATGGATAAGTAATAAGGCATTGGCAGCATGCTACATTGCCTAAAGTAGCAAACACATTGGTCCTACCTACCATGAGAACCATGCACGTAAACGTAGCATGCATATTTGTACTAGAACCGTAAGCAGGAACATGAATATAGATAGCATGCCAATGAACCCTAAGCATGAACATGAATAGCACACCAATCTAGATAACATGCACAGGAACAAGTAGGAGGAACATCAAAGACAACAACAACAACAACAACAACAACAACAACAACAACAACAACAACAACAACATGGCTAGCATCATGAACTAATTGTAGCACATGAGCACTAAGAGCATCTTCAGCCACGTACTGAAGGAAATATGCCCTAGAGGCAATAATAAAGTTATTATTTATTTCCTCATATCATGATAAATGTTTATTATTCATGCTAGAATTGTATTAACCGAAAACATAATATATGTGTGAATATATAGACAAACAGAGTGTCACTAGTATGCCTCTACTTGACTAGCTTGTTAATCAAAGATGGTTAAGTTTCCTAACCATAGACAAAGGAGTTGTCATTTGATTAACAAGGTCACATCATTAGTTGAATGATCTGATTGACATGACCCATTCCATTAGCTTAGCACACGATCGTTCAGTATGTTGCTACTGCTTTTATCCATGACTTATACATGTTCCTATAACTATGAGATTATGCAACTCCCGTTTACCGGAGGAACACTTTGGGTACTACCAAACGTCACAACGTAACTGGGTGATTATAAAGGAGTACTACAGGTGTCTCCAAAGGCAGATGTTGGGTTGGCGTATTTCGAGATTAGGATTTGTCACTCCAATTGTCGGAGAGGTATCTCTGGGCCCTCTCGGTAATGCACATCACTTAAGCCTTGCAAGCATTACAGCTAATGAGTTAGTTGCGAGATGATGTATTACGGAACGAGTAAAGAGACTTGCCGGTAACGAGATTGAACTAGGTATTGGATACCGACGATCGAATCTCGGGCAAGTAACATACCGATGACAAAGGGAACAACGTATGTTGTTATGCGGTCTGGCCGATAAAGATCTTCGTAGAATATGTAGGAGCCAATATGGGCATCCGGGTCCCGCTATTGGTTATTGATCGGAGACGTGTCTCGGTCATGTCTACATTGTTCTCGAACCGTAGGGTCCGCACGCTTAAGGTTTCGATGACGGTTATATTATGAGTTTGTGTATTTTGATGTACCGAAGGAGTTCGGAGTCCCGGATGTGATCACGGACATGACGAGGAGTCTCGAAATGGTCGAGACGTAAAGATTGATATATTGGACAGCTATGTTCGGACATCGGAATGGTTCCGAGTGGTTTCGGATAATACCGGAGTGCCGGAGGGGTTACCGGAACCCCCCGGGGAAGTAATGGGCCTTAATGGGCCACGAGGGGAGAGAGAGGGCTGCGCCAGGAGGTGGCGCCCCCCCCCCCCCCATGAGGAGTCCGAACTGGACAAGGAGGGGGGGCGCGGCCCCCCTTTCCCTCTCCCTCTCCCTCTCCTTCCTTCCCCCTTCCCCCTTCCTAGTTGGACTAGGAAAGGGGAGTCCTACTCCCACTAGGAGGAGGACTCCCCCTCCCTTGGCGCGCCCCTCTAGGGCCGGCCGGCCCTCCCCCCTTGCTCCTTTATATACGGGGGCAGGGGGGCACCCTAAGACACACAAGTTGATCCTTGAGATTGTTCCTTAGCCGTGTGCGGTGCCCCCCTCCACCATATTCCACCTCGGTCATATCGTAGCGGTGCTTAGGCGCAGCCCTGCGTCGGTAGAACATCAAGATCATCACCACGCCGTTGTGCTGACGGAACTCTCTCTCCCCGGAGCTTTGCTGGATCGGAGCCCGAGGAGCGTCACCGAGCTGTACGTGTGTCAAGAACTCGGAGGCGCCGGAGTAACGGCGCTGGGATCGGTTGGATCGCGAGGAGAACGTACGACTACTTCCTCTACGTTGTGATCGCTTCCGCTTCGGTCTACAAGGGTATGTAGACAACACTCTCCCCTCTCGTTGCTATGCATCACCATGATCTTGCGTGTGCGTAGGAAATTTTTTGAAATTACTACGTTCCCCAACAGTGGCATCCGAGCCAGGTTTTTATGGTTTGATGTTTTGCACGAGTAGAACACAAGTGAGTTGTGGACGATATAAGTCATACTGCCTACCAGCATGTCATACTTTGGTTCAGCGGTATTGTGAGATAAAGCGGCCTGGACCGACATTACGCATACGCTTACGCGAGACTAGTTTCACCGTTACGAGCACTCGTGCTTAAAGGTGACTGGCGGGTGTCTGTCTCTCTCACTTTAGTTGAACCGAGTGTGGCTACGCCCGGTCCTTGTGAAGGTTAAAACGGAGTCTATTTGACAAACTATCGTTGTGGTTTTTGATGCGTAGGTAAAAACGGTTCTTTCTAAGCCCGTAGCAGCCACGTAAAATTTGCAACAACAAAGTAGAGGACGTCTAACTTGTTTTTGCAGGGCATGTTGTGATGTGATATGGTCAAGACGTGATGCTATATTTTATTGTATGAGATGATCATATTTTGTAACCGAAGTTATCGGCAACCGGCAGGAGCCATATGGTTGTCGCTTTATTGTATGAAATGCAAACGCCATGTAATTGCTTTACTTTATCACTAAGCGGTAGCGATAGTCGTAGAAGCAATAGATGGCGTAAACGACAACGATGCTACGATGGAGATCAAGGTGTCGCGCCGGTGACGATGGTGATCACGATGGTGCTTCGGAGATGGAGATCACAAGCACAAGATGATGATGGCCATATCATATCACTTATATTGATTGCATGTGATGTTTATCCTTTATGCATCTTATCTTGCTTTGATTGACGGTAGCATTTTAAGATGATCTCTCACTAAAATTATCAAGTAGTGTTCTCCCTGAGTATGCACCGTTGCCAAAGTTCGTCGTGCCGAGACACCACGTGATGATCGGGTGTGATAAGCTCTACGTCCATCTACAACAGGTGCAAGCCAGTTTTGCACACGCAGAATACTCAGGTTATACTTGACGAGCCTAGCATATGCAGATATGGCCTCGGAACACGGAGACCGAAAGGTCGAGCGTGAATCATATAGTAGATATGATCAACATAAGATGTTCACCATTGAAAACTACTCCATCTCACGTGATGATCGGTTATGGTTTAGTTGATTTGGATCACGTGATCACTTAGATTACTAGAGAGATGTCTGTCTAAGTGGGAGTTCTTAAGTAAAATGATTAATTGAACTTAAATTTATCATGAACTTAGTACCTGATAGTATCTTGCTTATCTATGTTTGTTTGTAGATAGATGGCTCGTGCTGTTGTTCCGTTGAATTTTAATGCGTTCCTTGAGAAAGCAAAGTTGAAAGATGATGGTAGCAATTACACGGACTGGGTCCATAACCTGAGGATTATCCTAATTGTGACGCCCTCGATTCAATCGTACACTAATCATACACGCAAATGTGTACGATCAAGATCAAGGACTCACGGGAAGATATCACAACACAACTCTAGACACAAAGTAAAATAATACAAGCTCTATATTACAAGCCAGGGGCCTCGAGGGCTCGAATACATAAGCTCAAAAACACAAGAGTCAGCGGAAGCAACAACATCTGAGTACAGACATGAGTTAAACAAGTTTGCCTTAAGAAGGCTAGCACAAAAGCATCAACGATCGAAAAGGCATGGCCTCCTGCCTGGGAGCCTCCTAACTACTCCTGGTCGTCGGCGGTCTTCACGTAGTAGTAGGCACCCTCGTGGTAGTAGCAGTCGTCGTCAAAGGTGGCGTCTGGATCCTGGGCTCCGACATCTGGTTGCATCAACCGGAAAGAAGAAGAAAGGGGGAAAAGGGGGAGCAAAGCAACCGTGAGTACTCATCCAAAGTACTCGCAAGCAAGGATCTACACTACATATGCAACATTATCAAAGGAAGGCTGTATATGTGGACTGGGCTGCAGAAATGCCAGAATAGAGAGAAGGCCTAGTCCTATTGAAGACTAGCATCTTCTGGAAACCACCGTCTTGCAGCAAACTGGAGGGAGTAGAGTAGCATAAGGTAAAGTAGTAGTAGTGTTATCAACCTCGGCCGGAGATCCTTTCTCGACTCCCTGCGAGAAAGAAATCCCAGAGCCATACTATCCAGTTATCATCACAATCCATTACTCATCTCAAGTATCCAGTTCTAGTTGTATCGATCGGGATACAACTCCAAGTGTCCGTTACCGTAGGACAGGCTATGCATAGATTAGTTCTTCCCTGCAGGGGTGCACCAACTTACCCACCACGCTCGCTTAACTCCGGCCGGACACACTTTCCTGGGTCATGCCCGGCCTCGGCCAAACAATACGCCGCAACCCGACATAGGCTTAATAGAGAGGTCAAGCACGCCGGACTAAACCTATGCCCCCAGGGGTCATGGGCCATCACCCCGGGAACTCCTGCACGTTGCGTGGGCGGCCGGTGAGCAGACCTAGCTACCTCCTTCAACAAGGCAGGTGCTTGCGCAGTCCAACCCGGCGCGCGCCGCTCCGTCGCTGACGTCTAATAACCTTCGGTTGATGCATACGACGCAGAACGCCCATACTATGCCCACGTGATGGTTAGTGCTATCAGGCCAAAGGCCCCTCGGATCAAATATCCAAATCATAGTGGATTAGGAGCACGCGGTAACAAGCAGAGACTCACGAAAGATGTGACCCCGTTGCCCCGTCTCGAGGACTTGCGGCAAGGGCTAGGAATGCCCGGCCACGCCTCGTAATTATCTCGCGGGCACCCTCCAGGTCAACCCGTCTCCACATCACTCGCAATTAAGCTCGCGCGGGTACCCCTCAGGGCGGACCCGTCTTTAGTAACATGGTTCAGTGTAAAGTCATAGTAATCATAGTAAATGTGTGTCTAAACATCAAGGGTAAAACCCGAGGAATCACCCCCGGTGAACTCCACTCAATGTAATCATCAAGGTGAACGTAAGAGGAATCACCCTCGAAGTTCACACTTGAGGGGGTTGCACGACAGAGTCGTATCGGAAGTGGTTAAGGAGGAAATCACCCTCGATGACCACGACCGAATGACTACACTACATGGTTAACATCAGAAGTGCTGAAGAGGTTCACCCTCGGTACTCGATAGTAACCCAGTAGTGTTGAGCAACTAAGGGGAAGTGATGTGCGGTGTCGGGGCCTGGTCTTCGATCACGTAGATCGAGTCGTCGATGATGAAGCAGGGGCAACAAGGACAAGTGGGGGGGGGGGGTCACTGATGGATCACTAACCAACCTATACTAAGCAGTTTAGGATAAGCATGTAAGGTACAACAGCAGATACAAAAGCAGGCTATGCATCAGAATAGGAGCAAACAATTACAATAGCAAAATCTAATGCAAGCATGAGAGAATGGAATGGGCGATATCGGGATGATCAAAGGGGGGGGCTTGCCTGGTTGCTCAGACGAGAAGGAGGGGTCGTCGGTGACATAGTCGATCACAGGGGCATCAGCATCGTCACGGGGTCTACCGAAGAAAAGAGGAGGGAGAAACAATAAATACATAGCAGGCAAGTGCATAACAGGACAACAGGCAGAGTTAGACGTGTTCTAACGCGGTGCTACACGATACCGGTGAAGGGGGAAGTCAACCAGGAATGTTTTCCCGGTTCCGGACCTGTGTCAGACAAATGACCGGAGGGGGGAAATTTCTATGTACAGCTAGTTAGAGACATCTGTCAGGTAAACGAACGGCGTGTTCGGATTCATCTCGTCGTTCTGAGCAACTTCCATGTATAAAACCTTTTCATCCGAGTTACGGTTTATTTTCTATGAATTTTCAAAAGTTTTAATAGTAGTTTGGAAATCTTTTAATTCGAAAATAAAATAGGAATTAGTTTTGTCACCTAGTGCTATCCTAGCCATAGTGTATGACAATGGGGCCAGGGTCAAAGTCAAAGTCAATAGGTGCACAGTCAACAGTCAAAGTTGACCTTGGTCAAAGTGTGAATAGTGAAGTTGGGCCTACTTGTCATTGACTGATAATTTAACTAAAGTGCTAAACAGGTTTATTTAGTGTGGGGACCCACATGTCATTTCCACATAATTTTAACTAGGGATTATTTAGTGGTGGGGACTAAGTATCAGTGGGTGTCTTGTGCTAGGCTTAGAGCTGAACAACAATTAGGCCCCTAATCTAATTTGTGATGGCCGTCCATTGTGTGGCTGTGCATCACACACAAGCTCACACACGCACATGGCCATGGCTCATGGCCATGGCGTGGCCAGGATGCGTAGCAGCAGCTAGGAGTGGCCACAGGGAAAAGTAGCAGCAGCGGCGGCGGTGCTAGAGGCAGCGGCGGTGCTAGAGGCAAGCAGCAGGAGAGTAGTAGCAGCAAGCAGAGCAGCGCCTATTGGCCTCAGCAAGCAGCTACAGCAGCTAGGCGCGGCGCGTGCGTGCACGAGCATCAGCGGGCGGATGGGCACACGCACGGGCGACAACAGGCACACGCGGATGCGGCCAGGCGCGCACGGCGGGGTGCAGCCGCAACGTCGAGCGCGGCGGCGGTCGGAGCAAAGCTCGACGAACTCCTCGCCTCGTGACGGGTTCGAGGCAACGAAACGTGCAGGCAGCACCTACGAGTCACCAGGAGCTCATTGGCACGATGCAAATGAGCAGAGAAGCTCAGGAGCGTGGAGCTATTCGGCCATGGCGGTGGCCGGAGCACGGAGCTCGTGGAACGGCGGCCAGAGGACGGGAGCGACGCCTAGAGGAAAGGGGATCGACAGGGAGCTCACTTTGATGCTCGGGGAAGGCTCGAGGGTGCTGTGGACGGTCGGAGCGAGTAGATCGACGCAGCGGCCGAGGAAGACGCCGACGAAGGGAACGGACGCGGGCGGCGTCACAGGTGCTCCCCGGCTTCGATCTGGTGATGTGGTCGATGGAGAAGAACCCGTCGGGGCTCCTGGACACGTCGGCGAGGCAAGTGGGGCTCGACGGCAACGCGGGCAGCAAGATGACGGAGACGACAGAGGCGGCCATGGCGGTTGAAGAAGCAGCGGAGCGAGGGGAGGGGAAAAGATCCTGGCCTTGTCCAGGGCGTCGACGCTAGCGATCTTATCCCCTCCAGGTGGCCTGTAGCGACGCGATGGCGAGATGGTGCGGCGGGAACGGCGTCTAGGCTCGGGCGCCATCCATAGCTGGGCAACCTGGGAGCGGGCTGGGCCTATACTGCTCCAACAGGCCTAAGTGCACATTGGCCTGACTGTTCCTTTTTTTGTTATGTATTTATTAAGTTAGCTACTGATTTGCATTTGTTTGACCACCAAATGACTTTTGTAAAATATGCAACTGGTCTAAACAAATACTAGGCATTATCTAGTACTGTCGCAAAAAGTTTGGAGTTCGTTTGAAATTAATCAACTTATGTTTGCATTTAAATGGTTCTGTTAAGCGTTTTGGGCCACTTAATAATTTCCAAGAGATTTAACTAAGAGTCAAAGGAAGTTGGTTTCATCACGGCAATGATCATGGGGATTTATAGAATAGTGTGAATATTTTAGTTTTACTGTTCAAAGAAACAATTTATTTGACTCTATTTCAAATTTGAAAATGGCTTTGGATTTTGGACAGGTGGCAAGCTGCATAGTAACCATGATGACATGGCCACCATTAGGGGGAGATTACTGTAGTAAGATTCTCGGGGTGTTACAAATCTCCTCCACTACAAGAAATCTCGTCCCGAGATTTAAGTGGGGAAGTTAAGAGTAACTTCGGGAGAACTGACCCTTATAGGGTTAAATATCTGGTGAACAAATCAGGGAATGAGGCGGAAGTATCTCTCGAGTTGAACTTAAATAAAACGTCGAGAGCAAAGTATGAGGGTACCATGAGAAGTTTTAACGGGCAGGCAATCATTCGATGCCTAATCAAAAGGTGAAAGGGGTTCAGAGCAACAACAACAAAAAATTATTGCGTCTGATACTAGAACAGATCACTAGGAAGGCGGCTCATGAATTACATACGAAGTCAAGTAAAAAGGATACTTCGGAATCAAGGATGTACAGGAGTCAGGTTTCGATCCTGTGGAACTGTGCGTTATGGGCCCACCATGTGGTTCAAAAGTAGGAAGGACGCCGACATATTGCACGATCATGGTAGCAAGGCATGGCAGAGAATAACATGTCAGTTATGTTGGCAACAACGTTGGTACCAAGGGCGAGGGACGAAGAGAACCATTTTCCTGCTCGTTGAATGAGGCGGACCAATAGGCAAAGTTCTCGTCCATCGGGGGTTACCAGGATGTCGTCAGCAATAGTAACAAGGTAACACTGACAAGGTTGTACATGAGAGTATTTTATAAGCAGGGATTTATTTCTGCTTATATCATATAGATCAGAAGAAAGGTTTAAACAAACCAATGGAAAGGAAAAGTATGATTATTAGTTTAACTAGACCAATGGAAAGGAAAAGGGTTCTTATACAAAAGTATTAGAGTATATGCTTCCCAAGAACAAACAGAGCAAGATATACATGACAGGACATCAAGTACTTATCCATTTAGTTAATGGGGCAATGAGAATCATGATATTACCCATACAACGGTGTTTGGATAATAGATCAAGAAACATTCGGCAATGTGCTTCCAATGTTCTCGTTGATATTCGGAATACCTCAGTCATGCTTTGAGGTAGCATTAACATGGTGTTCCAAGTAGTGGTTTGAGTTGAAGATCATAAGAAATACTCCAGGAACAATTGCAGGAATAGCAAGGAGTCCAAGGTATAACCAAGACATGATCAAATATGTGTTGGAAAGAAGACAAGGGGTTGTCGATGACAACTCAAATCATCGAAGGTCAAGGATGATATTTCAATCCGAATCCGATTGATATGCTGGAAGGGCTCAGAATGTTGACGAGCACGACACAATTGTCGAGAGATTTCAGGAAGATGTAATCGATCGGCGATGACATCAAGTCAAAGGAATGATGAAGTGAAAAGTTATTGGAACCATGGGTACGACACAAACTCGAAAGCAAGCTTGTTGTTCAAGGCGAAAAGATAAGATGAGGAAGATCGACGTAAGCTTCGCTCATCGTCGAAAAGTTGTGCTCCGGGAATAAGGACCTGGTAGCACGGTTAAAATTTAGCATGATAATGATATAACCGATCAAGCTAGGAATGATGCGACGGAGTATCATTCCAAATGAGAATTCACAAGCGGTAGTGCAATGACACAATATACTTAAGATAACAAGGGGCAATACTTGAGGTAGATCAAAAATAGAGGTTAGACATATGAAATGATCTGCAGACGACAAGTATTTTAACTTGTCCGGGAAATGGAGTTAAGGAGAAACTATGGTCAGAACCACGGTTACGAATGATCAAACCACCGATGCAAGATGAACTTATAACAAGGGGTAATCATTTTTACGAGCAGCTTCCACGATAAGTTCTACATCGGGTCCATGAGCATGAACACAAGGGTTCAACGTTGACTCCCACTTCTTCAATGCATAACCTTTCATTCACTCCTCGTTTTTCAAAGAAAATGTAGTGCAGAGGATTTATTTGGCGAAGTACCAGAAGAGTAAGACTCGTAAGAACTCTCGGGTTCACTTGGATTACGGAAGGCATAAGTTCAACCCATCGGGGCATTTTTTACGAATCTATACAACCATCAACCAAGCAAAAGATACAAGTTCGAAAGCAGAGTATCGAAGTCAAAGCTGATGATACAATATACCGAAGGTATTATGTATCAGGGAAATACTGATAAGATTTTGGATGTGAAGGACACTGTCGGATAACAACCCAGCAATGGATCTGGCGATTCACGACAGAGTTGATGTGAGTATCGGTAATCAATCAGATGAAGAAGGGGATGCAAAGGCATCGTCTTATATAAACGTCTGAATGATTCGATGCTTGGGTACACAGGAATTATGATTTCAAGACGAAGGATCAGTAGCAGAGGCTCTGATCAAAAAGATGAGTAAGTTGAATAGACTTAGAGGTGCACCCGATCAAATCTTGATTGGGCAAGAACCGGCTCATATTCGAAACAATGCCTGAGCCGGAAAGAAAATTTCCAAGGATTAATTGATGATCGTGTGCATTCTCACACATGATGAATCAATAGGATCAAAATGTTAATCCCAAAGGATTTTAACGAATATCGCTAGACAAATGGAATTAACCAGAAAGCAAGTATGCAAGAATTCCAAGTGCAATAGGTTGTAGAGGATTTTCGGAAGATCAAATAGTATTTCGAAGAATTTTGTGAATCACACGAACAACTAAGGATGAACTGATCCTCGGTGAGTGCAAGGAATTATTCGAAGGGGGGTATTCATGGGGAAAAGAACTGCAAGGCAGTAAGCTCAAAGGATTCTCGAAACAATAGAGAATTTCGGGGCATCTTGTAATATCAGAAGCAACTTGAGATGAAGGTACAAGCGGCAAGGATGTTATTCAGTGGGATTATCGGTGGTCAGGAACTGTGGTACAGGGTCTCGAGAAACATCGAGGAGTATCCGCAGAATCTTCTGGTGAAGCAAGCGATCATTGATAATGTCGAGGCTCTCCGGGAGGAAGTGGGTACGAGAACCTAATGTCAGAGTTTAGTAAAATGGTTAACCCGAATAGAAGAGAGATCAGAGTCCCAGAGTATAGACGAGGAATAAAAGATCCAAATACCACCCAATGGCGACGTGGGCCCGTAAGCCACACAGCCAATGTTAGTAAAAGTTTTTCAGTGACTAGACTCAACTTCGGCCAAGGAGTTGGAAAGGGGGCTACCTACAGGCAGTCGGCTCTGATACCAACTTGTGACGCCCTCGATTCAATCGTACACTAATCATACACGCAAATGTGTACGATCAAGATCAAGGACTCACGGGAAGATATCACAACACAACTCTAGACACAAATTAAAATAATACAAGCTCTATATTACAAGCCAGGGGCCTCGAGGGCTCGAATACATAAGCTCAAAAACACAAGAGTCAGCGGAAGCAACAACATCTGAGTACAGACATGAGTTAAACAAGTTTGCCTTAAGAAGGCTAGCACAAAAGCATCAACGATCGAAAAGGCATGGCCTCCTGCCTGGGAGCCTCCTAACTACTCCTGGTCGTCGGCGGTCTTCACGTAGTAGTAGGCACCCTCGTGGTAGTAGCAGTCGTCGTCAAAGGTGGCGTCTGGATCCTGGGCTCCGACATCTGGTTGCATCAACCGGAAAGAAGAAGAAAGGGGGAAAAGGGGGAGCAAAGCAACCGTGAGTACTCATCCAAAGTACTCGCAAGCAAGGATCTACACTACATATGCAACATTATCAAAGGAAGGCTGTATATGTGGACTGGGCTGCAGAAATGCCAGAATAGAGAGAAGGCCTAGTCCTATTGAAGACTAGCATCTTCTGGAAACCACCGTCTTGCAGCAAACTGGAGGGAGTAGAGTAGCATAAGGTAAAGTAGTAGTAGTGTTATCAACCTCGGCCGGAGATCCTTTCTCGACTCCCTGCGAGAAAGAAATCCCAGAGCCATACTATCCAGTTATCATCACAATCCATTACTCATCTCAAGTATCCAGTTCTAGTTGTATCGATCGGGATACAACTCCAAGTGTCCGTTACCGTAGGACAGGCTATGCATAGATTAGTTCTTCCCTGCAGGGGTGCACCAACTTACCCACCACGCTCGCTTAACTCCGGCCGGACACACTTTCCTGGGTCATGCCCGGCCTCGGCCAAACAATACGCCGCAACCCGACCTAGGCTTAATAGAGAGGTCAAGCACGCCAGACTAAACCTATGCCCCCAGGGGTCATGGGCCATCACCCCGGGAACTCCTGCACGTTGCGTGGGCGGCCGGTGAGCAGACCTAGCTACCTCCTTCAACAAGGCAGGTGCTTGCGCAGTCCAACCCGGCGCGCGCCGCTCCGTCGCTGACGTCTAATAAGCTTCGGTTGATGCATACGACGCAGAACGCCCATACTATGCCCACGTGATGGTTAGTGCTATCAGGCCAAAGGCCCCTCGGATCAAATATCCAAATCGTAGTGGATTAGGAGCACGCAGTAACAAGCAGAGACTCACGAAAGATGTGACCCCGTTGCCCCGTCTCGAGGACTTGCGGCAAGGGCTAGGAATGCCCGGCCACGCCTCGTAATTATCTCGCGGGCACCCTCCAGGTCAACCCGTCTCCACATCACTCGCAATTAAGCTCGCGCGGGTACCCCTCAGGGCGGACCCGTCTTTAGTAACATGGTTCAGTGTAAAGTCATAGTAATCATAGTAACTGTGTGTCTAAACATCAAGGGTAAAACCCGAGGAATCACCCCCGGTGAACTCCACTCAATGTAATCATCAAGGTGAACGTAAGAGGAATCACCCTCGAAGTTCACACTTGAGGGGGTTGCACGACAGAGTCGTATCGGAAGTGGTTAAGGAGGAAATCACCCTCGATGACCACGACCGAATGACTACACTACAGGGTTAACATCAGAAGTGCTGAAGAGGTTCACCCTCGGTACTCGATAGTAACCCAGTAGTGTTGAGCAACTAAGGGGAAGTGATGTGCGGTGTCGGGGCCTGGTCTTCGATCACGTAGATCGAGTCGTCGATGATGAAGCAGGGGCAACAAGGACAAGTGGGGGGGGTCACTGATGGATCACTAACCAACCTATACTAAGCAGTTTAGGATAAGCATGTAAGGTACAACAGCAGATACAAAAGCAGGCTATGCATCAGAATAGGAGCAAACAATTACAGTAGCAAAATCTAATGCAAGCATGAGAGAATGGAATGGGCGATATTGGGATGATCAAAGGGGGGGGCTTGCCTGGTTGCTCAGACGAGAAGGAGGGGTCGTCGGTGACATAGTCGATCACAGGGGCATCAGCATCGTCACGGGGTCTACCGAAGAAAAGAGGAGGGAGAAACAATAAATACATAGCAGGCAAGTGCATAACAGGACAACAGGCAGAGTTAGACGTGTTCTAACGCGGTGCTACACGATACCGGTGAAGGGGGAAGTCAACCAGGAATGTTTTCCCGGTTCCGGACCTGTGTCAGACAAATGACCGGAGGGGGGAAATTTCTATGTACAGCTAGTTAGAGACATCTGTCAGGTAAACGAACGGCGTGTTCGGATTCATCTCGTCGTTCTGAGCAACTTCCATGTATAAAACCTTTTCATCCGAGTTACGGTTTATTTTCTATGAATTTTCAAAAGTTTTAATAGTAGTTTGGAAATCTTTTAATTCGAAAATAAAATAGGAATTAGTTTTGTCACCTAGTGCTATCCTAGCCATAGTGTATGACAATGGGGCCAGGGTCAAAGTCAAAGTCAATAGGTGCACAGTCAACAGTCAAAGTTGACCTTGGTCAAAGTGTGAATAGTGAAGTTGGGCCTACTTGTCATTGACTGATAATTTAACTAAAGTGCTAAACAGGTTTATTTAGTGTGGGGACCCACATGTCATTTCCACATAATTTTAACTAGGGATTATTTAGTGGTGGGGACTAAGTATCAGTGGGTGTCTTGTGCTAGGCTTAGAGCTGAACAACAATTAGGCCCCTAATCTAATTTGTGATGGCCGTCCATTGTGTGGCTGTGCATCACACACAAGCTCACACACGCACATGGCCATGGCTCATGGCCATGGCGTGGCCAGGATGCGTAGCAGCAGCTAGGAGTGGCCACAGGGAAAAGTAGCAGCAGCGGCGGCGGTGCTAGAGGCAGCGGCGGTGCTAGAGGCAAGCAGCAGGAGAGTAGTAGCAGCAAGCAGAGCAGCGCCTATTGGCCTCAGCAAGCAGCTACAGCAGCTAGGCGCGGCGCGTGCGTGCACGAGCATCAGCGGGCGGATGGGCACACGCACGGGCGACAACAGGCACACGCGGATGCGGCCAGGCGCGCACGGCGGGGTGCAGCCGCAACGCCGAGCGCGGCGGCGGTCGGAGCAAAGCTCGACGAACTCCTCGCCTCGTGACGGGTTCGAGGCAACGAAACGTGCAGGCAGCACCTACGAGTCACCAGGAGCTCATTGGCACGATGCAAATGAGCAGAGAAGCTCAGGAGCGTGGAGCTATTCGGCCATGGCGGTGGCCGGAGCACGGAGCTCGTGGAACGGCGGCCAGAGGACGGGAGCGACGCCTAGAGGAAAGGGGATCGACAGGGAGCTCACTTTGATGCTCGGGGAAGGCTCGAGGGTGCTGTGGACGGTCGGAGCGAGTAGATCGACGCAGCGGCCGAGGAAGACGCCGACGAAGGGAACGGACGCGGGCGGCGTCACAGGTGCTCCCCGGCTTCGATCTGGTGATGTGGTCGATGGAGAAGAACCCGTCGGGGCTCCTGGACACGTCGGCGAGGCAAGTGGGGCTCGACGGCAACGCGGGCAGCAAGATGACGGAGACGACAGAGGCGGCCATGGCGGTTGAAGAAGCAGCGGAGCGAGGGGAGGGGAAAAGATCCTGGCCTTGTCCAGGGCGTCGACGCTAGCGATCTTATCCCCTCCAGGTGGCCTGTAGCGACGCGATGGCGAGATGGTGCGGCGGGAACGGCGTCTAGGCTCGGGCGCCATCCATAGCTGGGCAACCTGGGAGCGGGCTGGGCCTATACTGCTCCAACAGGCCTAAGTGCACATTGGCCTGACTGTTCCTTTTTTTGTTATGTATTTATTAAGTTAGCTACTGATTTGCATTTGTTTGACCACCAAATGACTTTTGTAAAATATGCAACTGGTCTAAACAAATACTAGGCATTATCTAGTACTGTCGCAAAAAGTTTGGAGTTCGTTTGAAATTAATCAACTTATGTTTGCATTTAAATGGTTCTGTTAAGCGTTTTGGGCCACTTAATAATTTCCAAGAGATTTAACTAAGAGTCAAAGGAAGTTGGTTTCATCACGGCAATGATCATGGGGATTTATAGAATAGTGTGAATATTTTAGTTTTACTGTTCAAAGAAACAATTTATTTGACTCTATTTCAAATTTGAAAATGGCTTTGGATTTTGGACAGGTGGCAAGCTGCATAGTAACCATGATGACATGGCCACCATTAGGGGGAGATTACTGTAGTAAGATTCTCGGGGTGTTACAAATCTCCTCCACTACAAGAAATCTCGTCCCGAGATTTAAGTGGGGAAGTTAAGAGTAACTTCGGGAGAACTGACCCTTATAGGGTTAAATATCTGGTGAACAAATCAGGGAATGAGGCGGAAGTATCTCTCGAGTTGAACTTAAATAAAACGTCGAGAGCAAAGTATGAGGGTACCATGAGAAGTTTTAACGGGCAGGCAATCATTCGATGCCTAATCAAAAGGTGAAAGGGGTTCAGAGCAACAACAACAAAAAATTATTGCGTCTGATACTAGAACAGATCACTAGGAAGGCGGCTCATGAATTACATACGAAGTCAAGTAAAAAGGATACTTCGGAATCAAGGATGTACAGGAGTCAGGTTTCGATCCTGTGGAACTGTGCGTTATGGGCCCACCATGTGGTTCAAAAGTAGGAAGGACGCCGACATATTGCACGATCATGGTAGCAAGGCATGGCAGAGAATAACATGTCAGTTATGTTGGCAACAACGTTGGTACCAAGGGCGAGGGACGAAGAGAACCATTTTCCTGCTCGTTGAATGAGGCGGACCAATAGGCAAAGTTCTCGTCCATCGGGGGTTACCAGGATGTCGTCAGCAATAGTAACAAGGTAACACTGACAAGGTTGTACATGAGAGTATTTTATAAGCAGGGATTTATTTCTGCTTATATCATATAGATCAGAAGAAAGGTTTAAACAAACCAATGGAAAGGAAAAGTATGATTATTAGTTTAACTAGACCAATGGAAAGGAAAAGGGTTCTTATACAAAAGTATTAGAGTATATGCTTC
This sequence comes from Triticum timopheevii, assembly GCA_963921465.1. NCBI lineage: Eukaryota > Viridiplantae > Streptophyta > Magnoliopsida > Poales > Poaceae > Triticum > Triticum timopheevii. Next base: position 42,852,405 of record OY997271.1, read on the forward strand.
CCAAGAACAAACAGAGCAAGATATACATGACAGGACATCAAGTACTTATCCATTTAGTTAATGAGGCAATGAGAATCATGATATTACCCATACAACGGTGTTTGGATAATAGATCAAGAAACATTCGGCAATGTGCTTCCAATGTTCTCGTTGATATTCGGAATACCTCAGTCATGCTTTGAGGTAGCATTAACATGGTGTTCCAAGTAGTGGTTTGAGTTGAAGATCATAAGAAATACTCCAGGAACAATTGCAGGAATAGCAAGGAGTCCAAGGTATAACCAAGACATGATCAAATATGTGTTGGAAAGAAGACAAGGGGTTGTCGATGACAACTCAAATCATCGAAGGTCAAGGATGATATTTCAATCCGAATCCGATTGATATGCTGGAAGGGCTCAGAATGTTGACGAGCACGACACAATTGTCGAGAGATTTCAGGAAGATGTAATCGATCGGCGATGACATCAAGTCAAAGGAATGATGAAGTGAAAAGTTATTGGAACCATGGGTACGACACAAACTCGAAAGCAAGCTTGTTGTTCAAGGCGAAAAGATAAGATGAGGAAGATCGACGTAAGCTTCGCTCATCGTCGAAAAGTTGTGCTCCGGGAATAAGGACCTGGTAGCACGGTTAAAATTTAGCATGATAATGATATAACCGATCAAGCTAGGAATGATGCGACGGAGTATCATTCCAAATGAGAATTCACAAGCGGTAGTGCAATGACACAATATACTTAAGATAACAAGGGGCAATACTTGAGGTAGATCAAAAATAGAGGTTAGACATATGAAATGATCTGCAGACGACAAGTATTTTAACTTGTCCGGGAAATGGAGTTAAGGAGAAACTATGGTCAGAACCACGGTTACGAATGATCAAACCACCGATGCAAGATGAACTTATAACAAGGGGTAATCATTTTTACGAGCAGCTTCCACGATAAGTTCTACATCGGGTCCATAAGCATGAACACAAGGGTTCAACGTTGACTCCCACTTCTTCAATGCATAACCTTTCATTCACTCCTCGTTTTTCAAAGAAAATGTAGTGCAGAGGATTTATTTGGCGAAGTACCAGAAGAGTAAGACTCGTAAGAACTCTCGGGTTCACTTGGATTACGGAAGGCATAAGTTCAACCCATCGGGGCATTTTTTACGAATCTATACAACCATCAACCAAGCAAAAGATACAAGTTCGAAAGCAGAGTATCGAAGTCAAAGCTGATGATACAATATACCGAAGGTATTATGTATCAGGGAAATACTGATAAGATTTTGGATGTGAAGGACACTGTCGGATAACAACCCAGCAATGGATCTGGCGATTCACGACAGAGTTGATGTGAGTATCGGTAATCAATCAGATGAAGAAGGGGATGCAAAGGCATCGTCTTATATAAACGTCTGAATGATTCGATGCTTGGGTACACAGGAATTATGATTTCAAGACGAAGGATCAGTAGCAGAGGCTCTGATCAAAAAGATGAGTAAGTTGAATAGACTTAGAGGTGCACTCGATCAAATCTTGATTGGGCAAGAACCGGCTCATATTCGAAACAATGCCTGAGCCGGAAAGAAAATTTCCAAGGATTAATTGATGATCGTGTGCATTCTCACACATGATGAATCAATAGGATCAAAATGTTAATCCCAAAGGATTTTAACGAATATCGCTAGACAAATGGAATTAACCAGAAAGCAAGTATGCAAGAATTCCAAGTGCAATAGGTTGTAGAGGATTTTCGGAAGATCAAATAGTATTTCGAAGAATTTTGTGAATCACACGAACAACTAAGGATGAACTGATCCTCGGTGAGTGCAAGGAATTATTCGAAGGGGGGTATTCATGGGGAAAAGAACTGCAAGGCAGTAAGCTCAAAGGATTCTCGAAACAATAGAGAATTTCGGGGCATCTTGTAATATCAGAAGCAACTTGAGATGAAGGTACAAGCGGCAAGGATGTTATTCAGTGGGATTATCGGTGGTCAGGAACTGTGGTACAGGGTCTCGAGAAACATCGAGGAGTATCCGCAGAATCTTCTGGTGAAGCAAGCGATCATTGATAATGTCGAGGCTCTCCGGGAGGAAGTGGGTACGAGAACCTAATGTCAGAGTTTAGTAAAATGGTTAACCCGAATAGAAGAGAGATCAGAGTCCCAGAGTATAGACGAGGAATAAAAGATCCAAATACCACCCAATGGCGACGTGGGCCCGTAAGCCACACAGCCAATGTTAGTAAAAGTTTTTCAGTGACTAGACTCAACTTCGGCCAAGGAGTTGGAAAGGGGGCTACCTACAGGCAGTCGGCTCTGATACCAACTTGTGACGCCCTCGATTCAATCGTACACTAATCATACACGCAAATGTGTACGATCAAGATCAAGGACTCACGGGAAGATATCACAACACAACTCTAGACACAAATTAAAATAATACAAGCTCTATATTACAAGCCAGGGGCCTCGAGGGCTCGAATACATAAGCTCAAAAACACAAGAGTCAGCGGAAGCAACAACATCTGAGTACAGACATGAGTTAAACAAGTTTGCCTTAAGAAGGCTAGCACAAAAGCATCAACGATCGAAAAGGCATGGCCTCCTGCCTGGGAGCCTCCTAACTACTCCTGGTCGTCGGCGGTCTTCACGTAGTAGTAGGCACCCTCGTGGTAGTAGCAGTCGTCGTCAAAGGTGGCGTCTGGATCCTGGGCTCCGACATCTGGTTGCATCAACCGGAAAGAAGAAGAAAGGGGGAAAAGGGGGAGCAAAGCAACCGTGAGTACTCATCCAAAGTACTCGCAAGCAAGGATCTACACTACATATGCAACATTATCAAAGGAAGGCTGTATATGTGGACTGGGCTGCAGAAATGCCAGAATAGAGAGAAGGCCTAGTCCTATTGAAGACTAGCATCTTCTGGAAACCACCGTCTTGCAGCAAACTGGAGGGAGTAGAGTAGCATAAGGTAAAGTAGTAGTAGTGTTATCAACCTCGGCCGGAGATCCTTTCTCGACTCCCTGCGAGAAAGAAATCCCAGAGCCATACTATCCAGTTATCATCACAATCCATTACTCATCTCAAGTATCCAGTTCTAGTTGTATCGATCGGGATACAACTCCAAGTGTCCGTTACCGTAGGACAGGCTATGCATAGATTAGTTCTTCCCTGCAGGGGTGCACCAACTTACCCACCACGCTCGCTTAACTCCGGCCGGACACACTTTCCTGGGTCATGCCCGGCCTCGGCCAAACAATACGCCGCAACCCGACCTAGGCTTAATAGAGAGGTCAAGCACGCCGGACTAAACCTATGCCCCCAGGGGTCATGGGCCATCACCCCGGGAACTCCTGCACGTTGCGTGGGCGGCCGGTGAGCAGACCTAGCTACCTCCTTCAACAAGGCAGGTGCTTGCGCAGTCCAACCCGGCGCGCGCCGCTCCGTCGCTGACGTCTAATAACCTTCGGTTGATGCATACGACGCAGAACGCCCATACTATGCCCACGTGATGGTTAGTGCTATCAGGCCAAAGGCCCCTCGGATCAAATATCCAAATCGTAGTGGATTAGGAGCACGCAGTAACAGGCAGAGACTCACGAAAGATGTGACCCCGTTGCCCCGTCTCGAGGACTTGCGGCAAGGGCTAGGAATGCCCGGCCACGCCTCGTAATTATCTCGCGGGCACCCTCCAGGTCAACCCGTCTCCACATCACTCGCAATTAAGCTCGCGCGGGTACCCCTCAGGGCGGACCCGTCTTTAGTAACATGGTTCAGTGTAAAGTCATAGTAATCATAGTAACTGTGTGTCTAAACATCAAGGGTAAAACCCGAGGAATCACCCCCGGTGAACTCCACTCAATGTAATCATCAAGGTGAACGTAAGAGGAATCACCCTCGAAGTTCACACTTGAGGGGGTTGCACGACAGAGTCGTATCGGAAGTGGTTAAGGAGGAAATCACCCTCGATGACCACGACCGAATGACTACACTACAGGGTTAACATCAGAAGTGCTGAAGAGGTTCACCCTCGGTACTCGATAGTAACCCAGTAGTGTTGAGCAACTAAGGGGAAGTGATGTGCGATGTCGGGGCCTGGTCTTCGATCACGTAGATCGAGTCGTCGATGATGAAGCAGGGGCAACAAGGACAAGTGGGGGGGGTCACTGATGGATCACTAACCAACCTATACTAAGCAGTTTAGGATAAGCATGTAAGGTACAACAGCAGATACAAAAGCAGGCTATGCATCAGAATAGGAGCAAACAATTACAATAGCAAAATCTAATGCAAGCATGAGAGAATGGAATGGGCGATATTGGGATGATCAAAGGGGGGGGCTTGCCTGGTTGCTCAGACGAGAAGGAGGGGTCGTCGGTGACATAGTCGATCACAGGGGCATCAGCATCGTCACGGGGTCTACCGAAGAAAAGAGGAGGGAGAAACAATAAATACATAGCAGGCAAGTGCATAACAGGACAACAGGCAGAGTTAGACGTGTTCTAACGCGGTGCTACACGATACCGGTGAAGGGGGAAGTCAACCAGGAATGTTTTCCCGGTTCCGGACCTGTGTCAGACAAATGACCGGAGGGGGGAAATTTCTATGTACAGCTAGTTAGAGACATCTGTCAGGTAAACGAACGGCGTGTTCGGATTCATCTCGTCGTTCTGAGCAACTTCCATGTATAAAACCTTTTCATCCGAGTTACGGTTTATTTTCTATGAATTTTCAAAAGTTTTAATAGTAGTTTGGAAATCTTTTAATTCGAAAATAAAATAGGAATTAGTTTTGTCACCTAGTGCTATCCTAGCCATAGTGTATGACAATGGGGCCAGGGTCAAAGTCAAAGTCAATAGGTGCACAGTCAACAGTCAAAGTTGACCTTGGTCAAAGTGTGAATAGTGAAGTTGGGCCTACTTGTCATTGACTGATAATTTAACTAAAGTGCTAAACAGGTTTATTTAGTGTGGGGACCCACATGTCATTTCCACATAATTTTAACTAGGGATTATTTAGTGGTGGGGACTAAGTATCAGTGGGTGTCTTGTGCTAGGCTTAGAGCTGAACAACAATTAGGCCCCTAATCTAATTTGTGATGGCCGTCCATTGTGTGGCTGTGCATCACACACAAGCTCACACACGCACATGGCCATGGCTCATGGCCATGGCGTGGCCAGGATGCGTAGCAGCAGCTAGGAGTGGCCACAGGGAAAAGTAGCAGCAGCGGCGGCGGTGCTAGAGGCAGCGGCGGTGCTAGAGGCAAGCAGCAGGAGAGTAGTAGCAGCAAGCAGAGCAGCGCCTATTGGCCTCAGCAAGCAGCTACAGCAGCTAGGCGCGGCGCGTGCGTGCACGAGCATCAGCGGGCGGATGGGCACACGCACGGGCGACAACAGGCACACGCGGATGCGGCCAGGCGCGCACGGCGGGGTGCAGCCGCAACGCCGAGCGCGGCGGCGGTCGGAGCAAAGCTCGACGAACTCCTCGCCTCGTGACGGGTTCGAGGCAACGAAACGTGCAGGCAGCACCTACGAGTCACCAGGAGCTCATTGGCACGATGCAAATGAGCAGAGAAGCTCAGGAGCGTGGAGCTATTCGGCCATGGCGGTGGCCGGAGCACGGAGCTCGTGGAACGGCGGCCAGAGGACGGGAGCGACGCCTAGAGGAAAGGGGATCGACAGGGAGCTCACTTTGATGCTCGGGGAAGGCTCGAGGGTGCTGTGGACGGTCGGAGCGAGTAGATCGACGCAGCGGCCGAGGAAGACGCCGACGAAGGGAACGGACGCGGGCGGCGTCACAGGTGCTCCCCGGCTTCGATCTGGTGATGTGGTCGATGGAGAAGAACCCGTCGGGGCTCCTGGACACGTCGGCGAGGCAAGTGGGGCTCGACGGCAACGCGGGCAGCAAGATGACGGAGACGACAGAGGCGGCCATGGCGGTTGAAGAAGCAGCGGAGCGAGGGGAGGGGAAAAGATCCTGGCCTTGTCCAGGGCGTCGACGCTAGCGATCTTATCCCCTCCAGGTGGCCTGTAGCGACGCGATGGCGAGATGGTGCGGCGGGAACGGCGTCTAGGCTCGGGCGCCATCCATAGCTGGGCAACCTGGGAGCGGGCTGGGCCTATACTGCTCCAACAGGCCTAAGTGCACATTGGCCTGACTGTTCCTTTTTTTGTTATGTATTTATTAAGTTAGCTACTGATTTGCATTTGTTTGACCACCAAATGACTTTTGTAAAATATGCAACTGGTCTAAACAAATACTAGGCATTATCTAGTACTGTCGCAAAAAGTTTGGAGTTCGTTTGAAATTAATCAACTTATGTTTGCATTTAAATGGTTCTGTTAAGCGTTTTGGGCCACTTAATAATTTCCAAGAGATTTAACTAAGAGTCAAAGGAAGTTGGTTTCATCACGGCAATGATCATGGGGATTTATAGAATAGTGTGAATATTTTAGTTTTACTGTTCAAAGAAACAATTTATTTGACTCTATTTCAAATTTGAAAATGGCTTTGGATTTTGGACAGGTGGCAAGCTGCATAGTAACCATGATGACATGGCCACCATTAGGGGGAGATTACTGTAGTAAGATTCTCGGGGTGTTACAAATCTCCTCCACTACAAGAAATCTCGTCCTGAGATTTAAGTGGGGAAGTTAAGAGTAACTTCGGGAGAACTGACCCTTATAGGGTTAAATATCTGGTGAACAAATCAGGGAATGAGGCGGAAGTATCTCTCGAGTTGAACTTAAATAAAACGTCGAGAGCAAAGTATGAGGGTACCATGAGAAGTTTTAACGGGCAGGCAATCATTCGATGCCTAATCAAAAGGTGAAAGGGGTTCAGAGCAACAACAACAAAAAATTATTGCGTCTGATACTAGAACAGATCACTAGGAAGGCGGCTCATGAATTACATACGAAGTCAAGTAAAAAGGATACTTCGGAATCAAGGATGTACAGGAGTCAGGTTTCGATCCTGTGGAACTGTGCGTTATGGGCCCACCATGTGGTTCAAAAGTAGGAAGGACGCCGACATATTGCACGATCATGGTAGCAAGGCATGGTAGAGAATAACATGTCAGTTATGTTGGCAACAACGTTGGTACCAAGGGCGAGGGACGAAGAGAACCATTTTCCTGCTCGTTGAATGAGGCGGACCAATAGGCAAAGTTCTCGTCCATCGGGGGTTACCAGGATGTCGTCAGCAATAGTAACAAGGTAACACTGACAAGGTTGTACATGAGAGTATTTTATAAGCAGGGATTTATTTCTGCTTATATCATATAGATCAGAAGAAAGGTTTAAACAAACCAATGGAAAGGAAAAGTATGATTATTAGTTTAACTAGACCAATGGAAAGGAAAAGGGTTCTTATACAAAAGTATTAGAGTATATGCTTCCCAAGAACAAACAGAGCAAGATATACATGACAGGACATCAAGTACTTATCCATTTAGTTAATGGGGCAATGAGAATCATGATATTACCCATACAACGGTGTTTGGATAATAGATCAAGAAACATTCGGCAATGTGCTTCCAATGTTCTCGTTGATATTCAGAATACCTCAGTCATGCTTTGAGGTAGCATTAACATGGTGTTCCAAGTAGTGGTTTGAGTTGAAGATCATAAGAAATACTCCAGGAACAATTGCAGGAATAGCAAGGAGTCCAAGGTATAACCAAGACATGATCAAATATGTGTTGGAAAGAAGACAAGGGGTTGTCGATGACAACTCAAATCATCGAAGGTCAAGGATGATATTTCAATCCGAATCCGATTGATATGCTGGAAGGGCTCAGAATGTTGACGAGCACGACACAATTGTCGAGAGATTTCAGGAAGATGTAATCGATCGGCGATGACATCAAGTCAAAGGAATGATGAAGTGAAAAGTTATTGGAACCATGGGTACGACACAAACTCGAAAGCAAGCTTGTTGTTCAAGGCGAAAAGATAAGATGAGGAAGATCGACGTAAGCTTCGCTCATCGTCGAAAAGTTGTGCTCCGGGAATAAGGACCTGGTAGCACGGTTAAAATTTAGCATGATAATGATATAACCGATCAAGCTAGGAATGATGCGACGGAGTATCATTCCAAATGAGAATTCACAAGCGGTAGTGCAATGACACAATATACTTAAGATAACAAGGGGCAATACTTGAGGTAGATCAAAAATAGAGGTTAGACATATGAAATGATCTGCAGACGACAAGTATTTTAACTTGTCCGGGAAATGGAGTTAAGGAGAAACTATGGTCAGAACCACGGTTACGAATGATCAAACCACCGATGCAAGATGAACTTATAACAAGGGGTAATCATTTTTACGAGCAGCTTCCACGATAAGTTCTACATCGGGTCCATGAGCATGAACACAAGGGTTCAACGGTGACTCCCACTTCTTCAATGCATAACCTTTCATTCACTCCTCGTTTTTCAAAGAAAATGTAGTGCAGAGGATTTATTTGGCGAAGTACCAGAAGAGTAAGACTCGTAAGAACTCTCGGGTTCACTTGGATTACGGAAGGCATAAGTTCAACCCATCGGGGCATTTTTTACGAATCTATACAACCATCAACCAAGCAAAAGATACAAGTTCGAAAGCAGAGTATCGAAGTCAAAGCTGATGATACAATATACCGAAGGTATTATGTATCAGGGAAATACTGATAAGATTTTGGATGTGAAGGACACTGTCGGATAACAACCCAGCAATGGATCTGGCGATTCACGACAGAGTTGATGTGAGTATCGGTAATCAATCAGATGAAGAAGGGGATGCAAAGGCATCGTCTTATATAAACGTCTGAATGATTCGATGCTTGGGTACACAGGAATTATGATTCCAAGACGAAGGATCAGTAGCAGAGGCTCTGATCAAAAAGATGAGTAAGTTGAATAGACTTAGAGGTGCACCCGATCAAATCTTGATTGGGCAAGAACCGGCTCATATTCGAAACAATGCCTGAGCCGGAAAGAAAATTTCCAAGGATTAATTGATGATCGTGTGCATTCTCACACATGATGAATCAATAGGATCAAAATGTTAATCCCAAAGGATTTTAACGAATATCGCTAGACAAATGGAATTAACCAGAAAGCAAGTATGCAAGAATTCCAAGTGCAATAGGTTGTAGAGGATTTTCGGAAGATCAAATAGTATTTCGAAGAATTTTGTGAATCACACGAACAACTAAGGATGAACTGATCCTCGGTGAGTGCAAGGAATTATTCGAAGGGGGGTATTCATGGGGAAAAGAACTGCAAGGCAGTAAGCTCAAAGGATTCTCGAAACAATAGAGAATTTCGGGGCATCTTGTAATATCAGAAGCAACTTGAGATGAAGGTACAAGCGGCAAGGATGTTATTCAGTGGGATTATCGGTGGTCAGGAACTGTGGTACAGGGTCTCGAGAAACATCGAGGAGTATCCGCAGAATCTTCTGGTGAAGCAAGCGATCATTGATAATGTCGAGGCTCTCCGGGAGGAAGTGGGTACGAGAACCTAATGTCAGAGTTTAGTAAAATGGTTAACCCGAATAGAAGAGAGATCAGAGTCCCAGAGTATAGACGAGGAATAAAAGATCCAAATACCACCCAATGGCGACGTGGGCCCGTAAGCCACACAGCCAATGTTAGTAAAAGTTTTTCAGTGACTAGACTCAACTTCGGCCAAGGAGTTGGAAAGGGGGCTACCTACAGGCAGTCGGCTCTGATACCAACTTGTGACGCCCTCGATTCAATCGTACACTAATCATACACGCAAATGTGTACGATCAAGATCAAGGACTCACGGGAAGATATCACAACACAACTCTAGACACAAATTAAAATAATACAAGCTCTATATTACAAGCCAGGGGCCTCGAGGGCTCGAATACATAAGCTCAAAAACACAAGAGTCAGCGGAAGCAACAACATCTGAGTACAGACATGAGTTAAACAAGTTTGCCTTAAGAAGGCTAGCACAAAAGCATCAACGATCGAAAAGGCATGGCCTCCTGCCTGGGAGCCTCCTAACTACTCCTGGTCGTCGGCGGTCTTCACGTAGTAGTAGGCACCCTCGTGGTAGTAGCAGTCGTCGTCAAAGGTGGCGTCTGGATCCTGGGCTCCGACATCTGGTTGCATCAACCGGAAAGAAGAAGAAAGGGGGAAAAGGGGGAGCAAAGCAACCGTGAGTACTCATCCAAAGTACTCGCAAGCAAGGATCTACACTACATATGCAACATTATCAAAGGAAGGCTGTATATGTGGACTGGGCTGCAGAAATGCCAGAATAGAGAGAAGGCCTAGTCCTATTGAAGACTAGCATCTTCTGGAAACCACCGTCTTGCAGCAAACTGGAGGGAGTAGAGTAGCATAAGGTAAAGTAGTAGTAGTGTTATCAACCTCGGCCGGAGATCCTTTCTCGACTCCCTGCGAGAAAGAAATCCCAGAGCCATACTATCCAGTTATCATCACAATCCATTACTCATCTCAAGTATCCAGTTCTAGTTGTATCGATCGGGATACAACTCCAAGTGTCCGTTACCGTAGGACAGGCTATGCATAGATTAGTTCTTCCCTGCAGGGGTGCACCAACTTACCCACCACGCTCGCTTAACTCCGGCCGGACACACTTTCCTGGGTCATGCCCGGCCTCGGCCAAACAATACGCCGCAACCCGACCTAGGCTTAATAGAGAGGTCAAGCACGCCGGACTAAACCTATGCCCCCAGGGGTCATGGGCCATCACCCCGGGAACTCCTGCACGTTGCGTGGGCGGCCGGTGAGCAGACCTAGCTACCTCCTTCAACAAGGCAGGTGCTTGCGCAGTCCAACCCGGCGCGCGCCGCTCCGTCGCTGACGTCTAATAAGCTTCGGTTGATGCATACGACGCAGAACGCCCATACTATGCCCACGTGATGGTTAGTGCTATCAGGCCAAAGGCCCCTCGGATCAAATATCCAAATCGTAGTGGATTAGGAGCACGCAGTAACAAGCAGAGACTCACGAAAGATGTGACCCCGTTGCCCCATCTCGAGGACTTGCGGCAAGGGCTAGGAATGCCCGGCCACGCCTCGTAATTATCTCGCGGGCACCCTCCAGGTCAACCCGTCTCCACATCACTCGCAATTAAGCTCGCGCGGGTACCCCTCAGGGCGGACCCGTCTTTAGTAACATGGTTCAGTGTAAAGTCATAGTAATCATAGTAACTGTGTGTCTAAACATCAAGGGTAAAACCCGAGGAATCACCCCCGGTGAACTCCACTCAATGTAATCATCAAGGTGAACGTAAGAGGAATCACCCTCGAAGTTCACACTTGAGGGGGTTGCACGACAGAGTCGTATCGGAAGTGGTTAAGGAGGAAATCACCCTCGATGACCACGACCGAATGACTACACTACAGGGTTAACATCAGAAGTGCTGAAGAGGTTCACCCTCGGTACTCGATAGTAACCCAGTAGTGTTGAGCAACTAAGGGGAAGTGATGTGCGGTGTCGGGGCCTGGTCTTCGATCACGTAGATCGAGTCGTCGATGATGAAGCAGGGGCAACAAGGACAAGTGGGGGGGGTCACTGATGGATCACTAACCAACCTATACTAAGCAGTTTAGGATAAGCATGTAAGGTACAACAGCAGATACAAAAGCAGGCTATGCATCAGAATAGGAGCAAACAATTACAGTAGCAAAATCTAATGCAAGCATGAGAGAATGGAATGGGCGATATTGGGATGATCAAAGGGGGGGGGCTTGCCTGGTTGCTCAGACGAGAAGGAGGGGTCGTCGGTGACATAGTCGATCACAGGGGCATCAGCATCGTCACGGGGTCTACCGAAGAAAAGAGGAGGGAGAAACAATAAATACATAGCAGGCAAGTGCATAACAGGACAACAGGCAGAGTTAGACGTGTTCTAACGCGGTGCTACACGATACCGGTGAAGGGGGAAGTCAACCAGGAATGTTTTCCCGGTTCCGGACCTGTGTCAGACAAATGACCGGAGGGGGGAAATTTCTATGTACAGCTAGTTAGAGACATCTGTCAGGTAAACGAACGGCGTGTTCGGATTCATCTCGTCGTTCTGAGCAACTTCCATGTATAAAACCTTTTCATCCGAGTTACGGTTTATTTTCTATGAATTTTCAAAAGTTTTAATAGTAGTTTGGAAATCTTTTAATTCGAAAATAAAATAGGAATTAGTTTTGTCACCTAGTGCTATCCTAGCCATAGTGTATGACAATGGGGCCAGGGTCAAAGTCAAAGTCAATAGGTGCACAGTCAACAGTCAAAGTTGACCTTGGTCAAAGTGTGAATAGTGAAGTTGGGCCTACTTGTCATTGACTGATAATTTAACTAAAGTGCTAAACAGGTTTATTTAGTGTGGGGACCCACATGTCATTTCCACATAATTTTAACTAGGGATTATTTAGTGGTGGGGACTAAGTATCAGTGGGTGTCTTGTGCTAGGCTTAGAGCTGAACAACAATTAGGCCCCTAATCTAATTTGTGATGGCCGTCCATTGTGTGGCTGTGCATCACACACAAGCTCACACACGCACATGGCCATGGCTCATGGCCATGGCGTGGCCAGAATGCGTAGCAGCAGCTAGGAGTGGCCACAGGGAAAAGTAGCAGCAGCGGCGGCGGTGCTAGAGGCAGCGGCGGTGCTAGAGGCAAGCAGCAGGAGAGTAGTAGCAGCAAGCAGAGCAGCGCCTATTGGCCTCAGCAAGCAGCTACAGCAGCTAGGCGCGGCGCGTGCGTGCACGAGCATCAGCGGGCGGATGGGCACACGCACGGGCGACAACAGGCACACGCGGATGCGGCCAGGCGCGCACGGCGGGGTGCAGCCGCAACGTCGAGCGCGGCGGCGGTCGGAGCAAAGCTCGACGAACTCCTCGCCTCGTGACGGGTTCGAGGCAACGAAACGTGCAGGCAGCACCTACGAGTCACCAGGAGCTCATTGGCACGATGCAAATGAGCAGAGAAGCTCAGGAGCGTGGAGCTATTCGGCCATGGCGGTGGCCGGAGCACGGAGCTCATGGAACGGCGGCCAGAGGACGGGAGCGACGCCTAGAGGAAAGGGGATCGACAGGGAGCTCACTTTGATGCTCGGGGAAGGCTCGAGGGTGCTGTGGACGGTCGGAGCGAGTAGATCGACGCAGCGGCCGAGGAAGACGCCGACGAAGGGAACGGACGCGGGCGGCGTCACAGGTGCTCCCCGGCTTCGATCTGGTGATGTGGTCGATGGAGAAGAACCCGTCGGGGCTCCTGGACACGTCGGCGAGGCAAGTGGGGCTCGACGGCAACGCGGGCAGCAAGATGACGGAGACGACAGAGGCGGCCATGGCGGTTGAAGAAGCAGCGGAGCGAGGGGAGGGGAAAAGATCCTGGCCTTGTCCAGGGCGTCGACGCTAGCGATCTTATCCCCTCCAGGTGGCCTGTAGCGACGCGATGGCGAGATGGTGCGGCGGGAACGGCGTCTAGGCTCGGGCGCCATCCATAGCTGGGCAACCTGGGAGCGGGCTGGGCCTATACTGCTCCAACAGGCCTAAGTGCACATTGGCCTGACTGTTCCTTTTTTTGTTATGTATTTATTAAGTTAGCTACTGATTTGCATTTGTTTGACCACCAAATGACTTTTGTAAAATATGCAACTGGTCTAAACAAATACTAGGCATTATCTAGTACTGTCGCAAAAAGTTTGGAGTTCGTTTGAAATTAATCAACTTATGTTTGCATTTAAATGGTTCTGTTAAGCGTTTTGGGCCACTTAATAATTTCCAAGAGATTTAACTAAGAGTCAAAGGAAGTTGGTTTCATCACGGCAATGATCATGGGGATTTATAGAATAGTGTGAATATTTTAGTTTTACTGTTCAAAGAAACAATTTATTTGACTCTATTTCAAATTTGAAAATGGCTTTGGATTTTGGACAGGTGGCAAGCTGCATAGTAACCATGATGACATGGCCACCATTAGGGGGAGATTACTGTACTAAGATTCTCGGGGTGTTACAAATCTCCTCCACTACAAGAAATCTCGTCCCGAGATTTAAGTGGGGAAGTTAAGAGTAACTTCGGGAGAACTGACCCTTATAGGGTTAAATATCTGGTGAACAAATCAGGGAATGAGGCGGAAGTATCTCTCGAGTTGAACTTAAATAAAACGTCGAGAGCAAAGTATGAGGGTACCATGAGAAGTTTTAACGGGCAGGCAATCATTCGATGCCTAATCAAAAGGTGAAAGGGGTTCAGAGCAACAACAACAAAAAATTATTGCGTCTGATACTAGAACAGATCACTAGGAAGGCGGCTCATGAATTACATACGAAGTCAAGTAAAAAGGATACTTCGGAATCAAGGATGTACAGGAGTCAGGTTTCGATCCTGTGGAACTGTGCGTTATGGGCCCACCATGTGGTTCAAAAGTAGGAAGGACGCCGACATATTGCACGATCATGGTAGCAAGGCATGGCAGAGAATAACATGTCAGTTATGTTGGCAACAACGTTGGTACCAAGGGCGAGGGACGAAGAGAACCATTTTCCTGCTCGTTGAATGAGGCGGACCAATAGGCAAAGTTCTCGTCCATCGGGCGTTACCAGGATGTCGTCAGCAATAGTAACAAGGTAACACTGACAAGGTTGTACATGAGAGTATTTTATAAGCAGGGATTTATTTCTGCTTATATCATATAGATCAGAAGAAAGGTTTAAACAAACCAATGGAAAGGAAAAGTATGATTATTAGTTTAACTAGACCAATGGAAAGGAAAAGGGTTCTTATACAAAAGTATTAGAGTATATGCTTCCCAAGAACAAACAGAGCAAGATATACATGACAGGACATCAAGTACTTATCCATTTAGTTAATGGGGCAATGAGAATCATGATATTACCCATACAACGGTGTTTGAATAATAGATCAAGAAACATTCGGCAATGTGCTTCCAATGTTCTCGTTGATATTCGGAATACCTCAGTCATGCTTTGAGGTAGCATTAACATGGTGTTCCAAGTAGTGGTTTGAGTTGAAGATCATAAGAAATACTCCAGGAACAATTGCAGGAATAGCAAGGAGTCCAAGGTATAACCAAGACATGATCAAATATGTGTTGGAAAGAAGACAAGGGGTTGTCGATGACAACTCAAATCATCGAAGGTCAAGGATGATATTTCAATCCGAATCCGATTGATATGCTGGAAGGGCTCAGAATGTTGACGAGCACGACACAATTGTCGAGAGATTTCAGGAAGATGTAATCGATCGGCGATGACATCAAGTCAAAGGAATGATGAAGTGAAAAGTTATTGGAACCATGGGTACGACACAAACTCGAAAGCAAGCTTGTTGTTCAAGGCGAAAAGATAAGATGAGGAAGATCGACGTAAGCTTCGCTCATCGTCGAAAAGTTGTGCTCCGGGAATAAGGACCTGGTAGCACGGTTAAAATTTAGCATGATAATGATATAACCGATCAAGCTAGGAATGATGCGACGGAGTATCATTCCAAATGAGAATTCACAAGCGGTAGTGCAATGACACAATATACTTAAGATAACAAGGGGCAATACTTGAGGTAGATCAAAAATAGAGGTTAGACATATGAAATGATCTGCAGACGACAAGTATTTTAACTTGTCCGGGAAATGGAGTTAAGGAGAAACTATGGTCAGAACCACGGTTACGAATGATCAAACCACCGATGCAAGATGAACTTATAACAAGGGGTAATCATTTTTACGAGCAGCTTCCACGATAAGTTCTACATCGGGTCCATGAGCATGAACACAAGGGTTCAACGTTGACTCCCACTTCTTCAATGCATAACCTTTCATTCACTCCTCGTTTTTCAAAGAAAATGTAGTGCAGAGGATTTATTTGGCGAAGTACCAGAAGAGTAAGACTCGTAAGAACTCTCGGGTTCACTTGGATTACGGAAGGCATAAGTTCAACCCATCGGGGCATTTTTTACGAATCTATACAACCATCAACCAAGCAAAAGATACAAGTTCGAAAGCAGAGTATCGAAGTCAAAGCTGATGATACAATATACCGAAGGTATTATGTATCAGGGAAATACTGATAAGATTTTGGATGTGAAGGACACTGTCGGATAACAACCCAGCAATGGATCTGGCGATTCACGACAGAGTTGATGTGAGTATCGGTAATCAATCAGATGAAGAAGGGGATGCAAAGGCATCGTCTTATATAAACGTCTGAATGATTCGATGCTTGGGTACACAGGAATTATGATTCCAAGACGAAGGATCAGTAGCAGAGGCTCTGATCAAAAAGATGAGTAAGTTGAATAGACTTAGAGGTGCACCCGATCAAATCTTGATTGGGCAAGAACCGGCTCATATTCGAAACAATGCCTGAGCCGGAAAGAAAATTTCCAAGGATTAATTGATGATCGTGTGCATTCTCACACATGATGAATCAATAGGATCAAAATGTTAATCCCAAAGGATTTTAACGAATATCGCTAGACAAATGGAATTAACCAGAAAGCAAGTATGCAAGAATTCCAAGTGCAATAGGTTGTAGAGGATTTTCGGAAGATCAAATAGTATTTCGAAGAATTTTGTGAATCACACGAACAACTAAGGATGAACTGATCCTCGGTGAGTGCAAGGAATTATTCGAAGGGGGGTATTCATGGGGAAAAGAACTGCAAGGCAGTAAGCTCAAAGGATTCTCGAAACAATAGAGAATTTCGGGGCATCTTGTAATATCAGAAGCAACTTGAGATGAAGGTACAAGCGGCAAGGATGTTATTCAGTGGGATTATCGGTGGTCAGGAACTGTGGTACAGGGTCTCGAGAAACATCGAGGAGTATCCGCAGAATCTTCTGGTGAAGCAAGCGATCATTGATAATGTCGAGGCTCTCCGGGAGGAAGTGGGTACGAGAACCTAATGTCAGAGTTTAGTAAAATGGTTAACCCGAATAGAAGAGAGATCAGAGTCCCAGAGTATAGACGAGGAATAAAAGATCCAAATACCACCCAATGGCGACGTGGGCCCGTAAGCCACACAGCCAATGTTAGTAAAAGTTTTTCAGTGACTAGACTCAACTTCGGCCAAGGAGTTGGAAAGGGGGCTACCTACAGGCAGTCGGCTCTGATACCAACTTGTGACGCCCTCGATTCAATCGTACACTAATCATACACGCAAATGTGTACGATCAAGATCAAGGACTCACGGGAAGATATCACAACACAACTCTAGACACAAATTAAAATAATACAAGCTCTATATTACAAGCCAGGGGCCTCGAGGGCTCGAATACATAAGCTCAAAAACACAAGAGTCAGCGGAAGCAACAACATCTGAGTACAGACATGAGTTAAACAAGTTTGCCTTAAGAAGGCTAGCACAAAAGCATCAACGATCGAAAAGGCATGGCCTCCTGCCTGGGAGCCTCCTAACTACTCCTGGTCGTCGGCGGTCTTCACGTAGTAGTAGGCACCCTCGTGGTAGTAGCAGTCGTCGTCAAAGGTGGCGTCTGGATCCTGGGCTCCGACATCTGGTTGCATCAACCGGAAAGAAGAAGAAAGGGGGAAAAGGGGGAGCAAAGCAACCGTGAGTACTCATCCAAAGTACTCGCAAGCAAGGATCTACACTACATATGCAACATTATCAAAGGAAGGCTGTATATGTGGACTGGGCTGCAGAAATGCCAGAATAGAGAGAAGGCCTAGTCCTATTGAAGACTAGCATCTTCTGGAAACCACCGTCTTGCAGCAAACTGGAGGGAGTAGAGTAGCATAAGGTAAAGTAGTAGTAGTGTTATCAACCTCGGCCGGAGATCCTTTCTCGACTCCCTGCGAGAAAGAAATCCCAGAGCCATACTATCCAGTTATCATCACAATCCATTACTCATCTCAAGTATCCAGTTCTAGTTGTATCGATCGGGATACAACTCCAAGTGTCCGTTACCGTAGGACAGGCTATGCATAGATTAGTTCTTCCCTGCAGGGGTGCACCAACTTACCCACCACGCTCGCTTAACTCCGGCTGGACACACTTTCCTGGGTCATGCCCGGCCTCGGCCAAACAATACGCCGCAACCCGACCTAGGCTTAATAGAGAGGTCAAGCACGCCGGACTAAACCTATGCCCCCAGGGGTCATGGGCCATCACCCCGGGAACTCCTGCACGTTGCGTGGGCGGCCGGTGAGCAGACCTAGCTACCTCCTTCAATAAGGCAGGTGCTTGCACAGTCCAACCCGGCGCGCGCCGCTCCGTCGCTGACGTCTAATAAGCTTCGGTTGATGCATACGACGCAGAACGCCCATACTATGCCCACGTGATGGTTAGTGCTATCAGGCCAAAGGCCCCTCGGATCAAATATCCAAATCGTAGTGGATTAGGAGCACGCAGTAACAAGCAGAGACTCATGAAAGATGTGACCCCGTTGCCCCGTCTCGAGGACTTGCGGCAAGGGCTAGGAATGCCCGGCCACGCCTCGTAATTATCTCGCGGGCACCCTCCAGGTCAACCCGTCTCCACATCACTCGCAATTAAGCTCGCGCGGGTACCCCTCAGGGCGGACCCGTCTTTAGTAACATGGTTCAGTGTAAAGTCATAGTAATCATAGTAACTGTGTGTCTAAACATCAAGGGTAAAACCCGAGGAATCACCCCCGGTGAACTCCACTCAATGTAATCATCAAGGTGAACGTAAGAGGAATCACCCTCGAAGTTCACACTTGAGGGGGTTGCACGACAGAGTCGTATCGGAAGTGGTTAAGGAGGAAATCACCCTCGATGACCACGACCGAATGACTACACTACAGGGTTAACATCAGAAGTGCTGAAGAGGTTCACCCTCGGTACTCGATAGTAACCCAGTAGTGTTGAGCAACTAAGGGGAAGTGATGTGCGGTGTCGGGGCC
The DNA here is from genome assembly GCA_963921465.1 of Triticum timopheevii. Lineage (NCBI taxonomy): Eukaryota > Viridiplantae > Streptophyta > Magnoliopsida > Poales > Poaceae > Triticum > Triticum timopheevii. The sequence continues at coordinate 42,871,288 of OY997271.1, forward strand.
TGGTCTTCGATCACGTAGATCGAGTCGTCGATGATGAAGCAGGGGCAACAAGGACAAGTGGGGGGGGTCACTGATGGATCACTAACCAACCTATACTAAGCAGTTTAGGATAAGCATGTAAGGTACAACAACAGATACAAAAGCAGGCTATGCATCAGAATAGGAGCAAACAATTACAGTAGCAAAATCTAATGCAAGCATGAGAGAATGGAATGGGCGATATCGGGATGATCAAAGGGGGGGGCTTGCCTGGTTGCTCAGACGAGAAGGAGGGGTCGTCGGTGACATAGTCGATCACAGGGGCATCAGCATCGTCACGGGGTCTACCGAAGAAAAGAGGAGGGAGAAACAATAAATACATAGCAGGCAAGTGCATAACAGGACAACAGGCAGAGTTAGACGTGTTCTAACGCGGTGCTACACGATACCGGTGAAGGGGGAAGTCAACCAGGAATGTTTTCCCGGTTCCGGACCTGTGTCAGACAAATGACCGGAGGGGGGAAATTTCTATGTACAGCTAGTTAGAGACATCTGTCAGGTAAACGAACGGCGTGTTCGGATTCATCTCGTCGTTCTGAGCAACTTCCATGTATAAAACCTTTTCATCCGAGTTACGGTTTATTTTCTATGAATTTTCAAAAGTTTTAATAGTAGTTTGGAAATCTTTTAATTCGAAAATAAAATAGGAATTAGTTTTGTCACCTAGTGCTATCCTAGCCATAGTGTATGACAATGGGGCCAGGGTCAAAGTCAAAGTCAATAGGTGCACAGTCAACAGTCAAAGTTGACCTTGGTCAAAGTGTGAATAGTGAAGTTGGGCCTACTTGTCATTGACTGATAATTTAACTAAAGTGCTAAACAGGTTTATTTAGTGTGGGGACCCACATGTCATTTCCACATAATTTTAACTAGGGATTATTTAGTGGTGGGGACTAAGTATCAGTGGGTGTCTTGTGCTAGGCTTAGAGCTGAACAACAATTAGGCCCCTAATCTAATTTGTGATGGCCGTCCATTGTGTGGCTGTGCATCACACACAAGCTCACACACGCACATGGCCATGGCTCATGGCCATGGCGTGGCCAGGATGCGTAGCAGCAGCTAGGAGTGGCCACAGGGAAAAGTAGCAGCAGCGGCGGCGGTGCTAGAGGCAGCGGCGGTGCTAGAGGCAAGCAGCAGGAGAGTAGTAGCAGCAAGCAGAGCAGCGCCTATTGGCCTCAGCAAGCAGCTACAGCAGCTAGGCGCGGCGCGTGCGTGCACGAGCATCAGCGGGCGGATGGGCACACGCACGGGCGACAACAGGCACACGCGGATGCGGCCAGGCGCGCACGGCGGGGTGCAGCCGCAACGTCGAGCGCGGCGGCGGTCGGAGCAAAGCTCGACGAACTCCTCGCCTCGTGACGGGTTCGAGGCAACGAAACGTGCAGGCAGCACCTACGAGTCACCAGGAGCTCATTGGCACGATGCAAATGAGCAGAGAAGCTCAGGAGCGTGGAGCTATTCGGCCATGGCGGTGGCCGGAGCACGGAGCTCGTGGAACGGCGGCCAGAGGACGGGAGCGACGCCTAGAGGAAAGGGGATCGACAGGGAGCTCACTTTGATGCTCGGGGAAGGCTCGAGGGTGCTGTGGACGGTCGGAGCGAGTAGATCGACGCAGCGGCCGAGGAAGACGCCGACGAAGGGAACGGACGCGGGCGGCGTCACAGGTGCTCCCCGGCTTCGATCTGGTGATGTGGTCGATGGAGAAGAACCCGTCGGGGCTCCTGGACACGTCGGCGAGGCAAGTGGGGCTCGACGGCAACGCGGGCAGCAAGATGACGGAGACGACAGAGGCGGCCATGGCGGTTGAAGAAGCAGCGGAGCGAGGGGAGGGGAAAAGATCCTGGCCTTGTCCAGGGCGTCGACGCTAGCGATCTTATCCCCTCCAGGTGGCCTGTAGCGACGCGATGGCGAGATGGTGCGGCGGGAACGGCGTCTAGGCTCGGGCGCCATCCATAGCTGGGCAACCTGGGAGCGGGCTGGGCCTATACTGCTCCAACAGGCCTAAGTGCACATTGGCCTGACTGTTCCTTTTTTTGTTATGTATTTATTAAGTTAGCTACTGATTTGCATTTGTTTGACCACCAAATGACTTTTGTAAAATATGCAACTGGTCTAAACAAATACTAGGCATTATCTAGTACTGTCGCAAAAAGTTTGGAGTTCGTTTGAAATTAATCAACTTATGTTTGCATTTAAATGGTTCTGTTAAGCGTTTTGGGCCACTTAATAATTTCCAAGAGATTTAACTAAGAGTCAAAGGAAGTTGGTTTCATCACGGCAATGATCATGGGGATTTATAGAATAGTGTGAATATTTTAGTTTTACTGTTCAAAGAAACAATTTATTTGACTCTATTTCAAATTTGAAAATGGCTTTGGATTTTGGACAGGTGGCAAGCTGCATAGTAACCATGATGACATGGCCACCATTAGGGGGAGATTACTGTAGTAAGATTCTCGGGGTGTTACAAATCTCCTCCACTACAAGAAATCTCGTCCCGAGATTTAAGTGGGGAAGTTAAGAGTAACTTCGGGAGAACTGACCCTTATAGGGTTAAATATCTGGTGAACAAATCAGGGAATGAGGCGGAAGTATCTCTCGAGTTGAACTTAAATAAAACGTCGAGAGCAAAGTATGAGGGTACCATGAGAAGTTTTAACGGGCAGGCAATCATTCGATGCCTAATCAAAAGGTGAAAGGGGTTCAGAGCAACAACAACAAAAAATTATTGCGTCTGATACTAGAACAGATCACTAGGAAGGCGGCTCATGAATTACATACGAAGTCAAGTAAAAAGGATACTTCGGAATCAAGGATGTACAGGAGTCAGGTTTCGATCCTGTGGAACTGTGCGTTATGGGCCCACCATGTGGTTCAAAAGTAGGAAGGACGCCGACATATTGCACGATCATGGTAGCAAGGCATGGCAGAGAATAACATGTCAGTTATGTTGGCAACAACGTTGGTACCAAGGGCGAGGGACGAAGAGAACCATTTTCCTGCTCGTTGAATGAGGCGGACCAATAGGCAAAGTTCTCGTCCATCGGGGGTTACCAGGATGTCGTCAGCAATAGTAACAAGGTAACACTGACAAGGTTGTACATGAGAGTATTTTATAAGCAGGGATTTATTTCTGCTTATATCATATAGATCAGAAGAAAGGTTTAAACAAACCAATGGAAAGGAAAAGTATGATTATTAGTTTAACTAGACCAATGGAAAGGAAAAGGGTTCTTATACAAAAGTATTAGAGTATATGCTTCCCAAGAACAAACAGAGCAAGATATACATGACAGGACATCAAGTACTTATCCATTTAGTTAATGGGGCAATGAGAATCATGATATTACCCATACAACGGTGTTTGGATAATAGATCAAGAAACATTCGGCAATGTGCTTCCAATGTTCTCGTTGATATTCGGAATACCTCAGTCATGCTTTGAGGTAGCATTAACATGGTGTTCCAAGTAGTGGTTTGAGTTGAAGATCATAAGAAATACTCCAGGAACAATTGCAGGAATAGCAAGGAGTCCAAGGTATAACCAAGACATGATCAAATATGTGTTGGAAAGAAGACAAGGGGTTGTCGATGACAACTCAAATCATCGAAGGTCAAGGATGATATTTCAATCCGAATCCGATTGATATGCTGGAAGGGCTCAGAATGTTGACGAGCACGACACAATTGTCGAGAGATTTCAGGAAGATGTAATCGATCGGCGATGACATCAAGTCAAAGGAATGATGAAGTGAAAAGTTATTGGAACCATGGGTACGACACAAACTCGAAAGCAAGCTTGTTGTTCAAGGCGAAAAGATAAGATGAGGAAGATCGACGTAAGCTTCGCTCATCGTCGAAAAGTTGTGCTCCGGGAATAAGGACCTGGTAGCACGGTTAAAATTTAGCATGATAATGATATAACCGATCAAGCTAGGAATGATGCGACGGAGTATCATTCCAAATGAGAATTCACAAGCGGTAGTGCAATGACACAATATACTTAAGATAACAAGGGGCAATACTTGAGGTAGATCAAAAATAGAGGTTAGACATATGAAATGATCTGCAGACGACAAGTATTTTAACTTGTCCGGGAAATGGAGTTAAGGAGAAACTATGGTCAGAACCACGGTTACGAATGATCAAACCACCGATGCAAGATGAACTTATAACAAGGGGTAATCATTTTTACGAGCAGCTTCCACGATAAGTTCTACATCGGGTCCATGAGCATGAACACAAGGGTTCAACGTTGACTCCCACTTCTTCAATGCATAACCTTTCATTCACTCCTCGTTTTTCAAAGAAAATGTAGTGCAGAGGATTTATTTGGCGAAGTACCAGAAGAGTAAGACTCGTAAGAACTCTCGGGTTCACTTGGATTACGGAAGGCATAAGTTCAACCCATCGGGGCATTTTTTACGAATCTATACAACCATCAACCAAGCAAAAGATACAAGTTCGAAAGCAGAGTATCGAAGTCAAAGCTGATGATACAATATACCGAAGGTATTATGTATCAGGGAAATACTGATAAGATTTTGGATGTGAAGGACACTGTCGGATAACAACCCAGCAATGGATCTGGCGATTCACGACAGAGTTGATGTGAGTATCGGTAATCAATCAGATGAAGAAGGGGATGCAAAGGCATCGTCTTATATAAACGTCTGAATGATTCGATGCTTGGGTACACAGGAATTATGATTTCAAGACGAAGGATCAGTAGCAGAGGCTCTGATCAAAAAGATGAGTAAGTTGAATAGACTTAGAGGTGCACCCGATCAAATCTTGATTGGGCAAGAACCGGCTCATATTCGAAACAATGCCTGAGCCGGAAAGAAAATTTCCAAGGATTAATTGATGATCGTGTGCATTCTCACACATGATGAATCAATAGGATCAAAATGTTAATCCCAAAGGATTTTAACGAATATCGCTAGACAAATGGAATTAACCAGAAAGCAAGTATGCAAGAATTCCAAGTGCAATAGGTTGTAGAGGATTTTCGGAAGATCAAATAGTATTTCGAAGAATTTTGTGAATCACACGAACAACTAAGGATGAACTGATCCTCGGTGAGTGCAAGGAATTATTCGAAGGGGGGTATTCATGGGGAAAAGAACTGCAAGGCAGTAAGCTCAAAGGATTCTCGAAACAATAGAGAATTTCGGGGCATCTTGTAATATCAGAAGCAACTTGAGATGAAGGTACAAGCGGCAAGGATGTTATTCAGTGGGATTATCGGTGGTCAGGAACTGTGGTACAGGGTCTCGAGAAACATCGAGGAGTATCCGCAGAATCTTCTGGTGAAGCAAGCGATCATTGATAATGTCGAGGCTCTCCGGGAGGAAGTGGGTACGAGAACCTAATGTCAGAGTTTAGTAAAATGGTTAACCCGAATAGAAGAGAGATCAGAGTCCCAGAGTATAGACGAGGAATAAAAGATCCAAATACCACCCAATGGCGACGTGGGCCCGTAAGCCACACAGCCAATGTTAGTAAAAGTTTTTCAGTGACTAGACTCAACTTCGGCCAAGGAGTTGGAAAGGGGGCTACCTACAGGCAGTCGGCTCTGATACCAACTTGTGACGCCCTCGATTCAATCGTACACTAATCATACACGCAAATGTGTACGATCAAGATCAAGGACTCACGGGAAGATATCACAACACAACTCTAGACACAAATTAAAATAATACAAGCTCTATATTACAAGCCAGGGGCCTCGAGGGCTCGAATACATAAGCTCAAAAACACAAGAGTCAGCGGAAGCAACAACATCTGAGTACAGACATGAGTTAAACAAGTTTGCCTTAAGAAGGCTAGCACAAAAGCATCAACGATCGAAAAGGCATGGCCTCCTGCCTGGGAGCCTCCTAACTACTCCTGGTCGTCGGCGGTCTTCACGTAGTAGTAGGCACCCTCGTGGTAGTAGCAGTCGTCGTCAAAGGTGGCGTCTGGATCCTGGGCTCCGACATCTGGTTGCATCAACCGGAAAGAAGAAGAAAGGGGGAAAAGGGGGAGCAAAGCAACCGTGAGTACTCATCCAAAGTACTCGCAAGCAAGGATCTACACTACATATGCAACATTATCAAAGGAAGGCTGTATATGTGGACTGGGCTGCAGAAATGCCAGAATAGAGAGAAGGCCTAGTCCTATTGAAGACTAGCATCTTCTGGAAACCACCGTCTTGCAGCAAACTGGAGGGAGTAGAGTAGCATAAGGTAAAGTAGTAGTAGTGTTATCAACCTCGGCCGGAGATCCTTTCTCGACTCCCTGCGAGAAAGAAATCCCAGAGCCATACTATCCAGTTATCATCACAATCCATTACTCATCTCAAGTATCCAGTTCTAGTTGTATCGATCGGGATACAACTCCAAGTGTCCGTTACCGTAGGACAGGCTATGCATAGATTAGTTCTTCCCTGCAGGGGTGCACCAACTTACCCACCACGCTCGCTTAACTCCGGCCGGACACACTTTCCTGGGTCATGCCCGGCCTCGGCCAAACAATACGCCGCAACCCGACCTAGGCTTAATAGAGAGGTCAAGCACGCCAGACTAAACCTATGCCCCCAGGGGTCATGGGCCATCACCCCGGGAACTCCTGCACGTTGCGTGGGCGGCCGGTGAGCAGACCTAGCTACCTCCTTCAACAAGGCAGGTGCTTGCGCAGTCCAACCCGGCGCGCGCCGCTCCGTCGCTGACGTCTAATAAGCTTCGGTTGATGCATACGACGCAGAACGCCCATACTATGCCCACGTGATGGTTAGTGCTATCAGGCCAAAGGCCCCTCGGATCAAATATCCAAATCGTAGTGGATTAGGAGCACGCAGTAACAAGCAGAGACTCACGAAAGATGTGACCCCGTTGCCCCGTCTCGAGGACTTGCGGCAAGGGCTAGGAATGCCCGGCCACGCCTCGTAATTATCTCGCGGGCACCCTCCAGGTCAACCCGTCTCCACATCACTCGCAATTAAGCTCGCGCGGGTACCCCTCAGGGCGGACCCGTCTTTAGTAACATGGTTCAGTGTAAAGTCATAGTAATCATAGTAACTGTGTGTCTAAACATCAAGGGTAAAACCCGAGGAATCACCCCCGGTGAACTCCACTCAATGTAATCATCAAGGTGAACGTAAGAGGAATCACCCTCGAAGTTCACACTTGAGGGGGTTGCACGACAGAGTCGTATCGGAAGTGGTTAAGGAGGAAATCACCCTCGATGACCACGACCGAATGACTACACTACAGGGTTAACATCAGAAGTGCTGAAGAGGTTCACCCTCGGTACTCGATAGTAACCCAGTAGTGTTGAGCAACTAAGGGGAAGTGATGTGCGGTGTCGGGGCCTGGTCTTCGATCACGTAGATCGAGTCGTCGATGATGAAGCAGGGGCAACAAGGACAAGTGGGGGGGGTCACTGATGGATCACTAACCAACCTATACTAAGCAGTTTAGGATAAGCATGTAAGGTACAACAGCAGATACAAAAGCAGGCTATGCATCAGAATAGGAGCAAACAATTACAGTAGCAAAATCTAATGCAAGCATGAGAGAATGGAATGGGCGATATTGGGATGATCAAAGGGGGGGGCTTGCCTGGTTGCTCAGACGAGAAGGAGGGGTCGTCGGTGACATAGTCGATCACAGGGGCATCAGCATCGTCACGGGGTCTACCGAAGAAAAGAGGAGGGAGAAACAATAAATACATAGCAGGCAAGTGCATAACAGGACAACAGGCAGAGTTAGACGTGTTCTAACGCGGTGCTACACGATACCGGTGAAGGGGGAAGTCAACCAGGAATGTTTTCCCGGTTCCGGACCTGTGTCAGACAAATGACCGGAGGGGGGAAATTTCTATGTACAGCTAGTTAGAGACATCTGTCAGGTAAACGAACGGCGTGTTCGGATTCATCTCGTCGTTCTGAGCAACTTCCATGTATAAAACCTTTTCATCCGAGTTACGGTTTATTTTCTATGAATTTTCAAAAGTTTTAATAGTAGTTTGGAAATCTTTTAATTCGAAAATAAAATAGGAATTAGTTTTGTCACCTAGTGCTATCCTAGCCATAGTGTATGACAATGGGGCCAGGGTCAAAGTCAAAGTCAATAGGTGCACAGTCAACAGTCAAAGTTGACCTTGGTCAAAGTGTGAATAGTGAAGTTGGGCCTACTTGTCATTGACTGATAATTTAACTAAAGTGCTAAACAGGTTTATTTAGTGTGGGGACCCACATGTCATTTCCACATAATTTTAACTAGGGATTATTTAGTGGTGGGGACTAAGTATCAGTGGGTGTCTTGTGCTAGGCTTAGAGCTGAACAACAATTAGGCCCCTAATCTAATTTGTGATGGCCGTCCATTGTGTGGCTGTGCATCACACACAAGCTCACACACGCACATGGCCATGGCTCATGGCCATGGCGTGGCCAGGATGCGTAGCAGCAGCTAGGAGTGGCCACAGGGAAAAGTAGCAGCAGCGGCGGCGGTGCTAGAGGCAGCGGCGGTGCTAGAGGCAAGCAGCAGGAGAGTAGTAGCAGCAAGCAGAGCAGCGCCTATTGGCCTCAGCAAGCAGCTACAGCAGCTAGGCGCGGCGCGTGCGTGCACGAGCATCAGCGGGCGGATGGGCACACGCACGGGCGACAACAGGCACACGCGGATGCGGCCAGGCGCGCACGGCGGGGTGCAGCCGCAACGCCGAGCGCGGCGGCGGTCGGAGCAAAGCTCGACGAACTCCTCGCCTCGTGACGGGTTCGAGGCAACGAAACGTGCAGGCAGCACCTACGAGTCACCAGGAGCTCATTGGCACGATGCAAATGAGCAGAGAAGCTCAGGAGCGTGGAGCTATTCGGCCATGGCGGTGGCCGGAGCACGGAGCTCGTGGAACGGCGGCCAGAGGACGGGAGCGACGCCTAGAGGAAAGGGGATCGACAGGGAGCTCACTTTGATGCTCGGGGAAGGCTCGAGGGTGCTGTGGACGGTCGGAGCGAGTAGATCGACGCAGCGGCCGAGGAAGACGCCGACGAAGGGAACGGACGCGGGCGGCGTCACAGGTGCTCCCCGGCTTCGATCTGGTGATGTGGTCGATGGAGAAGAACCCGTCGGGGCTCCTGGACACGTCGGCGAGGCAAGTGGGGCTCGACGGCAACGCGGGCAGCAAGATGACGGAGACGACAGAGGCGGCCATGGCGGTTGAAGAAGCAGCGGAGCGAGGGGAGGGGAAAAGATCCTGGCCTTGTCCAGGGCGTCGACGCTAGCGATCTTATCCCCTCCAGGTGGCCTGTAGCGACGCGATGGCGAGATGGTGCGGCGGGAACGGCGTCTAGGCTCGGGCGCCATCCATAGCTGGGCAACCTGGGAGCGGGCTGGGCCTATACTGCTCCAACAGGCCTAAGTGCACATTGGCCTGACTGTTCCTTTTTTTGTTATGTATTTATTAAGTTAGCTACTGATTTGCATTTGTTTGACCACCAAATGACTTTTGTAAAATATGCAACTGGTCTAAACAAATACTAGGCATTATCTAGTACTGTCGCAAAAAGTTTGGAGTTCGTTTGAAATTAATCAACTTATGTTTGCATTTAAATGGTTCTGTTAAGCGTTTTGGGCCACTTAATAATTTCCAAGAGATTTAACTAAGAGTCAAAGGAAGTTGGTTTCATCACGGCAATGATCATGGGGATTTATAGAATAGTGTGAATATTTTAGTTTTACTGTTCAAAGAAACAATTTATTTGACTCTATTTCAAATTTGAAAATGGCTTTGGATTTTGGACAGGTGGCAAGCTGCATAGTAACCATGATGACATGGCCACCATTAGGGGGAGATTACTGTAGTAAGATTCTCGGGGTGTTACAAATCTCCTCCACTACAAGAAATCTCGTCCCGAGATTTAAGTGGGGAAGTTAAGAGTAACTTCGGGAGAACTGACCCTTATAGGGTTAAATATCTGGTGAACAAATCAGGGAATGAGGCGGAAGTATCTCTCGAGTTGAACTTAAATAAAACGTCGAGAGCAAAGTATGAGGGTACCATGAGAAGTTTTAACGGGCAGGCAATCATTCGATGCCTAATCAAAAGGTGAAAGGGGTTCAGAGCAACAACAACAAAAAATTATTGCGTCTGATACTAGAACAGATCACTAGGAAGGCGGCTCATGAATTACATACGAAGTCAAGTAAAAAGGATACTTCGGAATCAAGGATGTACAGGAGTCAGGTTTCGATCCTGTGGAACTGTGCGTTATGGGCCCACCATGTGGTTCAAAAGTAGGAAGGACGCCGACATATTGCACGATCATGGTAGCAAGGCATGGCAGAGAATAACATGTCAGTTATGTTGGCAACAACGTTGGTACCAAGGGCGAGGGACGAAGAGAACCATTTTCCTGCTCGTTGAATGAGGCGGACCAATAGGCAAAGTTCTCGTCCATCGGGGGTTACCAGGATGTCGTCAGCAATAGTAACAAGGTAACACTGACAAGGTTGTACATGAGAGTATTTTATAAGCAGGGATTTATTTCTGCTTATATCATATAGATCAGAAGAAAGGTTTAAACAAACCAATGGAAAGGAAAAGTATGATTATTAGTTTAACTAGACCAATGGAAAGGAAAAGGGTTCTTATACAAAAGTATTAGAGTATATGCTTCCCAAGAACAAACAGAGCAAGATATACATGACAGGACATCAAGTACTTATCCATTTAGTTAATGAGGCAATGAGAATCATGATATTACCCATACAACGGTGTTTGGATAATAGATCAAGAAACATTCGGCAATGTGCTTCCAATGTTCTCGTTGATATTCGGAATACCTCAGTCATGCTTTGAGGTAGCATTAACATGGTGTTCCAAGTAGTGGTTTGAGTTGAAGATCATAAGAAATACTCCAGGAACAATTGCAGGAATAGCAAGGAGTCCAAGGTATAACCAAGACATGATCAAATATGTGTTGGAAAGAAGACAAGGGGTTGTCGATGACAACTCAAATCATCGAAGGTCAAGGATGATATTTCAATCCGAATCCGATTGATATGCTGGAAGGGCTCAGAATGTTGACGAGCACGACACAATTGTCGAGAGATTTCAGGAAGATGTAATCGATCGGCGATGACATCAAGTCAAAGGAATGATGAAGTGAAAAGTTATTGGAACCATGGGTACGACACAAACTCGAAAGCAAGCTTGTTGTTCAAGGCGAAAAGATAAGATGAGGAAGATCGACGTAAGCTTCGCTCATCGTCGAAAAGTTGTGCTCCGGGAATAAGGACCTGGTAGCACGGTTAAAATTTAGCATGATAATGATATAACCGATCAAGCTAGGAATGATGCGACGGAGTATCATTCCAAATGAGAATTCACAAGCGGTAGTGCAATGACACAATATACTTAAGATAACAAGGGGCAATACTTGAGGTAGATCAAAAATAGAGGTTAGACATATGAAATGATCTGCAGACGACAAGTATTTTAACTTGTCCGGGAAATGGAGTTAAGGAGAAACTATGGTCAGAACCACGGTTACGAATGATCAAACCACCGATGCAAGATGAACTTATAACAAGGGGTAATCATTTTTACGAGCAGCTTCCACGATAAGTTCTACATCGGGTCCATAAGCATGAACACAAGGGTTCAACGTTGACTCCCACTTCTTCAATGCATAACCTTTCATTCACTCCTCGTTTTTCAAAGAAAATGTAGTGCAGAGGATTTATTTGGCGAAGTACCAGAAGAGTAAGACTCGTAAGAACTCTCGGGTTCACTTGGATTACGGAAGGCATAAGTTCAACCCATCGGGGCATTTTTTACGAATCTATACAACCATCAACCAAGCAAAAGATACAAGTTCGAAAGCAGAGTATCGAAGTCAAAGCTGATGATACAATATACCGAAGGTATTATGTATCAGGGAAATACTGATAAGATTTTGGATGTGAAGGACACTGTCGGATAACAACCCAGCAATGGATCTGGCGATTCACGACAGAGTTGATGTGAGTATCGGTAATCAATCAGATGAAGAAGGGGATGCAAAGGCATCGTCTTATATAAACGTCTGAATGATTCGATGCTTGGGTACACAGGAATTATGATTTCAAGACGAAGGATCAGTAGCAGAGGCTCTGATCAAAAAGATGAGTAAGTTGAATAGACTTAGAGGTGCACCCGATCAAATCTTGATTGGGCAAGAACCGGCTCATATTCGAAACAATGCCTGAGCCGGAAAGAAAATTTCCAAGGATTAATTGATGATCGTGTGCATTCTCACACATGATGAATCAATAGGATCAAAATGTTAATCCCAAAGGATTTTAACGAATATCGCTAGACAAATGGAATTAACCAGAAAGCAAGTATGCAAGAATTCCAAGTGCAATAGGTTGTAGAGGATTTTCGGAAGATCAAATAGTATTTCGAAGAATTTTGTGAATCACACGAACAACTAAGGATGAACTGATCCTCGGTGAGTGCAAGGAATTATTCGAAGGGGGGTATTCATGGGGAAAAGAACTGCAAGGCAGTAAGCTCAAAGGATTCTCGAAACAATAGAGAATTTCGGGGCATCTTGTAATATCAGAAGCAACTTGAGATGAAGGTACAAGCGGCAAGGATGTTATTCAGTGGGATTATCGGTGGTCAGGAACTGTGGTACAGGGTCTCGAGAAACATCGAGGAGTATCCGCAGAATCTTCTGGTGAAGCAAGCGATCATTGATAATGTCGAGGCTCTCCGGGAGGAAGTGGGTACGAGAACCTAATGTCAGAGTTTAGTAAAATGGTTAACCCGAATAGAAGAGAGATCAGAGTCCCAGAGTATAGACGAGGAATAAAAGATCCAAATACCACCCAATGGCGACGTGGGCCCGTAAGCCACACAGCCAATGTTAGTAAAAGTTTTTCAGTGACTAGACTCAACTTCGGCCAAGGAGTTGGAAAGGGGGCTACCTACAGGCAGTCGGCTCTGATACCAACTTGTGACGCCCTCGATTCAATCGTACACTAATCATACACGCAAATGTGTACGATCAAGATCAAGGACTCACGGGAAGATATCACAACACAACTCTAGACACAAATTAAAATAATACAAGCTCTATATTACAAGCCAGGGGCCTCGAGGGCTCGAATACATAAGCTCAAAAACACAAGAGTCAGCGGAAGCAACAACATCTGAGTACAGACATGAGTTAAACAAGTTTGCCTTAAGAAGGCTAGCACAAAAGCATCAACGATCGAAAAGGCATGGCCTCCTGCCTGGGAGCCTCCTAACTACTCCTGGTCGTCGGCGGTCTTCACGTAGTAGTAGGCACCCTCGTGGTAGTAGCAGTCGTCGTCAAAGGTGGCGTCTGGATCCTGGGCTCCGACATCTGGTTGCATCAACCGGAAAGAAGAAGAAAGGGGGAAAAGGGGGAGCAAAGCAACCGTGAGTACTCATCCAAAGTACTCGCAAGCAAGGATCTACACTACATATGCAACATTATCAAAGGAAGGCTGTATATGTGGACTGGGCTGCAGAAATGCCAGAATAGAGAGAAGGCCTAGTCCTATTGAAGACTAGCATCTTCTGGAAACCACCGTCTTGCAGCAAACTGGAGGGAGTAGAGTAGCATAAGGTAAAGTAGTAGTAGTGTTATCAACCTCGGCCGGAGATCCTTTCTCGACTCCCTGCGAGAAAGAAATCCCAGAGCCATACTATCCAGTTATCATCACAATCCATTACTCATCTCAAGTATCCAGTTCTAGTTGTATCGATCGGGATACAACTCCAAGTGTCCGTTACCGTAGGACAGGCTATGCATAGATTAGTTCTTCCCTGCAGGGGTGCACCAACTTACCCACCACGCTCGCTTAACTCCGGCCGGACACACTTTCCTGGGTCATGCCCGGCCTCGGCCAAACAATACGCCGCAACCCGACCTAGGCTTAATAGAGAGGTCAAGCACGCCGGACTAAACCTATGCCCCCAGGGGTCATGGGCCATCACCCCGGGAACTCCTGCACGTTGCGTGGGCGGCCGGTGAGCAGACCTAGCTACCTCCTTCAACAAGGCAGGTGCTTGCGCAGTCCAACCCGGCGCGCGCCGCTCCGTCGCTGACGTCTAATAACCTTCGGTTGATGCATACGACGCAGAACGCCCATACTATGCCCACGTGATGGTTAGTGCTATCAGGCCAAAGGCCCCTCGGATCAAATATCCAAATCGTAGTGGATTAGGAGCACGCAGTAACAGGCAGAGACTCACGAAAGATGTGACCCCGTTGCCCCGTCTCGAGGACTTGCGGCAAGGGCTAGGAATGCCCGGCCACGCCTCGTAATTATCTCGCGGGCACCCTCCAGGTCAACCCGTCTCCACATCACTCGCAATTAAGCTCGCGCGGGTACCCCTCAGGGCGGACCCGTCTTTAGTAACATGGTTCAGTGTAAAGTCATAGTAATCATAGTAACTGTGTGTCTAAACATCAAGGGTAAAACCCGAGGAATCACCCCCGGTGAACTCCACTCAATGTAATCATCAAGGTGAACGTAAGAGGAATCACCCTCGAAGTTCACACTTGAGGGGGTTGCACGACAGAGTCGTATCGGAAGTGGTTAAGGAGGAAATCACCCTCGATGACCACGACCGAATGACTACACTACAGGGTTAACATCAGAAGTGCTGAAGAGGTTCACCCTCGGTACTCGATAGTAACCCAGTAGTGTTGAGCAACTAAGGGGAAGTGATGTGCGATGTCGGGGCCTGGTCTTCGATCACGTAGATCGAGTCGTCGATGATGAAGCAGGGGCAACAAGGACAAGTGGGGGGGGTCACTGATGGATCACTAACCAACCTATACTAAGCAGTTTAGGATAAGCATGTAAGGTACAACAGCAGATACAAAAGCAGGCTATGCATCAGAATAGGAGCAAACAATTACAGTAGCAAAATCTAATGCAAGCATGAGAGAATGGAATGGGCGATATTGGGATGATCAAAGGGGGGGGCTTGCCTGGTTGCTCAGACGAGAAGGAGGGGTCGTCGGTGACATAGTCGATCACAGGGGCATCAGCATCGTCACGGGGTCTACCGAAGAAAAGAGGAGGGAGAAACAATAAATACATAGCAGGCAAGTGCATAACAGGACAACAGGCAGAGTTAGACGTGTTCTAACGCGGTGCTACACGATACCGGTGAAGGGGGAAGTCAACCAGGAATGTTTTCCCGGTTCCGGACCTGTGTCAGACAAATGACCGGAGGGGGGAAATTTCTATGTACAGCTAGTTAGAGACATCTGTCAGGTAAACGAACGGCGTGTTCGGATTCATCTCGTCGTTCTGAGCAACTTCCATGTATAAAACCTTTTCATCCGAGTTACGGTTTATTTTCTATGAATTTTCAAAAGTTTTAATAGTAGTTTGGAAATCTTTTAATTCGAAAATAAAATAGGAATTAGTTTTGTCACCTAGTGCTATCCTAGCCATAGTGTATGACAATGGGGCCAGGGTCAAAGTCAAAGTCAATAGGTGCACAGTCAACAGTCAAAGTTGACCTTGGTCAAAGTGTGAATAGTGAAGTTGGGCCTACTTGTCATTGACTGATAATTTAACTAAAGTGCTAAACAGGTTTATTTAGTGTGGGGACCCACATGTCATTTCCACATAATTTTAACTAGGGATTATTTAGTGGTGGGGACTAAGTATCAGTGGGTGTCTTGTGCTAGGCTTAGAGCTGAACAACAATTAGGCCCCTAATCTAATTTGTGATGGCCGTCCATTGTGTGGCTGTGCATCACACACAAGCTCACACACGCACATGGCCATGGCTCATGGCCATGGCGTGGCCAGGATGCGTAGCAGCAGCTAGGAGTGGCCACAGGGAAAAGTAGCAGCAGCGGCGGCGGTGCTAGAGGCAGCGGCGGTGCTAGAGGCAAGCAGCAGGAGAGTAGTAGCAGCAAGCAGAGCAGCGCCTATTGGCCTCAGCAAGCAGCTACAGCAGCTAGGCGCGGCGCGTGCGTGCACGAGCATCAGCGGGCGGATGGGCACACGCACGGGCGACAACAGGCACACGCGGATGCGGCCAGGCGCGCACGGCGGGGTGCAGCCGCAACGCCGAGCGCGGCGGCGGTCGGAGCAAAGCTCGACGAACTCCTCGCCTCGTGACGGGTTCGAGGCAACGAAACGTGCAGGCAGCACCTACGAGTCACCAGGAGCTCATTGGCACGATGCAAATGAGCAGAGAAGCTCAGGAGCGTGGAGCTATTCGGCCATGGCGGTGGCCGGAGCACGGAGCTCGTGGAACGGCGGCCAGAGGACGGGAGCGACGCCTAGAGGAAAGGGGATCGACAGGGAGCTCACTTTGATGCTCGGGGAAGGCTCGAGGGTGCTGTGGACGGTCGGAGCGAGTAGATCGACGCAGCGGCCGAGGAAGACGCCGACGAAGGGAACGGACGCGGGCGGCGTCACAGGTGCTCCCCGGCTTCGATCTGGTGATGTGGTCGATGGAGAAGAACCCGTCGGGGCTCCTGGACACGTCGGCGAGGCAAGTGGGGCTCGACGGCAACGCGGGCAGCAAGATGACGGAGACGACAGAGGCGGCCATGGCGGTTGAAGAAGCAGCGGAGCGAGGGGAGGGGAAAAGATCCTGGCCTTGTCCAGGGCGTCGACGCTAGCGATCTTATCCCCTCCAGGTGGCCTGTAGCGACGCGATGGCGAGATGGTGCGGCGGGAACGGCGTCTAGGCTCGGGCGCCATCCATAGCTGGGCAACCTGGGAGCGGGCTGGGCCTATACTGCTCCAACAGGCCTAAGTGCACATTGGCCTGACTGTTCCTTTTTTTGTTATGTATTTATTAAGTTAGCTACTGATTTGCATTTGTTTGACCACCAAATGACTTTTGTAAAATATGCAACTGGTCTAAACAAATACTAGGCATTATCTAGTACTGTCGCAAAAAGTTTGGAGTTCGTTTGAAATTAATCAACTTATGTTTGCATTTAAATGGTTCTGTTAAGCGTTTTGGGCCACTTAATAATTTCCAAGAGATTTAACTAAGAGTCAAAGGAAGTTGGTTTCATCACGGCAATGATCATGGGGATTTATAGAATAGTGTGAATATTTTAGTTTTACTGTTCAAAGAAACAATTTATTTGACTCTATTTCAAATTTGAAAATGGCTTTGGATTTTGGACAGGTGGCAAGCTGCATAGTAACCATGATGACATGGCCACCATTAGGGGGAGCTTACTGTAGTAAGATTCTCGGGGTGTTACAAATCTCCTCCACTACAAGAAATCTCGTCCTGAGATTTAAGTGGGGAAGTTAAGAGTAACTTCGGGAGAACTGACCCTTATAGGGTTAAATATCTGGTGAACAAATCAGGGAATGAGGCGGAAGTATCTCTCGAGTTGAACTTAAATAAAACGTCGAGAGCAAAGTATGAGGGTACCATGAGAAGTTTTAACGGGCAGGCAATCATTCGATGCCTAATCAAAAGGTGAAAGGGGTTCAGAGCAACAACAACAAAAAATTATTGCGTCTGATACTAGAACAGATCACTAGGAAGGCGGCTCATGAATTACATACGAAGTCAAGTAAAAAGGATACTTCGGAATCAAGGATGTACAGGAGTCAGGTTTCGATCCTGTGGAACTGTGCGTTATGGGCCCACCATGTGGTTCAAAAGTAGGAAGGACGCCGACATATTGCACGATCATGGTAGCAAGGCATGGTAGAGAATAACATGTCAGTTATGTTGGCAACAACGTTGGTACCAAGGGCGAGGGACGAAGAGAACCATTTTCCTGCTCGTTGAATGAGGCGGACCAATAGGCAAAGTTCTCGTCCATCGGGGGTTACCAGGATGTCGTCAGCAATAGTAACAAGGTAACACTGACAAGGTTGTACATGAGAGTATTTTATAAGCAGGGATTTATTTCTGCTTATATCATATAGATCAGAAGAAAGGTTTAAACAAACCAATGGAAAGGAAAAGTATGATTATTAGTTTAACTAGACCAATGGAAAGGAAAAGGGTTCTTATACAAAAGTATTAGAGTATATGCTTCCCAAGAACAAACAGAGCAAGATATACATGACAGGACATCAAGTACTTATCCATTTAGTTAATGGGGCAATGAGAATCATGATATTACCCATACAACGGTGTTTGGATAATAGATCAAGAAACATTCGGCAATGTGCTTCCAATGTTCTCGTTGATATTCAGAATACCTCAGTCATGCTTTGAGGTAGCATTAACATGGTGTTCCAAGTAGTGGTTTGAGTTGAAGATCATAAGAAATACTCCAGGAACAATTGCAGGAATAGCAAGGAGTCCAAGGTATAACCAAGACATGATCAAATATGTGTTGGAAAGAAGACAAGGGGTTGTCGATGACAACTCAAATCATCGAAGGTCAAGGATGATATTTCAATCCGAATCCGATTGATATGCTGGAAGGGCTCAGAATGTTGACGAGCACGACACAATTGTCGAGAGATTTCAGGAAGATGTAATCGATCGGCGATGACATCAAGTCAAAGGAATGATGAAGTGAAAAGTTATTGGAACCATGGGTACGACACAAACTCGAAAGCAAGCTTGTTGTTCAAGGCGAAAAGATAAGATGAGGAAGATCGACGTAAGCTTCGCTCATCGTCGAAAAGTTGTGCTCCGGGAATAAGGACCTGGTAGCACGGTTAAAATTTAGCATGATAATGATATAACCGATCAAGCTAGGAATGATGCGACGGAGTATCATTCCAAATGAGAATTCACAAGCGGTAGTGCAATGACACAATATACTTAAGATAACAAGGGGCAATACTTGAGGTAGATCAAAAATAGAGGTTAGACATATGAAATGATCTGCAGACGACAAGTATTTTAACTTGTCCGGGAAATGGAGTTAAGGAGAAACTATGGTCAGAACCACGGTTACGAATGATCAAACCACCGATGCAAGATGAACTTATAACAAGGGGTAATCATTTTTACGAGCAGCTTCCACGATAAGTTCTACATCGGGTCCATGAGCATGAACACAAGGGTTCAACGGTGACTCCCACTTCTTCAATGCATAACCTTTCATTCACTCCTCGTTTTTCAAAGAAAATGTAGTGCAGAGGATTTATTTGGCGAAGTACCAGAAGAGTAAGACTCGTAAGAACTCTCGGGTTCACTTGGATTACGGAAGGCATAAGTTCAACCCATCGGGGCATTTTTTACGAATCTATACAACCATCAACCAAGCAAAAGATACAAGTTCGAAAGCAGAGTATCGAAGTCAAAGCTGATGATACAATATACCGAAGGTATTATGTATCAGGGAAATACTGATAAGATTTTGGATGTGAAGGACACTGTCGGATAACAACCCAGCAATGGATCTGGCGATTCACGACAGAGTTGATGTGAGTATCGGTAATCAATCAGATGAAGAAGGGGATGCAAAGGCATCGTCTTATATAAACGTCTGAATGATTCGATGCTTGGGTACACAGGAATTATGATTCCAAGACGAAGGATCAGTAGCAGAGGCTCTGATCAAAAAGATGAGTAAGTTGAATAGACTTAGAGGTGCACCCGATCAAATCTTGATTGGGCAAGAACCGGCTCATATTCGAAACAATGCCTGAGCCGGAAAGAAAATTTCCAAGGATTAATTGATGATCGTGTGCATTCTCACACATGATGAATCAATAGGATCAAAATGTTAATCCCAAAGGATTTTAACGAATATCGCTAGACAAATGGAATTAACCAGAAAGCAAGTATGCAAGAATTCCAAGTGCAATAGGTTGTAGAGGATTTTCGGAAGATCAAATAGTATTTCGAAGAATTTTGTGAATCACACGAACAACTAAGGATGAACTGATCCTCGGTGAGTGCAAGGAATTATTCGAAGGGGGGTATTCATGGGGAAAAGAACTGCAAGGCAGTAAGCTCAAAGGATTCTCGAAACAATAGAGAATTTCGGGGCATCTTGTAATATCAGAAGCAACTTGAGATGAAGGTACAAGCGGCAAGGATGTTATTCAGTGGGATTATCGGTGGTCAGGAACTGTGGTACAGGGTCTCGAGAAACATCGAGGAGTATCCGCAGAATCTTCTGGTGAAGCAAGCGATCATTGATAATGTCGAGGCTCTCCGGGAGGAAGTGGGTACGAGAACCTAATGTCAGAGTTTAGTAAAATGGTTAACCCGAATAGAAGAGAGATCAGAGTCCCAGAGTATAGACGAGGAATAAAAGATCCAAATACCACCCAATGGCGACGTGGGCCCGTAAGCCACACAGCCAATGTTAGTAAAAGTTTTTCAGTGACTAGACTCAACTTCGGCCAAGGAGTTGGAAAGGGGGCTACCTACAGGCAGTCGGCTCTGATACCAACTTGTGACGCCCTCGATTCAATCGTACACTAATCATACACGCAAATGTGTACGATCAAGATCAAGGACTCACGGGAAGATATCACAACACAACTCTAGACACAAATTAAAATAATACAAGCTCTATATTACAAGCCAGGGGCCTCGAGGGCTCGAATACATAAGCTCAAAAACACAAGAGTCAGCGGAAGCAACAACATCTGAGTACAGACATGAGTTAAACAAGTTTGCCTTAAGAAGGCTAGCACAAAAGCATCAACGATCGAAAAGGCATGGCCTCCTGCCTGGGAGCCTCCTAACTACTCCTGGTCGTCGGCGGTCTTCACGTAGTAGTAGGCACCCTCGTGGTAGTAGCAGTCGTCGTCAAAGGTGGCGTCTGGATCCTGGGCTCCGACATCTGGTTGCATCAACCGGAAAGAAGAAGAAAGGGGGAAAAGGGGGAGCAAAGCAACCGTGAGTACTCATCCAAAGTACTCGCAAGCAAGGATCTACACTACATATGCAACATTATCAAAGGAAGGCTGTATATGTGGACTGGGCTGCAGAAATGCCAGAATAGAGAGAAGGCCTAGTCCTATTGAAGACTAGCATCTTCTGGAAACCACCGTCTTGCAGCAAACTGGAGGGAGTAGAGTAGCATAAGGTAAAGTAGTAGTAGTGTTATCAACCTCGGCCGGAGATCCTTTCTCGACTCCCTGCGAGAAAGAAATCCCAGAGCCATACTATCCAGTTATCATCACAATCCATTACTCATCTCAAGTATCCAGTTCTAGTTGTATCGATCGGGATACAACTCCAAGTGTCCGTTACCGTAGGACAGGCTATGCATAGATTAGTTCTTCCCTGCAGGGGTGCACCAACTTACCCACCACGCTCGCTTAACTCCGGCCGGACACACTTTCCTGGGTCATGCCCGGCCTCGGCCAAACAATACGCCGCAACCCGACCTAGGCTTAATAGAGAGGTCAAGCACGCCGGACTAAACCTATGCCCCCAGGGGTCATGGGCCATCACCCCGGGAACTCCTGCACGTTGCGTGGGCGGCCGGTGAGCAGACCTAGCTACCTCCTTCAACAAGGCAGGTGCTTGCGCAGTCCAACCCGGCGCGCGCCGCTCCGTCGCTGACGTCTAATAAGCTTCGGTTGATGCATACGACGCAGAACGCCCATACTATGCCCACGTGATGGTTAGTGCTATCAGGCCAAAGGCCCCTCGGATCAAATATCCAAATCGTAGTGGATTAGGAGCACGCAGTAACAAGCAGAGACTCACGAAAGATGTGACCCCGTTGCCCCATCTCGAGGACTTGCGGCAAGGGCTAGGAATGCCCGGCCACGCCTCGTAATTATCTCGCGGGCACCCTCCAGGTCAACCCGTCTCCACATCACTCGCAATTAAGCTCGCGCGGGTACCCCTCAGGGCGGACCCGTCTTTAGTAACATGGTTCAGTGTAAAGTCATAGTAATCATAGTAACTGTGTGTCTAAACATCAAGGGTAAAACCCGAGGAATCACCCCCGGTGAACTCCACTCAATGTAATCATCAAGGTGAACGTAAGAGGAATCACCCTCGAAGTTCACACTTGAGGGGGTTGCACGACAGAGTCGTATCGGAAGTGGTTAAGGAGGAAATCACCCTCGATGACCACGACCGAATGACTACACTACAGGGTTAACATCAGAAGTGCTGAAGAGGTTCACCCTCGGTACTCGATAGTAACCCAGTAGTGTTGAGCAACTAAGGGGAAGTGATGTGCGGTGTCGGGGCCTGGTCTTCGATCACGTAGATCGAGTCGTCGATGATGAAGCAGGGGCAACAAGGACAAGTGGGGGGGGTCACTGATGGATCACTAACCAACCTATACTAAGCAGTTTAGGATAAGCATGTAAGGTACAACAGCAGATACAAAAGCAGGCTATGCATCAGAATAGGAGCAAACAATTACAGTAGCAAAATCTAATGCAAGCATGAGAGAATGGAATGGGCGATATTGGGATGATCAAAGGGGGGGGCTTGCCTGGTTGCTCAGACGAGAAGGAGGGGTCGTCGGTGACATAGTCGATCACAGGGGCATCAGCATCGTCACGGGGTCTACCGAAGAAAAGAGGAGGGAGAAACAATAAATACATAGCAGGCAAGTGCATAACAGGACAACAGGCAGAGTTAGACGTGTTCTAACGCGGTGCTACACGATACCGGTGAAGGGGGAAGTCAACCAGGAATGTTTTCCCGGTTCCGGACCTGTGTCAGACAAATGACCGGAGGGGGGAAATTTCTATGTACAGCTAGTTAGAGACATCTGTCAGGTAAACGAACGGCGTGTTCGGATTCATCTCGTCGTTCTGAGCAACTTCCATGTATAAAACCTTTTCATCCGAGTTACGGTTTATTTTCTATGAATTTTCAAAAGTTTTAATAGTAGTTTGGAAATCTTTTAATTCGAAAATAAAATAGGAATTAGTTTTGTCACCTAGTGCTATCCTAGCCATAGTGTATGACAATGGGGCCAGGGTCAAAGTCAAAGTCAATAGGTGCACAGTCAACAGTCAAAGTTGACCTTGGTCAAAGTGTGAATAGTGAAGTTGGGCCTACTTGTCATTGACTGATAATTTAACTAAAGTGCTAAACAGGTTTATTTAGTGTGGGGACCCACATGTCATTTCCACATAATTTTAACTAGGGATTATTTAGTGGTGGGGACTAAGTATCAGTGGGTGTCTTGTGCTAGGCTTAGAGCTGAACAACAATTAGGCCCCTAATCTAATTTGTGATGGCCGTCCATTGTGTGGCTGTGCATCACACACAAGCTCACACACGCACATGGCCATGGCTCATGGCCATGGCGTGGCCAGAATGCGTAGCAGCAGCTAGGAGTGGCCACAGGGAAAAGTAGCAGCAGCGGCGGCGGTGCTAGAGGCAGCGGCGGTGCTAGAGGCAAGCAGCAGGAGAGTAGTAGCAGCAAGCAGAGCAGCGCCTATTGGCCTCAGCAAGCAGCTACAGCAGCTAGGCGCGGCGCGTGCGTGCACGAGCATCAGCGGGCGGATGGGCACACGCACGGGCGACAACAGGCACACGCGGATGCGGCCAGGCGCGCACGGCGGGGTGCAGCCGCAACGTCGAGCGCGGCGGCGGTCGGAGCAAAGCTCGACGAACTCCTCGCCTCGTGACGGGTTCGAGGCAACGAAACGTGCAGGCAGCACCTACGAGTCACCAGGAGCTCATTGGCACGATGCAAATGAGCAGAGAAGCTCAGGAGCGTGGAGCTATTCGGCCATGGCGGTGGCCGGAGCACGGAGCTCATGGAACGGCGGCCAGAGGACGGGAGCGACGCCTAGAGGAAAGGGGATCGACAGGGAGCTCACTTTGATGCTCGGGGAAGGCTCGAGGGTGCTGTGGACGGTCGGAGCGAGTAGATCGACGCAGCGGCCGAGGAAGACGCCGACGAAGGGAACGGACGCGGGCGGCGTCACAGGTGCTCCCCGGCTTCGATCTGGTGATGTGGTCGATGGAGAAGAACCCGTCGGGGCTCCTGGACACGTCGGCGAGGCAAGTGGGGCTCGACGGCAACGCGGGCAGCAAGATGACGGAGACGACAGAGGCGGCCATGGCGGTTGAAGAAGCAGCGGAGCGAGGGGAGGGGAAAAGATCCTGGCCTTGTCCAGGGCGTCGACGCTAGCGATCTTATCCCCTCCAGGTGGCCTGTAGCGACGCGATGGCGAGATGGTGCGGCGGGAACGGCGTCTAGGCTCGGGCGCCATCCATAGCTGGGCAACCTGGGAGCGGGCTGGGCCTATACTGCTCCAACAGGCCTAAGTGCACATTGGCCTGACTGTTCCTTTTTTTGTTATGTATTTATTAAGTTAGCTACTGATTTGCATTTGTTTGACCACCAAATGACTTTTGTAAAATATGCAACTGGTCTAAACAAATACTAGGCATTATCTAGTACTGTCGCAAAAAGTTTGGAGTTCGTTTGAAATTAATCAACTTATGTTTGCATTTAAATGGTTCTGTTAAGCGTTTTGGGCCACTTAATAATTTCCAAGAGATTTAACTAAGAGTCAAAGGAAGTTGGTTTCATCACGGCAATGATCATGGGGATTTATAGAATAGTGTGAATATTTTAGTTTTACTGTTCAAAGAAACAATTTATTTGACTCTATTTCAAATTTGAAAATGGCTTTGGATTTTGGACAGGTGGCAAGCTGCATAGTAACCATGATGACATGGCCACCATTAGGGGGAGATTACTGTACTAAGATTCTCGGGGTGTTACAAATCTCCTCCACTACAAGAAATCTCGTCCCGAGATTTAAGTGGGGAAGTTAAGAGTAACTTCGGGAGAACTGACCCTTATAGGGTTAAATATCTGGTGAACAAATCAGGGAATGAGGCGGAAGTATCTCTCGAGTTGAACTTAAATAAAACGTCGAGAGCAAAGTATGAGGGTACCATGAGAAGTTTTAACGGGCAGGCAATCATTCGATGCCTAATCAAAAGGTGAAAGGGGTTCAGAGCAACAACAACAAAAAATTATTGCGTCTGATACTAGAACAGATCACTAGGAAGGCGGCTCATGAATTACATACGAAGTCAAGTAAAAAGGATACTTCGGAATCAAGGATGTACAGGAGTCAGGTTTCGATCCTGTGGAACTGTGCGTTATGGGCCCACCATGTGGTTCAAAAGTAGGAAGGACGCCGACATATTGCACGATCATGGTAGCAAGGCATGGCAGAGAATAACATGTCAGTTATGTTGGCAACAACGTTGGTACCAAGGGCGAGGGACGAAGAGAACCATTTTCCTGCTCGTTGAATGAGGCGGACCAATAGGCAAAGTTCTCGTCCATCGGGCGTTACCAGGATGTCGTCAGCAATAGTAACAAGGTAACACTGACAAGGTTGTACATGAGAGTATTTTATAAGCAGGGATTTATTTCTGCTTATATCATATAGATCAGAAGAAAGGTTTAAACAAACCAATGGAAAGGAAAAGTATGATTATTAGTTTAACTAGACCAATGGAAAGGAAAAGGGTTCTTATACAAAAGTATTAGAGTATATGCTTCCCAAGAACAAACAGAGCAAGATATACATGACAGGACATCAAGTACTTATCCATTTAGTTAATGGGGCAATGAGAATCATGATATTACCCATACAACGGTGTTTGAATAATAGATCAAGAAACATTCGGCAATGTGCTTCCAATGTTCTCGTTGATATTCGGAATACCTCAGTCATGCTTTGAGGTAGCATTAACATGGTGTTCCAAGTAGTGGTTTGAGTTGAAGATCATAAGAAATACTCCAGGAACAATTGCAGGAATAGCAAGGAGTCCAAGGTATAACCAAGACATGATCAAATATGTGTTGGAAAGAAGACAAGGGGTTGTCGATGACAACTCAAATCATCGAAGGTCAAGGATGATATTTCAATCCGAATCCGATTGATATGCTGGAAGGGCTCAGAATGTTGACGAGCACGACACAATTGTCGAGAGATTTCAGGAAGATGTAATCGATCGGCGATGACATCAAGTCAAAGGAATGATGAAGTGAAAAGTTATTGGAACCATGGGTACGACACAAACTCGAAAGCAAGCTTGTTGTTCAAGGCGAAAAGATAAGATGAGGAAGATCGACGTAAGCTTCGCTCATCGTCGAAAAGTTGTGCTCCGGGAATAAGGACCTGGTAGCACGGTTAAAATTTAGCATGATAATGATATAACCGATCAAGCTAGGAATGATGCGACGGAGTATCATTCCAAATGAGAATTCACAAGCGGTAGTGCAATGACACAATATACTTAAGATAACAAGGGGCAATACTTGAGGTAGATCAAAAATAGAGGTTAGACATATGAAATGATCTGCAGACGACAAGTATTTTAACTTGTCCGGGAAATGGAGTTAAGGAGAAACTATGGTCAGAACCACGGTTACGAATGATCAAACCACCGATGCAAGATGAACTTATAACAAGGGGTAATCATTTTTACGAGCAGCTTCCACGATAAGTTCTACATCGGGTCCATGAGCATGAACACAAGGGTTCAACGTTGACTCCCACTTCTTCAATGCATAACCTTTCATTCACTCCTCGTTTTTCAAAGAAAATGTAGTGCAGAGGATTTATTTGGCGAAGTACCAGAAGAGTAAGACTCGTAAGAACTCTCGGGTTCACTTGGATTACGGAAGGCATAAGTTCAACCCATCGGGGCATTTTTTACGAATCTATACAACCATCAACCAAGCAAAAGATACAAGTTCGAAAGCAGAGTATCGAAGTCAAAGCTGATGATACAATATACCGAAGGTATTATGTATCAGGGAAATACTGATAAGATTTTGGATGTGAAGGACACTGTCGGATAACAACCCAGCAATGGATCTGGCGATTCACGACAGAGTTGATGTGAGTATCGGTAATCAATCAGATGAAGAAGGGGATGCAAAGGCATCGTCTTATATAAACGTCTGAATGATTCGATGCTTGGGTACACAGGAATTATGATTCCAAGACGAAGGATCAGTAGCAGAGGCTCTGATCAAAAAGATGAGTAAGTTGAATAGACTTAGAGGTGCACCCGATCAAATCTTGATTGGGCAAGAACCGGCTCATATTCGAAACAATGCCTGAGCCGGAAAGAAAATTTCCAAGGATTAATTGATGATCGTGTGCATTCTCACACATGATGAATCAATAGGATCAAAATGTTAATCCCAAAGGATTTTAACGAATATCGCTAGACAAATGGAATTAACCAGAAAGCAAGTATGCAAGAATTCCAAGTGCAATAGGTTGTAGAGGATTTTCGGAAGATCAAATAGTATTTCGAAGAATTTTGTGAATCACACGAACAACTAAGGATGAACTGATCCTCGGTGAGTGCAAGGAATTATTCGAAGGGGGGTATTCATGGGGAAAAGAACTGCAAGGCAGTAAGCTCAAAGGATTCTCGAAACAATAGAGAATTTCGGGGCATCTTGTAATATCAGAAGCAACTTGAGATGAAGGTACAAGCGGCAAGGATGTTATTCAGTGGGATTATCGGTGGTCAGGAACTGTGGTACAGGGTCTCGAGAAACATCGAGGAGTATCCGCAGAATCTTCTGGTGAAGCAAGCGATCATTGATAATGTCGAGGCTCTCCGGGAGGAAGTGGGTACGAGAACCTAATGTCAGAGTTTAGTAAAATGGTTAACCCGAATAGAAGAGAGATCAGAGTCCCAGAGTATAGACGAGGAATAAAAGATCCAAATACCACCCAATGGCGACGTGGGCCCGTAAGCCACACAGCCAATGTTAGTAAAAGTTTTTCAGTGACTAGACTCAACTTCGGCCAAGGAGTTGGAAAGGGGGCTACCTACAGGCAGTCGGCTCTGATACCAACTTGTGACGCCCTCGATTCAATCGTACACTAATCATACACGCAAATGTGTACGATCAAGATCAAGGACTCACGGGAAGATATCACAACACAACTCTAGACACAAATTAAAATAATACAAGCTCTATATTACAAGCCAGGGGCCTCGAGGGCTCGAATACATAAGCTCAAAAACACAAGAGTCAGCGGAAGCAACAACATCTGAGTACAGACATGAGTTAAACAAGTTTGCCTTAAGAAGGCTAGCACAAAAGCATCAACGATCGAAAAGGCATGGCCTCCTGCCTGGGAGCCTCCTAACTACTCCTGGTCGTCGGCGGTCTTCACGTAGTAGTAGGCACCCTCGTGGTAGTAGCAGTCGTCGTCAAAGGTGGCGTCTGGATCCTGGGCTCCGACATCTGGTTGCATCAACCGGAAAGAAGAAGAAAGGGGGAAAAGGGGGAGCAAAGCAACCGTGAGTACTCATCCAAAGTACTCGCAAGCAAGGATCTACACTACATATGCAACATTATCAAAGGAAGGCTGTATATGTGGACTGGGCTGCAGAAATGCCAGAATAGAGAGAAGGCCTAGTCCTATTGAAGACTAGCATCTTCTGGAAACCACCGTCTTGCAGCAAACTGGAGGGAGTAGAGTAGCATAAGGTAAAGTAGTAGTAGTGTTATCAACCTCGGCCGGAGATCCTTTCTCGACTCCCTGCGAGAAAGAAATCCCAGAGCCATACTATCCAGTTATCATCACAATCCATTACTCATCTCAAGTATCCAGTTCTAGTTGTATCGATCGGGATACAACTCCAAGTGTCCGTTACCGTAGGACAGGCTATGCATAGATTAGTTCTTCCCTGCAGGGGTGCACCAACTTACCCACCACGCTCGCTTAACTCCGGCTGGACACACTTTCCTGGGTCATGCCCGGCCTCGGCCAAACAATACGCCGCAACCCGACCTAGGCTTAATAGAGAGGTCAAGCACGCCGGACTAAACCTATGCCCCCAGGGGTCATGGGCCATCACCCCGGGAACTCCTGCACGTTGCGTGGGCGGCCGGTGAGCAGACCTAGCTACCTCCTTCAATAAGGCAGGTGCTTGCACAGTCCAACCCGGCGCGCGCCGCTCCGTCGCTGACGTCTAATAAGCTTCGGTTGATGCATACGACGCAGAACGCCCATACTATGCCCACGTGATGGTTAGTGCTATCAGGCCAAAGGCCCCTCGGATCAAATATCCAAATCGTAGTGGATTAGGAGCACGCAGTAACAAGCAGAGACTCATGAAAGATGTGACCCCGTTGCCCCGTCTCGAGGACTTGCGGCAAGGGCTAGGAATGCCCGGCCACGCCTCGTAATTATCTCGCGGGCACCCTCCAGGTCAACCCGTCTCCACATCACTCGCAATTAAGCTCGCGCGGGTACCCCTCAGGGCGGACCCGTCTTTAGTAACATGGTTCAGTGTAAAGTCATAGTAATCATAGTAACTGTGTGTCTAAACATCAAGGGTAAAACCCGAGGAATCACCCCCGGTGAACTCCACTCAATGTAATCATCAAGGTGAACGTAAGAGGAATCACCCTCGAAGTTCACACTTGAGGGGGTTGCACGACAGAGTCGTATCGGAAGTGGTTAAGGAGGAAATCACCCTCGATGACCACGACCGAATGACTACACTACAGGGTTAACATCAGAAGTGCTGAAGAGGTTCACCCTCGGTACTCGATAGTAACCCAGTAGTGTTGAGCAACTAAGGGGAAGTGATGTGCGGTGTCGGGGCCTGGTCTTCGATCACGTAGATCGAGTCGTCGAT
This sequence comes from Triticum timopheevii, assembly GCA_963921465.1. Lineage (NCBI taxonomy): Eukaryota > Viridiplantae > Streptophyta > Magnoliopsida > Poales > Poaceae > Triticum > Triticum timopheevii. The sequence continues at coordinate 42,900,900 of OY997271.1, forward strand.
GATGAAGCAGGGGCAACAAGGACAAGTGGGGGGGGTCACTGATGGATCACTAACCAACCTATACTAAGCAGTTTAGGATAAGCATGTAAGGTACAACAACAGATACAAAAGCAGGCTATGCATCAGAATAGGAGCAAACAATTACAGTAGCAAAATCTAATGCAAGCATGAGAGAATGGAATGGGCGATATCGGGATGATCAAAGGGGGGGGCTTGCCTGGTTGCTCAGACGAGAAGGAGGGGTCGTCGGTGACATAGTCGATCACAGGGGCATCAGCATCGTCACGGGGTCTACCGAAGAAAAGAGGAGGGAGAAACAATAAATACATAGCAGGCAAGTGCATAACAGGACAACAGGCAGAGTTAGACGTGTTCTAACGCGGTGCTACACGATACCGGTGAAGGGGGAAGTCAACCAGGAATGTTTTCCCGGTTCCGGACCTGTGTCAGACAAATGACCGGAGGGGGGAAATTTCTATGTACAGCTAGTTAGAGACATCTGTCAGGTAAACGAACGGCGTGTTCGGATTCATCTCGTCGTTCTGAGCAACTTCCATGTATAAAACCTTTTCATCCGAGTTACGGTTTATTTTCTATGAATTTTCAAAAGTTTTAATAGTAGTTTGGAAATCTTTTAATTCGAAAATAAAATAGGAATTAGTTTTGTCACCTAGTGCTATCCTAGCCATAGTGTATGACAATGGGGCCAGGGTCAAAGTCAAAGTCAATAGGTGCACAGTCAACAGTCAAAGTTGACCTTGGTCAAAGTGTGAATAGTGAAGTTGGGCCTACTTGTCATTGACTGATAATTTAACTAAAGTGCTAAACAGGTTTATTTAGTGTGGGGACCCACATGTCATTTCCACATAATTTTAACTAGGGATTATTTAGTGGTGGGGACTAAGTATCAGTGGGTGTCTTGTGCTAGGCTTAGAGCTGAACAACAATTAGGCCCCTAATCTAATTTGTGATGGCCGTCCATTGTGTGGCTGTGCATCACACACAAGCTCACACACGCACATGGCCATGGCTCATGGCCATGGCGTGGCCAGGATGCGTAGCAGCAGCTAGGAGTGGCCACAGGGAAAAGTAGCAGCAGCGGCGGCGGTGCTAGAGGCAGCGGCGGTGCTAGAGGCAAGCAGCAGGAGAGTAGTAGCAGCAAGCAGAGCAGCGCCTATTGGCCTCAGCAAGCAGCTACAGCAGCTAGGCGCGGCGCGTGCGTGCACGAGCATCAGCGGGCGGATGGGCACACGCACGGGCGACAACAGGCACACGCGGATGCGGCCAGGCGCGCACGGCGGGGTGCAGCCGCAACGTCGAGCGCGGCGGCGGTCGGAGCAAAGCTCGACGAACTCCTCGCCTCGTGACGGGTTCGAGGCAACGAAACGTGCAGGCAGCACCTACGAGTCACCAGGAGCTCATTGGCACGATGCAAATGAGCAGAGAAGCTCAGGAGCGTGGAGCTATTCGGCCATGGCGGTGGCCGGAGCACGGAGCTCGTGGAACGGCGGCCAGAGGACGGGAGCGACGCCTAGAGGAAAGGGGATCGACAGGGAGCTCACTTTGATGCTCGGGGAAGGCTCGAGGGTGCTGTGGACGGTCGGAGCGAGTAGATCGACGCAGCGGCCGAGGAAGACGCCGACGAAGGGAACGGACGCGGGCGGCGTCACAGGTGCTCCCCGGCTTCGATCTGGTGATGTGGTCGATGGAGAAGAACCCGTCGGGGCTCCTGGACACGTCGGCGAGGCAAGTGGGGCTCGACGGCAACGCGGGCAGCAAGATGACGGAGACGACAGAGGCGGCCATGGCGGTTGAAGAAGCAGCGGAGCGAGGGGAGGGGAAAAGATCCTGGCCTTGTCCAGGGCGTCGACGCTAGCGATCTTATCCCCTCCAGGTGGCCTGTAGCGACGCGATGGCGAGATGGTGCGGCGGGAACGGCGTCTAGGCTCGGGCGCCATCCATAGCTGGGCAACCTGGGAGCGGGCTGGGCCTATACTGCTCCAACAGGCCTAAGTGCACATTGGCCTGACTGTTCCTTTTTTTGTTATGTATTTATTAAGTTAGCTACTGATTTGCATTTGTTTGACCACCAAATGACTTTTGTAAAATATGCAACTGGTCTAAACAAATACTAGGCATTATCTAGTACTGTCGCAAAAAGTTTGGAGTTCGTTTGAAATTAATCAACTTATGTTTGCATTTAAATGGTTCTGTTAAGCGTTTTGGGCCACTTAATAATTTCCAAGAGATTTAACTAAGAGTCAAAGGAAGTTGGTTTCATCACGGCAATGATCATGGGGATTTATAGAATAGTGTGAATATTTTAGTTTTACTGTTCAAAGAAACAATTTATTTGACTCTATTTCAAATTTGAAAATGGCTTTGGATTTTGGACAGGTGGCAAGCTGCATAGTAACCATGATGACATGGCCACCATTAGGGGGAGATTACTGTAGTAAGTCTCCAATAAGTTCTATAGCTGCAAGATGGAAGAGAATGGGTCTGTCAGTGAGCACATACTCAGAATGTCTGGGTATTACAATCACTTGAGTCAACTGGGAGTTAATCTTCCGGATGATTGTGTCATTGATAGAATTCTTCAATCACTGCCACCAAGCTACAAAGGCTTCGTGATGAACTATAATATGCAAGGGTTAGTAAAGACTATGCCCGAGCTCTTCGCAATGCTAAAGGCTGCGGAGGTAGAAATCAAGAAGGAGCATCAAGTGTTGATGGTCAATAAGACCACTAGTTTCAAGAAGAAAGGCAAAGGGAAGAAGAAGGGGAACTTCAAGAAGAACAGCAAGCAAGTTGCTGCTCTGGAGAAGAAACCCAAGTCTGGACCTAAACCTGAAACTGAGTGCTTCTACTGCAAGCAGACTGGTCACTGGAAGCGGAACTGCCCCAAGTATTTGGCGGATAAGAAGGATGGCAAGGTGAACAAAGGTATATGTTATATACATGTTATTGATGTGTACCTTACTAGAGCTCGCAGTAGCACCTGGGTATTTGATACTGGTTCTGTTGCTAATATTTGCAACTCGAAACAGGGACTACAGATTAAGCGAACACTGGCAAAGGACGAGGTGACGATGCGCGTGGGAAATGGTTCCAAAGTCGATGTGATCGCGGTCGGCACGCTACCTCTACATCTACCTTCGGGATTAGTCTTAGACCTAAATAATTGTTATTTGGTGCCTGCGTTGAGCATGAACATTATATCTGGATCTTGTTTGATGCGAGACGGTTATTCATTTAAATCAGAGAATAATGGTTGTTCTATTTATATGAGTAATATCTTTTATGGTCATGCACCCTTGAAGAGTGGTCTATTTTTGATGAATCTCGATAGTAGTGATACACATATTCATAATGTTGAAACCAAAAGATACAGAGTTGATAACGATAGTGCAACTTATTTGTGGCACTGCCGTTTAGGTCATATCGGTATAAAGCGCATGAAGAAACTCCATACTGATGGACTTTTGGAGTCACTTGATTATGAATCACTTGGCACTTGCGAACCGTGCCTCATGGGCAAGATGACTAAAACCCCGTTCTCTGGTACTATGGAGAGAGCAACAGATTTGTTGGAAATCATACATACAGATATATGTGGTCCGATGAATGTTGAGGCTCGTGGCGGATATCGTTATTTTCTCACCTTCACAGATGATTTAAGCAGATATGGGTATATCTACTTAATGAAACACAAGTCTGAAACATTTGAAAAGTTCAAAGAATTTAAGAGTGAAGTTGAAAATCATCGTAATAAGAAAATAAAGTTTCTACGATCTGATCGTGGAGGAGAATATTTGAGTTACGAGTTTGGTCTACATTTGAAACAATGCGGAATAGTTTCGCAACTCACGCCACCCGGAACACCACAGCGCAATGGTGTGTCCGAACGTCGTAATCGCACTTTACTAGATATGGTGCGATCTATGATGTCTCTTACAGATTTACCGCTATCATTTTGGGGTTATGCTCTTGAGACGGCCGCATTCACGCTGAATAGAACACCGTCAAAATCCGTTGAGACGACACCTTATGAACTATGGTTTAGCAAGAAACCAAAGTTGTCGTTTCTTAAAGTTTGGGGATGCGATGCTTATGTGAAAAAGCTTCAACCTGATAAGCTCGAACCCAAATCGGAGAAATGTGTCTTCATAGGATACCCAAAGGAGACAGTTGGGTACACCTTCTATCACAGATCCGAAGGCAAGACATTTGTTGCTAAAAATGGATCCTTTCTAGAGAAGGAGTTTCTCTCGAAAGAAGTGAGTGGGAGGAAAGTAGAACTTGATGAGGTAACTGTACCTTCTCCCTTATTGGAAAGTAGTTTATCACAGAAACCGGTTTCTGCGACATCTACACCAAATAGTGAGGAAGTTGATGATGTTGATCATGAAACTTCAGATCAAGTTACTACAGAACCTCGTAGATCAACTAGAGTAAGATCCACACCAGAGTGGTACGGTAATCCTGTTCTGGAAGTCATGCTACTAGATCATGATGAACCTACGAACTATGAAGAAGCGATGGTGAGCCCAGATTCCATAAAATGGCTTGAGGCCATGAAATCTGAGATGGGATCCATGTATGAAAACAAAGTGTGGACTTTGGTTGACTTGCCCGAGGGTCGGCAAGCAATAGAAAACAAGTGGATCTTCAAGAAGAAGACTGACGCCGACGGTAATGTTACTGTCTACAAAGCTCGACTTGTCGCAAAGGGTTTTCGACAAGTTCAAGGGATTGACTACGATGAGACCTTCTCACCCGTAGCGATGCTTAAGTCTGTCCGAATCATGTTAGCAATTGCCGCATTTTATGATTATGAAATTTGGCAAATGGATGTAAAAACTGCATTCCTGAATGGATTTCTGGAAGAAGAGTTGTATATGATGCAACCAGAAGGTTTTATCGATCCAAAAGGAGCTAACAAAGTGTGCAAGCTCCAGCGATCCATTTATGGACTGGTGCAAGCATCTCGGAGTTGGAATAAACGATTTGATAGTGTGATCAAAGCATTTGGGTTTATATAGACTTTTGGAGAAGCCTGTATTTACAAGAAAGTGAGTGGGAGCTCTGTAGCATTTCTGATATTATATGTAGATGACATATTACTAATTGGAAATGATATAGAATTTCTGGATAGCATAAAAGGGTACTTGAATAAGAGTTTTTCAATGAAGGACCTCGGTGAAGCTGCTTACATATTGGGCATCAAAATCTATAGAGATAGATCAAGACGCTTAATTGGACTTTCACAAAGCACATACCTTGACAAAGTTTTGAAGAAGTTCAAAATGGATCAAGCAAAGAAAGGGTTCTTGCCTGTGTTACAAGGTGTGAAGTTGAGTAAGACTCAATGCCCGACCACCGCAGAAGATAGAGAGAAAATGAAAGATGTTCCCTATGCTTCAGCCATAGGCTCTATCATGTATGCAATGCTGTGTACCAGACCTGATGTGTGCCTTGCTATTAGCTTAGCAGGGAGGTACCAAAGTAATCCAGGAGTGGATCACTGGACAGCGGTCAAGAACATCCTGAAGTACCTGAAAAGGACTAAGGATATCTTTCTCATATATGGAGGTGACAAAGAGCTCATCGTAAATGGTTACGTTGATGCAAGCTTTGACACTGATCCGGACGATTCTAAATCGCAAACCGGATACGTGTTTACATTAAACGGTGGAGCTGTCAGTTGGTGCAGTTCAAAACAAAGCGTCGTGGCGGGATCTACATGTGAAGCGGAATACATAGCTGCTTCGGAAGCAGCCAATGAAGGAGTCTGGATGAAGGAGTTCATATCCGATCTAGGTGTCATACCTAGTGCATCGGGACCAATGAAAATCTTCTGTGGAGCGATTGCCTTAGCGAAGGAATCCAGATTTCACAAGAGGACCAAGCACATCAAGAGACGCTTCAATTCCATCCGGGATCTAGTCCGGGTGGGAGACATAGAGATTTGCAAGATACATACGGATCTGAATGTTGCAGACCCGTTGACTAAGCCTCTTCCACGAGCAAAACATGATCAACACCAAGACTCCATGGGTGTTAGAATCATTACTGTGTAATCTAGATTATTGACTCTAGTGCAAGTGGGAGACTGAAGGAAATATGCCCTGGAGGCAATAATAAAGTTATTATTTATTTCCTCATATCATGATAAATGTTTATTATTCATGCTAGAATTGTATTAACCGGAAACATAATACATGTGTGAATATATAGACAAACAGAGTGTCACTAGTATGCCTCTACTTGACTAGCTTGTTAATCAAAGATGGTTAAGTTTCCTAACCATAGACAAAGGAGTTGTCATTTGATTAACAAGGTCACATCATTAGTTGAATGATCTGATTGACATGACCCATTCCATTAGCTTAGCACACGATCGTTCAGTATGTTGCTACTGCTTTTATCCATGACTTATACATGTTCCTATAACTATGAGATTATGCAACTCCCGTTTACCGGAGGAACACTTTGGGTACTACCAAACGTCACAACGTAACTGGGTGATTATAAAGGAGTACTACAGGTGTCTCCAAAGGCAGATGTTGGGTTGGCGTATTTCGAGATTAGGATTTGTCACTCCAATTGTCGGAGAGGTATCTCTGGGCCCTCTCGGTAATGCACATCACTTAAGCCTTGCAAGCATTACAGCTAATGAGTTAGTTGCGAGATGATGTATTACGGAACGAGTAAAGAGACTTGCCGGTAACGAGATTGAACTAGGTATTGGATACCGACGATCGAATCTCGGGCAAGTAACATACCGATGACAAAGGGAACAACGTATGTTGTTATGCGGTCTGGCCGATAAAGATCTTCGTAGAATATGTAGGAGCCAATATGGGCATCCGGGTCCCGCTATTGGTTATTGATCGGAGACGTGTCTCGGTCATGTCTACATTGTTCTCGAACCGTAGGGTCCGCACGCTTAAGGTTTCGATGACGGTTATATTATGAGTTTGTGTATTTTGATGTACCGAAGGAGTTCGGAGTCCCGGATGTGATCACGGACACGACGAGGAGTCTCGGAATGGTCGAGACGTAAAGATTGATATATTGGACAGCTATGTTCGGACATCGGAATGGTTCCGAGTGGTTTCGGATAATACCGGAGTGCCGGAGGGGTTACCGGAACCCCCCGGGGAAGTAATGGGCCTTAATGGGCCACGAGGGGAGAGAGAGGGCTGCGCCAGGAGGTGGCGCGTGCCCCCCCCATGAGGAGTCCGAATTGGACAAGGAGGGGGGGGCGCGGCCCCCCTTTCCCTCTCCCTCTCCCTCTCCTTCCTTCCCCCTTCCCCCTTCCTAGTTGGACTAGGAAAGGGGAGTCCTACTCCCACAAGGAGGAGGACTCCCCCTCCCTTGGCGCGCCCCTCTAGGGCCGGCCGGCCCTCCCCCCTTGCTCCTTTATATACGGGGGCAGGGGGGCACCCTAAGACACACAAGTTGATCCTTGAGATCGTTCCTTAGCCGTGTGCGGTGCCCCCCTCCACCATATTCCACCTCGGTCATATCGTAGCGGTGCTTAGGCGAAGCCCTGCGTCGGTAGAACATCAAGATCGTCACCACGCCGTTGTGCTGACGGAACTCTCTCTCCCCGGAGCTTTGCTGGATCAGAGCCCGAGGAGCGTCACCGAGCTGTACGTGTGTCAAGAACTCGGAGGCGCCGGAGTAACGGCGCTGGGATCGGTTGGATCGCGAGGAGAACGTATGACTACTTCCTCTACGTTGTGATCGCTTCCGCTTCGGTCTACAAGGGTATGTAGACAACACTCTCCCCTCTCGTTGCTATGCATCACCATGATCTTGCGTGTGCGTAGGAATTTTTTTGAAATTATTACGTTTCCCAACACGTACCTCTAATTCGACCCCTCAAACACCCGCGGACGCGCCCAGTCAATGACCGAACGTGTCTGTTTTGAGCCCCTATTTATCCATCCGCGCAACCACAATCCTCATTTTCTTCCTCATATGTCCAGTCACTTGCACGTGATTGGCGGAGATGAAGAGAGAGAGAGAGAGAGAGAGAGAGAGAGAGAGCAAAGAATTACTAAAGAAAGAGAAAAGGTGGTCCAGGGTGGGGCCGCGTCCTATGTGCCAGATTGATCGGGCGCGCCCGGGTGTGTCCGCGAGCCCTCATATCCTCCCCATATTTGAGATGGTATGAGGGTTCACGGACAGCCCGGACATATAGGGAAGATGTGAGGGGTCTGGTTGGGTCACTTTTTTCCTTCTCTCTCATGTCCGGTCACTGACCGGGCGCTCCCGCGGGCATATGAGAGATGGTTTGAGGGATCCAGATGTAGATGCTCTAATGATGAACATCAAACAAAATCTACCATGGCCATGAACAGATTGTACATCATGAGCACTAAATACACACCAATCTTGCATGCCTATGAACACTAGTAGGCATGAACATCAATCAAAAAAATCTATCTGCCATGCCCAAGAACACCTTCTACATCATCAGCATTAAGCACAATTCAATCTAGCATGCCTATGGACACTATACTAGGCATGCACATGAAGCACAGAACAAGCAAGAACACTACCCTACCTATGAACGGTACCACACAAGAAGGAATCGATTCGATTCCAATCGAACCGAATCGTATCAAAACGATTCACATCTCACCGAAGCATGCTAATGACAAAACCCTAACCTACAAATCTACGAGCAGAGGGATTGTTCTTACCGGAGCGGGTGGAGTTGGAGCATACGCCGGTCGAGGGGAAAACCCCGGCGGGAAGACGATGGCGGGCGAGGAGGAGGTGGAGCCGTCGGCATTGGCCCGGTGCTGCTTCCACGCGCACGGTCGAGGAGGAGGAGGTCGCCGTCGTCCATGGGCCTGCGGCGATGCCCAGAGCAAATCCTTGGATGGGGGTAACCCCCTCCCTCCCTCCCTCCCAAGCACAGGGGTTCCATGCAGTGTCGTGTTGCCGACCCCCACCGGCGGCGCCGTCGAACCCAGGACCTCGAGGTCCGGTAACGGCGGCAGAGGCGGAGCGGCCGACACCGGATTGACCGGCCGAGGCGGCCTGGTGCAGATAGGGGAGAGTGCACATAGAGCCCGCATCAGATCGACCTTGGAGTTCGCCAAGCCGGCAACCCACCGCTCGTGGATGCGGTTGTTGCCGGCGCTGGTGGGGGTTAGCGGACGGCGCGATGGAGGATGACTCATCAGAGGAGAGCAGAGGAATGGGCCAACGATGAGAGGAGAGTGGCGGGAACTGGAGTGAATGGGAATGGGCGGTGACAACAGAGGAGGGCAGTTATGAGACGTCCCTTCCCGTCTCCCGCGCTTCTGAGGCGTGCAGCGAGGAGCCACGCGTGGTTGCGCTCACCCTGGTTGTGGAAAACTGCCGATTTGGCAGTAGCTCGTGGGCCTGGCCCGGAACCACTTTAAGTTCCATGCGGGCTGGGACGTGGGTGCACACCAGGCAACCAAACGGCTGGTTCCCTTCCTGTGCGAGCCTGGTTGGCCCATATACGAGCAACCAAACACATCCTTAATAATGTTCCTCTCATCATGAGCATGTTGGTTGTTTGTGGGTAGCTAGATTGCTCCGTTGCCTGGTTTTGTGGGCCCGTTGTAACGGGTTTCGTCTGATTTTTATATAACTAACCAAGTAATTCTCTTATTCTTAGTCAATACAGGGTAAAAAATGAAATTAGACTACAAGATAATAAAATTCTAGCCGTGTGATTCCGACAAAAATTTCTTTACCTCAGCCACCAAATCTGAAAGGTCACAGGGTAAAAAAAATAGATTAGACTACAAGATAATAAAATTCTAGCCGTCCGATTCCGACAAATTTTTCTTTACCTCAGCCACTAAATCCAAAAGGTCTCTATGATTGTAATGATTTTCGCCCCGTTTCCCGTTAACTAATCAAGTAATTCTCTTATTCTTAATCAATACAGGATAAAAAGAAATGAAATTAGACTACAGGATAATAAAATTCTAGCCGTCTGATTCCGACAAATTTCTTACCTCAGCCACCAAATCCAAAAGGTCTCTATGGTAATCTATAGTTAAAGCAACTTATAAATCTAGAGAGGCTCAAACAGGACAACCTTGCAAGGAAGAACAGACATTCTAGCTAGGTCCACATTATTTTAGCATTGCAGTTGATCACGAGTCCACACCGAATCTAGGTCAAGTGGGCAAATCAATATGTTACTTGGGCGCTACAGCATAGTCACCCCTTTTGCTTGAAATGAAAAGGAGGGGCAGGGAAAAGTGTTCGAGATATATATATCTTCCCTAGGTCGCAGGAACACACACAGGCTGCTAAAATATCATTACTTGCGTTGTCATTGATCTCGAATCCTTGTGGAATCTCAATCTCATGGGCGCAATTATTATGAAACTAGGCTACGCCTGTCAGTCTTTTCCCGTAAAGTTCGCCGTTCTTGCTGGAGGAGCCCCTACGCACGATTTTCTTTTTCTGCCCTTTTTAAATCTTCTCAGACCTGGACAAAGACGATCAAAACCAACTTGTAAATCAGCAACATCTAAAATGAAACGATGATAAGAAAATAAACATTTGATTTAGCAAATCTACTACCCCTCCGTTCCTAAATATAAATCTTTTTAGAGATTCTAATACAGACGAAGTAAAATAAGTGAATCTGTACTCCAAAATGCGTCTACATACATCCGTGTGTAGTTCTTATTGAAATCTCTAAAATAACTTATATTTAAAAATGAAGGGAGTATTACCTCCGTCAAAATTTAGTTGTCTTAAGTTTTTCAGATACGGATGTATAGGCACGATTTGAGACGGAGGGAGTAGTAACATTTATTCTAACTTAGTTATGATTAAATTTTGATCAATAAGTACTTTCTATGGTGTACATAATACAGTTATAAGTAAATGATTTGTAAAATTATGTAATTGTTTTTCCAATATGAATATATACAGATTAATCTTGTGCCATTTAGACTGTATATTCTATAGAGCAACTCTTACTCAAAAAAAAAAGAGTTGATGATTTATGCCATTTAGACTGTAAATCAGCAACTTCTTGCTGGAGGAGAGAGCCTACACGCATTCTTTTCTGTCTTGGTTAGATTTTACATAGTCAACTTGTAAATCAGCAACATCTAAGGGCTCATTGCTTTTAGTTTTACAGAATTCTTGAATCATAGGAAAAGTGGAGGATTGAGAATTTAAGAGGTCATGTCCACTTCAATTTTTAGAAATTTTCTACAAGGTCTCACCTAACCCTTAGAATTCTTAGAAATTATACAAATATATACACAATCCTTAGGAATCTAGCACCTCCGTTCCTATGAAACGAATCCTCAACATAGAAAAATCCCATAAAAAAGATTCTGCAGGGATCTCCCAAATACCTGCAAACCGAATAAGTCCTAAAATGAAATAATAATAGTAATTTGTTTACTCTAACTTAGTACTCCATCCAAAAATGTAAAATGTACCTCGCTTGATTGAGATTAAATTTTGACGAATTATTTCTTTACTGATGCTCTTGTAATCAAGAAACAATCACAAATGTAAGTAAGCATTTTCTAAAATTATAAGGATTTAATATGTTTTGGTGATATAACCCAAGATAAATTTTATTGCACTAAGTTCTTTTGAGTACAGATATAGGGCTCACTCAGTTGGGAGGAAATCAAAACGTAGAAATTAGGGGTAGTATATGAATTTGATAGGATGCTACTTGCCATCCTAAGGAATTGATTTGCCTTATTTCTATGCGCAAAATGAGCTTTGGGTGGATATATAGGGAGCGTTCGGTTTCCCACTGCTCCTATAACTCCGCTCCCGGAGCGGACGAGATTGCAGCTTATTTTGGCGGAGCTGGCAAAACCGAGCTCCACAACTCTTCGGAGCGGATTGATTCCGAACAGGGCCATAGTTTCCTAAAAAAAAGAGGAAATGAGTACTATTCCTACGAAATTCTTGTACGCATTTCCTACAAACCGAATGCATATATAGGAAATTTTCCTTCAGAATCCTTGTTCCTATGTTTTTGCTATGAAAATCCTCCAAACCGAATGAGGCCATAGATGCAGTCAGTCAATGTCATCTATACTGTTACCCGCAAAAAAATGTCATCTACTCCCTCCGTTCGGAATTACTTGTCACAAAAATGGATGTATCTACAACTAAAATACATCTAGATACATTCATTTCTTGGACGCGTAATTCCGAACGGAGGGAGTACTATATAGTAGAACATTTTCTGCGTTAATTTTTTGTCTTTACCAAACAAAATGCATCTTATAATTTTCGGACGGACGGGTGTAAAAAATGCATCTTATAATTTTCGGACGGAGGGGTATATTCTACACGGGCTGTCCCCCGGCAAGATACTTTCCCCTTGGAAGAAACATTTCGCAAACGAATTGCTGGATGAAACTAAGAGGAAAATGATTCTCCTGAATCCTGATGCTTCCTTTTCTTACAGATAAGGGCCTCTTTGATTCGTAGGGTTTTGAAAACGTAGGAATAGGAAAAGTATAGGATTGGAGTGGCATGCCCACCTGAATCTCATAGGATTAGCAATGAGTGTTTGATGGCACAGGAAAAACAAAGGAATTATAAAAAGAGGTTGGAGTGGATATTAGATTTCCTATAAAATGTAGTACAAAAGTTTTCATAGGAAAAATTCCTATGAGATTCAATCCTATGAATCAAAGGACCAACATATGAAAAAATCCTGAGGATTTCAATCCTCCAGTAATCCTATAAAATTCCTTTGAATCAAAGAAGCCCTAATACTAGACCAAATGGTCATTAGCAGTAAATAACGATGGGCTACTTAAACAAATGGTTCATGTGGGAGCGAGTCACGCAGCTCACCTGCCTGGCTACACACAAGCCCTGCCTGCAGAGCGCACGCATACCCAGGCCCCCCACCCCTTCGGTCCACGAGCTCCTCACCGAGCCACTGCTGAAGCCCCAACCCTCTTTTGGACCAAGGCCAAAGGCCGGTCAAACTAAGCCGAGCCACCATTGCGGCATTGTCCCTCCCAGCCTTGTGACCGCATGAATGCCCTGCCCCCTTCCCGCAACTTTTCTCCGCCACACCGCTCCAAAAATTACTTACCGCATTAAAAAGCTCGCAAAGAGCCAATCATCCCAGAGGTACAACACCGAGAACAATGAAGGCCCATCAGTAAAGACGGTAGAAAAACGGCGAGGCCATGCCATGATGCGGTGTGCAGTGCGCTGCTGCTGCTGCTGCTAGAGGGGGGGGAGAGCTTTGTGTACGTAGTAGTAGAAAAGAAAAGCTCACCGTCCAGCGGGTGGTGGTGGCGCTCCTCATCTCATCTACTCCGGCGTGCCGTCTTAAAAACTGCCCAGTCCTGGCCGTCTTTTGACCGCTTTTTTACTACGTACCTATCACCGGACGCTACCGCGGCGTCCTCTCCTCCCTCTGCTCGCCGCCCTTTGCTTGCTGCGCCTATCATACCGTCGCATCATGGGCTTTGGGCGGCAGCGGAGCAGATGGATGGATCATTGGAAACATTTCTTGGTACTACGCTGGCCGAATTGAATTGGATGGGACTTGCCATTAGACGGAACATTTCTCGCCACTGCTTCCACTGCCTCTGCACTGTACATTAGGGGTAGGCACAAGCTAAAAAATGAATACTCTTCTGATTTTATTAATCAAAATAGCTACACCACACCCTACGAGTACTAGCTTTGCTACTGCAAGGATGTTTTAGGAAGTTGCTCAGAAGTCTACGAAAACAAAGTTCAGTATATATACTGGAGTAGTATAAGCACAAAGTTGAAAGGACAAAAATAACGGGCCAAGCAGAGCGAGACGACTGAGGCAGAGGCATTTCCAATTTTCTACATAAAGAGAGACAGAGCCTCCAGCGCCACCTCAGCGCAGCGGAGCCCCATGCCTCGCTCCCCCAATAACTTCACCCCATTACTGTCTCCCTCCCTCCTCCCTGCTCTGCGATTGCATTTGTGGTGCTGCGTTCCTCCTCTACCTAACCAGCCCCGACGTCACAGACTCCCACTGCTCCGGCCCCCAAACCAAAACCCTATAAACCGTCTGGTCTGGCCTCTCCCCACTCCGCCCAAAGGTTGCAGATTCCGGTGTGGCAATGGCGAGGGCCCCGACCATGGTCGTCCAGGACGACTACATCGACATGGACCTCTCCCCGTCCTCGCCCAAATGCGCGCTCCTTGAGTTCGAGTTCCAGAGCGCCGGCGGCGGCGGCGGCGGCGGCGGCGGCGGCGCTGGTGTGTCCAGGCGCACGGAGGAGGCTGCCTACGCGTCGCCGGCGGACGAGCTGTTCTACAGAGGCAAGCTCCTGCCGCTGCACTTGCCCCCGCGGCTGCAGCTCGTGCAGAAGCTGCTGCAGGAGCAGCAGGTGCACGTGCCGGAGATCAAGCCGGCGGCCGTAGCGGCGGCGCCGCCTAGTGTGAGCGCGAGCACGGGCGCGGATGTGGAGGACGGCGGCGACGGCAAGGCGGGCGCCAAGAGGTATTCTTGGTCCAAGAGGCTGAAGCTGATGAAGCGGTGGACGTCGAGGGAGTACATCAAGTCCCTCTTCCTCGCCAAGGCAGGGGACCTCGGCATCGTCAATGGCGGCTGCGGGAGGGAGCGGGCGGGCCTGCTGGACCAAGACGAGCTCTGCAGCCACCGCAGGTCCTTCTCCGGCATCATCCGGCGGGTGCGCCTGGTGGTGGCCACGAAGGCGTCGGCGTCGGCACCGCCGGGGACCTCGCCGCTCTGCTCCTCGTCCGCCTCGTCCTCCTCCTCGTCGACGCCGTCCTGCGGCAACGCGGAGCGGTTCTTCCTCCGGCCGAGGGCGGCGGCGATGCCGGTGCTGAAGCGGAGCAGCAGCGCCGGGTCGGAGGAGGGGGCCATCCAGGGCGCCATTGCGCACTGCAAGAGGTCTCACCAGCAGCTGCTGCAGCAGGGGAGGAAGAGCGCCAGCGGCGTGGTGTTCTACTCCGTGGCCAACACCCCCAGGATCTCCACCTCCGTCGCCGTCGCCGCTGCCAACGAATCCTCGCAAGAGAGGCAGGAGATGTGCAGGGGATGAGGCTCGAATGTTTCCTTTATTTTTGTTCTTCCCGTCTTTCTTTCTGCTTTTGGGGGGAAATGTTTGTGAAGATGAGCAATGTGCCTGTGAATTATTTGTGAGGAATCAAGAACTTCTCTTTGATTTTTGCCTTGGTCATCATTGTTCCAGTTCCCATCTCACTTCTACTAGCTGTGTGACCAAAAGATCAAGAATGCTTCTACCATTGATTGATCTTGACAAGTGTTGCTGGGATCAGGAAACATAATATACACCATTGCTACACCACATTGAGTGAACAAACTATTGTGTGTGGGGGCAGGGGTGAGCGTACGGCGCTGTGCTGATGAATGGTGTGCTAGGGTGGCACTGACTTGGTGGCAGATTTGATTCCACTCAAAGTACACACTACTTGACCATGCCCTCTCCTGTGCAAAATATTCATTCCAATCTGGTGTTATAAATTAGGGTCATGCATGCTTTCACCTACCTCGCACACCTTGCTCGCTCTCCATGCCCCTGCCAACTTCTCTGCTCCACGCTGCATATCGCCATGCTTTGGCTTGGCTTCAAAACAAAGGCTCTGTGATGCACTAGTATAGTACTCCATGTAAAATGCTTGCTTTTCTTCGAACCTACACATCCCCGGCCAATGGAGTAGAAATCATCCAAAGCTTCTTGTTGTGGTGAAGATGGTTAGATGACTGTCCTATCTGCACATCCAAATGGAACGGCCAAGCATAAACTACTGCAAGTACTCTGTTGCAAATTAAAAACTAAAACGTGGCCATTGTAACTAGTAGTACTAGTACTCAAGAAATCATTTCAACTTTTGTGTTTGTGTCCTACCGGAGATACTCCTACTTAGTAGCTTTATTTGCTTGTTGGAAATTAATAATCATGTAATGGAGATACCTGGAACAGTTGGAAGGTAGCAGCAATGCTGGCATAGGGCGCCGAGTCACTGACAAAGCCACACAGCACAATAGGGTGGCCAAAAGGCTCGCAGCCTTGGCTTGTGATGATGATTGCCAGTTCCCCAGTCCTCTCCTCCCCTCCACCACGGCTTGTCCTCCATCTCCTTCTGATCGGGACGTGTCATTGTCACGCAACGCAAGCACACCACAACCACCACCACCACCACAGGCCCGGTCCGGCCGAGCACGAGCCGGAGCCAAGGAGAGAAAACACAAAGCGCACGGGAGATTCCCCTCCTTTCACCGTCCATCTCCGAGTGACAGTTAAAGCCAGCACAGCACAGGGTTTAGCAGCGGCAGCAGCATCTTGGAACCGCATGGGGGTGGGGCGAGCGAACGAAACCCTAACGCAGGCAGAGGGAATCTTCTTCCTTCCCGGTGGCCATTGGGGAAAAAGGCCTCGCCTTTCTGTTGCCCGGGCGGAGGGGAAAAGCTGGAGAGAGATTTCCAATCGCAACAAACCGCTGCAAAAGGCGCCTCCCCAGTCCCCCTCCACTTGCGCTCGCCGCTTTGGTTCGTGTGCGCGAGCCCATCCATGGCTACCCGGCCGTGCAGAATGATTGCTTCCTTCCTTCCTTCCACCTGGGCTCCAGCCTCCAGCGAGCGAGGCCACGCATAGATACGGACCAAAGCGTGGAATCAGCATCCAGAAACAGTATTATTTTTCGGCCACCAGCGTATTTGCAAGCCTGAAAAAAGTGAAGATACCATGGAGGCGGCAGGGGTGAAGCAGAGGAACAATGGAGTCGCTACTGTTGGGTTGCTTGCTAGTGCTAGCATCTGGTACAACATTGGTTATTTTCAATGCATTGCAGTAGGAGGAGAACGACAGGGGTGGCAGACGGTTTGACTGAGGGGTCAAGGTTATGGAGAGAACGCATAATGTAATACGGGCATCTCACTGAACCCATGGACCGAGATATGCTTGTTTATCGTGCTGATGGCAGTAGGGGTGGTAGGCTAGACTAGACTAGCAGCACAGTGAAATGAAACTAACTGCAAGGCAGGACGGGACGGGACGGGACAGGACAGGACAGGACAGAGGCAGGCTTCAATGCCCCATGAAGAAACAAACTTACCTAATCTCATGTGACACTTAGGGCGGTAATTTTATACTGTATTATGTGCAGGCAGGCAGGCATGCATTTTTTTTCTTCTCTACGGGTAGTAGAGTAGAAGACAGGGGATGAGACAAAACGGGATTAATACCTGTGGACAGCCAGAGAGGCGCCATCTTTCCTTCCCCCCACACACCTGTTGCATTCCAACATCAGTACTACCACAGGTCAATCTCCAACGTCAGTACCACGCGTTAATCTTTTTTTTAACACGGGGACAGGTTAATCTTTTAGTGAGGGGGACATGCCAAAGCCATACCTTGGCCGGTTGCTGAGTGCTGAACAGTGGAGGTTTCCCACGAGTGACGTTGCCCGAGTCTTGACTGGTTCCTCCGGTTGCATACGCCAAGGGTTGGGTTCAGACAGGCACCGGTCATATGTCACGTGTGTGTATAATCTCATCTCGCCACTGGAAGCTCCATGATTGCAGCTATGAACATACTCTCTGGTTTCTCAATCCAGAATGGATTTCACAGAACCTCAAGTATTTTATGCCAATAATTATAGGAGAACCCCGCGTTGTGTTTCGCCTTCGACAGAATCACTGGAACACACATATCCTTCCATATTACTCCCTCCTAAGTAAAGAAATATAAGAGCGTTTAGATCACTAAAGTATGTCCATAAAAAGTAAAATAATATAAAATGATCAACTAGTAATAAAAGGATCAAAAGCACCTGCTTAAGATGCCTGCAACCTTCCTGCAATGTGGTACATAGTCTATCAGTGATGAGAAACCTAGATACCCAAAAATGCTTTGCTTTTTGCTGCTCAGAGTGTGTTTGTTCATTGGGAGCTCTAGAGACATGCATGCGAGGACAGGTAAGCTAAATACAACAGCAAAAGTTGAACCAGATTGAAGATAAATGGCGCAGGCATGTTCAGGGCCCCCCCATCATGTAGGCAGCTGCTGCAATGCTAGATAACCTGGGCTACTTCTCTAGACACGACAAAACTGAATCAGGGCACCACTCTGAATAACAAGCAATTTGCAGGTATGAGTGTGTCTACCATCTGATTCCATACTCCCAGCTTCAAAATATCACACAAGTGATGATCATCTAGCAGGAAATGCATTTTTCTCTATTAGTTGAATCATGATTTAATGTACATGCTGTTACACTTTTCATCTGGATATTGTTGACAAGAACGAATTGAACGATAAGCACAAGATACCGTGTTCAAAACAAAATGGAGAGATAAATTTAAATTCTTAAGGGAAACTTTGTCAGGTTGAAAAAAGGTTGACAGGCTTATAAAAGATTCTGATAGCTCACTCAAACTAGAAAAATATAAAAATTAACCTATTTATTGTGGAGTTCAGTCTTTCTCCAGGACAATCATATCTACATTACAGTTTGCACAAATTTGTATCTCTGTTATCTGAACTCGTCCACGTTACCTGATTTTGGATGTTGCAGACAGAAGGCCTCCGAAGTCTCTTGTAGAGAATTAGCAGTTGTATCACGTCCCCTTAGAGCACGAGGGGACATGAATTTGTTATGACGTACTTGTACCTGGAACAAAATTCGGACAGATCTCGCCATAAGAATTTCTACAGGTATAAGACAGGGGATCAGACAAAACAGGATTTAATACCTGTGGACAGAGAGGCGCCATCTTCCCCACACCTGTTGAATTCCAACATCAGCACTACAGGTTAATATTTTTCCTCGCACAGGTAGAGGTTAACCTTTTAGTGGGAGAGTCAGAGAGACATGGCAAAACCATACCTTTGGCCGGTTGCTGAACAGTGCTGGTTTCCCATGAGTAGCATTGCCTGATTCCTACTCCTCTGATTGCATTCAGACAAGCACCGGCCATATGTCACGTGTACAATTTCACAATGCACAGCTCCATGATTGCAGCAATGCACATACTCTCTGGTTTCCAAGTCCAGAATTGTTTCCACAGAACCATAGGTATTTTGAAATGAATAAACCATGGGAGTAAAAGTTTCGCCTTCGACAGAAACACACATATTTTTCAATAACACATGTCGCAAATATTAAGCAAAATGCACTCAAATATGGTATCACGAACTACGAAAGGGAGCAAAAGCACCTGCTTAGGATGCCTGCAACTTTCCTGGGATATGGTACATAGTCTTATCACAGATAAGAAACCTAGATGCCCAAAAATGATTCACTTTTTCCTGCTCAGAGCGTGTTTGTTCAATAGAACTCAAGAGACATGCACATGAGCACAAGCAAGCTAAATAGAAGAGCAAAAGTTGAAGTAGATTGAAGATAAATAATGCAGGCATGTTCAGGGGCCCCCCTCCTGTAGGCAGCTGCTGCAATGGTAGATAAGTTGGACTACTTTTTCTGGACGCAGACAAAATCTAATCGTGGCACCATTCTGAATAGCAAGCAATTTGCAGATATGAGTTTACCATCTAATTCCATACTCTCAGCTTGAAAAAAAATCATATGAGTGATGATCATTTACCTGGAAATGCGATCTTCTCTCTCAGCTAGTCGTATTGCATATACAGAGTTGAATCATGCTCAAGTGTCGCAGTCACAACTTGATGCCCACAAATAACTTGAATATTGTGCTATTGGAATCACTAAATGATTATACATTCATGGTTTTAAGCTGTTGATACAGGTAGTCAATTGGTACATACAGCTGAGAGGATGCTTGCCTGCTTTCTCATGAAAATGAAAAAGATCGTACATGTGGATAATTTGCATAAACTGCAAAAAATTCACTACTATGCAATATCAATGACGGACAGGACCACACTAAAGGCTCATTGGGAGGCTTAGCCTGATGACAATCTGCATAGATAAATACAATGTTAGAGAAAAAAATATCAATCACAAACTGAAGCAAATGTCATGCACTACAGCTGTGCGTTACCTTTGTTTTGTCATTAATAACACCAATATGGATAGCTTCTTATCCATAGCTAGCTCTTTTCCAGCCCACCAAAGTTGTATGCTGTCAAGCTTTTCATCTGGATATTGTTTACAAGAACGAATTGAGTAGCAAGCAGAGGATATCCTGTGTTCCAAAGAAAATGGAGGAATAAAGGTTGATATGCTTTTAAGAGATTCAGATAGCTCAGTGAAACCAGGAAATATACAAAATAACCTATATATTGTGGAGTCTTTCTCCGGGACAACTGTATCTGCATTACAGTTTTCGCGAATTTGCATCTCTGGTACGGTGGTACCTAAACTCACTCTTGTTACCTGATTTTGGATGTTGTGTACACAAGGCCTCTGAAGTCTCTTGTAGAGCACTAGCAGCTGTTTTTTCAATATTCTTGATATGTTCCTTGGCTGGTTGCTGAATCCTAAACAGTGTAGGTTTTGCCTGAGTCCTGACTCCTCCGTCTGCAAACGCCAAGAGTTGCATTCAGACAAGGCACCGGCCATATGTCACGTGTATAATCTCACGATGGACAGCTCCATGATTGCAGTAATGCACATACTCTGGTTTCTCAATCCAGAACGAATTTCACAGAACCTTGAGTGTATTTTGCCAATAATTATAGGAGTACCACATGTTTTGGTTTCGCCTTCGACAGAAACACACACGTTTTCCTAATATATGGCACTAATGGTAAGCAAAATTTACTCAAATGTAAAATCAAGAACTAAGAAAGGGATAAAAAGCACCTGCTTAAGTTGCCTGTAGCCTTCCTGCAATGTGGTACATAGTCTATCTACTCAGTGTTAAGAAAACCTAGATACCCAAAGAATGCTTCACTTTTTGCTGCTCAGAGTGTGTTTGTTCATTGGAGCTCAAGAGACATCCATGTGAGGACAAGCAAGCTAAATACAATAGCAAAAGTTGAACCAGAATGAAGATAAACGGTGCAGGCATGTTCAGGGGGGGCCATCATGTAGGCAGCTGCTGCAATGCTAGATAAGTTGGACTACTTCTCTGGACACGAGAAAATATAATCAGGGCACCATTCTGAATAACAAGCAATTTGCAGAACGAGTTTGTCTACTATCAGATTGCATACTGTCCCAGCTTCAAAAAATCATACAAGTGATGATCATTTAGCAGGAAATGCAATTTTTTTGTCGTAGCTAGTCTTATTGCACATGCAAGGTTGAATCATGATCAAATGTATTACTCACAGATTCATGCCCATAAATACCTTGAACATTGTACTATGAAACATTCAGTGATTATACTGTCGTTGTTTTCAGCTGTTGATACATGTTGTCAATTGGTACATGAAGCTGAAGATTATGCTCGCTTGCTTGTTTTCTCACAAAAATGAAATAACACCTTACATGCGGATAATTCGCATAAATGCATATACTACTCGAAGAAAATTAACTACTATGCAGACATGCAGTATCAAGGACGGACAGGGCCACAGTAAAGGCTCATTGGGAGGCTTAGCCTGACAATAATCTGCATAGATGAAAACAAAATAGTAAAAAACCAATCACGAATTGAAGCAAAGGTCTTGCACTACAGCTGCATGTTACCTTTGTTTTGTCATTAACACCAATATAGTAAGATAGCTTCTTGTCTATGGCTAGCTCTTGTCCAGCCCAGTGAAGTTGTATGCCGTCACGCTTTTCATCTGGATATTGTTCACAAGATGATAAGCAGAAATTACTCCTTGCCCCAAAGAAAATGAAGGAACAAATTTGAACTCCAAGCGAAACTTTGTCAAGCTGAATAAAGGTTGATACACTTTTAAAGATTCAGATGGCTCACTCAAACTAGAAAATATATAAATTAACCTATCTATTGTGGAGTTCAATCTTTCTCCAAGACAACCATATCTACGTTACAGTTTTCACAAATTTGCATCTCTGTTATCTAAACTCGTCTGTGTTACCTGATTGTGGATGTTGCAGACAGAAGGCCTCCGAAGTCTCTTGTAGAGCATTAGCAGCTGTATTTTCGATATTCTTGATAGTTGATACGTTCCCTTAGAGCACGAGGGGACACGAATTTGTTATGATGTACTTGTACCTGGAATAAGATTCGGACAGATCTCGCCATAAGAATTTTCTACAGGTATAAGACACCTGTTGAATTCCAACATCAGCACTACAGGTTAATCTTTCTTCTCGCGCAAGTAGAGGTTAACCTGAGTGAGAGAGTCAGAGAGACATGGGAAAACCATACCTTTGGCCGGTTGCTGAACAGTGCTGGTTTCCCATGAGTAACATTGCATATTCCTGACTCCTCCGGTTACATTCAGACAGGCACCGGCCATATGTCACGTGTACAATTTCACAATGGACAGAGCCATGATTGCAGCAATGCACATACTCTCTGTTTCCAAATCCAGATTTGATTCCACAGAATCAGAGGTATTTTGAAAATAAAATAAACCGCTGGAGTAACACACCTTATGTTACACCTTCGACGGAAACACACATACGTTTCAATCACACATGTAACAAATATTAAGCAAAATGTACTCAAATATGATATCATGAACTATGAAAGGGATCAAGAGCACCTGCTTAAGATGCGTGCAACTTTCTGAGATGTGGTACATAGTCTATCTACTCACCTGGACGCAGACAAAATCGGATCATGGCACCATTCTGAGTAACAAGCAATTTGTACAATGAGTTTGTCTACCATCAGAATGCATACTCCCAGCTTCCAAAGATCATACAAGTGATGATCGTTTAGCAGGAAACGCAAATTTCTCTCTTAGCTAGTATTATTGACATGCAGAGTTTTGAATCATGATCAAATGTATCACTCACAGCTTGATGCCCACAGATACCTTGAACATTGCACTATGAAACATTCAGTGATTATACTGTCATTGTTTTAAGCTGTTGATACATGTTGTCAAATGGTACGTGAAGCTGAAGATGATGCTTGCTTGTTTTCTCACGAAAATGAAAAACACCTCACATGTGCCTAATTTGCATAAATGTGTATACTACTCAAAAGGAAGTTAACTAAGCAGTATCAACGACGGGTAGGGGCAGACTAAAGGTTCATTGGGAGGCTTAGCCTGACGACAATCTGCATAGGTTAATACAATGTTAGTAAAAAAATTAATCACAAACTGAAGCAAATGTCATGCAGTACAGTTGCGTGTTACCTTTGTTTTGTCATTAACACCAATATAGTCAGATAGCTTCTTATCCATAGCAAACTCTTTTCCAGCCCACCAAAGTTTTATGCTGTCACACTTTTCATCTGGATATTGTTCACAAGAACGAATTGAATTGTAAGCAGAGGATATCCCGTGTTCCAAAGAAAAATGGAGAAATAAATTTAAACTGTAACGGAAACATTGTCAAGTTGAATAAAGGTTGACACGCCTTTAAGAGATTCAGATAGCTCACTGAAACTAGAAAACATAATGTATAATCTATATATTCTGCAGTTCAGTCTCTCTCCAGGACTACTGTATCTACACTACTGTTTTCGCAAATTTGCATCTCTGTTATCGAAACTCTTCAACGTGTACCTGATTTTGGATGTTGCGGACACAAGGCCTCCGAAGTCTCTTGTAGAGCATTAGCAGCTGCCTTTTCAATATTCTTGATATGTTCCCTCAGAGCACGAGGGGACAAGAATTTGTTATGACGTACTTGTACCTGGAATAAGATTCGGACAGATCTCCACTCATCAACAGAAACATTCCAGCAAGGACAATCATGATATATTAACTCTTAAAGAATTTTGTTTGATTGATAATAAGGCAAGGGAAATACCAAGCAAGAACCAAGAAAACTACATGGGCTTGTTCGGAAACAATTATTGCACGATGTAGCTCAGAGGGAAGCCAAACCAATGTGCAACAGTACAAGAGTTCTAAAACACAGAACTTCTGGCTACCAAATAAACGTACGCAGAAACGAGCTAAGAAACTCTAGGCCAAACCAGCGGCCTTTACGTAGCAATTATCGATGGTCTGTGACATAGCAGAAGCTAGCTTTCGATCATCTACATTTTCTTGAATACTAGAAAAAACGTTCTGAGATGATCGTTATTCAGAATAGGAAAGAAAAATCAGTGGTTTCGCTCTTCAATATAACAAATGTCTGCAAGCCCTTTAAACTGCACGCCAAAGCGCCATAGACAGTAGCGGCACCAGTTCATTCAAAAGAATACACACAGGGCACTTCCCTGACACTAAAACAAACCATGTTTCGGTTTCAATATAACAGTAACATAATTCTAAGCATCGATTAATTGTTATTGGCTGATGCAACCTCAGCTTATCACTCAATTCAGACTATTCAGTACAATGTACATGAATGATGCAGCAGCAGCATATGTTCATCGCACCAGTATGCAGCGGTAGTACAAGTAACAAAATCACATATGTCTGCAATTTCCCCCTTCATGGAGCCCAGTTCTAAGCCTGATGTACTCAATCAATTGTAGCACTAGCTATCAACATCGATCCAGACCTGAAGCTCTCAAAGCTACAGAACATCATACTCCGAATTCAATCCCACAAACAAATCGACAGAACTGGAAGGAATCCAGGCATCTGAGTTGAGCAACTACTGAAACGAATCGAGAAACTTTACCTTGGAGGCGTAGGCTTCGGCCTCCGACAGAGCCCTCTCCAGCTCGCCGCTCGGGCACCTCTCTGCAACCGCAACAAAATCAACAGCGCGTCAGTCCGAATTCGATCCGCTCATCCATGGCAGCGGCTAGCGCGGCGTGGCGCCGGCACTTTTATCACTCACCTCGGAGGCGGCGGCAGAGGGAGAGGACGCGGGCCTGGAGGCCGGCGGTGCCCGCGAGCGCAGCCGCCACGTCCGCGACGGCGGCGGTGGCGGCGCACTCGTACAGGAACTCCATCTCCTCCTCTACCTCCGGCGGGGACGGGGACGGGGACGAGGAGGAGGTCGACGATTTCACGTGCAGCACCACCATGTCTGTCGCTCGCTCGCTCGCGCCGAAGGTTCTGGAAGCTTCCTCCGGCTCGGGGATGGACCGGACCGGCCCAGCGTACGTGGTCAATGTGTCCAAGGAGGGAAGCTAGCGGCCGTTTGATCGTAATCAGACGGTGGAGAGTGAGACAAGCATTTTGCAACCGTTTTGGATAAGCCCACAGAGTGAATACCCCGGCCTCCTTCGGCCCTCGGCCCATTTATATTTCTTCGCCTTGAAGCGCACCGGGGAGCAACTAATTAACGAGCGTTCCTTCGGAAGCCTCGCAACGATCAACGCCACTTAGCGCGTTCTCAACAATTCGCCACGTGTCGCGTTCTAGTCGCTCCCTCCGGATTTTGTTTTTTTATTTTTTCGCACGCATTTTCGGCTTTTTAAACGGTATTTTTTCCGGGTTTTTTTGACGTTTTGGTTTTCCACCGGTCTTCCCTAGCTTTTCGACCCAAAAAAATCAAAAAATAAAAATTTTGCGCAAAAAACGCATTTTTTCGTGAGAGTCATGGTTTTGTTTTCGCGAGAGGCACGGCCGTGCCTCTTGGAAACGAAAAAAAAAACACATTTTCTGTTTTTTTCTTTTCGCGAGAGGCACGGTTTTACTTCCGCGAGAGGCACGGTTGTGCTTTCGCAAGAGTCATGGCCGTGCCTCTAGGAAACAAAAAAAACATGTTTGCTATTTTTTTCGCGGGAGGCACGGTTTTGCTTCCACGAGAGGCACGGTTGTGCTTTCGCGAGAGTCATGGTCGTGCCTCCTCGGAAACGGAAAAAAACGTGTTTTCTGTTTTTATTTTCGCAAGAGGCATGGTTTTGCTTCCGCGAGAGGCACGGTTGTGATTTTGTCAGAGGCATGGGTGTGCCTCTTTCGAAAAGGGAAAAAACTCATGCTCCCGGTTCGGTTTTTTCGTGAAAAAAATGTTCGTCAAAACCTATCAACATGGTATCTAGTTTTGAAGATCTCGACGCGATGAATTCAACAGCGAAAGCGGTTCAAGATTGGACGCACAAGAGATATAATGTTTTGAATAAACGGATCTACAAAAAAAGGGAAAACTCCCAGGTTACGACAAGTGGCGCACATGCAGCGCGCCACTTGTCACAACCTGAAAAAGTTGGAGTGATCTCCACAAGGAGTACTCCTTAACTAGTGATTTCGACCTCTGAGAGTAGGTTTTCTACATGTGTGGTTTTCGGCATTTCCTATTTAGCGCTGCAGGCGCCCGTTTGCATACCTGCAGCGTCCCGTGTTGGGCCGGCCTGTTTACTATGTATTTTATTCCGCAAAAAATAATCGTGCTAGCTTTGAATCAAACCAGCGACCTCAGTCCTGGAGGTTCGTACATATAACCACCCCGCCAGAGAGTTGGATCTGATATGCCGCAACCTTTCTTCGTTTTATTCGTTTCTTCTTCTTTTTTTCCTTCTCATTTTTTCACTTTTGTTTTCTGTTTCTTTCTTCTTCCTGGTTTCTTCCCTCAATGGTTTTCATTTTTTACTCCTATTGCGGGAACTTTTCCAAATCGATGAACCTTTTTTACGTTAGCGAACTATTTCTAAAAGTTGATGATTTTTTAGTTTTTTTCCTGTAAATCAATGAATACATGAACTTATTTAAAAAATTGATGATTTTTCTGAAATTTGATGAACTTTTTTTCAACTCAATGAACTTTTATTCAGATTTGTGAACCTTTTTTCACATTCGGTGAACTTTTTTCAATTCGATGAACATTTTTCCAAAAAACCAATCAACTTTTTTCAAATTTGATGAACTTCTTTTCAATTTCGATGAACTTTTTAAAAAAATCGTGAAATTTTGTTTAAAATCTGTGAACTTT
Organism: Triticum timopheevii; assembly: GCA_963921465.1. NCBI lineage: Eukaryota > Viridiplantae > Streptophyta > Magnoliopsida > Poales > Poaceae > Triticum > Triticum timopheevii. The sequence continues at coordinate 42,927,753 of OY997271.1, forward strand.
TTTGAATTTGTAAACCTTTTCATTTTTTTTCATTTTTTATATTAATCAATGTTAACAAAGTTGAGTATGTGTTAATGTTCTTACTAAAAGAGGGGTCAAATAGGATTATTTCTTGATCATCGACAACAAAGTGAGCCAAGTCTAGTGCTAACGCTCAAGCTGTCCACATTTTCCTTTGCGTTTTTTTCATAGGTTGATTGGGCCGCCCGCTACGCACCGTGTGCGAGTGCCAGGAGCGCTTACAGCGCCGATTAGGAGGTCCCGTCGTTTTCCTCTCGTTTCTTCATTTTCCTTATTCTGACCTACCTCCTTTTTGACTTTTTTGGGGCTTTCCTTTGTTTTTTTGTTTTGAATATTTTTTAAATCTTGAACATTGTTTGAATTTATGTACATTCAAATCATTGAACATACTTTAATTTAGTGATTTACGAAAATTCATGAATTTTGTAAATGCTAAATATTTTTAAAATTCATGAACACCAGTGCACTTTATGACCACTGTTTGAATTCATGGTCATTTAAAATCCGTCAAAAACCTTTTTTAACCAAACAACATCATTTGGTTTTTTTCCATAAACAAATAGTAGCAACTTGATTTACGGGAAGTAAGCAGTAGCGAATGGTTTCTCTCGGCGAAAAAGCCCGCGCAATGTGTGCACACTTTTGGGGTGGTTCTGCACATCAAGCATGGATTAGGACCTCCCTCATTGCGAGCGCTAGCATCGGACCACGAGAGAAGAGAATAATTCTTTACATGGGCCAACTTGGTGAGGCCCGTAAACTTGGTGCTGTCAGAACATTGTGCTTTTTTGGGTGCTTCTGCAGTTGTTTTCAGGGGATATGATGACCCAACTACTTTGAAGGCACTAGCTGTGAGGGAGTCTCTAGCACTAGCAAATGATCTTTATGTGCAGTAGATCCAGGTTGAATCAGACCGCAAGGTGGTTATCGACGATATCTAGAAAGGGAGTGCGGCCAGCTGTGGTGCAATTTCTTGAGAAATTACCGACAGTTCAAAACTTTTTACTATATGTATTTTTATTCATGAATTGAGGAGTTCGGATGTTGAAGCTCACATCTAGTGAAGCATGCGTTGACTTTAGGGGATGGCCGCCATGCTTAGTTAGGCCAGCCTGGCCCTCTTAATTTCATCCATGTAAACATTGTGACTTCGCATGATTGTCTAAAATAATATAAATTTCAACAGATTAGTCAAAATAATCTCAAAAATAAATATTTGTTTTATCTATGTAAGATGTTTCATGATAAGAAATCTTCTCTTTGTTGTAATTTAAATAGTGTTTGTACATATGAAAATTTTAAATATCATGTATTTTTAAGAATGTTCAGTGTTTTTAGAATGTCATGTATTATGTCTCGGCCCGATCGCGCAGAAGCTACCCCAAAGGAACCAAACCTTAATGATCTCCCTGGAATGTTCACAATACCATGAATAGTTCATTGTTTACGTGTTTAGTTGTTAGTCACTAGCCCATGTTCATTGTTTACGGGTTGATTACTAGAGTTTCTTTTGTTTCAAAAAAAGGTTTCTTAACTAAAATGTCTTGGCTATATATAATTGGGATGGTTTGTGACCTAACGTAGCAATTGGTAGTGACAGTTGGTCAGATGCATTTGGCATACATAGACGAATAGATTGAACTACTACTGCTACTTTGAAGGGCGAGTACAATGTTAAATTAAGACAGTACAAAGTTTGTTCTAAATAAAATAAAGTAATTTTGGCTTTTTTTGCCGAAAGGCACAAGTCATATATTAGATAAAACCACCCCTTACAAGAACACCATTAAAATCATATGAAATTACAAGCAGGTCCTTGATGAAATCAGCACTATCTTCCTTCTACATCCATCAACGACACGTCGTGAGCAAAACTCGTTGCTCCCTTTGGTCCTCCGCCTCTTATCTGAGCAATCTTGTTTAATCCGGGAGCTTGAAGAAGCGCTGGCCAGAAAATCGTTGATCTAGACCAAAAGACACCAACAGCCATCATATAGGCAGATCCCCGACCCGAAGAAGCTGGCAGCGAGTAGTGACACAAGAAAATTCCAACTCCCGATAAGAAGAGGGAGACACAAACCTTGCAAGTTCCCTGACGAGTCTGCACCTAACTGAGCTCATCGGATCAAGAAGGAACCAGAGAATGAAAGCACACTATGACGCCACCCCCTAACTCAGGATGCAGCCAACCGCGTAGACGAAACAAAGACAAAAACAAGGCCTATATATGACCAAGACAAGCTCCGCACGCACTCCATCCATGGCAAACAACATCGCCGGAATGAGGACAAGACAGGAAGATCTAATTCCTCATCCTAGACGTCGATGATGCCATCATGTCACCGCTGCCAATCAAACACTTAACCTTAACCCTAACTATAGCTAGCGCAACCAGGGACTACGCATCCATCCCAACACCCGAAGGGGAGGGGAACTGGCGGTGATGGAAGACGGTACTTCATAGATAGAGTACAGTGAAATAAAAAATGATGAAAAGAGGACCGGACTATGCTTCTATACATGCTGATCGACGCGAATTAGGAACTGATGGATGGATTCTGGAAGAATGAATCTATCGGACTGGATCAAATCATCAGCAAACCTAGCATGTCCCTCTACCCCGCCGTCGTTTTTTTTAAGAAAAGGAGGATGACCCCCGGCCTCTGCATCTGGGAGATGCATACGGCCACTTTATTGATTATTTTCGAGGACCTTACAAAGTATTACAACAATGAGCCTGAATCCACCATCTTGGCAACACATGCCGTTACTCCAATCCAAAATAATGAAGGGGTGCTAGCTGGGCCACTATCCAAACCACTCATCTAAACCTAACATCAAAAAGCCGGAAACCGAAACATATTCGGAAGCCCCAGCCGAGCCACATACCGGGTCTGGGGCACAATCCGGTCAGACACACTCGTGTGTTGTCGCCGCCATCTTCCACAGGTCCGTCTTCAGATCATATTGAGGCTTCTACCTTGTCTGGCCACTCTGCCATCGACGTCACCATGACGCCAGACAACAACCTCCTCCTGCGCGAGTCCATCTCTGCGCGAGTCCATCTCCGCGTATTTCGGCCAATTTTAAAGCTTAGGGTTGTAAATTAAACTGACTGCTCAATTCGAGGTTGAAATATGGTCTTTTCTTATTAAAAAAGAACATCATCTTTTATCATACGAGTAAGATAGCTCAATTGGTTTTAGACTTACGGATGGGAGGGATGTTGTTTCATAGATGCGACTATGAATGTAAAGAAACCTTCTTAGTTTGAGGAGTAAAAAAACCACGGCTGTGGACCGACCAGTCCACAAAACTTCACTATGATAATGATGAGTACAAAGTCTTCTCTAGAGCTCTAGAAAGATTTACAACATACTCTCCACGTTGCCAACCGGCAACAGCAACAACAACTGCAAGAGGCAAGAATTTAGCAAAGCAGAATTTACACAGCTTTTGTACCCTTCAGTGTTTTGCAAACTGCTTTTAAACCGCTTAACCAAGCAGCATCATATTTTGCAGGCAAGTAGACACACGAGTTCCTGAGACCCCCTTCAAATTTAGACTCAATCAGACACCGTTAGCCTACCCAAACTGTTCGTCTCTCAAAACTACTCTGTTCTGAAACTGTAGTAGTTAGAGCTGACAAACCACTCTCAGATTTAATGCTCCACTAACCCAATCCTCAAACCAGCTTACCAGATCGAAGTATTCAAAGTAAGAAAAGAGCTCACCAAGTTTGGGGTCGACCCAAGCACGAGCTAACCAGATCCAAGAACAGGGAGTAAAACATGAATGGCCAAAAAACTAAAAACCAAAATTAAAGTTAATTAAGATACTTATACGATATCAATGTTGCTCCACAGTTGACACATGGAGTACAAAAAATTGATGAAAATAAGATGCGACTATGAACGTATCTGTTTTTTCTGCCAAAAGGCCCAAAGCTATGTATATTAGACACAAAACCAGTCCTTACAAGAAGATCTACACCTACAAGAACCAAAAATTTACAGACAAGTTGTTGATGAAATCAATATCAACTTTCTCCTGCATCTACGGGCGATGCGTTAGCTGCCGTCTCTTTGGGACTCCGTCTCACCATAGCTAGCAAATCTGGGTGAAACTCAAGAGCTTGAACAAGCAATGGCGTTGATGTAGACCAGAAAACGCCATGGATCATGGTCATGACAAATTGACATCCCAGAGAAGCGTCCTTTGTGCAGATGCGGAGGAGGGTTTTTTTTGCGGGTAGATGCGGAGGAGGTTGACTATGCATCTCCATGCTGATGGTCACGGAACTGCTCAACACGAAGCAGGCACAGACGGACGGACTCAGAAAGAATAAATCTGTCGGACTGGATCAAGCCATCTACAAACCTAGTATATCCCTCCGGGATACCGTCATACCACTCCGTGATAAGGATCACGAAGATGCAGCCGAACCAGCATCCGAGGAGGAAGACTAGCATTGAGAAGACGATCATGCCGGCACTCATCGACTCCGGATGGGATTCTAACAGCTCCGTCATCTCCGCGAAGATGAACATGAGCGCGAGGAAGGCGAAACCCACCAGTGTCGGCGTCCTGGATTCGGGGTTATCCAGCCCTGCCTGCCTGCGGCCCACCACATGGCTTCATCGATGACCTGGTACGGCCCAGCTCCAACACCAACACCGCAAGACCCTCGCGAGGGGCCAAGCCTCGCGAGGCGGACGATGCCAAGACCCCCGAAGGAAGTGGCCTCCTCAGAAGGGCTCCTGAGGGGCGGAGAGTTCTATGCAAGTTATCTCATGAGGCTCGGCTGACGTGAGCCATAACGACCAAGGTCAGGCAGGCACCAGGCGGGTGCAGAGCGCAGGTTTCCTCTTCGGTGCAAGGGAGGCAAGCCGCAGGCGCGGAGTCCCGAGGAATCAGCCAAAGGTTTCCATTCTGGTGCAACAAGACCAAGACTGCCAGGACGGCAGGACGGAGGTCATCACCGAGCCCACCGCAGCGTCATGACCAGAGGCTTTTCGCAGGCGAAGACTACTTTTGTCAGGATAGACTGTACTACTTGTCCCCTTTCAAATCCCGCCGTTGTGGAATCCCTTCCCACTCATATTTGGGAGGAGGACCAAGGACACTATATATAGGACTAGCCACCACCATAGGAAGGGGACCAAAACCAGAACAAGTAGAGCACCACACCAGCTCAAGAACACCTCACCTCCTGAGGCTTGTTCATCCCTTGTATTGGTTCATCCATAGCCCTCGAGGCAATCCACCACACCACACTGGATTAGGGTATTACACCACAACGGTGGCCCGAACCAGTATAAATCTCTGTGTCTTTGTGCCTCTTTGAGCTTGACGTGTTAGGCTAGGGAGGATCGCGAGTAGGCAGGCTGGGCAGGTTGAGATCTTCGCACGCACCCCAGAGTTTGAACCTCTCAAGGGTTGCCGAATCCCTAAATTCGACATTTGGCGCGCCAGGTAGGGGTGCGTCGGATCTTCTCTTCCGTCGACCAATCCTCCGCTGCTCCACCGACGCCATGGCCGACACCCCGAGAGCCCACGTCGAGCACTGGGTCGTCCAGAGCTCCTCGGCAGCACCCACCGGCGAAGAAGACCTTCACTCCGCCCTGCTCGCAACCCGTGTTCCGCCAGGGGCGACCGGCCACGGGGGGCGCGCGGTGCAGCCTTCTCCACTGGCACCGCGCCGCAGCCGCGCAGCTGCGCGATCCGCGAACTATCCTGCAGCAACCGCTCCGCACTCGCGCAGGGAACAAGCAAACATGCGGGCAGCGGTCATCTTGGCCCGAGAGCTCCTGCGGTGCAGGCTGCTTGATAGCGGCCGCGACGCCTTGCTGGAATGGGTCGCTGAGCTGCTGGATGCGGCATGCAGGGGGCGGTGCCGTGATGCACCCTCCCCATGTCGTAGGCGGTGGTGGGGCGCGCGCTCATCCCCGACACAATCGCGCCCCCCCCTCCAAGGGGCCATGGAGAGCCTCTCGACGCCGACCAGCCTCGTGGAGCAGCCCACGCCATCCCGAACATGCCCCCTCGGCGCGGGGCTGCTTCAGGCGACACCACCAGGGGCCGCGCTGGAGTGCCGGCCCCTGGACAACAGGACCAGAGGATGGCAGAAGGGAGCGGGAACGTTAGGTGGCCAGGCGGCGCCCCTGATGTGAACAGCCCGGAAGCCTACGACCCCGTCGCGATGGATCCCAGGCACGCGCTAGGAGAGGGCCCCAGCCGACCCCCCATGCCAGGCTAGGCGCTGGACATACACGAGGCCGAGCTCTCCTTCAAACCACCACCAAGCCCTGCCGACGTCCCCAACAGCGGCAGCCTTTGGGTACAGTTAACGCCGCAGGGGCACGCTTACACTGACCATGGATCGTGGGTGAACCAAGACGCGGCGACCACCAGGACCCTCAGGACGGCGGACCCCCTCAGGAGCGCGAAGGACGTTGGGAGCAGCGCGGGGGAAGCCCAGCGGCGGGGCCTTCCTCGCGCTAACAGAGCAGGATCCAGCCTGGAGGTAGGTTCCCTGCGGGGGAAGGCGCCGGCTAGCCCTTCTCCTTGGTGGGGGGCCTACAGTCACCGAGGATGCCGCCAGCGTCCCCTTGGCCCCTTGGTCTTGTCTTGGTTTCCGGTCTCCCCAACGATGGTCAGGGGGTGGCGCACGGCGGGGTCCTCGTCGGGCGACGTGAAGCAAGGCCCCGACCTGTGAAGGTCTCCACTCGTGACACTCTCACGTAATAATGAGTGGGGCTGTACACGCCCCGAAGTCTCCTGAGTGCCTCCCTGGGGCCTCACGGGAGCTCCCACCCACGTCCTAGTGGAAGCACCATGCTCCGCGCTGGCCGTCGACACTGTCCCCAATGACTATGCCCAGCCAGTGGAAGCACTTAGCTCCGCGCTGGTGAGAAGACCGAAGAGTGAAGACTAAAGACTAGCTTGGCGCCGGACGTGGCCGTCTGCTATTTTGCCTCCTTTTTTGTATTTGCTTGCCCACTTTTTGCAGCAGTTTGTCTTTCGTGCGTTTATAAAAATGGGGGAGTTTTCTCGTTTCGTGCCGCTCTCTTGCTTTCAGCTCTTGGGTTCTTTGTGGAAACCTTTGACTGCTACCCTGCCCTTGAGCGCCTCGCAAGCGGGGGCTGGGTACGGTGTACGCGCTGGTACCAATCGCTCCCCCTAGGGGCTCGAAGGTGCGGCCGCCTCATGTGCCCACCTCGTCACAGTCTAGCAGTTGGCTCCTCACAAGCACTCCACGACAGGCCAGCAGGCCCCTCGAGAGGCACAGAGCCTCGCGAGCCCGCAGCAGGCTCGCCTCAGGAGAAGGGGCCCGACCGCGACGCCAGGCCCCACGCAAGACCCCCAAAACCCAAGATAAGTCATAAACAACTACCTTGCTCAGCGGCTCACAGCCCTGCGGGGCCCTGCTCCGGATGTCACTTCAAAAGCATTTAGCTATCTCACACATCATAAGGGGCACCCCCTTTTCAAAATGCTCTCACAAGAATATGTTTGAGTTTTCCTTATACAGGTTAAAGCAAAAGAGACATGGGCCTAGCTGGACGCGCCTTCTTCGTCACTCCCATCCACGCTGCTTGTGCTGAAGCTGCCATCCTCCTCGTCATCATCACCCGCACCAGCTCTTTTGGCCGCGAGCATGACCGTGTCGTCCTCGGGAGTCAGCTCCTTCACCAAAGCATCCACATGATCATCCACCCACTTGGCAAGCTTGTCTTGGGTGGCCGCAGGCACGGGGGCTAGCACGGTGCCGAAATCAAAGTGGGAGTCAAGGTTCAGGAGGTTGCTGAAGATGCGCGAGAGCGCGCGCCCAAGGAGGCCCCGACTCCTCTCCTCAACAAGCTGGCGAGCTTTTGTGGCCTGATCCTCCAGGCGGGTCACGATATCAGTAAAGAAGAGGAGATGGCTGGTGTAGTCATTCTCGTGCGAATGCGGAACGCTCACATCACAAACGGCACCCAAGGTGTTGTTGGCTCTGATGCGCAGACCTTGGAGCATGGAGTCGTGCTCGCGCTCCAGTGTCAGGCGGCGGCACTTTTCACTCGAAGCCTTCTCCAGGAGGAAGGAGGTGTCTTTGGCTTGCTTCCGGAGAGAGGATATCTCGGCGAGGGCAGAATTCAGGGAAGATTCGGAGGAAGCCAGGTCCCCCCGGGCAGTGCTCTCATGCTGCTCCATAGCCTACAGCTCGGTCTTCAGGACGGAGGTCCGGCCCTCAAGCTCAGCCTTAAGAAGCTCTAAGTCTAGGCGATGCCTTCCATCCAGCTCAGCATGTGCCTTCGCCACCCTCTTCTCCACCTCCACCTGGACCTGAGCTTCTCGGGCGGTGACGGCGTCCTCAGCCACGGTGGCCTGTCGCTCCTTCACCTCCAGCCTCTCCAGTGCTAAGCTATGTTCCATGGCCTCCAGCGTCAGGTCCTCATGGCGCCTCAAGCTCCGCCTCGGCAAGGGCCACCTCACTTGGAGATGTGGCCAGCAGAGCATGACGCTCCTCGACTTTGTGCAGCAGGGCCGCATTTGAAGACAGAAGATCTCGCTCCCACTCCTTAGCCGCCTCGCGACGACGGTTGGCTACCTCGGCCTCTTCCATGGCGCGGGCGCAAGCTTCACGAGAAGCCGCGAGCGAGGTCGCCGTGCGCGCTTCACCTTCATCACGCCAAAGCTTCGCAAGGTTGATGGCCACCTTCAGCCGCTGCCACTCATCCTCCAAGCGGCAGTTCTCTGCCTCAAGCTTGGTGTCGACATTGGCAAGCTCCCCGCCAAGATGGACCATCGAACGCATCGCTTCACTGAAAAGCCCGAAGCGCACCTCTCTACGCCCGCAAGCAAACGTGAGCTCATCGCCAAGATCTTTGCCAGCTCCGGAAGTCGCCCGGGAGGCGCTAGGTGCTCCGCCAGTCGCCGGCCGGGGGCTGGCTGGCATAGCCCCACAACTTGAAGATGAAGGCTGCCCGGAGGGCACCCACCTGCCGGCAGTGACAAGAGGAAGGATCACCGGCGCACCCATCGCCTCGCGGGCAGAGTCGCGGGGGGAGAGAACATGGGGCCCGGCTCCGAGCACCCTCGCGGCGTCATGTTGGATGGAGTTGGTCCCATGCCCTGCGCAGGCTCGGGGCGTTGGGGGCTGCGCGCATGCGCCAAGCTGGAGTCCTTGGGGTGCCTGCCTCCCGAGGTTTCGCCTTCGTGGACACCCTGCAAAACCCCAGCCATGAGAAAACGCCGCATGCTTGGGGGTCAAGAGCAAAAGTACTTACTCATCGGCGGCCACGTATCTCCTCGACTTTAGCGGCCGACGGGTGCCATCGTCGCAACACGGGGACCTCTTCCTCTTCAGAAGCGACTCGAGGCACAGGCGGCACTGACCCGATACCGACGGGCGATCCTCATGAGGGGGAGCGCTTAGCATGGTATCTGGAGCAGGGGTCCCAAGGGCAGGGGCACCCGGCGAAACTTTCTGGCTCATGGCTCCGGGGCCATCGGTGGGCTCCTCATCGTCAGCAGCCACTCTGGAGGCACCATCCCAGGCGTCAGAAGTCCCTGCCTCCGGAGCCTGGGGTTGCACACGTTCTACGGCGGCTCCTTCCCAGGCCCCAGAAGCCTCAGGCTCCTAAGCCTCTAACGAGGCCGGGCCTCCGGAGGAGCTCTTGACAGTTGATGGAGGCGCATGCCCCCTGCCTCCACACTCGGGGTGCATGCGGCAGGGTCGATCAGGAGAGGAGCCACAAAGATGGGATTCTCACGGGGCCCCTCAATGCCCTCGGGAAGCAACCCCCAGTCATTGAACAAAGGCATCTGCCCCGCGAAGGCCTCCTTGTTCGGGCACAGATAGAGAAGGCAACCACCCCCCGGAAGGTCGGCAGGCTCAGGCTCTCCAGTCAGGAGCTTGAGCACCACGCTCAAGGTATCAGCAACAAGCGACGACTTCTGCAGCCTCATAGGATCCCCGGCGCCTGTGAAGTCCAACATCAGGCGAGAATGGCGTTGGAGGGGAGCAATGCGCTGCTTCATGAATTCCGTCACCACCATTGGCGCCGTCACCTCCAGTTCCTGGAGCCTCGACAACCTCTTCCAAACAAAAGCAAGACGCCGGTCGGTGAGCTTCTCATGGCACGGATGTCTACTACACAACCTTCTTCTTGTAGACATTGTTGGGCCTCCAAGTGCAGAGGTTTGTAGGACAACAAGAAATTTCCCTCAAGTGGATGACCTAAGGTTTATCAATCCGTGGGAGGCGTAGGTTGAGGATGGTCTCTCTCAAGCAACCCTGCAAACAAATAACAAAGAGTCTCTTGTGTCCCCAACACACCCAATACAATGGTAAATTGTATAGGTGCACTAGTTCGGCGAAGAGATGGTGATACAAGTGCAATATGGATGGTAGATATAGGTATTTGTAATCTGAAAATATAAGAACAGCAAGGTAGCAAGTGATAAAAGTGAGCGTAAACGGTATTGCAATGCTAGGAAACAAGGCCTAGGGTTCATACTTTCACTAGTGCAAGTTCTCTCAATAATAATAACATAACTAGATCATATAACCATCCCTCAACATGCAACAAAGAGTCACTCCAAAGTCACTAATATCGGAGAACAAACGAAGATATTATTGTAGGGTACGAAACCACCTCAAAGTTATCCTTTCTGATCGATCTATTCAAGAGTCCGTAGTAAAATAACATGAAGCTATTCTTTCCGTTCGATCTATCATAGAGTTCGTACTAGAATAACACCTTAAGACACAAATCAACCAAAACCCTAATGTCACCTAGATACTCCAATGTCACGTCAAGTATCCATGGGCATGATTATACGATATGCATCACACAATCTCAGATTCATCTATTCAAACCAACACAAAGTACTTCAAAGAGTGCCCCAATGTTTCTACCAGATAGTTGATGTCTACTACACAACCTTCTTCTTGTAGATGTTGTTGGGCCTGCAAGTGCACAGATTTGTAGGACAGTAGCAAATTTCCCTCAAGTGGATGACCTAAGGTTTATTAATCCGTGGGAGGCGTAGGATGAAGATGGTCTCTCTCAAACAACCCTGCAACCAAATAACAAAGAGTCTCTTGTGTCCCCAACACACCCAATACAATGGTAAATTGTATAGGTGCACTAGTTCGGCGAAGAGATGGTGATACAAGTGCAATATGGATAGTAGATAAAGGTTTTTGTAATCTGAAATAATAAAAACATCAAGGTAACTAATGATAAAAGTGAGTGTAAACGGTATTGCAATGATAGGAAACAAGGCCTAGGGTTCAGAATTTCACTAGTGCAAGTTCTCTCAACAATAATAACATGGATAGATCATATAACAAGCCGTCAACATGCAATAAAGAGTCACTCCATAACCACTAATAGCGGAGAACAAATGTAGAGATTATGGTAGGGTACGAAACCACCTCAAAGTTATTCTTTCGGATCAATCTATTCAAGAGTTCGTACTAGAATAACACCTTAAGACACAAATCAACCAAAACCCTAATGTCACCTAGATACTCCATTGTCACCTCAAGTATCCATGGGCATGATTATACGATATGCATCACACAATCTCAGATTCATCCAACCAACACAAAGTACTTCAAAGAGTGCCCCAAAGTTTCTACGGGAGAGTCAAGAAAACGTGTGCCAACCCCTATGCATAGGTTCATGGGCGGAACCGCAAGTTGGTCACCAAAACATACATCAAGTGGCACGTGATATCCCATTGTCACCACAGATAAACACGGCAAGACATACATCAAGTGTTCTCAAATAAAGACTCAATCCGATAAGATAACTTCAAGAGGGAAACTCAATTCATCACAAGAGAGTAGAGGGGTAGAAACATCATAAGATCCAACTATAATAGCAAAGCTCGCGATACATCAAGATCGTGCCATAGAGAGAACGCGCGCGAGAGAGAGAGAGATCAAACAGATAGTTACTGGTACATACCCTCAGCCCCGAGGGTGAACTACTCCCTCCTCGTCATGGAGACCGCCGGGATGATGAAGATGGCCACCGGTGATGGGTTCCCCCTCCGGCAGGGTGCCAGAACGGACTCCCGAGAGGTTTTTGGTGGCTACAGAGGCTTGCGGCGGCGGAACTACCGATCTATCTTGATATTCGATGGTTTTAGGGTACGTAGGCTTATATAGGCGAAAGAAGTCGGTCGGGGGGGGGGGGGGGGGGTCCTCAAGGGGCCCACGAGACAGGGGAGCGCCCTACAGGGGGGGGCGCCCTCCTATCTCGTGGCTACCTCAAGGATCTTCTGACGTGAACTCCAATTCTCCAGGATCATATTCTTCCAAAAAATCACGCTGCCGAAGGTTTCATTCTGTTTGGACTCCGTTTGATATTCCTTTTCTCCGAAATACTGAAACAGGCAATAAAACAGCAATATGGGCTGGGCCTCCGGTTAATAGGTTAGTCCCAAAAGTAATATAAAAGTGTATAGTAAAGCCCATAATCATTCAAAATAGATAATAAGATAGCATGAATTCTTCAAAAATTATAGATACGTTGGAGACATATCAGCATCCCCAAGCTTAATTCCTACTCGTCCACGAGTAGGTAAATGATAAAAGAAAGAATTTATGAAGTGTGAATGCTAGAAGGTGCACAAGTTTGATCAATGAAAATTTCAATCACCTTTTCTAGCATGATAATACGTCATAACAATAGTTCATCTCATAAAACTTCTCACAATAAAGTAACAAGGAATTCACATGTCAAAGCATAGACCATAAACTTTCTTGAAAACTAGCAAACTTTTTTTTGACCTGGAAAACGAGCAAACTTCATTCTCAGTCATCAATCAATTGCAATTCATCTTATTTTCAGGAATAGCAAACTCCACATACTCAACTATCATATAGTCTTCTACAATTGCTAACACTCATGCAATACTAATGGTTATGGAGTTTCAATTGGAAACTGAGAAAGATAGGGGCTTATAGTGTTGCCTCCCAATGTATTCACCTTTGGGTGATGTAAACAATAATAGTTCATGCTAACTTACATCCAATTGGATATATATATCAGGATCACCCAAATACAAAGTGCTTGCCAAAGGATAAAATGAAAAAGGGAAAGGTGAAGACCACCTTGACTCTTGCATAAAGTAAAAGACGAAAAGTAAAAGATAGGCCCTTCGCAGAGGGAAGCAGAGGTTGTCATGCGCTTTCAGGGTTGGATGCACAAAATCTTAATGCGAATGAACGTCACTTTATATTGCCACTTGTATATGGACCTTTATATGCAGTCCGTCGCTTTTATTGCGTCCATAACAAGAGATCGTATAAAGCTATTTTCTTCACACCAAAAGATCATACATATTTAGAGAGCAATTTTTATTGCTTGCACCGATGACAACTTACTTGAAGGATCTTACTCAATCCATAGGTAGGTATGGTGGACTCTCATGGCAAAACTGGGTTTAAGGATATTTGGAAGCACAAGTAGTATCTCTACTTGGTGCGAGGAATTTTGGCTAGCATGTGGGGGAAAGGCAAGCTCAACATGTTTGAATGATCCATGACAATATACTTTAACTGAGATGTCGGAAAACATAACCCATTATGTTGTCTTCCTTGTCCAACATCAACTCTTTAGCATGTCATACTCAATGAGTGCTCCCAACTATAAAAGATGTCTAGGATAGTATATTTACATGTGGAATCTCTCCTCCTTCAATATTCTTTCATGAATTGTTCAAATGACCAATACAATGCTTGCTAACCTCCAATAAATTTACAACCTCTACTTCTTAGATGTGAAGTCATTACTCCCCATGGGATAAGCAAATGAGGCATATATAATTTCAGATTTATGACAATCAACTCATTCAACAATTTACTCAAAGGATATAAGTGAAGCACATGAGTAAATGACAAACTACTCCAAAAATATATAAGTGAAGATCAATGAGTAGCTAAATAATTATGTAACTATGCGAAGACTCTCTCTCATTTAGGAATTTCAGATCTTGGTACTCTAATCAAACAGCAAGCAAAACAAAATAAAATGACATTGCAAGGATAGCACAACTCATGTGAAGAAGCAAAAACTTAGGCTCAACCGATACTAACCGATAGTTGTTGATGAAGAAAGGTGGGATGCCTAACGGGGCATCCCCAAGCTTGAACTTTTGTGTCTCCTTAATTCCTTTTATATCATGGTTTCTCTATTTCTCAAAAAGCTTCATTCACACCAAACTCAACAAGAACTCGTGAGATAGGTTAGTATAAACCAATGCAAAACCTTAGCATTTTCTACTGTAACAAATCACTAAGATTATTATTCAACATTGAATACTAAATGCCTCTGCATATTTAATACTTCTATCCTCAAATAGAATCATTAAACAAGCAAACATATGCAAACAATGCAAACATAACAGCAATCTGTCAAAACAGTACAGTCTGTAAAGAATGCAAGATTCATCAAACTTCCCTAACTCCAAAAATTATGAGAAAAATACTACACTGTAGAAGATTTATCAGAGCTCATTATGCAAAAAAATTCAACATTATATCATTCTCTGACTTTTCTAGGGATATTTTGCAACAGCGGTAAACTTTCTGTTTTCAAACAGCAACATGTATACTAGCAAAATAAGCATGGTAAAGGCTATCCTTGACTTCTTTATTGAAATAAAGATGAAAAACACTATTCTAAATAACAGCAAGCAAATACTAACAAAAGAAAATGATGCTCCAAGGAAAACACATATCATGTGGTGAATAAAAATATAGCTCCAAGTAAGGTTACCGATGAACGAAGACGAAAGAGGGGATGCTATCCGGGGCATCCCCAAGCTTAGGCTCCTGGTTATCCTTGAATATTACCTTGGGGTGCCTTGGGCATCCCCAAGCTTAGGCTCTTGCCACTCCTTATTCCATAGTCCATCGAATCCTTACCCAAAACTTGAAAACTCCACAACACAAAACTCAAGAGAAAACTCGTAAGCCCCGTTAGTATAAGAAAATAAAACCACCACTTAGCTACTGTAATGAAATCATTCTAAATTCGTATTGGTGTAATATCTACTGTACTCCAACTTATATATGGTTCATACCCTCCGATACTACTCATAGATTCATCAAAATAAGCAAACAACACATAGAAAACACAATCTGTCAAAAACAGAACAGTCTGTAGTAATCTATATCAAACGTATACTTCTGGAACTCTAAGCAATTTGTGTACCAATCCAGATAAAAAAGAATCAGATCAAGAGCATGTTTCTGTGAATTAACAAAACTAATTTACTGGGTGCAAAAGTTTCTGATTTTCAGTAGGATCAACACAACTATCACCATAAGCTATCCTAAAGGTCTTACTTGGCACTTTATTGAAACAAAAGCTATAAAACATGATTACTACAGTAGCATAAACATATGAACACACAAAAACAGTAAGGATAAATATTGGGTTGTCTCCCAACAAGCGCTTTTCTTTAATGCCTTTCTAGCTAGGAATGATGATGGCAATGATGCTCACATAAAAGATAAGAATTGAAACATAACGGGGGCATCATTAAGCATATGACTAGCACATTTAAGCCTAACCCACTTCCTATGCATAGGGATTTTGTGAGAAAACAACTTATGGGAGCAATAATCAACTAGCATAGGAAGGTAAAACAAGCATAGCTTCAAGATTTTCAACACATAGAGAGGAAACTTGATATTATTGCAATTCCTACAAGCATATATTCCTCCCTCATAATAATTTTCAGTAGCATCATGAATGAATTCAACAATATAACCAGCACCTAAAGAATTCTTTTCATGATCTACAAGCATAGAAAATCTACTACTCTCCACATAAGCAGATGTCTTCTCATTCCGAATAGTGGGAGTATCATAAAAGACTTGAACACTAAAAATTGTTTCCACACTAAAAGAGTAATGTTCAGAAAAAGGGTAATCATAATCATGACAAGATTTGTAAATATAATCATCACTACTTTTTATAGCATAAGTTTCATCACAATAACCATCATAAGTAGCAACTTCGTTCTCATCATAATCGATTCAAACCTCTCCCAAGATAGTGGAATCACTAAATAAAGTTGACACTCTTCCAAATCCACTTTCATATTCATCACAATAAGATTCAACATCCTCCAAAATAGTGGGATCACTAATTCCTAAAGTTGACACTCTTCCAAACCCACTTTCATCAATATAATCATCATAGGTAGGAGGCATGCTATCATCATAACAACTTTGCATATCAAAACTTGGGATGCTAAAAATATCATCTTCATTAAACATAGCATCCCCAAGTTTGGGACAAACATTAATTTCAGGAAATGTATTCTCAAATATGTCATCCCCATCAAATATAGCTTCGCCAATCTTGAGCCCTTTCATATCATAAGCATAATCACTCTCATCGTTAAAAATATGGATATCACCAATAGTAAAGCAATTATCATCATCAGAATGAGTAGTAGGAGCAACATAATTTGGTAGGGATACCTTTTTACCTTTGTTACTCCTTCTTTTCTTTTTCTTCTTCACATTATGGGTGGGTTCAACCTTCCTCTTTGAGCTCCTTATTGACGAGATTGGTTCAATAGAAAGCTCCTCCTCGTCACCTGATTCATCATAAGAAATAATAGGAGGATATTGGGAAGTCTCTTCCCTTTCATTAGTATTCTCATCATCTTCTATTTGCTTTCTTTTCTTTAGGTAATTGGCAATATAAGGATTTTCAATGCAATTCACCGCACAAAACATATAAATATCCTCTAGATCAAAATCAAGAAATCTATCAAGATTAAATTTTGGAATACCCTCAGTTATACGTTTCATTTCTTCATACCCAAAAAGAAGACTAAGCTCTTTATGATGCCCAAGGGTAATCAAGCTATCACAATTTTTGGACATGATTCGATCATGAAACAATTTGCATTGGAGATTTAAATGACTGCGTTCATTGCAAAGTTCACAAGGGGCACGAAAAATATTGAATCTTTCAGCACAATCATCAAGCCTTTCTTGCAAACCTTTAGTTTTTAAATATTTATGCCTCTTGCAATATCTATTTTCTCTATTTGTTGTGTCCATGCAAACCCCATTCTACTCCACAAAAATCAACATGTTTATAAGAGACATTTTTATCATAACTAGTGCAATCATCATTAGTACTATGGATATTCAAAGAGTTCATACTAATAACATTGCAATCATGCTCATCATTCAAAGATTTAGTACCAAGCATTTCAATGCATTCTATCATTCAAAGATTTAGTACCAAGCATTTCAATGCATTCTTCTTCTAGCACTTGAGCACAATTTTCCTTTCCATCATACTCACTAAAGATATTAAGAAGACGAAGCGTATGAGACAAACTCAATTCCATTTTTTGGTAGTTTTCTTTTATAAACTAAACTAGTGATAAAACAAGAAAGAAAAAGATTCGATTGCAAGATCTAAAGATATACCTTCAAGCACGCACCTCCCCGGCAACGGCGCCAGAAAAGAGCTTGATGTCTACTACACAACCTTCTTCTTGTAAACGTTGTAGGGCCCACAAGTGCATACGTTTGTAGGACAGTAGCAAATTTCCCTCAAGTGGATGACCTAAGGTTTATCAATCCGTGGGAGGCGTAGGATGAAGATGGTCTCTCTCAAACAACCCTGCAACCAAATAACAAAGAGTCTCTTGTGTCCCCAACACACCCAATACAATGGTAAATTGTATAGGTGCACTAGTTCGGCGAAGAGATGGTGATACAAGTGCAATATGGATAGTAGATAAAGGTTTTTGTAATCTTAAATAATAAAAACAGTAAGGTAACTAATGATAAAATTGAGCGTAAACGGTATTGCAATGATAGGAAACAAGGCCTAGGGTTCATACTTTCACTAGTGCAAGTTCTCTCAACAATAATAACATAGATAGATCATATAACAAGCCCTCAACATGCAATAAAGAGTCACTCCAACGCCACTAATAGCGGAGAACAAACGTAGAGATTATGGTAGGGTACGAAACCACCTCAAAGTTATTCTTTCGGATCAATCTATTCAAGAGTTCATACTAGAATAACACCTTAAGACACAAATCAACCAAAACCCTAATGTCACCTAGATACTCCATTGTCACCTCAAGTATCCATGGGAATGGTCTTACAATATGCATCACATAATCTCAGATTCATCCAACCAACACAAAGTACTTCAAAGAGTGCCCCAAAGTTTCTACCGGAGAGTCAAGAAAACGTGTGCCAACCACTATGCATAGGTTCATGGGCGGGACCCGCAAGTTGGTCACCAAAACATACATCAAGTGGCACGTGATATACCATTGTCACCAAAGATAAACACGGCAAGACATACATCAAGTTTTCTCAAATAAAGACTCAATCCGATAAGATAACTTCAAGAGGGAAACTCAATTCATCACAAGAGAGTAGAGGGGTAGAAACATCATAAGATCCAACTATAATAGCAAAGCTCACGATACATCAAGATCGTGCCATAGAGAGAACACGAGAGAGAGAGAGAGAGAGAGAGAGAGAGAGATCAAACACATAGCTACTGGTACATACCCTCAGCCCCGAGGGTGAACTACTCCCTCCTCGTCATGGAGAGCGCCGGGATGATGAAGATGGCCACCGGTGATGGCTTCCCCCTCCGGCAGGGTGCCGGAACGGACTTCCGAGAGGTTTTTGGTGTCTACAGAGGCTTGCGGCGGTGGAACTCCCGATCTATCTTGATTTCGATGGTTTTAGGGTACGTAGGCTTATATAGGCGAAAGAAGTCAGTCGGGGGGGGGGGGGGGGTCCTCGAGGGGCCCACGAGACAGGGGGCGCACCCTACAGGGGGGGCGCACCCTCCTATCTCGTGGCTGCCTCGAGGATCTTCTGACGTGAACTCCAAGTCTCCAGGATCATATTCTTCCAAAAATCACGCTTCCGAAGGTTTCATTCCGTTTGGACTCCGTTTGATATTCCTTTTCTTCGAAATACTGAAACAGGCAATAAAACAGCAATATGGGCTGGGCCTCCGGTTAATAGGTTAGTCCCAAAAGTAATATAAAAGTGTATAATAAAGCCCATAATCATTCAAAACAGATAATAAGATAGCATGAATGCTTCAAAAATTTATAAATACGTTGGAGACGTATCAATAGTCAAGACGAAAACGTGTGCCAACCCCTATGCCTAAGTTCACAAGGTCACTGAACCCGCAAGTTGATCACCAAAACATATATCAAGTAGATCACTTGATATCCCATTGTCACCATAGATAAGCACATGCAAGACATACATCAAGTGTTCTCAAATCCTTAAAGACTCAATCCAATAAGATAACTTCAAATGGAAAACTCAATCCATTACAAGAGAGTAGAGAGGGAGAAACATCATAAGATCCAACTATAAAGCAAAGCTCGCGATACATCAAGATCATGCCAAATCAATAACACGAGAGAGAGAGAGAGAGAGAGAGATCAAACACAACTACTGGTACATACCCTCAGCCCCGAGAGTGAACTACTCCCTCCTTGTCATGGAGAGCGCCGGGATGATGAAGATGGCCACCGGTGAGGGATCCCTGAAGGAAATATGCCCTAGAGGCAATAATAAAGTTATTATTTATTTCCTTATTTCATGATAAATGTTTATTATTCATGCTAGAATTGTATTAACCGGAAACTTAGTACATGTGTGAATACATAGACAAACATAATGTCACTAGTATGCCTCTACTTGACTAGCTCGTTGAATCAAAGATGGTTAAGTTTCCTAGCCATAGACATGAGTTGTCATTTGATTAAACAGGATCACATCATTAGAGAATGATGTGATTGACTTGACCCATTCCGTTAGCATAGCACTTGATCGTTTAGTATGTTGCTATTGCTTTCTTCATGACTTATACATGTTCCTATGACTATGAGATTATGCAACTCCCGTTTACCGGAGGAACACTTTGTGTGCTACCAAACGTCACAACGTAACTGGGTGATTATAAAGGAGCTCTACAGGTGTCTCCGAAGGTACATGTTGAGTTGGCGTATTTCGAGATTAGGATTTGTCACTCCAATTGTCAAAGATTTATCTCTGGGCCCTCTCGGTGATGCACATCACTATAAGCCTTGCAAGCAATGTAGCTAATGAGTTAGTTATGAGATGATGCATTACGTAACGAGTAAAGAGACTTGCCGGTAATGAGATTGAACTAGGTATTGAGATATCGACGATCGTATCTCGGGCAAGTAACATACCGATGACTAAGGGAACAACGTATGTTGTTATACGGTTTGACTGATAAAGATCTTTGTAGAATATGTGGGAGCCAATATGAGCATCCAGGTTCCGCTATTGGTTATTGACCGGAGACGTGTCTCGGTCATGTCTACATAGTTCTCGAACCCGTAGGGTCCACACACTTAAAGTTAGATGACAGTTATATTATGAGTTTATATGTTTTGATGTACCGAAGATAGTACGGAGTCCCGGATGTGATCACGAACATGACAAGGAGTCTCGAAATGGTCGAGACATGAAGATTGATATATTGGATGACTATATTCGGACACCGGAATGGTTCCGGGGGTTATCAGATGTATACCGGAGTACCGGGGGGCTAACGGAACCCCCCCCCCCGGGGGGGGGGGGGGGGGGGTTAATGGGCCACATGGGCCCAAAGTGGAGCAGAGGAGGGGTGGCCAGGGCAGACCGCGCGCCCCCTCCCCCTCTAGTCCAAATAGGACAAGGAGGGGGGCGGCTCCCCCTTTCCTTCTCTCCTCTCTCCCTTCCTTCCCCCTCTCCTATTTGGACAAGGAAAGGAGGGAGTCCTACTCCGGGTGGGAGTAGGACTCCTCCTGGCGCGCCTCCTCCTGGCTGGCCGCCCCATCCCCCTTGCTCCTTTATATACGGCGGCGGGGGGGGGGGGGGGCACCTCTAGACACAACAATTGATCCTTGAGATCTATTAGCCATGTGCGGTGCCCCCCTCCACCATAATCCACCTCGATACACTACAAAAAAAAGACACATCCGTGACATTTTGGGCCAAACGAATTTTTTTTGTCATACTTATGACACTTCTATGACGATAATTGTGACAAAACCCGGTATCATCATAGATGTGGTGGGCTCCTACTTCTATGACAAAAAAATCATGACAGAAAATGGGCTTTTCGTCCTGGGCGGGCCGGAGACGCAGATGCATGACATTATTTGGGCCATTCATGACGGAAAAAACCGTGGTAGAAGCGAGGGCGAGGAAAATTCCGGGGAGTTCCTGGTTACGGTGGGTGGTCGGGGGCCGAGCGATGCACGTTTCTCTCGTACACGTACGCGCGTGTGTGCGAGGCTGATGTCTACTACACAACCTTCTTCTTGTAGACGTTGTTGGGCCTGCAAGTGCACAAGTTTGTAGGACAGTAGCAAATTTCCCTCAAGTGGATGACCTAAGGTTTATCAATCTGTGGGAGGTGTAGGATGAAGATGGTCTCTCTCAAGCAACCCTGCAACCAAATAACAAAGAGTCTCTTGTGTCCCCAACACACCCAATACAATGGCAAATTGTATAGGTGCACTAGTTCGGCGAAGAGATGGTGATACAAGTGGAATATGGATGATAGATATAGGTTTTTGTAATCTGAAAAATATAAAAACAGCAAGGTAACTAATGATAAAAGTGAGCGTAAACGGTATTGCAATGGTAGGAAACAAGGCATAGGGTTCATACTTTCACTAGTGCAAGTTCTCTCAACAATAATAACATAGATAGATCATATAACAATCCCTCAACATGCAACAAAGAGTCACTCCAAAGCCACTAATACCGGAGAACAAACGAAGAGATTATGGTAGGGTACGAAACCACCTCAAAGTTATTCTTTCGGATCAATCTATTCAAGAGTTTGTACTAGAATAACACCTTAAGACACAAATCAACCAAAACCCTAATGTGACCTAGATACTCCATTGTTACCTCAAGTATCCGTGGGCTTGATTATACGATATGCATCACACAATCTCAGATTCATCTATTCAACCAACACAAAGTACTTCAAAGAGTGCCCCAAAGTTTCTACCGGAGAGTCAAGATAAAAACGTGTGCCAACCCCTATGCATAGGTTCATGGGCGGAACCCGCAAGTTGATCACTAAAACATACATCAAGTGGCACGTGATATCCCATTGTCACCACAGATAAGCACGGCAAGACATACATCAAGTGTTCTCAAATCCTTAAAGACTCAATCCGACAAGATAACTTCAAAGGGAAAACTCAATTCATCACAAGATAGTAGAGGGGGAGAAACATCATAAGATCCAATTATATTAGCAAAGGTCGCGATACATCAAGATCGTGCCATGGGGAGAACACGAGAGAGAGAGAGAGATCAAACACATAGCTACTGGTACATACCCTCAGCCCCGAGGGTGAACTACTCCCTCCTCGTCATGGATAGCGCCGGGATGATGAAGATGGCCACCGGTGATGGGTTCCCCCTCCGGCAGGGTGCCGGAACGGGCTCCCGAGAGGTTTTTGGTCGCTACAGAGGCTTGCGGCAGCGGAACTCCCGATCTATCTTCGTCTTCAATGTTTTTAGGGTACGTGGACTTATATAGGCAAAAGAAGTCGGTCGGGGGAGCCTCCAGGGGCCCAGGAGATAGGGGGCGCACCCAGGGGGTGGGCGCACCCTCCTATCTCCTGGCTTCCTTGAACCTTGCCTGGCTTTAACTCCAAGTATCCCGGATCATATCCTTTCCAAAAATCACGCTCCCGAAGGTTTCATTCCGTTTGGACTCCGTTTGATATTCCTTTTCTTCGAAATACTGAAACAGGTAATAAAACAACAATATGGGCTGGGCCTCTGGTTAGTAGGTTAGTCCCAAAA
This sequence comes from Triticum timopheevii, assembly GCA_963921465.1. Classification (NCBI taxonomy): domain Eukaryota; kingdom Viridiplantae; phylum Streptophyta; class Magnoliopsida; order Poales; family Poaceae; genus Triticum; species Triticum timopheevii. The sequence continues at coordinate 42,950,662 of OY997271.1, forward strand.
GTAATATAAAAGTGTATAATAAAGCCCGTAAACATCCAAAATAGATAATAAAATAGCATGAATGCTTCATAAATTATAGATACATTGGATACGTATCAGCATCCCCAAGCTTAATTCCTACTCGTCCTCGAGTAGGTAAATGATAAAAGAAAGAATTTATGAAGTGTGAATGCTAAAAGGTGCACAAGTTTGATCAATGATAATTTCAATCACCTTTTCTAGCATGATTATATGTCATAACAGTAGTTCATCTCATAAAACTTCTCAAGATTAAGTAACAAGCTTATTCACATGTTAAAGCATAGATCATAAACTTTCTTTAATAGCAAACTATGTTCTTAGTTATCAAAAAATTGCAATTCATCTTATTTTCAGGAAGGGTCTATGTCAGAGCTTTGATTTAGCAAACTCCACATACTCAACTACCAGATAGTCTTCTACAATTGCTAACACTCACGCAATACTAATGGTGATGGAGTTTTAATCGGACACTAAGAAAGATAGGGGCTTATAATGTTGCCTCCCAATGTATTCACCTTTGGGTGATGTCAACAATAATAGTTCATGCTAACTTACATCCAATTGGATATATATATCAGGATCTTTCCAACACGAGGTGCTTGCCAAAGGATAAAATGAAAAAGGGAAAGGTGGAGATTACCTTGACTCTTGCATAAAGTAAAAGACATAAAGTAAAAGATAGGCCCTTCGCAGAGGGAAGCAGAGGTTGTCATGCGCTTTTATGGTTGGATGCACAAAATCTTAATGCGAAAGAACGTCACTTTATATTGCCACTTGTATATGGACCTTTATTATGCAGTCCGTCGCTTTTATTGCTTCCATAACCAGATTGTATAAAGCTATTTTCTTCATACCAATAGGTCATACATATTTAGAGAGCAATTTTTATTGCTTGCACCGATGACAACTTACTTGAAGGATCTTACTCAATCCATAGGTAGGTATGGTGGACTCTCATGGCAAAACTAGGTTTAAGGATATTTGGAAGCACAAGTAGTATCTCTACTTGGTGCAAGGAATTTTGGCTAGCAAGAGGGGGAAAGGTAAGCTCAACATGTTTGAATGATCCATGACAATATACTTTAACTGAGATGTGCGAAAACATAACCCATTACGTTGTCTTCCTTGTCCAACATCAACTCTTTAGCATGTCATACTTAATGAGTGCTCCCAATTATAAAAGATGTCTAGGATAGTGTATTTATATGTGAAATCTCTCTTCCTTCAATATTCTTTCATGAATTGTTCAAATGACCAATACGATGCTGGCTAACCTTCAATAAATTTACAACCTCTACTTCTTAGATGTGAAGTCATTACTACCCATGGGATAAGCAAATGAAACATATATAATTTCAGATTTATGACAATCAACTCATTCAACAATTTACTCATAGGATATAAGTGAATCACACGAGTAAATGACAAACTACTCCAAAAAGATATAAGTGAAGATCAATGAGTAGCTAAATAGTTATGTAACTATGTGAAGACTCTCTCTCATTTAAGAATTTCAGATCTTGGTATTGTATTCAAACAGCAAGCAAAGCAAAATAAAATGACATTGCAAGGATAGCACAGCTCATGTGAAGAAGCAAAAACTTAGGCTCAACCGATACTAACCGATAGTTGTTGAAGAAGAAAGGTGGGATGCCTACCGGGTCATCCCCAAGCTTAGATGCTTGAGACTTCTTGAAATATTATCTTGGGGTGCCTTGGGAATCCCCAAGCTTGAACTTTTGTGTCTTTAATTCCTCTCATATCATGGTTTCTCTATTTCTCAAAAGCTTCATCCACAACAAACTCAACAAGAACTCGTGAGATAGGTTAGTATAAACCAATGCAAAACCTTATCATTTTCTACTGTAATAAATCACTAAAACTATTATTCAACATTGCATACTAAATGCCTCTGCATATTTAATACTCCTATCCTCAAATAGAATCATTAAACAAGCAAACATATGCAAACAATGCAACCATAACAGCAATCTGCCAATACAGTATAGTCTGTAAAGAATACAAGAGTATAAATACTTCCCTAACTCCAAAAATTATGAGCGAAAATTCTCACTGTAGTAAATTTATCAGACCTCATTATGCAAAAGGTTTCATAATTATATCATTCACTGACTTTTCTAGGGAATTTTTGCAACAGCGGTAAACTTTCTGTTTTCAAACAGCAACATGTATACTAGCAAAATAAGCATGGTAGGCTATCCTTGACATTTTTATTGAAACTAAAGATGAAAAACATTATTCTAAATAACAGCAAGAAAATATTAACAAAATAAAATGACGCTCCAAGCAAAACACATATCATGTGGCGAATAAAAATATAGCTCCAAGTAAGGTTACCGATGGACGAAGACGAAAGAGGGGATGCCATCCGGGGCATCCCCAAGCTTAGGCTCTTGGTTGTCCTTGAATATTACCTTGGGGTGCCTTGGGCATCCCGAAGCTTAGGCTCTTGCCACTCTTATTACATAGTCCATCGAATCTTTACCCAAAACTTGAAAACTTCACAACAGAAAACTCAACAGAAAACTCGTAAGCTCCGTTAGTATAAGAAAACAAAACCACCACATAAGGTACTGTAATGAACTCATTCTTTTTTAAATTGGTGTTAAACCTACTGTATTATAACTTCTATATGGTTCATACACTCCGATACTACTTATAGATTCATCAAAATAAGCAAACAACACATAGAAAACAGAATCTGTCAAAAACAGAACAGTATGTAGTAATCTGTATCAAACGTATACCTATGGAAATCCAAAAATCCTACCAAAATAGGAAGTCCTAAGAAATGTGTGTACCAATCAAGACCAAAAATAATCAGATCAAGATCATGTTTCGGTAAATTAACAAAACTAATTTACTGGGTGCAAAAGTTTTTGATTCTCAGCAGGATCAACACAACTATCACCGTAAGCTATCCTAAAGGTCTTACTTGGCACTTTATTGAAACAAAACCTATAAAACATGATTACTACAGTAGCATAATCACGTGGACACACAAAAAGTGTAAGGGTAAATATTGGGTTGTCTCCCAACAAGCGCTTTTCTTTAATGCCTTTCTAGCTAGGCACGATGATGAAACTCACATAAAAGATAAGAATCGAAACATAACGGGAGCATCATGAAGCATATGACTAGCACATTTAAGTCTAACCCACTTCCTATGCATAGGAATTTTGTGAGCAAACAACTTATGGGAACAATAATCAACAAGCATAGGAAGGTAAAACAAGCATTGCTTCAAGATTTTCAACACATAGGGAGGAAACTTGACATTATTGCAATTCCTACAAGCATATGTTCCTCCCTCATAATAATTTTCAGTAGCATTTTGAATGAAATCAACAATATAACCATCACATAAAGCATTCTTTTCATGATCTACAGGCATAGAAAATTTACTACTCTCCACATAAGCAAATTTCTTCTCATGAATAGTAGTGGGAGCAAACTCAACAAAATAATTTTCATGTGAGGCATAATCCAATTGAAAACTAAAATCATGATGACCAGTTTCATGGTTATCATTATTCCTAATAGCATACAAGTCATCACAATAATTATCATAGATAGCAACTTTGTTCTCATAATCAATTGGAACCTCTTCCGAAATAGTGGAATCATCACTAAATAAAGTTGACACTCTTCCAAATCCACTTTCATGTTCATCACAATAAGATTCAACATCCTCGAAAATAGTGGGATCACTACTTCCTAAAGTTGACACTCTTCTAAACCCACTTTCATCAATATAATCATCATAAATAGGAGGCATGCTTTCATCATAATAAATTTACTCATCAAAACTTGGGGACAAAAAATATCATCTTCATCAAACATAGCATCCCTAAGCTTGTGGCTTTGCATATCATTAGCATCATGGATATTCAAGGAATTCATACTAACAACATTGCAATCATGCTCATCACACAAAGATCTAGTACCAAACATTTTAATGCATTCTTCTTCTAGCACTTGAGCACAATTTTCCTTTCCATCATTCTCACGAAAGATATTAAAAAGATGAAGCGTATGAGACAAACTTAACTCCATTTTTTTGTAGTTTTCTTTTATAAACTAAACCAGTGATAAAACAAGAAACAAAAAGATTCGATTGCAAGATCTAAAGATATACCTTCAAGCACTAACCTCCCCGGCAACGGCGCCAGAAAAGAGCTTGATGTCTACTACACAACCTTCTTCTTGTAGACGTTGTTGGGCCTAAAGTGCACAGGTTTGCAGGACAGTAGCAAATTTCCCTCAAGTGGATGACCTAAGGTTTATCAATCCGTGGGAGGCGTAGGATGAAGATGGTCTCTCTCAAGCAACCCTGCAACCAAATAACAAAGAGTCTCTTGTGTCCCCAACACACCCAATACAATGGCAAATTGTATAGGTGCACTAGTTCGGCGAAAAGATGGTGATACAAGTACAATATGGATGGTAGATATAGGTTTCTGTAATCTGAAAATATAAAAACAGCAAGGTAACTAATGATAAAAGTGAGCGTAAACGGTATTGCAATGGTAGGAAACAAGGCATAGGGTTCATACTATCACTAGTGCAAGTTCTCTCAACAATAATCACATAGATAGATCATATAACAATCCCTCAACATGCAACAAAGAGTCACTACAAAGCCACTAATAGCAGAGAACAAACAAAGAGATTATGGTAGGGTACGAAACCACCTCAAAGTTATTCTTTCGGATCAATCTATTCAAGAGTTCGTACTAGAATAACACCTTAAGACACAAATCAACCAAAACCCTAATGTCACCTAGATACTCCATTGTCACCTCAAGTATCCATGGGCATGATTATACGATATGCATCACACAATCTGAGATTCATCCAACCAACACAAAGTACTTCAAAGAGTGCCCCAAAGTTTCTACCGGAGAGTCAAGACGAAAACGTGTGCCAACCTGAAAGTGTGTTATGTCGACTAGAGGGGGGGGGGGGTGAATAGGCGATTTTTATGAATTCTTCACTGGGGAATTTTCTGGTGAGGAAATTCCTTAGGGAAGAACTACTTGCAGTGGAATAAGTACTCATAATTAAACATAATAGAACACAAGCATAGTCATCATGGTGAAATGAAGACAAGCACAGAGTACAGAAAGCGTAAACACGGGATAACACAAGAAAGAAGACGGACATACTGAAAAAATTGAACTGAGGAAATTGAGAAAGTCTTCAGTCAAAGTCTTCAAACAGATATGAATAGGCACACAACAACAGACATGAGGAAATGAAAGAGTTGAGGGAATAGAACCAGTAAGCTCGATGTCGGTGTCAAAACCGGCAGATCTCGGGTAGGGGGTCCCGAACTGTGCGTCTAGGCGGATGGTAACAGGAGACGAGGGACACAATGTTTTTACCCAGGTTCAGGCCCTCTCGATGGAGGTAAAACCCTACGTCCTGCTTGATTAATATTGATGATATGGGTAGTACAAGAGTGGATCTACCACGAGATCAAGGAGGCTAAACCCTAGAAGCTAGCCTATGGTATGATTGTTGAGATGTATGTTGTGTCCTACGGACTAAGGCCCTCCGGTTTATATAGACACCGGAGAGGCTAGGGTTACACAGAGTCGGTTACAATGGTAGGAGATCTACATATCCGTATCGCCAAGCTTGCCTTCCACGCCAAGGAAAGTACCTTCCGGACACGAGCCAGAGTCTTCAATCTTCTATCTTCGTAGTCTGGGAGTCCGGCGGATATTGATAGTCCGGCTGTCCGGACACCCCCTAGTCCAGGACTCCCTCAGTAGCCCCTGAACCAGTCTTCAATGACGATAAGTCCGGCGTGCATAATGTTCGGCATTGCAAGGCGGGTTCCTCCCTTGAATAATCCGGAGAAGATAATGAACACCAGGATAGTGTCCGGCTCTGCAAAATAATTTCCACATTCCAAACGTAGAGAGAATAAAACATATACACCGATCCAATCTGCTGACGTATTATGCGGCGTGACATCACACCGGCACCAAGCCTTTGTTTGAATTACTGTACCACTTCAGCACGTTTAGCGAAGCGGTTTCCTTGGCACGTCCTGTTGAAGCAGAGATCGTGTTCCCCTTATTCCGGGATTCTCATTAATATGTGCGTGGGTAACCCAACCGCGCCATTGATGGTGGCGCTTGGGAGATAAGCGAGTTTTACCAGGCTGGTGAGGGACGCATAGTTTTGTCCGCCTATATATAAGGGATAAGGATTTACCTTCTCACCTACGCCTTCTTCCTCCTTTGCCCATCCATCCCTGCGAACTCAAGCTCCAACGCCCAAGCTTGCGCATCTCACCTCAACCCCTCTTCGAACATGTCCGGAGGGGGAGGCAAATGGATGGCCTCCACCGCTAAGGAGGAGGACATCACCAAGCTGCGCGACGCCGGATACCTTTCCAGCGACATCGCGCATCGGCTGCCCGACGCGGGGCAGCTCATCCCCACCCCAGGGCCTCATGAGAGGGTCGTCTTCCTTCCCCACTTCCTCCGTGGACTGGGCTTTCCACTCCATCCATTCGTCCGGGGGCTCATGTTTTACTACGGCCTGGATTTCCACGATCTGGCGCCGAACTTCGTTCTCAACATCTCGGCGTTTATCATCGTGTGCGAGGCCTTTCTCTGCATCCGGCCCCACTTCGGCCTGTGGCTCAAGACCTTCAACGTCAAGCCGAAGATTGTGAAGGGGACGCAAGCGGAATGCGGAGGCGCCATGTTGGGCAAGCTGCCCAACGTTCCTTGGCTGGAAGGGACCTTCGTGGACTCCGTCAAGGGGTGGCAGTCGGGGTGGTTCTACATCACCGAGCCGCGCGAGCCTACATGGGCGGCGGCCCCTGAATTTAGATCTGGAATCCCCACGCAGCTCACTTCCTGGAAAGAGAAGGGCTTGCAGTGGGGTGATCCGGTGGAGGTGACGGGACTTCGAGCCTGTATCAAGAAGCTGGTGAGCAATAGGCTCCGGCTCGTCGACGTGGTCCAGGTCATGCTCCTCCGGCGGATTCTCCCATGCCAAGAACAGGCATTTAATCTGTGGGAGTTTAATCCGGAACAGCACCAGATGTTAAGCGCGCTCTTCGACACAACGTACGAAGGCGCCTGGAGGGTGCTGTTCAAGGGCGCCGAAGCCCCCGCATCCGCGACCGAAGACCGCGGATTCAGCTTGCAGTCTCCGACTGACGAGGTAAGTGATTCGACCCCATTACGGGACACTTATAGTAGCTAGATTGACTCTAGCGAGGTTTTTAATCTACCTCTTCCTTTGACAGGACTGGATGGAAAAGGCCCAGCTGCTCATCAGCCCGGCTCCCATGCCAGAAGAACCAGTGGATGCCCGCTTAGCAAGGCTGCTGGTTCCGGCACCGTACGTGGTGCCGGAGAAGAAGGCCAAGAAGGTGGCCGCGGGGACTCGCAAGAGTTCCCGCAATCAGGCGTCTGACGATGACGACGAGGACTCCTCCCCTGAAGACGAGGAGGAGGAGGAGGAGTACTCTCTCCCAGAGGAGGGAGAGAGGAAGAGGAAGGCCTCCCCAACCGGGGCGGCCGAAGGGTCCAAGAGGGGGAGAACTATCCCCCCGGACAGTTTTGCCAACATCAACGTTGGCGAGGACGAGTGGCCTCCAAGGGCCCGGCGTCCGGCAGGATCGTAAGTATCCGGATCATTCATATGCCGTATATTGTATGTCACGTAGTGTCCTTCTAATGCCGCATTGTTCCTTTAGTCCGGCCGTCGAAGACTTTCTCGACTCGATGAGCGGGTCGTTGGCGCCGTCGGATGTAAATTCCATCCCGACTGCCTCTACCCCACGCGCCGAGGACGACGAGGCGGAATCCCACAGGGGGACGCGCCAGGAGGAGGCTCCGGAGGCGCCGTCAGGCAGCCCCCCGGACTTTGTGCCGGACTCTACTCCGGAACCCGTAGCGGTTCCAGAGTCCGGCAAGCAGCCCCCTCGAAAGAGGGGCAGGACCATGACGCCGGCAGCCTCCATCCAACCGGAGGCACCGGATAACCTGCTGGAGGCGCTCAAAGGCACCTCCATCGAGGAAGAACACCGCACTCTCATGAGTGCGGTGATTGAGAAGGTCCAGCTCGCCAAGGGCGGGCTGACCGAAGCCTGCAACAGCCTTCTAACAGGCTTTGAGGTAAGAAGGTTAAAATTAAGTAATATAATACCGCATAGACAGTAGCCCCTGATGCTTAGTCCGGTGTTCGGAAAGAAAAGCCGGACTAAGGATCTAACAAGATATACGCAGGGTTGTTAAAAAATATGTCGATATGGGTTTGCAGGCTGCGCTGTTGACCTCTGCCGCATTAACAGCGGAGGTCGAGGCGCTGAAGAAAGATCTTGAGCGGTCGGAGCAAGAGCTCGGCCATGCCAAAAGGTAGCTCAAGGAAAAAGAAGGTGAATAACACCACTTTAAATAGGTACCTTACAGAAAAGGGTTTTGGTTGCAAACAAGATTAACAAGGATAATATATGTAATGCAGGGGCCACTAACAAGGTGGCAGCCCTGAAGGATGCCGTGTCCATGGCCGAACGCAATGCGGCCACAGAACAGACTGAGCGAGAAAAGCAAGCGGCGCTGGTGGCGGAAGTTCGGCAAGAGCTCCAGGCTCTCATGAAAAAACATGAGAGTTTGGAGCGTGACTCCAAGACTCGAGAGTCTGAGCTTGCCTCGGCTCTCGATAGGGCCGAGTCCGCCAAGGCCGAGGCCCAGAAGGCCCATATGGAAATAGAGGACATGAAGAAGATAGCGGCGGGTAAGGCGTTTTTCATGCAGAGCAAGCATGTTAATGTAAATTACCGGATACTTACCCGAATTCGGAGCTCTCCAGGGGCATTTGCAGATATGCCGCGTAGTGCGTCTGATGCCGCTGCATTCTATCGTGGCGAGGAGGGGAGCTCAACGGAGAAGGTCTTCTGGTCTCAGTACGCTGAGGCCGGCCATCCGGTGCCCCCAAGCGACCAGCTAAAGCAGCTGGTCGAACTCCACAAGGTGGCTGAGGAGGCCATGAAGGGCCTCACAGTCCGGTTGTGGCCTGGGCAGGCCATGCCTGGCAGCTACTTTGGCCTAGTGCGGCAGCTAGTGGATGCATGCCCCAGGCTGGATGTGATCAAGCGATCCGCCTGCATTGAAGGCGCTCGTCGGGCCCTTGCCCGCATAAAGGTGCAATGGGGCAAGCTGGATGCGGAGAAGCTTCTCACTGATCCACCGCCGCCGGGCAAGGAGCACTGTACGCCGGAGCGATATTATAAAGTTGTCCTGAAGGGAGCCCGCGATATTGCGGATGAGTGCCCCCTTAATGTAATCCTTGAGTGAACTCGCTGTGTGTTTATCCTGTGCGCTGGAAACTTCGTTTGTATGCGCCATGAGCAACGCTTTGTTGAATTTAAAATATTACCTTCTGTGCGGCCATTTGTTAAATCTGAGAGATGGCAAGTCGTTGGCTTCAGCCCCCAAGCCACGAGTGCTGGGGTGTTCGGTGATAAACTTGAGCACTCTTGTTCCCATCTTTGGGTCCATCTAGGGAGGCGCTCAACACGACGAACAAGGCGACCGGACTTATAATGCTTGAACACTCTCACTTAGCCATAGAATTCTATAATTTTAAATTTCGGCGAAGCCCCTGGTATTCGGAAGACCGAATCCGGGGCGCTATCCACGCCTTCGTCGGACATCATCCGGAACTTCGCTCGAAGCGGCATGAGTCTTTAGGGACCCGAAAAGACCTCTTGAACAGCGACCAGTCTTTCGCCTTATCATGCCAGTCAGTTTTAGCTTTCTCCACTGAGGCGTTAACCCGGCTCAACCGGGGCGCAATCGCAGTGGTTCTCCCAGTGCTACCTTAGCCGACAGAACGGAACGTAAGGTACCAAAACATGGGAGCCGGGCAAACCCAACTATTGACCCAAGACATGATTCGGAGCTGATTCATATAATGCTATAAGTTCGGGGTGCCGCACTTATGAAAGTGTTCGGACTTAATCACACCATAATCTGGGGAACAGAAGCCCCTGGTGTATTCGGCCGTACCAAAGTATACGAGTGCAAGATGTCATATAATGAACATTTATAAAAGATAACGCAATTGCAATGAAAAGGTAATGAACTTGCAAAAAGGAAGTGCTGCGTTATTTATGAAAGGAGGTCTGCTAATAAAGCGGACTGATACAAATAGTGCGGTAAGCAAGGGATTTGGACTAATTTGACATGTCCCCCTCCAGGGGTAAGCTGCAGACTTGGTGTATGTAATCGAATTTAGTGCTCGTAATGGAGACCACCTGAGTGTTCGTCGCAGCCTTCTTTGATCCCTGACTATTGCCTCGTGAGTTCGGCAAGTTTGCCGTCGGACAGGGCTTCTGTTTAGTGGAGTCCTGTATAAAAAAAAGGAAAAGATAAGAAATAAAACCAAAGGGGGCGCTAGCACGAGCCCCTGGTGTGGTCGAGCCGCACTCTTTAATCCTTGTGGTTAAGCCCCCCCTGCGCCCATGGTATCTCCAAAGCGTAGTAATGTACGCGGAGTGTTATTCTTGTGATCATGCGCGGGCGAGGGTGGGGGCCGCATTGCTACGCGTGCTCTGATCGCGCCAGGTGGTCTTGGTTAGTGTTGCTCCGGGCGCGCTTTGATGCATCCGGCTTTTTAGTTGCCAGACTAGAGAATTGTCGTAGAAGGCTGCTCTGTACTTCTGCCGCGAGAGCCGCTGTATGTTCCTCCATTCGGAGGGAGCGTTCCGTATTCCCATTGACCGTAATGACTCCGCGAGGGCCTGGCATCTTGAGCTTTAGGTATGCATAATGCGGCACCTCGTTGAACTTTGCAAACGCGGTTCGTCCGAGCAGGGCATGATAGCCGCTGCGGAACGGGACTATATCGAAGATTAACTCTTCGCTTCGGAAATTATCCGGGGATCCGAAGACCACTTCCAGTGTGACGGAGCCTGTACAGTTGGCTTCCACTCCTGGGATGACACCTTTAAAGGTTGTCTTGGTAGGTTTGATCCTGGATGGGTCTATGCCCATTTTGCGCACTGTGTCCTGGTAAAGCAGGTTCAGGCTGCTGCCGCCGTCCATCAGGACTCTTGTGAGGTGAAATCCATCGACGATTGGGTCTAGGACCAATGCGGCAAATCCGCCATGGCGTATGCTGGTCGGATGGTCTCGTCGATCAAAAGTGATCGGACAGGAGGACCATGGATTGAACTTCGGGGCGACTGGCTCCATCGCATAGACGTCCCGTAGTGCGCGCTTCCTCTCCCTCTTGGGTATATGGGTCGCGTAAATCATATTCACCGTCCGCACTTGTGGGGGGAAACCCTTCTGTCCTCTGTTGTTCGGTGGCCGGGTCTCTTCCTCGTCGTCGCTATTTAGCCTCTTGTCATTGTGTTCGGCAATTAACTTGCCAGCCTGCTTGAACACCCAACAATCTCTATTGGTGTGATTAGCTGGCTTTTCGGGGGTGCCATGTATCTGGCATGAGCGGTCGAGTATTCTGTCCAGATTGGACGGGCCCGGAGTTGTTCTTTTAAATGGCTTCTTCCGTTGACCGGGTTTGGAGCCTCGGAATCCGGCATTGACTGCCGTATCCTCTTTGTCGTCGCCGTTAACACGGCGTTTGTTTTTTGATTCGACGTGACCTGCCGTGATTGTCCTTAGTGTCCGGACTGCCAGAATTTTTGCGGAGATTGTTGCTGCGGGCTAGCCAGCTATCCTCTCCCGCGCAAAAGCGGGTCATTAACGATGTGAGGGCTGCCATGGATTTCGGCTTCTCCTGCCCCAGGTGCCGGGCTAGCCATTCGTCCCGGATGTTATGTTTGAAGGCTGCAAGGGCCTCCGCATCCGGACAGTCGACGATTTGATTTTTCTTCGTCAAGAACCGTGTCCAGAATTATCTGGCCGATTCGTCTGGCTGCTGAATAATGTGGCTTAGGTCATCGGCGTCTGGTGGTCGCACGTATGTACCTTGAAAGTTATCAAGGAACGCGGCCTCCAGGTCTTCCCAACACCCAATCGACTCTGCGGGTAGGCTGTTAAGCCAATGCCGAGCTGGTCCTTTAAGCTTGAGTGGGAGATATTTGATGGCGTGGAGATCGTCGCCGCGGGCCATATGAATGTGGAGAAGATAATCTTCGATCCACACCGCGGGGTCTGTTGTGCCATCGTAAGATTCGATATTCACGGGTTTGAACCCTTCGGGGATTTGATGATCCATTACTTCATTAGTGAAGCATAACGGGTGTGCGGCGCCCCTGTATTGAGCAATATCGCGACGCAGCTCGAGGGAGCGCTGTCTGCTATGTTCGGCCCGGCCGGCGTTATGTCCGGCGCGACGGTATTCGTCGTGGGTCGTAGGGCGCCCACGTGATCCATAGATGGATCTGGATTGTCTTGCTTTGTCCTCCAAGATGTCTCGCAAGTCCGGCGCGTTCCCTTTTGGCTTCGTACTCTTGGATCGATGTCGGGGTACGGTCTTGGCTGTGGGTCTGAATGCCTCTCTGTCGCGACCACGGGGTGGTCGGTCAGCCATGTCGTGCGCTGGTGATAAAGGTATGTATGCTTCCTCCTCTAATCGGGGGAGCAGCTTGCGTCTTGGGTAACTTTTGGAGGGGAGTTCGAGTTTATACTCTTCGGCCATGAGGACCTCGGTCCATCGATCGGCTAGCAGATCTTGATCAGCTTGAAGCTGTTGCTGCTTTTTCTTTAGGCTATTTGCCGTGGCTATGAGCCTGCGCCTGAAGCGCTCTTGTTCGACGGGATCCTCGGGTATGACGAATTCATCATCGTTGAGGCTCGCTTCGTCTTAGGAGGGAGGCATATAGTTATCATCCCCAACCCCTTCGTCTGCCGCCCTGTCGTGGTGTCGGGGTCGCTGGTATCTCCGCGGCCTCGAGCACCTATGGGGCACTCGGGGGCCCCTTCTGGTTCGGCGGGGGAGCGAGGGTCGTGCGCAGAGCAGATCGAGGTCCGGCGCGCGCGGGGAGACGGGCAATCTTTACCCAGCTTCTGGGCTCTCCGGAGAGATAACACCCCTACTGCTGCTCTGTGTTGTTATTTGATCTAGCTCGAGCGTGCGAGCGTAAGGTAGTGCTGTGGGTGTCGAATGGACCGAACCCCTTCTACGTGTGCATGGGCCTCCCTTTTATAGTCTGAAGGGGGTACCCACAGGTGGCAGCGTAGGAAGAGGGGGGTAAAAATGTAAAAGCGCGGGTTGGTGCATCAGTGCACAACAGTGTCCCTACCTAACTCTGACGGCAGGGGACAAGGGCATTAAATGCCCGTCCGGTCGCCCAACAGTGCAGGAGGAGTGACCGTTAAGTGAGCCTCCGGTTGCCACGATGGCGCCTCTGTCAGCTCCGTTTGCCACCTCGCTCCGCATGGTTGCGTAGTGTCTCGCCACGTGCCCTTGGGATGGCCTGGTGATGACGCGTCACTGAGTGCGCTGGAGGCGGGTGGCAGCCTTGCCGCGGTAAGTGCCTTGCCGCGGTCCTTTTGTTGTGCCGGCAAGCTTGCCGGCCACTGGGCCTTGCCGGGGCGCGCGGGGCGCCGCGGCAAGTTTTCTGGTGATGTCCTGGTTAGCCTTCCCGGCAAGCTCCTCTTACCGGGGCCTTCGTGTTCCTGGCTAGCACTTTGTTCTTGAATGGCAGTGCAAAAGAGTGGTGGAGGGCCTTGCCGGGCGTCCGGCAAGCCTCGCCGCGGGGTGCTACGACTACCCGTGCACAAGTTCGGGGTACTAAGGTACCCCCCTACTTTAGTACACCGACAGGAGCCCCCGGGCCTGGGCCATACACGGTGCCGAGCGTTGTTGGGCCAGGCCCAAAACAGTGCACGGGCACGCGTGGCCTTGGTCTGCACAGCAACGGGCCCCGCGCCCACCGCGCTCTCCCGTAACGGCACGCGTCGATTGCGGCGTCGTGGGAGACGTGGGCAGCGCGTGCGGTCTTTAGGGCATCCACCCCCGTGATCGTGGTGCAGGGCGAGGTCACTTCACCCGTCGCTCCGGCCCCGCTCATTCGCCACGCGGCCCTCATGCATGGGGGTCGTGGGCGGCGAAGGTGGGAGACCGAGCCGTCACGGGCGGAGATGGCGAGTCGGCCCCGCTCCCCTACCCTCATCGCTTTCCGATTGGCTGGGCGGGGCGGTTGAGCCCCCACCTTGCCCTTTTAAAAGGGGCGGAAGGGGGGCACAATAGTCTCGCATCTCCTCTTCTCCCTGTTACTGTAATAAGTTCTTTATCTATATTTCATTTTATGTGCGATTCTGCAAAACGATGCCATGCTTTGCCCTTCGTATGTTCATACTCTACGCTGCTAGGGAACTTGCCGGTGCTAACACACTTGCTGAGTACGGGACATCAGCAGCCCGCTGGCGGTGTTGTTTCCGGCAAGAAACCTCCTCAGGCCAGTTGCAGTGCACTTGAATTGTTGAGCGGACTCGGAAACCAATCAAGGACGCAACTCAGCCATGAGTTAGTTCCTCCGCGCACAAGTTTCTCATACGAAGGGCGCCTCACGGCAAGGCCTGCCATGTTACGCCCTTTACTTCGTTATATCCTTTGTGCGCTTTTACCCTATGCTTCTAGGGAACTTGCCGGCGCTAACACACTTACTGAGTACGGGACATCAGTAGCCCGCTGGCGGTGTTGTTTCCGGCAAGCAACCTTCTCGGGCCAGTTGCAGTGCACTTGTATTGTTGAGCGGACTCGGAAACAAAGCAAGGACGCAACTTAACCACGAGTTGGCTCCTCTGCGCACAGGTATTGCGTACAAAGGACGAACGCGCGAGGAGCATAACATAAAAAAGCATGAAACTAAGGAGTGTTATGTACAAAAACTCGGATGACTTAGCTTTTTTTTTAACGATCCGTCGAGGTCGTACTTCTTCCCCGATCCTTCCCCCTTGTATGTTCTTGTCCCTACGCTTTCGGGGAACCCACCGGCGCAAACACGCTTGCTGAGCGCGGGGCATCAGCGGCTCGCTGGCGGTGTTGCCTCCGGCAGGAAGAACTTGTCGGGCTGGTCGCGGCATGCTTTTATCGTCGAGCGGACTCAAGACGAATCGACGGCGCAACCTAACCACGATTCGACCCTTCCGCGCCTAGGTTCTTCATACAAGGTATGGATTTTCAGGGAGTACAACTCAAAAGTTCGAAGCTTGGCAATTTTCTTTGCCCTACTGGCCGGCGGACTGGTCGGCGGGGCTCGATGGCGCGTCCTCGACGGCAGCGCGGCGCTCCGGGGAGATGCGCCTGCCAGAGTGCGCACCAGAGCCGTCCTTGCCGGGCTTAGTCTTTGGCTGGTCTGTCTTCGCCTTCTCGCACTTGCCGGTGGAGCTCGATGGCGCGTCCTCGACGGCAGCGCGGCGCTCCGGGGAGACGCGCTTGCCGGAGTGAGCACCAGAGCTGTCCTTGCCGGACTTGGTCTTCTTCTTCCCCCGGGGAGCTTCAGCGGCAAGTGGCTCACGCTCTGCCGCAGCAGCGGCTTCCCGGTAGATCTTGTCGGCGCAGATGAGTGCATCCTTCTTGTCGCCTTGGATAGAAATGACGCTCATCGGGCCAGGCATTTTGAGCACATTGTATGCGTGGTGAGAGGCTGCCATGAACTTGGCGAGTGCGGGTCGGCCGAGTATCCCATTGTAGGGTAAAGGGATATCAGCCACGTCAAATGTGACCCTCTCAGTCCTGAAGTTCAGCTCGCTGCCGAACGTCACCGGCAATGTGATCTTCCCCTTAGGCTGGCTCCTTCCCGGATTTATTCCTTGAAAGGTGCCAGTCTCTTCAAGCTCGCTGTCGGGGATCTAGAGCTTCTTGAGCACTGCGGAGGAAATCAAGTTCAGGCCGGCCCCGCCGTCAACCAACATCTTCGTGACCTTGAGGTTGCGGATCGTTAGTGAGACCAACAGCGGCAAGCACCCGACCGCAGTGATGCGATCAGGGTGATCCTCAACGTCGAAGACGATGGGCGTGCTGGACCACCTCAGAGGCCTGCGCGCCTCGACGGACGGCTCCGCTGCATTCACTTCTCGCACCCACTGTTTGAGTTGGCGGTGCGAGGTGTGCAGGGAGGCGCCGCCGTCGACGCACAATATTTCCGTTGCCTTATGAAACTCTTGATCCTCAGTCTCATCTTCCTCCATCTCATCATCTTCATCTTCATCCTCGTCCTTGTCGCGGCCACGGGGAGGCCTGTCTCCTTGCCGCGTCTTGGCCTTGCTGCAGTTCCCTCCCCGGGCGGGAAGCTTCTTGCCGGATCCTCTGCCACCTCCCTGGGCTCTCTCCTTATCGGGCGCTCGTATTCAGCCTTCTGCAGCTCCGCCATCTGCTCTACTTTTTTGCAGGTTTGGACGTCATGGCCTTTGGTGTGGTGGATCTTGCAATAGCGCTTTCCGAAGCCATCCTGCTTGTCGGCGGCCGCTACAGCCTCGCCGGAGTCGTCGGTCTTGGCCTTGTCGGAGCCGCCTCCGTTGCCGGAATGCTCAACAGCTAGCACATCCTTAGCTTTCCTCTTCCTATTGTTCCGCCTCCGGTTCCTCCTTGCCGGGGCGGCATCCTCACTGTCAGATCCTTCTGCTCCGGCAACCTCTCCGGGGATTTTCCTCCCCTCCTCAGCCCGTGCACACTTGTCGGCGAGAGCGTAGAGCTCGCTGACATCTCTGATCTTGATCATCGCCATCTCCTCCCTCATCCTGCGGTTACGAACGTTCTGATGAAACGCGCTGATAACCGCGGCAGGGTGGACGTCTGGAATGTTGCATTGCACCTGGCTGAATCTTTGTATATACTTGCGGAGGGGCTCCCCCTCCTTCTGGACGAGCAAGTGGAGTTCACTTTCCTGGCCATGAGGCTTGTGGCCGCCCGTGAAGGCGCCGACAAACTGATGACACAGGTCCGCCCATGAAGAGATGGAGCCGTCCGGCAAGTGCATGAGCCAAGATCTGACGTTGGGCTTGAGTACCAGCGGGAAGTAGTTGGCGAGGATCTTCTTGTCGCGCCCTCCGGCAGCCTGCACCGCGATGGTGTAGATGCTGAGGAACTCCGACGAGTGTATCCTGCCATCGTACTTCTCGGGCACATCTGGCTTGAAGTTTTTAGTTTTGGGCCACTGGACTTGCCGCAACTTGCGGGTGAACGCAGGGCAACCTGCCGCGTACGGCAAGTCGCCTGGTTCTCCGGGTGCGTGCGCGTCGACAGCGGGCCCGGCGCGCTGGTCAGATTAACGTCGCGCTTCTCTCCGGCGCTCGATGCGAGTGCGAGCGTCTTCGTGTTGCCGTTCTTGGAGAACATGGCGCTGATCGCGGCGAGTTCGCGGGTCCGATGACGCGGTGGAGTCGGCGTCAAGGTTGGTCCGGCGAGCTGGCGATCTTGGCCTTTGGGGCTGGGAGCGCACGGAAGCGGCACCCCCAGCGGTCCTGTCGGCGCCGTACTGCGCCGGGGCGTCTTGTCGGGCCCTCGACGCGTTCGGTCGCCGGGGCTTGTCGCCATTGGCGAAGCCGATGAGGCTGTGTATGGACATCCTCCAGTCGTCGATCTTGTGTGGCGCTGGAGGGAAGTCTAGAAGCAGCTGGGCTCGGGCCAGCGCTTCCTCTGCTGTCTTGGGCGGCGGCGGCGACGAGCGGCGCGAGGAGCGAGATGTGCTCGGACTCCCAACCGGGTTGGGAGGAGCAACACCCCGTCCAGGCGACCGCACCTCACTCGCACCAGCATGCGGGCGCGCATGCTGACCTCGAGCGTCCCGCGACCCACCAGCTTGACCTTGCTCCAATGCGAGCACGGTGCTAGGAGCACTGGGGCGTGGTTGACCTTGTACCTCTTGGGAAGGGCGCGGCGTCTGCACCGTCGCCGACGCTTGCGGGGCCTTGTTCTTGGATCTAGTGACGACATGAGACCCACCGGTGGCACCCGCTCCTCCGCCGGCGTCCACTTCACCGCCTGCTTGCTTCGGCGGTGGTGGTGGAATTGATGTAGATGGAGCGGCCACCTCCGAAGGCTTCTTCTTCGATGGCATGTTGACGATGACGCTGACGTAGTGCGCGTGGAGACCGGATCAGATGCTCACGACCTCGACGCCCCCCTACCTGGCGCGCCAAAGATGTCGGGGTCGCTGGTATCTCCGTGGCCTCGAGATCCTATGGGGCACTCGGGGGCCCCTTCTGGTTCGGCGGGGGAGCGAGGGTCGTGCGCAGAGCAGATCGAGGTCCGGCGCGCGCGGGGAGACGGGCAATCTTTACCCAGCTTCGGGGCTCTCCGGAGAGATAACACCCCTACTGCTGCTCTGTGTTGTTATTTGATCTAGCTCGAGCGTGCGAGCGTAAGGTAGTGCTGTGGGTGTCGAATGGACCGAACCCCTTCTACGTGCGCATGGGCCTCCCTTTTATAGTCTGAAGGGGGTACCCACAGGTGGCAGCGTAGGAAGAGGGGGGTAAAAATGTAAAAGCGCAGGTTGGTGCAACAGTGCACAACAGTGTCCCTACCTAACTCTGACGGCAGGGTACAAGGGCATTAAATGCCCGTCCGGTCGCCCAACAGTGCAGGAGGAGTGACCGTTAAGTGAGCCTCCGGTTGCCACGATGGCGCCTCTGTCAGCTCCGTTTGCCACCTCGCTCCGCATGGTTGCGTAGTGTCTCACCACGTGCCCTTGGGATGGCCTGGTGATGACGCGTCACTGAGTGCGCTGGAGGCGGGTGGCAGCCTTGCCGCGGTAAGTGCCTTGCCGCGGTCCTTTTGTTGTGCCGGCAAGCTTGCCGGCCACTGGGCCTTGCCGGGGCGCGCGGGGCGCCGCGGCAAGTTTTCTGGTGATGTCCTGGTTAGCCTTCCCGGCAAGCTCCTCTTGCCGGGGCCTTCGTGTTCCTGGCTAGCACTTTGTTCTTGAATGGCAGTGCAAAAGAGTGGTGGAGGGCCTTGCCGGGCGTCCGGCAAGCCTCGCCGCGGGGTGCTACGACTGCCCGTGCACAAGTTCGAGGTACTAAGGTACCCCCCTACTTTAGTACACCGACACGTGGGGGCTTGCTTCTGCGTCCTCCTGTGCTGAGTCCTGCAGGAGGGGATCGTCTTCGGCACTCTCCGGAGTGTTATTATCTCCTGCGCCGGAATCTCCATTCTTGTTGTGGCGGGATTTAGAGCGGCGCCGCTGACGTCGGCGTTTCGGCTGCTTCTTTAGAGAACCTTCCTCCGCTGCTTTTTCGCCATCCCCTTCTTTTGGGGTATCCACCATGTAGACGTCATATGACGAGGTGGCCTTCCAGTGCCCTGTGGGCGCTGGGTCCTGATCGTCTCCGGCATCGTCGTCCATAGCGTCGATGTCATCGGAGTCGTAGTCTAGCATGTCGGTTAGATCCTCGACAGTGGCTACAAAGTGGGAGGTGGGTGGGTTTTGAATTTCTTCGTCGTCCGAACTCCAACCGTCCTGGCCATAGTTCGGCCAGGATTCTCCTGATAGCGAGAGATGCTTCAGAGAATTCAGGATATCGCCAAAAGGCGAGTGCTGAAAGATGTCCGCGGCGGTGAATTCCATAACCGGCGCCCAATCCGGTTTAATTGGCAGGGGCGCGGGAGGCTCGGAGTCCGGCGAGGAATCCGGCATCTCGGGATCACGAGTTTCGCAGGGGACGAGATTGGTATTCGGCTCCATCGCCGTAGATGTTGAAGCCCCCAGGGCGGCGTCTATCCACCGGCCCCCGTCATGGGCAATCGGCTCCGGGCTAGTAGCCGGAGCGGGTTCGAGTGCGGCCTCCAAAGCACTGTCCGGCGGCAGAGCTAGATCATGCCCATCGTCACAGTGCGGCGCGCTTTGCTGTGGCTCGAGTCCGTCGAAGATCAAATCTCCGCGGTCATCGGCCGTGAAGTTCAAGCTTCCAAATCTGACCTGACGGCCAGGGGCGTAGCTTTCGATCTGCTCTAGATGGCCAAGAGAATTGGCCCGCAGTGCAAAGCCGCCGAATACGAAGATCTGTCCGAGGAGAAAAGTCTCACCCTGGACAGCGTTGATGGTTGAAGATGCCATCAAGCCTATCGGTGACGACACAGAGGAACTCTCAATGAAAGCACCAATGTCGGTGTCAAAACCGGCGGATCTCGGGTAGGGGGTCCCGAACTGTGCGTCTAGGCGGATGGTAACAGGAGACGAGGGACACAATGTTTTTACCCAGGTTCAGGCCCTCTCGATGGAGGTAAAACCCTACGTCCTGCTTGATTAATATTGATGATATGGGTAGTACAAGAGTGGATCTACCACGAGATCAAGGAGGCTAAACCCTAGAAGCTAGCCTATGGTATGATTGTTGAGATGTATGTTGTGTCCTACGGACTAAGGCCCTCCGGTTTATATAGACACCGGAGAGGCTAGGGTTACACAGAGTCGGTTACAATGGTAGGAGATCTACATATCCATATCGCCAAGCTTGCCTTCCACGCCAAGGAAAGTACCTTCCGGACACGAGCCGGAGTCTTCAATCTTCTATCTTCGTAGTCTGGGAGTCCGGCGGATATTGATAGTCCGGCTGTCCGGACACCCCCTAGTCCAGGACTCCCTCACTCGATGAAGACAATGATTTGGTAGACCAGTTCCAACTGCTGTCTCAGTTGTACATCTGGTTGGAGCGGCTGAGTATTTAAACTCGAGGACACCCAGTCCCGGACACAGAGTCCTCACCGTATTCTCCTTGAGCTGAGGTCACATAGACCTTGCCCAATCGCTCGTGGTAAGTCTTCAGGTGACTTCCGAACCTTCGCAAACTCGGTCACTCGGCGATCCACAATTCCTCTTGGATGCTCTAGACCTTGACGCCTAACCGTCTGGAAGAAGCACATTCTTCAAAGGAAACAAGCGTCGGATCCACGCAGGATCAATCTCTTCAGTGATGCTCAATCACTTTGGGTTTTGTAGGTGTTGGGTTTGGGTTTTCCTCACTTGATGATTTTCGTTCAAAGTCCTCGGAGGATGGGATGCTCTCAATTGACAAGTGTCAGTTTCTCTCGGAGAAAAAAGAGAGTTGTAACTTAGCAAAGAAATGCCCATATAGGATAGACCCGCTTGAAGACTAACTCAAATTTCTCCCCCTTTGTCATTGATGACCAAAAGGGTTGAAACTAAGGACTAACGCCCCTGAAGAATATCATGATGATGGAGGAGCGCCAGCGTTGTCAGGGTCTTGAGTCATTGTAGGGCCTGCTGTAGTGTCGTCCAAGTCTTCATACTCGTCCGTGGTGCGTGATGAAGAATATGAGCTGGCCACCAAGGAAGGGACCTTGACCTTCTTGTATTTCTTCGGTGGAGGAGCAGACCGGTCGAAGTCTTCCTTGAAGCCCATTTGCTTCAAATCTTCTTCACCATATAGATGTGACAGAATAGCCCAGGTGCGATCAAACACTTCATGGAGGTAGTAATGGTTTTTCTTCACTGCATTATGTGTAGAAGTCATGTTGTGAAGAATAGAACCAAACTGACGCTTAACCCACTTGTGGTTTCGGTCCACCTTCTGGTGAAGACTTATAAGCAGTTCACGGTCAGTCATCACACGAGCAGTAGCTTGAGGACTTGACTTGGCAGCATTAGCAGCAGAATCATGAGTGGCAGAGTCATCATTGGTGGAGTAAGATGCAGCTTTGCGGAACTGACCATCCAATGGACGAATGCCTTCATCGATAACGGCTGGTGACTTGCCCTTCTCATCAGATGAGGAAGTTGTCCGCTTGAGGACTTCAATAGGGGGCAAGTAGCTGAGGTGATTTTGAAAATCAGCCTTGTAGTTGAGTGAAGACCTTGTTCTGAGGAATCTCATGATCCATGGCGCGTAAGGCTTCATCTCAAACTGTGAAAGCACAACATTTGCTAGAGTCCTCATGAATAAATCATGATAGTTTATGGGGATGCCATGCATTATGTTGACAAGCATATTCTTCATCATCCCAATAATTTGTTCATCGGATGAGTCATGGACTTTGATAGGACTCATGGTCTTTGTCAGAATGTGGTAGATGGTTCTTGGCACATACAACAATTCCTTCACGAGGAATTTGGTCCTTGGGGCTTGACCAGGCTTCAGCGTCTTTATGAGCACTTGCATATAGTGAGCAGTGAGTTCAGGCTCATCATACAGACAACGAGCACCGTCAGGTGGAGGACTGATTGGTAAGGCACGGAGCAATTCAGAGGCTGGTGCCTTGTAATGAGTGTTTTCAGTCATCCAGTCCAACACCCACGAGTTGACGTCAGTAGCATCACCTGTGATATGCAGAGTTGCGTAGAACTGAAGAATAAGCTCTTCATTCCAGTCAACTATGTCAGAGCAGAAGTTGAGCAAGCCTGCATCATAAGCATGATGAGGACTTGAGAAAAGCACAACATTGATTCCATGTCCACATGAGGAATATGCTCATGATCTAAGACTTTGTCCTTGTTGAAAAGCAGTGAGGAATAGAAGTTGGCCTGGCTGGCAGTCCAAAAACGCTTCCTTCTAAGACGAGCATTGTCATGGGGGTTGAATTCAGTGAGGAACATGTGCTCGCCGAAGAAATCATCAGCCTTGAATTTTTTCTTCTTGGAGAAGGGATCCTTTGGCTTGGGCTGAGGAGTGTCAGTCAATTGCATCACCACCTCAGGAATCGCAATCTCAGGTTCCTCAGGCTGAGGAATTTCAGTCTCTTCTGCAGCTTCAGGCTGGTTCTTCATTTCCTCATTGACATTTTATTTAGCACTAGCGACTGGAATTTCTTCATGAACACTTGGGGTTGCATGAGGTTCTTCAGATCCCATTTTCACTTTAGTAGCAGCAGGGGACTGAGGAATTGCTTGGAGTGGAGTGAACATTGGAGAGTTGGGGTGCTGATTTTCCCAAAATTCATCATTGAGCACAGGAGTGGTACAACCAATGTCCACATCCTCATCTTCCATTTCTTCAACACCTGCCTCTTCAGCAGTGAACTGAGGCATAAATGAGTAAATGACTGGGGTTTGAAGGGATTTCATCCACTTCAATTTCTTCGTCCAACTGCTCTGTCGAAGTAGCAGAAGGAGTTTCTTCATCAGATTCATTGGGAATCACATAGTCTTCACCAAAAGGAACAAGGTCCTTTGATGGCATGGAGGAGACTGGAATGGCATCAATTGGGTTGTCAATTGAGCTAGTCAGTGGCTTCATCTTCTTCGGAGCTGAAGAATTTGATAAAGTTGATGCCTTCCTTTTCTTCACAGCTGCACGCTCTGCAGCCTTGGTCTTCTTCGCATGTGATGCAGATGGAAGGATTGGAGTTGGTGTAGGCGCAGGAGGTGCAGAGGACTTTGGTTCATTTTCCTCAGGCGCAACTGATGCAGTTGCCCTGACTTGTTCACTTTCTTCAGGCGCACCACTAGTGGATGCCCTGGCAATATCTTCAGCGGCTGGAATGGAGTCATCAGCCCTGGCACTCTCAGATTCTTCAGCAGCCTGATTGTCATCAGCGGTGCTGGTATGTTCTTCAATAGGCTGAGCAGATGCTTCAGCCTGAGTAACTTCAATGTGCATAGGAGGAGTAGTACTTGAAGTGAATTTCTTCGTCAGATTGACGAACGGCACCTTGGCGCCCTTCCAATCAGCATAGTAGCGATCGAATTCATCACTCAATTGCTTGATTTCAGCTTGCAAAGCAATGAGCTAATCAGGGGTGAGAGTGAGGACATTGTCCATGAGGTAGCGCTGTTTCTTGTACTGTGCTTTCTTCAAACTTCTGCCTTGTTCAAATTTCCACTTTTCTTCCTCAATGAAGGCAGTTAAAACATGACTCTGACCAGGAGTGAGGTTCATCTCCGGCAAAGGCATGTTGGGGTCCTTGTGCCATAGGTCAATGTAATCAAGGATCAACTTTGGATCCAACATCAGTGGCACATTGCTGCCTTTGGCTCTAGCGGCCCTGGCTTGCCTGTCTCTGATGATTTTGGCAAGTTCTTCATCATCAGCCTCATCATCATCAGAGGGTACTTGGAAGGCGACCTGCTTGTTGTGAGGACTTGGTCGAAGGCCTCGTCCAGCAGTGGCCTTTTTCTTCAGCAGAGAGGGGCCAGCTGAGGATTTTGGTGCAGCTGAGGAACTTGCAGAGGCTCCTGAGGCAATTGAAATGCCTTGGCTCCTTTGGCACATGGCGAGATGCACAGGTGCTGAGGATTTGGTCGGAGCAGCTGAAGACTTTAACGGAGGAGCTGAGGACTTGGAAGGAGCAGTCTGAGGAATTGGCCGTGAGGGCCTTGAGGAATCTGGCCTTGAGGGCATAGCAGAGGAGCTTGGCCGTGAGGGCATTGAAGGAGAAGCGCTTGACTTATGCGCAGGCTTCTTATACATTGCTTTCTTTGGTTGGCTAGCAGAGGCCTCAGCAGAGGCAGCAGCAACAGCAGAGTCTGCGTTGAATTTCTTCACTGCTTCCTTTGCTTGCATGGCCAGTTTGGCCTGTCGCTTTGCCCATTCATCAGGATAATCCTCACCGCACTTGAGGCTGGTGGAATCTGCCAATTGGCCTGGTGCTAATGGAGGTATTGGGCATGGAGGGTTGAGTGCGAATTTCTTCATATACTTGGGAGTAACATATCTGTACTCCCTCCATTCCCGTGCCCATCTCCTCTCTATCCTTTGTATGCGCACCTTGCGCTGATTTTTGTCCTCCTTGCCAAATGTGGCCTCATCAGGAATGCAGTAATCCTTGTATATGTCCTCAGGGATTTCAAACGCAGTATTGACCTCAGGCCTCTTTCCTCCCTTCTGTGGCTTCTTATCAGCCATTTTCTTCAGCTGAGGAATATGAACAACTAAAGTTTCTGAAGAGGTGTGCAACTTTTCTTTGAGGAACGCTGCAAATGAGTTAAGTTGATGAGAACCTAGTGATTCAACAACGGACATTTGTACCTATGAACAGAGTATAGTTGCGAGGAATTTGGAGAGGTCATATGCGTTCTTAGAAGGTTTTTCAAAAACGAATAGGTTTGATGAATTTGACCTGATGAGTCTTGAGGAATTTCACTAAGCGTTCTTTGTCTTAGGTTCCAGAGTTGAATAGATTGAAAATCCACACAACTGAGGAATCTTGAAGAAAAGCATTGCTTAGAGAAACGAATCAAGAGCAGATGACATGTGAGGTGTTCATGTGTGTGAAGATTTGAAGAATAAACACCTTTGAAGATTTTCAAGAAAACTTAAGAATCAAAGAGGGCAGTAAAAGTAACTTTTAATTACCCGAAGTGAAGAACTCAATGAACTGGGAAGAGTAGATGTGAAGTTCGTCAAGTCAGATCTTCCACGCCCTAACTCGGCAGAGGAAGACGGCTACGGTGGCGGCGGAGTGAAGAAGTCCGCAACTGGCACGAGTACGACGGCGACGAGGTCGAGGCAGTGAAGCTCTTGCTCACCGGCAACAATGAATTAGCGGTGGTGCTAGGGTTTCGGGAAGCTCGAGCGGGAGTGAGAGCGAGCGAGGTGAAAGTGAAGTGAGGAAGAGGCAGGGGTATTTATAGAGGGAGTGAATAACTGTACGCCCGAGGAAATCGGACGAACGTGCCCCTGGCCCTTCTCATTCGCGTGACATGTGTCACCCACGTACTGAGAGGTGACGATCATGTAGGATCGTGGGTGAATAGATAAGTATTGTCATGAGAAGTGGAACGGTTTGAGCGGCAAAGCCGAAAATTGAGATAAGATAAGTTTAAAAGTTCTGTTCGCAATTTCTTCAGCTGTCAAGGACATAGTGAAGATTTTGAACGAGTTTCAATTAGAACGCACATGAAGAATTTGTGAATAGACTGGGTTGAGTTTAGCATAGAGGGGGAAGGGTCCGATCACATTCACTTAGTACATGAAATCAACTTGAAGAATTAGCAATAAGTGAATGTTGTAGAGGACATAAAAACTCATATATAGATATTCCAATGAAGAACAACACCGGAAAGAGTGAAGACGATGCAAAGTTGAAGAATTTGAACAACTGAGGAATTTCAAAAACGAAAAGAAAAAAAAACTCAAATTGAAGATTTCCAATCTTTGGGTGGTGGCGTAACCCACCGTATAAAAAAGCTGATTTCAGACACCGCGTACAATTGTCGTAGGGCTCTGAGAATCAATTTCTTCATTAATTTCTTCGCACTTAGAGGGTTAGTCTTCATTGATTGAAGAAAAACGTTACTTCGTGTGTTGCGCATCTAAGTCATCAAGTCAGCATAAGTGTTAGGATGTGTGTCCATTTCAGAGAACATTCGAAGATTCTAGGATATTTAGCTCACACCTCAACTTGCTAAATCTCTTCTCATCCAAGGGCTTAGTGAAGATATCGGCCAGTTGATCTTCAGTGCTGACGTGATCAATGGAGATGTCGCCCTTCAACACATGATCACAAAGAAAATGATGACGAATCTGGATGTGCTTGGTCTTTGAGTGCTGAACTGGGTTATGAGCAATCTTGATAGCACTCTCATTGTCACAGTAGAGAGGCACATTCTTCACGTTGACGCCATAGTAGTTGAGCATAGCACGATCCAGTAGTAATGTACTCAGCTTCTGCAGTGGAGAGTGATACGCAGTTCTGTTTCTTCGAAGACCAACAGACCAAGGATCGTCCGAGGAAATGACATGTGCCTGATGTTTACTTGCGGTCCACGCGATCCCCAGCATAGTCAGAGTCTGAATATCCAATGAGATCAAAAGAAGATCCCTTGGGATACCATAATCCAAGTGTTGGTGTGTGAGCTAAGTATTGAAGAATATGCTTCACAGCCTTATGGTGTGATTCCTTCAGTGTAGCTTGAAATCGGGTACACATGCAAACACTAAGCATAATATCCGGCCTAGATGCACATAGGTACAATAAAGAGCTAATCATGGAGCGGTATACCTTTTGATCGAAGTCTTGACCATTTTCATCAGTGCACAGATGGCCATTTGTGGGCATTGGAATTTTGACCCCTTTGCTATCTTGCATGCCGAATTTCCTCAATACGTCCTTGAGGTATTTCTCCTGAGATATGAATATACCATTGCGCTGTTGACGAATTTGAAGACCTAAAAAGAATTTCAATACTCCCATCATAGACATTTGATATTCTTCACTCATCATATAGGCAGATTCATCACTATATCGTTGGTTAGTACAGCCAAAAATGATATCATCTACATATATTTGGCACACAAACAATTCATCATCATAAGACTTAGTGAAAAGAGATGGGTCGAGTGAACCGGTTTTAAGCCTTTCTTCATGAGGAATTCACTCAAAGTATCATACCACGCCCGAGGGGCTTGCTTGAGGCCATACAGGGCCTTGTTGAGCTTGAAGACTTTGTCAGGATTCTTTGGATCTTCAAAACCTGGGGGTTGAGCAATATATACTTCTTCCTCAAGCTTACCATTGAGGAATGCACTTTTCACATCCATATTTTGTAAGGTAATATCATGATGGTTAGCATAAGAAAGTAATATGTGAATAGCCTCAAGTCTAGCGACAGTGCAAAGGTTTCATCGAAGTGAATTCCTTCAACCTGTGTGTAGCCTTGTGCTACAAGTCGTGCCTTATTCCTCACCACAAGGCCATTTCCATCTTGCTTGTTGCGGTAGATCCACTTTGTGCCAATAATGTTGTGCTTGCGAGGATCTGGACGTTTGACCAGTTCCCAGACGCTGTTGAGCTTGAACTGATGTAATTCTTCTTGCATTGCTTGAATCCACTCAGGCTCCAGAAGTGCTTCATCTACATTAGTGGGCTCTGTGATAGAGACAAAAGCAAAGTGCCCACAAAAAGTTAGACAAAGGTGAAGCTTTTGAGCGTGTGAGAGGACCTGGTGCTTCAATGTCATCGATGATCTTCTCGATTTGCACTTCGTTTGCAATACGAGGATGAGCGGGTTGTCTTCAAGGAACTTGATCTGCATTTTCTTCAGGAGCATTTTCCTCAGCACCATTTTCTTCAGGTGCGCCAGCTTGACGTTCATCACGTTCTAGAATTTATTCTTCAGTAGATTCTTCAGTGGGAATGACATCCTCAGTGGCTTTGAACTTGATGGAATCCTCAGGTGCTGGTTCATCTATCACAGAAGGTAGGTGCTCTCTTTGCGAGCCATTAGTTTCATCGAACCGCACATCTACAGTTTCAACAAGCTTGTGAAGAACGTTGTTGAAGACTTTGTAGGTGTGTGAGTCCTTTTCGTAACCAAGCATGAAGCCCTCATGTGCTTTCGGTGCAAATTTAGATGTGTGATGAGGATCTCTAATCCAACATTTAGCACCGAAGACTTTGAAGTAACTCACATTGCGTTTCTTGTTAGTGAGGAGTTCATAGGCAGTACTCTTGAAGAATTTGTGAAGATATACTGTGTTGATGATGTGGCACGCAGTATCAATTGCCTTACTCCAGAAATGACGAGGCGTCTTGTATTCATCAAGCATAGTGCGAGTCATCTCAACAAGAGTTTTGTTCTTGCGCTCCACAACGCCATTCTGTTGAGGAGTATAAGGAGCAGATAACCCATGAGTAATACCAAGTTCATCAAGATAGTCATTAAGACTGGAATTCTTAAACTCAGTTCCATTGTCACTCCTAATGTGTTTGATCTTCACACCAAAGTTGGTTGAAGCCCTCGAGGAAAATCGTTTGAAGACTTCCTGCACCTCATGTTTGTAAGTGACAATGTGTACCCATGTGTAACGAGAATAATCATCAACAATAACAAAGCCATATAGAGAAGCATCATTTGTAACAGCAGAATAATGATTAGGACCGAAGAGATCCATGTGAAGCAATTCAAATGGTCGAGTTGTAGTCATGATAGTCTTCGCTGGATGCTTGGCCTTTATCATCTTTCCAGCTTCACAGGCTCCGCATAAGTGATCCTTGAGGAATTTGACATTCTCAATGCCAATGACATGCTTCTTCTTTGCGAGCGTGCGTAGATTCCTCATGCCAGCATGACCAAGTCGTCTATGCCATAGCCAGCCTTCTGAAGCTTTTGCAAGTAAGCATACAGCCGGTTGTGGTCCTGTAGAGAAATCAACAATGTACAAGTCTCCTCTCCTAAAGCCTTCGAAGACTTTGGAATTGTCAGCTTCCATGATCACAACACAACGATACTTGCCAAAGAAAACAACCATATCAAGATCACAAAGCATTGAGACAGACATGAGGTTGTATCCTAAGGACTCGACAAGCATGACTTTGTCATGTGTATGTCCTTAGAGATCGCAACCTTACCTAGACCCAATACCTGACTTTTGCCTTTGTCAGCGAAGATGATATGCTTCAGATGTGATGGTGATAAGGGAGCATCCATCAATAGATTCTTGTCACCTGTCATGTGATTCGTACATCCACTATTGATGACCCACTCATTGGCTTTGGGTTGTTCAACCTGTAGATGAATTAGTGCAGCTTACGAACTCATATACTTCATCAGTGAAGAATATGACATAAATATCATCAGATAAATTTCTTTGAGCAATTAGAACAGATAAACAGTATGAGGACATGTGAAATGAAAGTTCATTTCATCATGATTAGCCTGCGTCCTATCAGGCACTTTTCAGGTCTCCAGCAAATTCTTTAGACGTTTTGAGCACGTCTGGAGACCTGACCCTGCATAAGAGATTAGTCCTTTTTCTTCACCACCCACATCTGAGGGGGTGGCAAAGAATTCATCACTCTGCGAGCACCATATGAGAAAGGTGGCATAGACGCCAAGTCCACTTCGTTTCACATAAGAGGGGTTAGGGTAAGCATATGAATAAGCAGAGAAATTCTTCGAGGACTTATGAACATAATGATTTGAAGAATAATGCACATATTCATAGCCCTTAGCTCTACCCTGTGAAACAGAAGGGTTAGCACGATGATGATCATATGAGGACTTTGATCCTTTTGAGGAATTTGATCCACGTGAGGAATTTAGTCCATATGAGGACTTGGATCCATATGAAGAATTTGGTTCATATGAAGAATTTGATCTGGAGTTCCTATTCTTCACAGGTGGTGTCATGAGAACATTCACCTGAAGACTTTCAAGATAACTTTTGGGAAACCCAGATTTTCTTCATAGGGGAACCGTTCCTGCAGTTAGTCCCAACATATCTAGCAAATACTTCACCATTCTAATTTTTGAACAGTTTATAGCTAGAGTCAAATGACTCATCAGAAGAATGAGGAGATTCACACACTAGTAGAAAAACACCTAATAGTCCCGGTTCGTAAGGGCCTTTAGTCCCGGTTCATGAACCAGGACTAATGGGTCGTTACTAATACCTTCACCCATTAGTCCCGGTTCAAACACGAACCGGGACCAATGTGCCTCCACGTGGCCCTATGCGCCGAGCCCAGTCAGGGGGCCTTTGGTCCCGGTTGGTGGCTCCAACCGGGACCAAAAGTCCATGTTTTTTACAGAAGTGGCTGCTTTAGTGGTTTTGGGGGTTATTTTTAGGTTGTTATTAGCTAGCTAATAGAGAGAAGTGTCCTCTCTTATATCTTTGTCCTTGGTTTATCAACGCTGCTGCTATGTTCATTTCACCCGCTGTTATATATAACATGCTCATGCATGCTCGCATCATACATCATCATATATAATAACAAGTCCTACTAATCATGCATCATCATACAACTTCTACTCGTTATTAATAATAAGTCATACGATCGTCATCCTCATAGTCATCGAACCCAACCCTACATAATTGTTCTTAGCACATGATCATCAGTATCGGGTAGGACCTAAACACCCTTAAGGTAAAATAGCATAAAACAATATAGACCCTGACTCTCCATTATGAAGAATTGCGATCATCCTGTCTCCAATTCTCGCCCTTCGCTGCTTATTGCTTCCGAGAAGCTCCTTACGACTGTCCATACATTTTTTCCATTCTTTGATTGTTATGTCTCCACTTCTTTTAGAAACCCGGTATGGACAGTTGAGATTCGTAGGATGACCTGGTTGTATGTTCAAAACATGAAGGCTACCATGCGTATACATCAGATGAGGCACACAATCATTCGGGATTATCTGTTGAAAAACATAATAATAACTTCGTAGTTAGCAATGATGTACTATAGTTTTAGAAGTGTGCAAAAAGATGCACGGATGTTGTAATAGTAAAAAATAATCTTACCAGGGTATCTCCATGGTAGTTACCGTAGTTCAACACGTGCACTAGTGGCACGTATTGACCATAATGTTCAGGAGTTTGATTGTAGATATTGTAATTCTCAAGATCAGTACAAAATGCGACCAGATGATTTTTCTCCTGATAAGTTAATTCGGAGCCTTCGGTGTAGTAGGTTCTGTCTACCATCTTCCGCACATTCTTTGAAGAATGAAAATAAGCTGTCAATGGAGATAAGTTGTCAACTATATATTTTGAAATAAACAATATAAATTACTTAATAACTATGTTAAGCTCACATGGGGGAAGAATTGGAGGTGTATCCACAAGGACCCAAATCGAAGGTCTCTCCTGCTCGATTGTAGGATCACCAAGATCCATGGTGACAAGCATACCCTCATCAAGACCATACATCTTGCAAAGTGCTTCCCAATTTTTGCAACCAAAATGGGTTACACTCTGAGCATTGTACAACTTTACTTGAAAATCCACACCATGATGGGTACTTAGGATAATTTTTTTGGTTTCGAAACTTTCATGGTCTTCAAAACCCATCCTCTCCAAGACATAGCGTCTTGCAAAGCATGGGATAAGCTAGTCGAATTGGAAAAGATGAAAAATACACGTTAAAATAGTTGAAGTCGCGCTTAATTACGAAAAAACTATTGTCATCGTTGCGTACCGTATGAACATCGCAGGTCTCCTCGAGCTTAATGCTGAAGCGCCGATCTTCGTCCATCTCAATGAACCTGTCGCAGATACCTCGGTCATCGTGGCACCAGTCGCACTCCCCCGGGCGGTTTTCG
Source organism: Triticum timopheevii (assembly GCA_963921465.1). Classification (NCBI taxonomy): domain Eukaryota; kingdom Viridiplantae; phylum Streptophyta; class Magnoliopsida; order Poales; family Poaceae; genus Triticum; species Triticum timopheevii. The sequence goes on from OY997271.1 coordinate 42,982,595, forward strand.
TCGTCCGATGAGTACGACATTTCCGGCCTATGTTCATAATTCAAATATTAAACTAGATCATTATTATTAATCACGGGTTGACTATCGATGATCGATGTACGTAGCTCCTCCTTTCATTCCTGAATGCATTATTATACCAACAAATTGTCTAGCACACAGGAATGAAGGAGAACTTATCCAATATGAGCATTCAATAAGCAAAACCAAATCATAAAATAACCAAAACCAAATCATAAAATAAAGTATAGTATTCAAATTAGCATGCATTTAATAATTATAAGCAAAAGTACATCATCTCTTGATGTCCGTAAATCGTCAAATATTATCACTAATACAACTAGAACCGTAGCGCCCGACGGGTATCGACGCGGGCGGTGGACACCCAAAGATAAGGAACCATAACAGGATCATAGCTCCAGTGAGATCCCTGAAGAACCTGCCATGTATTGTCGAACCTGCCCTCCAATGCAACCATGTAGCGACGGACGTGCTCGTCCTCCTCGCTGACACGGTGACGTACCACCTCCGTGGTGTCCGGATGCCTCACCACCGTCACTTGCCCACGCGACCGCCACCAAATAAGGATCGGGTCAACAACGGGCTGCCTCCTCACCAACCTACGTCCCCCGGAAGGTAGCACCTCTCAATACCAGCCCGGCGGAGCCCAGTCCCGAACATGGCCCTGATCAAGCAGGCCTCCACCGCCGAGTCGACGACGACGAGGATGCGGGATAGGCATCGCCGACGATGATGCGGGAACTACTTCTATATATAGTTAAATAAAGTAGTTTTATTAATTAAATCAACTATCTAGTTCAACTACTAAGCACTTACTATAAATAAATAAGTAGTACTTACTAAAAACAAACTTCTTCTATATATAGTAAACTAAATTAGTTTATTAAATCAACTAGCTAGTTCAACTATATATAAACTACTTCTTATTTTTTTCCTTGTTCTAAATACTATGAACAAAAAAATCATTAAAATTCTATGAACAAAATTAATTACACAATATAAATATCACCAAAAAAATCTATTAACAATAATATCACCAAACATGCATATTCAATAATAATATCACCAAAAAAATCTATTAACAGAAAAAATCTAATAATATGAACAAATTAATTACTACACATCTAATCTAACAAAAAAAATCGAATCTAACAAAAAAAATCTAACATAATATGAACAAATTAATTACTACCATCTAATATAACAAAAAAAATCTTGAACAGAAAAAAAATCTATTAACAGAAAAAAATCTAACATAATGTGAACAAATTAATTACTACACATCTAATCTAACAAAAAAAATCTAATCTAACAAAAAAATCTAACATAATATGAACAAATTAATTACTACACATCTAATCTAACAAATAAAATCTAATCTAACAAAAAAAATCTATGAACTACATATCTAAATTACTACACATCTAACCTAACAAAAAAATCTAACAAAAATAAAAAAATGCTCACGGCCGGCGACGGCGAGGTGCGGAGTGGGGCGGCGACGACGTCTAGGCTGCGCGGGCCGGGGCGGTGACGTCGATCGGGGTGGCGGGGCGGGCGGCGACGGCGCACGGGGCGGGGCGCGCGGGCAGCGACTGCACGCGGGGCGGGGCTGGGTGGGGCGGCACGGGACGGGGCGGCGACGGCGTCGGGGCGGGGCGGCGACAGCGAGGTGGCAGCAGGGAGACACGGCGACGGGAGTGGAGGAGGAGAGATCGAAGTCACGCTAAGTGCTGTATATATAGCAAAGGCTTTGGTCCCGGTTCGTGATACCAACCGGGACCAATGCCCGCTTTAGACCCGGTTGGAGCCACCAACCGGGACCAAAGAGGGGCATTGGTACCGATTGGTGCCACCAACCGGTACCAATGGACCCGTCTAACTAATTTTTTATTTTCTGCAGCTGTTTTTTTGTTGATTCTTCCTGCAGCTGTTTTTTTAGTCCCACCTCGCCAAGCGAGAGGCACTCGCAGTTGTTTATAAGCCCTGAGTGCAGAGACGATGACGAAGAGGCTCAATGCTCCTGCATGTTGGTTAGCTTCAAGCCTTGAGGAATATGGTAGACTGCACAGAGCTATGTGCAGTGCAGTTGACACTATTCGAAAGGCTTGAAGCAAATTAACGAGCATTGCGCCTCTTTTTTATTTTTAATGACTTATTACAACTCAGAAATAAAAAGAAAAAAATAAATGTAGCAGAAAAGAAAAAAAACTATATAAAAAACCACTCAGAAATAAAGAGAGTAAAAAATAGTTTTGATTAACTTTACTAAAAAAATGAGCATAGTTGCTTTTTTTAATGACTTATTACAACTCAGAAATAAAAAGAAAAGAATAAATGTAGCAGAAAAGAAAAAAAACTTTATAAAAAACCACTCAGAAATAAATAGAAGAAAAAATAATTTTGATTAACTTTACTAAAAAAATGAGCATAGATGCTTATTTTTAATGACTTATTACAACTCAGAAATAAAAAGAAAAAATAAATGTAGCAGAAAAGAAAAAAACTATATAAAAAACCACTCAGAAATAAATAGAAGAAAAAAGAGTTTTGATTAACTTTACTAAAAAAATGAGCATAAATGCTTATTTGTTAATGACTTATTATAACTCAGAAATAAAAAGAAAAAATAAATAGAAGAAAAAATATTTGTGATTATCTTTACTAAAAAGTGAGCATAGATGCTTATTTTTAATGACTTTTTACAACTCAGAAATAAAAAGAAAAAAATAAATATAGCAGAAAAGAAAAAAAACTATATAAAAAACTACTCAGAAATAAATAGAAGAAAAAATAGTTGTGATTAACTTTAGTGAAAAGAAAAAAACTATATAAAAAACTACTCAGAAATGAGCATAGATGCGCTTATAGAGAAAATTCAACCTAAATTCATAATAAATTTCTACTAACTTCAGAGAAATTCAGTATGAATTTAGGTTAAATTTCCTGTATAAGGGCATCTATTTTCATTTTGAGAAGAGCTTAATAAGGCAGAGAGGGAGGGGCTTATAAACTGGTCTGAGCCCCCTTCGGTTGGCGAGGTGGGACTAAACTCTGGCCGCAACGAGGACCAGCCCTTTAGTCCCGGTTGGTGGCACAAACCGGGACTGAAGGGCATCCTTTGGTCCCGGTTCAAGCCACCAACCAGGACCAATGGTGTTGGGCCAGGAGCGAGGCCCATTGGTCCCGGTTCATCCCACCAACCGGGACCAATAGGTCCAGACGAACCGGGACCAATGGCCCACGTGGCCCGGCCGGCCCCCGGGGCTCATGAACCGGGTCCGATGCCCCCATTGGTCCCGGTTCTGGATGGAACCGGGACTAATGGGCTGGGCCGGCCTGGACCATTGGCCCGTTTTCTACTAGTGACATGTAAAGCCAGATAAGTTAGATGGATCAACTGGAGGTCCCTTTGCAGCAACCCATGAGGTTTTGGGGTACTGCTCAGGCTTCCAATATGTTCCATCAGCATTGAGTTTCCTCTCAAAGGCAATACCCTCTTTCCTAGGGTTTCTGTTGAGGATCTGCTTTTTGAGCACATCACAAAGAGTCTGATGCCCTTTGAGGCTTTTGTACATGCCTGTCATGTACAATTCCTTCAGCCCTGCATCATCAGTGATACTTGCATTGTCCTTAGATGAGGAATTAGTGATAGCAGAGACATATGAAGAATTTGTAGCATTAGAAGCATTTGAACATTCAGGTGAACAATTAGCATTTTCACGTTCAATGCATTTCAGACATGGAGGAACAAATCCTTCCTGTGTAGCGCTAATTTGTTGAGCAAGTAATGAATCGTGCTCCTTCTGAAGATCTTCATAATCCACTCTTAGCTTTTCAAGATCTTGCTTTCTTTGAAGAGATTCAGAAGAAAGCTTCTCGTGATCAGATAAGAGAGTGTTATGATGATGTTGGAGGGCGTCAATCTTGGACTGAAGTCTCTGAAGACTCTCAGCCAATACTTTTGACTGATCCATTTCTTCACCCAACATATCATCGCTCTTGTTTATCATGTATTGAACTTTTTCCAAAGCTCTTTGTTGTTTAGTGGCAAGGGAAGAAAGTTTGACATAGCTGGGGGCCAAATTCATCACCTGATTCATCATCACTAGACTCAGAAAGGTAGCATTCAGTTACCTTGGCACCCTCTGCCATAAGGCACGGTGAAGAGGATGACGATTCAGGTGCGAAAGTCATCTCCTTAAGAAAATCCTTGTAATCCTCAAACCAAGGATCATGACGAGTACGATGACCTTCGTAGACCTCAGATAGCCGGCCCTAGATTAGCTTCGTGTGATTGAGGTGCATGACGTTCCACTGATTTCGGGACAGACAGGAGCAAATCACATCCTTTGCTGTGAGGTTGAGTAGTGTGTACTTGCGAATGTCATCAACCTCCGCCATCTTACATAGATCGGTAAGACCAATCTCAGTGACGGTCCACGGTTCACTGTCCATAGCCATGAGTCACTTCTTCATCATGGCCTTCCACCAAGGATACTCATGACTGTCAAAGATGGGGCAGGATACGTTCCTCAATCCTATAGTCGACATAACTAAAACTCCAGGTGGTTAAACCAAAATCACATAGAACAAGAGAGTACCTTGCTCTGATACCAATTGAAAGTGTCTTATATCGACTAGAGGGGGTGAATAGGCGATTTTTATGAATTCTTCACTGAGGAATTTGCTAGTGAGGAAATTCCTTAGCGAAGAACTACTTGCAGCGGAATAAGTACTCAGAAGTAAACATAGCAGAACACAAGCATAGTCATCATGGTGAAATGAAGACAAGCACAGAGTACAGAAAGCGTAAACACAGGATAACACAAGAAAGAAGACAGACACATATAAGAAATTGAACTGAGGAGATTGAGAAAGTCTTCAGTCAAAGTCTTCAAACAGATATGAACAGGCACACAACAACAGACATGAGGAAATGAAAGAGTTGAGGGAATAGAACCAGTAAGCTCGACGAAGACAATGATTTGGTAGACCAGTTCCAAATGCTGTCTCAGTTGTACATCTGGTTGGAGCAGCTGAGTATTTAAACTCGAGGACACCCAGTCCCGGACACACAGTCCTCACCGTATTCTCCTTGAGCTAAGGTCACACAGACCTCGCCCAATCACTCGTGGTAAGTCTTCAGGTGACTTCCGAACCTTCACAAACTCGGTTACTCGGTGATCCACAATTCCTCTTGGAGGCTCTAGATCTTGACGCCTAACTGTCTGGAAAAAGCACGGTCTTCAAAGGAAACAAGCGTCGGATCCACGCAGGATCAATCTCTTCAGTGATGCTCAATCACTTTGGGTTTGTAGGTGTTGGCTTTGGGTTTTCCTCACTTGATGATTTTCGCTCAAAGTCCTCGAAGGATGGGATGCTCTCAATTGACAAGTGTTAGTTTCTCTCGGAGCAGCCAACCAGCTAGTGGTTGAAGGGGGCGGCTATTTATAGCCTAGGGAGCAGCCCGACATGATAAGACATAAATGCCCTTGACTGATATGAACGTTAGGTGGGTAGATATTTTGGAATAGCTGGCGCATAGCACACCAACGGTCGGAATTTTGACTATCAAAATCCTCAGGGCTATCATGTTCCTCACTGTGTAGGCAATTCGCACTGGCGAATTCCTAACTCCTCAGTCAGAACAAATTCCTTAGTGACCAGAAGAACTTCGTCTCTGTCTCTGAAGAATATGACTGAACTGTATGAGATTTCCAATGGCTTCACTCGAAGAGATTGGTAGGTGTAGGATTTTGAGTTGAGCATCACATGGAAAATTTTCCTTAGTATTTCCTCGACCCCCTTTAACAGTACGGTGTTTCCTATGACTCAAGAAAGAGAAAATGAAACTTCGAAAACAAAAGTCTTCACGCTTCATGTTCCTCGAATGATTACCAAGTCTTCAGGTTCACACCAATTTCTTCACTTTCAAAGTCTTCAGAAAGTCTTCAGTAATCCAAAGTCTTCAGTTGAAGAACTTCATTTTTAGGGGTCGACTTTCTCTGTAAATATCAAACTCCTCATAGACTTATAGACCTGTGTACACTCACAAACGCATCAGTCCCTTAACCTATAAGTCTTCAATACACCAAAATCACTAAGGGGCACTAGATGCACTTACAATCTCCCCCTTATTGGTGATTGATGACAATATAGGTTAAGTTTTCAACGGGGATAAACATATGAAGTGTAAATACTGATATTGAGGAGTTTGATTGCAAGATATAGAAGAACTCCCCCTGAAGATGTGCATAGTGAGGAATTTGCTTTTGAAGCAATGCATACTTGAAGAGTATAATCATGGAGATCTCCCCCTATATCTTGTAATTCATACACGCATTTGATATATAAACTGAAGAATTTGAAATGCATGATGAAATATGGTGACTGATGTAATTCAGCATGCATGCATTGACATTGATGAGGAATAATCATGCAGAAGAACACAACAAAAGTATTAGGCCACCATAGAGTTTAAGATGACAACTCGATCCAGCAAAGTCATCAGTAGAACGAGAGTTGTAACTTAGCAAAAAAATGCCCATATAGGATAGACCCGCTTGAAGACTAATTCAAATTTCTCCCCCTTTGTCATCGAATGACCAAAAGGGTTGAAACTGAGGACTAACGCCCCTGAAGAATATCATGATGATGGAGGAGCGCCAGCGTTTTCAGGGTCTTGAGTCGTTGTAGAGTCTGTTGCAGTGTCATCCAAGTCTTCATACTCGTCTGTGGCGCGTGATGAAGAATATGAGCTAGCCACCAAGGAAGGGACCTTGACCTTCTTGTATTTCTTCGGTGGAGGAGCAGACCAGTCGAAGTCTTCCTTGAAGCCCATTTGCTTCAAATCTTCTTCACCATATAGATGTGACAGAATAGCCTAGGTGCGGTCAAACACTTCATGGAGGTAGTAATGGTTTTTCTTCACTGCATTATGTGTAGAAGTCATGTTGTGAAGAATAGAACCAAACTGACACTTAACCCACTTTTGGCTTTGATCCACCTTCTGGTGAAGACTTATAAGCAGTTCATGGTCAGTCATCACACGAGGAGCAGTAGCTTGAGGAGTTGACTTGCCAGAGTGGCAGAGTCATCATTGGTGGAGTAAGATGCAGCTTTGCGGAACTGACCATCCAATGGACGAATGCCTTCATCGATAACGGCTGGTGACTTGCCCTTCTCATCAGATGAGGAAGTTGTCCGCTTGAGGACTTCAATAGGGGGCAAGTAGCTGAGGTGATTCTGAAAATCAGCCTTGTAGTTGAGTGAAGACCTTGGTCTGAGGAATCTCATGATCCATGGCGCATAAGGTTGCAGCTCAAATGGTGAAAGTGCAACATTCGCCAGAGTCCTCATGAAGAAATCATGATAGTTTATGGGGATGCCATGCATTATGTTGAAAAGCATATTCTTCATCATCCCAATAATTTGTTCATCGGATGAGTCATGGCCTTTGATAGGACGCATGGTCTTCGTCAGAATGCGGTAGATGGTTCTTGGCACATACAGCAATTCCTTCACGAGGAATTTGGTCCTTGGGGCTTGACCAGGCTTCAGCGGCTTCATGAGTACTTGCATATAGTGAGCAGTGAGTTCAGGCTCATCATACAGACAACAAGCACCATCAGGTGGAGGACTGATTGGTAAGGCACGGAGCAATTCAGAGGCTGGTGCCTTGTAATGAGTGTTTTCAGTCATCCAGTCCAACACCCACAAGTTGATGTCAGTAGCATCACCTGTGATATGCAGAGTTGCGTAGAACTGAAGAATAAGCTCTTCATTCCAGTCAACTATGTCAGAGCAGAAGTTGAGCAAGCCTAAATCATGAAGCATGCTGAGGACTTGAGAAAAGCACGACATTGATTCCATGTCCACATGAGGAATATGCTCATGATCGAAGACTTTGTCCTTGTTAAAAAGCAGTGAGGAATAGAAGCTGGCCTGGCTGGCAGTACAGAACCGCTTCCTTCTAAGACGAGCATTGTCATAGTGGTTGAATTCAGTGAAGAACATGTGCTCGCCGAAGAAATCATCAACCTTGAATTTTTGCTTCTTGGAGAAGGGATCCTCTGGCTTGGGCTAAGGAGTGTCAGTCAATTGCATCACCACCTCAGGAATCGCAATCTCAGGTTCCTCAGGCTGAGGAATTTTAGGCTCTTCTGCAGCTTCAGACTGGTTCTTCATTTCCTAATTGACATTTTCTTCAGCACTAGCGGCTGGAATTTCTTCATGAACACTTGGGGTTGCATGAGGTTCTTCAGATCCCATTTGCACTTCAGTAGCAGCAGGGGACTGAGGAATTGCTTGGAGTGGAGTGAACATTGGAGAGTTGGGGTGCTGATTTTCCCAAAATTCATCTTTGAGCACAGGAGTGGTATAGCAAATGTCCACATCCTCATCTTCCATTTCTTCAACACCTGCCTCTTCAGCAGTGAACTGAGGCATATGTGAGGAAATGACTGGGGTTGAAGGGATTTCATCCACTTCAGTTTCTTCGTCCAACTGCTCTGTCGAAGCATCAGAAGGAGTTTCTTCATCAGATTCATTGGGAATCACATAGTCTTCACCAAAAGGAACAAGGTCCTTTGATGGCATGGAGGAGACTGGAATGGCATCAATTGGGCTGTCAATTGAGCTAGTCAGTGGCTTCATCTTCTTCGCAGCTGAAGAATTTGATGAAGTTGATGCCTTCCTTTTCTTCACAGTTGCACGCTCTGCAGCCTTGGTCTTCTTCGCACCTGATGCAGATGGAAGGATTGGAGTTGGTGTAGGCGCAGGAGGTGCAGAGGACTTTGGTTCATTTTCCTCAGGCGCAACTGATGCAGTTGCCCTGACTTGTTCACTTTCTTCAGGCGCACCACTAGTGGATGCCCTGGGAATATCTTCGGCGGCTAGAATGGAGTCATCAGCCCTGGCACTCTCAGATTATTCAACAGCCTGATTGTCATCAGCGGTGCTGGCATGTTCTTCAGTAGGCTGAGCAGATGCTTCAGCCTGAGTAATTCCAATGTGCACAAGAGGAGCAACACTTGAAGTGAATTTCATCGTCAGATTGACGAACCGCACCTTGGCGCCCTTCCAATCAGCATAGTAGCGATCGAATTCATCACTCAATTGCTTGATTTCAGCTTGCAAAGCAATGAGCTAATCAGGGGTGAGAGTGAGGACATTGTCCTTGAGGTAGCGCTGTCTCTTGTATTGTGCTTTCTTCAAACTTCTGCCTTGCTCAAATTTCCACTTTTCTTCCTCAATGAAGGTAGTTAAAACATGACTCTGACCAGGAGTGAGGTTCATCTCCCGCAAAGGCGTGTTGGGGTCCTTGTGCCATAGGTCAATGTAATTGAGGATCAACTTTGGATCCAACATCAGTGGCATATTGCTGCCTTTGGCTCTAGCGGCCCTGGCTTGACTGTCTCTGATGATTTCGGCAAGTTCTTCATCATCAGCCTCATCATCATCAGAGGGTACTTGGAAGGTGACCTGCTTGTTGTGAGGACTTGGTTGAAGGCCTCGTCCAGCAGTGGCCTTTTTCTTCAGCAGAGAGGGGCCAGCTGAGGATTTTGGTGCAGCTGAGGAACTTGCAGAGGCTCCTGAGGCAATTGAAATGCCTTGGGTCCTTTGGCACGTGGCGAGATGCACAGGTGCCGAGGATTTGGTCGGAGCAGCTAAAGACTTTAATGGAGGAGCTGAGGACTTTGACGGAGCAGTTTGAGGAATTGGTCGTGAGGGCCTTGAGGAATCTGGCCTTGAGGGCATAGCAGAGGAGCTTGGCCGTGAGGGCATTGAAGGAGAAGCGCTTGACTTATGTGCAGGCTTCTTATGCATTGCCTTCTTTGGTTGACTAGCAGAGGCCTCAGTAAAGGCAGCAGCAGAGTCTTTGTTGAATTTCTTCACTGCTTCCTTTGCTTGCTTGGCCAGTTTGGCGTGTCGCTTTGCCCATTCATTAGGATAATCCTAACTACGCTTGAGGCTGGTGGGATCTGCCAATTGGCCTGGTGCCAATGGAGGTCTTGGGCATGGAGGGTTGAGTGCGAATTTCTTCATATACTTGGGAGTAACATATCTGTACTCCCTCCATTCCCGTGCCCATCTCCTCTCTATCCTTTGTATGCGCACCTTGCGCTGATTTTTGTCCTCCTTGCCAAATTTGGCCTTATCAGGAGTGCAGTAATCCTTGTATATGTCCTCAGGGATTTCAAATGCAGTATTGACCTCAGGCCTCTTTCCTCCCTTCTGTGGCTTCTTATCAGCCATTTTCTTCAGCTGAGGAATATGAACAACTGAAGTTTCTGAAGAGGTGTGCAACTTTTCTTCGAGGAACGCTGCAAATGAGTTAAGTTGATGAGAACCTAGTGATTCAGCAACGGACATTTGTACCTATGAATAGAGTATAGTTGTGAGGAATCTGGAGAGGTCATATGCGTTCTTAGAAAGTTTTTCAAAAACGATTAGGTTTGAGGAATTTGACCAGATGAGTCTTGAGGAATTTCACTACGCGTTCTTTGTCTTAGGTTCCAGAGTTGTATAGATTGAAAATCCACACAATTGAGGAATCTTGAAGAAAATCATTGCTTAGAGAAACGAATCAAGAGCATATGACATGTGAGGTGTTCATGTGTGTGAAGATTTGAAGAATAAACACCTTTGAAGATTTTCAAGAAAACTTAAGAATCAAAGACGACAGTAAAAGTAACTTTTAATTATCCGAAGTGAAGAACTTGACGAACTGCGAAGAGTAGATGTGAAGTTCATCAAGTCAGATCTTCCACGCCCTAACTCGGCACGGCGGCGGCGGAGTGAAGAAATCCGCAACTGGCACGAGTACGACGGCGACGAGGTCGAGGCAGTGAAGCTCTTGCTCACCGGCAACAATGAATTAGCGGTGGTGCTAGGGTTTCGGGAAGCTCGAGCGGGAGTGAGAGCGAGCGAGGTGAAAGTGAAGTGAGGAAGAGGCAGGGGTATTTATAGAGGGAGTGAATAACTGTACGCCCGAGGAAATCGGACGAACGTGCCCCTGGCCCTTCTCATTCGCGTGACATGTGTCACCCACGTACTGAGAGGTGGCGATCATATAGGATCGTGGGTGAATAGATAAGTATTGTCATGAGAAGTGGAACGGTTTGAGCGGCAAAGCTGAAAATTTAGATAAGATAAGCTTAAAAGGTCCGTTCACAATTTCTTCAGCTATCAAGGACATAGTGAAGATTTTGAACGAGTTTCAATTAGAACGCACATGAAGAATTTGTGAATAGACTGGGTTGAGTTTAGCATAGAGGGGGAAGGGTCCGATCACATTCACTTAGTAGATGAAATCAATTTGAAGAATTAGCAATAAGTGAATGTTGTAGAGGACATAAAAACTCATATATATAGATATTCCAATGAAGAACAACACCAGAAAGAGTGAAGACAATGAAAAGTTGAAGAACTTGAAGAACTGAGGAATTTCAAAAACAGAAAGAAAAAAAACTCAAATTGAAGATTTCCAATCTTTGGATGGTGGCGTAACCCACCGTATAAGAAAGCTGATTTCAGACACCGCGTACAATTGTCGTAGGGCTCTGAGAATCAATTTCTTCATTAATTTCTTCACACTTAGAGGGTCAGTCTTCATTGATTGAAGAAAAACGTTACTTCGTGTGTTGCGCATCTAAGTCATCAAGTCAGCATAAGTGTTAGGATGTGTGTCCATTTCAGAGAACATTCAAAGATTCTAGGATATTTAGCTCACACCGCAACTTGCTAAATCTCTTCTCATCCAAGGGCTTAGTGAAGATATCGGCCAGTTGATCTTTAGTGCTGACGTGATCGATGGAGATGTCGCCCTTCAACACATGATCACGAAGAAAAGGATGACGAATCTGGATGTGCTTGGTCTTCGAGTGCTGAACTGGGTTATGAGCAATCTTGATAGCACTCTCATTGTCACAGTAGAGAGGCACATTCTTCACGTTGACGCCATAGTAGTTGAGCACAGCACGATCCAGCAGCAATGTACTCAGCTTCTGCAGTGGAGAGTGATACGCAGTTCTGTTTCTTCGAAGACCAACAGACCAAGGATCGTCCGAGGAAATGACATGTGCCTGATGTTGACTTGCGGTCCACGCGATCTCCAGCATAGTCAGAGTCTGAATATCCAATGAGATCAAAAGAAGAGCCCTTGTGATAGCATAATCCAAGTGTTGGTGTGTGAGCTAAGTATCGAAGAATATGCTTCACAGCCTTATGGTGTGATTCCTTCGGTGTAGCTTGAAATCGGGCACACATGCAAACACTAAGCATAATATCCGGCCTAGATGCACATAGGTACAATAAAGAGCCAATCATGGAGCGGTATACCTTTTGATCGAAGTCTTGACCATTTTCATCAGTGCACAAATGGCCATTTGTGGGCATTGGAATTTTGACCCGTTTGCAATCTTGCATGCCGAGTTTCCTCAATACGTCCTTGGGGTATTTCTCCTGAGATATGAATATCCCATTGCGCTGTTGACGAATTTGAAGACCTAAAAAGAATTTCAATTCTCCCATCATACACATTTGATATTCTTCACTCATCATATAGGCAGATCATCACTATATCGTTGGTCAGTACAGCCGAAAATGATATCATCTACATATATTTGGCACACAAACAATTCATCATCATAAGACTTAGTGAAAAGAGTTGGGTCGAGTGAACCTGGTTTTAAGCCTTTCTTCATGAGGAATTCCTTCAAAGTATCATACTACGCCCGAGGGGCTTGCTTGAGGCCATACAGGGCCTTGTTGAGCTTGAAGACTTTGTCAGGATTCTTTGGATCTTCAAAACCTGGGGGTTGAGCAACATATACTTCTTCGTCAAGCTTACCATTGAGGAGTGCACTTTTCACATCCATCTTTTGTAAGATAATATCATGATGGTTAGCATAAGCAAGTAATATGCGAATAGCCTCAAGTCTAGCGACAGGTGCAAAGGTTTCATCGAAGTCAATTCCTTCAACCTGTGTGTAGCCTTGTGCTACAAGTCGTGCCTTATTCCTCACCACAAGGCCATTTTCATCTTGCTTGTTGCGGTAGATCCACTTTGTGCCAATAATGTTGTGCTTGTGAGGATCTGGATGTTTGACCAGTTCCCAGACGTTGTTGAGCTTGAACTGATGTAATTCTTCTTGCATTGCTTGAATCCACTCAGGCTCCAGAAATGCTTCATCTACCTTAGTGGGCTCTGTGATAGAGAAAAAAGCAAAGTGCCCACAAAAGTTAGACAAATGTGAAGCTTTTGAGCGTGTGAGAGGACCTGGTGCTTCAATGTCATCGATGATCTTCTCGATTTGCACTTCATTTGCAATACGAGGATGAGCGGGTTGTCTTCGAGGATTTTGATCTGCATTTTCTCCAGGAGCATTTTCCTCAGCACCATTTTCTTCAAGTGCGCCAGCTCGACGTTCATCACGTTCTGGAATGAATTCTTCAGCAGATTCTTCAGTGGGAATGACATCCTCAGTGGCTTTGAACTTGATAGAATCCTCAGGTGCTGGTTCATCTATCAAAGAAGTAGGTGCACCCTTTGCGAGCCATTAGTTTCATCGAACCGCACATCTACAATTTCAACAACCTTGTGAAGAACATTGTTGAAGACTTTGTAGGTGTGCGAGTCCTTTCCGTAACCAAGCATAAAGCCCTCATGTGCTTTCGGTGCAAATTTAGATGTGTGATGAGGATCTCTAATCCAACATTTAGCACCGAAGACTTTGAAGTAACTCACCTTGGGTTTCTTGTCAGTGAGGAGTACATAGGCAGTCTTCTTGAAGAATTTGTGAAGATATACTCTGTTGATGATGTGGCACGCAGTATCAATTGCCTCACTCCAGAAACGACGAGGCGCCTTGTATTCATCAAGCATAGTGCAAGCCATCTCAACAAGATTTCTGTTCTTGCGCTCCACAACGCCATTCTGTTGAGGAGTATAAGGAGCAGATAACTCATGAGTAATACCAAGTTTATCAAGATATTCATCAAGACCGGAATTCTTGAACTCAGTTCCATTGTCACTCCTGATATGCTTGATCTTCACACCAAAGTTGGTTGAAGCCCTTGAGGAAAATCGTTTGAAGACTTCCTGCACCTCATGTTTGTAAGTGACAATGTGTACCCATGTGTAACGAGAATAATCATCAACAATAACAAAGCCATATAGAGAAGCATCATTTGTAACAGCAGAATAATGATTAGGTCCAAAGAGATCCATGTGAAGCAATTCAAATGGTCGAGTTGTAGTCATGATAGTCTTTGCTGGATGCTTGGCCTTTGTCATCTTTCCAGCTTCACAGGCTCCGCATAAGTGATCCTTGAGAGATTTGACATTCTCAATGCCAATGACATGCTTCTTCTTTGCGAGCGTGTGCAGATTCCTCATGCCAGCATGACCAAGTCGTCGATGCCATAGCCAGCCTTCTGAAGCTTTTGCAAGTAAGCATACAGCCGGTTGTGGTCCTGTAGAGAAATCAACAATGTACAAGTCTCCTCTCCTAAAGCCTTCGAAGACTTTGGAATTGTCAGCTTCCATGATCACAACACAATGATACTTGCCAAAGAAAACAACCATATCAAGATCACAAAGCATTGAGACAGACATGAGGTTGTATCCTAAGGACTCGACAAGCATGACTTTGTCATGTGTATGTCCTTAGAGATCGCAACCTTACCTAGACCCAATACCTGACTTTTGCCTTTGTCAGCGAAGATGATATGCTTCAGATGTGATGGTGATAAGGGAGCATCCATCAATAGATTCTTGTCACCCGTCATGTGATTCGTACATCCACTATCGATGACCCACTCATTGGCTTTGGGTTATTCAACCTGCAGATGAATTAGTGCAGCTTACGAACTCATATACTTCATCAGTGAAGAATATGACATCAATATCATCAGATAAATTTCTTCGAGCAATTAGAACAGATAAACAGTATGAGAATGCGTGAAATGAAAGTTCATTTCATCATGATTAGCCAGCGTCCTATCAGGCACTTTTCAGGTCTCCAGCAAATTCTTTAGACGTTTTTAGCACGTCTGGAGACCTGACCCTGCATAAGAGATTAGTTCTTTTTCTTCACCACCCACATCTGAAGGGGTGGCAAAGAATTCATCACTCTGCGAGCACCATATGAGAAAGGTGGCATAGACGCCAGTCCACTTCCTTTCACATAAGAGGGGTTAGGGTAAGCATATGAATAAGCACAGAAATTCTTCGAGGACTTATGAACATAATGATTTGAAGAATAATGCACATATTCATAGCCCTTAGATCTACCATGCGAAACAGAAGGGTTAGGACGATGATGATCATATGAGGACTTTGATCCTTTTGAGGAGTTTGATCCACGTGAGGAATTTGGTCCATATGAGGACTTGGATCCATATGAAGAATTTGGTTCGTATGAAGAATTTGATCTAGAGTTCCTATTCTTCACAGGTGATGTCATGAGGACATTCACCTGAAGACTTTCAAGACAACTTTTGGGAACCCAGATTTTCTTCATAGGGGAACCGTTCCTGCAGTTAGTCCCAACATATCTAGCAAATACTTCACCATTCTGATTTTTGAACAGTTTATAGTTAGAGTCAAATGACTCATCAGAAGAATGAGGAGATTCACATGTAAAGCCAGATAAGTTAGATGGATCAACTGGAGGTCCCTTTGCAGCAACCCATGAGGTTTTGGGGTACTGCTCAGGCTTCCAATATGTTACATTAGCATTGAGTTTCCTCTCAAAGGCAATACCCTCTTTCCTAGGGTTTTTGTTGAGGATCTGCTTTTTGAGCACATCACAAAGAGTCTGATGCCCTTTGAGGCGTTTGTACATGCCTGTCATGTACAATTCCTTCAGCCCTGCATCATCAGTGATACTTGCATTGTCATTAGATGAGGAATTAGTGATAGCAAAGACATATGAAGAATTTGTAGCATTAGAAGCATTTGAACATTCAGGTGAAGAATTAGCAGTTTCACGTTCAATGCATTTCAGACATGGTGGAACAAATTCTTCCTGTGTAGCGCTAATTTGTTGAGAAAGTAATGAATCGCGCTCCTTCTGAAGATCTTCATAATCCACTCTTAGCTTTTCAAAATCTTGCTTTCTTTGAAGAGATTCAGAAGAAAGCTTCTCGTGATCAGATAAGAGAGTGTTATGATGATCTTGGAGGGCGTCAAACTTGGACTGAAGTCTCTGAAGACTCTCAGCCAATGCTTTTGACTGATCCATTTCTTCACCCAACATATCATCGCTCTTGTTTAGCATGCATGTATTGAAATTTTTCCAAAGCTCTTTGTTGTTTAGTGGCAAGGGAAGAAAGTTTGACATAGCTGGGGCCAAATTTATCACCTGATTCATCATCACTAGACTCGGAAAGGTAGCATTCAGTTACCTTGGCACCCTCTGCCATAAGGCACGGTGAAGAGGATGACGATTCAGGTGCGAAAGTCATCTCCTTAAGATAATCCTTGTAATCCTCAAACCAAGGATCATGACGAGTACGATGACCTTCGTAGACCTCAGATAGCCGGTCCCAAATTAGCTTCGCATGATTGAGGTGCATGACGTTACTAAACTGATTTCGCCACAGACAGGAGCAGATGACATCCTTTGCTGTCAGGTTGAGTAGTGTGTACTTGCGAATGTCATCAGCCTCCGCCATCTTGCATAGATCGATACGATCAATCTCAGTGATGGTCCATAGTTTGCTGTCCGTAGCCATGAGTCACTTCTTCATCATGGCCTTCCACCGAGGATACTCATGACCGTCAAAGATGGGGCTGGATACGTTCCTCAATCCTGCAGTCGACATAACTAAAACTCCAGGCGGTTAAACCAAAATCACACAGAACAAGGGAGTACCTTGCTCTGATACCAATTGAAAGTGCGTTATATCGACTAGAGGGGGGTGAATAGGCGATTTTTATGAATTCTTCACTGAGGAATTTGATGGTGAGGAAATTCCTTAGCGAAGAACTACTTGCAGCGGAATAAGTACTCCGAAGTAAACATAATAGAACACAAGCAGAGTCATCATGGTGAAATGAAGACAAGCACAGAGTACAGAAAGCGTAAACACAGGATAACACAAGAAAGAAGACGGACAGACTGAAGAAATTGAACTGAGGAGATTGAGAAAGTCTTGAGTCAAAGTCTTCAAACAGATATGAACAGGCACACAACAACAGACATAAGGAAATGAAAGAGTAGAGGGAATAGAACCAGTAAGCTCGATGAAGACAATGATTTGGTAGACCAGTTCCAACTGCTGTCTCAGTTGTACATCTGGTTGGAGTGGCTGAGTATTTAAACTCGAGGACACCCAGTCCCGGACACATAGTCCTCACCGTATTCTCCTTGAGCTAAGGTCACACAGACCTCGCCCAATCACTCGTGGTAAGTCTTCAGGTGACTTCCGAACCTTCACAAACTTGGTTACTCGGTGATCCACAATTCCTCTTGGAGGCTCTAGACCTTGACGCCTAACTATCTGGAAAAATCACGGTCTTCAAAGGAAACAAGCGTCGGATCCACGCAGGATCAATCTCTTCAGTGATGCTCAATCACTTTGGGTTTGTAGGTGTTGGCTTTGGGTTTTCCTCACTTGATGATTTTTGCTCAAAGTCGTCGGAGGATGGGATGCTCTCAATTGACAAGTGTCAGTTTCTCTCGGAGCAGCCTACCAGCTAGTGGTTGAAGGGGGCGGCTATTTATAGCCTAGGGAGCAGCCTGACATGATAATACATAAATGCCCTTGATTGATATGACCGTTAGGTGGGTAGATATTTTGGAACAGCTGGCGCATAGCACAACAACTGTCAGAATTTTGACTATCAAAATCCTCAGGGCTATCATGTTCCTCACTGTGTAGGCAATTCACACTGGCGAATTCCTAACTCCTCATTCAGAACAAATTCCTTAGTGACCAGAAGAACTTCGTCTCTGTCTCTGAAGAATATGACTGAACTGTATGAGATTTCCAATGGCTTCACTCGAAGGGATTGGTAGGTGTAGGATTTTGAGTTGAGCATCAGATGAAAATTTTTCGTTAGTATTTCCTCGACCCCCTTTAACAGTGCGGTGTTTCCTATGACTCAAGAAAGAGAAAATGAAACTACGAAAACAAAAGTCTTCACGCATCATGTTCCTCAAATGATTACCAAGTCTTCAGGTTCACACCAATTTCTTCACTTTCAAAGTCTTCAGAAAGTCTTCAGTAATCCAAAGTCTTCAGTTGAAGAACTTCATTTTTAGGGGTCGACTTTATCTGTAAATATCAAACTCCTCATAGACTTATAGACCTGTGTACACTCACAAACGCATCAGTCCCTTAACCTATAAGTCTTCAATGCACCAAAATCACTAAGGGGCACTAGATGCACTTACACAACCCCTATGCATAGGTTCATGGGCGGAACCCGCAAGTTGATCACCAAAACATACGTCAAGTGGCACGTGATATCCCATTGTCACCACAGATAAGCACGGAAAGACATACATCAACTATTCTCAAATCCTTAAAGACTCAACCCGACAAGATAACTTCAACGAGAAAACTCAATTCATCACAAGAGAGTAGAGGGGGGGAAACATCATAAGATCCAACTATAATAGCAAAGCTCGCGATACATCAAGATCGTGCCATAGAGAGAACACGAGAGAGAGAGATCAAACACATAGCTACTGGTACATACACTCAGCCCCGAGGGTGAACTACTCCCTCCTCGTCATGGATAACACCGGGATGCCGAAGATGGCCACCGGTGATGGGTTCCCCCTCCGGCAGGGTGCCAGAACGGTCTCCCGAGAGGTTTTTGGTGGTTACAGAGGCTTGCGGTGGCGGAACTCCTGATCTATCTTTGTCTTTGATGTTTTTAGGGTACGTGGACTTATGTAGGCGAAAGAAGTCGGTCGGGGGAGCCTCGAGGGGCCCAGGAGACAGGGGGCGCGCCCAGGTGGGTGGGCGCGCCCTCCTATCTCCTGGCTCCTCTAACCTTCCCTGGCTTGAACTCCAAGTCTCTCGGATCATATCCTTCCCAAAAATCACGCTCCCAAAGGTTTCATTCTGTTTGGACTCCGTTTGATATTCCTTTTCTTTGAAATACTGAAACAGGCAGTAAAACAACAATATGGGCTGGGCCTCCGGTTAGTAGGTTAGTCCCAAAAGTAATATAAAAGTGTATAATAAAGCCCGTAAACATTCAAAATAGATAATAAAATAGCATGAATGCTTCATAAATTATAGATACGTTGGAGATGTATCAGAGGCGTTGGCTCTAACTGAACCTAAGCGAGGCGTTGGGCTCTAACTGAACCCGAGCGATTGCACTGCAGGCTACGCATTACTGAACCCGAGCGATCGGTCGATGGCTGTTAACTGAACCCGATCGAGTGATTCCTTCGCTACTGCTGCTAATTGAAGCCGATCGATTGGATGGACAGTGAGCATTGCGGGGGGGGGGGGGGGGGGGTGGGTGGGTTGGATGAACAGTGAGCGGTGGGGTGGATGCAGGACCCCGTGGCGTTGCCTCTAGATGAACAGGACAACCCCGTGGAGGGCTGGATGAACAGTAGACAGTGAAGGGGTGCCCGTGGAGGGGTGGTTGAACAGTAGCCACTGGAGTAGCAGGCGGTGGAGGCTAGATGAACAGGAGCCCGTGGAGGCTGGAGGAGGTCGACAGTAGCCCGTGGAGGCTGGAGGAGGTCGACGGTGGAGATGAACAGTATCCCATGGAGTCCCGTTTTGCGGTACGCAATACCCCTCCCGATGAACAGGACCCCCATTTCGACCGTAGCTCTCCAACACAAGTTCGTTTCGTCTGTTTTGCGGTACGCCACACCCCTCCCGATCAACAGGACCCCCGTTTCGACCGTAGGAGGTCCGTTTCCTCCGTTTTGCAGTACGCCAGACCCCTCCCGATGAACAGGATCCCGTTTCGAACGTGGCCGGTCGAACACAAGGCTATTTCCTCCGTTCTGCGGTACGCCAGGCCTTGTTTCCATCGCCTGTTCCGTCAAAGCCGCCCCGATGAACACAACGACGCATTCCGTTCTGACCCAGCCGGTTGGCTCCCCATGAACACGACGACGACGCTGTTTCTCCGTTCCGATCCAGCCATGTACACGAGCCCTGGCCATACGTATGCGCGAGTAGGCGTTCGAGACCCCGCCCATATGTACACATACGTGGCCGTATTATCTTTCTTGCACACTGGCCGTTGTACGTACGTGTACATGCTACGTGCGCGCCTCTACTATGACACGTACGCGCCTCTACTACGACACGTGCGCGCCTCTACTACGACACGTGCACGCCTCTACATCCACCAGTATGTACGTACACGTTCGCGACCAGAATGACAACGCTACGTACGCTTCGACCAGATGGGTCCCGACTGTCAGGCACTTCCTTGCTTGCGAAGATGTAGCTGGTGGGTCCCAGCAGTCAGGGGGGCGAATCGCTTTCTTTTGCCCGGACGCACTTCCTTGCGTGCGAAGATGTAGCTGGTGGGTCCCAGCAGTCAGGGGGAAACATTTTTTTTTGCAAAATACGGTGGCCCGTCCGGTGGGTCCCCGCTGTCAGGCGGAGGAATAATTATTTTGAGCGTAATAAGGAGGCACTTCCTTGCTGCGGCCGTGGACCCAGCTGTGAGCCTCTCCACATACAGTCCACATCCGAGGGAAGCCGTTCCTTGACCACGTTGACCACGCCGCGCCGTGAGCACCAGGGCGGTGGACGACGGCGAGGCCTAGGAAGGGGACGACGCGGAGCCGGGGAAGATGTGGCACTGGATGCCTGCGCATAGTGGAGTACGAGGGTTCACTAGTTCGCTATGGTGTGAGGCTGCCGTCGTCGCAGAATAACAGGGGGTGTGGGTGAGTAGAGGGATGGCCTGGCCAGCGGTGGGAGTAGTAGGGGGCGGTGTGGCCTCCGCGCATCGCAGCCGGCCACGGGAGGCAGGAGCACAAGGCACAACCGGCGCTGGTTTGGGCGGCTGGAGCAAGAAGACCAGAGGTTGAAGAAGCACTACGGCCGTTGGATGGACATCATACGGTCACTGGAGCTAGAATCGTGCATATTGACTAAGTTGACAAAGCCCTCTGTCCCCGTCAACTTAGTAGGCCCACAAGTCAACCTACCACTATACTGGGTCCCAACTAACAGGAGGAGCATTCATTTTTTTTGTGCGTAATAAGGAGGCACTTCCTTGCGTGCGAAGATATAGCTGGTGGGTCTGAACTGTCAGCGGCGGTAACATTTCTTTCACGAAATAGAGAGGCCCTTTCGGTGGGTCCCTGATCTCAGGTGGAGGAATCATTATTTTGCGCGTAATAAGGAGGCATTTCCTTGCGTGCGGACGTGGACCCAGCTGTCGGCCTCTCCATGTACAGTCCACTTCAGATGCATGTCGGTCGTTGACCATGTTGACCAGGACGCACCGAGAGCACCAGGGCGGTGGACAACGACGAGGCCTAGGAAGGGAACGACACGGACGCAGGGAAGACTCGGCAGTTGTTTCCCACGCGGAGGGGAGTATGACTGTATGAAGGTTTACTGGTTCGTCTGCCGTCGCTAGAGAATAACATGAGGTGTGGGTGAGTAGAGGGATCGCTAGGCCAGCGATGGGAGTACGATGGGGCGGTGAGGCCTGCGCGGTAGCACAGCAGGCCGCGGTGAGGAGGGAGCAGGCAGTCCCGCCGGCGCTTGTTTGAGCGGATGGAGCAGGAAGAGCAGAGATTGAAGAAGCACAGCCGGCCGCGGTGAGGAGGGAGCAGGCAGTCCCGCCGGCGCTTGTTTGAGCGGCTGGAGCAGGAAGAGCAGAGATTGAAGAAGCACGACGGCCGTTGGATGGACATCCAACAGTCACTGCTTGTGTGTCAACTTTTTTTTAGGAAAGCCTCAAATCTGTGGAAAATAGCATACAACCCATCTGCCATTATTTCTAATAATTTACAGCCCATTTGCAAATTCTTAAGGTTTTTTTGGAGCCCATATTCTTTTTGTTAGCATTACAGCCCATATTGTGGCCACGGTTAAAAAATTATACGAAATTTTGCATATTTTGGTGCGGTCTGAACTGTTTTTAATCCCAAAATTTCAACTCACATTCAAACTGATTTTAAAAATAAATGTATATCAATATAAAATCCAACAAATTCTCCATGCATAAAAATTAATGTAATTTAAAATCTCGAAATGAAAAAAGATATGTGAAACTAATTGCCGGTTTGATGTGTTTTAAAAATGTACAACCCATTTATCATTACTGATGGGCCATTTCCTCGGCCAGCCTAATGAAATCTCTCCTTGTCTTGAAAGTTTTGCATCCCAACGGGCCTGACAAAGCGACTTACTTGGCAAATCACAAAAAAACTGGGCTGTGGCCGTGGATCCAGCTGTCAGCCTCTCCACGTACAGTACTCTTCCGATGGAATGTCATTGACCACATTGACCATGCCGCGCCGAGAGCACCAAGGCGGTGGATGACGGCGAGGCCTAGGAAGGGGATGACGCGGAGTCAGGGAAGACGCGGCAGTGGATGCCCACGCGGAGAGGAGTACGAGGGTTCACTGGTTCGGCTGCGGTGTGAGGCTGTCGTCGCCATAGGGCCTGGCTAGCGGTGGGAGTACTAGGGGGCGATGAGGCCTCAATGGCAGCACAGCTGGCCACTGGAGGCAGGAGCAGGCGGTCTCACGAGTGCTGGTTTGGGCGGTTGGTGCAAGAAGAGCAGCGATTGAAGAGGCAACAGGACCGTTCGATTCAAATCCAACGGTTACTGCTGCTAGAATTGTTTGTTGACTAAGTTGACAAGCCCTGCGTACGCGTCAACTTAGTAGGCCCATAGGTCAGCCTCCCAACAGGTGCGCCCCAGATGTCAATGGGAGGAATCATTTTTTCGCGTAATAAGGAGGCAGTTGATTGCGTGCGGCCAGGCCAGCGGAGGGAGTAGGGTGGGCCGGGGAAGCCTACGCGGCATCACAGCGGGCCACAAGAGGAGGGAGCAGTCAGTCCCGCCGGCGCTAGTTTAGGCGGTTGGAGCAGGAAGATCAGAGATTGAAGAAGCACGTCGGTCGTTCGATGGACATCCAACAGTCACTGCTGCTAGAATTGTGTGTTCACTCACAAAGCTTTGCGTAAACAAGTCAGCCTCGAAATTTGTGGCATGTACAACCCATTTGCTATTATTTTTATAATTTTTACTCATTGTCTAATTCATATGGAATTTACTGCAGCCCGTTTTCCATTTTTAGAATTGCTGGCCATTTTCTGGTCAGTACCAGGGTCAAAAAATTAACTAAACATGTGGGGAATTTTAAAAATTCGCAAATTTTTGCTGGGGAACGAAATATTCTTAATCCAAAAATTAATAGCCATACTAAAACAAATTTAAAAATAAATTAGTACTATGTTATGTTAAATCCAATGAAATACATATAAGATATCAGTGAAGAACAAAAACAAAAAAAGAAACTAATATCCCATTTGCTATAATTTTTTTTGGAATTTTCAACCCCTTTTGATATTACTTTTAACAGACACTGACCATACTCTTTGGCCAGGCCAGAATGCATCCCTCCTCGTCTTGAAAGATTTGTAGCCCAGTAATTCGGAGAAAACAAATAGGCCTAGTTTGTGTATTCTTCAAAAAGAAATACTGGGCTACCTATTTTCCCAAAGAACTGGTGCATGAGCATTTAGCTTTATTTATTTATTTACTTATTTATGTTTAGCGGACCACGAGCATGTATCTGGGCCGGTTTCTTGAGAGCCTCCCTTCCAGTTAATTATGGGCTCCTCTATTGGGCCTTCATCAGTGGGCTGCATGTTATCAACAAGTATGGGCACTAAAGGATCAAACCATGAAACGACTTCCAAAACATTGTGTTTGTCGTTCTAACAACACATTTATTCAACCAACAGACGAAATATACTACTGATTGTACATTGAAAACAGCAGCAGCAGCAACCAGGGCTGGGGGTGCAACAGAAGCAGTAAGCAGGCCAGAAGAGTGAAGACACATCTCTCTCTTCCAAACCAAACACCAACCATCATTACAAAAGGGCTACCAAAAAAGAACAAGTGTATGCATCAAACTAAATAAAGATCCTACTACACCAAGTGTAAGGATCTAACTAACTGGCTCAGTTAGACGTTACTATTTATTAAGCTGTGGAGATTGGCTGACGGCTTGAACCAGATGGGAGCCTGACGGGGGAAACTCCAGCTAGCAGGTCGAAGTCTGATACTTGCAACCCTCTCTCCTACTTTGGGCTACAGAGCGTGGCGGCACATATCAGGGTATGGTGCATGCAGAGACGCATGGTACACTGTGTACACACAGTTTTGCCTGATGAACAAAACCGCGCTGCCATCATGACCCTTGCCGTCGGTTATCTCCTGGTTAATCGGATAATTTAGTCCGACAAACAGAGAGCGTGTACCAAGGCTACTTACCAGCCTCCAGTCAAAAATTCCTGAAGTCCCAGAGAAGCTGGGATCCTGCTCAAAGATCTTGTAGTGACTGTGATTGTATTCCACGAAACAACACGTCCGGTACGTGCGAACGATCATCAATCGGTCGCCATCGTCTGATCGAGCGAGGAACCACCTGCAACTGCCATGCCACTTTTCTTTGAAAGGTTCTGGGATTAGGAAGGGTAGGGACACCAGGCGGCCTACAACATCATATCAAGTTGGAGTCAAATAAAAAAGGGCTCTTGATTTAGTCAATCTTAAGAACAACATGTTATGAGCATGAATATTTTTTCAGTAAATGTTGACAGTAATATAAGCAAGCCATCATCATATCATAGGAAAGTAACATACTGCTGTAACGGCCATTTGTAGCGATGACTGGAGTAGGCCAGCAATACGTCCAGCCATAGAAGGAGTCGACAGCATAAATGAAGCCCTTGTGTTCAATGGAATCAGAGAACCATGGAGGATGTATGATCCTGTGATGGACGTGCAGATTTATCCACTTACCGCAGTGACCTGTCAGATAGGCGAGACCACGGTTGAAGAACGCAATTAGCCTGAAGTCTTTATAATTCACAGATCTTGTGGGCACTTGGCAGATTACAACCTTGAGCAAATCAAACTTGGTATCATGTTGGCTACTATAAGATTCCGAGTATTCTGGGCAGTGGTGCCAAAGCAGTGCAGTGTTAAGGATCAATCGCCGGGTGTAGACCTCCACGAGCATCCAGCTGCCGTGACCATTGATGAGCACCATCCAAGACGTGTTCATGCCGACCCAGTACATACCGTTAATGTAGTTGAGGCTGACGGGGATCGGATCGCAGTCAAGGGGGTTGATGCTCGCCACCCTATGATCGTTATGCTGCGTGACACGCCATTTTTGAAGATCAGGCGGCATCAGCAAGCAAGGAGCTGGCTTAAAAAGCTTCGGCCTGAGGGCTTTGAGTAAACGGTACAACCCCGATGAGGATGCAGCAAGCGACATGGCACTGAGATTGTCCACGCGAAACAATGATCTTGATTACCTCTGTGGGGAGCGAATTCCAGCCACTCTTTCGGTGGATGCTTCTCGGTTCTGCCATTGTTAGTGCTTGGGTTTCGGATGAGGGGGGAGGCGCCTTAGTGGGATGGAAGAGCGGACAAAGATGGAGAAGCGAATATGTGTCGTGGGAAGTGGACCGGTGATGATGACTACAGCATGCCGCTTGACTTACAAGACACATAGCAACAGCGTAGGGTCATATCGAAGTCAAACAACTTGCTTGAGTGATCACAGCACTGGTACTCCCTACAGTACCTGCTACTATGCCCTGACTTGCTTGAGTAGAGTAGTATAGTGGAGTAGGACTCTGCTCTACTACTAGCACTGGAGGAGTAGTATGTTCTAATCTAAAATAGTTACAAACTTCAATGCCTGAGCGTGGAACGACTACGAACCGCCATCGGTGCTAACTCCAATCCTGCAAGTCATGGTTTTGCTTCTTTTTAACTTTTTGTATGAATCTGTAGCCAGCCTGCAAGTCATGTACATTGTACTGACTGTGGAACCCACAGAGTACTTGGAATACGAGATTAAGGATGCAATTAACTTTTTATAGAGGGTGAATCATACACGCAATTAAATCAAATGGATTAGACGTGACTCTATTATTCTCCAACGGCAACTGGGAAATTTCCTCCCGCGGGCCGGAGTAGGTTTCTCGGTTTGCATGCGGGTTTAACGGAGGGGTTTGATGGAGGCGAGGAGGCGTGTTCAGCCGGGCATGCAGTGGACGGCGCAGTACTATTCGATTTGACAACTACAACTAGTATATTATTAAAAAAACAAAGAAGAGTAGTAGAGATAGAGATAAGAATAGAGACTAGGGAGGAGCACCATCTACTGCTTTGTGGGCTACTCCTGCGCTCCATTCGGCGGCCGCAACGTCCCCTACAACCACTCCCTCCCGCGCTCCATTACGCGGGTGCTGTTGACATTTGGGGAGCGCACTCTCGCGACTGCTAGCAGCGACGACTTCACCGACGACGACTTCTTCCCCGACCTCGGCAACCTCTTCCTCAACAACATGGGCGAGAACCTCAACGCCAATGGTGCTGCTCCCATTGCACCGTATGTGTTTCTGTCCTTCCTGTTCGAAATCATGGTAGGATTCATGTTTCTAGTCTGTGTCCTAGACTCGATCTGTTCATCTACAATGCTAGTCCGCATGATTAGTTTAATCTCTGTTATAGCCGTCATGATTTATTTTGTAGTAAATCTCGTAGTAAATTTCTCATATATTCAACTAGCGGAACATCCCCTACAGCCACTCCCATTTCATGGACGGCCTGGTCGATGCCTCCAAGGAGCCCTTTGTCTACTGTTGTGTGTGCCCGGTGCCTTTTTGGGGCTCGCTGGCGGACATCGTGCATCACCTGACGCAGGCGTGCGGCAATCACTACTGGCCCTTGGTGAAGAACATCAAGTACCAGATGTGTTACCCGTTCACCGTGCCGGAGTCGCTGGAGGATCAGTGCCGCCTGCTAGTCTCGGAGGAGGATGGCAGCGTCTTCCTCTTGATCGTGGCCACCGGCGAGGCCTGCGCAGGTCGCCGCCACATCTCTGTATTGTGCGTCAGGGGCGACGCCGCTGACGCTGACACTGACACGAGGCCGATGTACGACTGCGTGCTCACTATTACTACCTCTCGGAGGTACGTGGGCGGCGACACTGGCTACGTCAAGCTGACTTGGACTCTGCCGAGCTGGGACCTTCCCGCCGATGTGGACATGGAAGACGCATGGTATTATTTGACCCCCAACAATGTGCATGGGGACTCCAAGGAGGTTCACCTGGACATCTGCATTACTAAGTTAAATGTTGATCATTAGTCTTTGCTCAATGTAATCCGCTGTCAAAGCATGTGGAGACTTCCATGCATGATCTTGCTCTATTGGAGTATCGTGCATGAATAAAAGTGTATCCATTTATGGTTTAGTCTAGAATCTTCCATGTATGAATTTTTACTACAGTACTGGTGAAAGACTTATGATGAACCATTTCCCGCAAAGCATAATGTGAGTTATTTCTTCACAAGTTTTGGATGCAGGTTGAACAGTTGAACTCTTTTGTTTCCAAAAGATACTTTTTTATCTATTTCACCTGGATGTTTCTGAGCTCTAGAGATGAAATAATATGCGAAGAAACCTATCGATACCTGTTACACATGAGATGACCCCCACATCCTTTGTCAAAATAAACAAATCCCCGATCAATGCATTTCACTCTTCCGTGCAACGCACGGGCACCTTACTACTATAGATTAGTACGACCAAAAATTGAACTAAAATTATATATAGTACGATAAATGATGATGCATGTCACCTAAAATTATATCATTGAAAACTATGTTCAAATACGATATTGTTTTTGTTGACATGCACTAACATTTTGTCAGTTAAATCTTCAGTCAAATTCAATGGGGGATAAACCACGACCGATGTAGTAGTACTAGTGTAGAGGGCAGCGCTGCACGGGAGTCTCACCTCTCACCCCGCTTGTGGCACAACAGTAAAGCCGTCATATCACAAAACCCAACCACTCCCAGTAATAAGTGGCCTGATAAAATAAATGGACAAGCAACCATCACATCCCTCCATCTTTTTTGCATTTTATCTCTCTGCATTTACTTTCTCCGGTACATCTCGCACACTCGATCCCTAGCTGCTACTCCTAGGGCCAGTTCTTTTGGCAGCTTCCCCAGCTTTTCCCATAAGACTAGTCACAGTGGAGTGTAAGGCTGCTTCCAATGCATTGGTGCTTACGTGAGGTGCTAAGCACATTTAAAAACTTAGCAACTAGTCCATAGTGCATTAGTGCTTAGCTTTTGTAGCTAAGCCTCCCTCATTGAATTGTTTAACAATTAAACTCCATCATTCATTGGTTGATAGTCATTTTGCATAGGTTCACGCGCTTAGCACCGTTTCCTCCTAGGGTCACCTAATGGGATCCGGCTTCCCATGCTCCCATCCATGCTCCTACTTCATCCTACGATTGTCTTTGTTCCTTTTTCCTTTCTAATCTAATCATCTCCCCCTGATTTTAAGGGGTGGGGCCGGGCCTTATTTTGTTCCAATCAAATCATGCCACATATGCGGGAGCACGGATGGGCACATACGCGGGGAGCAGGCAAGTCTCGTCCCACCTAATGCTCTCTCTCTTCTTTACTTGCTTTTCCACATCATTTTCTTGACTATGTGGCACCCTTAGCACTCTTAGTACTCATTTATTTGGGCTTTTAAACAGTACTAGTAGTACAGTACCTCCGTCCTAGTTTATTCCTCACCATTGTAATTTGTGCTAAATTTTGACCAAAGATTTAACTGATAATATATTAGTGCATGTGACATGCACTAACATTTCATTAGTTAAATTTATGATCAAT
Organism: Triticum timopheevii; assembly: GCA_963921465.1. NCBI lineage: Eukaryota > Viridiplantae > Streptophyta > Magnoliopsida > Poales > Poaceae > Triticum > Triticum timopheevii. Next base: position 43,011,545 of record OY997271.1, read on the forward strand.
ATTTGACACAGATTACAATGGGGACCAATAAACTAGGATGGAGGTAGTACTTATGGGATTACTAATCTAGAAGCCTAAAAGAACTAGCCCCCGGTACTCCTACTAGTAGTAGTACTCAAGTTGGAATTCCAATTGCACGACACAACTTGTTAGGCAAAAAATTCGATCCTAGGTGTAGGAAGCGGTTTGGTAATTTGCATGTCTTTCCAACTAGTGAGATACTCCGTACAAAGAGATAGAGAGAAGTAAAAAAAATACACTTATAGCCAACCTTATAGCCAACCTTGTTGTAGTATGAGTGACTAAGTGATGACTATGTATGACATGCCAACATCAGATAGCCTAACGCACCGTGTTAAATCTCCAAGGGCGCGACCGCACGAGCGACGCGACGGTCGTGGTAGGCGCAACCATGATACGGGCTGCTGGCAGCCCTTGGATCTGAGATCAAACGGTCGCATGCTAAGTTGCTGAAAATTTGCAGAATAACCCTCCAGGATAGGATATTCACCCATAGGTCTAGATCACACCATGCAACCGTTCGATATCAGATCCAAGGGCTCTCGGAAGCCCGTATCATGAGAGAATGGAAAGCCACTACCCTGCTGTTCGCACACTGGCAGTTCGCTCCTACTCGTCCCTGCACGTCCTTCAATACTACGGCGGTTCGCTCCTAGTCGTCTCGTACTTTCACATTACGGCAGTTCCACTAATCCTAATCCTCCTCCCAAATCCATGGTGTCCCAAATCTCCATGATCGGCTGTGAGTACAAGGTTAGAACCATCACCGACGATGAGTTCAACGTCATCTACACCCGTTCTTCTGCGACGGTGAAAGGATGCCTTTCTCGCTTAAGACGCATGTTCGAAAACTCAGATGATGAGTGGGTCGCTGGGCTAGATGTTGAGTACACCACAGTCCTGGGACGAGAGAAGGATCTAAAGGACAAAGAGAGGAAGAAGCCCGTCGTGATCCAGGTTTGCGTGCATGACTTATGCTTGGTCTACCGCATATGCCATGTCGACGTTGAATGCCTGGATTTTAAGAACTTCCTCGAGAGGAACCTAGTCAAATTCGTCACTATAGACTTTACAAACGACAAAGAAGTCCTGGGTCGGATAGGCCTCGTTGTAGGCAACCCCTTCGACCTCCAGAAGAATCGGCTGTTGCCCTCTCGTCAGCCTTCAATGCTGACCCTGGTAGGAGCCATGGTTCATCCTTCGTACGGTAAACTGGAGAAACCTCCATACACATTTCATCGTTATGCATGGCAGCGGAATGTACTAGATATAGACCACATCCACTACGCTGCAATGGATGGCTACCTTGGTTTCAACATCTACAAGGGTTGGATGAAGAGCAAGAGACAAGTGTGCGGTTCAAGCAAAGAAGTATCGGCCAAGAGGAAGAGGGACAAGGACGAAGTCGAGGACGTGGATGAGGACTCCGAGTAAGGTGGCAGTGTCGTTGCTCATGGTGGTTCTAATATAGTGTCTAACGGAATAGTTGCAAAGTTTAATTTCAGGTGTGCTTAATTTAATTTGAGGGGTGTGTTGTGATGAGCCCCCAGCAGAACTATGTTATGTTTCTTCTCGTTACTTTAACTCTTCAGTACGTACATACTAGTATTTCTTACATTTCATCCCTTAGTTGGTATAGTACTACCACTCGTTTCTTCACATTATATACGTACAATATATATGGCCAACATCATATAGCTAGCAGTTTAGTTGTCAAAGAATTTCAGGGTGCTTAGTTTTGTCAAAGAATTCCAGGATGCTTAGTTTTATTTGAGGGGTGGGTTGTGCTGGACACCATTATTATGACTAGCCTTTTTAATAGTACTATATGCATAATTTGGGAACGAGCGCTCTCTATATGTACCACCTTTTTTTAATTTCAAGTTTTGCTCCATGGCGCAATCCATCGATACTACTACTGTACAAAAGTATACATTTTTTAAAAGGCTAGAGGGCGGGGCAGTCTAGTTTGGTCGGTTTCACGAGAGGTGAGGGCCTTTCTGATTGGACAGCTCATTACTGCTAGAAGGTGGGGCCTTGTGATTTGACTGCTCGTATAAATGCGTCGATGACTTGAGGAGGAGCAAAGAACCATGCGGTATACTCAAGTTTTCCACTAGAGTAGTACTACGAGGAGGAGCACGAAACACGGCAGCCCAGTGCCATATGGCAATAAAAATGATCAAATGTGCTAGTCATCTCATTGTTAGCATTGTTCTATTCATTCCCTCAAAAAAGCATTGTTCTATTCATGCCTCGCAGAGAATGTGACACGTGCGGCGAAACACCCAAAGCAAAAGATGAAACACAGGAGCAAAAGAAGAAGGAAGATCATCACCCCAAATGATCTAATTCGCCGCAGAGTCGTAACTGCTTCTTCATCGCCTCCACGACCTCCATCTCCTTGCGCGTCTCCTCCGCCATCTTCTTCATTCTGTCCATGATGTGGGATTTCTTGATGTGAGCCTTCATCATCTATTCCACGGCCGTATTATGTACCTTGACAGCAGCCGGGTGCTCAATGCGGAGCTTCGCCAACTCCTTCTATTCCATGACGAGGGCCTGCAGCATCTTCATTGAGGAACTACTATTCTCATGCAGCTTCTTCCAGCCGGCGTTCTTCTCCTTCAATAGGTCGATCTCCTGGCAGAGCTTCGCCTTGTCCTCGTGAAGTCGCAGGATTTCGCCGGTCGCCTTCTTCTCTGAGGCAATGCTCTTCTTCAGCAGCATCACCAAGCCAGCGGTCAACTCCCCCTGCTTATTGAGCTCAACGGGCATGTCGTCGAGGCTCTCCTTGAGCAGCTCCACCAACCCTTGGATGAACTCCTTATGCTTATTGAGGTGCTTATTGAGTTGATCGGGCATGCCGCTAAGGGATAACAACTCCAGCGCCGCCAGCTCGGCATGTTCGCCTCTGCGGCTAGGGCGCTCCTAGGAGCCATCCCCTACCCGTAAGAGATCTTTCGAGGTCTCTGCGTGGCGGCGAGCCCTCTTTTTTATTCTACAGCCTTGGTTGACACTCCCTTGTTACGAGTAGTTCTCGACCTAGAGCCCTGCTCACCGGCCATGGCAAGGACATACGAAGAAGAAGCACTTATGAGGAGGAAAGGTAGAGTAATTTTCGGTTAGGTAGTTCCCGTTTTTATAACCTAAGTACTAGCACTAGTACTAATGCCTGCATAGTGGGAACACGTTCAGGTTTGGTATGTACTAGTAGGTGTGAGCAGGCTTTCGAATGTGATGGGAACAAGGTAAAGATTAATTGATGGTTTTGGTTTCAAGGCCCGAAACGGCTCCCGATGAGTTTAGCGGAACATAAATTTCAAGTAGACTACACTGCTCAAATGCGTAAATATTATGTTACTGTGAAAAATTGGCACAAAATACGAAGGAGACCAATGGAAGTACTACTAGCAACCCATGATTTAACTACTCGCATGCGCGCAGTGGAGTAATAATGTCTTTCTTCCGCCCTCACGTCCACTCAATTTGCATGCGCTATATTAATTGACCATCAATGAAGTGAACGAGTTTACACGCATCAAAATTATAACATGGGGTGGATCTTGGTACAAAATTGTGTCCGCCCGTGTACCCGCGTGTGCGTGCGAGGGAATGAGTGCGTGCATGGCGTGCGCGCACATCTTTGCTTCGTGCATGTACCGCCAGTATGGCTCAGGAAGGACGAGTACAATATTTTGGAACTAGCAGCACGTCACTGTGATCAATCCATGCAAGGAGGTCGCGAAAACGCCTCCACATGTGCCACGTGGCTTCATGAACTGTAAGAGAGACACTGTGTAGCGTGCCATTGGAATTCTAATTTACGTGTTTTGCACATACTCGAAGTACTAGTAAAGTACATGTGCATTGCACGCATCAGATTTTGCAACCAAATTATGAATAAATACCACACTATAGCATGTAAGCTCCGAGTCATATATGCCTGATGTAGACCTTCGTGTAATTCTTATAGTTCATCTCATTCAAAATTAATTAGTATTTATAAAAAAGCTAGGGCCTCTTGGATTCGTAGGATTTCCAAAACGCGGGAATAGGAAAAACATGGGATTATAGTGGAATGTCGTCTTGAATCCTACAGGATTGTACGAGTGTTTGATTGTGCATCAAAAAAAACGCAGAATTCTTTCAAAGAGTTTTGAGTGGATGGGATGTTTCCTATGAAATCTAGTGCAAAAGAATCATATGGAAAAATTCCTATGGTTTACAATCCTACGAATAGAACAACCAAGATAGGAAAAATTCCTAATGATTAGAATCCTCCAAAATTCATTTGAGAATCCTTTGAATCAAAGAAGCCCTTAATCTATTTTATGATTCATGGAATTGTGCGTTGTAAAGCATAAAGTAAAAACAAATAATGGCAATTCAACTAGAAAAAAAGTTTGGGCAGTTATGATACGGAAGATTCTAGAACAAAAGAGAACCACTGTTGTTTTGAGGTTTGTGCATTATGCTTAAGTTAAACCATGGAGTCTGCTAGATTGCACATGTGGCAAAATCCGGTGGGGGGGCTAGAAGATGGTGCAAGGGGCCGAGTGGAGGGAGACTATGAAGGAATGCACAAGTGCGAGATCGATATTTAGAGAGAGGGGGCGAGAACGTGCGCTATTGCGCACAGCGGCGGAGCCATGAAAAATAAATGAGCTAGGGGGCCAAGCATTGCTAATCCTTTACGAGGAGGGTCAATTCATGAACTTAAACCATTTTTAGCAGCAATTGTCTAATGATCACATTCATATTAGCCTCGATATAGAGTGATCTTAGGGGGGGCAGGGCCCTTACTGCCCCCTGTCTTCACCATTGTGCGCGCGTTTGAGAGATGAAGCGAAAGGCATGGATGATGAGAGGGGGACGTTGGATATATAATTAATGTGGGTGTATTAGCTATATATGTTAATCCTATATAGAGAGAGGTATAGATTGATCGATGTGGACGTGGGAAAGAGGGTGAGACCTCACTGGATATATCGATTGATCGGTTTGTGTGGAAAACTATGAAAGGCCTAGCTATATACACACATACATAGTGGAACATCGATCGTTGCGAATGCACGCGCGAGAGATAAAGAATGCCCGATATGATGGAGATGGGGATGTGTGTGGGTGTGTGCCTTCATGGGAGACCGACCTGAAGAAAAAGATTGCATGTGTGCGATGGATAATGCCGACTAGTAGTGTGTGTGCATGCATGCACGAGAGAAAGTTAGTAGTACAATTATAAAGAGAAGACGACTGTGTGGGTGTAAAAGACTAGGTGAGGTCATAATTAATGTAAAGTTGAATTCAAATATTTGAATAAGAGATCCTGATGTTTGAAACCCATGCATGCATAAATATAACAGAGATCTGCGCAATGTGGTTTGGAAATGAGCATGTTGTAATGTATACACATTGAACAAGGTCAGACTCATTTGAATTTGAGATACCGATGGCAGACATCATTTGGCCACGTCGCATCCGTGCATGGACACACTATTCTAATTGGAGATGATGGGTGGCTTTCGCATCACATATCTATATCTATACCCCTATATATATTATATTTTATATTTTTTTATATTGTGTGCGGGTAACTTTAACTTTTAAAGATGATCGTTGGATGAGGTGAATCCGATGGTCCAAAGATGGCAAATTTGAGCACTACTGGCCATTGGATATCATCTAGATTCCAGCAGATTTCGCCACATGTATAATCTAGAAGACTGCATGGTTGAACTTAAGCATAATGCACAAACATCAAAACACAAGCACTTCTTCTTTGTTCTAGAATCTTCTGTATCAGTATTGCCCAAATGTTTTTCTATATGATTTTCCATTATTCGTTTTTACTTTATGTCATACAACGCACAATTCCATGAATCTTAAAATAGATTAGCTTTCTTATAAAAACTAGATGATTTTGAATGAAATGAACTATACGAATTAAACGAACATCTACATCATGCATATATGACTCAAAGCTTACATGCTATAATGGGGTATTTATTCATAATTTGGTTGCCAAATCTCATGCGTGCAATGCACGTGTACCTTACTCTAGTCTAAATGGTGTTTGTGTGTGTGTTGTGCGTGTTGAGGTGCAAATTGTCTTTTTTGGTACACGTTAAGCTTGTTCTTCCGAAATTTCAAGCCGCGCCTTGTTATGCCGAAAATTCAAGCTAGCATCTCTGTCTATCGTGCTGCGAAACTCCCGCTTCTTCAACCCATGCCTTGTTAGCCCGAAATAGTTAAGATATATGTTTGTCTCGTTGTGCTCCGACAACTCCCTCCATCTCAACCCGCGCCTTGCTATTCCGAAATTACAACGCGCGTGAAAACTCCCACCTCCTGTGAAATCCGGACAGGTGAAATGCCCGTGGTACCCCTGGACCGAAAGAACCGCCTCAAATCGGTGGGGGTACTTTCGTAACTTACCCCACATTTTGGACAAGCGCGTCCCTAAGCCATGGTTCCCCACTGCCATCCCATCCGCCAACCCATTCGTACACCAAGGCCGCGAAAACCTGCGACGAAACCCCACACCCTGCTTCGTCCGCCACCCAGCCGGAGCCTCTTCCCCGACGACGTCGTCCACAGCAACACCTCGACGTCCCTCATCCACCGTACCGGATGAGGATCCGTCGTCGATCTCGTCATCCCGCCGGTTCAGCCACCCCGTCCTCCACCTCCAAGGAGTTACCCCGATGTTCCCCTCGTCTTTCATGCCACCTCCATTCCCACACCGCCGTCTTCACCTTCACCACCGGAAGAGCATCATCATCACCGTTTCCTTGGATGAAGCTGCGGCCTAATCGGCGCCACCAAAGAGGTTGTACGCTAATCGCCGCATTTTCTTCTTGATTCGATCTCACGGTGCTGCCAGTGCTCGGTCGCGAGCCGAAACGGCGCGGCTCCATCCATGGCGGCATCGCCGGCCAGTTCCTCCACAGTGTCACTCCCTCGGCGGCGACGTCCACATCAGTAGGAGTTGCTGCTGCTTTAGCTCTCGCTCACGCTGCTGCTCTGCTCTTGCTCTCGGTCCCCTGCCTGGTTTGCTCTTGCTCGCGCCGCTGCTCTTGCTCCTGCACTTGCTTGCGATGTTGCTCCGATTTAGCTACACTTCAGTCGACTGAATCGACTTTTGGGTCAGTCGATTTTCAGGGGGTGGGGGGCTCGCCGGGGTGAAGGAAGAACCATCTGCAGCAGGGAGGGGGCTCACCGTAGAGGTACCCCACTATCTATCTTAGGGTTCAAGGTGGGGGCGGTGGTCGCCGGCGGTGGCGGGGTGTTGGCGGGGTGGTGGCGTGGGGATCACGGGAGAAAAAGCTCGGCACGGGGGGGCCTAGAGGGATGGCCGGGGCAGCGGCGGACCGACGGTGTGGAGTGTTGTCGGGGCGGGTGGGGCGGCGCACCGCCGACCGCGGGCGGCGGGGGGCTGCTGTTTAGCCAGTGGTGGCTGGCGGCTCAGGGGGGTGGAGGTTGAAGATGAACCGCATGCCCTTGATTTCGTCTCCAACGGCTGCAAAATCGACTGACCAGAGATGAAAAAGTTAGTCGACCAACGTGTAGCCTCTCCTTGCTAGTGCGTTCAGTTTCGACAGTTAAGTTCAGTTTCGACAGTTAAGTTCAGTTTCGATAGTTAAATTCAGTTTCGACAGTTAAGTTCAGAGATGAGCGGCTGATGTATTTTACATCTAGCACTTTGTGGTTATGTATTTTACGTCACGTATTGGAGATGCTATTATAATTCCACTCAGGTTAACATTGTCTCTCTTGTCCTGCTTCAGCCTCGGCGTCGTACAACTCACTGAAGCTGCTCCAACGATGAAACCCTCCATCACAACGGAGCAGTACCTCGGGCTCCATCTCCAGACACCTAAGATCTTCTTCCCCTCCTCCGACAGCCAAGTCAGCCGGAGCATCCTCACCGGCCAGCCCAATCACGCTGAGATCGACATGGCTTCGCCAAAGAGGTTGTACACTTGTTGCATCTCTTTTTACTCTACATGTTATATATATTGTCCACTGAGCACTCGTAGTAACGGGAAATACAATTATTTTATCCTACTATATGACACGCAGTGAGGTACCAGGCAACTTAGCTATCGGTGATGGACTCTCTTGAACGCCATCATTATTTATCTCTGCACGTTTGAGCTATGCATTTGTCGATGGGCCTGGGAGTTGAGCTAGTATTGCAGTGGCCTGGGCCCAAAGTAATAGAAGTAGCACAAAAACATTTTTTTAGTGTAGGATTTTCCTTGCTCAAGCCTGCCTACTAGGATTGCCAGTGCTTGAAAGGAAAAGTGAATGAAAAACATAGGAATTGGAAAGTTTCCTATGGTACTACTTTTCATGAATTTGGTGCAAAGGAATGGAGCAAAGGAAAACTATAGGATTTATTCCTTTAGTGTCTCCTTGAAAGAAAAACCGTAGGAATTCTAATTTCCACTTGTCCTCCTTTTCATATTCCTATTCATCAAGCACAAGACTAAGAGACAGTAGCATAATAGCATTATAGCCGTACATTTTCTTGTGGTTTGACTTAATCTCACCATGCTTTTTTGCATCCTGTGATCTTCCAATTGCTGTGAATCAAACACCCAGATTGGCAGAAATCCTGTGTTTTTAAATTCTCTGTTTTGCATGTGCATTCCTATCCTATTCCTGTCTATTTCCTATCCCTGCATTATTAGAATCCTCAAATTCAAACAAGCCCTTACTCAATTACTTCTGTTACAGATATGTGTCAAAGAAAACCTTGTGTGGTTTGTCCTGCTCCTGCGGCGCTGTGTTCCACCCCAGCTCAGCTGCTCCAACAACGGAAGGGTTCACCACAGCAGGAATCCGCTCTCCAAACTGTCTTTCGCCACCTCAGATCTTCTTCCCCACCGCCGGCAGCCACAACAACTGCATTACCATCATCAACTGAGCAGATGACCTTGAGGACTACACGGGTCCGCAAGAGAGGTCGCACTCTTTCGTGTCTGCTTACCTTATGCGTCGCTTAATATGATGACATGCTACATTATCATCGTGTTCACCTATTAGACTCCGAGTCAGGTCCAAACTAATGTTGAAACTTGAGTTTTTAAATGGTTGTGGGGTACATATTGGGGCAGCAATCAGTACTACCTGTCTACTATCTGGTTAATCTCCAGTGTCTACTATGAGTTTCATGTTGGGTGCAAACAAACATTAAAGGAGCCATTATCTGTATTTTTTAACTAAAGCTATTATCTGCCTGCTATCATTGGTTTTGGGTCTATCCACAGATTGCTACCATCACTATGGATTTGTGCATGCACTCCTTACATAATCTCACTATGTTTTATTCCTATGCATGCCAGTTATCGTACACAATGGAACTGATCATGTAGAGCAAAAGAGACGGGCCTTGTGTGGCAATAAAATTTCATGCAGACGTTGTTCCATGGTGGGCGCAAAGGCAGCCCCCCTCCACCCATTTCGGATCGTAATCAAGAGGAAGATAATTGTTCTGAGGGGGATTCAGAAGGAGAAGACCACTCCTATTTACACCATGAGGTCTTCACTCTAACTTGGCATGCTGATGTTGGTAATATCATGCATATGGTGCCTTGCATTGCTTACTGTATACATTAAAGATGTCATGTGCTTAGTTTAGACATGCTTTGTGTCAATGCCATCTGTTTAGTTTCTTTATCGTATATGTGAATCATGCAACGCCATCTTGTTTAGCCAGGCATCATATATGTGAATTTTGCAATGCCACGCTTGTTAGCCAGTCATCTTATATGTGAATTATATCATGCCATCATTTTTTTATTACGTGTTAAATTTGTCAACAATTTTAGTACATTCAATTACTCTTCCTGTGCATCAGCCATTCGGCACGGTCATGGAAAAATCTGGAGTGGAAACAAGGTCTTCAGAGAAGACAATGCTATCTGACGAAGCGCATGTCTTGCTGGTTACCGATAGCTCCTCAGAGGAGGATTTAGAGATAGATGACCAGTCATATCCCCCCCGAGGTGCATGCTCTAACTTGGCACGGTTATGTTGCTCATATCGTGTGTATGGTATCTTGCATTGCTATGTCATTTTCTTAGTTTAGACATGCTTTGTGTGAATGCCACCTGTTTAGTGTCTAATTACCATATATGTGAATTATGCAATTCCATCTTGTTGCAAGACATTATATATGTGAATTATGTAATGTTATCTTGTTGCAAGGCATTATGTATGTGAATTATGCGATGCCATGCTGTTTAGGCAAGCGTCATATATGTGAATTATATCATGCCGTCTTTTTGTATTTCTCATTGCTTTTGTCGAAAATGTTTGTATATTCAACTGCTCTTCCTATGCATCAGCCATTTGAATTGGTGATGGAGAAATCTGGAGTGAAAACAAGGTCTTCAGAGCAGACAATGCTACCTGCTAAAGCAGATATCTTGTTGGTTACAGATAGCTCTTCAGAGGAGCATTCAGAGGCAGATGACCAGTCCTATTATCCCCCTGAGGTGTATGCTCAAACTTGGCAGGGTTATATTACTCATATCATGCATATGTTGTATTGCAATGCTTAGTTTTTACATCATATACACAATATTGAATGCCATCTCCTTAGTTGACACATCATATATGCGATTGCCCTCTGCTCACTTCCTTAGTATATAAATCATGTGTTTGAATTATGTCATGCCATGATGTTTACATAGACAGCATGTATCTGAATTATGGCATGCCAACCCATTTTAATATAGTTATATCATCTCATCCTGTTTACATAGTCATCATATTTTAAATTATGTCATTCTATCCGTGAATTATATCATGCCATCATGTTTCCATCGATGGCATGTTTGTGATTTATGGCATGCCAACCACTTTGATAGAGACATCGTATAGTTATATCATGTCATCCTGTTTACATAGTCATCATATTTTGAAGTATGTCATTCTATCCTATTTAGTTAGCCATCATACATGTGAAATTGTGTCATGCTATCCTGTTTAATTAGACATCATATATGTGAAATTATGTCCTGCTATTCTGTTTGGTTAGACAACATAAATGTGAATTATTTCATGCCCTGTTTTCTTCCCTACTATCCATTGCACCTGTCTATCTTACAATGTCTGTACATTCAATTACTTTTCTTGTTTATCAGCCATTTCAATTGGAGGGAGTGATGGCAGTATCTGTGGGAGTAAAAACACAGTCTTCAGAAAAGATCGTGCTACCTGTCGATGCAGATAGAACCACCGTTGTACTTGCCCAAGAACCAGCCCCACAACACATAACCCATACTCATGCAGATTGTACCCCTACTCAGTTGGACAGAGAACCAGCTACACCCCTTCTAACCCCAACCCCAGCAGATAGACACCCAGTTCTCGTTGACACAGCACCGTCTCCACCACAGAGCACCCAAACACGAGCAGTTAGTAAGGCAACTGCAGTGCCCAAAGCACGAGGACCACCACTCCGAACCCCAAGTCAACGCTTAAAGAGAGAAGAAGAATTGTTCTCAGGTCAGGTTCCATAGCTATGGTTCATACTACTTTGCTCTTGCATCACTGTATTTACTCATACCAACTAATTTCAAATTTGAAGGATGCAATTGAAACTCCAATGGCGCAACAGGTATGTTTTAAACCTGTTTCTTCAACGTGTTTGGCTGTTTGCTGTTGTAACTTGCTCTATGTTGATTTCAGTTTCAATTGAATAAACAGTTTTGTTCTCATGTCATGCACATTACAAGTGTTGTTATTGTTGTGTAGTTTCCCACACTTATATTCTGTTTATTCTGGTTTGTCTTAAATAGATATGATTCACATTATATCTATCTTGATTTGGCAACATAATCTAGAATGATATACACCATACAGTGACCATACTACATAGATATATGTTTGTTTCATGCTGTTATCCTGTCCACCTTAATACTGAACTAATTTACCAAAATGAGTTTCATATACTACATTGTAAACCTGTGATGTGTTTGTTTGTTTCTCTTTTAGAACGCGGATAAAATATTGGAGAAGAGTACCCCGTTATGCAATGGTAAAGGAAGTAATGCAGATAAGGTTCAAGATACTGAGACATCCCTGTTGGTCTCCAAGAAAGCTGATAAAAACTATATTGAAGACACTGAGACAACCCCAAAGTCCTGTCTTGATGTAGTGTTCGAGTTACAGGCTACTACTGCTGGCACCAGCTCTTCGAACTTGTTGCCTGAATCAGTTCGGTTTCTTGAGTCTCAACTTCAAGTTGAAAGACATCGATCAGATGTTATGCGACCGGAAGCCGAAGGACTGAGGAAGTCCCTGCAGAATTCAGATATACTTTCTGGTGCAACAGCAAGTGCTGGAGGACTTAAGCGCCAAACAAGAGAAACTTAATAAGCTTGCTAAGCATCTTGCCAGCATTATGGGTACCCAGGATATTGTTTCTTGAGCTCTTCTGAAGTGGTTTCAGTTTTGGACTTGTTTTGCTGCGGCGTTTCTATGCTGCCGTGTTCCCTATATTTGCACTGGTGGCGAACTTTGATGCCCAGTGGATGTAATATGTGTAATAGCCGTGATAGCCTAGCGTAAGTTGCTTGCTTATTTATTTCCTCATTGTCTTGTTTATTTCTTTGCTTGTAGTCAGTGCAGTTCTTTTTCCGCGGTTTGCTAGTGACCGCAATAACCTATTTTTTAAAACTAGGCCACAATAACCATGGGCTACATATTTAATGTAGTTACCATTTCCCTCCTACGGGCCGTAGAAACAATGGGCCTTGTATGTGTCATAGACACAATGGGTCTTCTACAGGCCGTATCATCAATGGGCCTTGTACGGTCCATATGATTGGTTGGCCAAACATGGGCCAATAACAGACCGCATTATGGACGTAAACGAGCTCGAGTTGGAATCGTCTGTTCATGGGCCGACCATAACAGGTCATCGTTAATCGGTCGTATTTGATGACGCTATGCATGAAAACGGTCCAACGTATTAACCTGCCACAAAACGGGCCGACTGTAACCTCGGGCTGAATTTAGCCCACAAGCAGAAAATGACAGTAACGGGCCGTAAGTAAACGAATGCTGGAAATGAGCCCAAGAGTAAATGGGCTCTGAGAAGGCCGAAAGATAACATGGGCTGGAAACGGCCCAATGGAATAACGGGCCGTTAATGGGTATAAAGTGATACACTGTTCATTACGGGCCAGTTTCACCACGGGCCATTAATGGGTATAAAGTGATACACTATTCACTGCGGGCCAGTTTCACCACGGCCGTTAATGGGCCAAGAGTTACAAAGGGCCTCATATGGGCCGAAAGACGTCATGGGCCATACATGGGCCAGAAGTGAAAATGGGCTGGAATCATATTTGATGGCCCAGATGACGCTACTGGGCCTAATTCGGATAGGGCATAACGGGCCTTGGGTTAGCGGGCTATAAATGGGCTATATGCGAACATGCCGTTAATAGGCTTTCCATGGGCTGGCCCGCCACCTTTTAACCAAGTCAAACGGGCCGGCCTTTTCACAGGAATGGGCCTCTATTGGGCTGTGCCACGTGTCGACGTATCATAGGCGCCTTCTATCCAATGAGTGTATGACATCTGTCCCAACGATGAGCCGACACGTGTTTCTTCCAGCCAATGATGATTTCACACGTGGAAAATCCCCATTGGTCGGGGCTGTTAACGGGTTATCGGATCCAAAACCCGACCCGATAGCTTAACGGTGTTCCGTTACGGTGGATGCCATGAGTCGGTCACCCTTGATGAAAGCACTTCTGTGACGCGCGATTTATCGTCATGGAAGTGGATACTTCCATGATGATAATTTTGGTAATGTCATGGAACACTTCTACGACAGCACAGGTATGACTATCTTGTTTCCATCATAAAATCGTCATGGATGTACATGCATCACAAAAAACGCGACCTACTATGACAAATACGTATCATCACGGAAGTGTATTTTTTTGTAGTGATAATATCGTAGCGGTGCTTAGGCGAAGCCCTGCATTGGTAGAGCATCATCGTCGTCACCACGCCATCGTGCTGACAGAACTCTCCCTTGAAGCTCTGCTGGATCGGAGTTCGAGGGACGTCATCGAGCTGAACGTGTGCTGAACTCGGAGGTGCCGTGCGTTTGGTACTTGAACGGTTGGATCGTGAAGACGTACAACTACATCAACCGCCTTGTGCTAACGCTTCTGCTTTCAGTCTACGAGGGTACATGGACAACACTCTCCCCTCTTGTTGCTATACACCACCATGATCTTGCGTGTGCGTAGGCATTTTTTTTGAAATTACTACGTTCCCCAATAGTGGCATCCGAGCCTGGTTTTATGCGTAGATGTTATATGCACGAGTAGAACACAAGTGAGTTGTGGGCGATATGAGTCCTACTGCTTAGCAGCATGTCATACTTTGGTTCAGTGGTATTGTTGGATGAAGCGGCCTGGACCGACATTACGCGTACCACTACTAGGGAAAACCCTAGCAGTAGCGCGTGTTTTGTGCCCACTAGTAGCGCGGGAAGCCGCGCTACTAATAAGGCGCTACAGCTATTGCTTAGCAGTAACGCGTGCCATCACGCGCTACTGCTAGTACAAATAGCTGCAGCGCTTGTCCAGTACCGCGCTACTGCTAAGGTATCTACTTGCAGCGTGTTTTCTTTCCATCGCTACTAGTATTTTTTTATTTTTTTTATTTTTAGTGTATTTATGCGCCATCATACAAATATTGGTACAATACCAGCTGTTATGAGGTTTACATCATTATGTCCATAACAGTGTATTAAATGAAGGTGGATTAGGTTCAAGTGGAGGCAATATGTGGTGCATGTCAAAAGTATACTACTAATCCAAACTTGATCTAGTTTGGATTAGTAGTACTTTCGATGTGCACCACATGTTGCCTCCACTTGAATCTAATCCGCCAGCACAAGATATTTAATCATCATCATGGTCATTACCACCAACAATATTTATTTAATCACCACTAACACTAGCTAATAATAATCATCATAGTCATTACCACCAACACTAGCTATTTTATCATCATAGTAATAGTGTAGCACATCATCATCCTGAAACTCATTTCTAGCCAGTTACTCACTCCTGCTACTCACTCCTGCTGCTCTCTCTTAGGTAAAAGAACATAAAACATGTGTAGCTCTCCTCCTTGATCAAGTTGGAGCATGCAGATGAACCTGTCTCCTAATCGTGGAAGGCGCCTCTGGTTGCTGCTCCCTAGTACTTCTCTGCGCTCCCCCAACACATATTTGGTCCAGTCTTGCACTATTAAGCATGTGTCGCTAATCTTGAATGCACTAAAGTAAGCTGTAGGATATCTTGGCCGTAAGTTGATAATACTCATGATACCTTTAGTCTCGATCCCATAAGGCACAACATTCATCGGGAGTCCCTGTTGAAGAACATCGTATGGTAACATACTTAGCAATGAAGTTTAGCTTCAAAAATAATGTATGGAAAAGATGCAATGAGGATAAAAAGTAAAAATCTTACCATCCTTCCTAAATGGATGTGACCATAGTTCATTACGAACACTATTGGTCGCACATTTTCAGTACTAAGATTTCTAAATGTAGGAAGAAAATTTGTCTTGACAGTATCAAGATCCTCAAGCCATGAAACATAATGACTGAGCTCCTCGCAGTTGAGTTCAGCCCCAGGACAGTATACGGTCCTGTCTACCAAGCGCTGGACATGTTTGCTTGCACGGAAATAAGCTGACAATACAAATTAGTTGTCAACTATTTTTGAATAAACAATATCAAAGACATAAATATGGTTGAGAAACTTACATAATGGTATAACTGGAGGCATTTGCACATTGACCCAAATGTCGGTATTACCTTCAATATCATCTTCCGGACGAATATCAAAGGTGATAACCATATCAGGCTCAAATGCATAAGTCTTGCATAGTGCTCGCCATGTTTTGCATCCAAAATAGGTGTAGTCGTCTGAATTGTATAACTTCACATGGAAAATATAACCATGCACGGTCTTCAAGTAAACTTTCTTTTCCTCCATACTATGACTGAAACCTATCTTATCCAATACAAAAACTCTTGCATGGCAGGGGATACGCTAGTAGAATAGTAAAAAAAATATAAGTTGAAGCAAATGAAGCAGATGTCATGCTTAATTACGAAAAAAGACTTGTCGTTGTGACTTAATGTATCCACTTCGAAGTTCTCGTCCAGCTTGATGCTGGAGCGCCTATCATCATCTAGGAAGATTCCGTCGCACAGGCCGCGCTCGTCTTCGCAGTATTTGCAAATACCGAAATCCTTCTCGTCGTCAGACATTTCCTATGTTCATAGTTAAAACATTAATTGAAAATCGATCGAAGACAACTACCAAGATACTCCACACACAAATCCGGGGCACTCGATATTTCCTACATATTCTAGCACAAGTCATGCCAAAATTCACGGAAAAATCCGGCATGACCTTTGCTAAAATAGGACATATCGAGCGCCTGAAATTTGTCGGAACGGAAATGAATCAACACTCCAGCAAAACATAGGCCACTCGAAGGTATAACCTGCAAACATGACCGGCCACTTGGATATTGAGCAACACAAGATATACATTTCAAAATATCTTATAGGACTCAAATTAGCATGCATTCAATAAGCAAAAGTAGATCATCTCATGCGTCAGTACATCGTCGAATATTATCACTAATACATCACGAATAGTGTCATACATATAACATCACTAATACAACTAAAACTCTAGCACACCACGGGTATCGGTGCGGGCGGTGGACACCCACAGAGAAGGCACCATCACGGGATCATAGCTCCAGTGAGATCCCCGGAGAACCTGCCAGGTATTGGAGAACGGCCTGTGCTCCAACGCAAACAAGTAGCGGCGGACGTGCGCGTCCTCCTCACTGACACGGTGACGCACCACCTCCGCGGAGTCCTCGAGCCTCTGGATCATCACTGGCCCACGCGACCGCCACCAAAGAAGGTTCGGGTCAACGACAGGCTGGCTCCTCACCAACCTGCGCCCCCCGGTAGGTAGCGCCTCCCAGTACCACCCCTGCAGAGCCCAGTCCCGGACATGGCCGATCTGGTCAAGCAGGTGTCGTCCTCCGCCGACTCGACGACGAGGATGCGGGATAGGCATCGTCCACGTCGAGGCGGGAAAAATTGCTTTAACTAAAAAATAGAAACAAGTTCTTACTAACTAGTTCTATTAATTCAACTAGTTCTTACTAAAAATAAACTTACTATAAATAAAAATATTCTAGTACCTAATTAGTACCTAATTCTTACTAACTAATTAGTACCTAGGAACTATTGCCCTAATTACCATCTAAGTAATTAACTAACTAGCACTAAAAATAGCCTAGGGTTCATACTAACTAGCACTAAATAGCTAGGGTTCATACTAAGCAGAGAAGAGGGATCGGAAGGGGAGAGAGGGATCGGAAGGGGAGAGTGCTTACAGAGGGCGGGGAGAGAGATGGGGTCGGGGGAGACGGCGGCACCGAGGCGCGGCGAGGCGGGGTAGGGGGAGATGGCGGCGAGGCGGGGTCGGGGGAGACGACGGCGAGGCGGGGTCGGGGGAGACGGCGGCGAGGCGGGGTCGGGGGGGACGGCGGCGAGGCAGGGTCGGGGGAGACGGCGGCGAGGCAGGGTCAGGGGAGACGGCGGCGAGGCGGGGTCGGGGGAGACGGTGGCGAGGCGGGGTCGGGAATTAGGGGAGGAAGCAGAGGAGAGGGAATCAGGCCGCGCGGGGGGTTAGGTGAAAATAGCTTTAACTGTAGCGTGGGAAGGAAAAACGCGCTGCTGCTAAAATCCGTAGTAGTAGCGCTGTTCGTAGAAGGGCGCTACTACTATATGTAGCACGCCGGGAACGGTGTGGCAATTATAGTAGTAGCGCTTTCTGCTCGGGCAACGCTACTGCTAAGCTTCTAACTGTAGCGCGGTTCTGCCAAACGCGCTACTGCTAAGTAGCAGTAGCGCCTCATTTTAACAAGCGCTACTGGTAACATTCTATGTATAAGGTTTTCCCTAGTAGTGTACGCTTACGCGAGACTGGTTCTACCGACGTGCTTTGCACATAGGTGGCTGGTGGGTGTCAGTTTCTCCAACTTTAGTTGAACCGAGTGTGGCAACGCCCGGTCCTTGAGAAGGTTAAAACAACACTAACTTGACGAACTATCGTTGTGGTTTTGATGCGTAGGTAAGAACGGTTCTTGCTCAGCCCGTAGCAGCCACGTAAAACTTGCAACAACAAAGTAGAGGACGTCTAACTTGTTTTTGGAGGGCATGTTGTGATGTGATATGGTCAAGACGTGATGCTATATTTTATTGTATGAGATGATCATGTTTTGTAACCGAGTTATCGGCAACTGGCAGGAGCCATATGGTTGTCGCTTTATTGTATGCAATGCAATCTCCCTGTAATTGCTTTACTTTATCACTAAGCGGTAGCGATAGTCGTAGAAGCAATAGGTGGCGAAATGACAACGATGCTACATGGAGATCAAGGTGTCGCGCCGGTAACGATGGTGATCATGACGGTGCTTCAGAGATGGAGATCACAAGCACAAGATGATGATGGCCATATCGTATCACATATATTGATTGCATATGATGTTTATCCTTTATGCATCTTATTTTTCTTTGATTGACGGTAGCATTATAAGATGATCTCTCACTAAATTTCAAGGTATAAGTGTTCTCCCTGAGTATGCACTGTTGCAAAAGTTCTTCGTGCTGAGACACCACGTGATGATTGGGTGTGATAGGCTCTACGTTCAAATACAACAGGTGCAAAACAGTTGCACACGCAGAATACTCAGGTTAAACTTGACGAGCCTAGAATATACAGATATGGCCTCGGAATGCTAAGACTGAAATGTCGAGCGTGAATCATATAGTAGATATGATCAACATATGATGTTCACCATTGAAAAATACTCCATCTCACATGATGATCGGACATGGTTTAGTTGATTTGGATCACGTGATCACTTAGATGATTAGAGGGATGTCTATCTAAGTGGGAGTTCTTAAGTAATATGATTAATTGAACTTTAATTTATCATGAACTTAGTCCTGATAGTATTTTGCAAATTATGTTGTAGATCAATAGCTCGCATTGTTGCTTCCGTATGTTTATTTTTGATATGTTCCTAGAGAAAAACTATGTTGAAAGATATTAGTAGCAGTGATGCGAATTAGATCCGTGATCTGAGGTTTATCCTCATTGCTGCACAGAAGAATTATGTCCTTGATGCACCTCTAGGTGACAGACCTATTGCAAGAGCAGATGCAGACGTTATGAACATTTGGCTAAGCTCAATATGATGACTACCTGATAGTTTAGTGCACCATGCTTAACGGCTTAGAATCGGGACTTCAAAGACATTTTGAACGTCATGGACCATATGAGATGTTCCAGGAGTTGAAGTTAATATTTCAATCAAATACACGAGTTGAGAGATATGAAGTCTCCAACAAGTTCTATAGCTAAATGATGGAGGAGAATTGCTCAACTAGTGAGCACATGCTCAGATTGTCTGGGTACTACAATCGCTTGAATCAAGTGGGAGTTAATCTTCCAGATAAGATAGTGATTGACAGATTTCTCTAGTCACCATCACCAAGTTACTAGAACTTCGTGATGAACTATAGTATGCAAGGGATGACGAAAACGATTCCCGAGCTGTTTGTGATGTTGAAATTGACAAAGGTAGAAGTCAAGAAAAGAGCATCAAGTGTTGACGATTGACAAGACAACTAGTTTCAAGAAAAGGGCAAAGGGAAAGAAAGGGAACTTCAAGTAGAATGACAAGCAAGTTTTCACTCCTGCAAAGAAGCCCAAAGCTGGACCAAAGCCTAAAACTGAGTGCTTACGCTGCAAAGGAAATGGTCACTTGAAGCGGAAATGCCCTGAATATTTGGTGGATAAGAAGGATGGCAAAGTGAACAAGGGTATATTTGATATACAGGTTATTGATGTGTGCCTTACTAGTGTTTATAGTAGCCCCTGAGTATTTGATACTTGTTCGGTTGCTAAGATTGGTAACTCGAAACAGGAGTTACAGAATAAACAGAGACTAGTTGAGGGGAAGTGACGATGAGTGTTGGAAGTAGTTCCAAGATTGATATGATCATCATCACACACTCCCTATACTTTCGGGATCAGTGTTAAACCTAAATAAATGTTATTTCACGTTTGCTTTGAGCATGAATATGATTTGATCATGTTTATTGCAATACGGTTATTCATTTAAAGTCAGAGAATAATTGTTGTTCTGTTTACATGAATAAAACCTTCAATGGTCATACACCCAATGAAAATAGCTTGTTGGATCTCGATTGTAGTGATACACATATTCATAATATTGATGCCAAAAGATGCAAAGTTAATAATGATAGTGCAACTTATTTGTGGCACTGCCGTTTGGGTTATATCGGTGTAAAGCGCATGAAGAAACTCCATAAAGATGGATTTTTGGAATCACTTGGTTATGAATCATTTGATGCTTGTGAACCGTGCCTTTTGGGCAAGATGACTAAAACTCCATTCTCCGGAACAATGGAACGAGCTACTGACTTGTTGGAAATAATACATACTGATGTATGCAGACCAGTGAGTATTAAGGCTCATGGCGGGTATCGTTATTTTCTAACCTTTACAGATGATTTGAGAAGATATCGGTATATCTACATGATGAAACCTAAGTCTGAAACAGTTGAAAGGTTCAAAGAATTTCAGAGTGAAGTGGAAAATCATCGTAACACGAAAATAAAGTTTCTACGATCTGATCATGGAGATGAATATTTGAGTCACGAGTTTGGCCTTCAGTTAAAATAATGTGGAATAGTTTCACAAACTCATGCCACCTGGAACACCACAGCGTAACGGTGGGTCCGAATGTCATAACCGCAGTTTATTTGATATGGTGCGATCAATGATGTCTCTTACCGATTTACCAATATCGTTTTGGGGTTATGCATTAGAGATTGCAGCATTGACGTTAAAATAGGGCACCATCTAAATCCGTTGAGATGACACCGGATGAACTATGGTTTAGCAATAAATCTAAGCTGATGTTTCTTAAAGTTTGGAGTTGCGATGTGCTACGTCTTGAGCTTGCGTTGGTTTTCCTCGAAGAGGAGAGGGTGACGCAGCAAAGTGTAGCGTAAGTATTTCCCTCAGTTTTGAGAACCAAGGTATCAATCCAGTAGGAGGCTCCTCAAAAGTCCCACGCACCTACACAAACAAACTGAGAACTCGCAACCAACGCAATAAAGGGGTTGTCAATCCCTTCACGGCCACTTGCGAAAGTGAGATCTAATAAAGATACTATGATAAGATAAATATATTTTTGGTATTTTATAAGATAGATGCAAAAAGTAAAGATGCAAATAAAGTAGATGGAAAGCAAATATAATAAGAGATAGACCCGGGGGCCATAGGTTTCACTAGAGGCTTCTCTCAAGATAGCATAAGTATTACGGTGGGTGAACAAATTACTGTCGAGCAATTGATAGAAAAGCGCATAGTTATGAGATTATCTAGGCATGATCATGTATATAGGCATCACGTCCATAACAAGTAGACCGACTCCTGCCTGCATCTACTACTATTACTCCACACATCGATCGCTATCCAGCATGCATCTAGTGTATTAAGTTCGTAAGAACAGAGCAACGCATTAAGCAGGATGACATGATGTAGAGGGATAAACACATGCAATATGATATAAACCCCATCTTGTTATCCTCGATGGCAACAATAAAATACGTGTCTGGCAACCCTTTCTGTCACTGGGTAAGAACACCGCAAGATTGAACCCAAAGCTAAGCACTTCTCCCATGGCAAGAAAGATCAATCTAGTAGGCCAAACCAAACTGATAATTCGAAGAGACTTGCAAAGATAACTCAATCATACATAAAAGAATTTAGAGATGATTCAAATATTATTCATAGATAAACTTGATCATAAACCCACAATTCATCGGATCTCGGCAAACACACCGCAAAAAGAGATTACATCGAATAGATCTCCACAAGAGAGGGGGGGGCATTGTATTGAGATCCAAAAAGAGAGAAGAAGCCATCTAGCTAATAACTATGGACCCGTAGGTGTATTGTAAACTACTCACAACTCATCGGAGGGGCAAGGATGTTGATGTAGAGGCCCTCCGTGGTTGCTTCCCCCTCCGGCAGAGTGCCGGCAAGGGCTCCAAGATGGGATCTCACGGATACAGAAGGTTACGGCGGTGGAAATTGTGTTTCGTGGTGCTCCTGGATGTTTTTGGGGTACGTAGGCATATATAGGAGGAAGAAGTACGTCGGTGGCTGCCCGAGGGGCCCACGAGGTAGGGGGCACGCCCTACAGGGGGGGTGCGCCCTCCTATCTCATGGGGCCCTTGGAGCTTTCTTGACTTGCACTCCAGGCTCTCCGGATCAAATTTGTTCCAAAAATAACGCTCCCGAAGGTTTCATTCCATTTGGACTCCGTTTGATATTCCTTTTTTTTGAAATACTGAAATAGGCAAAAAAAACAGCAATATGGGTTGGGCCTCCGGTTAGTAGGTTAGTCCCAAAAATGATATAGAAGTGTAAAATAAAGCCCATAAACATCAAAAAGGGGTAATATAATAACATGGAACAATCAAAAATTATAGATACGTTGGAGACGTATCAAGCATCCCCAAGCTTAATTCCTGCTCATCCTCGAGTAGGTAAATGATAAAAAAGAAATTTTTGATGTGGAATGCTACCTAGCATAATTCATAATGTAATTTTATTTATTGTGGCATGAATGTTCAGATCCAAATTAATACAAAATAAAAGTTCATATTGACATAAGAAATAGTAATACTTCAAGTATACTAATCAAAGTAATCATGTCTTCTCAAAATAACATGGCTAAAGAAAGTTGTCCCTACAAAATCATATAGTCTAGCTACGCTCATCTTCATCACACAAAGTATTTAATCATGCACAACGCCGATGACAAGCCAAGCAATTGTTTCATACTTTAATAATCTCAAACTTTTTCAACTGTCACGCAATACATGAGCGTGAGCCATGGACATAGCACTATATGTGGAATAGAAGGGTGGTTGTGGAGAAGACAAAAAAGGAGAAGATAGTCTCACATCAACTAGGCGTATCAGCGGGCTATGGAGATGCCCACTAATAGATATCAATATGAGTGAGTAGGGATTGCCATGCAACAGATGCACTAGAGCTATAAATATAGGAAAGCTCAACAAAAGAAACTAAGTGGGGTGCATCCAACTTGCTTGCTCACGAAGACCTAGGGCACTTTTGAGGAAGCCCATCATTGGAATATACAAGCCAGTTTCTATAATGAAAAATTCCCACTAGTATATGAAAGTGACAACATATGAGACTCTCTAACATGAAGATCATGGTGCTACTTTGAAGCACAAGTTTGGAAAAAGAGATAGTAGCATTCTCCCTTCTCTCTATTTCTCTCATTTTATTATTTTTCTTTCTTTTTTTCTTTTTCATTTTTTCTTTGGCCTTTTTTTGTCCTTTCTCTTTATTTTTATTTTTTTTGTAAAGTCCGAAGTCTCATCCCGACTTGTGGGGGAATCATAGTCTTCATCATCCTTTCCTCACTAGGACAATGCTCTAATAATGAAGATCATCACACTTTTATGGATTTACAACTCGAAGCTAGAACAAGATATGACTCTATATGAATGCCTCCGGTGGTGTACCGGGATATGCGATGAATCAAGAGTGACATGTATGAAAATTATGAAGGTGGCCTTGCCACAAATACAATGTCAACTACATGATCATGCAAAAAGCAATATGACAAAAGTAATACGTGTCATATGAACGGAACGGTGGAAAGTTGCATGGCAATATATCTCGGAATGGATATGGAAATGCCATAATAGGTAGGTATGGTGGCTGTTTTGAGGAAGGTAAATGGTGGGTGTATGGTACCGGCAAAAATTGCGGGTAAAAGAGAGGCTAGCAATGGTGGAAGGGTGAAAGAGTGCGTATAATCCATGGACTCAACATTAATCAAAGGAACTCATATACTTGTTGCAAAAATTTAGAAGTCATCAAAAACCAAAGTACTACGCGCATGCTCCTAGGGGGATAGATTGGTAGGAAAAGACCATCGCTCGTCCCCGACCGCCACTCATAAGGAAGACAATCAATAAATAAAATTGTGCTCCAACTTCATCACAAAGCGGTTCACCATACGTGCATGCTACGGGAATCACAAGATTCAACACAAGCATTCTTTAAATTCATAATCACCCAACTAGCATGACTTTAATATCACTACCTCCATATCTCAAAACAATTATCAAGCATCAAATTTATCATAGCATCCAATTCACTTTCTATGATAGTTTTTATTATACCCAACTTGGATGCTCATCATTCTAGGACCAACTTTATGATAATAGCAAATACCATGCTGTTCTAAAAGACTCTCAAAATAATATAAGTGAAGCATGAGAGACTAGCAATTTCTTCAAAATTAAGACACCACCGTTCTCTAAAAGATATAAGTGAAGCACTAGAGCAAAAACTATCAAGCTCAAAAGATATAAGTGAAGCACATAGAGTATTCTAGCAAATTCTAATCAAATAGGCTTCTCCCAAAATGTGTGTACAGAAAGGATGATTGGGGTAAACTAAAAAAGCAAAGACTAATATAATACACGACGCTCCAAGCAAAACACATATCATGTAGCGAATAAAAATATAGCTCCAAGTAAAGTTACCAATGAATGAAGACGAAAGAGGGGATGCCTTCCCGGGGCATCCCCAAGCTTAGGCTTTTGGCTATCCTTGAATATCTTGGGGTGCCATAAGCATCCCCAAGATTAGGCTCTTGCCACTCCTTATTCCATAGTCCATAAAAGCTTTACCCAAAACTTGAAAACATCACAACACAAAACTCAACAAGAAATCTTAGAAGCTCCGTTAGTGAAAGAAAACAAAACCACCACATAAGGTACTGTCATGAACTCATTCTTTATTTAATTTGGTGTTAAACCTACTGTATTCCAACTTCTTTATGGTTTATAAACTAATTTACTAGCCATAGATGCATTGAAATAAGCAAACAACACACGAAAAACAGAATCTGTCAAAAACAAAACAGTCTGTAGTAATCTGTAACTAATGCAAAATTCTGGAACTCTAAAAATCCTACCAAAATAGGAAGTCCTGTACAATTTGTCTATTGAACAGAAGCAAAAATAATAAACGTAAAAGCACGTTCCTGTGATTTAACAAAATTATATTCGTGCGTGCAAAGTTTCTGTTTTTCAGAAGAATCAAATCAACTATCATCGTAGATTATCATATAGGTTCTACTTGGCACAAACACTAATTAAAAGATAAAAACACATCTAACCAGAAGGTAGATGCAAGATTTATTACTAAACAGGAGCAAAAACTAAAAACATAAAGAAAATTGGGTTGCCTCCCAACTAGTGCTATTGTTTAACGCCCCTAGCTAGGCATAAAAAGCAAAGATAGATCTAACGAGTGCCATCTTTGGCACTAGGAGAGGATGATCTCATCTCTATGGCATTCATTCTTCTATTTAAGGTAAGCACATGGCCAATAATGGAAGAGGTAAGATTAAGCATGTTACGGAAGTTTGCCTCTACACTAGACTTCATCTCTTTAATAATTTCATTTTGATAAAAGCACAAGAGAGTAGTAGATTCAACCTTATCATTCATAAGGTGCCCAAATATGGTTTTCATTTTTTCATAAGTATCTATAGCATCCCTCTCGAGAAAACTTCCTTCGAAAATAGAATCTAAAACTTGTTTAAAAGAAGCGGGCAAGCCAATATAAAAACTCTTTAAGTAATCTTCAATTTGATATTGAGGCACGTAGCTAGCACGAATCCTTAATAACCTATCCCAAGCATCTTTTAAAGACTCATCAAGTAAATAGCGAAAAATTCCAGAGTCATCATCATCCAAATTATTTAAGCTCTCATTGGTGACCCCGGTGGGTCTTTCCATAGCATCATTATTCATGAGCTTAGAGAGGATAGAGGGATTGTCCAAGGCACTAGAGCTTGGGAGAAAACCCTTAGTTCTTTTTAATTCAGCCATGGAAACGGGAAGGCAAACAGAAAGGAGAGAAGGAGATTGGGAAAGAGAGGGCGAATAAAACGACAAGGGTGAAGTGGGGGAGAGGAAAACGAGAGGCAAATGGCAAATAATGTAAATACGAGGGAGATGGGTTTGTGATGGGTACTTGGTATGTCTTGACTTGAGCGAAGACCTCCCCGACAACGGCGCCAGAAATCCTTCTTGCTATGTCTTGAGCTTGTGTTGGTTTTCCTCGAAGAGGAGAGGGTGATGCAGCAAAGTGTAGCGTAAGTATTTCCCTCAGTTTTGAGAACCAAGGTATCAATCCAGTAGGAGGCTCCTCAAAAGTCCCACGCACCTACACAAACAAACTAAGAACTCACAACCAACGCAATAAAGGGGTTGTCAATCCCTTCACGGCCACTTGCGAAAGTGAGATCTAATAAAGATAGTATGATAATATAAATATATTTTTGGTATTTTATAAGATAGATGCAAAAAGTAAAGATGCAAATAAAGTAGATGGAAAGCAAATATGATAAGAGATAGACCCGGGGGCCATAGGTTTCACTAGAGGCTTCTCTCAAGATAGCATAAGTATTACGGTGGGTGAACAAATTACTGTCAAGAAATTGATAGAAAAGCGCATAGGAGATTATCTAGGCATGATCATGTATATAGGCATCACGTCCGTAACAAGTAGACCGACTCCTGCCTGCATCTACTACTATTACTCCACACATCGACCGCTATCCAGCATGCATCTAGTGTATTAAGTTCATAAGAACAGAGCAACGCATTAAGCAAGATGACAAGATGTAGAGGGATAAACACATGCAATATGATATAAACCCCATCTTGTTATCCTCGATGGCAACAATACAATACGTGTCTTGCAACCCTTTCTGTCACTGGGTAAGAACACCGCAAGATTGAACCCAAAGCTAAGCACTTCTCCCATGACAAGAAAGATCAATCTAGTAGGCTAAACCAAACGGATAATTCGAAGAGACTTGCCAACATAATTCAATCATACATAAAGGAATTTAGAGAAGATTCAAATATTAGTCATAGCTAAACTTGATCATAAACCCACAATTCATCGGATCTCGACAAACACACCGCAAAAAGAGATTACATCGAATAGATCTCCACAAGAGAGGGGGAGAACATTGTATTGGGATCCAAAAAGAGAGAAGAAGCCATCTAGCTAATAACTATGGACCCGTAGGTCTGTTGTAAACTACTCACAACTCATCGGAGGGGCAAGGATGTTGATGTAGAGGCCCTCCATGGTTGCTTCCCCCTCCGGCAGAGTGCCGGCAAGGGCTCCAAGATGAGATCTCACGGATACAGAAGGTTACGGCGGTGGAAATTGTGTTTCGTGGTGCTCCTGGATGTTTTCGGGGTACGCAGGCATATATAGGAGGAAGAAGTACGTCGGTGGCCGCCCGAGGGGCCCACGAGACAGGGGGCACGCCCTACGGGGGGGCGCCCTCCTATATCGTGGGGCCCTCGGAGCTTTCTTGACTTGCACTCCAGGCTCTCCGGATCAGATTTGTTCCAAAAATAATGCTCCCGAAGGTTTCATTCCGTTTCGACTCCGTTTGATATTCCTTTTCTTCGAAATGTTGAAATAGGCAAAAAAACAGCAATATGGGTTGGGCCTCCGGTTAGTAGGTTAGTCCCAAAATGATATAGAAGTGTAAAATAAAGCCCATAAACATCCAAGAGGGGTAATATAATACCATGGAACAATCAAAAATTATAGATACGTTGGAGACGTATCAAGCATCCCCAAGCTTAATTCCTGCTTGAACTCGAGTAGGTAAATGATAAAAAAGAAATTTTTGATGTGGAATGCTACCTAGCATAATTCATAATGTATTTTTCTTTATTGTGGCATGAATGTTCAGATCCAAATGAATACAAAATAAAAGTTCATAGTGACATAAGAAATAGTAATACTTCAAGTATACTAATCAAAGTAATCATGTCTTCTCAAAATAACATGGCTAAAGAAAGTTATCCCTACAAAATCATATAGTCTGGCTATGCTCTATCTTCACCACACAAAGTATTTAATCATGCACAACGCCGATGACAAGCCAAGCAATTGTTTCATACTTTAATAATCTCAAACTTTTTCAACTTTCACGCAATACATGAGCGTGAGCCATGGACATAGCACTATATGTGGAATAGAAGGGTGGTTGTGGAGAAGACAAAAAAGGAGAAGATAGTCTCACATCAACTAGGCGTATCAGCGGGCTATGGAGATGCCCATTAATAGATATCAATATGAGTGAGTAGGGATTGCCATGCAACGGATGCACTAGAGCTATAACTATAGGAAAGCTCAGCAAAAGAAACTAAGTGGGGTGCATCCAACTTGCTTGCTCACGAACACCTAGGGCACTTTTGAGGAAGCCCATAATTGGAATATACAAGCCAAGTTCTATAATGAAAAATTCCCACTAGTATATGAAAGTGACAACATATGAGACTCTCTAACATGAAGATCATGGTGCTACTTTGAAGCACAAGTGTGGAAAAAGGGATAGTAGCATTCTCCCTTCTCTCTATTTCTCTCATTTTATTTTTTTTATTTTTTTCTTTTTCATTTTTTCTTTGGCCTTTCTTTTTTTTGGCCTTTCTCTTTATTTTTTTCTATTTTTTTTGTAAAGTCCGACGTCTCATCCCGACTTTTTGGGGAATCATAGTCTTCATCATCCTTTCACTACTAGGGAAAAGCCTATACACAGAATCTTATCAGCAGCGCGCTTCAAAATAACTCGCTGCTGCTAACTAGCAATAGCGCGCGCAGACGAAACTCGCTGCTGAAACAAATATAGCAGTAGCGCGTCCTCTCAAAGATGCGCTGTTGCTATAATTCCGACGAGGCCGCCGCGAGGCTAGTTATAGCAGCAACGCGTTATAGCGACGCGCGCTGCTGCTACATAGCATAGTAGCGGCGCATTTCTCAGATAAGTGCTACTGCTAAGTTTCCTACAAAAATTTAGTCCCACCTCACTCCGTGAAGAGAGTTTCTACCACCTTAAATATGTTACTTCTCAAACTTTGACAAGCACTTGATCTTCATTGAACTCTATGTGTAGAATTTGTGGCTGCAATATGAGTCTTCACCTGTTCCTAAACCAGTGAGGACTCATATTGACAAATCAGATTGTACACAAAAAGATCGTTGATGATCAATGTATTTTTGATATATTGAACAAAGTCTATTTTTACATGCTAACACGTAGCAGTAGCGCTTTATTGTGAAAGGCGCTGCTACTAGATAGCTTAGCAGTAGCGTCTTTTCCTAAAGCGCGCTACTGCTAAGCCATTCATCTCCCCATCTCCTCCATTACGATCCACTCACACAGCCACTCAATCCTCTCCGTCTGCGCGCCGCGCCGGTCCACCCCCGTCGCCCCTCCTCCGTCTGCGCCGCGCGCCGTCACCTTCTCCTCGCTGGACTCGGTACCGGCCTCCTCCTCCGTCCTCCCTCTCCACTCGCCGCTGGCCGGCCCCTCCTCGCTCCGCCTTCCTCCTCCATCCTTCCTCAACTGGCCGCGCCGGCCGGCCCCTCCTCGCTCCGCCTTCCTCCTCCGTCCTCCCTCAACTGGCCGCGCCGGCCGGCCCCTCCTTGCTCCGCCTTCCTCCTCCATCCTACTCTCTTCTCCCTCCTCGAGTCGCCCCTCCTTCTCCCTCCTGCTCATATGCAACATTTTGATTTAGTTGATATAATTTAGTTGATTTAGTAGGCTAGTTGATTTAGTTGACTTAGAACATTTTGATTTAGTTGATTTAGTAGGCTAATTCATTTAGTTGATTTAGTTGACTTAGAACATTTTGATTTATTTGATTTAGTAGGCTAGTTCATTTAGTTGATTTAGAACATTTTGATTTAGTTGATTTAGTAGGCTAGTTGATTTAGTTGATTTAGAACATTTTGATTTAGTTGATTTAGTAGGCTAGTTCATATGCAACATTTTGATTTAGTTGATATGATTTAGTTGATTTAGTAGGCTAGTTGATTTAGTTCACTTAGAACATTTTGATTTAGTTGATCGTTAATCCTTTGCTCATATTGCTTTAGGAAGAATGGCGCCACCACCACCACCACTATGTCGACTGTGCAAGTCAAGATGCGCCAGCAGCCTTGCAACTGGCAAGCTGTTCGGCATCTACTTCCAGCCAAGTTTTCGTCATGCGGCGGTAAGAAATTAGATGAAATGTAATAATTATTTTATTTCTAGTGTTGGCATTACTGCATTGTGTCATTTTGCTTATTTTACACAGATCGTCCCATGCAATGTGAGGTTGAAATTCAACAAGCTGACAGGAGACACTGTGACATTTGAGGCTCCTGGGGGGGCGTACACTATGGAGGTCGAGAAAGGACGCAATATGTCGCAGATTGGAGGAGATGGATGGGCCCGTTTCATTGCTCGCATGCGTCTTACTGGTGGTGAGTTGATCAGCTTCAACTTCCGAGCAGAAAGACCCAAGCTAGCTGTCATTTATCTCAACCTGGTGGAAGATGATGAAGATGACGAAGATGATGAAGATGATGAAGATAATGAGGACCCACTCGATGAAGATGATGAGGACCCACTTCATGAAGCCATCATAGCTCAAAGAACAAGGCTGAGTGAGGAGGAGGTGTCCAACCTGTGGGACATAATTCCGCCACGTGCTGACTTTGTCAGGGTGCCATTCGTGACCCGCTTGACAAATACCATGGTTGATCGACATGATATGGTATGTTATACTTACAAATGCAAATTATCCGATGAATTACTTAGTGTACAGTCCAATGATATGGTATGTTGTGTGGAATCTAGTCGATGATATGTTTTAGTGTAGAGTTTGATCACATGCTTATTAGTGTAGAATCTAAGGAAACTATTAATAGTGTAGATAATCCATATGTACTTGTTTGCGGGGCTATTTATTAATTGATATGTCTTTCTTATTCAGAAATTGGCAAAGAGCATATCTGTGAGTTATGGTATCGAGCCTGATGAAGAAGGCTCAGCTGGACTACGCCTTATTGCAAGGGGCTCCGTCACAACCTGTACTTACCGTGTGGACACGGACGGTCGCACACACTTAAACTCGGTTGGGTGGAAGAAATTCCTCGATGGCAAGAATCTTCGTGTTGGACAGGCCATCCTAATTACTATCAGGAACACCAACCGCACAGGCTTGAGGATGATGATTGTCTTCGATATCATCTAGAACTACATATGTGTGTCTGTGGCTATATCATCTAGAACTACATATGTGTGTGTGGCTATATCATCTAGAACTACATATGATGATCATCGTCGATATCATCTAGAACTACATATGATGATGGCCGTTGATATGACCTTGTACTGCTTGAGGATGCATGCTGACTATGCATGAAATTGTTATCTAGTACTACTTCCGTTCCAAATTACTCGTCGTGGTTTGAACTACAACCACGACGAGTAATTTGGAACGAAGGGAGTACTACCTAGTAATGGTTTATGAATTTGATATCTACTAGCAGTACCTAGTATCTAGTATCTGAAAGGACAACTGAAAGGGAAAGGGGTAATGGGAAAATGATGAAAGATATAGCAGTAGCGAGGAATGGCGAAATCGCTACAGCTAGTTAATAGTAGCGCGTTCCTAAAAAGCGATGCTGATATCGTCATCAGTAGTAGCGCGGGTTAGGGCCGCGCTACTACTATGAGTTAGCTGTAGCGCCTTATTAGTAGCGCGGCCACCCGCGCTGCTGCTAGCCTCAAAACCCGCGCTACTACTAGTGTTTTCCCTAGTAGTGTTTCCTCACTAGGACAATGCTCTAATAATGAAGATCATCACACTTTTATGGATTTACAACTCGAAGCTAGAACAAGATATGACTCTATATGAATGCCTCCGGCGGTGTACCGGGATATGCGATGAATCAAGAGCGACATGTATGAAAATTATGAAGGTGGCCTTGCCACAAATATAATGTCAACTACATGATCATGCAAAAAGCAATATGACAAAAATAATGCGTGTCATATGGACGGAACGGTGGAAAGTTGCATGGCAATATATCTCAGAGTGGCTATGGAAATGCCATAATAGGTAGGTATGGTGGCTGTTTTGAAGAAGGTAAATGGTGGGTGTATGGTACCGGCAAAAATTGCGCGGTACAAGAGAGGCTAGCAATGTTGGAAGGGTGAAAGAGTGCGTATAATCCATGGACTCAACATTAATCAAAGGAACTCATATACTTGTTGCAAAAATTTAGAAGTCATCAAAAACCAAAGTACTACGCGCATGCTCCTAGGGGGATAGATTGGTAGGAAAAGACCATCGCTTGTCCCCGACCGCCACTCATAAGGAAGACAATCAATAAATAAAATTGTGCTCCAACTTCACCACAAAGCGGTTCACCATACGTGCATGCTACGGGAATCACAAGCTTCAACACAAGAATTCTTTAAATTCATAATCACCCAACTAGCATGACTTTAATATCACTACCTCCATATCTCAAAACAATTATCAAGCATCAAATTTATCATAGCATCCAATTCACTTTCTATGATAGTTTTTATTATACCCAACTTGGATGCTCATCATTCTAGGACCAACTTTATGATAATAGCAAATACCATGCTGTTCTAAAAGACTCTCAAAATAATATAAGTGAAGCATGAGATACTAGCAATTTCTTCAAAATTAATACACCACCGTGCTCTAAAAGATATAAGTGAAGCACTAGAGCAAAAACTATCAAGCTCAAAAGATATAAGTGAAGCACATAGAGTATTCTAGCAAATTCTAATCAAATAGGCTTCTCCCAAAAGGTGTGTACAGCAAGGATGATTGTGGTAAACTAAAAAGCAAAGACTAATATAATACACGACGCTCCAAGCAAAACACATATCACGTAGCGAATAAAAATATAGCTCCAAGTAAAGTTACCAATGAACGAAGACGAAAGAGGGGAAGCCTTCCCGGGGCATCCCCAAGCTTAGGATTTTGGCTATCCTTGAATATCTTGGGGTGCCATAAGCATCCCCAAGCTTAGGCTCTTGCCACTCCTTATTCCATAGTCCATAAAAGCTTTACCCAAAACTTGAAAACTTCACAACACAAAACTCAACAGGAAATCTTATAAGCTCCGTTAGTGAAAGAAAACAAAACCACCACATAAGGTACTGTCATGAACTCATTCTTTATTTAATTTGGTGTTAAACCTACTGTATTCCAACTTCTTTATGGTTTATAAACTAATTTACTAGCCATAGATGCATTGAAATAAGCAAACAACACACGAAATACAGAATCTGTCAAAAACAGAACAGTCTGTAGCAATCTGTAACTAATGCAAACTTCTGGAACTCTACAACTCCTACCAAAATAGGAAGTCCTGTACAATTTGTCTATTGAACAGCAGCAAAAAGAATCAATGGAAAATCACGTTCCTGTGATTTAACAAAATTATATTCGTGCGCGCAAAGTTTCTGTTTTTCAGCAGAATCAAATCAACTATCATCGTAGATTATCCTATAGGTTCTACTTGGCACAAACACTAATTAAAAGATAAAAACACATGTAACCGGAAGGTAGATGCAAGATTTATTACTAAACAGGAGCAAAAACTAAAAACATAAAGAAAATTGGGTTGCCTCCCAACTAGCGCTATTGTTTAACGCCCCTAGCTAGGCATAAAAAGCAAAGATAGATCTAACGAGTGCCATCTTTGGCACTAGGAGAGGATGATCTCATCTCTATGGCATTCATTCTTCTATTTAAGGTAAGCACATGGCCATTAATGGAAGAGGTAAGATTAAGCATGTTACGGAAGTTTGCCTCTACACTAGACTTCATCTCTTTAATAATTTCATTTTGATAAAAGCACAAGAGAGTAGTAGATTCAACCTTATCATAAGGTGCCCAAATATGGTTTTCATTTTTTTCATAAGTATCTATAGCATCCCTCTCAAGAAAACTTCCTTAAAAAATAGAATCTAAAACTTGTTTAAAAGAAGCAGGCAAGCCAATATAAAAACTCTTTAAGTAATCTTCAATTTGATATTGAGGCACGTAGCTAGCACGAATCCTTAATAACCTATCCCAAGCATCTTTTAAAGACTCATCAAGTAAATAGCGAAAAATTCCAGAGTCATCATCATAATTATTTAAGCTCTCATTGGTGACCCTGGTGGGTCTTTCCATAGCATCATTATTCATGAGCTTAGAGAGGATAGAGGGATTTTCCAAGGCACTAGAGCTTGGGAGAAAACCCTTAGTTCTTTTTAATTCGGCCATGGCAACGGGAAGGCAAACGGAAAGGAGAGAAGGAGATTGGGAAAGAGAGGGCGAATAAAACGAGAAGAGTGAAGTGGGGGAGAGGAAAACGAGAGGCAAATGGCAAATAATGTAAATGCGAGGGAGATGGGTTTGTGATGGGTACTTGGTATGTCTTGACTTGAGCGAAGACCTCCCCGGCAACGGCGCCAGAAATCCTTCTTGCTATGTCTTGAGCTTGCGTTGGTTTTCCTCGAAGAGGAGAGGGTGATGCAGCAAAGTGTAGCGTAAGTATTTCCCTCAGTTTTGAGAACCAAGGTATCAATCTAGGAGGAGGCTCCTCAAAAGTCCCACGCACCTACACAAACAAACTGAGAACTCGCAACCAACGCAATAAAGGGGTTGCCAATCCCTTCACGGCCACTTGTGAAAGTGAGATCTAATAAAGATAGTATGATAAGATAAATATATTTTTGGTATTTTATAAGATAGATGCAAAAAGTAAAGATGCAAATAAAGTAGATGGAAAGCAAATATGATAAGAGATAGACCCGGGGGCCATAGGTTTCACTAGAGGCTTCTCTCAAGATAGCATAAGTATTACGGTGGGTGAACAAATTACTGTCGAGCAATTGATAGAAAAGCGCATAGTTATGAGATTATCTAGGCATGATCATGTATATAGGCATCACGTCCATAACAAGTAGACCGACTCCTGCCTGCATCTACTACTATTACTCCACACATCGACCGCTATCCAGCATGCATCTAGTGTATTATGTTCATAAGAACAGAGCAACGCATTAAGCAAGATGACATGATGTAGAGGGATAAACACATGCAATATGATATAAACCCCATCTTGTTATCCTCGATAGCAACAATACAATATGTGTCTTGCCACCCTTTCTGTCACTGGGTAAGAACACCGCAAGATTGAACCCAAAGCTAAGCACTTCTCCCATGGCAAGAAAGATCAATCTAGTAAGCCAAACCAAACTGATAATTCGAAGAGACTTGCAAAGATAACTCAATCATACATAAAAGAATTCAGAGAAGATTCAAATATTATTCATAGATAAACTTGATCATAAACCCACAATTCATTGGATCTCGGCAACACACCGCAAAAAGAGATTACATCAAATAGATCTCCACAAGAGAGGAGGAGAACATTGTATTGAGATCCAAAAAGAGAGAAGAAGCCATCTAGCTAATAACTATGGACCCGTAGGTCTGTGGTAAACTACTCACAACTCATCGAAGGGGCAAGGATATTGATGCAGAGGCCCTCCGTGGTTGCTTCCCCCTCTGGCAGAGTGCCGGCAAGGGCTCCAAGATGGGATCTCACGGATACAGAAGGTTACGGCGGTGGAAATTGTGTTTCGTGGTGCTCCTAGATGTTTTCGGGGTACGTAGGCATATATAGGAGGAAGAAGTACGTCGGTGGCTGCCCGAGGGGCCCACGAGGTAGGGGGCACGCCCTACAGGGGGGGTGCGCCCTCCTATCTCATGGGGCCCTCGAAGCTTTCTTGACTTGCACTCCAGGCTCTCCGTATCAGATTTGTTCCAAAAATAACGCTCCCGAAGGTTTCATTCCGTTTGGACTCCGTTTGATATTCCTTTTCTTCGAAATGCTGAAATAGGCAAAAAAAAACAGCAATATGGGCTGGGCCTCCGGTTAGTAGGTTAGTCCCAAAAATGATATAGAAGTGTATAATAAAGCCCATAAACATCCAAAAGGGGTAATATAATAGCATGGAACAATCAAAAATTATAGATACGTTGGAGACGTATCACGATGCTAATGTGAAAAAGTTTCAACCTGATAAGCTCGAACCCAAATCGGAGAAATGCGTCTTCATAGGATACCCAAAGGAGACTGTTGGGTACACATTCTAATCACAGATCCGAAGGTAAAATATTCGTTGCTAAAGAATGGATCCTTTCTAGAGAAGGAGTTTCTCTCGAAAGAAGTGAGTGGGAGAAAAGTAGAACTTGATGAGGTAATAGTACCTTCTCCCGAATTGGAAAATAGTTCATCACTGAAATCAGTTCCAGTGATGCCTACACCAATTAGTGAGGAAGCTAATGATGATGATCATGAAACTTCATATCAAGTTACTACCAAACCTCGTAGGTCAAGCAGAGTAAGATCCGCACTAGAGTGGTACGGTAATCCTATTCTGGAGGTCATGTTACTTGACCATGGCGAACCTACGAACTATGAGGAAGCGATGATGAGCCCAGATTCCGCAAAATGGCTTGAGGCCATGAAATCTGAGATGGGATCCATGTATGAGAACAAAGTATGGACTTTGGTTGACTTACCCGATGATCGGCAAGCCATCGAGAATAAATGGATCTTCAAGAAGAAGACTGGCGCTGATGGTAATGTTACTATATACAAAGCTCGACTTGTTGCGAAAGGTTTTCGACAAGTTCAAGGGGTTGACTACGATGAGACCTTCTCACCCGTAGCGATGCTTAAGTCTGTCTGAATCATGTTAGCAATTGCCGCATTTTATGATTATTAAATTTGGCAAATGGATGTAAAAACTGCATTCCTGAATGGATTTTTGGAAGAAGAGTTGTATATGATGCAACCAGAAGGTTTTGTCGATACGAAAGGTGCTAACAAAGTGTGCAAGCTCCAGCAATCCATTTATGGACTGGTGCAAGCCTCTAGGAGTTGGAATAAACGCTTTGATAGTGTGATCAAAGCATATGGTTTTATACATACTTCTGGAGAAGCCTGTATTTACAAGAAAGTGAGTGGGAGCTCTGTAGCATTTCTGATATTATATGTGGACGACATATTGTTGATTGGAAATGATATAGATTTTCTAGATAGCATAAAAGGATACTTGAATATAAGTTTTTCAATAAAAGACCTCGGTGAAGCTGCTTACACATTGAACATCAAGATCTATAGAGATAGATCAAGATGCTTGATAAGATTTTTCAATGAGTACATACCTTGATAAGTTTTTTGAAGTAGTTCAAAATGGAACAGTCAAAGAAGGAGTTCTTGCCTGTGCTGCAAGGTGTGAAGTTGAGTAAGACTCAAAACCCGACCATGGCAGAAAATAGAAAGAGAATGAAAAGTCATTCCCTATGCCTCAGTCATAGGTTTTATAAAGTATGCTATGCTGTGTACCAAACCTATTGTATACTTTGTTCTGAGTTTGGCAAAGGAGCACAATTTTGATCTAAGAGTAGATCACTGGACAGCGGTCAAGAATATCCTTAGTGAGGACTAAGGAAATATTTCTTGGTTATAGAGGTGATAAAAGAGCCCGTCATAAAGAGTTACATCGGTGCAAGCTTTTACACCAATCCAGATGACTCTTAAGTCTCAATCTAGATACATATTGAAAGTGGGAGCAATTAGCTAGAGTAGCTCCGTGCAGAGCATTGTAGACATAGAATATTTGCAAAATACATGCGGCTCTGAATGTGATAGACCCGTTGACTAAACTTCTGTCACGAGCAAAACATGATCATACCTAAGTACTCAGTGGTTGTTAATCACATAGCGATGTGAACTAGATTATTGACTCTAGTAAACCCTTTGGGTGTTGATCACATGACGATGTGAACTATGCGTATTAATCACATACATATGTGAATATTGGTGTTAAATCACATGGTGATGTGAACTAGATTATTGACTCTAGTGCAAGTGGGAGACTGAAGGAAATATGCCCTAGAGGCAATAATAAAGTTATTATTTATTTCCTTATTTCATGATAAATGTTTATTATTCATGCTAGAATTGTATTAACCGGAAACTTAGTACATGTGTGAATACATAGACAAACATAATGTCACTAGTATGCCTCTACTTGACTAGCTCGTTATATCAAAGATGGTTAAGTTTCTTAGCCATAGACATGAGTTGTCATTTGATTAAACGGGATCACATCATTAGAGAATGATGTGATTGACTTGACCCATTCTATTAGCTTAGCACTTGATCATTTAGTATGTTGCTATTGCTTTCTTCATGACTTATACATGTTCCTATGACTATGAGATTATGCAACTCCCGTTTATCGGAGGAACACTTTGTGTGCTACCAAACGTCACAACATAACTGGGTGATTATAAAGGAGCTCTACAGGTGTCTCCGAAGGTACATGTTGAGTTGGCGTACTTCGAGATTAGGATTTGTCACTCCAATTGTCGGAGAGGTATCTCTGGGCCCTCTCGGTAATGCACATCACTATAAGCCTTGCAAACAATGTAGCTAATGAGTTAGTTACGAGATGATGCATTATGTAACGAGTAAAGAGACTTGCCGGTAACGAGATTGAACTAGGTATTGAGATACCGAGGATCGAATCTCGGGCAAGTAACATACCGATGACAAAGGGAACAACGTATGTTGTTATGCGGTTTGACCGATAAAAATCTTTGTAGAATATGTGGGAGCCAATATGAGCATCCAGGTTCTGCTATTGGTTATTAACCGGAGACATGTCTCGATCATGTCTACATAGTTCTCGAACCCATAGGGTCCGCACGGTTAAAGTTAGATGACGGTTATATTATGAGTTTATATGTTTTGATGTACCGAAGATAGTTCGGAGTCCCGGATGTAATCACGGACATGACAAGGAGTATCAAAATGGTCGAGACATGAAGATTGACATATTGGACGACTATATTCGGACACCAGAATGGTTCCGGGGGTTACCGGATGTATACCGAAGTACCGGGGGGGGGGGGGTTACCGGAACCCCTCGGGGGGTGGGGGGGTTAATGGGCCACATGGGCCCAAAGTGGAGCAGAGGAAAGGCGGCCAGGGCAGGCCGCACGCCCCCTCACCCTCTAGTCCGAATAGGACAAGGAGGGGGGCGGCGCCCCCCTTTCCTTCTCTCCTCTCTCCCTTCCTTCCCCCTCTCCTATTTGGACAAGGAAAGGAGGGAGTCCTACTCCCGATGGGAGTAGGACTCCTCCCTGGCGTGCCTCCTCTTGGTTGGCCGCCCCCTCCCCCTTGCTCATTTATATACGGGGGCGGGGGGCACCTCTAGACACAATAATTGATCCTTGAGATCTATTAGCCGTGTGCGGTGCCCCCCTCCACCATAATCCACCTCGATAGTATCGTAGCGGTGCTTAGGAGAAGCCCTGCGTTGGTAGAGCATCATGATCGTCACCACGCAATCGTGCTGACGGAGCTCTCCCTCGAAGCTTGGCTGGATCGGAGTTAGAGGGACGTCATCGAGCTGAACGTATGCTGAACTCGGGGGTGCCATGCGTTTGGTACTTGATCGGTTGGATCGTGAAGACGTACGACTACATAACCCGCGTTGTGCTAATGCTTCCGCTTTCGGTCTACGAGGGTATGTGGACAACACTCTCCCCTCTTGTTGCTATACATCACCATGATCTTGCGTGTGCGTAGGATTTTTTTTTTGAAATTACTATGTTCCCCAACAATCCCCCCTCCGGCAGGGTGCCGGAACAGGGCCCCGATTGGTTTTTGGTGGCTACAGAGGCTTGCGGTTGCGGAACTCCCGATCTAGGTTATTTTCTGGAGGTTTCGGTATTTATAGGAATTTTTGGCGTCGGTCTCACGTCAAGGGGGTCTCCGAGTCGTCCACGAGGCAGGGGGCGCGCCCAGGGGGTAGGGCTCGCCCTCCACCCTCGTCGACGGCTCGGGACTCTTCTGGCCCAACTCTTTTACTCCGGGGGCTTCTTTTGGTCCATAAAAAATCATCAAAAATTGGCATGTCAATTGGTCTCCGTTTGGCATTCCTTTTCTGTAAGACTCAAAAACAAGGAAAAAACATAAACTGGCACTGGGCTCTAGG
This sequence comes from Triticum timopheevii, assembly GCA_963921465.1. NCBI lineage: Eukaryota > Viridiplantae > Streptophyta > Magnoliopsida > Poales > Poaceae > Triticum > Triticum timopheevii. The sequence continues at coordinate 43,051,808 of OY997271.1, forward strand.
TTAATAGGTTAGTCCTAAAAATCATATAAAATAGCATATAAATGCATATAAAACATCCTAAACTAGTAATATAATAGCATGGAACAATAAAAAATTATAGATACGTTGGAGATGTATCAAGCATCCCCAAGCTTAATTCCTGCTCGTCCTCGAGTAGGTAAATGATAAAAACAGAATTTTTGATGTGTGAATGCTAGCAGGTGGACAAGTTTGATCAATGATGATTTCAGTCACCTTTTCTAGCATCATTATATGTCATAACAGTAGCTCATCTCATAAAACTTCTCATGATCAAGTAACAAGCTATTCACATGTTAAAGCATAGACCATAAACTTTCTTTAAAACTAACAAACTATGTTCTCAGTCATCAAACAATTGCAATTCATCTTATTTTCAGGAAGGGTCTATGTAAGAGCTTTGATTTAGCAAATCCCACATTCTCAACTATCATATAGTCTTCCATGATTGCTACCACTCAAAGTATATTTTTAGAACAAATAGCATCGATCGAGCACAGAGAAAGATAGGGGCTTAATGTTTCGCCTCCTAACTTACTTATCATATAGATAATTGTCAACAATAATAATTCATGATCAAATATATTTGAATGGCCATATATGCTTAGATCTTTCCCCGTCACATGATGCTTGCCAACTAAAGAGTAGGTTGGAATGAGAAGGAATACTACTGACTCTTGCATAAAAGTAAAAGATAGACCCTTCGCATAGGGAAGCAGGGATTTGCAGAGGTGCCAGAGCTCGAAGCTTTTAAAACGGAGGTGAAAATAATTTTGAGAGGTATGCTTTCATTGTCAACATAACAACCAAGAGTTCTCAATATCTTCCATACTAGATACATTATAGGCGGTTCCCAAACAGAAAGGTAAAGTTTTTAGTCCCCCTCCACCAACAATCACACTCCACGGCTTGTCCGAAACAACGGGTGCCGTCCAACTATCAACAATCCTGGGGGAGTTTTTTTATATTATTTGCGATTTGTTTTTTATCTTTTGATCATAGGACTGGGCATCCCAGTTACCAGCCATTTTCTCGTGAATGATGAGCGGAGTCCACTCATCGTGAGAATAATCCACCTAGCATGGAAGATACCGACAACCCCTAGTCGCTACATGAGTGATTCGGGCATACAAAACAGATTATTATTTGAAGGTTTAGAGTTTGGCACATGCAAGTGTTCTCAAATCCTTAAAGACTCAATCCGATAAGATAACTTCAAAGGGAAAACTCAATCCATTACAAGAGAGTAGAGGGGAAGAAACATCATAAGATCCAACTATAATAGCAAAGCTTGCGATACATCAAGATCATGTCGAATCAAGAACACGAGAGAGAGAGAGAGAGAGAGAGAGCAAACACATAGCTACTGAACTACTCCCTCCTCGTCATGGAGAGCGTCGGGATGATGAAGATGGCCACCGGTGAGGGATCCCCCCTTTGGCAGGGTGCCGGAACAGGGTCCCGATTGGTTTTTGGTGGCTATAGAGGCTTGCGGTGGCGGAACTCCCAATCTAGGTTATTTTCTGGAGGTTTGAGTATTTATAGGAATTTTTGGCGTCGGTCTCACGTCAAGTGGGTCTTCGAGTCGTCCACGAGGCAGGGGGCGCGCCCAGGGGGGTAGGGCTCGCCCTCCACCCTCATGGACAGCTCGGGACTCTTCTGGCCCAACTCTTTTACTCTGCGGGCTTCTTTTGGTCCATAAAAAATATTAAAAATTGGCATGTCAATTGGACTCTGTTTAGTATTCCTTTTCTGTAAGACTCAAAAATAAGGAAAAAAACAGAAAATGGCACTGGGCTCTAGGTTAATAGGTTAGTTCCAAAAATCATATAAAACAGCATATAAATGCATATAAAATATCCTAAACGGGTAATATAATAGCATGGAACAATCAAAAATTATAGATACGTTGGAGACGTATCAGGCACCAACCGGAGCTTGGCGAAGCCGGCGACCCAGGAATCATGAGCAGGGGGCTGAATGCGCGGGCGTCCATCAGGAGCCACAGCTTCCGGAATCCCTTCGCGATAAGAGAAAGCTCGAAGTCGATCCCCGAGCTAGCGATCGCGGCCACGGCTTCGAAGGTCACGCACCCAAAGCATTGGTGGGCGTCCACCAACCGGAGCATGAAGAAATGGCGAAACAAGGCCACAGAGGGAGTGATGCCCACCATGGCCTCGCAGAGGAAGACGAAGACGGCGAGGAGGACGATGGAGCGAGGGTCCAGATGCGGCAGGTGGATCTGGTAATGCGACATCTCGACATTGAAGAAAGGGGAGAAGGGAGGAATCAGCCCAACAAGAAAAGCATGGACATGGATGGGAATCTCAGTGGCACTCATCTCTCTGGTTCACCAAGATGCAGGGCGGACAGCCATCGCCCTCCACTCATTGGAATCGGCGGCGAGCGCATGGCGAACCTTGTCCTGCCCCTCCTTATTGATCACCATCGAATGCTCAAGGGCCGGCTCTAGGGCTGGCGGAAGACCGGCCGGTGCGAGTGGCTTCCCCTTCTTCTTCCTCGGCTTGGGAGACATGGCGAGTACCAAGAGAGGGCAAGGCGCCGGCACCAGATCTATGGACGCGGCGGCAAGATTGGGAAGGAGGAAACAGGAGCCGGGCACGGTACACTGCGATGGGCGAGTTGCATTGACAACGGGCGGCTGCTGGGTCTACCGGATATCAAGGCGGCATGGGGAAGTGGAGACACCCACATCCCATCAACCACCACATGTATTCAGGGCCGCAGGCCGATAGGGCCCGCGGCGCTCCGCCCTTGCCCTTTGGCTTCGCCTGGAAGCCAAGTCCGAGCGCGCCTTGGGCCCGAGGGCTACTGTCGGCGTCCTGGGTGTAGGAAATATGCCCTAGAGGCAATAATAAAGTTATTATTTATTTCCTCATATCATGATAAATGTTTATTATTCATGCTAGAATTGTATTATCCGGAAACATGATACATGTGTGAATACATAGACAAAACTATAGTCACTAGTATGCCTCTACTTGACTAGCTCATTAAATCAAAGATGGTTATGTTTCCTAACCATAGACATGTGTTGTCATTTGATTAGTGGGATCACATCATTAGGAGAATGATGTGATTGACATGACCCATTCTGTTAGCCTAGCACTTGATCGTTTAGTATACTGCTATTGCTTTCTTCATGACTTATACAAAGTTCCTGCAACTATGAGATTGTGCAACTCCCGTTTACCGGAAGAACACTTTGTGTGCTACCAAACATCACAACGTAACTGGGTGATTATAAAGGTGCTCTACAGGTGTTTCCGAAGGTACATGTTGGGTTGGCATAATTCGAGATTAGTATTTGTCACTCCGATTGTCGGAGAGGTATCTCTGGGCCCTCTCGGTAATACTCATCACCTAAGCCTTGCAAGCATGTGACTAATGAGTTAGTTATGAGATGACGTATTACGGAACGAGTAAAGAGACTTGCCGGTAACGAGATTGAACTAGGTATTGGATACCGACGATCAAATCTCGGGCAAGTAACATACCGATGACAAAGGGAACAAAGTATGTTGTTATGCGGTTTGACCGATAAAGATCTTCGTAGAATATGTAGGAACCAATATGGGCATCCAGGTCCCTCTATTGGTTATTGACCGAGAATGGTTCTAGGTCATTTCTACATAGTTCTCGAACCCGTAGGGTCCGCACGCTTAACGTTACGATGACAGTTTTATTATGAGTTTATAAGTTTTGATGTACCGAAGTTTGTTCGGAGTCCCGGATGTGATCACGGACATGACGAGGAGCCTCGAAATGGTTGAGACATAGAGATTGATATATTGGAAGCCTATGTTTGGACTTCGGAATGGTTCCGGGTGAAAACGGGATTTTACCGGAACACCGGGGGGTTACCGGAACCCTCCCAGGGGTTAATGGGCCTTAGTGGGCCATGAGGGAGAAGAGGAAGGGCCGGCCAGGGCAGGCCGCGTGCCCCTCCCCCCCCCCCTAGTCCGAATAGGACAAGGAGAGGGGGGCGGCGCCCCCCCCCCCCCCCTCCCCTCTTTCCCTCCCCCCAAGTCCTAATCCAACTAGGAAAGGGGGGGAGTCCTACTCCCGGTGGGAGTAGGACTCCTCCGGCGCGCCTCCTCCTAGGGCCGGCCGCACCCCTCCCCCTTGCTCCTTTATATACGGGGGCAGGGGCACCCCATATACACACAAGTTGATCTACAGATCGTTCCTTAGCCGTGTGCGGTGCCCCCTTCCACCATATTCCACCTCGGTCATATCGTCGCGAAGCTTAGGCGAAGCCCTGCGCCGGTAGAACATCAACATCGTCACCACGCCGTCATGCTGACGGAACTCTCCCTCGACACTCGGCTGGATCGGAGTTCGAGGGACGTCATCGAGCTGAACGTGTGCTGAACTCGGAGGCTCCGTACGTTCGGTGCTTGGATCGGTCAGATCGTGAAGACGTACGACTACATCAACCGCGTTGTGCTAACGCTTCCGCTTACGGTCTACAAGGGTACATGGACGAACACTCTCCCCTCTCGTTGCTATATCATCATCATGATCTTGAGTGTGCGTAGGAAATTTTTTGAAATTACTACGTTCCCCAACAGTGGCATCCGAGCCTAGGTTTTATGCGTTGATGTTATATGCACGAGTAGAACACAAGTGAGTTGTGGACGATATAAGTCATACTGCCTACCAGCATGTCATACTTTGGTTCAGCGGTATTGTGAGATGAAGCGGCCCGGACCGACATTACGCGTACGCTTACGCGAGACTGGTTTCACCGCTACGAGCACTCGTGCTTAAAGGTGACTGGCGGGTGTCTGTCTCTCTCACTTTAGCTGAATCGAGTGTGGCTACGCCCGGTCCTTGTGAAGGTTAAAACGGAGTCTATTTGACAAACTATCATTGTGGTTTTGATGCGTAGGTGAGAACGGTTCTTGCTAAGCCCGTAGCAGCCACGTAAAATTTGCAACAACAAAGTAGAGGACGTCTAACTTGTTTTTGCAGGGCATGTTGTGATGTGATATGGTCAAGACGTGATGCTATATTTTATTGTATGAGATGATCATGTTTTGTAACCGAAGTTATCGGCAACTGGCAGGAGCCATATGGTTGTCGCTTTATTGTATGAAATGCAAACGCCCTGTAATTGCTTTACTTTATCACTAAGCGGTAGCGATAGTCGTAGAAGCAATAGATGGCGTAAACGACAACGATGCTACGATGGAGATCAAGGGGTCGCGCCGGTGACGATGGTGATCACGACGGTGCTTCGAAGATGGAGATCACAAGCACAAGACGATGATGGCCATATCATATCACTTATATTGATTGCATGTGATGTTTATCCTTTATGCATCTTATCTTGCTTTGATTGACAGTAGCATTTTAAGATGATCTCTCACTAAAATTATCAAGAAGTGTTCTCCCTGAGTATGTACCGTTGCCAAAGTTTGTCGTGCCGAGACACCACGTGATGATCGGGTGTGATAAGCTCTACGTCCATCTACAACGGGTGCAAGCCAGTTTTGCACACGCAGAATACTCAGGTTAAACTTGACGAGCCTAGCATATGCAGATATGGCCTCGGAACACGGAGACCGAAAGGTCGAGCGTGAATCATATAGTAGATATGATCAACATAATGATGTTCACCATTGAAAACTACTCCATCTCACGTGATGATCGGTTATGGTTTAGTTGATTTGGATCACGTGATCACTTAGATGACTAGAGAGATGTCTGTCTAAGTGAGAGTTCTTAAGTAATATGATTAATTGAACTTAAATTTATCATGAACTTAGTACCTGATAGTATCTTGCTTGTCTATGTTTGTTTGTAGATAGATGGCTCGTGCTGTTGTTCCGTTGAATTTTAATGCGTTCCTTGAGAAAGCAAAGTTGAAAGATGATGGTAGCAATTACACGGACTGGGTCCGTAACCTGAGGATTATCCTCATTGCTGCACAAAAGAGTTACGTCCTGGAAGCACCGCTGGGTGCCAGGCCTGCTACTGATGCAACTAACGATGTTAAGAACGTCTGGCAGAGCAAAGCTGATGACTACTCTATAGTTCAGTGTGCCATGCTTTACGGCTTAGAACCGGGTCTTCAACGACGTTTTGAACGTCATGGAGCATATGAGATGTTCCAGGAGTTGAAGTTAATATTTCAAGCAAATGCCCGGATTGAGAGATATGAAGTCTCCAATAAGTTCTATAGCTGCAAGATGGAGGAGAACAGTTCTGTCAGTGAACATATACTCAGAATGTCTGGGTATAACAATCACTTGATTCAACTGGGAGTTAATCTTCCTGATGATAGTGTCATTGACAGAATTCTTCAATCACTGCCACCAAGCTACAAGAGCTTCGTGATGAACTATAATATGCAAGGGATGAACAAGACTATTCCCGAGCTCTTCGCGATGCTGAAAGCCGCGGAGGTAGAAATCAAGAAGGAGCATCAAGTGTTGATGGTCAACAAGACCACTAGTTTCAAGAAGAAGGGCAAAGGGAAGAAGAAGGGGAACTTCAAAAAGAACGGCAAGCAAGTTGTTGCTCAAGAGAAGAAACCCAAGTCTAGACCTAAGCCTGAAACTGAGTGCTTCTACTGCAAGAAGACTGGACACTGGAAGCGGAACTGCCCCAAGTATTTGGCGGATAAGAAGGATGGCAAAGTGAACAAAGGTATATGTGATATACATGTTATTGATGTGTACCTAACTAGAGCTCGTAGTAGCACCTGGGTATTTGATACTGGTTCTGTTGCTAATATTTGCAACTCGAAACAGGGACTACGGAATAATCGAGCACTGGCCAAGGACGAGGTGACGATGCGCGTGGGAAACGGTTCCAAAGTCGATGTGATCGCGGTCGGCACGCTACCTCTACATCTACCATCAGGATTAGTTTTAGACCTGAATAATTGTTATTTGGTGCCTGCGTTGAGCATGAACATTATATCTGGATCTTGTTTGATGCGAGACGGTTATTCATTTAAATCAGAGAATAATGGTTGTTCTATTTATATGAGTAATATCTTTTATGGTCATGCGCCCTTGAAGAGTGGTCTATTTTTATTGAATCTCGATAGTAGTGATACACATATTCATAATGTTGAAGCCAAAAGATGCAGAGTTGATAATGATAGTGCAACTTATTTGTGGCACTGCCGTTTAGGTCATATCGGTGTAAAAAATGAAGAAACTCCATACTGATGGACTTCTGGAATCACTTGATTATGAATCACTTGGTACTTGCGAACCGTGCCTCATGGGCAAGATGACTAAAACACCGTTCTCCGGTACTATGGAGAGAGCAACAGATTTGTTGGAAATCATACATACAGATGTATGTGGTCCGATGAATGTTGAGGCTCGTGGCGGATATCGTTATTTTCTCACCTTCACAGATGATTTGAGCAGATATGGGTATATCTACTTAATGAAGCACAAGTCTGAAACATTTGAAAAGTTCAAAGAATTTTAGAGTGAAGTAGAAAATCATCGTAACAAGAAAATAAAGTTTCTACGATCTGATCGTGGAGGAGAATATTTGAGTTACGAGTTTGGTTTACATTTGAAAAAATGCAGAATAGTTTCGCAACTCACGCCACCTGGAACACCACAACGGAATGGTGTGTCCGAACGTCGTAATCGTACTTTACTTGATATGGTGCGATCTATGATGTCTCTTACCGATTTACCGCTATCGTTTTGGGGTTATGCTTTAGAGATGGCCGCATTCACGTTAAATAGGGCACCATCAAAATCCGTTGAGACGACGCCTTATGAACTGTGGTTTGGCAAGAAACAAAAGTTGCCGTTTCTTAAATTTTGGGGCTGCGATGCTTATGTGAAGAAACTTCAACCAGATAAGCTCGAACCCAAATCGGAGAAATGTGTCTTCATAGGATACCAAAAGAGACTGTTGGGTACACCTTCTATCACAGATCCGAAGGCAAGACATTCGTTGCTAAGAATGGATCCTTTCTGGAGAAGGAGTTTCTCTCGAAAGAAGTGAGTGGGAGGAAAGTAGAACTTGATGAGATAACTGTATCTACTCCCTTATTGGAAGGTAGTTCATCACGAGAATCAGTTCCTGTGACAACTACACCAATTAGTGAGGAAGCTAATGATATTGATCATGAAACTTCAGATCAAGTTTCCGCTGAACCTCGTAGGTCTACCAGAGTAAGATCCGCACCAGAGTGGTACGGTAATCTGGAAGTCATGTTACTTGACCATGATGAACCTACGAACTATGAGGAAGCGATGATGAGCCCAGATTCCGCAAAATGGCTAGAGGCCATGAAATCTGAGATGGGATCCATGTATGAAAACAAAGTATGGACTTTGGTTGACTTGCCCGATGATCGGCAAGCCATTGAGAATAAATGGATCTTTAAGAAGAAGACTGACGCTGATGGTAATGTTACTGTCTATAAAGCTCGACTTGTCGCAAAAGGTTTTCGACAAGTTCAAGGGGTTGACTACGATGAGACTTTCTCACCCGTAGCGATGCTTAAGTCTGTCCGAATCATGTTGGCTATTGCTGCATTTCATGATTATGAAATTTGGCAAATGGATGTCAAGACTGCATTCTTGAATGAATTTCTAGAAGAAGAGTTGTATATGATGCAGCCAGAAGGTTTTGTTGATCCAAAAGGTGCTGACAAAGTGTGCAAGCTCCAGCGTTCCATTTATGGACTGGTGCAAGCATCTCGAAGTTGGAATAAACGCTTTGACAGTGTGATCAAAGCATATGGTTTTATACAGACTTTTGGAGAAGCCTGTATTTACAAGAAAGTGAGTGGGAGCTCTGTAGCATTTCTAGTTTTATATGTTGATGACATATTATTAATTGGAAATGATATAGAATTTCTGGATAGCATAAAGGGATACTTGAATAAAAGTTTTTCAATGAAAGACCTCGGTGAAGCTGCTTACATATTGGGCATCAAGATCTATAGAGATAGATCAAGACGCTTAATAGGACTTTCACAAAGCACATACCTTGACAAAATTTTGAAAAAGTTCAAAATGGATCAGGCAAAGAAAGGATTCTTGCCTGTGCTACAAGGTGTGAAGTTGAGTCAAACTCAATGCCCGACCACAGCAGAAGATAGAGAGAAAATGAAAAATGTTCACTATGCTTCAGCCATAGGCTCTATCATGTATGCAATGCTGTGTACCAGACCTGACGTATGCTTAGCAATAAGCTTGGCAGGAAGGTACCAAAGTAATCCAGGAGTGGATCACTGGACAGCGGTCAAGAACATCCTGAAATGCCTGAAAAGGACTAAGGATATGTTTCTCGTATATGGAGGTGACAAAGAGCTAGTCGTAAATGGTTACGTCGATGCAAGCTTTGACACTGATCCGGACGATTCTGAATCGCAAACCGGATACGTGTTTATATTAAACGGTGGAGCTGTAAGTTGGTGCAGTTCTAAACAAAGCGTCGTGGCGGGATCTACATGTGAAGCGGAGTACATAGCTGCTTCTGAAGCACCAAATGAAGGAGTCTGGATGAAGGAGTTCATTTCCGATCTAGGTGTCATACCTAGTGCATCGGGACCAATGAAGATCTTCTGTGACAATACTGGTGCAATTGCTTTGGCAAAGGAATCCAGATTTCACAAGAGGACCAAGCACATCAAAAGACGCTTCAATTCCATTCGGGACCAAGTCCAAGTGGGAGACATAGAGATTTGCAAGATACCTACGGATCTGAATATTGCAGACCCGTTGACTAAGCCTCTCTCACGAGCAAAACATGATCAGCACCAAGACTCCATGGGTGTTAGAATCATTACTATGTAATCTAGATTATTGACTCTAGTGCAAGTGGAGACTGAAGGAAATATGCCCTAGAGGCAATAATAAAGTTATTATTTATTTCCTCATATCATGATAAATGTTTATTATTCATGCTAGAATTGTAGTATCCGGAAACATGATACATGTGTGAATACATAGACAAAACTATAGTCACTAGTATGCCTCTACTTGACTAGCTCATTAAATCAAAGATGGTTATGTTTCCTAACCATAGACATGTGTTGTCATTTGATTAGTGGGATCACATCATTAGGAGAATGATGTGATTGACATGACCCATTCTGTTAGCCTAGCACTTGATCGTTTAGTATACTGCTATTGCTTTCTTCATGACTTATACAAAGTTCCTACAACTATGAGATTGTGCAACTCCCGTTTACCGGAAGAACACTTTGTGTGCTACCAAACGTCACAACATAACTAGGTGATTATAAAGGTGCTCTACAGGTGTTTCCGAAGGTACATGTTGGGTTGGCATAATTCGAGATTAGTATTTGTCACTCCGATGGTCGGAGAGGTATCTCTGGGCCCTCTCGGTAATACTCATCACCTAAGCCTTGCAAGCATGTGACTAATGAGTTAGTTATGAGATGACGTATTACGGAACGAGTAAAGAGACTTGATGGTAACGAGATTGAACTAGGTATTGGATATCGACGATCAAATCTCGGGCAAGTAACATACCGATGACAAAGGGAACAAAGTATGTTGTTATGCGGTTTGACCGATAAAGATCTTCGTAGAATATGTAGGAACCAATATGGGCATCCAGGTCCCTCTATTGGTTATTGACCGAGAATGGTTCTAGGTCATGTCTACATAGTTCTCGAACCCGTAGGGTCCGCACGCTTAACGTTTCGATGACAGTTTTATTATGAGTTTATAAGTTTTGATGTACCGAAGTTTGTTTGGAGTCCCGGATGTGATCAAGGACATGACGAGGAGTCTCGAAATGGTCGAGACATAAAGATTGATATATTGGAAGCCTATGTTTGGACTTCGGAATGGTTCCGGGTGAAAACGGGATTTTACCGGAACACCGGGGGGTTACCGGAACCCTCCCGGGGGTTAATGGGCCTTAGTGGGCCATGAGGGAGAAGAGGAAGGGCCGGCCAGGGCAGGCCGCGCGCCCCTCCCCCCTAGTCCGAATAGGACAAGGAGAGGGGGGTGGCGCCCCCCCCCCCTTCCCTCTTTCCCTCCCCCCAAGTCCTAATCCAACTAGGAAAGGGGGGGAGTCCTACTCCCGGTGGGAGTAGGACTCCTCCGGCGCGCCTCCTCCTAGGGCCGGCCGCACCCCCCCCCCCCCTTGCTCCTTTATATACGGGGGTAGGGGGCACCCCATAGACACACAAGTTGATCTACAGATCGTTCCTTAGCCGTGTGCGGTGCCCCCTTCCACCATATTCCACCTCGGTCATATCGTCGTGAAGCTTAGGCGAAGCCCTGCGCCGGTAGAACATCAAGATCGTCACCACACCGTCGTGCTGACGGAACTCTCCCTCGACACTCGGCTGGATCGGAGTTCGAGGGACGTCATCGAGCTGAACGTGTGCTGAACTCGGAGGCTCCGTACGTTCGGTGCTTGGATCGGTCAGATCGTGAAGACGTACGACTACATCAACCGCGTTGTGCTAACGCTTCCGCTTACAGTCTACGAGGGTACGTGGACGAACACTCTCCCCTATCGTTTCTATATCATCATCATGATCTTGCGTGTGCGTAGGAAATTTTTTGAAATTACTACATTCCCCAACACTGAGTTCGGGGGTATCCAGCCCTGCCTGCCTGCGGCCCACCACGTGGCTTCATCGACGGCCTGGTACGGCCCAGCTGCAACACCAACACTGCAAGACCCTTGCGAGGGGCCAAGCCTTGCGAGGCGGAAGACACCAAGACCCCGGAAGGAAGTGGCCTCCTCAGGAGGGATCCTGAGGGGCGGAGAGTTCTATGCAAGTTATCTCATGAGGCTCGGCTGACGTGAGCCATGACGACCAAGGTCAGGCAGGCACCAGGCGGGTTCAGAGCGCAGGTTTCCTCTTCGGTGCAAGGGAGGCAAGCCACAGGCGCGGAGTCCCGAGGAATCAGCCAAAGGTTTCCATTTTGGTGCAACAAGACCAAGACCGCCAGGACGGCAGGACGTAGGTCGTCACCGAGCCCACCGCAGCGTTACGACCAGAGGCTTTTCGCAGGCGAAGACTATTTTTGTCAGGATAGACTGTACTACTTGTCCCCTTTCAAATCCCGCCGTTGTGGAATCCCTTCCCGCTCTTATTTGGGAAGAGGACCAAGGGCACTATATATAGGACTAGCCATCACCATAGGAAGGGGACCGAAACCAGAACAAGTAGATCACCACACCAGCTCAAGAACACCTCATCTCCTGAGGCTTGTTCATCCCTTGTATTAGTTCATCCATAGCCCCTCGAGGCAATCCACCACACCACACTGGATTAGGGTATTACACCACAATAGTGGCCCGAATCAGTATAAATCTCTGTGTCTTTGTGCCTCTTTGAGCTCGACGCGTGAGGCTAGGGAGGATCGCAAGTAGGCAGGCTGGACAGGTTGAGATCTCCGCACGCACCCCAGAGTTCCAACCTCTCAAGGGTTGCCGAATCCCTAAATCCGACAACCAGGCATGTCAACATACGCCTGCTACACTCGTCAGGCTCCGCCTCCGCGACGTTAGGATTCTCGACGTCGGCCATCGAGCGAGCTAGAGATATCGCAGCCTCGTTGATTTTTCTTTTTTGAGACAATCCGCTGCCTCGTTGATGGTATTATCTACTCCTTCCGTTCCCAAATATTTATCTTTCTTGAGATTTCAATAAGTGACTACATACGGAATAAAATGAGTGAATCTACACTCTAAAATATGTCTATATACATCCGTATGTGATAGTCAATTTGAAATCTCTAAAATGACAAATATTTAGAAACAGAGGGAGTATCTAGTACTAATATAACAACTTGTACCTCGTGGTAGATCCACAAGGCATGGAGGACGATGTAGCAGGACGGCAGCCGACGGTGCGGGCGGCCGCCGCAGCCGCCACACACGAACGGTGCAAGACGGGATATTTGGAAACAGCAAGAAAGGGGCTACGGAGTAAGTGTAGAGGGGGATGGACCGTACCGGCGCGGAAGCAGTCGCACATCATAATCGCGCCCACGGCAGATCACCGGCGCATCGAGGAGGAACAAAGGAACTGTCCGTTCGGGTTTTTTTCTTGAGGGATAACTGTTCGTTCGGGGTGGGATATAGCGCTGAAACCTAGGCAACTTCGGGTGTTAGCGTCCGAGTGGGAATAAGTGGGCCTTCACGGCCCGATTACTGACAGGAACAAACAGTTGGTGGTTCCATGGAGCAGCGGCCCGCGCGCGACGCGAGCGGGTGACCAGGGACACCCGACTTTCATCTGCATTGTATGTTTGAAGATCCGATGGCTAAGACAGTCAAATCGCTGTGGAGGCTCTTGACTAGCTGCATTGTACTGCTTTTTATTAAAAGAGGTATTTTATATCTCGTCTTTAATTTGTGGCACCTCAGCATTTTTTAAATTACTGCGAGACCTCGGCATTTCACCTATGGATTCAGGTTAAAAATTAAGCACCGAAAGTGCTCTCACGACATCTCCAATGCGGACCCACAAACATCTCACAACCATTCGGATCGCGCAGTCCGAACCGCGAAAGCCAGCCAACGCGGCCATGTATCGGTCCGGGGGGCGCTTCGATTTCTCTCGCAAATTAGAGACAAAGTGGAGGGAGGTTTGTGGGAGTCCGTACACCCGAAACGTAGGACTCCGACACCTCCGGACCACCCAATCCTCCCTCCCGGTCTCATTTCCTTCCACTCCGCTCCTTCTCTCCCTTACTTTGCATCCGCACCTCCACCTCCGCCATCACTGTTGTTCGTCTCCGGCCGCCATAGAGGCATTGTCGGACGTCCGCAACCAGCACCGACGCGCCTTGCTCGCCGTTCAGACGGAGCTTTCCACCCTGGAGTCGTTTGTACCCAGCTACACTCCGCCCTGTCGACGAACCTCCGTGGCGGACACCACGCCCGGCAGGTGTTTGGTCAAATGCCAATGAGCTTATTTTTAAATGTTATGTTGTTTTTTAGAGTACGAAGGATGGTGAGCTACTCGACTATGAAGGATGAGTTGTTATGCGATGCGTGGCTTGCCGTATCGGCAGATTTCGTAACCAGAAGCAAAAGGGAGCCTTTCTGGGAGCAAATGCATGAAAAGTTTCACGCACGAGAGCACATTGCGCCCTGCGACATGTACATCATTCAACTACGCAATGTGAACTGGCACGCTATCCAGATTAGCGTCACCAAGTTATGCGCCGTGGTTCATCAGCTGGAGGCAAGGTGGTCATTGCACGCGGCAGAGGACGAGATCGTAAGTTTTTCTTTCTCTTGCTTAACTTGCTGATTGACATTCTCTCAATGTTCGTCTAGATGTTATATGTAGCCCGCACGCGTTGCCAACTTGTTGGATATCCAGGATCTAGTAGAATTTGAGACCTTGTTGTACTACACTTAATTTGCATGCTATGTGTGGGTCATTAGTGTTATTTTCTATCCAAACTTTGATGAATATCGGCCGGTTTGCATGAATTTTGTTTGATTTGTTAAAATGCCGGTTGAAATGTCACGTGCATTCAAATGGAGTTTGAATGGAGGCTTGTCGTCACGGGCGTTTGCAGCCTACTCATACTCGGATGTTTCGTGTGGCACTTGAAGGGAAGAATGTGTGTCTAGTCGATCACAAGATAAAAGGTTCTCGAAAATTATTTGCTTGCAGGGTTTCAAGGTGTTTAAGTTCATACATGCTGTGGTTGCTCGCTAAAAAATTAAGAAGTTGATTCTGCTGTCCCACGAAATAACCATAGTTCTAGTGCCGAGGAGGATAGATAGATAGATATGTGTATTGACACGAGGGCATGGCGCACCACCATGCACAATATGTTTGCTGCTCACTGCTCTTTGCCTGTGCCGAGGGCCAGGGATTTCAGTTCTGGCATCAGCCTCTCTTCCAAGTCTTCCTGCTTCTCCAGCATTCGGTCCGATGTGCAATCGTCTTCCTGCAGGGCAAACACGAGATGATGCATGATTGCGCAAATGATGAGCAGAGAAGACAGCAGTCCAAGTTCTTTTGTAGTTTTTCCATACGGCAGATGGTCGATACTGACAAAAGAAATGTTAATGCATGAATCCAATGTAGTTACTGTTTGACCATAGCAGATGATTTCGGGTAAATGTGGAGAGCTTGAAATAGAAATTAAGAGTACATGTATAGAGTTCAGGGCAGAAACCGGATGAAAGTTATGGAAGGATAACCAACTAATCCTTTTCTAATGCACACAGCAGTGAGCAGCGATGTATTCGAAATCGTTGAAGTGGACTTACATCACCCGTAGCAGCATCTTGTAGTGCGAGAAGTTTCACGGTGGTGGCGTGACATTCAGTTAAAACCTTCAAGGTTGAAGCTGGTAGCTTGTCCTGGAAAGTTGAGGATATGTATGATCACACAGGTGCAGATTTTGCTAAAGTTAACAGTATTATCTGAATATGTGAAATAAGCCAACATTACAGACAGGCGTAAACATCCTAATTATGTAAGCCTCTTATTAAACTAAAACCCAAGGGGCTAAGAAACTATGGCTAGAATGCAGAGGACTGTCGATCATCGATCGAAAAGCCGGCAGGAATTTGATGGTTAACACTAGTTTCTGGAGCTACGTACAGGAATTATAATATCTGTTATGCTGTTTCAACATATCAGACAAATATAGTATCAAAGATTCTGTGATCAGGATACTGTTACTAAAAGTTAAGATATATTCTACTTGACTTGCGTTAAGTATATTTTAAAGAGAATGCAAATAAAAAATTACCTTCAGTAGTGTGATGACAGCACGAACAGCACTTTCAGGTGCCTGAAGAGCCTTGTTGTATGCCTACAAAATATTCAAAAAGGATGTTTCTCAGGCCAGCCTATAAATGCAGATAGAAAGCAGGAGTGTTATTTCAGGAAAGGTACAATCAAGCAAACCTGGAGAAAAAGCAGAGCAACAACTTTTGGGAGGAAGGACAATGGATCAGTCTCTGAAGAAACTTGTGCTGTCAAATCCTTCAATTCATAGAAATTAAGGTGTCAAATAATTAGCGCGGAATTCGTCCATAAAGAAACTTAGCATGCATGAATTGACACCCTACCAATCTATAAGAGCGCCTACGAGTCTAACGAAAAGGGCAGCCCGGTCACCCCGGTGCATGTAGCTCCCGCTTGCGCAGGGTCCGGGGAAGGATCTGACCACTTTGGGTCTATTGTACGCAGCCTTTCCCTGCATTTCTGTTAGAGGCTGTTTCCAGGACTTGAACCCGTGACCTCATTGTCACAAGGCAGCAACTTTACCACTGCGCCAATGCTCGAGTCTAACAATCTTGGTAAATTTATATTATCATATCATGGTGATTTTGACTTGCATTCTGCTATTCTGTACTTGCACTACTTTGATGCTTAAAAACACAAGAAACAACATTTTTTTTAACCGTGGAAAATACCATATTTTCATAGAAACAAAGATCGTACTGTAAGACAGGGTTTTAAAAAGTGCTACCAGAATGGTTCAGGTTATTTGAGCGGTAGCTCAGTTTAAAATATGAAAACACAAGAAACAATTAATGTTTGGGGCATATCAAATAAGTGATGAACTGATAATACTCATTCCACCAGAACTGGGGATCAAAGGGGAACGTTTAAGGCATAAACCAGCAAAAACTAAAAAACCTGTTAGGCCCAGATCAATAAAGTCGGTTCTCACTGGTTTTCCAGACTCTGGTATTACTATCAAGATAGAAGATACCAACATACCTTGTGGTAGGAACGCAGCATTGATCGCTCTAGTCCTTCATCAAGCTTCTTAAATAACAAGCCACTGAAAAAGAGAGTAAGCACTTTGATAATCCAGCCAATGTGGAAAGCAAATACAAACGTAAAATGTTACCTTTCCTCTGCTGCATCTCTTAAGGCGTCCATAAATGAATCAAACCGCTGTTGTGGATTTCAAGGAAAAGGTTAGAAAGAGCTACACAGTCCAGTTATATTTGAAGTTGTGGATCTCAAAGACATAGCAACAGTCACTTATTCGTTTGTTATTTAGTATATGCGTTTAGACAAGAAAGAACTCACCCGTCATATGCTGAGGAACATGCACATTTTATCAACTAGCAATGAATAACAGATTGGTGAGGAAGATGCTTCTTACATGCAATCTTATATCTGAACTAGTTTGTCAGCCCTAGTATGAATTATATACACTTTCTGAAAAAGGAATTGAAGACATAATAAATCAATAAGAAATTGAACCCATATCTTCACATCGCAACATTTCTTTTCAGGGTATCTGCTGCATATTTAATTGACTACTCCCTCTGTGCCGAATTATAAGATGTTTTAGATATTTCAATATGGGCTACATATGGACTAAAATGAATAAACATACACACTAAAACGCGTCTAGATACATTCATTTTCGAAAAAAGGTAAAACATCTTATAATTCGAAACAGAGGTAGTAGTAATTAAAGGATCAAATAATTGGTGTCGTAGAACACACAGAAAATGAACATGAAGTGGATTTCATTGTTAGTCCACAGAATGACAGGATGTTGTACACGGTATAGGTGTTGGGTATTTACAACATAGCATCTTGGCAATCTGGTGATAAACATAATGCAGGATGAAGAACTTCATCTCTATATAGATCATCGCATAAAAAATGTTTAGTAATTTGTCATGTTCATCATCTAAATGTCTGACCTACCGTAGAGACCCAGACTATGGTGTGTCAGATTGTTAACTGTAGGTGCTAACATATTACCAGAATTTAAGCTGTTATGCATACTAGATTTAGAACAAGAAAAATACGAACTAAGGAGTTCAAGGCTTCAATCAATTCATCAAACAATATTTCTGGTTACAGACAAACCTTTCCCTCCAGTGCTTCTACTAAAGCTTGAGCCTTCGATGACAATTGCCCTGGAAGATTCTTTGCCTGATTTTTTTTTAACAAACAGCAACCCACAAAGTTAAACAAAATGAAATTTTCACCCAGGATTGACACAGGCAAACATTACATAACATATGTAAAAGTGAAATAAGTGAATTGTACCAGAAAAGTACGGTCAGTACTGCTCAGCTGAACATCCTGTTCTTTGCTGTCTTCAAACTCCATACCATTCTTCAATTTGTTGTCCTTGTCCTATCAGTAGTTCAGTGCAAAATACATGTGCCAGTCAGAGAATTAGGTTACAAAACCTTCTAAACGACTCAGATTATAATTCATAAGCTAGTCACAGTTTCTTAGTTCGTCGCGCAAGAAAGATCACGAGTAGGAAATAACACAATCAGGGCTGCATGTTATTTGAAGGGTTCTGTTGCAAGGGTAAAATTAAAGCCAAAACGAATACATCAGAAATTATTTATGAATTATAATCTTGCAGGCAACCCCACTGTGTGAGCTTATAGAAGTTACCAGACTAAATAAAATCTTGTTGACTATTGGAGTAGCCATAGTTGTCAGCAGATGATCGTGTAATATGCCCTGGAAACCAGAAAACAGGTGAAGAAAAGGACCGTAAGTAAAGGCTGATAACGTATTGAGTAGCAAGCGATGTTGTGAGAATGATGCCCATAGGCTGTAGCAGCTTACAGAGGTAGCAGGATCATCCTCAAACACAGCTAGAGCTTTCTCATAGAGTTGCATATCGAGGACAGCCTGACGGTGACAAAGAATAATATTGAAAAAAAGTAAGATGATCTAGCACCAGAATAGAAGCAATAGCGAACAATTTCAAGGCTATCCAGAAACTATATTATAGAAAGAAAGCAGAAAGAAATTGGGATGCAAAAGCAGATTACCTCATCTAGCTGCTTTTGCAGATTATCAAGCACACTTGGCCTCCTTTCAGCATTTTCTGACAGCATGGTGCTCATTTTCTTCTTCCCTGCACCAATAGGCATTTGCCCCAGGTGAGAGGACAATAATTTAATTGGGTCATTTAACTCGTCTGAGCCTAATGCTCCAGCGGCAATGCTCGGATGCTAGACCTCTGGAACGAGCGAGAGGCCTGCTTGCTCGTGTGAGTCTAACGACGCCAGGCGCGTTACCTAGCAACTATCGGAACGACGCCGGCGACCGAACCGAACGGTGGCGCACCGGAGGTCGTGCTCCGAGGGCGAAATCGAGGGGGAGATGTTGGGGCTTTTGGCGCGGCTGCTGACCTGGTGATGCTGGCGTAGCCGAAAAGGGCGGAGGAGGTCTGCCGGCGGCGAATTTGGACGGTGACGGCGATCAGCTGAAGAGGAGGAAGTCGAGCAATTCGACGGCGTGGAGGCGTCCGAGCTCGAGGTCGTCCGAGTAGAGGAATCAGTCGTGCAGGCGGGGCTCCCACTCACGAAGAAAACGCCGGCGGAGGACGCTGGCCGCGGTGGCCTGCTCCGGCGATGCTCTGGCGCTCCTCGTTTTGCTTGGTGGAGAAGGAAACGGAGGGGGAGACCCACCTGGCGGCGGCGGAAGGGAGAGGGCGAAGTAGGGTTACGGTTTGGGTGGCTGGGGAGGCTTCAAGGGGAGAGGAGAGCCGCGGTGGTTGCTCGCTGATGTCGGCCGGCACACGCGTCCCTCGATCTCTCTGGAGAAGACGACAGCGCGGAGAGGGCAGGTGGAGGTCCAGCGGGCTTGGGCCGGCTGTGTGGACTGCGCACGCTCTACTTGTGCACTGACATCCTGTTTGCTCAAAAAGAAAAGCAGAGAAGAGAGGGAGGGCTGGTTAAATTCTTCTTTTTCTTTTAAAGAAAAAAATTAAAGGAGGCTTGGGTGGACCAACTCACTTATGGCAGCTGTTGCAAATTACACCAAGTCTGTTAGCCGTAACAAGGATGTGACTGCACAAGGCCAGAAAGTACGTGTGTGGTCCGTCCCACGTAGGGTGACGGTTGGTATGTCCGGCGATTACGGAGGCGATATTCTCCCTCCTGATTCCCGCTGTTCGTCTCGCCCGTGCGCTCAGATCTGATCGCCGGTGGACACTGGTTGAGCCCTTCCGTCGTCCCGCGGCGAGGCGCCTTGCCCGCCTTGCGAGACCCCTGTCCCCCACCAAAAGCTTTCGGGTGCTTCCTAGGGCACACGATCGTAAAACACCTGTCTAGGGTTTTTCCGTCTCGGGCGCTGTTTCCGTGCGGCCATGGAGAAAGTAGCGGGGCTGATGGAGAAGATGAAGTTGTCAGAGGAGGAGAGGAAAGGAGTGAAGATCCGGTGGACGACGCGGGCTAAGGAGAACAAGGCTGAAGTCCAAGCGGTGGGGAAGGTGATGTCGGAGAGGCCCGCACATCGTGATGCGATCTGCATATCGCTGGGGAAGTGCTGGTGCCCCCTGAAGGGCGTGGACTGCAAAGAGCTGGGCGACAATATATTCCTGTTCACGTTCAAACAAGAATCAGGAAAGCGAAAGGCTCTGGAGGATGGTCCGTGGATGTTTGACAATGATCTCGTGGTAATGGTGGATTTTGTGCCAGGTAAGAGAATTGAGCAGTACGTGTTTGAGGAGATTCCAATCTGGTTCAGAGTGTTTGGGCTGCCGCTGGGGAAGATGGAGGAGGAGATGGCGGAGGAGATTGGAAACCTTGTGGGCAAGTACGTAGAGATGGACTCAGGAGTGGATGGCTCGGCAGTGGGAAGGTTTTTGCGCATCAAAGTACGTATGCCAATCAACAAACCGCTAATGAGGGGGATTACTCTGGATGAGGAGGCTGAAAGTGACGAGGAGAAGGGGAGTGAGCGTGGGGAAGATGAAGACAGAGAGAGGCCATTTTGTCGCTTTGAGTATGAGTTTCTTCCTGATTTTTGTTACAATTGTGGACTCATTGGACATGTGGACAAAGGATGCTCTATCAAACTAAAGAAGAGGGAGAAGGCGCAGTATGGGAGATGGTTGCGTGCTGACATGATGCAACGACGGGGTGCAGAGGAAGGGCAGATGTGGAGGAGGAATCAGAGTGGGAGTGGGAGCGGCTCTGGAAGTGGGCGATCGTTTGGGGGAGGGAGGCTGGCTGGTAGGTCTCGGAGTGATAGTCTCAATTGGCGAAAATCTGATCCCAAGACAGATGAGGGTAGGACGGAAGAAGGAGAAGAGGTCACGAGCCCTAGCAAGACTTCGAAGGCGAACGGTGGTGGGGGGCTTCAGAAGAGACTTACTTTTCAGACCGTAGGTGAGAGGAAGGAGATGTCGGGGGGAAGTGCTCGATCGGACCAGGGGGAGGTGGAGGAGAAAGGAGGATCCATGGAAGTGGAGGGAGAGGATGGGACGACTGGCAAGGGGGTGGCACACCTACTGGAGAAGCAGAATGGGAAGGCAGCAGTAGAGGAGAGCGATGTGAGGGAGGAGGGAAGAGGAAGGAGTGGGGGCCCTGTCCCGAAGAAATACAAGAAGGTTCGAAGGGAAGGGCCGGTGGTGGAAAAGGAGGATGGTGGAGTGGGATGCATTTTAGGTCAGAAGAGGAGTGTGGAGGGGGAGGAGGAGGAAAATATGAAAAAGAAAGGAAGAGTGGAAGATGGGGGCGAGAGGAGAGTTGGTGAATCAGGAACGGCTCCAGTAAACATGATATCGGCCGGGCTGCAGGAGCAGCCCCGCCGGACACAATGAGGATTGTAAGCTGGAACTGTCGGGGACTCGGGAACGGCCCGGCAGTTCGTGGCCTCTTGGATCCCAAGAGGGTGGAGGACCCCGATGTTTTGTTCTTGTGTGAGACAAAGCTGGTGGAGAAGGAGTTGGAGCAGTATAGGTGGAAGCTAGGGTTGGCTAATATGTGTGTGAAGGATTCGAAAGGGAGGAGCCGGGGGGTGGCCATTTTCTGGAGGAGGGGGATCAACCTCTCTTTGAGATCAGTGGGTAGAAGGCATGTTGACGCAGATATAACGGAAGAGGATGGTTCTACTTGAAGGATTACTGGAGTATATGGGGAGTCGCAGTGGGGAAGGAAGAAGGAAACCTGGAGGACGATGCACTTACTAAACCAGCAGCACCAGGAGGGAAGACCGTGGCTTTGCTTGGGGGATTTTAACGAGATCTTGTCCAATGAAAAGAAGGGAGGGGGAGTGGACCGATCGGACGGGTGCATGAACCAGGTCAAGGAGGCTTTGGATGAATGCAAGCTAAGTGATCTAGGATATGAGGGAGATGTTATCACTTGGTGGAACAACTGCACGCGTGCGGATGGTTATGTCTGCGGTCGTCTCGATCGGGCTACTGCCAATATGGAATGGTGCTCAAATTTTCCAGAGTTTCGAGTTCGAAATGAGTTCCCGAGGCACTCCGGTCATGGGCCGGTGGTGGTTGACACAGAGGAGATGGGGGCAAGGGGAAGGAAAGGACCGGGAGGCTTTCGGTTCGAAGCCCAGTGGTTGAAGGAAGAGGGGTGCGATTTGGTGGTGGAGGAAGCTTGGAGAAGAGTGCGCGAAGGAGGGGCTCTGGACATGGCTGCGGCACTGTTGGGTGTGGCTAGAGATCTTTCTAGATGGAGTAGAGATGTCGTAGGAGATACGGAGAAGAAGCTAAAGGATGCAAAGCGGGAGCTGGAAGCTTGTAGGAGGGAGGGGATCACACCGGAGAAGGTGGCTGAGGAGGTGAGGCTAAGAGTTTTGGTGGATCATTTGGAGGAGGTAATTGACATTAAGTGGAGACAACGAGCTCATGTCTGGTGGCTGAAGGAAGGGGATAGGAACACAAAGTTCTTCTTCCGTTATGCATCGGCGAGAAGGAAGGTGAATAGGATACTGAGACTGAAGAGGGAGGATGGAGTAGTGGTAGAGGAAGGGAGGGAGCTCACTAACTATGTCATGTCTTACTTTCAGGGCTTGTTCACATCCAATGGCGTTGGCCAATACGATGAGCTACTCCGGGCGGTTCCGGTGAAGGTCACTAGTGCTATGAATGATGGCCTCACCGCTCCTTTCACGGATATGGAAATCAAAACCGCTCTGGATCAGATTGGAGACCTCAAAGCATCGGGGTCGGATGGCATGCCTGCGGTGGTGTTCAAGAAATATTGGCAGCTTATGGGCAAGAACATAGTCGATGAGGTGCGGCATGTATTATAGGGTGGTGAGATGCCAGAGGGCTGGAATGACACTCATGTGGTGCTTATACCCAAGGTAAAAAAAAACCGTCTCGGATTAAGCATCTCAGGCCCATAAGTCTGTGTAACGTCCTGTATAAGATTATCTCCAAGGTTATGGCGAATCGCCTCAAGATCTTTTTGCCACAGATCATCTCAGATAATCAGAGTGCCTTTGTGCCTGGACGGTTGATAACTGATAATATTCTTATGGCTTATGAGATTTCACATTTCTTGATGAACAAACGATCGGGGAAAGAGGAGTTTGCTGCGGTCAAAGTGGATATGAGCAAAGCATATGGCCGGGTAGAGTGGGGCTTCCTCGAAGCTATGTTGTACAAGCTGGGATTCGCGAGCAGCTGGGTCAAACTAGTGATGAAGTGTGTAACTTCGGTAAGGTACAGTATCAAAATCAATGGTGAACTCACCCAACAGTTTGTACCTTCTCGTGGGCTCCGGCAAGGTGACCCAAGTTCACCCTATCTCTTTGCCATTGTTGCTGAAGGGTTGTCGGCCTTACTAAATGAGTCCCAACAGCGTGGTTCGTTTGGAGGAATACAAATCTGCCCGGGTGCGCCATCCATCTCGCATCTTTTCTTTGCAGATGATTCGGTTCTTCTGATGCGAGTGAGGGCTGCTGAAGCTGTGGAATTGCAGCGTATACTCCAAGTATATGAGAGGTGCTCCGGCCAGTGTGTCAACTACGAAAAATCTGCTGTCATGTTCAGTAAAAACTGCACCGAACTGACGAAGGGCAATGTGAAAGGAGCGTTGGGTATTGCCAGCGAGGCGTACAACGAGAAATATTTGGGGCTTCCTGTGTACATCGGCCGATCCAAAAAGAAGGCCTTTGCTTACCTAAAGGACCGGATCTGGAATTACATGCAAGGCTGGAACGAGAGAACACTTTCTCAGCAAGGAAAGGAGATTCTGGTTAAGGGTGTTGCACAAGCGGTTCCAACATTTGTGATGTCAGTGTTCTATCTCACCAAGTCCTTTTGTGAAGAGTTAAGTTCTATGATTGTGCGTTACTGCTGGAGCCAGCAAGACAAGGATAATAAGATACACTGAATTGGGTGGCAAAAACTTACGCGCTCGAAAGGGCGGGGGGGGGGGGGCTCGGCTTCCGAGATATTCATGACTTTAACATTGCCATGTTGGCCAGGCAGGTGTGGCGACTGTTGGAGAACCCAGACAGTCTTTGTGCTCGGCTTTTGAAGGCCAAATACTATCCGGACGGTTCCATCCTTGATGCGGGCCAGAACACAAACATGTCCTATGCTTGGCGCAGCATCACCCACGGAATTGAACTAGTTAAACAAGGCATGATATGGCATGTTGGGGACGGCGAAAGCATCCGCATTTGGGATGATCCTTGGATACCCAGAGCTTGGTCTAGGCGGGTCATCACTCCCCGGGGGGGGGGGGGGGGGGAAATATCATGACCAGGGTCTCTGAACTAATCAACCCAATCACATGCAAGTGGGATACGGAGCTGGTCAGGGACACTTTTTGGGAGGAGGACGTGAGTTTGATACTCCAGATGCCTCTTCGAGATGGAGCAGTCGATTTTTTGGCTTGGCATTTTGACACTAAGGGCCTCTTCTCGGTTAAGCAGGCATATAAGCTAAAGAGGGCTCTTGCTGAACCTGGAGCCGAACAAGGAGTTGGAATCCCTCCTTTGGCCGGTAATCTTGAGGACGGAGGGGAGGCAAAGTGGAAGAGAATATGGAAACTTCCATGCCCGGGGAAGATCCCGCATTTCATGTGGCGTCTTGCGCACAACACACTTGCCACTAAGGACATCCTGTGTCGAAGAGGAATGAGAATTGAGGATCACAAATGCTTCCTGTGCAGCATGAGGAACGAGTCGGCGAAGCACCTGTTCGTGGAATGTCACGAAGTCAAGCAGGTGTGGCGGAGCCTCGATCTCGAGCATGCCAGACAGCGGCTGGCCGAGTGTGACAGCGTGCATACAACCTTGGAACTTCTGTGGCAGCTAGCTAAAAAGGAATGGATGATGATCATAACAATGTGGTGGCAGTGGTGGACTCAACGCAACAAGGTTAGAGAGGGAGAAAAGCCATTGGAGCATCCGCAGTTCGCCATTAGAGCTGCATGCACGGCCGAAGAGTTCCAGGAGTGTTTCTGCAAACCGACCTCCCCGCCGGCCTGCATGCCTCGCTGGAACTCGCCCCCACAGGACATGCTGAAATTTAATGTCGATGGCGCTTTCATTGAGGAAGGCAGACGGGGAGCATGGGGTGTGGTCGTTCGTGACAGTACAGGGGACGTTGTGGCTGCACGGGCGGGGCGAATGGACTATGCTGTCGATGCTTTCAATACCGAACTGCAAGCTGTGGAGCAAGCGTTGGACCTTGCTGCTGAACTGGGGGTGGTGCGCCTGACGATCGAGATGGACGCCCTGATGCTTGAACATGCCTTAAACAAGAGAACCCCCGACTACTCGCGTCAAGCACAGGCGATTGAAGACATCAAGGTGCAATCCAGGCTATGGTTCTCCTCGTGTGTGTTTGCCCATTGTAAGCGAGAGGCTAATATGCCAGCGCACCATATGGCTAGATTAGGACTTGCCCGTCAAGGGCGGGATATCCTTGTTGCTGATCATGTCCTTCCAGCAAACGTTGCTGAGTTTGTAAAGGGCGATATTGCCCAAATCGTTTCGTAATAAAGCTTATTGCTTGCCCTCAAAAAAAGGATGTGACTGCACAAATGGAAGAGGCCGGGTTCGAAATATATCAAACTGAACGTAGATGCTTCTTTTCATGCAGGGGAGGGATCGGGTGCGACGGACACTGTCCTACGGGACCATAAAAGGCCACTTTATTTTCCTTCAGGTTGCAGCTGATGTAGCGATGGTTGGGGCTATGGCAATGCGTGATGGTTTAGATTTTGCAAACACATTGGGTTTTAACATAATTGAAGCGGGGTCCGATTCTTTGAGTGTGGTGAGCTACCGCCAAAGTGCCGAGGGCAAAAAATCAGTGGTGGGATGCAGCAGCGGCAATATTTGCAGAGTGCATTGACACGGCAACATCGATTGGGAAGGTCATCTTTTCGCATTGTTTTCGTGATGCTAATTCGGTAGCTCGTGAGCTAGCTAAATTCAGTCTTTGTAATAAGTGTGATGATAATTGGGTTGATGGACCCTTGAGTTTCCTAATCAGCCAATTAGTGAACAATGTAATTATTGTCTGATTTAATAAAGCTAGCCATGGTGGCATTTCCTCGCGAAAAAGGTGGCTTGGGGGACAACATTTGGTGGGTCAAATGAATACCAAAAGTCGTGAAAACTTAAATTGTGGTCTCTGAATCATTTCAAAGCTCCAAAAATTATCCACGGTTTATTGGCAAGGCTTGGCATTTGTTTGGCATAAAAAGGAGAGGAAAAGGAATAAAGGGATTTAAACTAGAGGTTGGTCATAAGGTTGGGCTAAAATTGTGAAATAATTTGGGTAGCTCCCCAATATTAAAGGAAAAGGCTTCCGTCCAGCCGTCGGATTGTATGTGGGATCGAATGGTCTTGTGCTCTTCTGGTCCCACCTTTCTCTAGAAATATCCAGCTCCAATCAGAGCATCCCTTTTTCTTTCGTGAGTCAACGCCAACACATCGTTATCCATTCACAATTTTCCACGGCTTCTTTCTCAAGCTCCTGGTCATGGCGCTGCAACTTTTGTAACCTCGCCGCCTTGCCTGTTGCTTTTACTCCTACTGTCGCACTGCATTGCTACTGACGTTGCTATGAAGGAAGCGATCGCTTCTGCAGGTAAGCTATCGCGTCCCTGGTGTTGCGTTCTCACTGCAGTGTCGATTTCTTTGGCAACTGTGGTCAACGGCTGCGCACATCAGCCTTTTTGCGGCCTGTACGGGATGTTAGGTGCCGCGAACGACGGCCGCGGTGGTCTCGCAAACAATGATGATGAACAACGGCCGCGGCAACGTTTCTATAACATCATCAATTTATCATTTTGCAGCATGGTCTCAGTTGCAAAAGTTTTCAGTAGCATGATCTCTGTTGCAAAAGTTTTAAAAAAAATCTACAACATCATCTATGTTGTAAAAAAAATCTACAACATGATCTTTGTTGTAAATGTTTCTGCAACTCTGTTGCAAAGGGTTCCGCAACACTCTCTTTGTTGCAATGTGAGGACGGGTTTTGACCGGACAGGGCGCTGGATCTGACGAGTGCCGAGGTGGCGGAGACGCATAGCACATCCCAATATTAAAAGACCACATGCAAGGTTTTGGGGTGATCATTGGTGTAGAACATCAAAAGGGAGAAGAGCCTAATGTTTTTTTTTTTGAAGCTTTGTTGGTTTGCCTAAAAAAATCAGAAGGGAGAAGAGCCAAATTAATTATTAGTGAATAAAATGTCACGTGCGAACGGCCCCGACGAGTCCCAAAACCTTGACTGAAACGCCACGTGCGTTCGAATGGACGCTTGTCTTGACAGGCGTTTGCAGCCTACTCATAATCTGGTGTTTCGCGTGGCCTTGGAAGAGAAGAATGTGTTTCTAGTTGATCACAAGATAAAAGGTTCTCGACAAATATTTGCTTGCAGTCATTGTTCGGAAAGGACTACCACCAGAGTTTCAAGGTGTTCATACCTCAATACATGATGTCAGTCGGTATTTGGTTGCTCGTCAAAAACTAAGAAGTTGATTCTGCTGTCACACGACCCCCTAGAATGTACACGGTGTATTACACAGAAGGATTCCTTTTCATTCAGAAATTGCGACGCCAGAGGGCAACAAATGAGCTCACGGCGCAAACATGCAACCGACATGCTAAGCTAGATTCAGTTGATGAGTGCGCTGAGTTGACCGAGTATCGCAGGGTGGCTCCTTGCATCCCTAGCTCCAGTGCCGACGATAGATAGGTCTGTATTTACATGAGGGCATGGCGTACCATGCACACAAATGTTTGCTGCTCACTCTTTGCTCGTGCCGAGGGCCAGGGATTTCAGTTCTGGCATCAGCCTCTCTTCTAGGTCTTCCTTCTTCTCCAGCATTCGGTCCGATGCGCAATCATCTTCCTGCAGGGCAAAGACACGATGATGCATGATTGCACAAATGATGAGCACAGACCATATTACTTGATGTATATCAGAGGGTGTCGGGTAGATGGGAAAAGCACAGAATATAAATTAAGAGTACATGTATAGAGTTCAGTGCAGAAACGGGATAAAGTTACGGAAACGCTAGGCATGGAAGGCAAATCTAACGTTTTTCATGGCAACTCATGTTTGCCTTCATGATGGCAAATTTAGTTTACAAGCACGTCAATCTCCTGGGAAACACAAATAAACTGAGGCGGAATTGCCATGCTTGCCAACTAAACTTGCCATCCTTGGCACAAAAACTTGCCATGAAAACGTTCGATTTGCCATGCCTAAGAATCTGACATCGGATTTGTAGCGAAGTCCAAAAGTTATGGAAGGATAACCAACTAATCCTTTTATAATGCACACAACAGTGAGCAGGGATATATTCGAAATGGTTGGAGTGGACTTACATCACCCGTGGCAGCAGCTTGTAGTGCGAGAACTTTCACGGTAGTGGCGTGATATTCAGTTAAAACCTTGAAGGTTGAAGCTGGTAGCTTGTCCTGAAAAATAGAGGATATGTATGATCACACAGGCACGGATTTTGCTAAATTTAGCAGTATTATCTGAATATGTGAAATAAGCCAACATCACAGGCAGGCCAAAGCATCCTAATTCTGTAAGACTGCTATAAAACTAAAACCTAAGAGGCTAAGAAACTATGGCCAGAATGCAGAGGACTGCCAATCATCAATCGAAAAGCCGGCAGGATTTTGATGGCTAATTATAATATCTGGAAATACTGGCGGGGCCGTGGAGCGACATACAGGAAACATAATATCTGTTATGCTGTTTCAACAGGTTATGAAAAGATCAAACATGCAAAAAAAGAGATAAAATTTAATAACACCGACTAGAAAGATTTATTGAACATTTCAATTTAGAAATAGCCCCACAACTTCAAAACCAGCAAAGCTTAGTCCCTCGACTTTTAAAACCGGATAAGTTTAGTCCCCTGTGCCGCTTCGGGTGGTTCTCTAACGACATGGGGTGGTATACAGAGAATAAAGGGGGGGGGCAGGGAAGGTTGCGCGCTGCCTTCAGCCTTACATCGCACTCCCCGCCGCCTCGTGGGCGCACAAACAGAGCAGCAGCACAGCGCTCCAGTCCGTGCCAGCTGCGACATATGCCTGTCTGACTTTGCCGATGGCGAAACTGTCCAGGTGCCAGCCTGCTGGATGGCGGCAACGCGACTTTCCGGCGAGAGTGGACTTGCAGCACTGGCTTGATGTGGTCCGCTCGTAGTAGATACGTTGCAGGTCGATGCATGTAGGCAGCAAAAGCAAAGCAGACTGCTAGCTCACATATGCACGTTAATTTATCACTGATTCGGTCGTTCAGAGGTTGAAGATGCTCTTACATGATGTGAGGGAGATAGAGAGCAAGAATTAAAGTGGACAAAAATGGGTAGGTGTGGTGCCCATACTTGCCAGCTTGAGTCAAAAATCACTCCACGACGACAGGAAACCACCCAAAGCGGCACGTGGGAGTAAGCTTATCCGGTTTTGAAAGTTGAGGGACTAAGATTTGCTGGTTTTAGAGTTGAGGAACCATTTCTATACTTTTGAAAAACTTGAGGGACGAAAAATATACTTTTCCCTTTGTGCAATATGGGAAGAAATACGTCCAACAGTGACAACTGAGGATTCCCTCTGCCTACGTTACGAGTCTTGTGATGCAAGGAACCAAACCCCTCTATACTAATTACTGGTTTCACTTGTCCAAGTAAAACAAAGGTAAGCCAAGGACACACAATACAAACAAATTCAAATAGCCGTTGTTCCCTTGTAATAAAGGACAGGATAAGAAAAAGGTGGACAGGTGATTCTTCTGACAGCTTAATGACACAATTACAAACCGGCATATCAGACAAATAGTATCAAAGATTCTGTGATCAGGATCCTGTTGCTATAAGTTAACATATTCTACTTGAACTATACCAAGTGTATCTTAAAGAGAATGCAAATCAACAATTACCTTCAGTAGTGTGATGACAGCACCAACAGCCCTTCCAGGTGCCTGAAGACCCTTGTTGTGTGCCTACGAAATATTCAAACAGGATGTTTCTCCAGTCAGCCTATAAATACAGAGCGAAAAGAAGAGTTTTATTTCAGGAAAGATACAATAAAGCGAACCTGGAGAAAAAGTAGAGCAACGACTTTTGGGAGGAAGGAAACTGGATCAGTCTCTGAAGAAACTTGTGCTATCAAATCCTTCAATCCATACACGAAATTAAGGTGTCAGATAATTAGCACTAGAATTCAGCCATAAAGAAACTTAGCATGTATGAATTATTTATTCAGCACATTATGCCATATGTCTTCAGACCCTACCAATCTATAAGAGCGCCTACGAGTCTAACAATCTTGGTAAATTTATATTATCATGGTGATATTGACTTGCGTTCTGCTATTCCGTAATTGCACTATTTTGATGTTTAAAAACACAAGAAACAACATTCTTTTAACCATGAAAAATACCATATTTTCTTGGAAACAGAGATCATCCTGAGACACAGGGTTGTGAAAAGTGGTACCAGACTGTTTCAGGTTATTTGGGCGGTTTGCTAAGTTGAGAATTCAAACACACAAGAAACAATTAGTGTTTGGGGCATATCAAATAAGTGATGAATTGGTAATACACTCATTCCAACTGAACTGGGGATCAAGGGGAACGTTTAGGGCCTAAACCAGCAACAACTAAAAACCTGTTAGGCCTAGTTCGAGAAAGTCGGTTCTCACTGGTTTTCCAGACGCTGCGGTGCTGCCATCAAGATAGAAGATACCAAGAACATACCTTGCGGTAGGAATGCAGCATTGATCGCTCAAGTCTTTTATCAAGCTTCTTAAATAACAAGCCACTGAAAAAGAGAGTAAGCACTTTGATAATCCAGCCAATGCGGAAAGCAAGTACAAACATAAAATGTTACCTTTCCTCTGCTGTATCTCTTAAGGCGTCCATAAATGAGTCAAAGCGCTGTTGTGGATTTTGAGGAAAAGGTTAGAAAGAGCTACAAAGTCCAGTTATATTTGGAGTTGTAGATCTCAAAGACATAGCAACAGTCACTTGTTCATTTGTTATTTAGTGTATGCGTTTAGACAACAAAGAACTCACCAGTCATATGCTTAGGAACATACAGATATTATCAACTAGCAAAGAATAACAGAATAGTGAGGAAGATGCTTCTGACATGCAATCTTATATCTGAACTAGTGTGTCAGCCCTAGTATGAATTATGTACACATTCCGAAGAAAGAATTGACTACGTAATACTCGAGAAGAAATTGAACACTTATCTTCTCGTGTCAACATTTATTCAGGATATATGCTGCATATCTATTTTATTAGTTATTACAGGATCAAACAATTGGTGTTCTAGAACACACAGAAAATTAGCATTAATAGGATTTCGTGGTTAAGTTGCAGAAGGAAAGGATGTTTTAAAGGATATAGACAGCATAGAAGAAATTGTGAATGTTGGGTATTTATAACATAGCATCTTGGCAAGCTGGTAACATAATGCAGGAAGCTTCATGGGAGAACTTCATCTATATCAAGATTCATTGCCTCAAAATTGTTGAGTAAGTATTTTATCATGTTAAGCATCTAAACGTCTGCTCTACCCCAGAGACCCAGACATAGTTTTGTGGTATGTTAGATTGTTAACTGCATGTGCTAGCATATTATCAGAATTTAAGCTGCTATGCATACTAGATTTAGAACAAGAAAAATGTAGAATAAAGGAGTTCAAGTCTTCAATCAATTCATCAAACAGTATTTCTTGGTTACAGACAAACCTTTCCCTCCAGTGCTTCAACTAAAGCTTGAGCCTTCGATGACAATTGCCCTGGAAGATCCTTTGCCTGATGTTTTTTTAACAGAAAGCAAACCCAAGAGGTTAAACCAAATGACATCTTCATTCAGGATTGAAACAGGAAAACATTACATAATATATGGAAAAATGAAACAAGTGAATTGTACCAGAAAAGTGCGGTCAGTAGTGCTCAGCTGAGCATGCTGTTCTTCACTGTCTTCATACTCCATTCCATTCTTCAATTTGTTGTCCCTATCCTATTGGTCGTTCAGTGTAAAGTACATGTACTAGTCAGAGAAGTAGGTTACAAAACATTTTAAACGATTCAGATTTGAAATAGGAGCTATAAGCTAGTCCCAGTTTCTTAGTTCATCACGCAAGAAAGGTCGCTAGTAAGGAAGTAACACAATCAGGGACGCATGTTATTTTAAGGGTTCTTTTGCAACTGTAATATTAAAGCCAAAATGGATACATCACAGAAATTTTTATGAATTATAATATTGCAGGCAACCATACTGTGAGCTTATAGAAGTTACCAGACTAGATAAAATCTTGTCGACTATCGGAGTACCCATAGTTCTTAGCAGATGCTTGTGTAATATGCCCTGCAAAAAACAGGTAAAGAAAGGACCGTAAGTAAAGGCTGCTAACATATTGAGTAGCAAGCGATCTTGTGAGAACGATGCACATAGGCTATAGTAGCTTACAGAGGTAACAGGATCATCCTCAAACACATCTAGAGCTTTTTCATAGAGTTGCATATCGAGGACAGCCTGACGATGGCAAAGAATAATATTGAAAAAAGTTAGATTATCTAGCACCAGAAGAGAAATGCAGGAAAACAATTTAAAATACAGTAGCAATATCGAACAATTTCAAGGCTATCCAGAAACTATAGTACAGAAAGGAAGCACAAAGAAAATGGGATGCAAAAGCAGATACCTCATCTAGCTGCTTTTGCAGATTATCAAGTACACTTCGCCTCCTTTCAGCATTTTCTGACAGCATGGTGTTCCTTTTCTTCTTCCATGCATCAATAAGCATTGGCCTCAGGTGAGAGGACAATAATTTAATAGGGCCATTTAAGTCGTCTGAGCCTAATGTTGGTTTCAAAAGTTAGGAAATTTGTAGAAGCACAATTTCAACTGAATAGAAACAACAAGGTTAATCTTATCTAGTTTCCTGACCTCCCAACTCTTCTAACTCCGGAGCAACAGCCAAAACCTTTTGCTCTATCAACTCATCGGGGAAGATATTTGTGTTCTCCTCTTTTGGTTTCTCTGGTGCCTTTTTACCACCGCGCTTCGCATCACCTGAAGAACCAGCGTCCTTGTTTTTCCTATGAGCTTTCTTGCCCTTTACAGGGATGATTTCTTCATCATCATCCTTCTCAACTGCTCCGCCTTTGGCAGACCCCGTCGCTTTTCCTCGTTTCTTCTTTGCTCCTCTGTCCGATGAAGCACCTGTACTGCTGGCGTCGTTATCACCAAAGTCTTTTGTGTCCGAGTGCTGGACAGATCCTGCCCTATGCTCACTACTTGAATTCATATTCACGGGAGTTCCTTGACCACCAGCACTATGTTTAATACCAAAGGAGTCAATCTCTTTCTCAAGTTGATCAAAAATACCCTGAAATGGACGGAAGAACAGACAAATTGCACTCGTTTGAGAGGTATAATGGGATAGTGCATACATAACTGCAGATTATCACAGGTGCAACAAGCAGGTTCTGACAATTCACCTTAATGAACACATTGCTGAAGACACATGATTCTCCAAATAGCACTGCTTTTGAAGACTGCAAAGAAAGATTTTTTAATGTGTGGCCATTTATGAAAAGTACACAAATTTCGATTACTTTAAATATGCCAACCTTGGCTGCCTTCTGAAAAGATGGACAAAGAGATAATATCTTGGTTGCATCAGGGCCACTGATATATGATGGAAGGATCGAAAGAGAATCAATCCTGAAAAAATAAAGGGTATTTTGTAGCAATGAAAACTTGAAAGGTGCTTAGCTTGGCAGAAAAAGGGATTACTAACAGTCAATAGGAAAGGCACAAATAATATCTTGATGCTGCACAAAATGTTGAGACACCCTGTGAAGTCTCAACTACTTCAATGAACTGATGTAACTAATTAATCAATTCATACATCTTGCTATCGCTTGGTCAGTTTACTCCCTTTGCTCCTCTACGCTGATGTAGGTCATAACTCATAAGTCATACACCTGTCACATGCCATAACAGGATGCAGTGTGTGTGATGGGTGGTCTAGGCCCTGAATCTTGTCATCCTGGTGCTGTAATGGCGTGGAGAAAGGGGAGTGCAGGGGAAGCAAGAGAAAATGTTGACTTGCTTGCGCCTTATTGATAATTCCATCCTTTAAACGGATGGGTTACAGCTCAAAGTGGGATCCAACCAACCTACTCCCTCCGTCCCATAATATAAGAACGTTTTTGACACTAGTGACGGAGGGAGTAGTTTTTTCCCCTAACTTTATCTCTAACCTAAAGTCCTAACTTAAAGGGCATGGAATAGGATGCTGTCTGCTTAGATGCACCACCCTTCGCTTGTAAACCAGCTACAGAGGCCCCGGTCCCATGTTGACACTGGTAGGGAATTCCCCACATGACAAACCAGTTTTATTTGTTCCACACCATGCGTACAGGGACTATCAAACAGAACTGGAAGGCTCATTTTTTAGAATGCATGCCATGTTAGGACATCATAGCATATAACAGTGACAAATAGCAATGAAACCTTGAGACCAGACATGACATTTAACAATACCATTGTCCATTCTCGATTGCGTCACCCACAGCAGCATCTAGCATATCGACAACAGAAGGATGTACAAAAACAGCCTCCAGTGCAATGCCATCTGGATATCTGGCCTGTAGAATATAATAAGATAGTCAACACAAACAAACAGCATTGCATTTTGAACAGGGAAGGGATATTGACAGCTTCAAGTGTACCTCTAAGTACTGTTTAGGCTGGGGAATTGCGAGTTTCTGAAGCACTTCGTACCCAATATAAGAGTTCTGTACAGAAAATGAAAAGTGAAACAAATGGAAGGATATAAGGCATAACAATAATGCAAAGTATGTGATCCGAACACAATTGCTTATCAATGCCGATTGCTAAATATCAGACCAAGAGATTTTCATATGATTTTGTATGGGAGTAAAACTGTCTACAAAAACTAGATCAGTAGTCATACAAAGGTGTGCACATGAAGCAGCTGAGATCTTGTCTGGATCAATACACATGTTTTTCTGTGAAGCCTACTCATGCAACCAGCTCGAAATTATTTAGTTGTAATAACATGTTAAATAACAGGAATTAAAATGTAAGCTAGAGATGCCTCAACCTGTGAAAAAAATGCATCAACGCTTTCCTTTTGAGCATGAGCAAATACCTAGCAAAGAAAGAAAAGCACAACATTAAAACATAGTTTACGAATTAGATATATGAACTGAAATGCAGAACTTACAGCTGGTGTCCAATGTACTCCGGCACGGACAGACCCAAGTACAGCACCTTCTTTTAGCAAGGCAACAAAAATGGACTGGAAGAATGAACCTTCCACTGAAACTCCATTAGCACCGTGCATTTCTTGGAGCTGTTGCTGCAAGGAGTTCCAGACAGATGGCAAGTTTGTCGGAACTGTTAAACCCCTTGTCGCACCACGGACCATGGCAGTAATTCGTGAGACGTATGCTGGAGTGTATAGCTGGCCACCTTCTAGCCTTCCTTGCACCTGTTAGGATTTATAGAAATTATAGAACCTTTTTGGTTGAACGAAAGCAGCAAAGGAAAAGACCATTCAAAACATGAGATAGCACAGCAGGCTTACAATAGTTCCAAGCCGAGGCTCGAGAATATTGAGGACCAGCTCTGAGCCAATGTGTAACTGCGCAGCAATCTCAGCCAAGGCAATCTGGCTGCGCTCTTGCAACTTCTCATTTATCTCTTCCGTCACAGTGTCCCAGTAAGACTGTGACATGATCTCCCCGTTGATCAACATCAGGGCCGGATCCTCCGTGACGACCTTTTGTGCCTGCCTCTCAATATGGTAAAGATCCACCCCCAGGGTATCTGATAAATCGACTAGTGATGCGCGCCCTCGCTTCTTGATCTCCACCTTAATCTCATGCTTCAAATGGTCCTGCCACACCACAGATCACCATGGATGACGGATCAGCTAAAATCTGCACATTCTTGGTTGCGCAAGTGTGTTAAACAGAACTAAGGCAGACAGACATTATCACAGCAATTTATAGCAATATACCAGAGCAATTTCTAGACAAGGCTCCTCCAGAACTTTATTAAAGCCCGAGCTGTTCAAACACGCAATTAAATCAAAATCTCTCATCTGTCTGACTGTATCTGTGGCAAAATTGCCAGGAAGAAGAGAACAATTTTCTCTGCTGAGCACTGGAGCAACTCTACAATGTTGCAAGAGGGACTGGAAACAGATGTAGTACTAAATCTAAACCCATCACTAATTTACTATACAGAAATACCACTAGCAGCTGTGACAGTGCATCAATTTCCCATGAATGCTCTGAATTTAAACCATCCTTGAGAAGTGATAACCTACTACATAAACGAAGATGAAATTCACCGCCCTGCACTAGAAGTCCAGGGTTTAGATGTTGATAGCACCCATAATTTCAACGCCTATACCCAAATCCAGGGTAAGTTCTCCACGCCCCATGACACTAGACTGAGTCTAGTTCAAGTGTTCAACCCATTCCCCGCATAGAGACGAATCTGGTTTCCGACAGACCGAGAGGGAACTGGGGACTAGTAGTAGAGAGAGGAGGGGGAAGAGGCGGGGCTTACGGATGTGATGTACTCCTTGCCGGAGACGGTGTGGAGGAGCTCGAAGTCGATGAGGCCGCGCTCCTGCAGCTTCTGCACCAGCTCCACCACGTTGCGCTCCGACAGCCGCACGCTCGACCGCGCGCTCTGCGCCGCCTCCAGCTGCCGCTGCAGCTCCAGGAGCTCCGCGTCCATCGCTCCCCCCGCGCCTTCGCTGCCGGCGCGATCCGCTGCGGTGTCGCCGGAGACGGGGAGGGGGGCGGTTTGCCGAGATCGATCGAGCCGTCGACGGAGTTGGGGGTCACGCGATTCGACTTGCCGGAGGGGGAGAACGGAGGGGCCTGGCTGCTGACTGACAGGCGGGGCCTCGCGAGTCGCGATGCCATGGGTAGCGTCTTCTCGCTATGAAGGCGGATACGGAACAGTAGTACGTATCCGCAGTATGAAAGCGTAGAATTATACCCACACCTTTTTTTTGAGGATTACCCACACCTTTTTTAGGGAAAGAAGAGGAAATTTCTTCTAATTTTAGCGTGCATTAACTGATCGATAAAATTGGGCATACGGGGTAGTGATAAATTTGGTGACTTTCTAATAAAAAATATGACGGCTTCTTTTACAGAAAAATAAGATGTTTGTGATTTTTGAAGCAACTCTCCTTTTATCTCCACATATAATATCAGGAGTACGACTTGGCGAACCAACGTGTGGTTGGATGGTTAGAAAGACTGTGGTATATCCAACTCACGAGGGTTCAAGTCCTAAACTTAACATGGGTGCTCGCATTTTTCGGAATTTATTTTAGACTTTCCGACGGCGTTCGTTCAGTGGGAGGAGACATTCCCATCGACTAGGGGCGTCTATGGTGAATTCATCAATCTCAAGATATTGTGCCGGATCAGTCTCTAGGATGTGCTCATAGGGGTAGAGTGTGTGCATGTGTTCATGTGGATGAGTGTATGCTCGTGCATGTGAGTGACTTGGATATTGGCATGGTCTATGATATATTGTACCACAATGGTGCGTGTTATCAAGCATGTCCATTTCTCCAAAAAAAAATAGGAGTTTTCATAAATTCTTACGGAGTTTTTTTGGCGAAAAGTAGCCAGCGCTACGCTTTATTCATTAAGACAAACTGGCAGAGCCAGAAAATTTCAGAGACAAGAGGATTACGGAAGAAACAACAGAAAAGGAGACTCAACGATACAATCTCCTCAGGGAGGGCCTTCAACTTTCTTTGTCAACCAAGCAAGAAGAGCCACAATGCACAAGAAGCACCACTGTTGTTGACGGGAAGATTTAATCTGCCGAGACCAAACCATGACACCTCAAGGCTACCAGCACAGTCGAAGGGCAACATGTAGCTGAGTCCACACCTAAACGAAGAGTTGCACGCCACCGAGGCTACAACACAGTGATACGTCTCCAACGTATCTATAATTTTTTTATTGTTCCATGCTATTATATTATCTATTTTAGATGTTTTATATACATTAATATGCTATTTTATATTATTTTTGGACTAACTTATTAACCTAGAGCCCAGTGCCAGTTTCTGTTTTCCCCTTGTTTTTGACCTTCGCAAAAAAGGAATATCAAACGGAGTCCAAACGGTATAAAACATTCGCGGTGATTTTTCTTGACCAGAAAACACCCCGGAGACTTGAAGATTGATGAATTCACCACAGACGCCGCCCTGGTGGTTTGGGGATATATGTGAATATATAGGAGGCAGAATTAGGTCAGGGGGGTCACAAGGGGCCCATATGTGAATATATAGGAGGCAGAATTAGGTCAGGGGAGTCACAAGGGGCCCACAAGGTCAGAAAAAATTAGGTCAGGGGAGGCAGAATTAGGTCAGGGGAGTCACAAGGGGCCCATATGTGAATATATAGGAGGCAGAATTAGGTCAGGGGAGTCACAAGGGGCCCGCCCCTTGTGACTCCCCTGACCTAATTCTGCCTCCGATGTATTCACATATATTCCCAAACCACCAGAGGCATCCACGAAAACACTTTTCTACCACTGCAACCTTCTGTTCCCGTGAGATCCCATCTTGGAGCCTTTTTCGGCATCCTGTCGGAGGGTGATCGATCACGGAGGGCATCTACATCAATCCTATTGCCCTTCCGATGAAGCGTGAGTAGTTTACCTCAGACCTACGGGTCCATAGCTAGTAGCTAGATGGCTTCTTCTCTCTCTTTGATTCCCAATACCATGTTCTCCTCGATGTTTTTGGAGATCTATCCGATGTAATCTTCTTTTGCGGTGTGTTTATCGAGATCTGATGAATTGTGGATTTATGATCAGCTTATCTGTGAATATTATTTGAATCTTCTCTGAATTCATTTATGCATGATTTGATATCTTTGTAATTCTCTTCGAATTATTGGTTTAGTTTGGCCAACTAGATTGGTTTTTCTTGCAACGGGAGAAGTGCTTAGCTTTGGGTTCAATCTTGCGGTGTCCTCTCCCAGTGACAGTAGGGGCAATGAGGCACGTATTGTATTGTTGCCATCGAGGATAAAAAGATGGGGTTTACATCATATTGCTTGAGTTTATTCCTCTACATCATGTCATCTTACTTAATGTGTTACTCTATTCTTCATGAACTTAATACTCTAGATGCAGATAGGAGTCGGCCGATATGTGGAGTAATAGTAGTAGATGCAGAATCATTTCGGGCTACTTGACACTTTGCACTTTCTATCAATTGCTCGACAGTAATTTGTTCACACACTGTATTATTTGCTATCTTAAGAGAAGCCTATAGTGAACCTATGGCCCCCGGGTCTATTTTCCATCATATAAGTTTTCGATCTACTATTTTGCAATCTTTTACTTTCTGATCTATAAACCAAAAAACCCAAAAATATTTACTTTATCTTTTGTTTAGTTTTATCTATCTCTATCAGATCTCACTTTTGCAAGTAACCGTGAAGGGATTGACAACCCCTTTATCGCGTTGGGTGCAAGTTGTTTGATTGTTTTTAAGAAAATATGCCCTAAGAGGCAATAATAAAGTTATTATTTATTTCCTCATATCATGATAAATGTTTATTATTCATGCTAGAATTGTATTAACCGGAAACATGATACATGTGTGAATACATAGACAAACCTATAGTCACTAGTATGCCTCTACTTGACTAGCTCATTAATCAAAGATGGTTATGTTTCCTAACCATAGACATGTGTTGTCATTTGATTAGTGGGATCACATCATTAGAAGAATGATGTGATTGACATGACCCATTCCGTTAGCCTAGCACTTGATCGTTTAGTATACTGCTATTGCTTTCTTCATGACTTATACATGTTCCTGTAACTATGAGAATTATGCAACTCCCGTTTACCGGAGGAACACTTTGGGTGCTACCAAACGTCACAACGTAACTGGGTGATTATAAAGGAGTACTACAGGTGTCTCCGAAGGTACATGTTGAGTTGGCGTATTTCGAAATTAGGTTTTGTCACTCCGATCGTCGGAGAGGTATCTCTGGGCCCTCTCGGTAATGCACATCATTATAAGCCTTGCAAGCAATATGACCAAATGAGTTGGTTACGGGATGATGCATTACAGAACGAGTAAAGAGACTTGCCGGTAACGAGATTGAACTAGGTATTGGATACCGACGATCAAATCTCGGGCAAGTAACATACCGATGACAAAGGGAACAATGTATGTTGTTATGCGGTTTGACCGATAAAGATCTTCGTAGAATATGTAGGAACCAATATGGGCATCCAGGTTCCGCTAATGGTTATTGACCGAGAATAGTTCTAGGTCATGTCTACATAGTTCTCGAACCCGTAGGGTCCGCACGCTTAACGTTACAACGACAGTTTTATTATGAGTTTATAAGTTTTGATGTACCAAAGTTTGTTCGGAGTCCCGGATGTGATCACGGACATGACGAGGAGTCTCGAAATGGTCGAGACATAAAGATCGATATATTGGAAGCCTATATTTGGACATCGGAATCGTTCCAGGTGAAATCGGCATTTTACCGGAGTATCGGGAGGTTACCGGAACCCCCCGGGGGGTTATTGGGCCTACATGGGCCTCGAGGGAGAAGAGGGAAGGAGCCAGGAGGGGGCCGCGCGCCCCTCCCCTTCCTAGTCCGAATAGGACAAGGGAAGGGGGGCGGCGCCCCCCCTTTCCTTCCCCCCTTCCTCCTCTTTCCCCCCTTCTCCTACTCCTAGTTGGAAAGAAGGGAGTCCTACTCCCGGTGGGAGTAGGACTCCCCCCCTTGGCGCGCCCTCCTTGGCCGGCCGCCTCCTCCCCCCTGGCTCCTTTATATACGGGGACGGGGGGCACCCCATAGACACACAAGTTGATCTACGGATCGTTCCTTAGCCGTGTGCGATGCCCCCCTCCACCATATTCCACCTCGGTCATATCATCGCGGAGTTTAGGCGAAGCCCTGTGCCGGTAGAGCATCATAATCGTCACCACGCCGTCGTGCTGACGGAACTCATCTCCGGAGCTTTGCTGGATCGGAGCACGGAGATCGTCATCGAGCTGAACGTGTGCTGAACTCGGAGGCTCCGTACGTTCGGTGCTTGGATCGGTCGGATCGTGAAGACGTACGACTACATCAACCGCGTTGTGCTAACGCTTCCGCTTACGGTCTATGAGGTTATGTGGACGAACACTCTCCCCTCTCGTTGCTATGCCATCACCATGATCTTGCGTGTGCGTAGGAAATTTTTTGAAATTACTACGTACCCCAACAGTGGCATCCGAGCCTAGGTTTTATGCGTTGATGTTATATGCACGAGTAGAACACAAGTGAGTTGTGGGCGATACAAGTCATACTGCTTACCAGCATGTCATACTTTGGTTCGGCGGTATTGTGAGATGAAGCGGCCCGGACCAACATTACGCCTACGCTTACGCGAGACTGGTTTCACCATTACGAGCACTCGTGCTTAAAGGTGGCTGGCGGGTGTCTGTCTCTCTCACTTTAGCTAAATCGAGTGTGGCTACGCCCGGTCCTTGCGAAGGTTAAAACAGCACCAACTTGACGAACTATCGTTGTGGTTTTTTGATGCGTAGGTAAGAACGATTCTTGCTAAGCCCGTAGCAGCCACGTAAAATTTGCAACAACAAAGTAGAGGACGTCTAACTTGTTTTTGCAGGGCATGTTGTGATGTGATATGGTCAAGACGTGATGCTATATTTTATTGTATGAGATGATCATGTTTTGTAACCGAAGTTATCGGCAACTGGCAGGAGCCATATGGTTGTCGCTTTATTGTATGAAATGCAAACGCCCTGTAATTGCTTTATTTTATCACTAAGCGGTAGCGATAGTCGTAGAAGCAATAGATGGCGTAACGACAACGATGCTACGATGGAGATCAAGGTGTCGCGCCGGTGACGATGGTGATCACGATGGTGCTTCGAAGATGGAGATCACAAGCACAAGATGATGATGGCCATATCATATCACTTATATTGATTGCATGTGATGTTTATCCTTTATGCATCTTATCTTGCTTTGATTGACGGTAGCATTTTAAGATGATCTCTCGCTTAATAATCAAGAAGTGTTCTCCCTGAGTATGCACCGTTGCGAAAGTTCTTCGTGCTGAGACACCACGTGATGATCGGGTGTGATAGGCTCTACGTTCAAATACAACGGGTGCAAAACAGTTACACACGCGGAATACTCAGGTCATACTTGACGAGCCTAGCATATACAGATATGGCCTCGGAACACAGAGACCGAAAGGTCGAGCGTGAATCATATAGTAGATATGATCAACATAGTGATGTTCACCATTGAAACTACTCCATCTCACGTGATGATCGGACATGGTTTAGTTAATTTGGATCATGTGATCACTTAGATGACTAGAGAGATGTCT
Source organism: Triticum timopheevii (assembly GCA_963921465.1). Taxonomy (NCBI): domain Eukaryota; kingdom Viridiplantae; phylum Streptophyta; class Magnoliopsida; order Poales; family Poaceae; genus Triticum; species Triticum timopheevii. Next base: position 43,094,494 of record OY997271.1, read on the forward strand.
GTCTAAGTGGGAGTTCTTAAGTAATATGATTAATTGAACTTAAATTTATCATGAACTTAGTACCTGATAGTATTTTGCTTGTCTATGTTTGTTTGTAGATAGATGGCTCGTGTTGTTGTTCCGTTGAATTTTAATGCGTTCCTTGAGAAAGCAAAGTTGAAAGATGATGGTAGCAATTACACGGACTGGGTCCGTAACATGAGGATTATCCTCATTGCTGCACAGGAAAGTTACATCCTGGAAGCACCGCTGGGTGCCAGGCCTGCTGCTGACGCAACTAACGACGTTAAGAACGTCTGGCAGAGCAAAGCTGATGACTACTCGATAGTTCAGTGTGCCATGCTTTACGGCTTAGAACCAGGTCTTCAACGACGTTTTGAACATCATGGAGCATATGAGATGTTTCAGGAGTTGAAGTTAATATTTCAAGAAAATGCCCGGATTGAGAGATATGAAGTCTCCAATAAGTTCTATAGCTGCAAGATGGAGGAGAATAGTTATGTCAGTGAACACATACTCAAAATGTCTGGGTATAATAATCACTTGATTCAACTGGGAGTTAATCTTCCTGATGATAGTGTCATTGACAGAATTCTCCAATCACTGCCACCAAGCTACAAGAGCTTCGCGATGAACTATAATATGCAAGGGATGAACAAGACTATTCCTGAGCTCTTCGCAATGCTAAAAGCTGCGGAGGTAGAAATCAAGAAGGAACATCAAGTGTTGATGGTTAACAAGACCACCAGTTTCAAGAAGAAGGGCAAAGGGAAGAAGAAGGGGAACTTCAAAAAGAACGGCAAGCAAGTTGCTGCTCAAGAGAAGAAACCCAAGTCTGGACCTATGCCTGAAACTGAGTGCTTCTACTGCAAGCAGACTGGACACTGGAAGCGGAACTGCCCCAAGTATTTGGCGGATAAGAAGGATGGCAAAGTACACAAAGGTATATGTGATATACATGTTATTGATGTGTACCTTACTAATGCTCGCAGTAGCACCTGGGTATTTGATACTGGTTCTGTTGCTAATATTTGCAACTCGAAACAGGGACTACGGATTAAGCGAAGATTGGCTAAGGACGAGGTGACGATGCGCGTGGGAAATGGTTCCAAAGTTGATGTAATCGCGGTCGGCACGCTATACCTCTACATCTACCATCGGGATTAGTTTTAGACCTAAATAATTGTTATTTGGTGCCAGCGTTGAGCATGAACATTATATCTGGATCTTGTTTGATGCGAGACGGTTATTCATTTAAATCAGAGAATAATGGTTGTTCTATTTATATGAATAATATCTTTTATGGTCATGCACCCTTGAAGAGTGGTCTATTTTTATTGAACCTCGATAGTAGTGATACACATATTCATAGTGTTGAAACCAAAAGATGCAGAGTTGATAACGATAGTGCAACTTATTTGTGGCACTGCCGTTTAGGTCATATCGGTGTAAAGCGCATGAAGAAACTCCATACTGATGGGCTTTTGGAATCACTTGGTACTTGTGAACCGTGCCTTATGGGCAAGATAACTAAAACGCCGTTCTCCGGAACTATGGAGCGAGCAACTGATTTGTTGGAAATCATACATACTGATGTGTGTGGTCCAATGAATGTTGAGGCTCGTGGCGGATATCGTTATTTTCTCACCTTCACAGATGATTTGAGCAGATATGGGTATATATCTACTTAATGAAACACAAATCTGAAACATCTGAAAAGTTCAAAGAATTTCAGAGTGAAGCGGAAAATCATCGTAACAAGAAAATAAAGTTTCTACGATCTGATCGTGGAGGAGAATATTTGAGTTACGAGTTTGGTCTACACTTGAAACAATGCGGAATAGTTTCGCAACTCACGCCACCCGGAACACCACAACGAAATGGTGTGTCTGAACGTCGTAATCGTACTTTACTGGATATGGTACGATCTATGATGTCTCTTACTGATTTACCGCTATCGTTTTGGGGTTATGCTTTAGAGACAGCCGCATTCACGTTAAATAGGGCACCATCAAAATCCGTTAAGACGACACCTTATGAACTGTGGTTTGGCAAGAAACCAAAGTTGTCGTTTCTTAAAGTTTGGGGCTGCGATGCTTATGTGAAGAAACTTCAACCAGATAAGCTCGAACCCAAATCGGAGAAATGTGTCTTCATAGGATACCCAAAAGAGACTATTGGTACACCTTCTATCACAGATCTGAGGGCAAGATTTTCATTGCTAAGATCAGATCCTTTCTAGAGAAGGAGTTTCTCTCGAAAGAAGTGAGTGGGAGGAAAGTAGAACTTGATGAGATAACTGTATCTACTCCCTTATTGGAAAGTAGTTCATCACAAGAATCGGTTCCTGTGACGACTACACCAATCAGTGAGGAAGCTGATGATATTGATCATGAAACTTCAGATCAAGTTTCTACTGAACCTCGTAGGTCTACCAGAATAAGATCCGCACCAGAGTGGTACGGTAATCCTATTCTGGAAGTCATGTTACTTGACCATGATGAACCTACGAACTATGAGGAAGCGATGATGAGCCCAGATTCCGCAAAATGGCTAGAGGCCATGAAATCTGAGATGAAATCCATGTATGAAAACAAAGTATGGACTTTGGTTGACTTGCCCGATGATCGGCAAGCCATTGAGAATAAATGGATCTTTAAGAAGAAGACTGACGCTGATGGTAATGTAACTGTCTATAAAGCTCGACTTGTTGCGAAAGGTTTTCGACAAGTTCAAGGGGTTGACTATGATGAGACTTTCTCACCCGTAGCGATGCTTAAGTCTGTCCGAATCATGTTAGCTATTGCTGCATTTCATGATTATGAAATTTGGCAAATGGATGTCAAAACTGCATTCTTGAATGGATTTCTGGAAGAAGAGTTGTATATGATGCAGCCAGAAGGTTTTGTTGATCCAAAAGGTGCTAACAAAGTATGCAAGCTCCAGCGATCCATTTATGGACTGGTGCAAGCATCTTGGAGTTGGAATAAACGTTTTGATAGTGTGATCAAAGCATATGGTTTTATACAGACTTTTAGAGAAGCCTGTATTTACAAGAAAGTAAGTGGGAGCTCCATAGCATTTCTGATTTTATATGTAGATGACATATTATTAATTGGAAATGATATAGAATTTCTGGATAGCATAAAGGGATACTTGAATAAAAGTTTTTCAATGAAAGACCTCGGTGAAGCTGCTTACATATTGGGCATCAAGATCTATAGAGATAGATCAAGACGCTTAATAGGACTTTCACAAAGCACATACCTTGACAAAATTTTGAAAAAGTTCAAAATGGATCAGGCAAAGAAAGGTTTCTTGCCTGTGCTACAAGGTGTGAAGTTGAGTCAAACTCAATGCCCGACCACGGCAGAAGATAGAGAGAAAATGAAAGATGTTCCCTATGCTTCAGCCATAGGCTCTATCATGTATGCAATGCTGTGTACCAGACCTGACGTATGCTTAGCAATAAGCTTGGCAGGAAGGTACCAAAGTAATCCAGGAGTGGATCACTGGACAGCGGTCAAGAACATCCTGAAATACCTGAAAAGGACTAAGGATATGTTTCTCGTATATGGAGGTGACAAAGAGCTAGTCGTAAATGGTTACGTCGATGCAAGCTTTGACATTGATCCGGACGATTCTAAATCGCAAACCAGATACGTGTTTTTATTAAACGGTGGAGCTGTAAGTTGGTGCAGTTCTAAACAAAGCGTCATGGCGGGATCTACATGTGAAGCGGAGTACATAGCTGCTTCTGAAGCAACAAATGAAGGAGTCTGGATGAAGGAGTTCATTTCCGATCTAGGTGTCATACCTAGTGCATCGGGACCAATGAAGATCTTCTGTGACAATACTGGTGCAATTGCCTTGGCAAAGGAATCCAGATTTCACAAGAGGACCAAGCACATCAAGAGACGCTTCAATTCCATTCAGGACCAAGTCCAAGTGGGAGACATAGAGATTTGCAAGATACATACGGATCTGAATGTTGCAGACCCGTTGACTAAGCCTCTCTCATGAGCAAAACATGATCAGCACCAAGACTCCATGGGTGTTAGAATCATTACTATGTAATCTAGATTATTGACTCTAGTGCAAGTGGGAGACTGAAGGAAATATGCCCTAAGAGGCAATAATAAAGTTATTATTTATTTCCTCATATCATGATAAATGTTTATTATTCATGCTAGAATTGTATTAACCGGAAACATGATACATGTGTGAATACATAGACAAATCTATAGTCACTAGTATGCCTCTACTTGACTAGCTCATTAATCAAAGATGGTTATGTTTCCTAACCATAGACATGTGTTGTCATTTGATTAGTGGGATCACATCATTAGAAGAATGATGTGATTGACATGACCCATTCCGTTAGCCTAGCACTTGATCGTTTAGTATACTGCTATTGCTTTCTTCATGACTTATACATGTTCCTGTAACTATGAGAATTATGCAACTCCCGTTTACCGAAGGAACACTTTGGGTACTACCAAACGTCACAACGTAACTGGGTGATTATAAAGGAGTACTACAGGTGTCTCCAAAGGTACATGTTGAGTTGGCGTATTTCAAGATTAGGTTTTGTCACTCCGATCGTCGGAGAGGTATCTCTGGGCCCTCTCGGTAATGCACATCATTATAAGCCTTGCAAGCAATATGACCAAATGAGTTAGTTGCGGGATGATGCATTACAGAACGAGTAAAGAGACCTGCCGGTAACGAGATTGAACTAGGTATTGGATACCGACGATCAAATCTCGGGCAAGTAACATACCAATGACAAAGAGAACAACGTATATTGTTATGCGGTTTGACCGATAAAGATCTTCGTAGAATATGTAGGAACCAATATGGGCATCCAGGTTCCGCTATTGGTTATTGACCGAGAATAGTTCTAGGTCATGTCTACATAGTTCTCGAACCCGTAGGGTCCGCACGCTTAACGTTACGAGGACAGTTTTATTATGAGTTTATAAGTTTTGATGTACCAAAGTTTGTTCGGAGTCCCGGATGTGATCACGGACATGACGAGGAGTCTCGAAATGGTCAAGACATAAAGATCGATATATTGGAAGCCTATATTTGGACATCGGAATCGTTCCAGGTGAAATCGGCATTTTACCGGAGTACCGGGAGGTTACCGGAACCCCCCGGGGGGTTATTGGGCCTACATGGGCCTCGAGGGAGAAGAGGGAAGGAGCCAGGAGGGGGCCGCGCGCCCCTCCCCTTCCTAGTCCGAATAGGACAAGGGAAGGGGGGCGGCACCCCCCCTTTCCTTCCCCTCTTCCTCCTCTTTCCCCCTTCTCCTACTCCTAGTTGGAAAGAAGGGAGTCCTACTCCCGGTGGGAGTAGGACTCCCCCCCTTGGCGCGCCCTCCTTGGCCGGCCGCCTCCTCCCCCTGGCTCCTTTATATACGGGGGCGGGGGGGGGGGGGGGGGGGGGGCACCCCATAGACACACAAGTTGATCTACGGATCGTTCCTTAGCCGTGTTCGGTGCCCCCCTCCACCATATTCCACCTCGGTCATATCATCGCGGAGTTTAGGCGAAGCCCTGCGCCGGTAGAGCATCATCATCGTCACCACGCCATCGTGCTGACGGAACTCATCTCCGGAGCTTTGCTGGATCGGAGCACGGAGATCGTCATCGAGCTGAACATGTGCTGAACTCAGAGGCTCCGTACGTTTGGTGCTTGGATCGGTCAGATCGTGAAGACGTACGACTACATCAACCGCGTTGTGCTAACGCTTCCGCTTACGATCTACGAGGGTACGTGGACGAACACTCTCCCCTCTCGTTGCTATGCCATCACCATGATCTTGCGTGTGCGTAGGAAATTTTTTGAAATTACTACGTTCCCCAATATGTTTGTGCAGGAATTGGTGATTTGTGTGTTGTCTCCTACTGGATTGATACCTTGGTTCTCAAACTGAGGAAATACTTATCTCTACTTTGCTGCATCACCCTTTCCTCTTCAAGGGAAAAAACAACGCAAGCTCAAGAAGCAGCACACAGCAGTGGTGCCGCCGGCGATATTGAAGGGCATCATGGAGCCGAGTCCACACCCGGCTAGCTTCGTAGGCACACACACTCATTAGCCGGCTTGGAAAAGGAATCTCCACCCCTCCTTAGAAGCTCGCACACTAAGACGACATCACCAACCTCGCCGAAAGACAATAGAGAGAATAGATCGGGCATTAAGAAAAAAATGTAATAGAGAGAATATAGTTTTGCTCCTCTCGTTTGGTTTTGTCTACATGTCACGAATACGAATCAGTATATAAACACCAATTAGCTCGGATTGCCAACGAGTAGCCATGGCATGTATGAGATGTGAAGTGAACCAAGGGTCATTTGAAAAATTGATAGGGAAGCTCAATCGAGAAAATACTTACATAATACTTGTGGCAGAAAAATGCCAGAGGTACCAAAACTGTGGAACTTATGGGTTTAGATTAAATTTGCCAGCGAGGATATCATGTTTGATATTTTCCTCCATAAATTCGATCAACTTTACAGAAGTTTGACTTAGAACAAACAAACCTTGCCTTGTAAAATAGGACGGTTTTTAATGAATTCAACTGTCCTTTCCCAATTAATAATTTCTGAAGCAACTTCCTTTATGTTGCACATATCATCTCATGAGTATGATTTAGATATTGGCACGGTCTCTAGTGTATAATGTAAGATCATTTCTATGAACAATCTAGGGCTACTATTTCCATCTTACGAATCAAAATATACCTCTGTATTTATTAGTAGAAGTTGGCTGCACGATCTCCGGAAAAATGAAGTCATGACAAATGGCCCTCCGTCCGAAAATACTTGTTAGAGAAATGGATAAAAATTGATGTATCTAGAACCAAAATATGTCTAGATACATCAATTTCTCCAAAATATTGATGTATCTAGAACTAAAATACGATTTCTCCAATAAGTATTTCTAGACGGAGGGAGTATGAGCTAATGCTCACAGAGCAACTGAAGTAACAAAAGGTCCACACTTACTAAATGCCGGTATTACACTTTGATTCAATAATGCCAATCGGGAATACATGAGTTACACCATAGCAAGAAACATATGCTAATAAGAAATTCTTTGCCATACATGCATGTGTGGAGCAGAATTTACATCACAGTAGGACAATTAAGATTTAAGAAGCTTGAAACACTAAAAAGATCGGCTTGAAACCTTCAGTTCATTCAGAATGTGGATCCCTTCTAGCCAAACACCCCTACTATCATTCCACAGGGAAACTAAGGCAGAGAAATCAGTTTGAACAATGGCTTGTTGTTGCACATTCCTTGTGACATGCCCTGAAACTCAACATGACAACGCTTTCAAGGCCACCCCTGGCTCCCTCTCGCTGCCTATCAGCTAACCACACAAATGCACAAGACATGCGCCGTCATCGCCCAGTGTCCAAGGTTTTTACCAGGGAACTAGGGAAGGAGAAGAGGACCTCAACATCGTCTCCAAAGAGGAATACCACGGCCATGAACATGGTTGCAGCCTCCTAGTCTCCACCATGGACATGGTTGGAGCCAAGCAACACTGACCAAGGCTTTCGCAGCCTCCACCAAGCAACACTCGCAAGATGAGCACAACCCGAAACCTGGACACCACTGCGCCCCATCTAAATCTAGGAGGCCATCCACATACCGAGCTGCACGGCACCACGCCTCTCCCAGCTGCAAGTTGTTACTTCTTTAGCCTACGGAGTGCGGACGCCATCTTTGGCTCAGGGGAACCCCAAGCTTTATTTGTATTCCTATGTCGCTTGATACTTAATAAAGTTGTCGCTTGATACTTAATAAAGCGGCTTTTTATCCCTAAAAAAAGCTCCAAGTTGTTGTGCCACAATTGGCCGGCCTCTCTAGTGAGTAGTGAGTAGTGACTGCACCCTCGCTGCTCCATGCATATCGCCGTTATGGAACCTTGAAACGTCACCCCCTCCATCTCGAGCACACTACTCTAAACATTGGACACCAACACCGAGCATCTCTATATAGAAAATGTACGTGTTGGGTAGTAAAAAAGGTGCATCAAAAATTTATCGAACACAAACCATCCATGTTACTGTTATTGCTTTATTACTCGGGCATCCATGATGAAATCATGGAGAGCCTCGAACTCGGCCAATACACATGTATGCACTTGCAGTGCGGGGCAAGTAGCCCAAAGGTTTACATGATCATCGTATACACATAATGACGAGGAAGGGGGACCATCACGCATGCGAAGAAGGCCGCTGCGACGGGTGGTCATCAAGGGTTCGGGCCTGTAGGAGGAATCAGCCTCGGCACCGCAGAGACATGTGCGCTCGTTCCCGCGGGTGGCCGGCCGTGGCCAGGCGGCGGATGTGGCTTTAGTGGCGGCAATGGCGCATCGGGCAGCGGGAATTCATTATGTATGGGGTTGGGGCCTGTAGGAGTCTTGCGTGCGAACGCGGCGGAGGAGAGCAGCAGGAATGACAGGAGGACGAGGAGCACCGGCGCGACGCTCTTGTGCACGGCCATGGCTAGCTTGCTGTTGTGATGTGATGTGTATGTGCCTCGTCACAACCTGCGTTGGGAAAACATATAGAGATCGAGGGTCTCATCTGAAACTATTCTGATGACAAATTAGGACATGATTAGTGGGATGATTATCCATAAGAAATATATTACTTCTCCTTAATAAGATGAGATGGATATATCTGTAAAGATTATCTTCGTAAGGTAGTAAGTGTTTGCTTAGAATGGGAATTCAGTAATTTTGTACTCTACTTCGTTTTTACGGTTATTATGTATACTCTGTATCAGTGCTTTATATATATATATAGACTCGAGATGATCCACTGAAACTATTTTGGTAACCTTTGGAAGATGGATGTCCATTTGATGATTATCCCCTCAAGGTACTGAGTGCTTGCTTATAATGGGAATTCACTAATTTTGTACCTATAATGGGAATTCACTAATTCTATACTTCGTTTACCACTGGACTTGCAGGTCGGGGAGAAGTGCCAGCCATAACGGATAAATGGGCCCTTATGATGGCAAGGTACGGAAGTGAGTATCGTCACGTTTGTCTAAAACAAATGTTTCACAATAATAGGAAACAAAAAAAAATCTGAAATTACTGAACACCAAATATGCTCAAACTTTGTAGCCGCTTGAAGATTTCATACAGGAAAAACATTCGAGGAGCTCTACACAAGAAAAAGATTTCATTGCTCAAACTTTGTAGTTGCGCGAAGGGAACATCCAAGACTTGATCTAACATGTCCTAGAAATAACATGACAATATAAATTTACACATGCCAAATAAACTGTATGTGGCAAAAAAGTTTGGGATTTTTACATCTGTGCCCCTGGTTCCTTAGCTCTACTCATTCATCCCCGCGCTCTTAACTTTTGCTCAATTTCCTCGCTCCATTGCCAGAAACCCTCATAACTGGGCATAACGGATGTTGCCGTCGGGTCAAAGGCTTGACCGTTAACTCTGACTAGTGGGGCCACGCTAGACCGTGTCATCCGTTTGACCAGACAAGTGGGGTGGTGTCGTTGTTCGACCATTGGACCGTAGTTTCGTTGGGTCGTCCCTTCCATTAAACGTCTGCGCGCGCCACCAGGACAGAAGCCTGCTATGCATGCACCCAGCAAAGCCTGCCTGCATGAGTCGATCGAGTCTGCATGCGTCGATGCCACGATCCCACGATGCGCCGATGCGTCCGCCACGATGCACGGACCGAGCAACTTTCTTGCATGCCAGCCGCCACGGATGCAGCGATGGTCACTGCCGCTGGTTCCTCTCTTCTAGCTAGGTGGCTACATATTTGTGGCTTGTGTAAAAAAAGAGCCACTCCCTTGCTTAGCTCTACTCATTCATCCCTACTAACAAAGTTTGCTTGCATGCACTAGTTGGTTACTAACAAGGGAACCCTACTAACAAGTCGAGCTCTATAAGAAAACAATTAACAAATATGTAGTCCCAATATGTAGATAGGGCCAACAAGCCCATAACACGATCACATAGTTCAAACTAGGAAGAACTTAATAATAGAATAGATAGAATACTTAAGCCAACAAGCCCATAGCAACTCCAACATAGTTCAATTACAACTTAACATAACAGAGACTAAAAAAAGATAGAGGGTTTAGAACCCTAGCCGCCGCCTTCTCCACCTCGCTCCTCCTCCGGGCGCCCTTTTCACTGCTCCTCTGAGGCATTGTCGATGGGGCACGGAAGAGTGTGCATGCGCATCGCGGTGGGGAAGATGTTGGTGTGCTCCGTGAACCTGTTGTGGGTGGTGAAAGCGATGAACTCAGAGCCACACCAAAACACCCGGCCGAGGAGGTACAAGGCGTCAAATGTGTTGGTGAAGTGGGCAAGGAGAGCAACCACCACCCGGTTCTGGATGACCTCCTCGACGCGGAACATCGTTGGAGATCCCCTCGGGAGGTGGTGGTTGCCGGACGCGAGGAAGAAATCGGTGAAGTTCCTTGCGGTCCTCAGCCTTGATATCGCCCACACACGTAGTGTGCGATCAACGTACACGCCGGTAGGGTAGAGCCTCTCTGGCACAGTGGTTGGGAAGCGGTAGGTTGGTCTGGTGTACTGCATGGCCGAGGGATGTGCAGAAGGAGGAGAAGGGGTCGAAGATCAAGAAGGGCAGATGGATGAGGGATGGCAGAGGCAGAGGGTGGGAGATGGCAGAGGCAGAGGGTGGCTTAAATAGCCGTAGTGCTACGTGTTATTTGGCAGTGGCAATAATGGGGTCAAATATGAAGTTAGTAGTTAGTTTGTCAAACCCACCGCAGCATCGGTAGTGTACACGTGTGGGAAACGATGATTTGAAAAGAAGAAGAAAAAGAAGCTAATTGCACGCATGGGAATCCGCGGTCATATATGATAGCATCTCCTTGAACAAAAAGAGACAATTTTTGAAGGGCTTGTGGCCATTTTACATGATAAAAATAAATTTGGCCCTTAAAAATTTGGTCATTTTGCATGATAAAAAAAAAGATAGAGGGCTTGTCGCCATTATGCAAATGCAAAATGACCCATTTTTAATAGTTTGTGGCCATTCTGCATGATAAAAATAAATTTAGCCCTTATAAATTTGGTCATTTTGCATTTGTATAGAACAAAAAGAACTAAATTTTCTATGCAATGTCAATTGTTGTGTAATTTCAAACTATGCAAAAAAAAAAACAGAGCCAACACGTTCACAAAAAATAGAGCCAGCATGTTCACAAAAAAACGACGCAATTTGATGGCCCAACCAGAGCTTCGTTTCCTTTTGGGCCCAATAACAATGTTTTTTTAGCGGAGTCAGTGGTGGGCGAGCAGCCGAGCACAACCAACAGGATCGCCTCTCGCGGATCGTCCCACGATCCGACGATGCAGAGCCATCCTTGTGATCCGACGACCCGGAGCCTGCACGCAGCCTGCCCACCTTATCCTTCTAGAAGACCACATCTAAGGGTTATCGCTTGGCGCCAGGGTATGATCGGACGGCTGACGTTCGGAGCTAGGGTTAGGCGAAATCCCGCGGGGTTTAGAGGGGTTTTGAGCTGGTTAACGGGGTTACGAAAGCTTTGACTGAGCATAACTAATTTTAAAAAAAATTGAAAAAATATGAAACCTTTACCGTTCGTCGTTTTATAAGACACACTAACAAGGAAAAATACTAAACTTGGTCTATGGTCAATTTCATGAAAAAAACCTAGCTGGCACGATCGAGGTAAAATGAGCATCATTAGTTAAAAAAAATCTGAAACCTGCGCACAATGTTGTCTTATGTGACATGTTACCAACCAAAAATCATAAACTTGGTCTATGCTCATTTTCATGAGAAAACCTTCACACATATGAGCTATCACCTACAAGATTTCATAGAGTTCAAGGAGATGAGGTAGGGTTACCTTCTATTTTTGAAAAATAAAAAAAAAACAAAAAAATCACCAAAACTTTATTTCAAAGTGAATAAGAAGGATCTGAACTTAGTTTTCCATTTTTATATTTTAAACGTGTTTTTAATAGTTTTTATATTAAAGCATTTTTTTTTAAATGTAAAAATATAAAGATTAATTCAAAAAATAGTGAGACTTCAAATATACACTATATAGATTGAATATGTGTTAATAAAAAACATTTGGCTCATTTAGAGTAGGTCCAAAAAACTTGATTACAAATGGGTTGTTTACCCTAGCCTGGGAGCTTATTTGGAGCACATTTCTCAAATTTAAATTTCTTTGATATCCTCTAAATCACCTCAAATTTTGCACACATGATCTCCTACACAAACATAGATAGTCTGCCAAGTTTTTTTTTGCATTTTCTTAAATTTGTACTGTCCTGTCGAATTTCAGTTCAAAACATCGGATAATGAAACATGCTGGTGGGAAAAAGCATGCATTTGATTTGATTAATAAACATGAGCCAATAACATGTGTGATCAGTGAAGCAACACTGAAACAACATGTGTGATCAATGAAGCAACACTGAAACAACATGTGTGATCAATGAAGCAACACTGAAACAACATGTGTGATCATTGCAGCACCTTAACTCATAGTTCACAACATCAAAAAAGAACTAACCATACACCACATGCAAATATAAGGACAGACAAATATAGATAGAATAATACATTACTAGCATCACCATAGATTCAGTTCACACCATAAACAACCACACTAAGTTTACCAAAAGTAACCCGACCCAAAGTACCCAAAAGATTAAGATTCAGTTCACAGCATCCACCACTAGGAAAAGGTCTATTAGTGGCGCACCAGTTTTGCCTACTAATGACGCAGTACTAGTGCGCCACTAGTACCACACCACTAGTATTAAATACTAATGGCGCACCACTGGTGCGCCATTAGTATCTGGTATACTAATGGCGCACCACGCCGTGCGCCATTAGTATAGACCAACATGCGCCATTAGTATGCCTCCCATGGGGCCATATTTACCCATGTGCTTTGGCATACTAATGGCGCACTTTGGGGTGATGCGCCATTAGTATCCTTTCTACAGTGCGCCATTAGAGTGCTGAGTGGTGTGCCATTAGTATGAATATTAGGGATTATTTTTTTCTTTCTGATATTTGCACAGGTTACAAAATATATTATGGGACAGAATATAGACAGCACCATACAGCAACAGCGGATTCATCGAATACAATAGAAGATTAGTCTCCGAATACAATTCATCATATTAGTCTCCGAATTCAAAAGACCGAACAAAGATAGAACATTACAAGTCTCGAGACCGCGAGTAGCGAGTTTGTCTTCACATTACAAGTCGATATCGATCATCTAAACTACCATCACATAGAAGAGAGCTGCGGTCATCACGATGAGCATCATCGCGATGAAACTGGTCTTCATCCGGTTCCTCCAACGCTCCCTCCTATCTCCCGCTAGATAGCGTGCGTATCTAGATTCCGCCTCCGCCCTAGTGGTGTACCCTTTGTAACTGTTACCACTGAAATGATGAACCTGTCTCCGACACTCCTCCCAGTTGTCGTAGACTCCGGGAACCTTACCCTTGTACACGACATACGACGGCATCTCTATGCACTGTTGGAGAACGTAGTAATTTCAAAAAATTTCCTACGCACACGCAAGATCATGGTGATGTATAGCAATGAGAGGGGAGAGTGTTGTCTACGTACCCTCGTAGACCGAAGCGGAAGCGTTGACGCAACGTAGAGGAAGTAGTCGTACGTCCTCCCGGTCCAACCGATCCAAGCACCGTTACTCCGGCACCTCCGAGTTCTTGACACACGTACAACTCGATGACGCACCCCGATCACCGATCCAGCAGAGGCGCGGGGAGGAGTTCCGTCAGCACGACGGCGTGGTGACGATCTTGATGTTCTCCTGTCGCAGGGCTTCGCCTAAGCACCGCTATAATATGACCGAGGTGTAATATCGTGGAGGGGGGCACCACACACGGCTAAGGAACGATCTCAATGATCAACTTGTGTGTTTAGGCTGCCCCCCCGCCCCCGTATATAAAGGAGGGAGGGAGGAGGAGGCCGGCCTAGGGAGGAGGCGCGCCATAGGGGGGGCAAACCTACTCCAAGTAGGTTTGGCCCCTTTCCTATTAGGAGTAGGAGAAGGAAGGAAGAGGGGGGAGGAGAGAAGGAAGGGGGGGGGCGGCCCCCCTCCCAATTCGGATTGGGCTGGGGGGGGGCGCCCCCTCCCTTGCTCCTTCTCCCTCCCTTCCACTAAGGCCCATATACTTACCGGGGGGTTCCGGTAACCTCCCGGAACTCCGGTATATTTCCAATCTCACGCGGAACCTTTCCGGTGTCCAAATATATCCGTCCAATATATCAATCTTTATGTCTCGACCATTTAGAGACTCCTCGTCATGTCCGTGATCACATCCGAGACTCCGAACAACCTTCGGTACATCAAAATACATAAACTCATAATATAACTGTCATCGAAACCTTAAGCGTGCGGACCCTACAGTTCGAGAACAATGTAGACATGACCGAGACACGTCTCCGGTCAATAACCAATAGCGGGACCTGGATGCCCATATTGGTTCCTACATATTCTACGAAGATCTTTATCGGTCAGACCGCATAACAACATACGTTGTTCCCTTTGTCATCGGTATGTTACTTGCCCGAGATTCGACCGTTGGTATCCAATACCTAGTTCAATCTCGTTACCGGCAAGTCTCTTTACTCGTTCCGTAATACATCATCTCGCAACTAACTCATTAGTTGCAATGCTTGCAAGGCTTAAGTGATGTGCATTACCGAGAGGGCCCAGAGATACCTCTCCGACATTCGGAGTGACAAATCCTAATCTCGAAATATGCCAACTCAACAAGTACCTTCGGAGACACCTGTAGAGCACCTTTATAATCACCCAGTTACGTTGTGACGTTTGGTAGCACACAAAGTGTTCCTCTGGTAAACGGGAGTTGCATAATCTCATAGTCATAGGAACATGTATAAGTCATGAAGGAAGCAATAGCAACATACTAAACGATCGGGTGCTAAGCTAACGGAATGGGTCATGTCAATCAGATCATTCAACTAATGATGTGACCTTGTTAATCAAATAACAACTCCTTGTTCATGGTTAGGAAACATAACCATCTTTGATTAACAAGCTAGTCAAGTAGAGGCATACTAGTGACACTCTGTTTGTTTATATATTCACACATGTATTATGTTTCCGGTTAATACAATTCTAGCATGAATAATAAACATTTATCATGATATAAGGAAATAAATAATAACTTTATTATTGCCTCTAGGGCATATTTCCTTCAGTCTTCCACTTGCACTAGAGTCAATAATCTAGATCACATCACAATGTGATTAACATCGATAGTTCACATCATCATGCGATTAACACCCATAGTTCACATCGCCATGTGACCAACACCCAAAGGGTTTACTAGATTCAGTAATCTAGTTCACATCGCTATGTGATTAACACCCAAAGAGTACTAAGGTGTGATCATGTTTTGCTTGTGAGAGAATCTTAGTCAACGGGTCTTTCACATTCAGATCCGTTTTGTATTTTGCAATTTTTATGTCTACAATGCTCTACACGGAGCTACTCTAGCTAATTGCTCCCACTTTCAATATGTATCTAGATCGAGACTTAGAGTCATCCAGATCGGTGTCAAAACTTGCATCGACGTAACCCTTTACGACGAACCTTTTGTCACTTCCATAATCGAGAAACATATCCTTATTCCACTAAGGATAATTTTGACCGCTGTCCAGTGATCTACTCCTAGATCACTATTGTAGTCCCTTGCCAAACTCAGTGCAGGGTATACAATAGATCTGGTACACAGCATGGCATACTTTATAGAACCTATGGCCAAGGCATAGGGAATGACTTTCATTCTCTTTCTATCTTCTGCCGTGGTCGGGTTTTGAGTCTTACTCAATTTCACACCTTGTAACACAGGCAAGAACTCTTTCTTTGACTGTTCCATTTTGAACTACTTCAAAATCTTGTCAAGGTACGTACTCATTGAAAAAACTTATCAAGCGTCTTGATCTATCTCTATAGATCTTAATGCTCAATATGTAAGCAGCTTCACCGAGGTCTTTCTTTGAAAAACTCCTTTTAAACACTCCTTTATGCTTTGCAGAATAATTCTACATTATTTCCGATCTACAATATGTCATTCACATATACTTATCAGAAATGCTGTAGTGCTCCCACTCACTTTCTAGTAAATACAGGCTTCACTGCAAGTCTGTATAAACTATATGCTTTGATCAACTTATCAAAGCGTATATTCCAACTCCGAGATGCTTGCACCAGTCCATAGATGCACATTTTGTTAACACCTTTAGGATCGACAAAACCTCTTGGTTGCATCACATACAACTCTTCTTTAATAACTCTATTAAGGAATGCAGTTTTGTTTATCCATTTGCCAGATTTCATAAAATGCGGAAATTGCTAACATGATTCAGACAGACTTTTAAGCATCGATACGAGTGAGAAAATCTCATTGTATTCAACATCTTGAACTTTGTCAAAAACCTTTTTCGACAAGTCTAGCTTTGTAGATAGTAACACTACTATCAGCGTCCATCTTCCTCTTGAAGATCCATTCATTTAACATGGCTTGCTGATCATTGAGCAAGTCAATCAAAGTCCATACTTTGTTCTCATACATGGATCATATCTCAGATTTTATGGCCTCGAGCCATTTCGCGGAATCTGGGCTCATCATCGCTTCCTCATAGTTCGTAGGTTCATCATGGTCTAGTTACATGACTTCCAGAACAGAATTACCGTACCACTCTGGTGCGGATCTCACTCTGGTTTACCTACGAGATTCGGTAGTAACTTGATCTGAAGTTACATGATCATCATCATTAGCTTCCTCACTAATTGGTGTAGTAGTCACAGGAACAGATTTCTGTGATGAACTACTTTCCAATAAGGGAGAAGGTACAATTACCTCATCAAGTTCTACTTTCCTCCCACTCACTTCTTTCGAGAGAAACTCCTTCTCTAGAAAGGATCCATTTTTAGCAACGAATATCTTGCCTTCGGATCTGTGATAGAAGGTGTACCCAACTATTTCCTTTGGGTATTCTATGAAGACGCACTTCTCCGATTTGGGTTCGAGCTTATCAGGATGAAACTTTTTCACATAAGCATCGCAGCCCCAAACTTTAAGAAACGACAACTTTGGTTTCTTGCTAAACCACAGTTCATATAGTGTCGTCTCAACGGATTTAGATGGTGCCCTATTTAACATGAATGCAGTTGTCTCTAATGCATGATCCCAAAACGATATTGGTAAATCGGTAAGAAACATCATAGATTGTACTATGTCCAATAAAGTACGGTTATGACGTTCGAACACACCATTATGATGTGGTATTCCAGGTGGCATGAATTTGTGAAACTATTCCACATTATTTTAATTGAAGACCAAACTCGTAACTCAAATATTTGTCTCCGCGATCAGATCGTAGAAACCTTATTTTCTTGTCACGATGATTTTCCACTTCACTCTGAAATTCTTTGAACCTTTCAACTATTTCAGACTTATGTTTCATCAAGTAGATATACCCATATCTGCTCAAATCATCTGTGAAGGTCAGAAAATAACGATATCCGCCGCGAGCCTTAACACTCATTGGATCGCGTACATCAGTATGTATTATTTCCAATAAGTCAGTTGCTCGCTCCACTGTTCCGGAGAATGGAGTCTTAGTCATCTTGCCCATGAGGCATGGTTCGCAAGCATCAAGTGATTCATAATCAAGTGATTCCAAAATCCCATCAACATGGAGTTTCTTCATGCGCTTTACACCAATATGACCTAAACGGCAGTGCCACAAATAAGTTGCACTATCATTATTAACTTTGCATCTTTTGGTTTCAATATTATGAATATGTGTATCACTACGATCGAGATCCAATGAACCATTTTCATTGAGTGTGTAACCATATAAGGTTTTATTCATGTAAACAGAACAACAATTTATTCTTTTACTTAAATGAATAACCGTATTGCAATAAACACGATCAGATCATATTCATGCTCAACGCAAACACCAAATAACATTTATTTAGGTTCAACACTAATCCCGAAAGTATAGGGAGTGTGCGATGATGATCATATAAATCTTGAAACTACTTTCAACACACATCATCACTTCACCCTTAACTAGTTTCTGTTTATTCTGCAACTCCCGTTTCGAGTTACTACTCTTAGCAACGGAACCAGTACCAAATACCGAGGGGTTGCTATAAACACTAGTAAAGTACACATCAATAACATGTATATCAAATATACCTTTGTTCACTTTGCCATCCTTCTTATCCGCCAAATACTTGGGGTAGTTCTGCTTCCAGTGACCAGTCCCTTTGCAGTAGAAGCACTTAGTCTCAGGCTTAGGTCCAGACTTGGGCTTCTTCACTTGAGCAGCAACTTGCTTGCCGTTCTTCTTGAAGTTCCCTTCTATCCCTTTGTCCTTTTCTTGAAACTAGTGGTCTTGTTAACCATCAACACTTGATGTTCTTTCTTGATTTCTACCTTCATCGATTTCATCATCATGAAAAACTCGGGAATCATTTTCATCATCTCTTGCATACTATAGTTCATCACGAAGTTCTACTAACTTGGTGATGGTGACTAGAGAATTCTGTCAATCACTATCTTATCTGGAAGATTAACTCCCACTTGATTCAAGCGATTGTAGTACCCAGACAATCTGAGCACATGCTCACTAGTTGAGCGATTCTCCTCCATCTTTTAGCTATAGAACTTGTTGGAGACTTCATATCTCTCAACTCGGGTATTTGCTTGAAATATTAACTTCAATTCCTGGAACATCTCATATGTTCCATGATGTTCAAAACGTCTTTGAAGTCCCGATTCTAAGCTGTTAAGCATGGTGCACTTAAACTATCAAGTAGTCATCATATTGAGCTAGACAAACGTTCATAACGTCTGCATCTGCTCCTGCAATAGGTCTATCACCTAGCGGTGCATCAAGGACATAATTCTTCTGTGCAGCAATGAGGATAAACCTCAGATCACGGATCCAATCCGCATCATTGCTACTAACATCTTTCAATACATTTTTCTCTAGGAACATATCAAAATAAACATATGAAAGCAACAACGCGAGCTATTGATCTTACAACATAATTTGCAAAATACTACCAGGACTAAGTTCATGATAAATTTAAGTTCAATTAATCATATTACTTAAGAACTCCCACTTAGACAGACATCTCTCTAGCCATCTAAGTGATCACGTGACCCAAATCAACTAAACCATAACCGATCATCACGTGAGATGGAGTAGTTTTCAATGGTGAACATCACTATGTTGATCATATCTACTATATGATTCACGCTCGACCTTTCGGTCTCCGTGCTTCGAGGCCATATCTGCATATGCTAGGCTCGTCATGTTTAACCTGAGTATTCTGTGTGTGCAAAAACTGGCTTGCACCCTGAAAGAACATGCGGTGCCCCCATGTTTGGTTTTGGTAATTGATGACAATCTCTATGGACTAATGGTTGCCTTGAGTGATATTTGAAGGGTTTGTCCATAGGCTTTTCTTGGAGTCCATTTGTTGGTTTCAAGGAGAGTTTGTGATGACCATGGTGCTATTAAGGAATTATCCAAAGATTGGTCATGTGAGTGTTGAGCTTATTGCAAGCATGTCTTGAAGAAAAAGATTGTGTGATCATTCATGTCTACCTTCAAGACATCATTCAAATGAAGAGAGTTGGAAAGATTCAACACACAAAGCGCACAAGATGTATCGAGGGATCAAGTGATCCCATGGTATGGTAAGCATTGTCCATTACGCTTTGTGTGCTAACCCATGGTCTTGTGAGAGTTCCTTGTGGGGTTAAGTTGAGGTGTGCAAGTTTAAGTGATGCATCACAAAGAGATCAAGTGCTTGAAGCTTGCCGTCCATTGTGGTGACAATGGACTTGTGAAGATGAGCGGAAGAGTGGCTCACCCATAGTGGAGTATGGGGGAGCAATCAACTAGCCTTCATCGAGCCAACGCAATCAAGAAAAGTGGTCCATCTTGAGGAGGAGTAGATCGTCATCATCTAGCTCAAGTGGACTTTGTGCAAGGCAAAGGTTTGCCCTTGATAGGTTTTCTATTTTACCGGTCTCATGGTGGTAGTTGGAGACCGGGTTTTAGGATCGATTGCCGTACTATCAAGGGGGGCTCTCGATGAGTTGCTTGATTGTATCATTCGTAGAGAGCTCAAACCATTGCATCCTTGCATCATCTTTATTGGTTCTTGTTTGGTTCTTCTCCTTGTGAGATTTGGAGCTTTTGGTCATTTTCATGACAAGCTCGAGTTCATCGAAAACGGAGTTTACGTGCATCTTCTATGATGTTTTCGATGTTGGAGGCTCTGCCGGTGCTTCTCTGTTGGAGGTTTCTCTCCTCGCTGTTTTGATGCTACTCGTCTTCCTCTATCCAACAAGCTTGAGTTTGCTCAATTCGGAGCTCATTTGCAGAAGTCATGGCAGTTCTGGTTTTAGTGTTTCCCTCTGTTGTCTTCTCTGCAAAATGAAGGACTCCTAGTGTTGCTGATTTGGGGCATGCGGTAGTACTGCTCTCCGGAGAGGTAGTACCACAGGCCCTTGCGGTAGTACCGCTCTATGGGAGCGGTAGTACCGTGGCCTCCGGCCAGGCGCAGCTGCCCGAGCGGTAGTAGGGGCGGATGTAATTTTTTTACATCCGCGCCCTGCACGGTAGTACCGCGCCACGAGCGCGGTAGTACCGTGGGCTCTGGCCAGGCTTAGCAGCATGAGCGGAAGTAGGGGCGGATGTAATTTTTTACATCCGCGCCCTACGCGGTAGTACCGCTCTTCGTGTGCGGTAGTACCGTGCCGGAGTTTTGCGCAGGTCCTCCCTCAGCGGAAGTAGGTACGGAAGTAATTTTTTACGTCAGTGCCTTCTCTGCGCCTAGTGTTGCCTGCCTTATGGTAGTACCGTAGGGGCGCGCGGTAGTACCGCTCCGGCGGTTCTATCGCTCGTTGCCCTGTGCAACAGGCCTTCATCTGGCCAGAGCTGCACATGCGGTAGTACCGCAACCTGCAGCGGTAGTACCGCGGACAACCACGGTAGTACCGCAGCTCCCTGCGGTAGTACCGCGCCATGCGGGCTGAGTGAGGGGATAACGGTTGAATTTTCTCCCCGCCTATAAAAGGGGGTCTTCTTCCCCTTTGGGACTTTATCTCTTAAGCTCGTTCTTGCCCCCATTGTTGACCTTCTCCGAGCTTGCTAACTCTCAATCCCTCCATGGATTCTTGCTAGTTTTTGAGGGAAAAGAGAGAGGAGATCTAGATCCACGTTTCCACCAATCACTTTCTCCTCTTAGTGAGGGGAACCCCTTGGATCTAGATCTTGGAGTTCTTCGTGTTCTTCCTTCGTTCTTCCTCTCATTTTCCTCCCTAGCATTAGTTGCTTTGGTGGGATTTGGGAGAGAAGGACTTGGGCACTTCGTGTGCCCTTGCCATTGCATTTGGTGCATCGGTTTGAGTTCTCCACGTGATACGTGGAAGTTACAAGTTGAGAAGCTTATTACTCTTGGGTGCTT
The DNA here is from genome assembly GCA_963921465.1 of Triticum timopheevii. Classification (NCBI taxonomy): domain Eukaryota; kingdom Viridiplantae; phylum Streptophyta; class Magnoliopsida; order Poales; family Poaceae; genus Triticum; species Triticum timopheevii. The sequence continues at coordinate 43,116,102 of OY997271.1, forward strand.
TGGTGCCCTTGAGCTTGTTTATCTTGGGTGCTTGGGCCCCCTAGTCGGTTTGTGGTGTTCGGAGCTCAATCATTGTGGTGTAAAGCTCCGGGCAAGCGTCGGGGTCTCCAATTAGGTTGTGGAGATCGCCCCGAGCAATTTGACGGGTACCGGTGACCGCCCCCAAGGGTTGCCAAAGTGTACGGGTTCGGTGACCGCCCCCAAGGGTTGCCATTTGTACGGGTTCGGTGACCGCCCTCAAGGGTCCCTTAGTGGAATCACGGCATCTTGCATTGTGCGAGGGCGTGAGGAGATTACGGTGGCCCTAGTGGCTTCTTGGGGAGCATTGTGCCTCCACACCGCTCCAAACGGAGATTAGAATCCGCAAGGGTGTGAACTTCGGGATACATCGTCGTCTCTGCGTGGTTCGGTTATCTCTTACCCGAGCCCTTTACTTATGTACTTTACTTTGTGATAGCCATATTGTTCTTTGTCATATATCTTGCTATCACATAGTTGTTTATCTTGCTTAGCATAAGTTGTTGGTGCACATAGGTGAGCCTAGTTGCTTTAGGTTTTGTGCTTGACAAATTAACCGTTAGGTTTATTCCGCATTTGTTCAAGCCTAAACCGTAATTATTTTAAAACGCCTATTCACCCCCCCCTCTAGGTGACATCCTCGATCTTTCACACCCGTTGTAGATGGACGTAGAGCTTATCACACCCGATCATCACATGGTGTCTGGGCACGACGAACTTTGGCAACGGTGCATACTCAGGGAGAACACTTCTTGATAATTAGTGAGAGATCATCTTAAAATGCTACCGTCAATCAAAGCAAGAATAAGATGTATAATAGATAAACATCATATGCAATCAAAATATGTGACATGATATGGCCATGATCATCTTGCGCCTTTGATCTCCATCTCCAAAGTACTGTCATGATCTCTATCGTCACCGGCACGACACCATGATCTTCATCATCTTGATCTATATCAATGTGTCATCACATGGTTGTCTCGCCAACTATTGCTCTTGCAACTATTGCTATCGTATAGCGATAAAGTAAAGCAATTATTTGGCGCTTGCATCTTATGCAACAAAGGGACATCCATAGGGCTTCTGCCAGTTGCCGATGACTTCAACAAAACATGATCATCTCATACAACAACTTATATCTTATCACGTCTTGACCATATCACATCACAACATGCCCTACAAAAACAAGTTAGACGTCCTCTACTTTGTTGTTGCAAATTTTACGTGGCTGCTACGGGCTTAAGCAAGAACCGTTCTCACCTACGCATCAAAACCACAACAATAGTTTGTCAAGTTGGTGCTGTTTTAACCTTCGCAAGGACCGGGCGTAGCCACACTCGGTTCAACTAAAGTTGGAGAAACTGACACCCGCTAGTCACCTGTGTGCAAAGCACGGCGGTAAAACCAGTCTCGCGTAAGCGTACGCGTAATGTCGGTCCGGGCCGCTTCATCCAACAATACCGCCGAACCAAAGTATGACATGCTGGTAAGCAGTATGACTTATATCGCCCACAACTCACTTGTGTTCTACTCGTGCATATAACATCAAACCATAAAACCTAGGCTCGGATGCCACTGTTGGAGAACATAGTAATTTCAAAAAATTTCCTACGCACACGCAAGATCATGGTGATGTATAGCAATGAGAGGGGAGAGTGTTGTCTACGTACCCTCGTAGACCGAAGCGGAAGCGTTGACGCAACGTAGAGGAAGTAGTCGTACGTCCTCCCGGTCCAACCGATCCAAGCACCGTTACTCCGGCACCTCCGAGTTCTTGACACACGTACAACTCGATGATGCACCCTGATCTCCGATCCAGCAGAGGCGCGGGGAGGAGTTCCGTCAGCACGACGGCGTGGTGACAATCTTGATGTTCTCCTGTCGCAGGGCTTCGCCTAAGCACCGCTACAATATGACCGAGGTGTAATATCGTGGAGGGGGCCACCGCACACGGCTAAGGAACGATCTCAATGATCAACTTGTGTGTTTAGGGTGCCCCGTATATAAAGGAGGGAGGGAGGAGGAGGCCGGCCTAGGGAGGAGGCGCGCCATAGGGGGGGCAAACCTACTCCAAGTAGGTTTGGCCCCCCTTTCCTATTAGGAGTAGGAGAAGGAAGGAAGAGGGGGGAGGAGAGAAGGAAAGGGGGGGCCGGCCCCCCTCCCAATTCGGATTGGGCTGGGGGGGGGGCGCCCCCTCCCTTGCTCCTTCTCCCTCCCTTCCACTAAGGCCCATATACTTACCGGGGGGTTCCGGTAACCTCCCGGAACTCCGGTATATTTCCAATCTCACCCGGAACCTTTCCGGTGTCCAAATATATCCGTCCAATATATCAATCTTTATGTCTCGACCATTTCGAGACTCCTCGTCATGTCTGTGATCACATCCGGGACTCCGAACAACCTTCGGTACATCAAAATACATAAACTCATAATATAACTGTCATCGAAACCTTAAGCATGCGGACCCTACGGTTCGAGAACAATGTAGACATGACCGAGACACGTCTCCGGTCAATAACCAATAGCGGAACCTGGATGCCCATATTGGTTCCTACATATTCTACGAAGATCTTTGTCGGTCAGACCGCATAACAACATACATTGTTCCCTTTGTCATCGGTATGTTACTTTCCCGAGATTCGATCGTTGGTATCCAATACCTAGTTCAATCTCATTACCGGCAAGTCTCTTTACTCGTTCCGTAATACATCATCTCGCAACTAACTCATTAGTTGCAATGCTTGCAAGGCTTAAGTGATGTGCATTACCGAGAGGGCCCAGAGATACCTCCCCGACATTCGGAGTGACAAATCCTAATCTCGAAATACGCCAACTCAACAAGTACCTTCAGAGACACCTGTAGAGCACCTTTATAATCACCCAGTTATGTTGTGACGTTTGGTAGCACACAAAGTGTTCCTCTGGTAAACGGGAGTTGCATAATCTCATAGTCATAGGAACATGTATAAGTCATGAAGGAAGCAATAACAACATACTAAACGATCGGGTGCTAAGCTAACGGAATGGGTCATGTCAATCAGATCATTCAACTAATGATGTGACCTTGTTAATCAAATAACAACTCCTTGTTCATGGTTAGGAAACATAACCATCTTTGATTAACAAGCTAGTCAAGTAGAGGCATACTAGTGACACTCTGTTTGTCTATATATTCACACATGTATTATGTTTCCGGTTAATACAATTCTAGCATGAATAATAAACATTTATCATGATATAAGGAAATAAATAATAACTTTATTATTGCCTCTAGGGCATATTTCCTTCATGCACAAGCCAAACAATAGACAATACATAAGCAATATATAAGTATGCAACAAAAGGATCGGAAGAGAAAAGCAAGACATTAATAGCATGATTCATGGTCCTACTAATAAACAGCATCAATTACATCTAAGTTGAACGATTGTCCAAACATCCCAGTCCATCATGCAGCTGGAGGAGGTACGTGTGATTTATAACAATGGAATTTGTTTCCTCAAAAAGAACAATGGCACCGTACTGCGCGGCAGGTCCGCCAGAAAAACTCAAAAGAGAAAGAAGTCTCGTTAATCTCTTCATGCTTGTTCCAAGTTTGAAGTACCTTTTGGCCAAAGAAAAACCCCCAAAGAGACATACAAGTTCATTAAAGTTTAATTACAACATGAGCTAATCGATGTTCAGAACTACAAATAGCATCACTACTTTCGATTCGACTCATGGGACCGGAGCGTGGATGAAGCCGCCGTCTTTCGTGATGGTCATGAAGTCGCGGTCGTTGTCAGCCTACATTTGTAGCGTTGTGTCTATCTCACTGTTGGATGGTTGATATCTGAGGTAGACCTGCCCCGAGGTACGAAGGACATCTTAATGGATGATTTCTGCAAACTCCGATTGGATGCAAAAGAATTCTTGTCAGAGGTCCGCGTCCTGGATTGCCGCCAAGCTTGTGGCCCAATCTTTGACATTATTTGGTGGCAGAAGGTGATTATGGTCCCGTACGATCGCCCGCATGTGATGGAGGGCGTAGTAGGCATCCTTCTGACCGTCAGGCGGCTGCTTGACGCAGGGGAACGTCGTATTGTGGGTGAAGACGTGCCTGCTGTACCTACGAACTGGCCTCTTAAAGGTGCCTCCAGATGTGGCGTAGCCGGGGAGAGCATCATCAAGAACTTTCTTGATATTTGTGTAGTCTATCTTGGAGTCACGGTCCGGGTCGAAATACGTGGCCATGGAATATTTCGGGCTTAAGAGGATGAGTGTGCAATGTGTGTCACCGCACAGAACACGGAATGTTAGAAAAAAAAGAACGATCGAAATCTAAGAAATCATATGTTACGAGGCGGTTAGGGGATGACTTACTCGGTAAAGTAAGGCACGAGGAAGTTATCCTTATCTGGGTTTGCCAGAATGACGCCTTAGAGGTGTGAACTCACGACTTGCCGGTCCCCAGCGCTGCCCAAGATCTTGGCACGCATGTAGAAGGGGTCGACTATCCTGATGTCCGGGGTCTTGTCTCTAATGATCCGCATCTCCATACTCAGCGAAAACAGCCGAACGAAGGTGTAGCGCAGCGGATGAAGGTTAAACATAGCAAAGATGTCATCAAACTGCATGACGATCGTACCCCCGATGGCGCTATCCACAAAGCCCTTGCCCTCTGGCACCTTGGCCACGAAAACCGGGTATGCCACATCATTCTGGGAGAGATGCCGCTTCTCCAAAGAAAGAACACTATCATGCAGATTCCGCATAGCACCAGTTGCAGCATTGAGCATATTTGTCGGTAGCATCGCCCTACCCGCCACATGCACCCTCCTCGAGATATCCTTAGGTGAAGGTGGCCCGTCCTGAGCACGGTTCGTACTCGGTGTCGGCTAGCTTGCACCGGCGCCCTTGTTAGTCTTTCGTTTCCGTCCCTTCTTCTTGATCTCCTGTAATGGGACCGAGTTCTGCTCACAGACCGCCTTCTTGAGCGTGTTGGGGCTGATAATATTTCGCACCTCAGGTATCTGAGGCTCGGTGAAGGCGGCAACTGGAGGCGTCTCCTGAGAACTGAACGCCAGACGATGCCTATTGCAATTGGGTTTCTCCGCCGTACCAGCTAGATCGCGGACATCTTGGTTGGGTTCTTGAGAAGGAGGCCCGCAGAACTCGTCACTGTACCCATGTTCGGCAAAGTACTTATCGACGTTGGTAAATCTACCGTCGTCGTTGTCGTTGTCGTCTGGATCCTGTGCCATATGCATGTCCGGATCCTGTGCCATAGGGATGTCCGGCATGTTGGGTAGCGTTGTGGTGTTCTTGCCATGGCTTGGCGCCGGCATGACTAGCGGTCTTGTCTGTGGGGTGGTGTCCCCCACCCCCAAACATATCTGGCTCTTCGGCCAAAGCAGGGGCCAGCTTACGTAGGCGCTGAGGGTCATCACATCATCTTCGTCGACCCCAGCGGGTCGAATCGGAGGTAACAACTCGTTGCAGCCTGGCAGCACCCGAACCAGTTGAACCCTATACAAGGTGGGTGGCATCGGATTACCATGGAACACAGGTTGCCCGGTTGAACGATTCTGCCCTTGGCGACATCGACCAACTCGCCGCCCACAAAGTGCAGGAGAGTGCAAGGAACATCGGTGGCGCCCTACGAAAACATGTAGGGCGTCAGGGATGCCCAGTCAAAGGCAAGGAGATGAAGTCATCGGCCCAGAGGCTTAGTTACCGTGATGCCGTCGAGCTCGGCTAATGTCGAGGCACCGCCAACGGCGGGCGTGCAACTAACGGAGGGGCCGCTTGCTGGCGAGGCGCCGGCCGGCGTACACCCGGGTGCATTAAGCTCCAATGCCCGTGCCGGCGCCGGAGACACCAATGGCGCCGCCTGCGCATTGTGCGAGTTGCTGGCCGTGAAGCTGGGAACCGGGGGAGGCCCGTGTTGGCCGCCCGCAATCCACATCGTCAGCCCATGAATCAACGTAGGCACCATGGCGGTGAGCGTCATTCCCAGTTGTTGTTGCACTTGCTCTTGGACAATCTCCGGAATCTGCGCCACTTGTGCCTTGAATGCTTCAACCTCGCGCGACTGGCTTTCCGAGCTGGTCTTTTTCTCCTTTCGCCCACCAGCGGTATAGTATGACAACCATTTTGTGGACAAGCCTTTGCCGGCCACACGACCAGCTGACGACGGCTTACTGAGCTTATCCTTGTTTTTCATTATGTTCAACGCCCTATTTAAAGGGGTGTCGAAAGGGGAGCTCTGAGACAACCCCGTGCTACTGCTTTCAGTGTCCTACGGAAGGAACGTGAACCATTTAGAAATATTGGGGATTAATTAGAATGCAACCATATGGAGCTAATTACGCGGGGGTGTATTCCTTACCAGAACAAGCTCAAGCGCCCTGGTCTTCGGATCCGTGGTAAGCTCCTTTGTTATCGGGTCCTCCTTGTACCGGGCCCTGACAAAGTTCCTGGTCTGCTTGTCACGGTATTTCTTGAAGCGGGGCAGTAGGCCTTGCTCGGCACGCTCCGCGTCCTCCTTGTCCCATATAGGCTCCGCCACTCTGTAACCGCCGGGACCGAGTTGGTGGACCCCTAAGTTCAACTGCCGTATTTATTTCCCCCACTGACTTGATTCGGAGGTTGCGCTGCTCTCGCACGTGATCTTGAACTCCTTGTAGTCATCTTCGCTGATCAAAGGATATTTCGCCTTGATCTTCTCATAACTAGCACCTTTTTCAATCATTGCCTTCACCGTGCTTCTCCAAGTAGACAGGGCCGTGCTCATCCTCGTGAGGGCGACACTGTTCACTTTATTCCCTGAGAGGTGTGTGTTTGCAAAGTCAGCGGGGAACTTGTATCGTTCGTGCAGCTTCGTGAAGAGGGGGCTGCACGAATTCCCTCGGTCCTTATGCCTTAGGTTCTCGGTGTTGAGCGAGACGGTGCTCCGGAGAATGCACCCGAGCTGAACCGAGTACCCCTTGACTAATTCTTTGGACGCCGTTGGATGCCCGTCGGAGTTCACTTCAGTAAATTCCTCCTTGACGGTGCCGAGCACGCTTGGGCGCCGGTCCTTCCGTTGCCTCTTCGGTTGGCTGCCATCTGTGTGTGCGCCGCCATCATCAGTGGTGGCATCCTCGGCAGCACCATCAGTGGTGTCATCCCTGATGCCACTAGGGGTTGTGTAGTCAGGATCGGTGTCTTCCGCGGCGTCCTCATAGCGGTGAGGTTCTTCCTCCATCTCCTAGGACAGCTCCTAGAATTGCTTGCCGCCGGAACCGTCGGCCTCATCGTTGTGGGCCATGTTTCTCTCTAAATAGGGAAAAAGTTTGGTCAAAAAGTTGGTTATTGTCAAGGAACAAGATCATGGTCTCATCATTTAGGGTTTGTCGACACCGATGCATCCTAAAAGCTAAGCTTTTATCATTTAGGGTTTGTCAACGCCAAGGCACCCTAAAAGCCTAAGCGTACATCATTTAGGTTCTCATCGACACCGAGGCACCCTAAAAGCCAAGGTTTTATCATTTAGGGTTTGTCGACGCCGAGGCACCCTAAATGCTAAGTTAAGTTTTCATCATTTAGGGTTTATCGATGCCGAGGCACCCTAGGTTGACTGATATATATGGGTATCTTCTAATAATATACCCTACTTAATTAAGGACAAACACCAAGAGACAGTAAACATATCACACTTCTATATGTATAACACAAGAGGCAGTTGATCCTACTTAATTAAGTACTAAGATACCCCGGCCCATGCATTAGTCGCAAGTACCCCATATGTCCTACTTTTAGCACAGTCATGCTAAAATTCACGGAAAATTTCAGCATGACCTTTCCCGAAAATAGGACATATGGAGTACCTGAATTTGCCAGAACGGAAGTTAATTGACATTCCGGCAAACTCAAGGGACTCTCAGGGTACCCGCAAAATCATCACGACACGATGGTTGGAGACAAAACCGCAAACTAGCAAAGTTACTGACGTGTTTACAGAAATTGTTTTCTGTAAAAGATGATCATCATCTTTACAAGTCTTTCTCAATGTGATCAATTGATGGATCAACACGTAAAACATGTCCAGTAAGAGCATATAATTCAACAACTCCACTGAAAATGAGAGCTAAAAGATGCAAGGAGCACAAACAGCTCAGAAAAATCAATCCACTGAAAATGAACATGTGGCAAGACAACTTTGATAACAAGGGCCACTAGTTGGCCAGTAGTTGAACTAGCAACTTGGCCATCACTGACGCCACGCACTGCTATGGCAGCTCTCAGTAGTAACCTCCAAGGCTCCGACAACCGACACAGATAACCTGTCTCAAAGATGAGCCTCAAGAAAAGCTTCGCATTCTACTTTATGCTTCATTGAAGTTCAGAGAACTCTCCAAAAGAAAGGTTCAGGTGCCAATTGGTATCATGTTAAAGCCAGCAATATAAAATGATCTACAACCTTATGTAAAGTGCCAACTCCACAGATTTCTTTTTCACAGCTTTTATATTATTTCTAGAAGCAACACAACAGGGTTAAACACCAGAATCTTGAGTTTATTTTTTTCCAGAATTTTAGAGCCCCCACAAATTCAGTTCAGGTATTTTATACCATGTTAAAGACAGTAAAGTACAGAGGTTTAGCCCTGGTCCTTAGATTCATTTTCCTAATCTTTTTGTTTTCTACAAAGATATTCCCAACCTTCATGATGCTGGTAAGAAAAGAGCTACTCTCTAAATCTTTTATCTATTTATACCTGTAAATTAGCACTCTGATGCTGGCCTTGACAAATGATCCCACTATGTTGTTTGCTGGAATCTGCAAAATGATCCCACTATGTTGACAAATGATCCCACTATGTTGTTATACTTGAGAACACTGTAACAAAATCAAAACCACAATAAACAGTGGTCAGATATAACAGGTACAATTACACAAAGCATCTGACACATACTTCATCTATCAAGTATAACTCTATCAAGCCAAGAAGGTATGAGCTGTTCATGGAAGCCTTTGATCATAATATCTAAAGGTATAGACAAAATCTACAAGCAGTCAACAAAAAGGTCACACACACCCACTCAGAGGAACATCATATTTAAATCTAAAAATGAAGATGATCCATTTCTACATGGAATCAATCAAGTACAGAGCTATGCCACATACTAGGGATATCACCCACACACACAAAATCAGTGCTTTAGGGATATGAAACAATTATCTGGTGGGAAGACTGTTGCTGCACTAGCATTGCTGTTTGCCATTCACAATTTCAGGCAATCACCATTCTACATACTGGATGAAGTCGATGCAACTATCATACAGGCACGATGGCAACTGGTAACTACCCTCAACGAAAAAATGAGGGCCACAGTGGCTACAGAAAATAGCACACATGTCTACCTATTACTTTATATTCAAATAAGAGTAGAGAAAATAGCACACATATCTACCTATTACTTTACATAAAATCCTAGAATGCAAAAAGGTAAGGCAAGCTTCACCATATTAGCATTTTAGCATGCTTCTGACTGGATTTGTTATAGCCCAGAATCCTACTAATAAGACTGGAACATAATGATTGTATTGCAAACTAATTATCACAGCAAAATATATAAAAGGACCAAACCAGATACAACAAAACTGGCACAGCATGTGCAATCCAGGAATCCAAACAGGTAACACAAGTGTGTTGCAAGCTTCATCGTATAAGCATTTTAGCATGCTCCTGACTGGATTTGTCATAACCAAAATTCGACTCATAAAACTGTAACAAACTGACTGCACAATCCATACCTTAATGCCGACTTCTACTTTGCTATCCCCAATGGTTCTTTCCTCTCCAACAACAACCACCTCGCCACTCTAATGTTTAGAATAAGCAGTTGAAGGGAGCAGAATCCCACCGGTCGTCTTCTGCTCGGCAGTCTTGGTCTTGAGAAGCACTCTGTCGGCCAAGAGCTTGACCGTCGTGTACTGCAACAGAGTAACATGAGATAGTTTCACACCCGGAAGCATACTCGCCGCATGATAACTAGAGCAGCGGCGAGGGCAAGAGCAGCAGGAAGCAAAAGTAGCAGCGGCAGCGGCGCTATATGCAGAAGCAGTAGGAGGCGAGCAGTAGAAGCAAAGTAGCAGCAACGGGCGCGCGCGAGGCGCAACCAGGAGAGGGCGTGGGCAGCTGCGGGCGACGGCAGGCACGGTGGGGGCACGGTGCAGTAGCGGCAGCAGGTCAACATGGCAATGAATTTAGGCGAAGTAAAGGGGGATCCAGAGGAGAAGCTCACCACGAAGCCGGGGACATGGTCGGGGAGGCCGGGGATGGACCAGAGTGGCGGCAAACAGCGACGAACGATAGCGATGTACAACGACGGGGCCACGCGCAGGAAGAGACGGCGGGAGGTGGCTGATGCTCCTCGGCGAGGTGGACGCGCTGCTGCTTCTCCTTGTTGGCGGGGGGTCGTCGGCGACGGTGGAGAGCGGGCGCGCGCGGGGGGGGGGGGGGGGGGGGGGGGGCGAGGGAGTGGGAGGGAGGGGGATCGATCTGGCGAGGGAGGGGGATCGATCTGGCGAGGGGGAAAGGGATAGAGGGGGGAAGGTTAGCAATGGCGCACCACCCAGGGGTGCGCCACTAAGTACATCCATAGCAATGGCGCACCCCCGATCGATGCGCCATTAGTAATCTTTTTTTATATAGCAATGGCGCACCAGCCAGAGGTGCGCCATAAGTAATCTTTTTTTATATAGCAATGGCGCACCATCCAAAGGTGCGCCATAAGTATTTTATTTTTATTTTTTGTTGCATCTAATAATTTTTTAGAAAATGAATATGAATATGAAACAGTAATATTTTTTATAAAAACAGTAATAATTTTTTTAAAAATATCATCAAATTTGTTATTTGAAAATATTTATGAATATGAAAAAATATCATCAAATTTATTATTTGGAAATATCATCAAATTTGTTATTTGAAAATATAATCAAATTTGTTTTTTTTTGCAATTTTAGTTGCATTCATTTGTGATGGTGGAGCGGGCCGGGGAGGGTGCGGGGGGGTCGGCGGCGGCGGTGGAGCGGGGGAGGGTGCGGGGGGTCGTTGGCGGCGGTGGAGCGGGGAAGGGTGCGGGGGGTCGTCGGCAGCGGTGGAGCGTGATACGTCTCCAACGTATCTATAATTTTTGATTGCTCCATGCTACTTTATCTACTGTTTTGGACTATATTGGGCTTTATTTTCCACTTTTATATTACTTTTGGGACTAACCTATTAAACGGAGGCCCAACCCAGAATTGCTGTTTTTTGCCTTTTTCAGTATTTCGAAGAAACAGAATATCAGACGGAGTCCAAACGGAATGAAACCTTCAGGATCGTGATTTTCCAACTGAACGTGACCCAGGGGACTTGGACCCTACTCCAAGCAGTGCCCGAGGAGGTCACGAGGGTGGAGGGCACGCCCCTGGGCGCGCTCCCCTACCTCGTGGGCCCTTCGGAGCTCCACCGACGTACTCCTTCCTCCTATATATACCTACGTATCCCCGAACGATCAAAACAGGAGCCAAAAACCTAATTCCACTGCCGCAACCTTTTGTATCCACGAGATCCCATCTTGGGGCCTGTTCCGGAGCTCCGCCGGAGGGGGCATCCACCACGGAGGGCTTCTACATCATCACCATAGCCCCTCCGATGAAGTGTGAGTAGTTTACTTCAGACCTTCGGGTCCATAGCTAGTAGCTAGATGACTTCTTCTCTCTTTTTGGATCTCAATACAATGTTCTCCCCCTCTCTCGTGGAGATCTATTCGATGTAATCTTCTTTTTGCGGTGTGTTTGTTGAGAACGATGAATTGTGGGGTTATGATCCGGTATTATCTATGGAAAATATTTGATTCTTCTCTGAATTCTTTTATGTATGATTGAGTTATCTTTGCAAGTCTCTTTGAATTATCTTTTTGGTTTGGCCAACTAGATTGGTAGTTCTTGCAATGGGAGAAGTGCTTAGCTTTGGGTTCAATCTTGTGGTGTCCTTACTCAGTGACAGAAAGAGTTGCAATTGTATTGTTTCCATCGAGGATAGCAAGATGGGGTTTTTATCATATTGCATGAATTTATCCCTCTACATCATGTCATCTTGCTTACGGCGTTACTCTATTTTTACTTAATACTCTAGACGCATGCTGGATAGCGGTCGATGAGTGGAGTAATAGTAGTAGATGCAGAATCGTTTCGATCTACTTGTTTTGGACGTGATGCCTATATACATGATCATTGCCTAGATATACTCATAACTATGCTCAATTCTGTCAATTGCTCAACAGTAATTTGTTCACCCACCGTAGAATACTTATGCTCTTGAGAGAAGCCACTAGTGAAACCTATGGCCCCCGGGTCTATTCTCATCATATCAATCTATATCACTTTATTTACTTGCTTTGTTTTTTACTTTGCCTTTACTTTTATTTTGCATCTATCTATCAAAAATACCAAAAATATTATCTCTATCAGATCTCACTCTCATAAGTGACCGTGAAGGGATTGACAACCCCTAAGCATTGGTTGTGAGTTGCTATCGTTTTGTGTAGGTACGAGGGACTTATGCGTGGTCTCCTACTGGATTGATACCTTGGTTCTCAAAAACTGAGGGAAATACTTACGCTACTTTACTGCATCATCCTCTCCTCTTCGGGGAAATCCAACGTAGTGCTCAAGAGTTAGCAAGAAGAATTTCTGGCGCTGTCGTGGTAAACGAACACCTATGGGGCAGGGCCCCTTTCGGTCCGGCAGGGAGCGAAGGCCGCACGAAGAGCAGATCGAGGTGAGGCACGCGAGCGATTTTACCCAGCTTCGGAGCTCTCCGGAGAGATAATACTCCTACTGCTGCTTTGTGGTTGTATTATGTTCTTGCTAGAGAGCGTGGGAGTGTTCTGGTTTCGAATGAGTCGAACCTCTTCTACGTTGCGCATGGGCCTCCTTTTATAGGCTCAAGGGGTCACCGACAGGTGGCAACGCATGCAGGGGTAAAAGTGTAAAAGGTGTGGTTGGTACAACTTTTGGGGAACGTAGTAATTTCAAAAAATTTCCTACGCACACACAAGATCATGGTGATGCATAGCAACGAGAGGGGAGAGTGTTGTCTACGTACCCTCGTAGACCGAAGCGGAAGCGTTGACGCAACGTAGAGGAAGTAGTCGTACGTCCTCCCGGTTCAACCGATCCAAGCACCGTTACTCCGGCACCTCCGTGTTCTTGACACACGTACAGCTCGATGACGCACCCCGAACTCCGATCCAGCAGAGGTACGGGGAGGAGTTCCGTCAGCACGACGGCGTGGTGACGATCTTGATGTTCTACTGTCGCAGGGCTTCGCCTAAGCACCGCTACAATATGACCGAGGTGTAATATCATGGAGAGGGGCAACGCACACGGCTAAGGAACGATCTCAATGATCAACTTGTGTGTCCATGGGGTGCCCCCTACCCCCGTATATAAAGGAGTGGAGGAGGGGAGGGCCGGCCCTCTTCAATGGCGCGCCCTAGGGGAGTCCTACTCCCACCGGGAGTAGGATTCCCCCTTTCCTAGTCCAACTAGGAGTCCTTCCATGTATTAGGAGTAGGAGACAAGGAAGGGGAAGAGAGAAGGGAAGGAAGGAGGGGGTGCGGCCCCTCCCCCTAGTCCAATTCGGACTAGTCCATGGGGGGGCGCGCGGCCTGCCCTAGGCAGCCCCTCTCTCTTTCCCGCAGGGCCCAATAAGGCCCAATACTTCTCCCCGGCGAATTCCCGTAACTCTCCGGTACTCCGAAAAATACCCGAATCACTCGGAACCTTTCCGAACTCCGAATATAGTCGTCCAATATATCGATCTTTACGTCTCGACCATTTCGAGACTCCTCGTCATGTCCCCGATCTCATCCGGGACTCCGAACTCCTTAGGTACATCAAAACTCATAAACTCATAATAAAACTGTCATCGAAACCTTAAGCGTGCGGACCCTACGGTTCGAGAACAATGTAGACATGACCGAGACACGTCTCCGGTCAATAACCAATAGCGGGACCTGGATGCCCATAATGGTTCCTACATATTCTACGAAGATCTTTATCGGTCAGACCGCATAACAACATATGTTGTTCCCTTTGTCATCGGTATGTTACTTGCCCGAGATTCGATCGTCGGTATCCAATACCTAGTTCAATCTCGTTACCGGCAAGTCTCTTTACTCGTTCCGTAATACATCATCTCACAACTAACTCATTAGTTGCAATGCTTGCAAGGCTTAAGTGATGTGCATTACCGAGAGGGCCCAGAGATACCTCTCCGACATTCGGAGTGACAAATCCTAATCTCGAAATACGCCAACTCAACAAGTACCTTTGGATACACCTGTAGAGCACCTTTATAATCACCCAGTTACGTTGTGACATTTGGTAGCACACAAAGTGTTCCTCCGATAAACGGGAGTTGCATAATCTCATAGTCATAGGAACATGTATAAGTCATGAAGGAAGCAATAGCAACATACTAAACGATCGGGTGCTAAGCTAACGGAATGGTTCATGTCAATCAGATCATTCAACTAATGATGTGATCCCGTTAATCAAATAACAACTCTTTGTCCATGGTTAGGAAACATAACCATCTTTGATTAACAAGCTAGTCAAGTAGAGGCATACTAGTGACACTCTGTTTGTCTATATATTCACACATGTATTATGTTTCCGGTTAATACAATTCTAGCATGAATAATAAACATTTATCATGATATAAGGAAATAAATAATAACTTTATTATTGCCTCTAGGGCATATTTCCTTCAGTCTCCCACTTGCACTAGAGTCAATAATCTAGATCACATCACCATGTGATTCACATCGATAGTTCACATCATCATGTGATTAACACCCATAGTTCACATCGCCATGTGACCAACATCCAAAGGGTTTACTAGATTCAATAATCTAGTTCACATCGCTATGTGATTAACACCCAAAGAGTACTTAAGTGTGATCATGTTTTGCTTGTGAGAGAATCTTAGTCAACGGTCTTTCACATTCAGATCCGTTATGTATTTTGCAATTTTTTTATGTCTACATTGCTCTGCATGGAGCTACTCTAGCTAATTGCTCCCACTTTCAATATGTATCTAGATCGAGACTTAGAGTCATCCAGATCGGTGTCAAAACTTGCATCGACGTAACCCTTTTACGACGAACCTTTTTGTCACTTCCATAATCGAGAAACATATCCTTATTCCACTAAGGATAATTTTGACTGCTGTCCAGTGATCTACTCCTAGATCACTATTGTACTCCCTTGCCAAACTCAGTGCAGGGTATACAATAGATCTGGTACACAGCATGGCATACTTTATAGAACCTATGGCCAAGGCATAGGGAATGACTTTCATTCTCTTTCTATCTTCTGCCGTGGTCGGGTTTTGAGTCTTACTCAATTTTACACCTTGTAACATAGGCAAGAACTCTTTCTCTGACTGTTCCATTTTGAACTACTTCAAAATCTTGTCAAGGTATGTACTCATTGAAAAAACTTATCAAGCGTCTTGATCTATCTCTATAGATCTTAATGCTCAATATGTAAGCAGCTTCACCGAGGTCTTTCTTTGAAAAACTCCTTTTAAACACTCCTTTATGCTTTGCAGAATAATTCTACATTATTTCCGATCTAAAATATGTCATTCACATATACTTATCAGAAATGATGTAGTGCTCCCACTCACTTTCTAGTAAATACAGGCTTCACTGCAAGTCTGTATAAACTATATGCTTTGATCAACTTATCAAAGCGTATATTCCAACTCCGAGATGCTTGCACCAGTCCATAGATGCACATTTTGTTAACACCTTTAGGATCGACAAAACCTCTTGGTTGCATCACATACAACTCTTCTTTAATAACTCCATTAAGGAATGCAGTTTTGTTTATCCATTTGCCAGATTTCATAAAATGCAGAAATTGCTAACATGATTCGGACAGACTTTTAAGCATCGATACGAGTGAGAAAATCTCATTGTATTCAACATCTTGGACTTTGTCAAAAACCTTTTTCGACAAGTCTAGCTTTGTAGATAGTAACACTACTATCAGCGTCCGTCTTCCTCTTGAAGATCCATTTATTTTCTATGGCTTGCAGATCATCGGGCAACTCCACCAAAGTCCATACTTTGTTCTCATACATGGATCTCATCTCAGATTTCATGGCCTCAAGCCATTTCGCGGAATCTGGGCTCATCATCGCTTCCTCATAGTTCGTAGGTTCATCATGGTCTAGTTACATGACTTCCATAACAGGATTACCGTACCACTCTGGTGCGGATCTCACTCTGGTTTACCTACGAGATTCGGTAGTAACTTGATCTGAAGTTACATGATCATCATCATTAGCTTCCTCACTAATTGGTGTAGTAGTCACAGGAACAGATTTCTGTGATGAACTACTTTCCAATAAGGGAGAAGGTACAATTACCTCATCAAGTTCTACTTTCCTCCCACTCACTTCTTTCGAGAGAAACTCCTTCTCTAGAAAGGATCCATTTATTAGCAATGAATGTTTTGCCTTCGGATCTGTGATAGAAGGTGTACCCAACAATTTCCTTTGGGTATTCTATGAAGACGCACTTCTCCGATTTGGGTTTGAGCTTATCAGGATGAAACTTTTTCACATAAGCATCGCAG
The DNA here is from genome assembly GCA_963921465.1 of Triticum timopheevii. Classification (NCBI taxonomy): domain Eukaryota; kingdom Viridiplantae; phylum Streptophyta; class Magnoliopsida; order Poales; family Poaceae; genus Triticum; species Triticum timopheevii. The sequence continues at coordinate 43,132,792 of OY997271.1, forward strand.
CCCCAAACTTTAAGAAACGACAACTTTGGTTTCTTGCTAAACCACAGTTCATATAGTGTCGTCTCAACGGATTTAGATGGTGCCCTCTTTAACGTGAATGCAGCTGTCTCTAATGCATGATCCCAAAACGATATTGGTAAATCGGTAAGAAACATCATAGATTGTACTATATCCAATAAAGTACGGTTATGACGTTCGGACACACCATTATTATGTGGTGTTCCAGGTGGCATGAATTTGTGAAACTATTCCACATTGTTTTAATTGAAGACCAAACTCGTAACTCAAATATTTGTCTCCGCGATCAGATCGTAGAAACCTTATTTTCTTGTCACGATGATTTTTCCACTTCACTCTGAAATTCTTTGAACCTTTCAACTATTTCAGACTTATGTTTCATCAAGTAGATATACCCATATCTGCTCAAATCATCTGTGAAGGTCAGAAAATAACGATACCCACCGCGAGCCTTAACACTCATTGGATCGCGTACATCAGTATGTATTATTTCCAATAAGTCAGTTGCTCGCTCCACTGTTCCAGAGAACGGAGTCTTAGTCATCTTGCCCATGAGGCATGGTTCGCAAGCATCAAGTGATTCATAATCAAGTGATTCCAAAATCCCATCAGCATGGAGTTTCTTCATGCGCTTTACACCAATATGACCTAAACGGCAGTGCCACAAATAAGTTGCACTATCATTATTAACTTTGCATCTTTTGGTTTCAGTATTATGAATATGTGTATCACTACGATCGAGATCCAATGAACCATTTTCATTGGGTGTGTAACCATATAAGGTTTTATTCATGTAAACAGAACAATAGTTTATTCTCTAACTTAAATGAATAACCATATTGCAATAAACACGATCAAATCATATTCATGCTCAACGCAAACACCAAATAACATTTATTTAGGTTCAACACTAATCCCGAAAGTATAGGGAGTGTGCGATGATGATCATATCAATCTTGAAACTACTTTCAACACACATCATCACTTCACCCTTAACTAGTTTCTGTTTATTCTGCAACTCCCGTTTCGAGTTACTACTCTTAGCAACTGAACCAGTACCAAATACCGAGGGGTTGCTATAAACACTAGTAAAGTACACATCAATAACATGTATATCAAATATACCTTTGTTTACTTTGCCATCCTTCTTATCCGCCAAATACTTGGGGTAGTTCTGCTTCCAGTAACCAGTCCCTTTGCAGTAGAAGCACTTAGTCTCAGGCTTAGGTCCAGACTTGGGCTTCTTCACTTGAGCAGCAACTTGCTTGCCATTCTTCTTGAAGTTCCCTTCTATCCCTTTGCCCTTTTCTTGAAACTAGTGGTCTTGTTAACCATCAACACTTGATGTTCTTTCTTGATTTCTACCTTCATCGATTTCATCATCATGAAAAACTCGGGAATCATTTTCATCATCCCTTGCATACTATAGTTCATCATGAAGTTCTACTAACTTGGTGATGGTGACTAGAGAATTCTGTCAATCACAATCTTATCCGGAAGATTAACTCCCACTTGATTCAAGCGATTGTAGTACCCAGACAATCTGAGCACATGCTCACTAGTTGAGCGATTCTCCTCCATCTTTTAGCTATAGAACTTGTTGGAGACTTCATATCTCTCAACTCGGGTATTTGCTTGAAATATTAACTTCAACTCCTGGAACATCTCATATGGTCCATGATGTTCAAAACATCTTTGAAGTCCCGATTCTAAGCCATAAAGCATGGTGCACAAAACTATCAAGTAGTCATCATATTGAGCTAGCCAAACGTTCATAACGTCTGCATCTGCTCCTGCAATAGGTGTGTCACCTAGTGGTGCATTAAGGACATAATTCTTCTGTGCATCAATGAGGATAAACCTCAGATCGCGGATCCAATCCGCATCATTGCTACTAACATTTTTCAACACAATTTTCTCTAGGAACATATCAAAATAAACATATGAAAGCAATAACACAAGCTATTGATCTTACAGCATAATTTGCAAAATACTACCAGGACTAAGTTCATGATAAATTTAAGTTCAATTAATCATATTACTTAAGAACTCCCACTTAGACAGACATCTCTCTAGTCATCTAAGTGATCACGTGATCCAAATCAACTAAACCATAACCGATCATCACGTGAGATGGAGTAGTTTTCAATGGTGAACATCACTATGTTGATCATATCTACTATATGATTCACGCTCGACCTTTCGGTCTCCGTGTTCCGAGGCTATATCTGCATATGCTAGGCTTGTCAAGTTTAACCTGAGTATTCCGCGTGTGCAAAACTGGCTTGCACCCATTGTAGATGGACGTAGAGCTTATCACACCCGATCATCACGTGGTGTCTGGGCACGACGAACTTTGGCAACGGTGCATACTCAGGGAGAACACTTCTTGATAATTTTTAGTGAGAGATCATCTTAAAATGCTACCGTCAATCAAAGCAAGATAAGATGCATAATAGATAAACATCATATGCAATCAAAATATGTGACATGATATGGCCATGATCATCTTGCGCCTTTGATCTCCATCTCCAAAGTACTGTCATGATCTCTATCGTCACCGGCACGACACCATGATCTTCATCATCTTGATCTATATCAATGTGTCATCACATGGTTGTCTCACCAACTATTGCTCTTACAACTATTGCTATCGTATAGCGATAAAGTAAAGCAATTATTTGGCACTTGCACCTTATGCAACAAAGAGACATCCATAGGGCTTCTGCCAGTTGCCGATAAATTCAACAAGACATGATCATCTCATACAACAACTTATATCTTATCACGTCTTGACCATATCACATCACAACATGCCCTGCAAAAACAAGTTAGACGTCCTCTACTTTGTTGTTGCAAATTTTACGTGGCTGCTACGGGCTGAGCAAGAACCGTTCTTACCTACGCATCAAAACCACAACGATAGTTTGTCAAGTTAGTGCTGTTTTAACCTTCGCAAGGACCGGGCGTAGCCACACTAGGTTCAACTAAAGTTGGAGAAACTGACACCCGCCAGCCACCTGTGTGCAAAGCATGTCGGTAGAACCGGTCTCGCGTAAGCGTACGCGTAATGTCGGTCCGGGCCGCTTCATCCAACAATACCGCCGAACCAAAGTATGACATGCTGGTAAGCAGTATGACTTATATCGCCCACAACTCACTTGTGTTCTACTCATGCATATAACATCAACCATAAAACCTAGGCTCGGATGCCACTGTTGGGGAACGTAGTAATTTCAAAAAATTTCCTACGCACACACAAGATCATGGTGATGCATAGCAATGAGAGGAGAGAGTGTTGTCTACGTACCCTCGTAGACCGAAGCGGAAGCGTTGACGCAACGTAGAGGAAGTAGTCGTATGTCCTCCCGGTTCAACCGATCCAAGCACCGTTACTCTGGCACCTCCGAGTTCTTGACACACGTACAACTCGATGACGCACCCCGAACTCCGATCCAGCAGAGGTACGGGGAGGAGTTCCGTTAGCACGACGGCGTGGTGACGATCTTGATGTTCTACTGTCGCAGGGCTTCGCCTAAGCACCGCTACAATATGACCGAGGTTTAATATCGTGGAGAGGGGCACCGCACACGGCTAAGGAACGATCTCAATGATCAACTTGTGTGTCCATGGGGTGCCCCCTACCCCCGTATATAAAGGAGTGGAGGAGGGGAGGGCCGGCCCTCTTCTATGGCGCGCCCTAGGGGAGTCCTACTCCCACCGGGAGTAGGATTCCCCCTTTCCTAGTCCAACTAGGAGTCCTTCCATGTATTAGGAGTAGGAGACAAGGAAGGGGAAGAGAGAAGGGAAGGAAGGAGGGGGTGCGGCCCCTCCCCCTAGTCCAATTCGGACAAGTCCATGGGGGGGCATGCGGCCTGCCCTAGGCAGCCCCTCTCTCTTTCCCGCAGGGCCCAATAAGGCCCAATACTTCTCCCCGGCGAATTCCCGTAACTCTCCGGTACTCCGAAAAATACCCGAATCACTCGGAACCTTTCCGAACTCCGAATATAGTCGTCCAATATATCGATCTTTACGTCTCGACCATTTCAAGACTCCTCGTCATGTCCCCGATATCATCCGGGACTCCGAACTCCTTCGGTACATCAAAACTCATAAACTCATAATAAAACTGTCATCGAAACCTTAAGCGTGCGGACCCTACGGTTCGAGAACAATGTAGACATGACCGAGACACGTCTCCGGTCAATAACCAATAGCGGGACCTGGATGCCCATAATGGTTCCTACATATTCTACGAAGATCTTTATCGGTCAGACCGCATAACAACATACGTTCCCTTTGTCATCGGTATGTTACTTGCCCGAGATTCGATCGTCGGTATCCAATACCTAGTTCAATCTCGTTACCGGCAAGTCTCTTTACTCGTTCCGTAATACATCATCTCACAACTAACTCATTAGTTGCAATGCTTGCAAGGCTTAAGTGATGTGCATTACCGAGAGGGCCCAGAGATACCTCTCCGACATTCGGAGTGACAAATCCTAATCTCGAAATACGCCAACTCAACAAGTACCTTTGGATACACCTGTAGAGCACCTTTATAATCACCCAGTTACGTTGTGACGTTTGGTAGCACACAAAGTGTTCCTCCGGTAAACGGGAGTTGCATAATCTCATAGTCATAGGAACATGTATAAGTCATGAAGGAAGCAATAGCAACATACTAAACGATCGGGTGCTAAGCTAACGGAATGGGTCATGTCAATCAGATCATTCAACTAATGATGTGATCCCGTTAATCAAATAACAACACTTTGTCCATGGTTAGGAAACATAACCATCTTTGATTAACAAGCTAGTCAAGTAGAGGCATACTAGTGACACTCTGTTTGTCTATATATTCACACATGTATTATGTTTCCGGTTAATACAATTCTAGCATGAATAATAAACATTTATCATGATATAAGGAAATAAATAATAACTTTATTATTGCCTCTAGGGCATATTTCCTTCAACAACTGCTTCTACAGTGGATCCTACCTAACTCTGATGGCAGGGGACAAAGGCATTAAATGCCTGTCCGCGTTGCCCAAACAGTGCAGAAAAGCGACCGTTAGGGGCGCCACCGTTCGCCACGATGGCCATCTCGTCATCTCCACTCGCCACCTCGCACCGCTTGGCTGCACAGCTTCTCGCCACGTGCGCCTGGAACGGTCCTGTGGTGACACGTCGACGGATGCGCTGGAGCGTGGGCACAGAGTGGTGGCTTCGTCGCGGCAAGCGCCCTGCCGCGGTCGTTGTCTTGTCGCACCCGGAAGCTTGTCGCTCGCCGGGTCTTGCCGGGACGCGTGGCGCGTCGTGGCAAGTTCCTTGAAATGCCTTGGTTGGCCTTCCCGGCAAGCTCCTCTTGCTGGGGCCTTGTCCTTCCCGGCAAGCTCCTCTTGCCGGGGCCTTGTCTTCTTAGTTAAAACACTTTGTTCTTGAATGGCTCCAAAAGGAACCACGGAGGACCTTGGCGGGCACCCGGCAAGCCTTGCCGCGGGACGCTGCGACTGCCCGTGCACAAGTTCGGGATACTAAGGTACCCCTACTTTAGTACACCGACAGGAGCCCCCGGGCCTGGGCCACACACGGTGCCGAGCGCTGTTGGGCCAGGCCCAAAACAGGGCACGGGCACGCGCGGCCTAGGTCCACACCGTATCTGACTCCATATCCACCGCGCCCTCCCGTAACGGCACGCGTCAAATGCGGCGTCGTGGGAGAGATCGTGGGTGATTCTTTATTCGGAAAAAGCGTAACGTTCGCCTCCTCCTCTTTATAAGCAGGGGAAACGGGGGCAGTTCCCCCACCTTCGCCACTTGCGGTTCCAATCTCAGAAATCTCCGCCGCCCCCCTTCGCTTCCAACGCCGAAAGAGAGCAGCGCTCCGCTCCCCATTGCCGCCGTCGCCGCCAACGCCCTCGATCTCCCCAACCGCCTCCGCCATCGCTCCGAAGACCAGGAAGGGCGCGAAGTCGGCCGAGGCGCTGCGGCTTGAGGCGCTGCAGAAGGAGCGGGCAACTTTCCCCCCTGAGCTCTCCGCGAAGGAGCTGAGAGAGTGGTTCTATCTCTTCTGGTCGACGGAGACGCGAGCGCATCCGCGCACGCAGGTACTTTCCACTGCTGCTTCCACTTCGAAACGGGCTCCAAAAGGATACCCCTTCTTCGCACTGTTTTTCTATTGTGGGCTCTGCCCGCCCTTCTCTGAACTCTTTTGTGACATCATGAACACCTACGGGTTCCATCTCCTTGATTTCACCCCCAATGTTGTCCTGACCGTGGTGGTTTTCGCACATCTCTGCGAAAACTTTGTCGGAATCCACCCAAACGTAGCCCTCTTCCGCCACTACTTCATGCCCCGGGTCGAGAGAGGAGAGCCCTTAGCTGGCGGGATCGCCTGGATCTCGAGAGCCGGCATGAAGGAGGTCTATCTGGAGAGGGAGCTCCGCAAAAAATGGGAGGAGTGGAGAGCGGAATGGTGTTGGATTGTTGATGAGAACCCGCAGCCGTTCACTGCCCTGCGCCAAACTCCAGCAGTGCGCGACAACGATTGGAGCGCCCTGGCGGCGGACGATGCTAGACTGAAGATCGCCACCACCCGGATCTTGCAACTCAGGCTTGCCGGGCTCACTGTAGGCGCTATTGGCGCGGACTTTCTTCGCCGCCGCATCGCCCCTCTGCAGGAGAGGGGGAGACACGCCTGGCTGTTCGGGGGTCCGGCGGACATCATGAGGCTGCGCCCGGGCCTCAACTTCAATTTCACTGTTTTGGAGTTGGATGGGATGCTCAAGGAGCTGTTCAAGCATGACCCCAATCATCCTGAGTGGTTCAGGCTGCCGCAGGGCGTCGTCCCGTTGTGCAACAACTCCTCGCTTGATCGCATCCGCGCAATGATGCTGGAGTGCGACTCGCATGGAATCATTCCAACTTGGCAGGAGCCCGCCGACGATGTCGTGCAGCAGTTCTTCGATAGCTTGGTGGAGGTGGCGGTCCGCGCTGACGAGCAGAGGAGCCTCACCCGCGACACCAGTGAAGACGAGATGCGGCGCATCGCCACCAGGGCGGAAGAGGCGGCGGCCGCCACCGCCGCGGGCGAGTTTGGGTTTACTATAGAGGAGGCAGAGGCAGCCGCGGCGGCAAGCCTTGCCGATCGAGACGAGCTTGTCGGGGAAATCGTCGGCGAGGGAGGGTCCGAAGTCGAATCGAGCGAGCCTGTCGAGGATGCAAGCGGCCGGCCGTCTTGAAGCAACTTGCCGCAAGCGGAGTTCCCAGTGCAGCCCCCAGCTCCACCAAGAAGGCGTCTCCACAGGACCGGAGACATAATAGGGCGGCAGACGGGTCAACAGCCGCCGCGCCGCGGGACACGCTCCACCGCGACAAGCACCGTTGCCGCGGGAGCATCTCACACCACGCCGGCAACTGGAGCGGGGTCCTCTCGGGCCGCTGCTTCTGATCCTGCCGCAGCTCCCGCCAAGCGGCCAAGGGAGCCTACTCCTCCGCCTCGTCGCGCTGAAAGAGTGCCGGACTTCGACCTCTCCGTGCTCAGCTTCGACGAGGAGGAAGAAGAAGAGTAAGTTTCTCTGTTGTGTTTGTATTTCTTCAATTCTTGCTGTTTCTTGTCTTGTGTCTGATCTGCTTTCTTCTGAACCTTGTTCCTTTTCAGGACTCTGGCCCAGAGAGCGGCGAAGAGAGCCAAGGTCCCTGTGGTTGTCGTCGAGGACGATCCCGCTGTGACGACAGAGGGTGCGTCCGAGACTACCTTGTCGGACCCGACAATCACTCCTCGAAGCAGCCCCCAGCGCAGCCCCCAGCGTAAGTATATAATTTTACTTCCCGCTGTCAGGCGTGCATGGGTGTTCTTTCTTTGCTGATATCTTGACTGTTGGTTTGCTTGTGTAGGAGCAGAACAGCCCCACCAAGAGCCTCCGGAAGCCGCCCCTGAGGTACTATCTGCTTCAACTACGCCGCCAAGGGAGGGTTCCCCGGCAAGGGAGCGTTCCCCGGCAAGGGAGAAGTCCCCGGCAAGGGAGGAGTCTCTGGCAAGGGGCAGCACCAGTGACCCCCCGGAGGTGGAGCCCATGACCGTGGATCCCAGTACTGGTAATTTCCCTTGCTTGAAACTTCCCTTGGGTTCTCCTTTTTCTGATTCTTTTTGGATATTTGCTTGACTCTTCTCCCTCTTCCGTATGCCAGATCCACCTTCCACAGAGCCGATGGAGACTGAAGCCACCGGCGAGGAGAACGCGCGCGGCAACACTGATGATGCAGCCGCCACCGAAGAAGAGGCCGGCGCTGATGATCCTGCCGACGAAGAGGCCGCCAAGGCTGCCGGCGTAGGAGCTGGCGAGGGGTCCTGTAATCGCACTGACGACCCTGGGGCCGCAAGAGCACATGGCGCTACACCGACCGCCGACCCCTCCGCCGCTGACGCAGCACCAGGCTCCGAAGAGCCCCAGCCCGACGCCTACTTGAAGGCTGGCGACAGTATCTTCATCAAGCTTCCCTGGGCTTCGAGCTCCAGGGCGACGGTCGAAGGAGAAGTTTTTGATGGAGAAGTGCTTGCTTCCGCTGGGTTGACAGTGGTCGACGCGCCAAGCAGCAGCAGCGGCGAGCCTGAGGAGGAACAGCTACTGCGGAGGCTGCTATCACTCTACCGTGCCCGATAAGCCAAACTGGAGTCCCGGGAAGCGCTTGTTGCGCAGGCGGGAGTGGACATTGAGAAGCATGCAGAGGAGCTCCAGAGCCGCAACTAGGAAGCCCTCTGGTCCATCGCAGAGGAGAGGGCGCAGCTTGTCGAGGCGCGGAAGGCCTTCCTCCTCGAGAAGGCAGAAGCCGAAGAGCAACAGCGGCTTGCCGCCGAGGAGCAGTCCGTGTGGGAGGGTGAGCTGACGTAGCGGAAGGTCAATCTGGACAGCTATGAGGAGGAGCTTTCCGCGCACGAGGAGACACTTGGCGGGACCCTCAAGGAAGCGAAGGATGCTACTGCAGCTGCCAAGGCCACCAAGAAGGAGCTGGAGGTGAAGGTGACGCAGCTAGAAGCCACTCTCAAGGCGAAGAATGAAGAGCTTGCCGCGCTCCAGCGCGAGCGCGAGAAGGACGCCCTTGCCCATGGCGAGCTGCAGGGTCGTCTCCTCGAGAGGGGCAAAGAGCTGAACGCCGCCAAAGACTCAAATGCTGATCTGGATCTGAAGCTGGCCATGCTGACTGAGACGCTGGACGGCGCCAAGAAGCGGGAGGAGGCCTTGAAGGAGGAGATCAAGGCCAACGAGGCGCTGCTGACGAGGGCCGCCGAAACCCAGAACACCTTCAGGGATACTGTGGAGCTCTGGACGGAGGGCCTCGTGAACATCGCCGCGGTCATTGACGAGGAGCTGACGCAGCTGGAAATGGAGGGTTTCGGGTACTCTTCTGACGAGAACCTCCAGCCCAGCGCCAAGCTCACTCTGTTCTTCAAGGGCGTGGCGACGGCCCTCCAGCAACTCCGGGAAAGGATCCCAAAGCAGCTGGTCGACGAGTCGCGCATGATCTGCGCTAGAGTTCTGGAGAAGGTGTTGGTGAAGGTGGTCTTCCGCAACCCAGGCCTCAACCTCACCAACGTCCTCAAGAAGCTGCCGGCGGGTGCTGATCTTGAAGAGCTCAAAGCCCTTGTCGCGCCCATTGTGGACAAGGTGAATGAAGTCAGGAGGGTTGATGGCGGCCGCATAGATTAGACCGCCCCTTTCTCCCTTTCCTTGCCGCTGCTAGACATGTTAGGGGAACAATCTATTAGAGCGCGGCAAGTTATCTTTGTAATATAACTTTATCTTGGGCAGTATTTACTATGTTATTTCCTTTACTTGGTTCCTTCCTTTGTATTTTTTTACCCTACGCTTTTAGGGAACTTGCCGGCGCAGGCACCCTTGCCGCGAGCGCTGAGTGCGGAACATCAGCAGCCTGCTAGCGGTGTCGCTTCCGGCAAGAAACCTTGTCGCAACTAGTCGCAGCACACTTAAGTTGTTGAGCGGACTCGAAACAAAGTAAGGGCGCAAATAGCTACGAGTTGGTTCCTCCGCGCACAGGTTTTCCATACAAAGCACGGTCATTCAAGGAAAATAACTTAAATTTTTTTAAAACTGATTGTGCTCAAACTTTGGCAACTTAGCTTTTCTGTCGTTTGCGTCCCGGCAAGGCGATACTTTCTTGAACGACGCCTGGTCTACACCATTATCTTCTCCTTCCCCCCCGGTGAACTTGTGGGCGAGGGAACCTTCCTTTTTCTTTGAGAAAAAAGAAAGAAGAGAAAATAAAGATATGGAGCCTTAAGGCTCGTTATTGCTTACCGGGGGCAAGTGCTGCACAAAGTGTCAGATAATACATGCAAAAAATAGAAAGCATGAAATTTTGACAAGATGTGTGGAGCATATGATCTTTATTTATGCACGGGGTCTGCGCCCGGCTTTGTACAAAGGGTTACATGCGACAGCGGCAAGGCTTGTACAAAAGGTGGTTGCCGGAACAGGTTCCAGCAACCGCGCCTTATGGGTAAAACTTACGAAGATGCGCAATGTTCCAGGAGTTGCTCACCGGAAAGCCATCTTCGGTCTCAAGGCGGACAGCGCCAGGCCTAGTGACTCGCTTTACCTGATAAGGGCCTTCCCACTTCAGCGTCAACTTGTTGGAATTCTTGGCGGATTGGACGCGCCGAAGAACAAGGTCGCCTTCCTCGAGACTTCTGGCATTGACTTTGCGGCTATGGTAGCGGCGCAAAGCTTGCTGGTATCGAGCAGCTCGTACAACAGCCTGAAGACAATCTTCCTCAAGGAGCAGCGCGTCATCTTGTCGCAGCTGCTCTTGCTCAAGCTCATCATAAGCGAGCACTCGAGGCGATCCGTATACAAGTTCCGTGGGGAGAACTGCCTCTGCTCCATAGACTAGAGCAAAAGGTGTCTGGCCAGTGGCTCGATTTGGCGTCGTCCTGATCGACCAAAGAACCACCGGCAGCTCCTCAATCCAGTTCTTTCCGCACTTGTGCAGCCTATCAAAAGTTCTGGTCTTGAGCCCGCGCAGCACTTCAGCGTTTGCCCTCTCCGCTTGACCGTTGCTTCTCGGGTGAGCAACAGAAGCGAAGCAGACCTTAGCGCCAAGATCTTGGACGTACTGCATGAAGGTGCGGCTCGTGAATTGCATGCCGTTGTCGGTGATGATCCTGTTAGGGACTCTGAAACGGCAAACAATCGACCTGAAGAACTTGACTGCTGACTGTGCCGTCATCTTCCTCACTGCTTCCACTTCGGGCCGCTTTGTGAACTTGTCGATTGCAACGTACAAGTACTCAAAGCCCCGGGCAGCTTGGGGAAAGGGGCCGAGGATGTCGAGCCCCCAGACCGAAAATGGCCAGGATAAAGGGATCGTCTGGAGAGCTTGAGCTGGCTGGTGTATCTGCTTGGAATGGAACTGGCACGCTTCACACTTGGTTACTTGTGCAGTTGCATCCTGGAGAGCTGTCGGCCAAAAGAAACCTTGCCGGAATGCTTTGCCGGCAAGTGCTCTTGCGCCAATGTGATGACCACATATGCCTCCATGTATCTCCGCCAACAGCTTCTGTCCATCTTCCCGGGGAATGCACTTCAATTTCACTCCGTTGAATCTTCTTCTGTACAGTATGTCGTTGACAAACTGGTACATACTTGATTGCCGGGCTACTCTCTCCGCTTCTTCTTGCTCTTCGGGAAGTTCTCCTGTCTGAAGGAAACGGACAATCTGCTGTTCCCATGCTGGAGCTTGCGGCTCGACAACAAGGACTAAAGGCACATATGCTACTGCGGGAACATCCGCTTCTATGGCAAGAACCTGCGGCTCAGCCGGAGCGTGATGTTCCCCAGCAAGCTTGCCGGAGCAAAGCTTGTCGGGAGCGTCTGCTTCGACGGAACAAACCCTAGGGCTTGCCGGAGCAGACTGCCCCTCAGCATCCTTGGCGTTGATCTTGGGGACCTTCTTGGCGGCGGCTTCGGGGAGCTCTGCCGAAAAATAATCACCAGAAACCAACTTCCTCTTCTTGCTCTGTCCAGTTGATGGTGTTACAGATGGTTGAGTCAGCTTGAGCACAAAGATCCCTGATTCCACAGGTAACTTTAATGCAGCGCATTTTGACAGGCCATCGGCAACGTCGTTCTGGGCTCTCGGAACATGCTCCATTTGCAGGCCGTCAAAATGCTCTTCCAACTTTCTCACTTCATCAATGTACGCTTTCATCAACGGACTCTAATAATCTTGGTTTACTTGGTGGACGACAAGCTGCGAGTCACCCCTAACAATAAGCTTCTTGATCCCAAGGTCTACCGCGATCCTGAGTCCGGCAAGCAAACCTTCATACTCTGCAGTATTGTTTGTCGCTTGCTCCTTGGGAAAGTGCATCTGGACCACATACTTGAGGTGCTCTCCGGTGGGTGCGACAAGTAACACGCCCGCACCGGCGCCTTGCAGCGAGAAGGCACCATCAAAGTACATGATCCATTCTTTGCTTGTTTCCTTGACGGGGATGCTCGTTTCTGGAATTTCTTCATCAGGTGTTGGCGTCCATTCTGCTATGAATTCTGCCAATGCTCGGCTCTGGATAGTTGAAGTACTCTCAAACTTGAGGCCAAAGCTTGACAGTTCCAGTGCCCACTCGACAATCCTGCCTGTTGCTTCTGGATTCTGCAATATCCTCTTCAACGGAAAGCGAGTGACAACTGTGATCTCATGTGCTTGAAAGTAATGTCGCAACTTCCTCGAGGCCATGAGAAGGCCGAAAAGCAATTTCTGCACACCAGAGTACCTTGATCTAGCCCCCTGCAGAAGGGAACTGACAAAGTAAACTGGGCGCTGCACCATCTTCTTCTGCTTCTCTTCTTGTGGCTGCACAGATCCATCCTTGTCGGGACCAGAGCTTGTCGGGGAAGCCCCCTGCTTGTCGCTGGACGCACTTGCCGTGGTCGCTGGCTCATCATCCGCCTCCCTCTCCGCTACTAACGCAGCACTAACCACTTGATTGGTTGCCACTAGATATAGCAACAACTTCTCTTGTGGCTTAGGTGCGACAAGTATTGGAGTGGAGGACAGGTATCTCTTCAAGTCCTGCAGCGCAGCCTCCGCTTCCGGAGTCCATTTCATTGGACCTGCCTTTTTCAATATTTTGAAAAATGGCAGGGCGCGCTCAGCAGACTTAGAGATGAACCTGCTGAGAGCAGCCACACAGCCGGCAAGCCTTCGTACATCCTTGACGCACTTCGGTGCTTCGATCTGCTCAATGGCCTTGATCTTGTCGGGATTGGCTTCAATCCCCCGCTGAGACACAAAGAACCCGAGAAGCTTGCCGGAAGGGACTCCAAACACACACTTCTCGGGGTTGAGCTTGAGGTTGATCTTACGCAGATTTGCAAAGGTCTCGTCCAAATCTTGGATCAGAGTTGCTCTGTCTTTGCTCTTGACCACTATGTCATCCATGTAAGCTTCTACATTTCTGTGCAACTGTGGCTCAAAAGCATGACTGACTACCCTTGCAAATGTTGAACCTGCATTCTTCAAACCGAAGGGCATCCATACAAAACAGTATGTGCCACATGGAGTGATGAATGCGGTTTTCTCCTCATCCTCTTCTGCCATGAAGATCTGATGATATCCTGAATATGCATCAAGAAATGAAAGCAAATCACATCCTGCCGTGGAGTCGACAATCTGGTCAATGCGCGGCAAGGGAAATGGATCCTTGGGACAAGCTTTATTAACATCAGTGAAGTCAATACAAAGCCTCCATTTTCTGTTCGCCTTGCGCACGACTACAGGATTGGCCAGCCACGTAGGATGGAGCACTCCTCTGATGAGGCCTGCTGCTTCCAACTTCTTGATCTCTTCTGCAATGAATTCTTGGCGCTCCACTGCTTGCTTTCTGACTTTCTGCTTGACGGGCCGCGCGTGAGGACAGACGACAAGGTGGTGCTCAATTACTTTCCTGGGAACACCGGGGATGTCAGACGGTTGCCATGCAAACACGTCGACATTCGCCTGCAGGAAAGCAACGAGCGCGCTTTCCTATTTAGGGTCAAGCGTGGCACTGATGGTGAAGGTACCACCAGTGCCGTCCTCCTTGGCGGCCACTTTCTTGGTCTCTGGTGAAGCTGTCTTTGTCTTCTTACACTTGCCGGTGGAGCTCGATGGTGCGTCCTCGACGGTAGCGCAGCACTCCAAAGAGGTGCGCTTGCCGGAGTGGGCATCAGAGCTCTTGCCGGACTTGGTCTTCTTCTTCCCCCCGGGAGCTTCAGCGGCAAGTGGTTTGCGACCTGCGGCGGCTGCTGCTTCCCGGTAAATCTTGTCGGTGCAGATAAGGGCATCTTTCTTGTCGCCAGGGACAGAGATGACACTTATCGGACCTGGCATCTTGAGCATATTATATGCATAATGAGAGGCTGCCATGAACTTGGCGAGCGCTGGACGGCCGAGTATCCCATTGTAGGGCAATGGGAAATCAGCAACGTCAAAAGTGACTTTCTCTGTCCTGAAATTCAGCTCGCTGCCAAATGTCACTGGCAACGTGATCTTCCCTTTCGGCTTGCTCCTTCCCGGATTGATTCCTTGGAACGTGCCGGTCTCTTCGAGCTCGCTGTCAGGGATCTGAAGCTTCTGGAGTAGCGCTGAGGAGATCAGGTTCAAGCCGGCCCCGCCGTCAACTAGCATTTTAGCGACCTTGAGGTTGCGGATGGTTGGTGAGACCAACATCGGTAAGCACCCAACCGCAGTTACGCGATCAGGGTGGTCCTCAATATCAAAGACGATAGGCGTGCTGGACCACTTCAGAGGCTTGCGTGACTCAACTGGGGGTTCTGCTGCATTAACCCCCCGCACCCATTGTTTGAGCTGGCGGTGCGAAGTATGCAGAGAAGCACTGCCGTCAACGCACAGAACCTCTGTGGCTTTCTGAAACTCCTGCTCGTCGGCCTCATCATCATCCATCTCTTCGTCTTCATCATCGTCTTCCTCCTTGTCGCGGCCGCGGGGAGGCCTGTCTTCTTGCCGCTGCTTGGCCTTGCCGCGGCGTCCTCCCCTGCCGGGACGCTTCTTGCCGGATCCACCAGTACCTTCCTGGGCCTTCTCCTTGTCGCGTCGCTCGTACTCAGCTTTCTGCTGCTCAACAAGCTACTCTACCTTCTTGCAACTCTGGAGATCATGGCCCTTGGTGCGGTGGATCTTGCAGTATTGCTTGTCGGAGCCGCCCTGCTTGTCGGCGGCCGCCACAGGTTCTGCTTCCTTGGTGCCACCTCCGTTGCCGAATTGCTCGACAGCTACCACATCTTTGCCTTTCCTTCTTCTGTTGTTCCGCCGCCGGTTTTTCTTTGCCGGGGCGGCATCCTCACTGTCAGATCCTCCTGCTTGTACATTCTCTCCGGGGAGTTTCCTCCCTTCTTCAGCACATGCGCACTTGTCGGCCAGGGCGTAGAGCTCACTGACGTCTCTAATCTTGCACATCGCCATCTCCTCCCGCATCCTGCGATTTCGCATGTTCTGATGGAACGTGCTGATGACCGCGGCAGGGTGGACATCTGGGATGTTGCGCTACACTTGGCTGAATCTTTGAATGTACTTGCGCAGGGGCTCTCCTTCCTTCTGGGCGAGCAGATGAAGATCGCTCTCCTGGCCATGGGGCTTGTGGCCGCCTGTGAAGGCGCCAACAAACTGATGGCACAGGTCCGCCCATGAGGAGATGGAGTTGTCCGGCAAGTGCACGAGCCAGGATCTGACATTGGGCTTGAGCACCAGTGGGAAGTAGTTGGCAAGGATCTTCTCGTCGCGCCCCCCGGCAGCTTGCACCGCGATGGTGTAGATGCTGAGGAACTCCGACGGATGCAACCCGCCATCATACTTCTCCGGTACATCTGGCTTGAAGTTCTTTGTACTAGGCCACTGGACTTGCCGCAGCTCACGGGTGAACGCAGGGCAACCTACCGCGTACGGCAAGTCGCCTGGTTCCCCTGGCGCATGCATATCGACAGTGGGCCCAGTGCGCAGGTCTGACTGACACAGCGCTTCTCTTCGGCGCTCGATGCGTGTACGAGCATCTTCTTGTTGACGTTCTTGAAGAACTTGGCGCTGATCGTGACGAGCTCGTGGATCTGATGACGCTGTGGAGTCAGTGTCGAGGTTGACCCGACGAGTCGGCGATCTTGGCCTTCGGGGTGGAGAGTGCACGGTGGTTGCACCCCCACCAGTCTTGTCACCATCGGCTCGCGTCCGGCAATCTTGCCGCGGCTGCGACGCGTTCGGCTGCCGTGGAGTGTCGCCGTTGGCGAAGCCGATGAGGCTCTGAATGGTGGCCCTCCAATCGTCGATCTTGTCCGCCGTTGGAGGATAATCCAGGAGCAGTTGGGCTCGAGCCAACGCTTCTTCTGGAGTCTTCGGTGGCGGTGGCGAACGGTGCGAGGAGCGGGATATGCTCGGACTTCTAACTATGTTAGAAGGAGCAGGATCCCGTCCAGGCGACCGTGTCTTGCTCGTGCCAGCAGGTTGGCATGTATGCTAGTCTTGAGCATCTCGAGATCCGCCAGCTCGATTTTGGTCCAGCGAGCGTATGGTACCACGAGTACCATGACGCTGTTGGCCCCGCACCTCCTGAGACGGGCGCGGTGCGTGTACGGACGCCGAGGTTTGCGCGGCCTTGTCCTTGGACCTGGCGGCAGCGTGAGCTCCCTCGTCGGCGCCCGTTCCTCCGCCAGTGTCTACCCCGCCGCCCGTTTGCTCCGGTGGCGGTGGGATCGACGTGGACGGAGCAGCCACCTCCGAAGCCTTCTTCTTCGGTGGCATGTCGATGAAGATGATGAAACAGATGAAGATCTGGCTCGCGTGGACGCCGGATCGGGTTCACGCAACCTCGACGCCCCCTACCTGGCGCGCCAAAGATGTCGTGGTAAACGAACACCTATGGGGCAGGGCCCCTTTTGGTCCGGCAGGGAGCGGAGGCCGCACGAAGAGCGGATCGAGGTGAGGCACGCGAGCGATTTTACCTAGCTTCGGAGCTCTCCGGAGAGATAATACTCCTACTGCTGCTTTGTGGTTGTATTATGTTCTTGCTAGAGAGCGTGGGAGTTTTCTGGTTTCGAATGAGTCGAACCCCTTATACATTGCGCATGGGCCTCCTTTTATAGGCTCAAGGGGTCACCGACAGGTGGCAACGCATGCAGGGGTAAAAGTGTAAAAGGTGTGGTTGGTACAACTGCTTCTACAGTGGATACTACCTAACTCTGACGGCAGGGGACAAAGGCATTAAATGCCCGTCCACGTCGCCCAAACAGTGCAGAAAAGCGACCGTTAGGGGCGCCACCGTTCGCCACAATGGCCATCTCGTCATCTCCACTCGCCACCTCGCACCGCTTGGCTGCACAGCTTCTTGCCACGTGCGCCTGGAACGGTCCTGTGGTGACACGTCGACGGATGCGCTGGAGCGTGGGCACATAGTGGTGGCCTCGTCGCGCAAGCGCCCTGCCGCGGTCGTTGTCTTGTCGCACCCGGAAGCTTGTCGCTCGCCAGGTCTTGCCGGGACGCGCGGCGCGTCGTGGCAAGTTCCTTGAAATGCCTTGGTTGGCCTTCCCGGCAAGCTCCTCTTGCCGGGGCCTTGTCCTTCCCGGCAAGCTCCTCTTGCCGGGGCCTTGTCTTCTTAGTTAAAACACTTTGTTCTTGAATGGCTCCAAAAGGAGCCACGGAGGACCTTGGCGGGCACCCGGCAAGCCTTGCCGCGGGACGCTGTGACTGCCCGTGCACAAGTTCGGGATACTAAGGTACCCCTACTTTAGTACACCGATAGGAGCCGTTGCCGGGGAGGCTCACGCAAGCTAGTCAACCATACCAAGTACCCATCGCAATCCCTATCTCTCGCATTACATTATTTGCCATTTGCCGCTCGTTTTCCTCTCCCCCACTTCACTCTTGCCGTTTTATTTGCCCTCTCTTTCCCAATCTCCTCCTCTCTTCCCCGTTTGCCTTTTTCCCTTTGCTTTTCTGCTTGCTCGTGTGTTAGTTTGCTTGTCATCATGACTAGTTTCATATCGTCTCCGCTATCTCCCGACAATGAGGTCTTAAATTTTAAACAAAGGGAGGGAGAAAATCTAAAAGATGCTTGGTATAGAATTTGCAATGCTCAAAATAAATCTACCAGGAAGCAATCTACCTCAAGTTCTTCTTCGCAATTTTTACGTAGGTGCTAATCCTTGGTATAGATATATCCTTGATACCATTACCAGAGGGAATGTTTTGGGTAGCCATACTTTTGATTCTTATAATGCTTTAATAGATATATTTGGCTCACCACCCCTTTTGATTAATGGAACTACGTTAACTTTGGAGCATGTTATGCAAAGGCTTGAAGCTATTGAAAATAAAGTTGCTACCATTGAATCAATTGAAAATCTCGACAAAAAGATCCACAATCAAATTACCCAATATGGATCTAAGGTAGGAATGACTTTGAAAAATATTAAAGAAAAAGAACCCCTTGTTAATAAAAAAATAAATCTAGATTCCACAAGAATCGATAAACTTGAGGGTATCATTACCAACTTGGGAACCGCTTTTTCTTCCGTTCAAAACACTCCAAGTTCTTCTACTAAAAATACTACGCTTATTTATGTTCCTAAGAATAAGGGTGAATCATCTAGTAAGGAAACTGCGGATCTTAAATCTATAAGTGTTCATCCCAATCTTTTTACCATCATTAAGGAACAATTTGCTATAGATGAATTCTTTGATCTTTTGCCTGAAAATTTGTCAATTACAAGGAAGAAAGAAAATTCTAAAGGAGGTAAATGCCTCATTGAAGAATTGCCAACCAAAGATGGCAATACCTAGATCTATCCTTGCTTTTATGCCTAGCTAGGGGCGTTAAACGATAGCGCTTGTTGGGAGGCAACCCAATTTTATTTTGTGTTTTTTGTTTTTTCTTCTGTTTAGGAATAAATAATCCATATACCTTCTGTTTGGATGTGGTTTTATGTTTTAATTAGTGTTTGTGCCAAGTAGGACCTATAGGATAACCTACGATGAGAGTTGATTTGATTCAGCTGAAAAACAGAAACTTTGCGCGCACGAATTTAGTTATGATAAATCACAGGAACGTGATTTTGCATTGATTCTTTTTGCTGATGATCAATAAAAAATTGTCCAGGACTTACTATTTTTGTAGAATTTATATAGTTCCATAAGTTTGCGTTAGTTATAGATTGCTACAGACTGTTCTGTTTTTGACAGATTCTGTTTTTCGTGTGTTGTTTGCTTATTTTGATGAATCTATGGCTAGTAAATTAGTTTATAAACCATAGAGAAGTTGGAATACAGTAGGTTTAACACCAATATAAATAAATAATGAGTTCATTACAGTACCTTGAAGTAGTCTTTTGTTTTCTTTCTCTAACGGAGCTCACGAGATTTCTGTTGAGTTTTGTGTTGTGAAGTTTTCAAGTTTTGGGTGAATTCTTTTGATGGATTATGGAACGAGTGGCAAGAGACTAAGCTTGGGGATGCCCATGGCACCCCCAATATAATCCAAGGACACCCAAAAGTCAAAGCTTGGGGATGCCCCGGAAGGCATCCCCTCTTTCGTCCACTTCCATCGGTAATTTACTTGGAGCTATATTTTTATTCACCAACATGATATGTGTTTTGCTTGGAGCGTCTTGTATTATTTGTGTCTTTGCTTGTTAGTCTACTACAATCATCCTTGCTGTACACATCTTTTGAGAGAGCCATACATGAATTGGAATTTGTTAGAATACTCTATGTGCTTCACTTATATCTTTTGAGCTTGATAGTTTTGCTCATAGTGCTTCACTTATATCTTTTGAGCGTGATAATTTTTCCTCTAGTACTTCACTTAGATCTTTTAGAGAATGGTGGTGGATTTGTTTTAAAGAAACTATTTGATCTCTCATGCTTCACTTAGATTATTTTGAGAGTCTTTAATAGCATGGTAATTTGCTTAATGTTAATATACTTGGTGTTCAAGATATGTGAAACTTTCTTTTGAGTGAATTGAATACTAAGATAAGTTTGATGCTTGATAATTGTTTTGAGATATGGAGGTGATAATATCAAAGTCGCGCTAGTTGGGTGATTATGAATTTGAGAAATACTTGTGTTGAAGTTTGCAAGTCCCGTAGCATGCACGTATGGTTAAAGTTGTGTAACAAATTTGAAACATGAAGTGTACCTGGCTTGTGCATCCTTATGAGTGGCGGTCGGGGACGAGCGATGGTCTTTTCCTACCAATCTATCCCCCTAGGAGCATGCACTTAGTACTTAAATTTTTGATGACTTCTAAATTTTTGCAATAAGTATATGAGTTCTTTTGACTAATGTTGAGTCCATGGATTATACGCACTCTCACCTTTCCACCTTTGCTAGCCTCTTTGGTACCGTGCATTGCCCTTTCTCACCTTGAGAGTTGGCGCAAACTTCGCCAGTGCATCCAAACCCCGTGATACGATACACTCTATCACACATAAACCTCCTTATATCTTCCTCAAAACAGCCACCATACCTACCTACCATGGCATTTCCATAGCCATTCCGAGATATATTGCCATGCAACTTCCACCATCATCATCATGACATACATTACTTTTGTCATATTGCCATTGCATGATCTTGTAGTTGACATCGTATTTGTGGCAAAGCCATCATGCATTATTTTCCATACATGTCACTCTTGATTCATTGCACCATCCCGGTACACCGCCGGAGGCATTCATATAGAGTCATATCTTGTTCTAAGTTTCGAGTTGTAATCCTTGTGTTGTAATCAATAGAAGTGTGAGGATCATCATTATTAGAGCATTGCCCAAATAAAAAAAGAGAAAGGCCAAAAAGAAAAAAAAAGAAAGGCCCCAAAAAATAAAATAAAAATAAAAAGGGCAATGCTACTATCTCTTTTTCCACACTTGTGCTTCAAAGTAGCACCTTGTTCTCCATGTAGTCAGTCTCATATATTGTGCTTCAAAGTAGCACCTTGTTCCTAATGTACTGAGTCTCATAAGTTGTCCTTTTTTTATACTAGTGGGAATTTTTCATTATAGAACTTGGTTTGTATATTCCTACGATGGGCTTCCTCAAATGCCCTAGGTCTTCGTGAGCAAGCAAGTTGGATGCACACCCACTAGTTTTCTTTTGTTGAGCATTCATAGCTCTAGTGCATCCGTTGCATGGCAATCCCTACTCCTCATGTTGACATCAATTGATGGGCATCTCCATAGTCCATTGATTAGCCTCGTCAATGTGAGACTTTCTCCTTTTTGTCTTCTCCACACAATCCCCATCATCATATTCTATTCCACCCATAGTGCTATATCCATGGCTCACGCTCATGTATTGCGTGAAGGTTGAAAAAGTTTGAGATTATTTAAGTATGAAACAATTGCTTGGCTTGTCATCGGGGGTATAAAAGTTGGGAACATCTTTGTGTGACGAAAATGAAGCATAGCCTAACTATATGATTTTGTAGGGATGAACTTTCTTTTGCCATGTTATTTTGAGAAGACATGGTTGCTTTGATTAGTATGCTTGAAGTATTATTATTTTTGTGTCAATATGAACTTTTGTCTTGAATCTTTCGAATCTGAATATTCATATCACAATTAAGAAGATTTACATTGAAATTATGCCAAAGTATCACTCCGCATCAAAAATTCTTTTTTTATCATTTACGTACTCGAGGACGAGCAGGAATTAAGCTTGGGGATGCCTGATATGTCTCCAACGTATCTATAATTTTTGATTGCTCCATGCTACTTTATCTACTGTTTTGGACTATATTGGGCTTTATTTTCCACTTTTATATTACTTTTGGGACTAACCTATTAACCGGAGGCCCAGCCAGAATTGCTGTTTTTTTGCCTTTTTCAGTATTTCGAAGAAACAGAATATCAAACGGAGTCCAAACGGAATGAAACCTTTGGGATCGTGATTTTCCAACCGAACGTGAGCCAGGAGACTTGGACCCAACTCCAAGCAGTGACCGAGGAGGTCACGAGGGTGGAGGGAGCGCCCCCTGGGCGCGCCCCTACCTCGTGGGCCCCTCGGAGCTCCACCGACGTACTCCTTCCTCCTATATATACCTATGTATCCCCGAACGATTAGAACAGGATCCAAAAACCTAATTCCACCGCCGCAACCTTCTGTATCCATGAGATCCCATCTTGGGGCCTATTCCAGAGCTCCGCCGGAGGGGGCATCCACCACGGAGGGCTTCTACATCATCACCATAGCCCCTCCGATGAAGTGTGAGTAGTTTACTTCAGACCTTCGGGTCCATAGCTAGTAGCTAGATGGCTTCTTCTCTCTTTTTGGATCTCAATACAATGTTCTCCCCCTCTCTCATGGAGATCTATTCGATGTAATCTTATTTTTGCGGTCTGTTTGTTGAGAACGATGAATTGTGGGTGATTCTTCTCTGAATTCTTTTATGTATGATTGAGTTATCTTTGCAAGTCTCTTCGAATTATCTTTTTGGTTTGGCTAACTAGATTGGTAGTTCTTGCAATGGGAGAAGTGCTTAACTTTGGGTTCAATCTTGCGGTGTCCTTACTCAGTGACAGAAAGAGTTGCAAGGCACATATTGTATTGTTGCCATCCAGGATAACAAGATGGGTTTTTTTTATCATATTGCATGAATTTATCCCTCTACATCATGTCATCTTGCTTACGGCGTTACACTGTTTTTACTTAATACTCTAGATGCATGCTGGATAGCGGTCGATGAGTGGAGTAATAGTAGTAGATGCAGAATCATTTCGATCTACTTGTTTTGGACGTGATGCCTATATACACGATCATTGCCTAGATATACTCATAACTATGCTCAATTCTGTCAATTGCTCAACAGTAATTTGTTCACCCACCGTAGAATACTTATGCTCTTGAGAGAAGCCACTAGTGGAACCTATGGCCCCCGGGTCTATTCTCATCATATCAATCTATATCACTTTATTTACTTGCTTTGTTTTTACTTTGCCTTTACTTTTACTTTGCATCTATCTATCAAAAATACCAAAAATATTATCTCTATCAGATCTCACTCTCGTAAGTGACCGTGAAGGGATTGACAACCCCTAAGTGTTGGTTGTGAGTTGCTATCGTTTTGTGTAGGTACGACGGACTTGTGCGTGGTCTCCTACTGGATTGATACCTTGGTTCTCAAAAACTGAGGGAAATACTTATGCTACTTTACTGCATCATCCTCTCCTCTTCGGGGAAATCCAACGCAGTGTTCAAGAGGTAGCAGAGCGGGTGAGGGTGCGGGGGGTCGTCGTCGGCGGCCGGTGGAGCGGGGGAGAGGGTGCGGGGGCTGCTCGGCGGCGAGGGGGACCGGATCTGGCGAGGTGGGATAGCGATCGAGATGGAGGGGGATCGAGATCGAGTGTCCATGAAATTTAAAAATATTCATGAGTTCAAAAAGTGCCCATGAAATACAATCGATAAATGAAGGCTACAATTTAAATACAATCGATCTTAGCTAGCTATCTATTCACAATCTTCTTTCCCTTATTTTTCGTAAATGGAGTTCTTCTCTTGAACGGACATCCTTTAGGTAGGGTGGTCCTGCTTCTTCTTGTGGTGTATGCCGATACTTCATCGTCGTCGTCATGTTCCATCTTCAGGTCGCCGTACTTGTCGAAGTTTTGCTCATTGGCGACTCCATCCATTCCGATGATCTTCCGTTTGCCTCTCCTCACGACAACACGGCTGGGCTTTGGCGGGTCGGTAATGAAGAAGCAATGGTCCACTTGGGAAGCCAGTACCCGTGGCTCATTTTTCGCGGTGATGTTTGCGCCCGCGGTCTTGGATTTGGTTTCGGGTATAACCATGGTGGTGAAATACCGGTCTTCTTTTATGACGCTCTTGGCCCATCTGACACGGAACATCGGGACCTTCTCTCCAGCATAGCTCAGCTCCCAGATCTCCTCGATCCTTCCGTAGTATCTGTCCTTGTCATTACAGGTGTAGGACTCCATCGTTACCCCGGAGTTCTGATAACCATCGCTCTTCATGTCCTTTCCCTCGGTGTAGAATGTGTAGCCGTTGATATCGTACGCCTCATACGTCATCAGGTTGTGCTCGGCGCTCTGTGACAAGGCGAATATGAGTTGTTCTTCCGCGGAAGAATCCTCATGTAAAGGGTATGACAGAAGCTTCTGCTTGAACCAACGCGTGAAACATGAGTTGTGCTATTTGATTATATCTCCGTCCGTCCTCTATTGGCCTCGGTCATTGTACGTCTTCTCAATAAAGGTTTTGTGCTCTACCACCCAAGGATCAACCACGTCTATGTGTTGTAGCGCGACTAGGTTTGCTCTTTCAAAGTCGGCGAGTCGACCCTCGAAGTTGACATGCATTTCGCGGCGACCCTCACGGTGACCCCATCCAGCGAGCCTGCCGAGGTGCCTGTTAACGGGCAGACCAACGGGGTTCTCTATGCCTAGATAACTCGTGCAGTAGGAGATACACTCTTCTGTCAGAAAGCCCCTGGCTATGCTTCCCTCTGGACGTGACATGTTGCGAACGTATCCTTTGATGACACCATTCATCCTTTCGAATGGCATCATGCTGTGCAGGAACGTCGACCCGAGTTGGATGATATCCTCCACAATATGGACCAGCAGATGCACCATAACGTCGAAGAATGCGGGCGGGAAGTACATCTCAAGCTCGCATAGTATCACCACGATCTCTTCCTGTAGCCTTCTGAGTTGCCTCACGCCAACCGACTTCCGAGAGATGACGTTGAAAAAGTTGCATAGGCCAAATAGCATTTCATGGATGTGCGCGTCCATGATCCCACGGATTGCAACTGGAAGTATCTGCGTCATCAGCACGTGACAGTCGTGAGACTTCATCCCGCTGAACTTCTGCTTCGCTGGGTCTAGGTATCTGCTTATCTTCCCCGCGTAACCGTAAGGAAGTTTTACTCCTACGAGGCAGGTGAAAAACTGATCGATCTCCTCCTGACTTAGAGTGAAGCACGTGGGAGGGTAGTCATTTCCGGTCTTCTTGGCCTTTTTGCCTTTGCAACGACTTTCCGTGTCCTGCTTCGCCTCATCATCATCATCATCATCATCATTAGCGTGAAGCTCCTCCCTGATGCCCATTGATTTCAAGTCTGCCCTTGCTTTCGGCCCATCTTTGGTCCTCTCTGGCATATTAAGCAGGGTACCAAGTAGACTCTCGCACATGTTCTTCGTGATATGCATGACTTCAAGGCTGTGAGGCACACGGTGGATCTTCCAGTACGGCAAGTCCCAAAAAACAGACCTCGTTTTCCATACCTTCAGCAGCGGCTCTGGCGCCTTTCGCTTCTTTCCCGGCTCTGGTGCCTTTTGCTTCTTTCCCAGCAGTGGGAAATCTTTCCAATTTTTCAACAACTCGTCTATTTCCTCGCCGCTCCTCGTACGCGGGCGTCTTCGGGGTTCGGTTTCACCATCGAACAGATCCTTGCGTTTCCTCCACGGGTCATCATCGCGAAGCCACCTTCGATGTCCCATGAACACGGTTTTCAAAGACCCGGGATCTCTATCTAGCTGGCGATACATTGTGTCATCCATGCACCTGACGCATCCAGAAAATCCGTGGACCACCTGCCCCACGAGATATCCGTAACCGAGATAGTCGTGCACCATCGTGAGCAGTGCAGCTCTCATAGGGAAATATTCTTTCTCTGCGGCGTCCCACGTATTGGCTGGCGTTTTCCACAGCGTGTCTAGCTCCTCTTTCAGCAGCCCCAGATACAGATTGATGTCATTCCCTGGTTGTTTCGGCCCTTCAATTAGCATACTCATGTGAATGTACTTCCTCTTCATGTACAACCAGGGGGGAAGGTTGTACATCCACACAAACATAGGCCAGGTGCTATGTGTGCTTCTCTGGCTGCCAAACGGATTGACTCCATCGGTGCTCGCGCCCAGCACGATGTTCCTTGGATCCTTCCCAAATTCTGGGTGTTCGAAGTTCAACGCTTGCCACTGGCTCCCATCCTTAGGGTGACTCAGCATCTTGTATTTTTTATTTATCTCCGGATCATTTGCGTCATCTTCTCGCTTCTTCTCCTCCCTATCCGCGTGCCAACGCAGGAGCTTTGCTACCTTAGGGTCCGCGAAATACCACTTCAGACGAGGAGTGATCGGAAAGTACCACACCACTTTTCGAGGAGGTTTCTTCCTCTTCTTGTATCAAGTGACGCCGCACACCGGACATATGGTAGACTCCGCGTGCTCATCCCGATAAATGATGCAATTGTTCATGCACACATGGTATTTCACGTGCGGTAAATCCAGAGGACACACGATTTTCTTTGCCTCCTCGAAACTGGTCGGGCACTTGTTCCCCTTGGGAAGACGTTCGTGCCAGAATGACATGTTCTCGTTGAAGCATGCATCGGTCATTTTGTGTTTTACCTTCATCTCCATACCATGAGCGTTACTTTCAGGCGGGTATCCTCGGGCCTGCATCCTTCATACAATGGAGTAACCGCATCTATCTCCAGCTGATCTAGCTTGGCTTTCTCTCGGGCGGCAGCTCTTGCGTTATCCGTCTGCTTGAGAAGCAGCTCTTGAATATGAGGGTCCTGCACCCAGCCCATCGATGGTCCATCGTCGTCTGCTTCGTCGGCATCTTCATCTTCATGATCATGCCCTTCGTCTACTCTGGCATCTTCCTCATCATCATGTTCGGCATCTTCTACATGATGACTGTGTACAGCATCACTGTCGTGATCATGTCCTGGAGATTCTTCGTCTTCTCGCCCGCCCGAGCCGCGGAGGTTGTCTTGCTGCCCTTCCTCATTTCTTGCCCGGCCCCCATGGGCGACTTCATAGTCATCTTCATCACCTTGCCACCGATAGCCATCCATGAAACCACGCAAGAGTAGGTGGTCCCGCACCTGCCCGGAATCTGGGTCCGCAATAAGGCTCTTCAGCTTGCATCTTCGACACGGACATCTTATCTCTGTCTCGTTCTTTTGAAGCATCTCGGCCTTCGCAGAGCTCAAAAACCTATTCACGATGCCTTCGGTCATCGTGCAGACCATTATCGCCTGCGGGGTAGAGCAAAACGATACTGTAGAACCAAGAAAAAATTTGGCATGACTTTCCCTAAAAATAGGACCAAAAAGAATGCATAGTGCCAAAAATCTCGCCGAAACAGAAATGAATCAACATTCCGGCAAAATATTGGCAACTATCGCATTTTGAATACCGGTACCTGCAAACACAAACATATATGCAACACCACAAACATATGCAACACCACAAACATACATAAATCTAGCTAGGCCATAAAAAGTGCATGTGCACGTTGTTGGAGGGAGAACAACATAAAGATAGCTTCCCCCTTACTTACCTATCAGAAAAAGGTAATTTAACCACTTAATTTGGATGAATCTATGGTGCAAATGAGGTGAGGAGGAGGAGGCAGCCGAGACAAGCTTGGAGGAGGAGGTGGAGAGAATGAAGTGGGAAAAGTGAGTGGGTAGGTGTGGCTGTCCAAAATATCTAGTTGGTCCCAGGTTACTAATGGCGCACCACCTACAAATGCGCCATTAGTAACCCTGGTTACTAATGGCACACCTGCTGGTGGTGCGCCATTATTAGTTTTGCAAAATAATAATAATAAAAAATATATACACTAATGGCGCACCAGGGCACAATGCGCCATTACTAGTTTAAACTAGTAATGGCGCACTATTCCTGGTGCGCCATTAGTAGTTTTGCAAAAAAAATATAGTAGTGACGCACTATGTGGCTGGTGCACCATTACTAGTTAGAACTACTAATGGCGCACTATGCCATGGTGCGCCATTAGTATGTTTGGAAAAATAATAATAAAAAATTTGTTACTAGTGGCGCACCAAGTGTCTGGTGCGCCATTAGTGTCTTTCACACTAATGGCGCACCAGCACATGGTGCGCCACTGCTATATAATAATGGCGCACCACATGTCCGGTGCGTCATTAGTGGCCATTTCATCTACAGCCCTTTCCCTAGTAGTGATCACACCATCACAACATTATATCATCACATCACTTCACGCCGGAGTCAGGGCCTTCACGAGCGCAGCATGTTGCCCCCTGATCATGTAGTCCTCCCCACGGATCGCTACATCCTCTGCATGAGACAGAAGGTGATCGAAGCGGCCATCCATGGGCTTTAGCTTGGTGGTGCAGTAGGGGCAGTGCCACTTCCTGAACTCGCGGTTGTAGAAGGAAGCAACTCCCTTGGCCTTGATCTTCTCCACCTCCTTGGCTGTGAAGGACGCGACGTTCCCCTTGTATACATCATCTCCAGAATCATACTGCACACATGAATGAATTGCATTAATACATTATACATTCATATACACCATGTCAAAGGAACTAAATGAACAAGGGATAGGCTTACCTCATATTCAGAATCGTCACTAAACGCCCCCTCGTACGGGTGGTAGTCGGCCAGCTTCCTCTCCCCCCAACCATCCTCCTCCTGAGTATACAATTACATCCATCACTAGTAGCCAATTTAAAATTTAGATATGCACACATGACAGATTGATCATAGGGTTAATATACTCCCAATATGACATTCAAAACCCCAACCTTAGTAGCATTCAAAAACAAATCTAATATAATACATATGACATTCAAAACCCCAATATGACATTCAAATAACACATTGATCATTGGTCATGCACACACATTGAAGAATAGAGCTAATATAACTACATATTGTGGACACATTTATATACTAATGAATCAAATAACTCCTTAATCTATGGATTCCATTTGGGCATATGAAATTCAAAACCCCAATCTGAGTAGCATTAAAAAACAAATCTAATAGGGACCCAATCTCCCAATCTAATAAGCATACATGTCTGTAGCATTAAAAACCTCAATATGTGAGCATTAAAAACAAATCTAATAAGCATACATCTGTGTAGCATTGAAGCACATCTAATAAAAAGATCTATCTAGCATTTTTTGCAACGAATTTATCCAACAAACCCTAGTACAAAAACCCACATCCCCCAATACAGAAAACCCCGGCCCATCCGTCAAACCAATTACTCTAACCATCTGAACTACGGTATGAATCCACAATCCAACCAATCCAACTAACTCCACAAGCCAATATCCTAAAGCAAAGCAAGTGCAGATACCTCCTGCTCCTTGCCAGGCTGCACATCGTGGGTATCGGGATTGACTACGCCGCTCGACACCGTCACCTTCTGCAGTGCTGAGGCGGAGCCCGCCACCTCCTTCTCCACATCCGCAGCAATTGCGAGTTTCCCCGCACCGCCGTGGACGCCGCTGACATCCATGGTCACCACGCCCTGCAGCTCGACCACATCTCCGGCCACTGCACCGGCGGCGCCACGGGCTTCGGCCATCTCCGGGTGAAGGCGATGAAGGTGAGGAAGAGCATGCGGTGAGGAGAGCGAGACGGTGCGGTCGAGGCAGTGGAGGAGACCGAGACGACGCCGGTGGGGGATAGGAAGATGATGCGGCAAGGAGGGGATTTGGGGGAAATGGTAGGGGGCAATGGAGGTGGTTGCCCCTCTTTATATGATGGGACGTTTTAGGCATGTCCCATGGAAACGTGCTACCCCACGATCGCGGTCCGTTGCATGCGCTCACGTATATGAATACCTGTATGGTCAGCATACGAAACAACTATACGGGTAACGGTCAAAGGTGTACTCGGCCCTACGCGGCCCCACTCGTCAGAGTTACGGTCAAAGGCATTGACCCGACGACAACGTCCGTTGTAGCCTGTTCTGAGGGTTTCGGGCGAGGGAGTGGGAAAAAATGAGCAAAAGTTAACAGAGTGGGGATGAATGAGTAGAGCTAAGGA
This sequence comes from Triticum timopheevii, assembly GCA_963921465.1. Taxonomy (NCBI): domain Eukaryota; kingdom Viridiplantae; phylum Streptophyta; class Magnoliopsida; order Poales; family Poaceae; genus Triticum; species Triticum timopheevii. The sequence goes on from OY997271.1 coordinate 43,162,685, forward strand.
ACCAGGGGCACAGAAATAAAAAACCCAAAAGGTTTCCCGCGCAGTTGTGAGACACAATTATTGTTCTTAGAACGATAGCAACATTTACCTCTTTTGTTTCATCATTATCTAACAACTCTTATTAGCAGTAAATAACAATAATATATATCATGTTCTTGTATCAAATGAAGAATCATTCTTCTTTATCATGTCACATAAGATGGAGAAGCGGTATGCCCTTCTTTCACCTTGTTTATTCCCAGCCCACTGCATATGTACCATACCCATGTGATGATTTCATCATTCATTTGATGATTCATCGTTATAGTGATGTTAGTCAAACCAGCACAAGGGTTTTCTCCATCATCTTATCTAAAGGCTCTTTCCACCCCCTCGCCCTTTACAATGCCAAAAGGATCAAAGTTTTGAGAAAATACAAAAGGGAAAACTAACCGATTCGTTATTTCAAAAGGGTTCTATGCAAAGTCTTTAGGAATGTCGTTCTAGAGAACTCTAATGAATTATGTTCATAATGATAAAGGACTACATCCTGTGGAAGCCTTAGATTCTACCAGTGATCTCAATTGGGCCAGATATTCGAGTTAGCACGAAAATGATGCCCCATTAAAAGTCCAAATGCCATATTGAATTTTTATGACCCTAGAACTGGTACAGTCCCGACAATAAATCTAGGGACACTTATTAGGTAATGAAATTCCGTGCTACTGCTATTCAGTTAGATATTTTAAGCCAAAAGTAATTTCCGCTATGTAATACTATGTGAGTAATATTTTTCACTCTGCTAGTTGTTAGACTGTTTTTTCATGCTTTTTGAGTTTTATTAGGGTTTTTGTCTTGCTCAGAGAGATGAGGCAGCGTCAGTTCTCTGAAGATGGAATAAGGTTCTCCCCGACTAGTTCCTGCCCCGGTGGTGTTTTTAGTATTGTCGGGGGGCGTGTGAAGGTTTGTTTCCGACGGATCTCGCGGGATTAGGTCGGCGTTTGTCTTCGGAGGATCCGCATGGATCATGTTTTCGTTCGTCTATGTTCGTGTATCTACAGGTTGGATCTTTCTGATCTATGCTTCTCTTCGTCGACGGCGGTTTCTGTTCTGGTGCGCTAGTCCTATGGGGCCTTAGCACGACGACTTTCCGACTTTCTATTACAACAAGTTTTGCTCGACTTTCCGACTGTCAAGACATTGGCGATTGCCCAGACCCTTCCTCCCCTCCCCCGCCGCCACCCGCGAGGCATCGGGGAGGGCTTCAGATCCCCGTCGCCGCACCCCATCTCCTCCTTCCTCCTCCTCCCTCGCCGCCGCCAGAGGACGCGGCCGGGCGAAGCCCGGTCGTCACAGGCGGCGGCGGGGCCTCTTCGTCCCCCACACGTGGAGTTGGTCGTGGGTCAGATCTCGCGGCGGGGCGCGGCGGCGCTCCTGAGCAGGCCGGCGATGGTGGCGTGGCGCCGGGCGGCTGGCGGCATGGTGGTGGTGCGGGTCGGTGGTGGCATTGGCGGTGTTGCTTCCGGTAGCGCCTCTGTGTCGCGGTTGACGGGGTCGCGGGCGGCCCTCTCGCCGTGGTTCTCTAGTGGGGGGCGGCGCGGCAGCGGAGGTGGTGGCTGCTCCCACCCAGTCGGGCCCTCGCGGCTTGGTGGCGGTGCTCAGCTCAGGCGGATCCCCCTGGTGACGTCTCTAGGCGGCGACGGCGACTGCTCGGCCATCCTTCCTCTCCGGCTTCTGGCGGTGGCCAATGGCCCATGGTGTCTTAGACCTTCGACGTGGGGGCGGAACTCGGTTTCGGGGGGGGGGGGGGGGGGGAGGGGGGCTAGAGCCGGCACAGGCATCGGTCGTGGCCATGGGCCACTTCTCCACCTTCCCCTTCCCTTGGTTGATGTTTGGTCGCGGTCCTTCTCGAGGCAGGTTGGCCGCCGGCGGTTCTGGAGGTGGTTGTGGTTGCAGATCTGGGAAAAGTCGTGGCTTTTGATGGCTTCGGGGTGGTCTCATGGCGGGGCGGTGGCCCTGGCGGTGGGAGTCGCGCGTTAGTCGTGGACGGATTGCGTGGCTCGGATGCGGGCAGGCAACCATGGCCGCTTGGGCGGCGTGGCTGCGGGTGGTGCTGGACCGGGGTGGCGGCGGAAGATTTGAAGCACTGGGGTACATCACCCACCCAATCTGTGCATTGGTCGACTGTGACGACGTCCGTGGACGTCGTGTTCTCCTTGAAGACTCCCTCGTGGTGCTTCTACTCCTTCCATCTTACTCAGGGTGAAAAATGATCTTCGGATCGAACGGTGGCGACGTTCGTGGTCGTGCCCTTCCTGAAGGCACCATCTTGGAGTCCTTGGTCCGGCGTGTCCGTCGCACATCCTCCCGGACGATTGCTCCTCATGGTGGTGGTCTCCGTCGACTCTAAGCGGATCCGTTTTGCTCATCTTTAGGTGCTTTGTAGTCGTTGAGGTTGTGTGTCGGTGCCCGCATTCATGTATCTTGCCTTGGGTGTGTGTGGCGTGCGGTTGTATCAGATGCTTTGATGTTGTGTTCGTGCTTTATATATAAAGCGGGGGAAACCCTTTTTCGTAAAGGAGGGAAGAAAACGGCGGCACGCTTTCGGCTAGCTGCAGTGCTTGTAGTCGTCGTTAGATATAAATCTGGATGTACTTTTTACTTTCAGTGTTTTTGGTACCACCTTAACAGTTGATGAATAGATCAAAAGTTTTTCCTTGAAAAAAAAATGTTAAGACTTTTTGAAACGTTTGCCCAACGCCTCCAGAGAATCAGGACCGGCCGTGCATGTGTTGGTAGTAAAAAAAGTGAATCTTATAAGATTAATCAAGAACAAACCGTCCATCTTATTGCTCGACGGGTACACATGCATGCACCGTTACATATGGTTACACAGTTTTGGCAAAAACAAAAACATGTAGTTACACACCGCAGAAGCAGCTCGCTTGCAGTGCAGGGATAAGTAGCACAAACGTTGACATGATCATCGTATCCAGGGCGCACATATTGCCGTGGAACCATCAAGCCTGCGAAGGCGCTGGTGATGGCGGCAGCAGGTAGTTGTTATCTTCGGGGTTCCTGCCTGTAGGAGGGATCGGCCTTGGCACCGCAGAGACATGTGTGCTCGTTCCCGCCGGTGGCAGGTGGCCGGGCGGTGGCATTGGCCGCAGTGGTGGTAACGGTGTGTCCGGCGGCGGGAATTCATTATGTATGGGGTTCGGGCCTGTAGGAACTTGGCGTGCCAATGCGGGAGAGGAGAGCAGCATCAACGGTAGGAGGACGAGGAGGGCCGGCGCAACGCTCTTGTGCACGGCCATGGCTTAGCCTGTTGTTTTCTTCTAGCTGCCGCTGCTGTGGTGTGTGGCTCGTCACAACCTGGGTTGGACAAATATATAGAGATGGATGGTCTCATCTGAAACTATTCTAATGACAAATTAAGACATAACTGTTATGAAACATCAACCTATGCATGTTACTCAATTGATTTCTAGGAGTTAGACAAAAAGTAATCAATGCCATTAGTAACATGACATGAAACCTTCGCAACGTATCAAAAGGTCAATGTGGGTTTAGTACTGAAATGCTCCAAGTTGTGTCTTTTCTTCACAAAAATAATAATAACTAGAAGATTCCTCGCGTGTTGCAGAGGGAACTTGTGTTGTGCATAAGCAAGTTCAAATGGACAGAGATAGACTTTTTTTAGTTAGGCAAGTTCAAATGGGCAGAAATAGATCATGCAACTGTAAAATAAGGAAATTGTACTTGTTTTACATATATAGGATCTCTATGTTTAAGAGTATTACACTGAAACAAAGAAATATGTCTGATAAAAAGGATCTATAAAATAGGAGAAGTCATGCCAACATTCTCTTACAATGCTTAAGTGTTTGTCTTACAACAAACAACATAGGACATTATGAAATATACGCCCATCAGGTAGTTTGATAAAAATTTGCAAAGACAAACTAAGCGAAATAAATATATAGTTCAATAGTACTAAAATGAAGAAAGCTTAGTCACGGATATAGGCGACCTTACCCTCAAATATGGTGCAATACCTATTCATCAAGTACTTGAATGGACATTAGAGAGATATCACAACACTGCTAAACAACTTCTTAGGCAAATCAGACTCACCATCTCTAGTATATAGGACAACCCATCCATTAATAAATAAATCTTGGATGAAATTTGCTTTTACCTATTTCCTTGGTAATCTCCATTCAACATGCTCTGTTTGCCCTCTCTGCAAAATCTAAAAACAGAAAGGGCATGGAGAAACTTAAGTTTTGTTGCAGTGTATAGATTGATCTAAATACATAATACATTGCCAATCATCAACCAGCAGATGAAGGTTACAAAGATATACAATTTGTTACCTGAAGAGGGATGACTGCTAGTAATTGCAGTACAACTTGACTGCAATATTTGTGTATGCTTGACGGCAGTATTGGTGTATGCTTGGGTAGCCAGATAGGCTCAACAACTGACTGAAATCAAGAAATATTAATCGCTCTTACGTGGCGGGATACAAACAGAGGAGGACGATGTCGTTGAGGAGGTCACCGTGGTTGTCCAAACAGTATGAGCAGAGTAGAGGTGGATGCGACCGGAGAGGTACTCACCTAGTATGACATCTATGCGGCTGTGTTAGGCCATTACCTTGCCAACCCGTCGCGATTGCAACAGTTGATGAGCGGATGAGATGCTCGTTGTGAAGAGAAGAACGAACGACGAATTTGGGGATGGTTGGAGGAAGCATTGCAGAGAACGTGAGAAGGCATCTTGATTATTGCTAAAAACGACATGCTGACTCGGTAGTCGATGCAGAAGCTGTCGCTGTCGCCCGGCGGATGTCGGTGAAGAGGGCGAAAGTAGGTTGTGAGCGGATGCAGAGCGCCGCCCCCTCGGAGTCGCTGACGGCGGTGTCGTGGTCGGCGTCGTGGCAAGATAGGGCGTCAGCCACGGTGTTAAGGTGGCCCGGTCGATACTCGATGGTGAAGTCGAAGCCGAAGAGCTTGCTGATCCATTGGTGCCGCGGCACGGTCAATAGCCTCTGATCCAACAAGAACTTGAGGCTGTAGTGGTCCGTGCGAATCCGAAAAGACCGGCCCCACAAATAGGGCCGCCAATGGCGCATCGCCTGCACCAAGCCAATGAGCTCTCGCTCATAAGCCGCGAGCTTAAGATGGCGCGCGACGAAGGGCCTGCTGAAGAAGGCGAGGCGTCGTAGTCCACGACAAACGGGCGGTCGAAGTACGACATCTAAAGGACGGGGCCTGTCGTGAGGGCCCCCTTGAGGGCCTCGAACGCCATTGCCGCCTCCTCATCCCAGGCAAAGGCATCGCGACGTAGTAGGCGCGTGAGGGGAGACGCGAGGAGGCCGAACTCCCGCATAAATTTCCGGTAATACCCCGTGAGGCCCAGAAACCCGTGAAGAGCCCGCAGTGAATGCGGGGTCGGCCAGGCGGCGACTACCGCCACCTTGTCGGCGTCCATGGCCACCCCCTCGGCCGAGATGATGTGTCCAAGATATGCGACGGAAGGCGTCCCGAACGAGCACTTCGAGTGCTTAAGATGAAGATGATGCGCTCGAAGCTCGTTGAAGACAATGGCGACGTGCTGAAGGTGCTTCGCCCACGAGGCGCTGTAGATAAGAATATCATCAAAGAAATCGAGCACAAACCGGCACAAGTAGGGGCGGAGGACGTCGTTCATCAGAACCTAAAAAGTCGCCAGTGCATTGGAGAGACCAAATGGCATGACCAAGAACTCAAAGTGGCCGTGATGAGTCCGAAACGCCGTCTTGGCGATATCATCCGGGTGCATGCGCACCTGGTGGTAACCCGACTAGAGATCGAGCTTGGTGAAGAAGAGCGCCCCATGTAGCTCGTCCAGGAGCTCATCGAGCACCGGGATAGGAAACTTGTCCTTAAGTGTCAGGGCATTAAGGGCACGGTAGACGATGCAGAAGCGCCACGTGCCGTCCGACTTGCGGACGGGGAGAACCAGCGCGGAGAATGGTGATGTGGAGATCCGGATGATGCCCGCGGCGAGCATGAGCGCACATTGCCGCTCCAACTCATCCTTCTGCAGCTGCGGATAGCGGTATGGCCGAACTGTCACCGGCGCCGAGTCCGACAGGAGATGAATGTGGTGATCATACACCCGGGCTGGCGAAAGGCCCCGCAGCTCATCGAAGAGGTCGCCATGCTACTGCAGGAGGTGATCCAACAGTGGGTGCTCGGCGTCGGTAGTGGTCGCCGGCAGTTGAAGCTGCATCGTTGCCGGAGGCACCCCAACGCCCTCCCACCGGACGCGGCGGCCGAGACGCCAGAAGGTCATCGTAAGGGCGTCGAAGTCCTAGAGGATGGGATCGAGGGTCCGCAGGAAGTCGACGCCAAGGATGAAGTCGAAGCAGCCCAAGTCGATGCCCGCGTACGTGATGGTGAAGTGGTCGTCGCTGATGGTGATGGGCATGTTCCGCGCGAGCCCATTACACCGGAGATGGTCTCCGTTGGCCACTGTGACCTAAAGTTGCTCCCCACCCATCGGCTGAAGCGCTAAGTGGCGCATGGTAGCCTCGGGCAGGAAGTTATGTGTGGAGCCCGTATCCAAGAGTGCCACCATGTGCTCGTAGTGTATCATCACCGGCAAGAGCATGGTCAACTCGTCGCGGATGCCGGCAAGCGCATGGAGCTAGACCACGAGTGCCGTCGCTGGGGCAGCCGCGGGTGCGGCCTCGGCAGCCGCTGGGGGCGGCAGCTCGTCGAGCCCGTCGGCCGGGGCGTCCTCCTCGATGTAGTCGGCTGTCTCCAAGTAGAAGAGGCGCGGGCAGACATGGCCCGACGCGTAGGGCTCATCGCAGTTATAGCAAAGCCCCTGGTGCCAACACTCCAGCTGCTCCGCCTGAGAGAGATGAAAGAAGGGCCGCGTCGCGGCCGTGGTGGTAGTTGTCGTGGTTCTAAGTCTGACAGTAGAATAGGGGGGTAGGAATGGAGAGGCAAGATCCTAGCTATGGAGTAGTTGTATACGCAAGATGTTTACGAGTTCAGGCCCTTCTCGGAGGAAGTAACAGCCCTACGTCTCGGAGCTCGGAGGCGGTCGACTGAATTATATGAGTATGAGTAACAGGGGTGCGAACCCTTTACACTGAGGAGGGGGGTGGCTTATATAGAGTTCGCCAGACCCCTCCAACCCTCAGTTATGCGGGGTTTAAAGTACATTAAGATAGGGGGTTACTGGTAATGCCCCACATAAAGTGCTATGATGACCATAAAGGCTACTTAATGACAGACCGTTGCATGCAGAGTGACTTTAGATCTCCTGTTGGTCGAGTGGTTGGCTTCATGGTCGAGTATCTTCGAGTCCGTCGAGTGGAACCCTTCCAGGTCGACTGAAAGGTGATTTCTTCTAGAGATGTCCTTGGGGAGGGTATCTTGGACAGGTCCATGACCCTACCCTAGGTACATGGCTCCATCATTAGCCCCCGAATGGATCGAGGTTTGAGTGGGGAAGGAGTTGAGAACTCTTCCGATCCATTTTTCGTGCTATGAGTATGTCTTGTTCTGGACCAATAAACTTAGGTGACGGCACCAACTTCTTTTTCAATCGCCTTGATCCATTCTTTGTATCTGTCGAGTGAACTTTCTGTACTTGGAGATCTCCAAATGACCCAGCGGAGAAAATCTCCCGTCTGACAAGTTGCTCTGCAGTTCGCGGATTTAGCGGGATCCAAATTTCGGGAAGCGCGCGGGGCGGAGGAGGCCGCGGTACTCGGATGGGATAAGGCAGGAATGACTCGATCTCCGTGCCATCTTTTTTGCCATGTATCCCGCGCGCGACTGTTGCGGGATTTGACAGGATCGCCCTGGCCTACAAGTCAGTCACTCGGAAGCAACCTCATATAAGGCACCGGACGGGGGTTTTTGAATAGTGCCCTCTCATTTCCTCTCCCTCTTCCTCAGACTTATCCACCGCATTCGCCTCCATCTTAGCGCTGCTGCTTCGTGCGCGCTTCGCCGGCGATGATGGTGAAGGAGAAGACGGAGGCTTTGGAGCGGGCGAAGAAGGCGACGGCGAAGGCGAAGGGAAGGGCGACCAGTCGGGGCGGATCTTCGTCAAGGGCCGGCCTGCCGCAGGGCTGGATCCAGGGCGACTGGATCCGCTCGACGATCCGTCAGAAAGATCTTGACGACCTGGCCAATGAAGGACTGATCCCCCATGGATCAGCGCGGCTCCCGGGGAAGGAGTCGGAGCCGCAGCCTCAGGAGGGTGAGTGTGTCCTCTTGGCTACCCATGTTGACCGCAGGTTTTCTTTGCCGCCTCACCCTTTCTTTCAGGGATTTCTGAACTTCTTTGGGGCACAACTCCACCACTTCACACCCAACTCCATTGTGTATCTCGCTGCTTTCGTGTCCTTGTGCGAGAATTTCTTGGGTTGTCGGCCTCATTGGGGTCTTTTCAAGCACATTTTCACCTGTCGCTCCCAGACAGTGAAAAAGGCCAATCCGAGTGATGAGAGAACACAAGTGATTCAGATGTGTGGGGGTCTTGGGGTTCAAATGAGGGGGAAAAGCTCTTTTCCAGCCATGATCCTTCCCGAGTCGGTCCGTGGATGGCAGTCAACCTGGTTCTACTACCAAGACCAGCCGACGCCAGGGCAGTCGACTGGACTCCCTCCTTTTTCCATGGATCGAGTGAGGAAGCTGTCCTCTTTGAAGGTGATCCCGGAAGAGAAGGCGCAGGTTAAGGTGCTGGTTGAACGCGTATCCAGCTCATCCGTGACGGAGTGACCGGCATGGATCTCTTGGAGGTCTTCCTCCGATGACGCATCCAGCCGCTTCAAGCCCGAGACCACCCGACGTGGCTGTACTCTGGCACTGAGGACACCACTCGGATCCACCCGGAGGAGGTCGAGGATGCCATGCTAGAGAGGTGGCTGGCAAGCATCACAGGGAACAAGGACAACCCTCGAGGAGCCAGGAGGATCCCCCACTCAACCTCATACGAAGTAGACAAGGTCCAATCCTGCATCTCTGACTGTTATCCTATTTTCTTCATTCTGTTCTCTTAAAAATCAGTCGACTGACTTTTGTCTTGTTTGTTGTCTTCCAGGACACCACTGAGATGTATTCGATGCCCAACGGGGCGCAAGATCAGGTCGAGGAGGAGGAGGCGAGCGGAGGTGAAAGTTAGGAGGAGTGGCAATCTGATGGTGAGGGGGATGAAGATGACGACGGCTCCGGTGAAGAGGAGGAGGAGGAAGAGGAGGACGAAGTTGACCCTCCTCGCACGGAAAGGCTATCCAAGCTCACCCATGACCCCGCGGTCGAGCGTGGCAAAGTGGCTGTGCCTGTTGGGCAGTCGACGAAACACCCTCGGACGACCTCTCCAACACCGACTGAAAAAGCGTCGAAGCATCCCCAAGCGGCATCATCAAAGCCGTCGAAGGCCCTGCCCAAGATGAGAATGGCCATTCCCACCATTTCCGGGTAACAGCAGAACTTGTGTTTTCTTGTTTAGCATGGACAGACTCTTGGTCGACTCGTTGGCTAACCGATTGATTTCTGAAATCAGCAGTGCTGCTACCTCCGAGACCTCAGCCAGGAACGAAGACCAAGAAATGGAGGATGCTGCCACCTCCAACCTTGGTATGATCTTTGTAGTTTCGCTTTGGTCGATTGGATCTTCATTTTTAACTTTGAATCTTTCCTGTAGCCCCACCTCATGTCATTGATCTCCCTGATGATGACGATGAGGTGCCGCTGAGGCCGAGGAGGAATAAAAAGGCGCCTACTGGCAAGACTGCTCAGGTCGCATCAGCACCCGAGACGCTGGTTCAGGAGGGTGGCAACATCACTCGGACTTCCGTGTCTTTTGCCGTGCCGCTGACGAGTGCTCGACCTTTGTCGTCGACTGCTGACCTGCCTTCCCTTTTTGCCACACACCACGTCCCAGAGGACCAAGCGAGTGCTGCTAAGGAGGCTATACGTCAGGCGGGGATCATGATGGAGCAGGTGAAGGTGATCCGGGACACCAGTCAAGCGGCTTATGACGCAAGGCCAGCTCTTCAGAGCAACGTCCAGGTTAGTTGGTCATCGCTTGTTCTGTTAGGATATGGTATCTGAAAACTCTTCTTTCTGAAGATCTTTGTATCTGTACACCCACTGGGTGTGTCGATTGAATTTTTGGATTGGTGGGGGCACGCTGAGTGCACCCACTGGGTGTAGTCCCCGAGACTATGGTGGACTGTTGGCAGTCGACTGTAGTCTTTATACTTCGAATTTCTTTTCTAACTTTTTCACTCGGTCTGGTCGAACCATGTCAAATGGAATCTTGGAACCAGTGGGGGCACGCTGAGTGCACCCAGTGGGTGTAGTCCCCGAGACCATGGTCGACTGCTGGCAGTTGACTAAGGTCTGAAGAACCTCTTTGTTTTTTTAGATCATGATGATACCGTGGCTGACTGCTGGCAGTTAGCTATGGTTTAGGATCATAACCTTTTTGCCTCTTTCGGTCGACTGATCGAACCGAGTCGGTAGAACCAGTGGGGCCACGCTGAGTGCACCCACTGGGTGTAGTCCCCGAGACTACTGTTGAATATTTTGATTTGGCTGTAGTCTTAGAAATGCTACGATTTTTCTCTTAGTCACTCGGAAGCGACCTATCTTTGATGTCTGTCGACTGACCTTTCGCAGAAATCTTGCGATCTTGCGGCTCATTATACTGAATTGGAGAACAAACATATCCGGCTCGAACTTGACTTGAAGCTCGTTCAGGAGAACTTTACGAAGGCGAAGGATGAAGCAAAAGGTATGTTTGGTGAGAATCTTGACGACTATCTTTATCTTTTTGTCCACTCTTGATTCTGATCTCATGGTCACTTTGCAGATAAACTAAAGGAGGCTCTGAAGAAGAAGGACCATGACCTTGCCGAGGCGCAGAAGGCGGCTTCGGACAAGACGAAGCTCGCGGAGGAAAAGCTGGCTTCAGTCGGAAAACTTGAAGAGGAGAACGCCAATCTGAAGGCTGCTCTCGACGCGGCCAACAAGGAGGTCAGCTGTCTGAAGAATGACAAGATAGCTCTGAGCGACAAGGCTAGCGAACTGGTGGGGAAGAAGAACGATCTAGAGGCTTATCTGGAAGGGCTCGCCAAGAAGTTATTCCTCATGCTTGAAGGTAATCTCTTTTATCCGACTGACTTGTCATCATCGATTCATCGTAGAACTGTTGGCTTAACTTCGAACTATTTTCACAGAATTCTGCCAAAACTTCGAGGAGGAGACCAGTCGACTGGAGACAAACTTGGACCCCATTAACTCTCCTGTGATGGATGAGGCCGCTATGAACGTGTTCCAACTGGAGTCTCGCATTGCTAGAGTTGTTGACTATCTTGCTCGACTGAAAGTTGCGGTGTCACGGATCGACACGACACTCTAGCCAGGAGAGACGCTTCAAAATGACCCCGAGTCTCTGATGACTCGACTAAATGACGTTCCAGGTCGAGTGCAAGAATGGAAAAAGTCTTCTGCCAGGTGTGGTGCTGATGTTGCTCTGTCCCTGGTACGTGTTCATTGCAAGGATGCGCGAGAGGACAAGCTGGCGTCCATCAAGGTGGCCAATACCAAGAAGCATGACTTACAGTCTTTCATGGAGAGCTTCATTGCTGGTGCCACTCGGATTGCTGACGGAATCGACCTGGACCAGTTTGCCGCGCCCTCCAGTCCTCCACCTGAGGAGTAAAAAACTTCTATGCTTCGTCTTAAATTTGCCTCGGAATGCCGAGTGGTTTTGTAACCGATAAACTTTTACAGGCTTGACGCCTGAGCACTTCCGAATCCATAGGATGTTATCTGAACTTGGTCTATCGTTGAATATGCTTGCTTTTGCCTTCGAGCGAACTTTGTTCTTCACTCGGAATATACTTTAGTACTTGAGACACAGCTCTGAAGTGGAAAGTCTAGTCGACCTGCACTTCATCGCTCCTGCAGGTAGGGATGGAGCACAGATTGCAGTCGACCTTGTCGTCCTCGCAGAGCGCACATTGTATTTGTGGCATAGCTCAGAAGGAGAAGGTAGCAGTCGACCTGCACCTCGTCATCCTTGCAGAGCGCACGTTGTATTTGTGTCATAGCTCAGAAGGAGAAGGTAGCAGTCGACCTGCCCCTTGTCATCCTTGCAGAGCGGAATGGATTAAGTACTTAGGCGAGTACTGGACTGCAGCTAAGCCCCCGAGTGGGAGGATTGCTCTCCACTCGGTGGGATTTTCAAATACTTAGGCGAGTACTAGACTACAGCTAAGCCCCCGAGTGGGAGGATTGCTCTCCACTTGGTGGGATTTTCAAATACTTAGGCGAGTACTGGACTGCAGCTAAGCCCCCGAGTGGGAGGTTTGCTCTCCACTCGGTGGGATTTTCAAATACTTAGGCGAGTACTAGACTGCAGATAAGCCCCCAAGTGGGAGGATTGCTCTCCACTCGGTGGGATTTTCAAATACTTAGGCGAGTACTGGACTGCAGCTAAGCCCCCGAGTGGGAGGATTGCTCTCCACTCGGTGGGATTTTGGAGCGCACATTGTATTTGTGGCGTAGCTCAGAAGGAGAAGGTAGCAGTCGACCTGCACCTCGTCATCCTTGCAGAGCGGAATGGATTAAGTACTTAGGCGAGTACTGGACTGTAGCTAAGCCCCTGAGTGGGAGGATTGCTCTCCACTCGGTGGGATTTTCAAATACTTAGGCGAGTACTGGACTGCAGCTAAGCCTCCGAGTGGGAGGCTGGCTCACCACTCGGGAGGATTTTTTTAACTTAGGCAAGTACTTGGACTACAGCTAAGCCTCCGAGTGGGAGGCTGGCTCACCACTCGGTAGGATTTTTTAAATACTTAGGCGAGTACTGGACTGCAGCTAAGCCCCCGAGTGGGAGGCTGGCTCACCACTCGGTAGGATTTTTTATACTTAGGCGAGTACTGGACTGCAGCTAAGCCTCCGAGTGGGAGGCTGGCTCACCACTCGGTAGGATTTTCAAATACTTAGGCGGAACGGATTCACAGCTAAGCCCCCGAGTGGGAGTCTGGCTCACCACTCGGTAGGGATTTTTTTTTACAAACTTAGGCGAAACGGATTCGCAGCTAAGCCACCCACTGGGTGATTTCTCACGTAAGCAAAAGTAACAACAATCATTGGGAAAATTATAACACTCTTGTATTTGATAAATAAACTACAGAGGTACTTTTATTACATCTCATCCGAGTGAGTACTTAAGTATAAAAGGGGCGGAGCAGCTCCATGTTCCAAGCTCGCGGCTCGTCAATCTGGCGGTCGACATTGTAAAGACGGTATGCTCCATTGTGGAGAACTTTGGTGACGACGAAGGGACCCTCCCAAGTAGGAGCAAGCTTGTGTGGCTTCTGTTGATCCACTCGGAGGACCAAATCTCCTTCTTGAAAGGCTCGACTCTTCACGTTTCTGGCATGGAATCGACGCAAGTCCTGCTGATAGATAGTCGATCGGATCATGGCCATCTTTCTTTCCTCTTCTAGGAGGTCGACTGCATCCCGTCGGGCTTGTTCTACTTCATCTTCAGAGTAGAGCTCGACTCGAGGCGCATTGTGAAGCAAGTCACTTGGCAGAACTGCTTCAGCTCCATAGACCAGAAAGAATGGAGTCCGCCTAGTCGACCGCTTAGGAGTGGTCCTCAATCCCCAAAGAACTGACGGAAGTTCATCGACCCATGCGCCTGCTGCGTGCTTGAGATCACGCATCAGTCGGGGTTTCAGTCCTTTGAGAATTAGACCATTCGCCCCTTCTGCTTGTCCATTCGACTGGGGGTGAGCGACTGAAGCATAGTCGACTCGTGTGCCTTGAGAGGCGCAAAAGGCTCTGAATTCGTCGGAATCAAAGTTTGACCCATTATCAGTGATGATGCTGTGCGGAACTCCATATCTGAATGTCAACTCTCTGATGAAGCTGATAGCAGTGCCGGCATCAAGATTCTTGATAGGCTTAGCTTCAATCCACTTAGTGAACTTGTCGACTTCCAGTAGTACATGGGTGAAGCCACTCCTGCCAGTTCTCAGTGGCCCAACCATATCCAATCCCCAAACAACAAAGGGCCAGATGAGTGGAATGGTCTTCAAGGCTGAGGCGGGCTTGTGTGTCAGATTGGAATAGAACTGACACCCTTCACACTTGTCGACTATTTCCTTTGCCATTTCATTTGCTCTTGGCTAGTAAAATCCCTCTCGGTATGCTTTAGCCGCAATGGTCTGAGAGGACGCATGATGACCATAGGTCCCCGAGTGGATATCGTCAAGGATTATCCGACCTTCTTCTGGTGTTATACATTTCTGGCCGACTCCAGTCGCGCTTTCTCTATACAACTGTCCCTTTATCACGGTAAAGGCTCTGGATCGACAGACAATCTGTCGAGCCTCTTCTTCATTTTCTGGGAGCTTTTTCCTTAGGATATACGCGATGTACGGCTCTGTCCAGTCGGGAGTGATGACCAAAACTTCCATGATCAGGTCGACCACAGCTGGAACTTCAACTTCAGTCGGATCCGTGACACTTTTTGGCTGTGGAGCTTCTTCGGTGAAAGGATCCTCCTGAACTGATGGTGTATGGATGTGTTCCAAAAACACATTACTGGGAATGGCTTCTCTCTTGGAACCTATCTTTGCCAAATCATCAGCCGCTTGATTTTTCAGTTGGGTTATATGATGGAGCTCTAACCCCTCAAATTTCTTCTCTAGCTTTCTCACCGCATTGCAGTAACCAGTCATGGCTGGACTTCTGACGTCCCACTCCTTCATCACTTGATTAACCACCAAATCTAAGTCGCCATAGACCATGAGGCGACAGACGCTGAGTGAAATGGCCATACGCAACCCATACAAAAATGCTTCATATTCTACTTCGTTATTGGAGGAATCAAAGTGGATCTGGAGCACATATCTGAGCTTATCTCCTCGGGGGGAAACCAACACTACCCCAGCACCGGAACCATTCAGCATCTTAGAACCATCAAAGAACATGGTCCAGTGCTCCAATGAACCTGAGTCGGTAGTTGCTGTTCAATCCACTCGGCGATGAAATCAGCTACTGCTTGGGACTTGATGGCTTTCTTTGCCTCAAACTTGATATCAAGGGGAAGGAGTTCAATCGCCCATTTTGCCACTCGACCAGTTGCATATCTGTTGTGTAGAATCTCTGATAATGGGGTGTCGCTGACGACTGTAATGGAACGATCAGAGAAATAATGAGCAACCTTCTTCGTGGTCATATAAATCCCATATACAAGCTTTTGATAATGAGGGTATCTTTGCTTTAATGGGGTCAACACTTCGTAAATATAATATACTGGGCGCTGAACTTTGAAGGCTTTTCCTTCTTCTTCCCACTCGACCGTAAGTACTGTACTGACGACTTGTCCTGTGGCTGCAATGTAAAGCAGCAAAGGCTCTTTGTTGATTGGGGCAGCAAGCACTGGCTAGGTGGAAAGCAGGGCTTTTAGCTCTGCAAACATTGCATCAGCTTCGGGAGTCCACTCGAACTTGGCTGACTTCTTCATCAGTCGGTAAAGAGGCAATGCCTTTTCACTGAGACGAGAGATGAATCAACTTAAAGCGGCCAAGCATCCAGTAAGCTTCTGGACATCGTGCACACGCACAGGGCGTTTCATTCAGAGTATAGTGCCAACTTTTTCTGGGTTGGCATCGATTCCTCATTCAGAAACGAGAAAACCGAGCAACTTTCCACCAGGAACTCCGAATGTGCACTTTGATGGATTAAGCTTGATATCATACCTCCTGAGGTTGGCAAATGTTTCAGCAAGGTCAGTCAACAGGTCGGAACCCTTCCGTGATTTGACCACAATATCATCCATGTATGCTTCCACATTCCGACTGATTTGAGAGAGCAAACACTTCTGAATCATCCTCATGAATGTGGCTTCGGCATTCTTGAGGCCGAATGGAGTGATGAAAGCTGTTTTAATCTCGTCGGGTCCATACAGATGGATCTGATGGTAACCGGAATAGGCGTCTAAAAAGACAGGCGCTCACATCCCGCAGTTGAGTCGACTATGTGGTCGATGCGGGGGAGAGGAAAATGATCTTTCGGGCAGGCCCGATTGATATGTTTGAAGTGAATGCACATGCAAAGTGACTTGTCCTTCTTGGGGACCATGACAACATTGGCGAGCCACTCGGAGTGGTAAATCTCTCGGATAAACTTTGCTGCTAAGAGCCGAGCCACCTCCTCACCAATGGCCTTTCTCTTCTGGACGGCGGACCGTCGAAGATGTTCCTTGACAGGTTTCACTTTTGAGTCGACTCGTAGACAATGCTCAGCCAGCCCCCTGGGAACACCCGGCATGTCAGCAGGCTTCCATGCGAAGATGTCCCAGTTTTCATGGAGGAACTGGATGAGCGCTTCTTCCTATTTGGAGTCGAGTGTTGTAGAGATATGAGTCGGAGCAGCAATGGGGTCGGTCGGGTGAATGTGAACTGGCTTTGTCTCACCGGGCGACTGAAATGCTGACTCTGTAGCGGGCTTCTTGGCTCGCAACAAATCACTCGGATCCGCATTTTTCTGGTATTCTTGCAGCTCTACCACTGCCATCTGAGCATCGGCGATCTTTGAGCCTTTCTGAAAGCACTCTTCCGCCTTCTTTCGATTGCCAGTAATAGTGATCACACCTTTGGGACCAGGCATTTTCATTTTGAGGTACACATAGCATGGTTGAGCCATGAAACGTGCATAAGCTGGCCTGCCCAAAATAGCATGATAAGCACTCTGGAAATCCACAACTTCAAACGTCAACTTTTCTTTGCGATAATTCTTGGAATCACCGAAAACCACATCAAGAGCAATTTGGCCGAGTGACTCAGCCTTCTTTCCAGGAATGACTCCATGGAAATTCATGTTGCTGGTACTGAGTCTGGACATCGGAATGCCCATCCCTTTCAACGTCTCTGCATACAATATATTCAGGCCACTGCCACCATCCATCAAAACTTTAGTCAGTCGAGTGCCTTCGACGACTGGGTTGACCACCAAAGCTTGCCTCCCGAGGGTGGCTATGTGTGTTGGATGATCGGACTGGTCGAATGTGATGGCAGTCTGAGACCATTTCAAATAACTGGGTGTCACCGGAGCAACCATATTCACTTCACGGTTGATAACTTTCAATCGACTTTTGCTTTCAACATCAGCAAAAATCATCAGGGTGGAATTGACCTGGGGATATCCATCATCACTATCTTCTTTGTCTTCAACTTTGTCCGACTCCTTTTCCTTATCTTTGGGCTGTTTCCCCTGGATTGCTGGATCAAGAGCCGACACTGTCGAGTGGTATGTTTCGGATAAATGAATTTACCCTCCTCATCTTTCTTCGTGTGGATGTGGCACAGCAAATCCATTACGTCATTCCCTTTTGTCCTTCACCTTTGTAGGGTTCCAAGACCCTTTGGGCTTCCCTTTAAATTTTCCTTGAGTCACGGCCAAGGCTTCTCCAGGAGCAGCTGGCTCGGCTTTCCGCTTCTGCTTCCTACTGGAGTTCCCTCCCCCGGTTTCATGGGCAGCTGACTTGTCCTTGCCACTCCAGAGCCGATCCTCTTCTTCACCATTAGCATACTTGGTGGCAATCTCCATCATTTGACTCAGAGTCATGTCACCTGTTGGGGATATAACTATTTGTGTAACCCGCCCAGGAGGGGCCGGGTTACACAAAGAAGACTCATCAGAGAGAAGTCCAAGACCAAGCATGATGATGGCGATTCAACAAAGGGCTTAAGGCCCACAGGCGACTTAAGGCCCATTGTAGTAAACCACCATGATAGCATGACCTGTAACGTAAGGTAGATTTAACTAGTCACCGAGCCGAATACTGTTTATAAGCCAGTCGGGACTCTGTAGGCCATAGGGCGTCAACCCGTGTATATAAGGGGACGACCTGCTGGCGGCTTAGGGCAAGAAACAACTCATCGAGAGCCGGGCATAGCGTATCTTGCTCCATGGTCATCGAAACATCAATACCAAACCCAACTAGACGTAGGCCTTACCTTCACCGTAAGGGGCTGAACTAGTATAAACTCTCTCGTGTCCTTTGTCCCGATTTAACCCCTTCAAGCTTCCTAGTTGCGATGGCTCCACAACTAAGTCCTTTCACGAGGACATCTGATGTGACTATTCCTCGACAGTTGGCGCCCATCGTGGGGCCAGCGCACGGTGGATTTGAGTTCTCGAAGGGCAACTTCGAAGGGCTCAAGGGATACGTAGTAGGCCGGATGACCAAGAGTTGTCACTGCAAGATCTACATCGACGACGAAGGCTGGGGTCCCGACGCCGGCTCAATTGAGTACGGATACCGGGTCCCCTTCAGCGGAATCCACGTCTTCATCGGCCGGATCGGTGAGCCGGGCCCTGAGCCGGACAACTACACCGACCTCGTCGAGACAGCTCAGCGTGCGAGGAAGACCCGGACTCAACAGGTCATGAGGCGTGCCTTCGTGGGCTACATCCACGGAGAGGAACTTTCTGAAGGAACTGAAGATAGGGGTGAGGCGGCCGTCCTCTCAGACAGTGATTCATCCGCCAGTTCAACAGATTCGTTGTACCAAGTGCAAGACGGCGTGCTCGAGGGCTGTTCCGATGGCATCAGTATTCCGGACCCCTGTGAGCCACCAAGATGGGCCGGAGTCTTCATGGCTGGGACTCAGCCCGGCTCAAACTCTACAGCTGCTGCAGCGGTAACATCCGGGTTAGGAGCAGCCGTGGCAGGCGGCCTCGTACGCCACCGGCTCAGGTGCTGATAGATCTTATGGACAAGCTTACGACCCTGTTAACCGCCATGGTTATTCCTGCAGACAAAGATGAGCATGACGCAACGGTAGCACATGTGCGTGAGGAGATAGCTCAGGCCAAGGAGGCCTTGGCAGCTGAGGATACCAGACTAGCCACAGAGCGGGCGGCTCTCGACGCCCGGGCACAGCGCTTGCAGTCGGAAGCTTACCAGCTCACTATGAGCCTAAACGCATCCAATGAGGTAATGAGGAGGAGACATCAGAAAACTCAGTCCCGTTTACCTCTGAGTTATGATCCTCGGGTTCTTTTTGCTACACCCGGAGCCGGCCCAAGTAACCCACCAGAGGCCAATCAGCTTATGACAGCCGGAACAGGAGGGCCGACTCAACCTCGGGAGATGGCACCACCTCATGTGAGCATGCCACCACCGCGTTATGTGCCGATTCCACCGGGTCACTTTTCCAACCCCATGGAGAACTTAATCGCAGCTTCAACACGTTTGGTGGCTCTTCCTATGGACGGTGATGACCCGGCAGCAGTGGAGACCCGGAGAGTCAGAGAACTCCTCCAAACGGCCTTAGCTCAGCAGGAGACCTATTCTTACAGCCGGGACAGAATTCACTCAACTTCCCCGCATTGGTTAGTACCGCCTCGCCAGAACCGGAGCCCGAGTTATAGTAGGCACATGGAGTCGGAAGCTTTGTCAAGCAACCCCAACACCGTAACCAACCCGGTGGCTATAATCCGGTGCAAGATCGAATACGTCAGGAGAACGAGCGGGCGGCTCAGCTAGCGGCTCAACAGACGGCACATGAAGATTTTCCAGAGTATCCAACAACTTCCGTTGAGGCGGGAGTAGCCACTAGAGCCGGTGGTTTTCCTTGCCTGGTTCCGGCTTTGCGTAATGTGCGGTTGCCCAAGGACTTCAAGGGACCTCGAAAGGTGCCGAATTACATGGCCGACTTACAGCCCGGAGCATGGATCGAGAATTATGAGATGGCCATGGAGCTATTGGAAGTCAGTGACGCAGCGATGGCTAAATATTTCACCATGATGTTAGATGGAACAGCCCGGTCTTGGTTAAAGGGTTTGCCACCCAATTCCATCGGTTCATGGGAAGAATTAAAGGCCCGGTTCATCCAGAACTTCAAGGATACCTGTAAGCAATCTATGTCGATTGTGGACTTGACGAATTGTAAGCAGGGAGAGGGCGAATCCACCACCCATTGGGTACGCCGGGTCAAGGAGATAATTCACTCATCTTACAAGATGGATGCCGGCTTTACAGTCCTTATGTTGGAGAAGAATTGCAGCTCTGAGCCGCTGAGGCAGAAACTGGGGCGCCTTAAGCGTGACTACAAGGATATGGGTACACTGATGGAAGCTTTAGTTAAGTATGCCGATTCCGATAGTACCAAGGATCCCGCGTCTGACGATGAGAAGACCGGGAAGGGAAAGAAGAACGGCAATGGAAAAGGTCAGCAGCATAACCCGGGGAATCAAGGCGGCAATAAGCGTAAGGCGGACGGTAACCCGGAGTTTGTGGCCAACGCCAATGCGCAGGGTAACAATAAGAGACGTAAGGGTAAACCGCCTCGATCCGGCGGGTCAGGCCCATCCCTTCAACATCTACTCAATGAGCCCTGCCCGAGACACGGCACCAGGGAGCGGCCCGCCACACACCTATGGAAAGATTGCGCGATCATGAAGGCGTTTAAGAATTCCAACACCTATGATGGCCATAATGGGTCTGGTGGTGGTTCAGGAGCTGGCGGTTTCCATGTCCCGGGTGGCGGCTCAGGTTCCGGCTTTCAGGGACGTCAAGGAGGCTATAATCAACAACAGTTTGGTCAAGGAGAGCAGCAGTAGCAGCAGCAGTTGGGTTATCAAAGCAACCCGAAGCAGTTGAATGGTGGGCAGTATCACGTATTTACCACTAGCCTATGCAAACGTGACCAGAAGGTTCATAAGAGGGCCGTCAATTCTGTTGAGCCGGCAATCCCTAGTTATTTGAGGTGGTCAGAACAGCCCATCATATGGAGCAGAGAAGATCACCCTCCACGGGTAGATAATCCGGGTCAGTTGGCCTTGGTGGTGGCACCTCAGGTTGGTGGATATAAATTCACTAAGGTCCTCATGGACGGGGGTAGTAGCATCAATATCGTTTATTATGAGACCTTTCGACGCATGGGGTTAACTGATAAAAATTTAAGGACGTCCAACACTATGTTCCATGGAGTGGTCCCTGGTAAATCGGCTTACCCAGTTGGCAAGATTGAGCTGGAGGTGGCCTTCGGAGACGAATATGACTCCAGAGCTGAGAAGCTGACGTTTGAGGTGGTCAAAATCAGAAGCCGTATCATGCTCTGTTCGGGTGGCCGGCTTATGCTTAATTTTTGGCCCTGCCATGTTATGTCTATTTACAGCTCAAGATGCCGGGTCACAAGGGCACCATCACTGTGCATGGAAGTCGGAAGGTGGCGTTGGAGTGTGAAGAAGGCGATGCGGCTTATGCTGAGTCGGCCTGTGCAGCGGAGGAGCTCAAATTTTACCAAGATAATGTTGACCCAGCGGATATGACCTCCCTGAAGAAGCCAACTACAGAGCACGACCCGGCATTGAAGTTTAAATCGGCTGCTGAGACAAAGCTTGTTGATTTTACCCCGGGTGACCCTTCTAAGCAGTTCAGCATCAGCAGCAATTTGGATCCCAAATAGGAAAGCGCGCTCATCGAGTTCATCCGTGAGAACCGGGACATCTTTGCATGGAAACCTTCTGACATGCCGGGTGTACCGAGGGAACTCGCTGAGCACACTCTCAATATTGATCCGAAGTATAAGCCGGTCAGGCAGTTTCTTCGGCGCTTTAACGAAGAAAGACGGAAGGCTATCGAAGAGGAAGTCGCCCGGCTCTTGGCGGCCGGGTTTATCATTGAAGTTTTTCACCTGGAGTGGTTGGCTAACCCGGTGCTTGTCCTCAAGAAGAATGGCACCTGGCGGATGTGTGTGGACTACACAGACTTAAACAAGGCTTGTCCGGCTGATCCCTTTGCTCTCCCCCGTATTGATCAAATCATTGATGCTATGGCGGGTTGTGAACGTTTGAGTTTTTTGGATGCTTACTCTGGTTATCATTAGATCAAAATGGCAGTTAAGGACCAGGAGAAGACGGCTTTCATCACTCCGTTTGGAGCCTTCTACTATGTATCTATGCCATTTGGACTCAAAAGTGCTCAGGTGACTTATCAGCGGTGTGTACAGAACTGTTTGCACGATCAAATTGGGCGTAATGTTCATGCTTACGTGGATGACATTCTGGTGAAGTCCAGAGAAAAGGAAACCTTGATATCTGACTTGAAAGAGACCTTTGATAATCTCCGGGTTTACAAGATGATGCTTAACCCGGCCAAGTGTGTATTTGAAGTACATGCGGGCAAGCTCTTGGGTTTTCTGGTGTCAAATAGAGGCATTGAAGCTAACCCGGAGAAGATTAAGGCGATTACATCTCTGGCTAAGCCGGCGTGCATCAATGATGTTCAGCGACTGGCGGGTCATGTTGCCGCCTTAAGCTGGTTCATAAGCCGGTTAGGTGAGAAGGTCCTTCCATTGTATCAGATGATGAAGTAAACTGACACTTTTGTCTGGAGCGAGGCCGCTGATGCTGCTTTTGAAGACTTGAAGAGACAATTGTCCGAACCGCCGGTTCTCGCGGCTCCAGTTGATAAAGAGCCTTTGCTGTTATATGTGGCTGCCAATTCACGAGCCGTCAGCGTTGCCATCGTGGTGGAGCGTAAGGAAGCTAGCAAGGAGCATCCGGTTCAACGACCGGTTTACTACATCAGTGAGGTGCTCATTGAAACTAAGCAAAGGTATCCACATTGGCAGAAACTTGTTTACGGAGTGTTTATGGCCAACCGGAAGTTGAAGCAGTACTTTCAGAGCCACCCTATAACTGTGGTAAGTTCTGCCCCTTTGGGAGACATCATTCAGAACAGGGAGGCCACAGGACGAGTCGCCAAGTGGGCCATTGAACTTGGGCCTCACGTCTTGAAGTATATGCCACGTACTGCTATTAAGTCTCAGGCCTTGGTGGACTTTATCAACGATTGGACAGAGTTACAGGCCCCTGAGGAGAAGCCGGATAACACATATTGGACTATTCATTTTGACGGGTCCAGGCAGCTAGAAGGCTCGGGGGCTGGAGTGGTGTTAACTTCCCCTCGAGGTGACAAATTTTGTTATGTACTCCGGCTTGTGTTTCCATGTACTAACAATGCAGCTGAGTACGAGGCCTTACTCCATGGTCTCCAAATGGCTAAGGAGATGAACTTAAGCCGGGTAAGATGCCTGGGTGACTCAGATCTCGTGGCTCAACAAGTGTCAGGCAAGTGGGATTCCAAGGATCCCCTTATGGCGGCTTATCGTCGAGAAGTAGATGCTGTGGCTGGTCACTTCACGGGTTATCAAGTGGAGCACATCGATCGAAGGAAGAATGAGGCGGCTGATGCTTTAAGCCGGTTGGGATCCCAACATAAGCTGGTGCCGCCCAACACCTTTCTCTATGTCTTACATAACCCTTCTGTCAAGGTGCCTACTGAGGAAGAGCTAGCAGTGCCAGACCCGGAGGCACGGCTGGTGGTGGCTATTCACGTTATCCCGGATTGGATAGTGCCCTACTTGGCTTATATGACCCGGGGTGAGTTGCCGGAGGATGAGACCTTGGCGAGACAAATCATCAGGCGCTCCAAATCTATGACGATTGTTAACGGCAAGTTACATCACGTAAGTGTCACGGGGGCGTTTCAACGCTGTGTGTCCCCTACAGAAGGCCAAGAAATACTTTGTGAGATCCATGAAGGGGATTGTGGCCATCATGCCGAGTCAAAATCTCTCGTAGCTAAAGCTTTTCGTCATGGTTTCTATTGGCTGACGGCTCATGCTGATGCGGAGGATCTGGTCAGCGAATGTGACGGTTGTCAAAAGTTCTCACGACGAGCTCATGTGCCGGCTCAAGAATTGAGGATGATCCCAATCACTTGGCTGTTTGCAGTCTGGGGGCTTGACATGGTTGGACCTTTCAAAAGGTCTAAAGATAAAAATACACATCTACTGGTGGTGGTAGACAAGTTTACAAAGTGGGTTGAGGCAGAGTCGGTCAGTAAGTGTGATGCAGCCACGGCGGTTCAATTCATGAAAAAGGTGATCTTTCGTTTTGGTTTCCCACATAGCATCATAACTGATAATGGCACTAATCTATCCAAGGGTGCCATGGAAGAGTTCTGTCAAAGAGAACATATCCGGCTTGATGTTTCGGCTGTTGCTCATCCTCAATCCAATGGTCAAGCAGAAAGAGCTAATCAAGAGATCTTGAAAGGTATCAAACCCCGGCTCTTAGTCCCCTGACAGCGGACTCCGGGTTGTTGGGTGGAGGAGTTACCTTCCGTGTTATGGAGCATCAACACTACGCCTAACAGATCTATAGGCTACACTCCTTTCTTTATGGTGTATGGTGCAGAGGCGGTCCTGCCAAGTGACATCCGGCATGATTCACCCTGCGTGGCGGCTTACGTTGAGGCTGACAATGAAGAAGCTCGTCAGAATGCACTTGACTTGTTGGATGAGGAGCGAGACTTGGCAATAGCCCGCTCGGTGATTTATCAACAAGACCTGCGTCGTTATCACAGCCGCCTGGTTAGGAGCAGAACCTTTCAGGAAGACGACTTGGTGCTCCGGCTCATCCAGGACCAGTCTAATATGCACAAGCTATCCCTGCCTTGGGAAGGGCCCTTTGTGGTCAGCAAGAATCTGCACAACGGGTCATATTACCTCTTCGATATTCGAGAGCACAAAGACTCACTTAAGTCGGAGGAGGAGACCCGCTGGCCGTGGAATATAGCTCATCTCCGGCCTTATTATACTTAAGCCACTGGCTTTCAAGATGTATATATTTTTTGACGATGTATATATTATATAAAGAAATAAAGCAGGACCTCCGTCCTTTTTACCCTCAAAACTCTATGTGTCTTCTGTATCAGGTAGTGGAGACAACCAACAGGGAGCGGATCACATCTGAATCCGGCGTTCCCTTTGGACTGGCTTATGATCATATCTTAATCTAGCAATGGTCACTTGGGGGCTTCTTGTTCAAACATATGTCGTATTCGAACCAAAGAGAACATAGCTTCCGATACCCACTTGATCGGCATACTGCCAAACCCACTTGGGGGCTTCTTGATCATATTTGAATCATAGCTTAACCCCTTTGGGTCTGATGTGGATCGTATTCGAATCAGCATCATTAAACAACTTTTATGTTCACTTGGGGGCTTCCTGTTCAAACATAGGTCGTATTCGAACCAAAGAGAACATAGCTGTCGATACCCACTTGATCGACATCGCCAAAGCCACCGGGGGCTATATGATGGTATCCGAATCTTAGCTTAACCCCTTTGGGACAGTTCTCTGATCGTATTCGAATTAGGAGCCTGTGAACATTGCTTATAAATATAATTACTTTAACTATCATTGAAACCTTCTTGAGGAGATGGTTCTTGATTCTTCCGGTTTAATATTGATTACCCCAGGTTCTAAAAGTGCCAGGTAAAGCATCAAATGAGCCGAGAAGACTATCAAAAAGTATCACAGGTATGCTGTTGTGATTATATTTTAAATAATCATGAACCGACCTGTATATGATGTCTCTTGGTCATGTTCCGGGTTGTCAATACTCTATAACCCCCTGGGGCAGTAAACCGCCCAGAAAATTTTGCTTGTTTTATGTGCAGGATAAGGCAAAGCAAGTTAAACATCAAGGAAGTACATGGTTAACATAAGCCAGCAAAATATAGTGATAACGGCTTACAGAAGTAATAAGCACCATAAACATGCGCAAGGGCATGACCAGCAATAAGAAGTTTTTCTATCCTATTACAAGACTCCCCGAGTCTGAATGAGCGAAGCATTGTTTTGGTAAAGTTATAAAATGCCTGGCGGCTCATTCCTTCGGCGGGCTTGACGACTCCGGGTTATCCTTCTCCGCCTCTCTGTCGGTTGCTTTGTCCTAGAAGGTGGACGAGGCCCAGTCAATGTCCTAGAAGGGGCAAAGGTATGCTTACGCGTTGGAGGGATCAGGCTGACTTGGTCGTATGGGACGTTTGGGATTCTCTGGTTCTCGCTATCATAGCCCGGCGAATACTTAGTAAGATCAGTATCGTTCCCAATGAGAGTCGCCAGGGGACGTACGACTTTGACACAGGTAGTGAAGTCTTGGTCGTCAAATGCAGTGCCGTCCAACTTCAGGCTTGGATATCCAAGAGAGAGATCAGCCAAGTCAAGTTCTACTCATGCCCTTGCCCGGCTTAATGCGGCCACGGCTCCGGCTCTCGCAGATGCCCGCCTTAAATCCTGAATTCGTTGAGGTAGCACTAGAGATGCCTCAACACATCTTGTAGAAGGCGAGGAGTGGTATTTGATAAGGACACAACGGCCAAAGCACGTTGTGACCCGGAGTACAGTTGCTCCACTAACGTGTAAACCGCCTTAAGCTTGATCAACATATTTTGCTTCAGATTGGTACTCCTGGGGCGTGTATGTTCACAGGCATAACAATAAGCCGAAGATAACTATTACAATAATCCTTGGAAGATTACAATATTTAAGGTTTTTCAGAGTGACTTACCGAAGATGGCTGAGACCATTTGGGATATCTGCCATTTTAAATCGGACAGTTCGGTTATTGCCTCTGCAAGAGATGCTTCTGCCGCCTCGGCCTGGGTCACCAGTGATGCCCTCTCATTAGCCCAAATTTTCTTTTCTGACTCGAAATTTTTCCTCCGCTTCTCTTGTTCAGAGACACTAAATTCAAACTTGGAGTTGGCTTTCTGAGTTTCAAGCTCTTGGGTTTTTAGCTGGTTCTTCAGGTCAGCAATCTCCGACTCAAATTGACTTATGGTGGCCTGTATTGACATCAGGTTATGGTAAGAATCATGGTAAGATAACATTCAAGTCCAAACACTTTACAAGTAAAGATACTTGGCACTTGGGGGCTAATGTATGCTTAAAGAATTTTTTAACCTATCCTACTGAGTCATACATATTAAGTCTCAAGCACTTTACAAGTAAAGATACTTGACACTTGGGGGCTAATGTGTAATACAAATTCAAAGTCTCATGCTATCACCGGGTTAAATGTATTCATGTTAAACCGGACAACCTAACAGTAAGTAGATTTCTAAGTCTACAGCATATTCATTCATAAGCAATAGACTTGGGGGCTGGTACAGTAAGTAAGGTTCAGAAAAAAAAAGCATAAGTTATACCTCAGATTTGTGCTGCATTTGCTTCACCATGTCAATTTCCAGGTCACGACTATTGTGCACTTGGTTCAGATAGCCCGAGACTATATCACCAATGCTTAGGTGAGTATAATTAGTGATGTCTTGTTTGGCTTTCCGATGTTGGGCAAACTCCTCCTTGGCAGTGCATTGGGCAAGAATAGTAGGCCGGCCCGGTTCAACATATTGACTTTTCAAAAATTCAACTTCCGGGTCAGTGGTCTTGACCGGGCTAGGAATTTCCGGGTTATCAGAGTTGTGGATAACATCTTCTGCAGGCGGGTCAGAGGTTGGTACCGGAATATCAGAAGCCGGTTCAGGCGGTGGCTGATGAGTGGAGCTGTCAGGAACGGATGAGTCAAGCGCCGGTTCAGTGACCACCGGGTCTCGGGACGGCTTATTCTTCTTTGCCCTCTTGCTGGGCTTCACTTGCAGTCTGTCAATCAAAGTGGAAGGATGAGTATCAAAGTATAAGTATGGAAAAACTTAAAGTAAGAAAGGTTACATTACCCGGGAGCCATTTTAAAAGTCGGCATGTTTGATTGCATCGACTCGTCAGAAGAAGGAGAGGTATCCTGATAACTGGAGTTAGATGAATTGAGAGGTTGGCGAGTCAAACCCGCCAAAGGTAAAGCAGAACATAAATCGGAGATAACCTCGGTCCGACGCTTCCTGGTTGCATCGGGTAAGCCGGAGGAGAGTTCTGCGTCTTGATTGGCCCGAGTCTGCCGCCGATTCTCAAGCTGTTGTTGCTTCAAAAGAAATTGAGGATCTTGGTAAGCTAGAGGATGTGAAAATCTTACTTTCCGAGTCACCCTTCGGATTTTTTTGTGTTGGCAAAGGCTCTGAGTCGGAGGAGATTATAGTTACCTCTTCGTCAATTGCTTGACTGTTCCTTGTATCCTCCTGAAAGGATAAAATGTCAGTAAAATAAAGACAAAGGAGTTAAGAAAATCAAAAGATTACCTCTTCCTCATCCGAAGAAGATCATCCAATTTAAGCATATCAGAGGCGCTGGGTTTCTTCTTCTTTGAGGTGCCCGTCTTGGCGGCTTTCCTTTCGGTTTTCTTGGCTGCCCTGGCCTGTTTGGCAGCCTCATGGTCATACTTGACCTTCCAGAAATTATCACCGGCCTGTGGAAAAAGATAAGGAATCATAAGTACAAGAAGGTATAACATGTTAAAGAGTATTTATGAAGATTGGTAACTTACCGCAGGGGCCGGTTTCTTCTTGGGAAGTAAGCCAAAGGCATTACTAGTTACAGTGCCCTCCTTCAACAGTGACTGGGTCGTAGCATCTACCACATCATCTGGTAAATCGTCAGGACTATGACGCATTGGATCATCCTTCTCGCCTGTGTAAGTACACATTAAGCCGGAGCGGCGGCTTAATGGTAGTATTCGCCAGGTGACCCAGACCCGGACCAGATCGATGTCGTTTAACCCGTTCCCCAACAGAGCTTTGATTTTCCTGATGGTGGGGTTGAGAGGCAGGCGTTCAACAGCGGTCAATTTATCCGCTAACTGATGGTTGGACTCAAGACGCAGGGCACGAAAGCCGGGCAGAGGCTTCTCATTAGCCGGAGAAGTGTCTTGGCAGTAGAACCACGTCTGGTTCCAGTCTTCGGGGTGACTCCGCAGCTCAGCATAAGGGAAAAGACAATCTCTCCGCCGCTGGATTGAGATGCCGCCAAGCTCAAGACTAGGCACGTTCGCACGTTCATTCTGCCGGTTCAAATAAAAAAGTTCTCTGAACAAAAGTAGACTTGGCTCTTCTCCTAGGTACACCTCACAGAAGACTTGGAAATTGCAAAGGTTTGACACGGAATTGGGTCCAATGTCTTGAGGTCTGAGATCAAAGAAGTTCAGAACTTCCCTGAAGAATTTTGAGCCGGGAGGGGCAAATCCCCGGTTCATGTGATCTGTGAAAACTATCACCTCCCCGTCTTTGGGTTGAGGCTTATCTTTGTACGGGTCAGGAGCACGATAATACATGACCTCCTTTTTGGGCAGGTGGCCAGACTTCACGAACTCAGCAAGTTTGTTTTTGGTAACTGTGGATGGAACCCAATTGCAAGTCACAGGGGCTTTGGCCGCCTTAGGTGCCATGACAACAGTTGGCCTACGACAAAATAAGAAGTTCCGGTTCAACTTTGACCCGGAAGAAATATCTAAATTGTTTAAAATGGCGGTTTAAGAAGGGGCCTAATGATATAAGGGTGCTTGTGCAACAGTATTTAAGCCGCTACAAGTATCAAGAGCAATTCAAAATTCTTAAGGTCATGAGAAGAAGGCAAGGCTTACAACTCAGTATCACTTATTTAAACCGGACACCTAGACAGTTGTGTTTAAGGGCGTTTACCAGAAGAAGCTTTCCGGGTGATAGAAACAAGTTTCACAGACGACAGCTATTATTCTGGATCAAATTATTGCTCTGAAAGAAAAAATTTCTAGACCTAAGAACAGGGCAGAGAAGTTCATGCACTCGAAGAGGGTTTCTAAACGAGGGAAATGAGATCTGTTTCTATGCAAGATAAACACAAACAACTACAGCAGCAGTTCTACATAGTTTTTACGATCTAAACAGGGCATTGGAGGTGCAAACTAGTGAGGGTTTGCGTCGGGCGGTGTTGAACGCCGAAGAACTCAACAGGGTTCCAATGCAGATCTAAATAAAGGGAAGGGGAGGAACTCACGGATGCGGACGAGCTACAGAGGTTCGCTGTCGATTTCTTGTTAGAGTCAGGTTGATGCAGCGGCCTGAGTCGATGAAGACAGGAGATCTGCGGCGGCGGCGGCGGAGCTCGAGTGACAGAGAAGAGGCAAGAGGAAGAAGACGATTGGAAGGAGAAGAATGAAAGACCTAAGTCGCGCCTATTTATAGGGAGAGGATAACTGAGACGGTGCAGGAAACAAGGAGATAAGAATTACTATCCAGCGGCCCCGACACCTCGATTTTCGGAACAATCAATAAAAGCAGAGATCCGTTGAAGGATACGATGGAATAGAAAATGAATTAAAGAAAGGATGACGTCACGCCGGGTTAAGATGGATCCAGAAGATGACGTCATGGCGGGTTAAAGAAAGCCCTCTGTATAGTCAGAAGACTGAAGATTTATTCTTTAAAAATATTTTTGGATATTGACATGAACAGGTTCAAATCAATTTGGGGCCTAATGTTGGGGATATAACTATTTGTGTAAGCCGCCCAGGAGGGGCCGAGTTACACAAAGAAGACTCATCAGAGAGAAGTCCAAGACCAAGCATGATGATGGCGATTCAACAAAGGGCTTAAGGCCCACAGGCGACTTAAGGCCCGTCGTAGTAAACCGCCACTACTAGGGAAAAGCCTATACACAGAATCTTATCAGCAGCGCGTCTCAAAATAACTCGCGCGG
This sequence comes from Triticum timopheevii, assembly GCA_963921465.1. Lineage (NCBI taxonomy): Eukaryota > Viridiplantae > Streptophyta > Magnoliopsida > Poales > Poaceae > Triticum > Triticum timopheevii. The sequence goes on from OY997271.1 coordinate 43,193,199, forward strand.
GCCACTGAAACTCGCTGCTGATACAGATATAGCAGTAGCGCGTCCACCCAAAGACGCGCTGCTGCTATAATTCCTACGAGGCCGCCGCGAGGCTAGTTTTAGCAGCAACGCGTTAATAAGACACGCGCTACTGCTACGTAGCATAGTAGCAGCGCATTTCCCAGACAAGCGCTACTGCTAAGTTTCCTACAAAAATTTAGTCCCACCTCGCTCCGTGAAGAGAGTTTCTACCACCTTAAATATGTTACTTCTCACACTTTGACAAGCACTTGATCTTCATTGAACTCTATGTGTAGAATTTGTGGCTGCAATATGAGTCTTCACCTGTTCCTAAACCGGTGAGGACTCATATTGTCGAATCAGATTGTACACAAAAAGATCGTTGATGATCAATGTGTATTTTTGCATGCTGACATATAGCAGTAGAGCTTTATCGTGAAAAGCGCTGCTGCTAGATAGCTTAGCAATAGCGTGTTTTGCTGAAGAGCGCTACTGCTAAGCCATCCATCTCCCTGATCTCCTCCCTTCGGATCCACTCACACACACAGCCACAAATTCTGCGCCGCGCGCCCCCGTCGCCCCTCTCCTCCGCGCGTCTGCGCCGCGCGCCCCCGTTGCCGCTCCTCCGTTTGCGCCGCGCGCCGTCACCTCCTCCTCCTTGCTGGACTCGGTACCGGCCTCCTCCTCCGTCCTCCCTCTCCACTCGCCGCTGGCCGGCCCCTCCTCGCTCCGCCTTCCTCCTCCGTCCTCCCTCAACTGGCCGCGCCGGCCGGCCCCTCCGCGCTCCGCCTTCCTCCTCCATCCTACTCTCTTCTTCCTCCTCGAGTCCCCCTCCTTCTCCCTCCTGCTCATATGCAACATTTTGATTTGGTTGATATAATTTAGTTGACTTAGTAGGCTAGTTGATTTAGTTGACTTAGAACATTTTGATTTAGTTGATTTAGTAGGCTAGTTGATTTAGTTGACTTAGAACATTTTGATTTAGTTGATTTAGTAGGCTAGTTGATTTAGTTGCCTTAGAATATTTTGATTTAGTTGACTTAGTAGGTTAGTTGATTTAGTTGACTTAGAACATTTTGATTTAGTTGATTTAGTAGGCTAATTCATTTAGTTAATTTAGTTGACTTAGAACATTTTTATTTAGTTGATTTAGTAGGCTAGCTGATTTAGTTGCATTAGAATATTTTGATTTAGTTGACTTAGTAGGTTAGTTGATTTAGTTGACTTAGAACATTTTGATTTAGTTGATTTAGTAGGCTAATTCATTTAGTTGACTTAGGAACATTTTGATTTAGTTGATTTAGTAATCCTTTGCTCATATTGTTTTAGGAAGAATGGCGCCACCACCACCACCACTATGTCAACTGTGCAAGTCAAGATGCGCCAGCAGCCTTGCAACTGGCAAGCTGTTCGGCATCTACTTCCGGCCGAGTTTTCGTCATGCGGTGGTAAGAAATTAGATGAAATGTAATAACTATTTTATTTTTAGTGTTGGCATTACTGCATTGTGTCATTTTGCTTAGTTTACACAGATCGTCCCATGCAATGTGAGGTTGAAATTCAACAAGCTGACAGGAGACACTGTGACATTTGAGGCTCCTGGGGGCCGTACACTATAGAGGTCGAGAAAGGACGCAATATGTCACAGATTGGAGAGATGGATGGGCCCGTTTCGTCGCTCGCATGCATCTTACTGGTGGTGAGTTGATCAGCTTCAACTTCCGAGCAGAAAGACCCAAGCTAGCTGTCATTTATCTCAACCTGGTGGAAGATGATGAAGATGACGAAGATGATGAAGATGATGAAGATAATGAGGACCCACTCGATGAAGATGATGAGGACCCACTTCATGAAGCCATCGTAGCTCAAAGAACAAGGCTGAGTGAGGAGGAAGTGTCCAACCTGTGGGACATAATTCCTCCACGTGCTGACTTTGTCGGGGTGCCATTCGTGACCCGCTTGACAAATACCATGGTTGATCGACATGATATGGTATGTTATACTTACAAATGCAAATTAATAGTGTGAATTACTTAGTGTACAGTCCAATGATATGGTTTATGTTGTGTGGAATCTAGTCGATGATATATATGTTTTAGTGTAGAGTTCGATCACATGCTTATTAATTGATATGTTTTTCTTATTCAGAAATTGGCAAAGAGCATATCTGTGAGTTATGGTATCGAGCCTGATGAAGAAGGCTCAGCTGGACTACGCCTTACTGCAAGGGGCTCCGTCACAACCTGTACTTACCGCGTGGACACGGACGGTCGCACACACTTAAGCTCGGTTGGGTGGAAGAAATTCCTCGATGGCAAGAATCTTCGTGTTGGACAGGCCATCCTAATTACTATCAGGAACACCAACCGCCCAGGCTTGAGGATGATGATTGTCTTCGATATCATCTAGAACTACATATGTGTGTGTGGCTATATCATCTAGAACTACATATGTGTGTGTGGCTATATCATCTAGCTAGAACTACATATGTGTGTGTGGCTATATCATCTAGAACTACATATGATGATCGTCGTCGATATCATCTAGAACTACATATGATGATGGCCGTTGATATGACCATGTACTGCTTGAGGATGCATGTTGGCTATGCATGAAATTGTTATCTTAGTACTCCCTTCGTTCCAAATTACTCGTCGTGGTTTGAACTAAAACCACGACAAGTAATTTGGAACGAAGGGAGTACTACCGTACCTAGTAATGGTTTATGAATTTGATATGTACTAGTAGTACCTAGTTTCTAGCATCTGAAAGGAGAACTGAAAGGGAAAATGATGAAAGATATAGCAGTAGCATGGGATGAAGAAATCGCTACAGCTAGTTAATAGTAGCGCGTTCCTAAAAAGTGCTGCTGATATCGTTCAATAGTAGTAGCGCTGGTTGGGGCCGCGCTACTACTATGAGTTAGCTGTAGCGCCTTATTAGTAGCGCGGCCACCCGCGCTGCTGCTAGCCTGAAAACCTGCGCTACTGCTAGTCTTTTCCCTAGTAGTGCGCCATGATAGCATGACTTGTAACATAAGGTAGATTTAACTAGTCACCAAGCCGGATACTATTTATAAGCCGGCCGGGACTCTATAGGCCACAGGGCGTCAACCCGTGTATATAAGGGGACGACCTGCTGGCGGCTTAGGGCAAGAAACAACTCATCGAGAGCCGGGCATAGCGTATCTCGCTCCCTGGTCATTGAAACATCAATACCAAACCCAACTAGACGTAGGCCTTACCTTCACCATAAGGGGCCGAACTAGTATAAACTCTCTCGTGTTCTTTGTCCCGATTTAACCCCTTCAAGCTTCCTAGTTGCGATGGCTCCACAACTAAGTCCTTTCACAAGGACATCTGACGTGACTATTCCACGACATCACCGGTTCGACCAAATTTCAGACTCAGCTCTCTGTTCTTAACGCCTTCCTTGAAAGCACAGACTGCTTGGTGATCAGATACATTCTCTACTGTGTGATGCAATGTGATCCATCTCTGGATGTAATCTCTCAGAGTTTCATTCGACTTTTGTACACGACTACAGCTCTGTCAGCCCCGCTGGCCGCTTGCAAGTTCCTTGAAATGTCCTGACAAACACTCGGGCAAGATCTTCCCAAGTGTAAATGCTGCTGGGTGCTAACTGATTCAACCATGCTCCGGCTGAGCCCTCCAACATAAGAGGCAGATGTTTCATGGCCACCTCATCGTTGCCGCCGCCAATCTAAACAGGCTTGGACTCACCAGTGAACTTACTGACTCCAGTCGCCAACCTGAAGTTGGGAGGAATCACTGCGGCCCTGATGGCTCTGCTAAAATACTCTGGTCCTGAGACGTGTACTCTGCTGCCGGTGGGCACATCTCTGTCATGGCCTTCTCGGTGACCTCTGTTCCTGTCGACCAAACCTTTAATGATAATGGATTTTGCATCAAAGCCTGGTTCCCTAGGGTCGACTGGAATCCTTCACCCAACACTGTGATGGCGTCTGTCATCCTGCTGGCGAGGCACGTACGACCCACCCCTTGGGGGAGGGGTGGGCACTTGACGTCGATCATCACGATCGAATCGGTGATCATACTGCTCACGATTCTTGTACTGATCATCCCGCCGGCCTCCACCTTCCTCACGCCTCGGGGGCGATCTTGGACTATGGGCCGACTGGACTGTATTCGCAGCGACGGATCTGCTGTGAATCCTATTCCACGACTGCGATACATCTGAATTTTGATCTCCTGCTGCCCGGAGTAAATCTCTCATCTGTAGCAAGCCTCTGCCAGCCTCTGAATGGGAAGGCTGAATCGACTCTGCTATACGGGCTGCAGCTGCTAGATTCTGAATCGGAGTTTGATATACCTGAGTCAGTGGTGGAAAGAGTTGACGTCGACTGGAGTCTAGAACCCGTTGCCGCGCGCGTTCGTCAGGTGCTCGCCGGAGATTCTCCAGTTGAGTGTGCTCAGCCAAGTTGGCCAAGCGCGTGTCTTCTAAGGCACGAGTCACGGTGGTTTCTCCAATGATAGGAGTGTGTAGCGCATCCATGTTCAGGCGGCGAAGTTCTTCCCTCTGCCGCGAAGTGAGGGGCTCGGGTTGATACTCTTCATGGGCCTGCGCCGGATCGCCTCCTCCATCGCCTTCCTCAGCGCGAGGAAAGCCAGGAGGACTGCATGGACCGTTGACCATCAGTACCTCCGCCGCTGGATCACTGCTGTCGCACTCGGATGCAGTCTCTGCGGAGCCAGTCGACAGGTCGAACAGGCCGTAGAGAGATTCGTCGGGCTCAATCGCCGCGACTTGGGGGGTGGCCGAGTGGCGGGCCACCGCGTGCCTCACCCACCGCTGAAGCCTCGACCAACCAAAGCGCTTGCGCCGGCGGGAGACTGGGAGGGAGGACGACACAGGAGCCGCCCGATACTGGGTCAACGGTTGCCGCAGGAGGACGCCGCGGACGCACGCATGAAAGTGCGCCGCCCCGCGGACGGGTAGTGCGTCTATGTCGAGTGGAGCCTCCTGAAGCCAAGCGGAGTCGTTAGCGATGAACGTGAGCGCGCCGAGACGGATCTCGCGGCCCTCAACCAAAACTCCGCCTGAAACCATGATGAAGGAAATCGGGAAAAATCGCAACTTCTCCAATAAGTCGCTAAGACACCGGCCCCATGGTGGGCGCCAACTATCGTGGTTCTAAGTCTGACAGTAGAATAGGGGGGTAGGAATGGAGAGGCAAGATCCTAGCTATGGAGTAGTTGTATACGCAAGATGTTTACGAGTTCAGGCCCTTCCCGGAGGAAGTAACAGCCCTACGTCTCGGAGCCCAGAGGCGGTCGACTGGATTATATGAGTATGAGTAACAGGGGTGCGAACCCTTTACACTGAGGAGGGGGGTGGCTTATATAGAGTTCACCAGACCCCTCCAGCCCTCAGTTATGCGGGGTTTAAAGTACATTAAGACAGGGGGTTACTAGTAACGCCCCACATAAAGTGCTATGATGACCATAAAGGTTACCTGATGATAGACCATTGCATGCAGAGTGACTTTAGATCTCCTGTTGGTCGAGTGGTTGGCTTCATGGTCGAGTATCTTCGAGTCCGTCGAGTGGAACCCTTCCAGGTCAACTGAAAGGTGATTTCTTCTAGAGATGTCCTTGGGGAGGTTATCTTGGACAGGTCCATGACCCTACCCTAGGTACATGGCTTCATCAGTAGTCGTCGGAGCGGTCGGGGGTGGACGGCCCGGCGCAGGTGCTGCCTGGCGGCCTGCCGGCATCTTCGAGCTGGGGCTGACTGCTGCACGGCCTGGGCGTGACACTCAAAGGCGCGGGCATAATACATGGCCGTCTGGAGATCCTGGGGTCCCCGAAGCTCCACGTCCACACGTATGTGATCCGAAAGTCCACCGACGAAGAGGTCAGCCCGCTGTTGCGCCGTCATGCCCGACGCATGGCATGCCAGGGCCTGGAAACGGTCGACGAAGTCCTGCACCATGGAGGTGAAGGGAAGGCGGCCTAGCTCTGCCAGGCGGCTCCCACGGATCGGTGGCCCAAAATAAAGGAGGCAGAGCTCACAGAAGCGCTCCCAAGGGGGCATGCTGCCCTCGTCCTGCTCGAGGGCGTAATACCATGTCTGTGCCGCGCCGCGGAGGTGGTAAGAGGCGAGCTAGGTATGCTCCGATGCTCGTGTGCGCTGCCCGCGTAAGACCTGCTCGCACTGGTTGAGCCAGTTGAGGGGGTCCTCCGTTCCGTCATAAGTGGCGAAGTCAATTTTGGCGAACCACGGTGGTGTCTGGGTCGGAGCGCCGTGGCCGACTGGCTCGGAGGTGCGGAGCAGCGTGGATTGGGGCGCCCGGTCAGTGTGGGCGCAGCCCATGTAGTGACCCACAGAGCCGGATGCACTACAAAAAAAGACACATCCGTGACATTTTGGGCCGAATGAAATTTTTTCTGTCATACTTATGACACTTCTATGACTATAATTGTGACAAAAACCGGTATCATCATAGATGTGGCGGGGTCCTACTTCTATGACAAAAAATCATGACAGAAAATGGGCTTTTCATCCTGGGCGGGCCGGAGACGCAGCTGCATGACATTCTTTGGGCCGTCCATGATGGAAAATACCGTCGTAGAAGCGAGGGCGAGGAAAATATCGGGGAGTTCCCGGTTATGGTGGGTGGTCGGGGGCCGAGTGATGCACGTTTCTCTCATACGTACGCGCGTGTGTGCGAGGCGTTGGGCTCTAACTGAACCCGAGCGAGGCGTTGAGCTCTAACTGAACCCGAGCGATTGCACTGCAGACTACGCGTTACTGAATCCGAGCGATCGATCGATCCCTTGCTGTTAACTGAACCCGAGTGTGATTCCTTCGCTACTGCTGCTAACTGAAGCCGATCGATGCTGCCTCTGGATGAACAATGAGCGTTGTTGAGGGGATTTGGATGAATAGTTCCCGGTGGGGGGTTGGATGAACAGAACTCCGTGGTAGTAGAGGCCGTTGCCGCTGGATGAACAGTACCCCGATCGATTGAGCCGGTGGATGAACAGGACCCCGTGGAGGGCTGGATGAACAGGATCCCCGTGGAGGGCTGGTTGAACAGTAGCCGGTGGACGGTTGGATGAACAGTAGCCAGTGGAGTGGTGGTTGAACAGGACCCCCGTGGAGAGGGCTGGTTGAATAGTAGACGGTGGAGGAGAGCGTGGGTGGAGGCTGATGAACAGGAGCCCGTGGATGAACAGTCGCAGGTGGAGGCTGGCGGAGGTCAATGGTGGATGAATAGTAGCCCGTGGAGGCTGGAGGAGGTCGACGGTGGAGATGAACAGTATCTCGTGGAGTCCCGTTTTGCGGTGCGCCACACCCCTCCCGATGAACAGGACCCCCGTTTCGACCGTAGCGCTCCAACACAAGTTCGTTTCCTCCGTTTTGCGGTACGCCACACCCCTCCCGATCAACAGGACCCCGTTTCGACCGTAGGAGGTCTGTTTTCTTTGTTTTGTGGTACGCCAAACCCCTCCCGATGAACAGGATCCCGTTTCGACCGTGGCCGATCGAACACAAGGTCGTTTCCTCTATTCTGCGGTACGCCAGGCCTTGTTTCCATTGGCTATTCCGTCCAAGCCTGTTGGCTCCCGAGGAATACCACGCGTTATGTTGCCTCCTGATGAACATGACGCATTCCGTTGCCTCCCCATGAACATGACGACGACGCAGTTTCTCCGTTCCGACCCAGCCACAACCATGTACACGAGCCCTAGACGTACGTATGCGCGAGTAGGCGTTCGAGACCCCGCCCATATGTTCATACGTAGCCGTATTTACTTTCTTGCACCCAGGCCGCTGTACGTACGTGTACATGCTACGTGCACGCCTCTACTACCACACGTGCGTGCCTCTACATCGACCAGTATGTACGTACACATTCGCGACCATAATGACAATGCTACATATGCTTCGGCCGGGTGGGTCCCGACTGTCAGGCACTTCCTTGCGTGCGAAGATGTAGCTGGTGGGTCCCAGCAGTCAGGGGGCGAATCATTTTTTTCCTGTAATATGGATGCACTTCGTTGCGTGCGAAGATGTAGCTGGTGGGTCCCAGCAGTCAGGAGGGAAACGTTTTATTCGTGAAGTACAGTGGCCCGTCCGGTGGGTCCCTGCTGTCAGGTGGAGGAATCATTATTTTCTGTGAAATAAGGAGGCACTTCCTTGCTGCGGCCGTGGACCCAGCTGTCAGCCTCTCCACGTACAGTACTCTTCCGATGGAAGTCATTCCTTGAACACGTTGACCACACTGCGGCGAGAGCACCAGGGCGGTGGACGACGGCGAGGCCTAGGAAGGGGACGACGCGGAGCCGGGGAAGACACGGCAGTGGAAGCCCACGTGTAGAGGAGTACGAGGGTTCACTGGTTCGGCTGCGGTGTGAGGCTGCCGTCGCCGCAGGGCCTGGCCAGAGGTGGGAGTAGTAGGAGGCGGTGAGGCCTCCACGGCAGCACAGCCGGCCACAGGAGGCAGGAGCAGGCGGCACGACCGGCGCTGCTCTGGGCGGCTAGAGCAAGAACACCAAAGGTTGAAGAAGCACTACGGCCATTGTATGGACATCGTACGGTCACTGGAGCTAGAATCATTCATATTGACTAAGTTGACAAAGCCCTCCATCCCAGTAGGCCCACAAGTCAGCCTCCCACTATGCTGGGTCCCAGCTTGCAGGGGGAGTATTCATTTTTTATGCGCAATAAGGAGGCACTTCCTTGCGTGTGAAGATATAGCTGGTGGGTCCGAGCTGTCAGCGGGGGGAACATATTTTTCGTGAAATATAGAGGCCCTTCCGGTGGGTCCCATATGTTAGGTGGAGGAATCATTATTTTGCGCGTAATAAGGAGGCATTTCCTTGTGTGCGGCCGTGGACCCAGCTGTCAGCCTCTCCACGTACAGTCCAGTTCCGATGGATGTCGTTCGTTGACCATGTTGACCACGCCGCGTCGAGAGCACCAGGGCAGTGGATGACGGCGAGGCCTTCGAAGGGAAGGACACGGAGCCGGGGAAGACACGATAGTGGCTGCCCACGTGGTGGGGAGTACGAGGGTTGACTGGTTTGGCTGCCGTCGCCGGAGAATAGCAGCAGGTGTGGGTGAGTAGAGGGATGGCTAGACCAACGATGGGAGTACAGTGGGGCGGTGAGGCCTGCGCGGCAGCACAGCCGGCCGCGGGAGGAGGGAGCAGGCAGTCCCGTCGGCGCTTGTTTGAGCGGCTGGAGCACGAAGAGCAGAGATTGAAGAAGCACGACGGCCGTTGGATGGACATCCAACAGTCACTGCTTGTGCCGTTATTCTTTTTGCTAATTATTTCTAATAATTTATAGCCCATTTGCTAATTCTTAAGGTTTTTTTGGAGCCCATATTCTTTTTGTTAGCATTACAGCCCATATTGTGGCCACAGTTAAAAAATTGTAGGAAATTTGGCATATTTCGGTGCGGTCCGAACTATTTTTAATCCCGAAATTTCGAGTCACATTCAAACTGATTTTGAAAATAAATATATATCAATATAAAATCCAACAAATTGTCCACGCATAAAAATCAATGCAATTTAAAATCTCGAAATGAAAAAAAATGAAATTTGAAATGAATTGCCGGTTTGATGTGTTTTAAAAATGTACAGCCCATTTCTCATTACCGATAGCCCATTTTCTCGGCCAGTCGATGAAGCTCTCCTCGTCTTGAAAGTTTACAGCCCAACTGGCCTGACAAAGCGACTTACTTGACAAATCACAAAAAAACTGGGCTAGCCATTTTCAGAAAGAACAAAAAGTGGGCTGGTCTGTGGTAAACATAAAAGAAAAGGCTGTCTAGACAGGCCAGAGTGCCCCGCACAGCCCATTTGACACCCTGCTTCCCTCAAATTATAAAAATTGTAGCCAGTTATCAAATTATCTATCTCAAAAACAAATTAGATAAATGCCACTCTAATTATGGCAATTCATAAAGATACCATTGCAATTTTCAAACTTTAAAAAATGCCACTGTAATTTTTGCAAACTTTGAAAAACGCCACTACAATTTGCAAGCTTTGGAAAACGCCACTCCAGACTTCAAAAAATGCCACAGGAATTGGCATGAAATGGCATTTTTCAAAATTTGGAAATTGCAGTGGCATTTTTCGAAATCACCAGATTTGGAGTGGCATTTATCAAATTAACCCAAAACAAAAATAACTGGGCGAGCTGCTGGGTCCCTGGTGTCAGCCGCTCGTTGTGCAATTCACTCGTTTATTGACTACGTTGACAATGACATGGGACCCAGATGTCAGAAATCCATTAGGAGGAGCCATTTTTTTATTGTCTTGAAATAAGGAGGCACTTGCTTGCGTACTGCCATGACCTTGGTGGGTCCCCGCTGTCATCCTCTCCACGTACAATCATCTCCTGATTGTGTACGCGTCAACCTGGTAGGCCCACAAGTCAGCCTCTAAACCCGTGGCGGACAAATACAACCCTTTTAAAAAAATAACAGCCCATTCCATACGTTCGAACGGAAAGTTCAACAATCAGAGCAAAGTAACAGGTCTGATCCAGATATAGAGTACTGAACTTCCACGTTGACAACCATCATAGCCAACTTAACTCTCTACTCCCAGTAATACTCTAGTAGTGTACAAGTACTAACTTACTCTTAGCTAACTAGACGATGCCGGCCGCCATCTGTGGTACATGCTAAATGCCGCACCAGAAATACCACTTCAGACGAGGAGTGATCGGAAAGTACCACACCACTTTTCGAGGAGCTTTCTTCCTCTTCTTGTATCAAGTGACGCCGCACACCGGACATATGGTGGACTCCGCGTGCTCGTCCCGATAAATGATGCAATTGTTCATGCACACATGGTATTTCACGTGCGGTAAATCCAGAGGACACACGATTTTCTTCGCCTCCTCGAAACTGGTCGGGCACTTGTTCCCCTTGGGAAGACGTTCGTGCCGGAATGACATGTTCTCGTCGAAGCATGCGTCGGTCATTTTGTGTTTTACCTTCATCTCCAGAGCCATGAACGTTACTTTCAGGCGAGTATCCTCGGGCCTGCATCCTTCATACAATGGAGTAACCGCGTTTATCTCCAGTTGATCCAGCTTGGCTTTCTCTCGGGCGGCAGCTCTTGCGTTATCCGTCTGCTTGAGAAGCAGCTCTTGAATATGAGGGTCCTGCACCCAGCCCATCGATGGTCCATCATCGTCTGCTCCGTCGGCATCTTCATCTTCATGATCATGCCCTTCGTCTGCTCCGGCATCTTCCTCATCATCATGTTCGGCATCTTCTACATGATGACTGTGTACAGCATCACCGTCGTGATCATGTCCTGGAGATTCTTCGTCTTCTCGCCCGCCCGAGCCGTGGTGGTTGTCTTGCTGCCCTTCCTCATTTCTTGCCCAGCCCCCATGGATGACTTCATAGTCATCTTCATCACCTTGCCACCGATAGCCATCCATGAAACCACGTAAGAGCAGGTGGTCCCGCACCTGCCTGGAATCCGGGTCCGCAATAAGGCTCTTCAGCTTGCATCTTCGACACAGACATATTATCTCTGTCTCGTTCTTTTGAAGCATCTCGGCCTTCGCGGAGCTCAAAAACCTATTCACGATGCCTTCGGTCATCGTGCAGACCATAGTCGCCTGAGCGGTAGAGCAAAACGATATTTTAGAACTAAGAAATTTTTTGGCATGACTTTCCCTAAAAATAGGACCAAAAAGAATGCATAGTGCCAAAATTCTTGCCGAAACAGAAATGAATCAACATTCCGGCAAAATATTGGCAACTATCGCATTTCGAATACCGGTACCTGCAAACACAAACATATATGCAACACCACAAACATATGCAACACCACAAACATACATAGATCTAGCTAGGCCATAAAAAGTGCATGTGCACGTTGTTGGAGGAAGAACAACATAAAGATAGCTTCCCGTTTACTTACCTATCAAAAAAATGTAATTTAACCACTTAATTTGGATGAATCTATGGTGCAAATGAGGTGAGGAGGAGGAGGCAGCCGAGACAAGCTTGGAGGAGGAGGTGGAGAGAATAAAATGGGGAAAGTGAGTGGGTAGGTGTGGCTGTCCAAAATATCTAGTTGGTCCCAGGTTACTAATGGCACACCACCTACAAATGCGCCATTAGTAACCCTGGTTACTAATGGCGCACCTGCTGGTGGTGCCCCATTAGGAGTTTTGCAAAATAATAATAATAATAATAAATATACACTAATGGCGCACCAGGGCACAGTGCGCCATTACTAGTTTAAACTAGTAATGGCGCACTATTCCCTGGTGCGCCATTAGTAGTTTTGCAAAAAAATATACTAGTGGCGCACTATGTGGCACTGTGTCATGGTGCGCCATTAGTATGTTTGGAAAATAATAATAAAAATTTGTTACTAGTGGCGCACCAAGTGTCTGGTGCGCCATTAGTGTCTTTCACACTAATGGCGCACCAGCACATGGTGCGCCACTGCTATATAGTAGTGGCGCACCACATGTTCGGTGTGCCATTAGTGGCCATTTCATCTATAGCCCTTTTCCTAGTAGTGATCACACCATCACAACATCATATCATCACATCACTTCACACCGGAGTCAGGGCCTTCGCGAGCGCAGCATGTTGCCCCCTGATCATGTAGTCCTCCCCACGGATCGCTACATCCTCTGCATGAGACAGAAGGTGATCGAAGCGGCCATCCTTGGGATTTAGCTTGGTGGTGCAGTAGGGGCAGTGCCACTTCTTGGACTTGCGGTTGTAGAAGGAAGCAACTCCCTTGGCCTTGATCTTCTCCACCTCCTTGGCTGTGAAGGACGCGACGTTGCCCTTGTATACATCATCTCCAGAATCATACTGCACACATGAATGAATTGCATTAATACATTATAGATTCATATACACCATGTCAAAGGAACTAAATGAACAAGGGATAGGCTTACCTCATATTCAGAATCGTCACTAAACGCCCCCTCATACGGGTGGTAGTCGGCCAGCTTCCTCTCCCCCCAACCATCCTCCTCCTGAGTATACAATTACATCCATCACTAGTAGCCAATTGAAAATTTAGATATGCACACATGACACATTGATCATAGGGTTAATATACTCCCAATATGACATTCAAAACCCCAACCTTAGTAGCATTCAAAAACAAATCTAATATAATACATATGACATTCAAAACCCCAATATGACATTCAAATAACACATTGATCATTGTCCATGCACACACATTGAAGAACAGAGCTAATATAACTTCATATTGTGGACACATTTATATACTAATGAATCAAATAACTTCTTAATCAATGGATTCCATTTGGGCATATGACATTCAAAACCCCAATCTGAGTAGCATTAAAAAACAAATCTAATAGGGACCCAATCTCCCAATCTAATAAGCATACATGTCTGTAGCATTAAAAACCTCAATCTGTGAGCATTAAAAACAAATCTAATAAGCATACATCTGTGTAGCATTGAAGCGCATCTAATAAACAGATCTATCTAGCATTTTTTGCAACGAATTTATCCAACAAACCCTAGTACAAAAACCTACATCCCCCAATACAGAAAACCCCGGCCCATCCGTCAAACCAATTACTCTAACCATCTGAACTACGGTATGAATCCACAATCCAACCAATCCAACTAACTCCACAAGCCAATATCCTAAAGCAAAGCAAGTGCAGATACCTCCTGCTCCTTGCCAGGCTGCACATCGTGGGTATCGGGATTGACTATGCCGCTCGACACCGTCACCTTTCTGCAGCGCTGAGGCGGAGCCCGCCACCTCCTTCTCCACATCCGCAGCAATTGCGAGTTTCCCCGCGCAGCCGTGGACGCCGCTGACATCCGCGGTCACCACGCCCTGCAGCTCGACCACATCTCCGGCCACTGCACCGGCGGCGCCACGGGCTTCGGCCATCTCCGGGTGAAGGCGATGAAGGTGAGGAAGAGCATGCGGTGAGGAGAGCGAGACAGTGCGGTCGAGGCAGTGGAGGAGAGCGAGACGACGCCGGTGGGGGAGAGGAAAACGATGCGGCAAGGAGGGGATTTGGGGGAAAATGGTAGGGGGCAATGGAGGTGGTTGCCCCTCTTTATATGATGGGACGTTTTAGGCATGTCCCATGGACACGTGCTACCCCACGATCGCGGTCCGTTGCATGCGCTCACGTATATGAATACCTGTACGGTCAGCATACGAAACAACTATACGGGTAACGGTCAAAGGTGTACTCGGCCCTACGCGGCCCCACTCGTTAGAGTTACGGTCAAAGGCATTGACCCGACGACAACGTCCATTGTAACCTGTTCTGAGGGTTTCGGGCAAGGGAGTGGAAAAAAGTGAGCTTAAGTTAACAGAGTGGAGATAAATGAGTAGAGCTAAGGAACCCGGGGGCACAAAAATAAAAACCCCAAAAGTTTCCCGCGCAGTTGTGAGACACAATTATTGTTCTTAGAACGATAGCAACATTTACCTCTTTTGTTTCATCATTATGTAACAACTCTTATTAGCAGTAAATAACAATAATATATATCATGTTCTTGTATCAAATGAAGAATCATTTTTCTTTATCATGTCACATAAGATGGAGAAGCGGTATGCCCTTCTTTCACCTTGTTTATTCCCAGCCCACTGCATATGTACCATACCCATGTGATGATTTCATCATTCATTTGATGATTCATCGTTATAGTGATGTTAGTCAAACCAGCACAAGGGTTTTCTCCATCATCTTATCTAAAGGCTCTTTCCTCCCCCTCGCCCTTTACAATGCCAAAAGGATCAAAGTTTTGAGAAAATACAAAAGGGAAAACTAACCGATTCGTTATTTCAAAAGGGTTCTATGCAAAGTCTTTAGGAATGTCGTTCTAGAGAACTCTAATGAATTATGTTCATAATGATAAAGGACTACATCCTGTGGAAGCCTTAGATTCTACCAATGATCTCAATTGGGCCAGATATTCGAGTTAGCACGAAAATGATGCCCCATTAAAAGTCCAAATGCCATATTGAATTTTTATGACCCTAGAACTGGTAAAGTCGCCACAATAAATCTAGGGACTCTTATTAGGTAATGAAATTCCGTGCTACTGCTATTCAGTTAGATATTTTAAGCCAAAAGTAATTTCCGCTATGTAATACTATGTGAGTAATATTTTTCACTCTGCTAGTTGTTAGACTGTTTTTTCATGCTTTTTTGAGTTTTATTAGGGTTTTTGTCTTGCTCAGAGAGATGAGGCAGCGTCAGTTCTCTGAATATGGAATAAGGTTCTCCCCGACTAGTTCCTGCCCCGGTGGTGTTTTTAGTATTGTCGGGGGGCATGTGAAGGTTTGTTTCCGACGGATCTCGCGGGATTAGGTCGGCGTTTGTCTTCGGAGGATCCACATGGATCATGTCTTCGTTCGTCTATGTTCGTGTATCTACAGGTTGGATCTTTCTGATCTATGCTTCTCTTCGTCGGCGGCGGTTTCTGTTCTGGTGCGCTAGTCCTATGGGGCCTTAGCACGACGACTTTCCGACTTTCTATTACAACAAGTTTTGCTCGACTTTCCGACTGTCAAGACATTGGCGATTGCCCAGACTCTTCCTCCCCTCCCCTCCTCCCCTCCCCCGCCGCCACCCGCGAGGCATCGGGGAGGGCTTCAGATCCCCGTCGCCGCACCCCATCTCCTCCTTCCTCCTCCTCCCTCGCCGCCGCCAGAGGGCGCGGCCGGGCGAAGCCCGGTCGTCACAGGCGGCGGCGGGGCCTCTTCGTCCCCCACACGTGGAGTTGGTCGTGGGTCAGATCTCGCGGCGGGGCGCGGCGGCGCTCCTGAGAAGGCCGACAATGGTGGCGTGGCGTCGGGCGCCTGGCGGCATGGTGGTGGTGCGGGTCGGTGGTGGCGTTGGCGGTGTTGCTTCCGGTAGCGCCTCTGTGTCGCGGTTGACCGGGTCGCGGGCGGCCCTCTCGCCATGGTTCTCTGGTGGGGGGCGGCGCGGCAGCGGAGGTGGTGGCTGCTCCCACCCAGTCGGGCCCTCGCGACTGGGCGGCGGTGCTCGGCTCGGGCGGATCCCCCTGGTGACGTCTCTAGGCAGCGACGGCGACAGCTCGGCCATCCTTCCTCTCCGGCTTCTGGCGGTGGCCGATGGCCCATGGTGTCCTAGACCTTCGACGTGGGGGCGGAACTCGGTTTCGGGAGGGAGGGGGGCTAGAGCCGACACAGGCATCGGTCGTGGCCATGGGCCACTTCTCCACCTTGCCCTTCCCTTGGTCGATGTTTGGTCGCGGTCCTTCTTGAGGCAGGTTGGCCGCCGGCGGTTCTGGAGGTGGTTGTGGTTGCAGATCTGGGCAAAGTCGTGGCCTTTGATGGCTTCGGGGTGGTCTCATGGCGGGGCGATGGCCCTGGCGGTAGGAGTCGCGCGTTAGTCGTGGGCGGATTGCGCGGCTCGGATGCGGGCAGGCAACCATGGCCGCTTGGGCGGCGTGGCTGCGGTGGTGCTGGACCGGGGTGGCGGCGGAAGATTTGAAGCACCGGGGTACATCTCCCACCCAATCTGTGCATTGGTCGACTGTGACGACGTCCGTGGACGTCGTGTTCTCCTTGAAGACTCCCTCGTGGTGCTTCTACTCCTTCCATCTTACTCCGGGTGAAAACTTGATCTTCGGATCGGACGGTGGCGACGTTCGTGGTCGTGCCCTTCCTGAAGGCACCGTCTTGGAGTCCTTGGTCCGGCGTGTCCGGCGCACATCCTCCCGGACGATTGCTCCTCTTGGTGGTGGTCTCCGTCGACTCTAAGCGGATCCGTTTTGCTCATCTTTAGGTGCTTTGTAGTCGTTGAGGTTGTGTGTCGGTGCCCGCATTCATGTATCTTGCCTTGGGTGTGTGTGGCGTGCATTTGTATCAGATGCTTTGATGTTGTGTTCGTGCTTTATATATAAAGCGGGGGAAACCCTTCTTCGTAAAGGAGGGGAGAAAACGGCGGCACACTTTCAGCTAGCTACAGTGCTTGTAGTCGTCGTTAGATGGTCTATAAATCTGGATGTACTTTTTACTTTCATTGTTTTTGGTACCACCTTAACAGTTGATGAATAGATCAAAAGTTTTTCCTTGAAAAAAAAATGTTAAGACTTTTTAAAAAGTTTGCCCAAGGCCTCCAGAGAATCAGTTCCGGCCGTGCATGTGTTGGTACTAAAAAAAGTGAATCTTAAGATTAATCAAGAACAAACCGTCCATCTTACATGCATGCACCGTTACATATAGTTACACAGTTTTGGCAAAAGCAAAAACATGTAGTTACACACCGCAGAAGCAGCTCGCTTGCAGTGCAGGGATAAGTAGCACAAACGTTGACATGATCATCGTATCCAGGGCGCACACATTGTCGCGGAACCATCAAGCCTGCGAAGGCGCTGGTGATGGCGGCAGCAGGTAGTTGTTATCTGCGGGGTTCCTGCCTGTAGGAGGGATCGGCCTCGGCACCGCAGAGACATGTGTGCTCGTTCCTGCCGGTGGCAGGTGGCCAGGCGGTGGCACTGGCCGCAGTGGTGGCAACGGCGTGTCCGGCGGCGGGAATTCATTATGTATGGGGTTTGGGCCTGTAGGAACATGGTGTGCCCATGCGGCAGAGGAGAGCAGCATCAAGGGCAGGAGGATGAGGAGCGCTGGCGCAACGCTCTTGTGCACGGCCATGGCTTAACTTGTTGTTTTCTTCTAGCTGCCCTGCTGTGGTGTGTGGCTCGTCACAACCTGGATTGGACAAATATATAGAGATGTATATGGTCTCGTCTCAAACTATTCTAATGAAAAATTAAGACATAACTGTTATGAAACATCAACCTACGCATGTTATTCAATTGATTTCTAGGGGTTAGACAAAAAGTAATCAATGCCATTAGTAACATGACATGAAACCTTCGCAACGTATCAAAATGTCAATGTGGGTTTAGTACTAAAATGCTCCAAGTGAGCTAGATTATACATGGCAATGAGATGGAGTGTTACCGAGAAGTTTCTCGTGTCTTTACTTCGCAATAATAATAATAATAGTACATACTTGTGTCTTTTCTTTGCGATAATAATAATAATAATAATAATAATAATAATAATACATGCTTGTGTCTTTGTTCGTGCAATGTTTCATTTAGCTATTGAACATTTGTGTCGGAGAAGGAGATCAACAACGAGTTATAACACGTTATCAGCACGAGTGCTCTTCTTGGCTACACGGCTGTACAATCTAATGGTGGAAGAGGAGAAATGTCTTATACACAACACTGTCACAAACACAATTATCCAGGAAGATAAATATTTTCAGACTTTGAATAAGAAAACCAGGAATATCTTGAACATTGCTGGAAGTAATGCTCACATTGCTGGCACTGGAAGAGCCACATTAGTTCTCCCTATGGTTAGAAAAATAGTGATCAACGAAGTACTGTTGTACCCCGAATCAAAGCGAAGCCTTTTGAGCTTCAAGGATGTCTGACCCAATGGTTGTCATAAATTGGCAAAGAGCATAATGTTGGATATTTGCTCATGACTAACTTTGATGGATATCAAAAGAATATGGTTGAAAAACTCCCTTAGCATCAGGATTGCATTACACATACATAAACCTATTGAAGAGTATATTGCTATGAAAACCATCTTTGGTAACCAATATAACCGAATTTGGCCTCATAGACTAGGTCATCCTGGGTTGAGTATGATGAGAAAAATCATCACTAATTCTGTTTGTCACAGCATTAAAAGTAAGGGCTTCTCAAATCCTCAAGATTTTACAATTCATATGTCAAGGGGGAGTTAATTCCTATACCATGTTTGCGCAAAGTAAGAGCTTACTCACCTTCATTCCTGGAAAGAATCAAGGGCGATATTTGTGGATCGATACAACCCCTGTCATCCCCTTCAGTTTTTTATGGAACTTATTAATGCCACTACTCAGAGGAGCCATCTATGCCTCTTGTCGACAAGGAACCATGCTTTTGCAAAGCTTATTTCCTAGATAATACATTTAAGGGCAAGTTTCCCTGGTAATCGGGTTAAGTCCATTGAAATGGATAATGTTGGAGAATTCACCTCGAAAGCATTTTGGATATTTTCTGGCCCTAGGCATAAGAGTAGAGCACTCAGTTCCACTTGTGACCTAGGCCCTAGGATTCAATCCTTATATCCACACTGAGTGCTCTAGCTGAGACCTCCGCAGAAACGCAAGTCAGAATCATGTTGTGACAAAATCGCATATATCTGCAGCAAACACACTAGAGCGAGTGGAGATAACTCGAAAGCTTATGGACTCCACTTTAGGCCCCACCCTTGGAAAGGGGGATCTTTGGGTGCTAGAGACTCGGTTTCACTGAGACCTTCGCAAAAACGCACGGCAGAATCAGATGTGACACAAACTAAATTAGTTAACGAGGCTCAACTTGAAATTGATAAACTTCCCGAAGAGAGCCAATGAAAATATGGAACACCCAACACCATGTCACTTGTACAAAGTTATTTTGATGCTGGAATATGGAACACCCATGATCCATCTTTAAAATCACGAACAAATGCAAGAACCACCCACCCTCGTGTCGCCCCACTTAGGAGACTCGGGGCCCAAACCCTAACCCCTCACCTTCCTCCCCATTCGGTCCCTCCCCCTCCACAACCTGAGGCGGCCTCGGGAAAGCCTGGGGCACTGCCAAGGAAGGTGGCAGGCGGGCCTCTGCTTCTCCATCTCGACTGCAGGGGGAATCGGGCTCTGGGGCAGCGTCCCCGATTGAAGAGGCTCCACCGGTTCTGCAACATAAGGTGAGACTAGGACTCTGCTACCCATTCCACTTAAAAGTGTTTAGTGGGCACCCATGCGCAAAGCAAATTTTAGATGGGCTATCCCAGTTAAATGTCTGGAACCCACTGACAGCTACACAAACCCACATGATGGGAGTTCCTATTAGACGCTCCAACAGTGGCGCGACAAACAGGGGCAACACAATTGGGCTGCCGACTCATTGCAGGCACGACTAGGATACTGCAGCGGAAACACTGTCGTCAATATGGTATAACTCTGTGGTCAATATGGTATGATCAGTTTGTCCTCCTATCTATAACTCCGTGGTCAATATGGTATGCAAGGCGTAAGGCGATCCATGAGGGAATTTCTCAGAGCCCTCAAGCAGTTCAAAATTTTATCAGAAGATACTGTGACGAGTTGAACATGATGAAGCCAAAGGTGGTGAGTCATGTGGTATCTAACTTTGGCCAAGTAGCGCTGTAGCGACCTAAAGCACCTCCGATGGGCTATGCGAAGATACATGTCGATGCTGCAGTCAGGCAAGGGAGGGGAGGCTCTGCCGCAGCGGTATGTCGAGACTCCAACGACAATTTTTTTGGGGAGCTCTGCCCTAGTGGTAGAAGGCGTTGATGACCCAGCTTCACTGGAAGCGATGGCATGCAGGGAGGCATTGGCTTTGGCAGAGGATCTTCTCCTTAACAACTTTGTGGTCGCCTCTGATTGCAAGCAAGTCGTCTCCGATATCACTAAAGGCAGCCGGGGGCAATATGGTGCAATCGTGAACGAGATTAATCTCCGAGCTACTCAATTTTAATGTATTTTTCCTTTGAGTGTCGTGCTGTGATTTATGAAGCACATAGTTTAGTCAGATTCTCTCTTAGAAGGGGTCCAGGGCGCCATGTTTGGCTTGGCCAACCCCATGACCTAGCTTGTATCCCACTTTCTGTGGACTTTGATTAATAAAAACTGGCTTAATCCTCAAAAAAAAAAAGGAAAGCACTGTCGTGAACTGGGGAATACACTGTAGCAAACCTGAAACACTGTAGGATGTGGTTTTTGATAAGTTCTAGAAAAACCATTTTCTAAAGTTCTAAACAGTTTCTGAAAGTGCGAACATATTTTGAAAACATGAAAACAAGTTGACAAAAAGTGAACTTTTTAGAAAATGCAAATACTTTTTGAATTATTTAAATCTTTCTAAGAATGTGAACATTTTTTCTAATTGTTTGAACATTTACTTAAAAATTAGATGTTTTAAAATTTGCATTTCTTTTAAAACGCTACAAAGTATGATATTTGTACTTTTTAGAATAGAGCAAACATTTTTTTAAGTTTTGCAAAGAATGTTTTAAAATGTGAACAGTCTTGATTTTTTAACAAATTTCAAAAATATTAGAAATATCACTTTTTACTAATAAAAAATAAAAAAGGAAAGAAATAAAGAAACAAAAAACCGAGCTTGAACCTTCTAGAAGATTCCTACAATTTGGAAAAAATTGAGCCTATAGCAGCTACCATGGGTCGGACCAAAACCCACCAACCTTGCGCGTTTTGTCGCCACCTACGGCAAAGAGTGGTGAATAGGAAATCTGGCACATGATCCTTTATTATTTGCAACCGTGCTTTTGCAAAGCTTATTTCCTAGATAATACATTTAAGGGCAAGTTTCCCTGGTAATCGGGTTAAGTCCATTGAAATTGATAATGTTGGAGAATTCGCCTCGAAAGCATTTTGGATATTTTCTGGCCCTAGGCATAAGAGTAGAGCACTCAGTTCCACTTGTGCCCTAGACCCTAGGATTCAATCCTTATATACACACTGAGTGCTCTAGCTGAGACCTCCGCAAAAACGCAAGTCAGAATCATGTTGTGACAAAATCGCGTATATCTGCAGCAAACACACTAGAGCGAGTGGAGATAACTCGAAAGCTTATGGACTCCACTTTAGGCCCCACCCTTGGAAAGGGGGATCTTTGGGTGCTAGAGACTCGATTTCGCTGAGACCTTCGCAAAAACGCAAGTTAGAATCAGATGTGACACAAACTAAATTAGTTGACGAGGCTCAACTTGAAATTGATAAACTTCCTGAAGAGAGCCAATGAAAATATGGAACACCCAACACCATGTCACTTGTACAAAGTTATTTTGATGCTAGAATATGGAGCACCCATGATCCATCTTTATGGGAAATCACGAACAAATGCAAGAACCACCCACCCTCGTGTCTCCCCACTTAGGAGACTCGGGGCCCAAACCCTAACCCCGCCACCTTCCTCCCCATTCGGTCCCTCCCCCTCCACAACCTAAGGCGGCCCTCGGGCAAGCCTGGGGCACTGCCAAGGAAGGTGGCGGGTGGGCCTCTGCTTCTCCATCTCGACTGCAGGGGGCATCGGGCTCTGGGGCAGCGTCCCCAATTGAAGAGGCTCCACCGGTTCTGCAATGTAAGGTGAGACTGGGACTCTGCTACCCATTCCACTTAAAAGTGTTTAGTGGGCACCCATGTGCAAAGCAAATTTTAGATGGGCTATCCCATTTAACTGTTTGGAACCCACTGATAGCTACATAAACCCACATGATGGGAGTTCCTATTGGACGCTCCAACAGTGGCGCGACAAACAGGGGCAACACAATTGGGCTGCCGACTCATTGCAAGCACGACTAGGATACTGCAGCGGAAACACTGTTGTCAATATGTTATAACTCTGTGGTCAATATGGTATGATCAGTTTGTCCTCCTATCTATAACTATGTGGTCAATATGGTATGCGAGGTGTCGGTGTACTAGAGTAGGGGTACCCTAGTATCCCGAATTTGTGCACGGGCAGTCGCAGCACCCTGCGGCAAGGCTTGCCGGGTGACCGCCAAGGTCCTCCGTGGTTCCTTTGGAGCCATTCAAGAACAAAGTGTCCAAGCCAAGGAGACAAGACCCCGACAAGAGGAGCTTGCTGGGAAGGCCAACCAAGGCACCTCAAGGAACTTGCCGCGACGCACCACACGTCCCGGCAAGGCCCGGTGAGCGACAAGCTTCCGGACACGACAAGACAACGACCGCGGCAAGGCGCTTGCTGCGGCAAGCTACCACTCTGTACCCGCGCTCCAGCACATCCACCAACGTGTCACCCTGGGACCTTTCCAGGCGCGCGTGGCAAGAGGCTGTGCAGCCAGCGGTGCGAGGTGGCAAGCGACGCTGACAAGATTGCCATCGTGGCAAGCGGTGGCGCCCCTGATGGTCCCTTTTTGCACTGTTTGGGCGACGCAGACGGGCATTTAATGCCTTTGTCCCCTGCCGTCAGGGTTAGGTATGATACACTGTACAAGTAGTTGTACCAACCACAAGACTTTTCCATTTTTGCCCTTGCCTACGTTGCCATCTGTCGGTGACCCCTTGAGCATATAAAAGGAGGCCCATGCGCAACGTAGAGGGGGAGGGGGGAGGAGAAAAACACTCACGCTCGGTCTCGTTAGCAGCTGGTGTGTACTGTAGCATTCAACGCTCCCGAGCAAGAACTCAATACAATCAGACATGCAGCAGTAGGAGTATTATCTCTCCAGAGAGCTCCGAAGCTGGGTAAACTGCTCGTGTGCTTTGCCTCGATCTGCTCTCCACACGACCTCCGCCCCCCGCCGAACCGAAAGGGGCTCGGTCCGCCGGCCCCATAGGTGTCCGTGGGTCAGCCTCCCCGACATCTTTGGCGCGCTAGGTAGGGGCGCGTCGAGGTTGTGTGAACCTGATCCAACGTTCACACGAGCTAGATCTTCATTTTCTTCATCGACATGCCGCCGAAGAAGAAGGCTTTGGAGGTGGCTGCTCCGTCCACGTCGATCCCACCGCCACCGGAGCAAACGGATGGTGGGGTAGACGCCGGTGGAAGAACGGGCGTCGACGAGGGAGCTCACGGTGCTGCCAGGTCCAAGGACAAGGCTGCGCAGACCTCGGCGTCCGTACATGCACCGCGCCCATCTCAGGAGGTGCGGGACCAACAGCGTCATGGTACTCGCGGTACCATACGTTCGTTGGACCAAGATCGAGCTGGTGGATCTCGGGATGCTCAAGCCCAGCATGCACGCCAACATGTTGGCACGAGCAAGACACGGGCGCCTGGATGGGATACTGCTCCTTCTAACATAGTTAGAAGTCCGAGCATATCCCGCTCCTCGCACCGTTCGCCACTGCCACCCACCACTCCAGCAGAAGCTTTAGCACGAGCTCAACTGCTCCTGGATTACCCTCCAACGGCAGACAAGATCGACGAATGGAGGGCCACCATTCAGAGTCTCATCGGCTTCGCCAACGGCGACACTCCACGGCAGCCGAGTACATCGCAGCCGCGGCAAGATTGCCGGGCACGAGCCGATGGCGACAAAACCGGTGGGGGCGCAACCACCGTGCACTCTCCGCCCCGAAAGCCAAGATCGCCGACTCGCCGGATCCACCTCGACAGCGACTCCACTGCATCATCGGATCCACGAGCTCGTCGCGATCAGCGCCAAGTTCTTCACGAACGACAGCAAGAAGACGCTCGTACACGCATCGAGCGCCGAAGAGAAGCACGGCGTCAATCTGACCAGCGTGCTGGGCCCTCTGTCGACATGCATGCGCCAGGGGAACCAGGCGACTTGCCGTACGCGGTAGGTTGCCCTGCGTTCACTCGTGAGCTGTGGCAAGTCCAGTGGCCCAGCACGAAGAATTTCAAGCCAGACGTACCAAAGAAGTACGACGGCAAGTCGCATCCGTCGGAGTTCCTCAGCATCTACACCATTGCGGTGCAAGCTACCGGGGGGCGGGACGACAAGATCCTTGCCAACTACTTCCCGCTGGTGCTCAAGCCCAATGTCAGGTCCTGGCTCATGCACTTGCCGGATAACTCCATATCCTCTTGGGCCGACCTATGCCATCAGTTTGTCGGCGCCTTTACAGGCGGCCACAAGCCTCATGGCCAAGAGAGCGACCTTCATCTGCTCGCCCAGAAGGAAGGAGAGCCCCTGCGCAAGTACATTCAGAGATTCAGCCGTGTATAGCACAACATCCCAGATGTCCACCCTGCCGCGGTCATCAGCGTGTTCCATCAGAACGTGCGTAACCGCAGGATGCGGGAGGAGATGGTGATGTGCAAGATCAGAGACGTCAGTGAGCTATACGCCCTGGCCGACAAGTGTGCACGTGCTGAGGAAGGGAGGAAACTCCCCGGAGAGAATACAGGAGCAGGAGGATCTGACAGCCAGGATGCTGCCCCGGCAAAGAAAAACCGGCGGCGGAACAACAGGAAGAAGAAAGGTAAAGATGTGCTAGTTGTTGAGCAGTCCGGCAACGGAGGTGGCGCCAAGGAAGCCGAAGTTGTGGCGGTCGCCGACAAGCAGGACGACACCAACAAGCAGTACTGCAAGATCCACCGCACCAAGGGCCATGACCTCCAGAGCTGCAAGAAGGCTGAGTACGAGCGACGCGACAAGGAGAAGGCCCAAGAAGGTACTGGAGGATCCGGCAAGAAGCGCCCAGGCCGGGGAGGAAGCCGCGGCAAGGCCAAGCAGCGGCAAGGAGACAGACCTCCCCGCGGCCGCGACAAGGATGAAGACGACGACGACGATGAAGATATGGAGGATGACGAGATCGGTGAGCAGGAGTTCCAGAAAGCCACAGAGGTCCTATGCGTTGACGGCGGTGCTTCTCTGCATACTTCACACCGCCAGCTCAAGCAGTGGGTGCGGGAAGTCAATGCGGCAGAACCACCTGTCGAGTCACGCAAGCCTCTGAAATGGTCCAGCACGCCTATCATCTTTGATATTGAGGACCACCCTGATCGCATAACTGCAGTCAGGTGCTTGCCGATATTGGTTTCACCAACTAACCGCAACCTCAAGGTCACTAAGATGCTAGTTGACGGCGGGGCCGGCTTGAACCTGATCTCCTCCGTGGTACTCTAGAAACTCCAGATCCCTGACAGCGAGCTCGAAAAGACCGGCACATTCAAAGGAATCAATCCGGGAAGGAGCAAGCCAAAGGGAAAGATCACATTGCCAGTGACATTTGGCAGCGAGTTGAACTTCAAGACTGAGAGGGTCACTTTTGACGTTGCTGATTTTCCATTGCCTTACAATGGGATACTCGGCCTGTTGGGGAACGTAGTAGAAATTCAAAATTTTCCTACGTGTCACCAAGATCTATCTATGGAGAGCAACGAGGGGAAGGAGAGTGCATCTACATACCCTTGTAGATCGCTAAGCGGAAGCGTTCAAGAGAACGGGGTTGAAGGAGTCGTACTCGTCGTGATCCAAATCATCGGAGATCCTAGTGCCAAACGGACGGCACCTCTGCGTTCAACACACGTACAGCCCAGTGACGTCTCCCATGCCTTGATCCAGCAAGGAGAGAGGGAGAGGTTGAGGAACACTCCATCCAGCAGCAGCACAACGGCATGGTGGTGGTGGAGGAGCGTGGCAATCCTGCAGGGCTTCGCCAAGCACCGCGAGAGAGGAGGAGTACTTGGGAGAGGCGGAGGGCTGCGCCAGGGGAAGCGTGTAGCTCCCATGCGCCTCCCCAGTATATATAGGGGTGGAGGGGGCTGGTTTCTTGTCCTCCAAGTCCATTGGGGCGTTGGCAAAGGTGGGAGGAAAGAAATCCCATCATTTCCTTCCCCACCGATTGTTATCCCCCTTTTTTAGGGATCTCGATCTTATCCCTTCGGGATATGATCTTATTACTTCTAAGGGGGGATCTTGGTGCGCCTTGACCAGGGGTGTGGGGCCTTGACCCCACTACCCACATTCATGTGGGTCCCCCATGCAGGTGGGCCCCACTCCGGAACCTTCTAGAACCTTCCCGGTACAATACCGAAAAATCCCGAACATTTTCCGGTGGCCAAAATAGGACTTCCCATATATAAATCTTTACCTCCGGACCATTCCGGAACTCCTCGTGACGTCCGGGATCTCATCCGGGACTCCGAACAACATTCGGTAACCACATACAAACTTCCTTTATAACCCTAGCGTCATCGAACCTTAAGTGTGTAGACCCTACGGGTTCGGGAACCATGCAGACATGACCGAGACGTTCTCCGGCCAATAACCAACAGCGGGATCTGGATACCCATGTTGGCTCCCACATGTTCCACGATGATCTCATCGGATGAACCACGATGTCAAGGACTCAATCGATCCTGTATACAATTCCCTTTGTCTAGCGGTATAGTACTTGCCCGAGATTCGATCGTCGGTATACCGATACCTTCTTCAATCTCGTTACCGGCAAGTCTCTTTACTCATTCCATAACACATCATCCCGTGATCAACCCCTTGGTCACATTGTGCACATTATGATGATGTCCTACCGAGTGGGCCCAGAGATACCTCTCCGTTTACCGGAGTGACAAATCCCAGTCTCGATTCGTGCCAACCCAAAAGACACTTTCAGAGATACCTGTAGTGCACCTTTATAGCCACCCAATTACGTTCTGACGTTTGGTACACCCAAAGCATTCCTACGGTATCCTGGAGTTGCACAATCTCATGGTCTAAGGAAATGATACTTGACATTAGAAAAGCTTTAGCATATGAACTACGATCTTTGTGCTAGGCTTAGGATTGGGTCTTGTCCATCACATCATTCTACTAATGATGTGATCCCGTTATCAACGACATCCAATGACCATGGTCAGGAAACCGTAACCATCTATTGATCAATGAGCTAGTCAATTAGAGGCTTACTAGGGACATGGTGTTGTCTATGTATCCACACATGTATCTGAGTTTCCTATCAATACAATTATAGCATGGATAATAAACGATTATCATGAACAAGGAAATATAGTAATAATAACTAATTTATTATTGCCTCTAGGGCATATTTCCAACAGTCTCCCACTTGCACTAGAGTCAATAATCTAGTTCACATCGCCATGTGATTAACACTCACAGGTCACATCGTCATGTGACCAACACCCAAGAGTTTACTAGTGTCACTAAACTAGTTCACATCATCATGTGATTAAGACTCAATGAGTTCTGGGGTTTGATCATGTTTTGCTTGTAAGAGAGGTTTTAGTCAACGGGTCTGCAACATTCAGATCCGTATGTACTTCGCAAATTTCTAGGTCATATTGTAAATGCTGCTTCCACGCTCCACTTGGAGCTATTCCAAATGGTTGCTCCACTATATGTATCCGGTTTGCTACTCAGAGTCATTCGGATAGGTGTTAAAGCTTGCATCGATGTAACTCTTTACGTCGAACTCTTTATCACCTCCATAACCGAGAAACATATCCTTATTCCTCTAAGGATAATTTTGACCGCCATCTGGTGATCCATTCCTTGATCACCTTTGTACCCTCTTGCCAGACATGTGGCAAGGCACACATCAGGTGCGGTACTCAGCATGGCATACAGTATAGAGCCTATGACAAAAGCATAGGGGACGACCTTCGTCCTTTCTCTCTCTTCTGCCGTGGTCGAGCTTTAAGTCTTAACTTCATACCTTACAACTCAGGCAAGAACTCCTTCTTTGACTGATCCATCTTGAACACCTTCAAGATCATGTCAAGGTATGTGCTCATTTGAAAGTACCATTAAGCGTTTTTGATCTATCCTCATAGATCTTGATTCTCAATGTTCAAGTAACTTAATCCAGGTTTTCCCTTGAAAACTCCTTTCAATCAACCCTTTATGCTTTCTAGAAATTCTACATCATTTCTGATCAACAATATGTTTACAACATATACTTATCAGAAATTCTATAGTGCTCCCACTCACTTCTTTGGAAATACAAGTTTCTCATAAACTTTGCATAAACCAAAAATCTTTGATCATCTTATCAAAGTGCATATTCCAACTCCGAGATGCTTACTCCAGTCCTTAGAAGGATCGCTAGAGCTAGCACACCTTTTAGCATCCTTAGGATCGACAAAACCTTTATGATTGTATCATATACAATCTTTCCTTACGAAAACTGGTAAGGAAACTCGTTTTGACATCCATCTGCCAGATTTCATAAATGCAGCTAATGCTAACATGATTCCGACGGACTTAAGCATCGCCACGGATGAGAAAATCTCATCGTAGTCAACTCTTTGAACTTGTGAAAAACTCTTCGCCACAAGTCGAGCTTCATAGATGGTGACATTACCATCCACGTCCGTCTTCTTCTTAAAGATCCATTTATCTCAATGGCTTGCTGATCATTGGGCAAGTCCACCAAAGTCCATGCTTTGTTCTGATACATGGATCCTATCTCGGATTTCATGGCTTCTAACCATTTATCGGAATTTGGGCCCACCATCGCTTCTCCATAGCTCGTAGGTTCATTGTTGTCTAGCAACATGACCTTCAAGACAGGATTACTGTACCACTCTAAAGTAGTACGCATCCTTGTCACCCTACGAGGTACGGTAGTGACTTGATCCGAAGTTTCATGATCACTATCATAAGCTTCTACTTCAATTGGTGTAGGTGCCACAGGAACAACTTCATGTGCCCTGCTACACACTAGTTGTAGTGACGGTTCAATAACCATATCAAGTCTCCACCATCCTCCCACTCAACTTTCCGAGACAAACTTTTCCTCGAGAAAGGACCCGATTCAAGAAACAATCCCTATTGCTTTCGGATCTAAATTAGGAGGTATACCCAACTGTTTTGGGTGTCCTATGAAGATGCATTTTATCCGCTTTGGGTTCGAGCTTATCAACCTGAAACTTTTTCACATAAGCCTCGCAGCCCCAAACTTTTAAGAAACGACAACTTAGGTTTCTCCAAACCACAGTTCAAACAGTGTCGTCTCAACGGAATTACGTGGTGCCCCATTAAAGTGAGTGCGGTTGTCTATAATGCCTAACCCATGAACGATAGTGGTAATTCGATAAGAGACATCATGGTACGCACCATATCCACTAGGGTGCAACTATGATGTTCGGGCACACCATCACACTATGGTGTTCCAGGCCGTATTAATTGTGAAACAATTTCCACAATGTCTTAATTGCGTGCCAAAGCTCGTAACTCAGATACTCATCTCTATGATCATATCATAGACATTTTATCCTCTTGTCACGATGATCTTCAACTTCATTCTGAAATTACTTGAACCATTCAATAATTCAGACTTGTGTTTCATCAAGTAAATATACTCAAATCATCCGTGAAGTAAGAACATAATGATATCCACTACGTGCCTCAGCACTCATTGGACTGCACACATCAAAATGTATTACTTCCAACAAGTTGCTTTCTTGTTCCATTTTACTGAAAAACGAGGCTTTCAGTCATCTTGCCCATGTGGTATGATTTGCATGTCTCAAGTGATTCAAAATCAAGTGAGTCCAAACGATCCATCTGCATGGAGTTTCTTCATGCGTATACACCAATAGACGTGGTTCGCATGTCTCAAACTTTTCAAAACGAGTGAGTCCAAAGATCCATCAACATGGAGCTTCTTCATGCGTTTTATACCAATATGACTTACATGGCAGTGCCACAAGTAAGTGGTACTATCATTACTATCTTATATCTTTTGGCATGAAAATGTGTATCACTACGATCGAGATTTAATAAACCATTCCTTTAGGTGCAAGACCATTGAAGGTATTATTCAAATAAATAGAGTAACCATTATTCTCCTTAAATGAATAACCGTATTGCAATAGACATAATCCAATCATGTCTATGCTCAACGCAAACACCAAATGACAATTATTCAGGTTTAATACTAATCTTGATGGTAGAGGGAGCGTGCGATGTTTGATCATATCAAACTTGGAAACACTTCCAACACATATCGTCAGCTCACCTTTAGCTAGTCTCTGTTTATTCCGTAGCTCTTTTATTTCAAGTTACTAACACTTAGTAACCGAACCGGTATCTAATACCCTGGTGCTACTAGGAGTACTAGTAAAGTACACATTAACATAATGTATATCCAATATACTTCTATCGACCTTGCCAGCCTTCTTATCTACCAAGTATCTAGGGTAATTCTGCTCCAGTGGTTGTTTCCCTTATTACAGAAGCACTTAGTCTCGGGTTTGGGTTCAACCTTGGGTTTCTTCACTAGAGCAGCAGCTGATTTGTCGTTTCATGAAGTATCCCTTCTTGCCCTTGCCCTTCTTGAAACTAGTGGTTTCACCAACCATCAATAATTGATGCTCCTTCTTGATTTCTACTTTTGCGGTGTCAAACATCGTGAATACCTCAAGGATCATCATATCTATCTTTGATATGTTATAGTTCATCACGAAGCTCTAGCAGCTTGGTGGCAATGACTTTGGAGAAACATCACTATCTCATCTGGAAGATCAACTCCCACTCGATTCAAGTGATTGTTGCACTCAGACAATCTGAGCACAAGCTCAACGATTGAGCTTTTCTCCCTTAGTTTGCAGGCTAAGAAAATCGTCGGAGGTCTCATACCTCTTGACGTGGGCACGAGCCTGAAATCCCAATTTCAGCCCTCGAAACATCTCATATGTTCCGCAATGTTTCGAAAACATCTTTGGTGCCTCAACTCTAAACCGTTTAACTGAACTATCATGTAGTTATCAAAACGTGTATGTCCGATGTTCACGACATCCACAAACGACGTTTGGGGTTCAGCACACTGAGCGGTGCATTAAGGACATAAGCTTTCTACTGTCCGCATAATCGCTACTATCAACTTTCAACTATATTTTCTCTAGGAACATATCTAAACATTGGAACTAAAGTGTGAGCCTACGAAATAATTTGCAAAGATCTTTTGACTATCTTCAGGATAATTAAGTTCATCTTATGAACTCCCACTCAGATAGACATCCCTCTAGTCATCGAAGTGATTACATGATCCGAGTCAACTAGGCCGTGTCCGATCATCACGTGAGATAGACTAGTCATCATCGGTGAACATCTTCATGTTGATCGTATCTACTATACGACTCATGCTCGACCTTTCGGTCTCTTGTGTTCCGAGGCCATGTATGTACATGCTAGGCTCGTCAAGTCAACCTAAGTGTTCCGCATGTGTAAATCTGGCTTACACCCGTTGTATGTGAACGTAAGAATCTATCACACCCGATCATCACGTGGTGCTTCGAAACGACGAACTTTCGCAACGGTGCACAGTTAGGGGGAACACTTTCTTGAAATTTTAATGAGGGATCATCTTATTTACTACCGTCGTTCTAAGCAAATAAGATGCATAAACATGATAAACATCACATGCAATCAAAAAGTGACATCATATGGCCAATATCATATTGCTCCTTTTGATCTCCATCTTCGGGGCTCCATGATCATCATCGTCACCGGCATGACACCATGATCTCCATCCTCATGATCTCCATCCTCATGATCTCCATCATCGTGTCTCCATGAAGTTGTCTCACCAACTTATTACTTCTACTACTATGGCTACCGGTTAGCAATAAAGTAAAGTAATTACATGGCGTTGTTCAATGACACGCAGGTCATACAATAAATAAAGACAACTCCTATGGCTCCTGCCGGTTGTCATACTCATCGACATGCAAGTCGTGATTCCTATTACAAGACCATGATCAATCTCATACATCACATATCATTCATCACATTCTTCTTGGCCATATCACATCACATAGCATACCCTGCAAAAACAAGTTAGACGTCCTCTAATTGTTGTTTGCATGTTTTACGTGGCTGCTATGGGTTTCTAGCAAGAACGTTTCTTACCTACGCAAAAACCACAACGTGATATGTCAATTGCTATTTACCCTTCATAAGGACCCTTTTCATCGAATCAGATCCGACTAAAGTGGGAGAGACTGGCACCCGCTAGCCACCTTATGCAACAAGTGCATGTCAATCGGTGGAACCTGTCTCACGTAAGAGTACGTGTAAGGTCGGTCCGGGCCGCTTCATCCCACGATGCTGCCGAATCAAGATTGGACTAGTAACGGTAAGCATACTGAACAACATCAACGCCCACAACTACTTTGTGTTCTACTCGTGCAAAGAATCTACGCAATAGACCTAGCTCATGATGCCACTGTTGGGGAACGTAGCAGAAATTCAAAATTTTCCTATGTGTCACCAAGATCTATCTATGGAGAAACCAGCAACGAGGGGAAGGAGAGTGCATCTACATACCCTTGTAGATTGCTAAGCGGAAGCGTTCAAGAGAACATGGTTGAAGGAGTCGTACTCGTCGTGATCCAAATCACCGGAGATCCTAGTGCCGAACGGACGGCACCTCTGCGTTCAACACACGTACAGCCCAGTGACATCTCCCATGCCTTGATCCAGCAAGGAGAGAGGGAGAGGTTGAGGAAGACTCCATCCAGCAGCAGCACAACAGCGTGGTGGTGGTGGAGGAGCGTGGCAATCCTGCAGGGCTTCGCCAAGCACCGCGAGAGAGGAGGAGTACTTGGGAGAGGCGAAGGGCTGCGCCAGGGGAAGCGTGTAGCTCCCATGCGCCTCCACTATATATAGGGGTGGAGGGGGCTGGTTTCTTGCCCTCCAAGTCCATTGGGGCTTTGGCAAAGGTGGGAGGAAAGAAATCCCATCATTTCCTTCCCCACCGATTGTTATCCCCCTTTTTTAGGGATCTCGATCTTATCCCTTCGGGATATGATCTTATTCCTTCTAAGGGGGGATCTTGGTGCGCCTTGACCAGGGGTGTGGGGCCTTGACCCCAATACCCACGTTCATGTGGGTCCCCCATGCAGGTGGGCCCCACTCCAGAACCTTCTAGAACCTTCCCGGTACAATACGGAAAAATCCCAAACATTTTCCGGTGGCCAAAATAGGACTTCCCATATATAAATCTTTACCTCCGAACCATTCCGGAACTCCTCGTGACGTCCGAGATCTCATCCGGGACTCCGAACAACATTCGGTAACCACATACAAACTTCCTTTATAACCCTAGCGTCATCGAACCTTAAGTGTGTAGACCCTACAGGTTGGGCAACCATGCAGACATGACCGAGACGTTCTCCGGCTAATAACCAACAGCGGGAGCTGGATACCCATGTTGGCTCCCACATGTTCCACGATGATCTCATCGGATGAACCACGATGTCAAGGACTCAATCGATCCCGTATACAATTCCCTTTGTCTAGCGGTATAGTACTTGCCCGAGATTCGATCGTCGGTATACCGATATCTTGTTCAATCTCGTTACCGGCAAGTCTCTTTACTCGTTCCGTAACACATCATCCCGTGATCAACCCCTTGGTCACATTGTGCACATTATGATGATGTCCTACCGAGTGGGCCCAGAGATACCTCTCTGTTTACCGGAGTGACAAATCCCAGTCTCGATTCGTGCCAGCCCAAAAGACACTTTCAGAGATACCTGTAGTGCACCTTTATAGCCACCCAGTTACGTTGTGACGTTTGGTACACCCAAAGCATTCCTACGGTATCCTGGAGTTGCACAATCTCATGGTCTAAGGAAATGATACTTGACATTAGAAAAGCTTTAGCATACGAACTACGATCTTTGTGCTAGGCTTAGGATTGGGTCTTGTCCATCACATCATTCTCCTAATGATGTGATCCCGTTATCAACGACATCCAATGTCCATGGTCAGGAAACCGTAACCATCTATTGATCAACGAGCTAGTCAATTAGAGGCTTACTAGGGACATGGTGTTGTCTATGTATCCACACATGTATCTGAGTTTCCTATCAATACAATTATAGCATGGATAATAAACGATTATCATGAACAAGGAAATATAGTAATAATAACTAATTTATTATTGCCTCTAGGGCATATTTCCAACACGGCCGTCCAGCACTCGCCAAATTCATGGCAGCCTCTCACTACGCATACAACATGCTGAAAATGCCAGGCCCGATAAGTGTCATCTCTGTCCCTGGCGACAAGAAGGATGCTCTTATCTGCGCCGACAAGATCTACCGGGAAGTAGCAGCCGCAACAGAACGCAAGTCACTTGCCGTTGAAGCTCCCGGGGGAAGAAGAAGACCAAGTCCGGCAAGAGTTCTGATGCCCACTCCGGCAAGTGCACCTCTTCGGAGTGCTGCGCTACCGTCGAGGACGCACCATCGAGCTCCACCGGCAAGCATAACAAGACAATGGCCGCTCCGCCAAAGACCAAGAAGGTGTCCGCCAAGGAGGACGGCACTGGTGGTACCTTCACCATCAGTGCCACTCTCGACCCTAAATAGGAAAGCGCGCTCGTTGCTTTCCTACGGGCGAACGTCGACGTGTTTGCATGGCAACCGTCTGACATCCCCGGTGTTCCCAGGAAAGTAATCGAGCACCATCTTGCCGTCTGTCCTCATGCGCGGCCCGTCAAGCAGAAGGTCAGGAAACAAGCAGTGGAGCGCCAAGAATTCATCGCAGAAGAAATCAAGAATCTGGAAGCAGCAGGCCTTGTCAGAGGAGTGCTCCATCCTACATGGTTGGCCAATCCTGTTGTCGTGCGCAAGGCAAACAGGAAATGGAGGCTTTGTATCGACTTTACCGATGTCAATAAAGCTTGTCCCAAAGACCCATTTCCCTTACC
The DNA here is from genome assembly GCA_963921465.1 of Triticum timopheevii. Lineage (NCBI taxonomy): Eukaryota > Viridiplantae > Streptophyta > Magnoliopsida > Poales > Poaceae > Triticum > Triticum timopheevii. The sequence goes on from OY997271.1 coordinate 43,228,457, forward strand.
GCGCATTGACCAGATTGTTGACTCCACGGCCGGATGTGACTTGCTTTCATTTCTTGACGCATACTCAGGATACCATCAGATCTTCATGGCAGAAGAGGATGAGGAGAAGACCACATTCATCACTCCATGTGGCACGTACTGTTTCATACGGATGCCTTTCGGTTTAAAGAATGCTGGTTCAACATTTGCAAGGGTGGTCCATGACGCTTTTGAGCCACAAATGCACAGAAATGTGGAAGCCTACATGGATGACATAGTGGTCAAGAGCAAGGACAAGGCAACTCTGATTCAGGATTTAGACGAAACCTTTGCAAATCTGCGCAAGATCAACCTCAAGCTTAACCCCGAGAACTGTGTGTTTGGAGTCCCCTCCGGCAAGCTTCTCGGGTTCTTCGTGTCTCAGCGGGGAATTGAAGCCAATCCCGACAAGATCAAGGCCATAGAGCAGATTGAAGCACCGAAGCGCGTCAAGGATGTACGAAGACTTGCCGGTTGCGTGGCTGCTCTCAGCAGGTTTATCTCTAGGTCTGCTGAGCGCGCCCTGCCGTTTTTCAAAATATTGAAAAAGGCAGGTCCAATGAAATGGACTCCGGAAGTGGAGGCTGCGCTGCAGGACTTAAAGAGATACCTGTCCTCCACTCCAACACTTGTCGCACCTAAGCCATAAGAGAAGTTGCTACTGTATATAGCGGCAACCAATCAAGTGGTTAGTGCTGCGTTAGTAGCGGAGAGGGAAGCGGATGATGAGCCAGCAACCATGGCAGATGCATCCAGCGACAAGCAGGGGGCTTCACCAACAAGCTCTGGTCCCGACAAAGATGGATCTGCGCAGGCGCGTGAGGAGATACAGAAGAGAATGGTGCAGCGCCCAGTTTACTTTGTCAGTTCCCTTCTGCAGGGGGCTAGGTCAAGGTACTCTGGTGTGCAGAAATTGCTTTTCGGCCTTCTCATGGCCTCGAGAAAGCTACGCCATTACTTCCAAGCACATGAGATCACAGTTGTCACTCGTTTTCCGCTGAAGAGGATACTGCAGAATCCAGAAGCAATAGGCAGGATTGTTGAGTGGGCACTGGAACTGTCAAGCTTTGGCCTCAAGTTTGAGAGCACTTCAACTATCCAGAGCAGAGCATTGGCAGAATTCATAGCAGAGTGGACGCCAACACCAGATGAAGAAATTCCAGAAACGAGCATCCCCGTCAAGGAAGCAAGCAAAGAGTGGCTGATGTACTTTGATGGTGCCTTCTCGCTGCAAGGCGCCGGTGCGGGCGTGCTACTTGTTGCACCCACCAGAGAGCACCTCAAGTACGTAGTCCAGATGCACTTTCCCAAGGAGCAAGCAACGAACAATACCGCAGAGTATGAAGGTTTGCTTGCCGGTCTCAGGATCGCAGCGGACCTTGGGATCAAGAAGCTCATTGTCAGGGGTGACTCGCAGCTTGTCGTCCGCCAAGTGAACAAGAATTATCAGAGTCCGTTGATGGAAGCTTACGTTGATGAAGTGAGAAAGTTAGAAGAGCACTTTGACGGCCTACAGATGGAACATGTTCCAAGAGCTCAGAACGACATTGCCGACGGCCTGTCGAAGTGCGCCGCACTTAAGTTACCTGTGGAACCAGGGATCTTTGTGCTCAAACTGACTCAACTGTCTGTAACGCCATCAACTGGACAGAGCAAGAAGAGGAAGTTGGTTTCTGGTGACTATTTTCTGGCAGAGCTCCCCGAAGCCGCTGCCAAGAAGGTCCCCAAGATCAACACCAAGGATGCTGAGGAGCAGTCTGCTCTGGCAAGCCCTAGGGTTTGTTCCGTTGAAGCAGACGCTCCTGACAAGTTTTGCTCCGGCAAGCTTGCCGGGGAATGTCAAGCTCCGGCTGAGCCACAGGTTCTCGCCGTAGAAGCGGATGTTCCCGCAGCAGCAGATGTGCCTTTAGTCCTTGTTGTCGAGCCACAAGCTCCAGCATGGGCACAGCAGATTGTCCGTTTCCTTCAGACAGGAGAACTTCCCGAAGAGCAAGAAGAAGCGAAAAGAGTAGCCCGGCAGTCAAGTATGTACCAGTTTGTCGACAACACACTGTACAGAAGAAGACTCAACGGTGTGAAATTGAAGTGTATTCACCGGGAAGATGGACAAAAGCTGTTGGCAGAGATACATAGAGGCATATGTGGTCACCACATTGGCGCAAGAGCACTTGCCGGCAAAGCATTCCGGCAAGGTTTCTTTTGGCCGACAGCCCTCCAGGATGCAACTGCACAAGTAACCAAGTGTGAAGCATGCCAGTTCCATTCCAAGCAGATACACTAGCCAGCTCAAGCTCTCCATACGATCCCTTTATCCTAGCCATTTTCGGTCTGGGGGCTCGACATCCTCGGCCCCTTTCCCCGAGCTGTCGGGGGCTTTGAGTACTTGTACGTTGCAATCGACAAGTTCACAAAGTGGCCGGAAGTGGAAGCAGTGAGGAAGGTGACAGCACAGTCAGCAGTCAAGTTCTTCAGGTCGATTGTTTGCCGCTTCGGGATCCCTAACAGGATCATCACCGACAACGGCACGCAATTCACGAGCCGCACCTTCATGCAGTACGTCCAAGATCTTGGCGCCAAGGTCTGCTTCGCTTCTGTTGCTCACCCGAGAAGCAACGGTCAAGCGAAGAGGGCAAATGCTGAAGTGCTGCGTGGGCTCAAGACCAGGACTTTCGACAGGCTGCGCAAGTGCGGAAAGAACTGGATTGAGGAGCTGCCGGTGGTTCTTTGGTCGATCAGGACGACGCCAAATCGAGCCACTGACCAGACACCTTTCGCTCTAGTCTATGGAGCAGAGGCAGTTCTCCCCACGGAACTCGTATACGGGTCACCTCGAGTGCTCACTTATGATGAGCTTGAGCAAGAGCAGCTGCGACAAGATGACGCGCTGCTCCTTGAGGAGGACCGTCTTCAGGCTGCTGTACGAGCTGCTCGCTACCAGCAAGCTTTGCGCCGCTACCATAGCCGCAAAGTTAATGCCAGAAGTCTCGAGGAAGGCGACCTTGTTCTTCGGCGCGTTCAGTCCGCCAAGAATTCCAACAAGTTGACACCGAAGTGGGAAGGCCCTTACCGGGTGAAACGAGTCACTAGGCCTGGCGCTGTCCGCCTTGAGACCGAAGATGGCATTCCGGTGAGCAACTCCTGGAACATTGCGCATCTTCGTAAGTTTTACCCGTAAGGCGCGGTTGCCGGAACCTGTTCCGGCAACCACCTTTTGTACAAGTCTTGCCGCTGTCGCATGTAATCCTTTGTACAAAGCTGGGTGCAGACCCCGTGCATAAGTAAAGCTCATGTGCTCTGCACATCTTGTCAATTTCATGCTTTCTATTTTTTGCATGCGTTATCTGACACTTTGTGCAGCGCCTACCCCCGGTAAGCAATAACGAGCCGTAAGGCTCCGTATCTTTATTTTCTCTTCTTTCTCTTTCTTAAAGAAAGGAATGTTCCCTCGCCCACAAGTTTGCCGGGGGGAAAGGAGAAGATGATGGTGTGGACCAGGCGTCGTTCAAAAAAAAAGTTTCGCCTTACCGGGAAGCAAACGACAAAAAAGCTAAGTTGCCAAAGTTTGAGCAATCAGTTTTAAAAATTTTAAGTTATCTTCCTTGAACGACCGTGCTTTGTATGGAAAACCTGTGCGCGGAGGAACCAACTCGTAGCTAGTTGCGCCGTTACTTTGTTTCGAGTCCGCTCAACAACTTAAGTGAGCTGCGACTAGTTGCGACAAGGTTTCTTGTCGGTAGCGGCACCGCCAGCAGGCTGCTGACGTCCCGCACTCAGCGCTCGCGGCTAAGGCGCCTGCACCGGCAAGTTCCCTAAAAGTGTAGGGCAAAAACATACAAAGGAAGGAATCAAGTAGAGGAAATAACATAGCAATCGATACCCAAAATAGAGTTATATTACAAGATAGCTTGTCGCAGCTCTAACAGATTGTTCTCGTAACATGACCAGCAGCGACAAGAAAAAGAGAAAACGGGCGGCCTAATCTACGCGATCGCCCTCGACCCTCTTGATCTCGCTCACCTTGTCCACAATGGGTGCGACAAGGGTCTTGAGCGCTTCCAGATCAGCTTCCGGCGGCAGGGTCTTGAGGACGTTGGTGAGGTTGAGGCCTGGGTTGCGGAAGGCCACCTTCACCAACACCTTTTGAAGAGCCCCCACGTAGATCGTGCGCGACTCGTCGGCCAGCTGCTTTGGGATCCTCTCCCGGAGTCGCTGGAGGGCCGTCGCCACGCCTTTGAAGAACAAAGTGAGCTTGGCGCTGGGTTGGAGGTTCTCATTGGAAGGATACCCGAAATCCTCCATCCCCAGCTGCGCCAGCTCCCCGTCGATGGCTGCGGCAACATCCACAAGACCCTCCGTCCAGTGCTCCACATTTTCCCTGAAAGTGTTCTGGGTGACGGCAGCACTCGCCAGCAGCACCTCGTCGGCCTTGATCTGCTCCTTCAAGGCCACCTCCTGCTCCCTGGCGCCGTCCAGCGTCTTGGTCAAAGTAGCCAGCTTCAACTCAAGATCCGCGTTGGAGTCCTTGGCGGCGCTAAGCTCCTTGCCCTTCTCGGCGAGACTACCCTGCAGCTCGCCAAGGGTATAGGCGTCCTTCTCGCGCTCACGCTTGAGCGTGGCAAGCTCTTCGCCACTCGTCTTGAGATCGGCCTCCAGCTGCGCCACCTTCATCTCCAACTCCTTCTTGGTGGCCTCGGCAGCTGCGGCAGCATCCTCTGCTTTCTTGAGAGCCCCGCCGAGTGTTTGCTCGCGCGCAGCAAGCTCCTCCTCGTGGCTGTCAAGATTGACCTTCCGCTGCGCCAACTCACCCTCCCGCGCAAACAGCTCCTCGGTGGCAAGCCGTTGTTACTCTTCGGCTTCAGCCTTCTCGAGGAGGAAGGCTTTCCGCGCCTCGGCGAGTTGCTCCCGCTCCTTTGCCAGGGACCGGAGAGTTTCCTGGTTACGACCCCGGAGCTCCTCCGCGCGCTTCTCGACTTCCACTCCCGCCTTCGCGACAAGCGCTTCTCGGGATTCCACCTTGGCCTGCCGAGCGCGGTAGAGCGACACCAGCTTCCGCAACAGTTGCTCCTCCTCAGACTCGCCGCTGCTGCTGCTCGGTGCATCGACCAGCGTCAGCCCAACGGAGGCGAGCACCTCTCCATCAAAGGTTTCTCCTTCCACCGGCGCCCTGGAGCTTGACGCCCAGGGGAGCTTGATGAAGACACCATCACCGGCGTTTAAGTAGGCGCCGGGCTGGGGCTCTTCGGAGCCTGACGCTGCAGCAGCGGCGGAGGGATCGGCGGTCGGCGTAGCGCCTGACGCTCCTGCGGCCTCGGGGCCGTCAGTGCGATTACCAGATCCCTCGCCAGCTTCTGCGGCGGCAGCTTTGGCGGCCTCTTCGCCGGCGGGCTCATCAGCGCCAACTGCTTCTTCAGTGGCAGCGGCGTCGTCGGTGTTGCCGCGCGCGTTCTCCTCGCCAGCGACCTCGGTCTCCATCGGCTCCGTGACAGGGGGATCTGACGGCCGGAAAGGGCAGAAGAGTCAAGCAAATATCCAAAAAGAAGATCAGAAGAAGAAGAACCCAAGGGAAGTTTTCAAGCGAGGGGATTACTCGTACTAGGTTCTACGGTCATGGGCTCCGCCACCGGGGGTCGCTGGTGTTGTCCCTTGCCGGAGAACTCTCCCTTGCCGGAGACTTCTCCCTTGCCGGGGAATCCTCCCTTGGCGGTGTAGTCGAAGCAGATGGCATGTCGGGGGCGGCCTCCGGGCGCTCCTGGTGAGGCTGCTCTGCTCCTACACAAACCAATAGTCAGATGTCAGCAAAGAAAGAGCACCCATGCGTGCCTAACAGCGGGAAGTAAACCATATACTTACGCTGGGGGCTGCGCTGGGGGCTGCTTTGGGGAATAGTTGTCGGGTCCGGCAAGGTGGTCTCGGGCACACCCCCTGTTGTCGCGGTGGGTTCGTCCTCGATGACAATCATTGGGACCTTGGCTCTCTTCGCCGCTCTCTGGGCCAGAGTCCTGAAAAGGAATAAAGTTCGGAGTAAAGCAAATCAGATACAAGACAAAACAGCAAGAATTGAAGAACTACAAGTACAGCAAAGAATCTTACTCTTCTTCTTCCTCGTCGGAGCTGAGCGCGGAGAGGTCGAAGTCTGGCCCACCTTCGGCGCGACGAGGCGGAAGAGTAGGTTCCCTTAGCCGCTTGGCGGGGGCAGTGGTGGTGGTCCGGGACGACCCCGCTCCAGTTGCCGCAACAGCTTGAGGCGCTCCCGCGGCAACAGTGCTTGTTGCGGTGGAGCGTGTCGCGCGGCGCGGCGGCTGTTGACTCGTCTGCCGCCCCGCTACGTCCCCAACCTTGCGGAGACACCTTCTTGGTGGAGCTGGGGGCTCTGCTTGCGGCGGGCTGTCTGAAGATGAGGAGGAAGAGGAGTCGGTCTTCGACGAGCCGCTCGCACCCTCGGTGGGCTCGCTCGACTCGGTGTCAGGCCCGGCAAGCTCTCCCTCGCCGGCAAACTCCTCTCGCTCGGCAAGGCTTGCCGCCTCTGCTGCCTCTGCCTCCTCCACTGTGAATCCAAACTCGCTCGTGGCAGCGGCTGCCGCTGCCTCTTCCGCCCTAGTGGCGATGCGCTGCATCTCCGCATCGATGGTGTCGCGGGTGAGGCTTTTCTGCTCATCGGAGTGGACCAGCACTTCTACCAAGCTGTCGAAGAACTCCTGCACTACGTCATCTGCAGGCTCTTGCCAAGTTGGGACAATTCCATGCGAATCGCACAGCGGCATCATTGCACGGATGCGGTCGAGCGAGGAGTTGTTGCACAGCGGAACGACACCCTTCGGCAACCTGAACCATTCGGGATGTTGAGGGTCGTGCTTGAATAGTTCCTTGAGCATCGCGTCCAGTTCCAGGACAGTGAAGTTGAAGTTGAGGCCCGGGCGCAGCCTCATGATTTCCACCGCACCCCCGAACTCCCAGGCGGGTCTCCTCCTCTCCTGCAGGGGGGCGACGCGGCGGCGAAGAAAATCTGCGCCAACGGCGCCTACAGTGAGCCCGGCAAGCCTGAGGCACAGGATCCGGGTGACGGCAATCTTCAGCCTATCGTCTTCCGGGGCCACGCTGCTCCAATCGTTGCCGCGCGCTACTGGTGCTTGGCGCTGGGCGGTAAATGGCTGCGGGTTCTCCTCGACAATCCAGCACCAGTCTGCTCTCCATTCCTCCCACTTGCCGTGGAGCTCTCCCTCCAGATAAGCTTCCTTCTTGCCGGCTCTCGAGATCCAGGCGATTCCGCCGGATAAGGGCTCCCCTCTCTCAACCCGGGGCATAAAGAAGTGGCGGAAAAGAGCTACATTTGGATGGACTCCGACAAAGTTTTCGCAGAGATGTGCGAAAACTACCATGGTCAGAACGGCATTGGGGGTGAAGTCAAGGAGGTGGAACCCGTAGGTGTTCATGATGTCGCAGAAAAATTCAGAGAAAGGCGGGCAGAGCCCGCAGTAGAAGAACAACGCGAAGAAGGGATATCCATTCGGAGCCCGTTCCGAAGCGGCAGCGGAGAGTACCTTCGTGCGCGGATGCGCTCGCGTCTCCGTCGACCAGAAGAGGTAGTAGTACTCCCTCAGCTCCTTCGCGGCGAGCTTGGGGGGGAAGGTTGTCCGCTCCTTTCACAGCGCCGCGAGCCGCTGCGCCCCGGTCGACTTCACGGCCTTCCCCTTGCCGGCTTTCGGAGCCATGGCGGAGGTGGTGGGGGAGATCGACGGCGTTGGTGGTGCTGGTGGCGATGGAGGGCGGAGCGCTGCTCTCTTTCAGCCTTGGGAAGAAGGGGGGAGCGGCGGAGGTTTCTGAGATTGGATTAGCAACTGGCGAGATGGGCGAACTGCCCCTGTTTCCCCTGCTTATAAAGAGGGAGGGGGCGAACTTCTGTCTTTCCGAATAAAGAAACCACCCACGATCTCTTCCACGACGCCGCATTCAACGCGTGCCGTTCGGGGAGGGCGCGGTGGATACGGAGTAAGATACGGCGTAACCCAGGCTGCGCGTGCCCGTGCCCTATTTTGGGCCTGGCCCAACAGCGCTCGGCACCGTGTGTGGCCCAGGCCCGGGGGCTCCTGTCGGTGTACTAGAGTAGGGGTACCCTAGTATCCCGAACTTGTGCACGGGCAGTCGCAGCACCCCGCGGCAAGGCTTGCCGGGTGACCGCCAAGGTCCTCCGTGGTTCCTTTGGAGCCATTCAAGAACAAAGTGTTCAAGCCAAGGAGACAAGACCCCGGCAAGAGGAGCTTGCCGGGAAGGCCAACCAAGGCACCTCAAGGAACTTGCCGCGACGCACCACACGTCCCGGCAAGGCCCGGTGAGCGACAAGCTTCCGGACGCGACAAGACAACGACCGCGACAAGGCGCTTGCCGCGGCAAGCTACCACTCTGTACCCGCGCTCCAGCACATCCACCAACGTGTCGCCCTGGGACCTTTCCAGGCGCGCGTGGCAAGAGGCTGTGTAGCCAGCGGTGCGAGGTGGCAAGCGACGCTGACAAGATTGCCATCGTGGCAAGCGGTGGTGCCCCTGACGGTCCCTTTTTGCACTGTTTGGGCGACGCATACGGGCATTTAATGCCTTTGTCCCCTGCCATCAGGGTTAGGTATGATACACTGTACAAGTAGTTGTACCAACCACAAGACTTTTCCATTTTTGCCCTTGCCTACTTTGCCATCTGTCGGTGACCCCTTGAGCATATAAAAGGAGGCCCATGCGCAACGTAGAGGGGGGGAAGGAGAAAAACACTCACGCTCGGTCTCGTTAGCAGCTGGTGTGTACTGTAGCATTCAGCGCTCCCGAGCAAGAACTCAATACAATCAGACATGCAGCAGTAGGAGTATTTTCTCTCCGGAGAGCTCCGAAGCTGGGTAAACCGCTCGTGTGCTTCGCCTCGATCTGCTCTCCGCACGACCTCCGCCCCCCGCCGAACCGAAAGGGGCTCGGTCCGCCGGCCCCATAGGTGTCCGTGGGTCAGCCTCCCCGACACGAGGCGTAAGGTGATCCATGAGGGAATTTTTCAGAACCCTCAAGCAGTTCAAAATTTTATCATAAGATACTCTGACGAATTGAACATGATAAAGCCAAAGGTGGTGAGTTAGGTGGTATCTAACTTTGGCCAAGCAGCGCTGCAGCGACCTAAAGCACCTCCGATGGGCTATGCAAAGATACATGTCGATGCTGCAGTCAGGCAAGGGAGGGGAGGCTCTACCGCAGCGGTATGTCGAGACTCCAACGACAATTTTTTGGGGAGCTCTGCCCTAGTGGTAGAAGGCGTTGATGACCCAGCTTCACTGGAAGCGATGGCATGCAGGGAAGCATTGGCTTTGGCAGAGGATCTTCTCCTTAACAACTTTGTGGTCGCCTCTGATTGCAAGCAAGTCGTCTCCGATATCACTAAAGGCAGCCGGGGGCAATATGGTGCAATAGTGAATGAGATTAATCTCCGAGCTACTCAATTTTAATGTATTTTTTCCTTTGAGTGTCGTTCTATGAATTATGAAGCACATAGTTTAACCAGATTCTCTTTTAGAAGGGGTCCGGGGTGCCATGTTTGGCTTGGCCGACCCCATGACCTAGCTTGTATCCCACTTTCTGTTGACTTTGATTAATGAAAACTGGCTTAATCCTCAAAAAAAAAAAGGAAAGCACTGTCGTGAACTGGGGAATACACAGTAGCAAACCTGAAACACTGTAGGACGTGGTTTTTGTTAAGATTTAGAAAAACCATTTTCTAAAGTTCTAAACAGTTTGTGAAAGTGCGAACATCTTTTGAAAACATGAAAACAAGTTGACAAAAAGTGAACATTTTTAGAAAATGCAAATACTTTTTCAATTATTTAAATCTTTCTAAGAATGTGAACATTTTTTTCTAATTGTTTGAACTTTTACTTAAAAATTAGATGTTTTAAAATCTGTATTTCTTTTAAAATGCTACAAAGTATGATATTTGTACTTTTTAGAATAGAGCAAACATTTTTTTAAGTTTTGCAAAGAATGCTTTAAAATGTGAACAGTTTTGATTTTTTTAACAAATTTCAAAAATATTAGAAAAATCATTTTTTTACTAATAAAAAATAAAAAAGGAAAGAAATAAAGAAACAAAAAAACCGAGCTTGAACCTTCTAGAAGATTCCTACAATTTGGAAAAATTAGAGCCCATAGCAGCTACCATGGGTCGGACCAAAACCCACCAACCTTGCGCGTTTTGTCGCCTCCTACCGCAAAGAGTGGTGAATAGGAAATCCGGCACATGATCCTTTATTAGTTTCATGTGAGCTATATCTCTCCTACTGCTAGGCAGTATTCCCTATCGCAGTACCGTCTCACAATAGGCAAGAGCTAGATGGACCATCCCTGTAGGGGTCCTTGGGGAGCAGTTTTTAGTGAAGCATCCAGACCGGTTTTCTCATGGTTTTTTCTGTATGTTTTTTGTGCTGGTTTGCAGTTTTTGATATTTTTTTTGTGTTTTACCTTTTTTGCATTTTGCATTTTATTTTTTTCTTTGGCTTTCGTTATTCTTTTTCTGCGATTCTCTTACCTTTTTTTTGTTTTGTTTTCTTTTTCTAAATACATATCAACATTTTGCAATACATTTCTATATTTTTGTACAAACACATGATATTCTTGATACATGTTCAATATTTCAAATACATAATTGGCATTTTTGCAGATACTTGTTTGGAATATTTATTTTGAATAAATGTTTAACATTTTAAAATACACATTGAACAATTTTTTAATGTTATAAAACATATTTATATGACGCGAACAATTTTTAAAGGGTATTAACATTTTTCAAAACTGTCATAAATATTTTCAAATGCGTAAAAAAATTAGAAATGTCATGTACATTTTTTATAGTGGTTAACATTTTTTATAGTACATAATGATTTTTTGCATGGTATGACCATGTTTTTAAATGAGAAAAGTAAGGGCGAACCATTTGATTTTAAGCGTCAGATGCCTCGTCCCACGTCTGATCTCCATCGTATGATCCTTCATCCCACCGATTTCCCTCTCCCTCCTGAACATAATCCCCATTTTCTCTCCATCCCGAGGCCCATCTACCAGCTCAGCTAGCTAGGTTGGTTTTTGTGTAAATAATAGAGAAAACTTCTATTTGGGGGCTTGGAGCTTCTGCTCCTAGGTGCAAGTGCACTGAATGAACAGTAAGATTCAGAAATTATAGAAGCTCTTTTTTTTTGCATGCCAAGGGATTTAAACCCTGGATGATATAGTAGTAAACTTAATTAAGCAACCATCTCACCGATGTCTCCTTTTTCCTGAAGAAATAAAAGGGAATATTATTTTTCTATCTACATGAACTTTTTTTTATATAAACATACCCTGGTAACTTCTGTGTAAATAGCATGATCTACGCACTGTAGACCTGATATTTTACGTACAAACAATGAGATCTAACATGAAAAAAAAGTCGTCGGAGCATGCCAACATGAGATCTAATTTCAAAGATCTCGTCACGATGAATCTAGTGATGAAAACATATTTTTATCTGGTTTGTCATTAGAGAGTTAAAACATTTTGCTCCTATGCTAATAATCTTTACTGCCACCATCTTCTTGTTGTTTTGCATGCATGTACAATTGCAATCGGGAAGTATACACACGTGGCATGCAGGCCAACAGAAAAGCTTTTGCTCCCGTCAATCAACACACAACACGCATGTGAGGAACTTGCATGCGTTTGACTTTATGCTAGACTAGCACATATGCCCGTGCGTTGCAATGGGGAGATATTTTTTTTTTGCAAGAAGAAGCGGGAGAGATAATTGATGTGTTCATCAAAAACGGTTTCTACGGCAATGGGCGACAGAGCGAGGAGCTGCGGTCTTCTCACGGAACATCTTTGGCGCGCCAGATCATGATAGTGGTGGGCCTGGTCAGCGTGGCGGCGACCACCCAACTGGTACCTTTTTTTTCATAGTTCCATCCCCTTGCGCCCTTTGGTTTTTGCTGCTCGTCCGTCCGACAGAAAAAGAAATACATGGTAGGTCCAGTTTGGCTCACCCAGGGGATAACGAAAAAATGGGGAACTACGTACGAAATGGATGGAACAAAATCTATACGTATATGTTTTTCTTTTCTTAGGGTAGCGCGTGGGAGCTATTATATGATGCTTGTTTCGTCAAATAGCGCGTGGGACGCATAATAGTTCGTGTCTGGGCCAACCCACTGGCTGGCACCGAAATAAGTTGTGTTTGCAAGGCACAAGTAATAATCCAAGAAACCACGTGTTGAACGATTGAACACATGGCCTTACCCGACCATGTGCCGCTAGGCACGGCAACAAACGCCTACTGCTAAGCAATGGCCAGCGCGAATAATTAAGAAGACAGTGCAATGTCGGATTTAAAACATTTTTTAAACTTTTTTAAAATATGAATTGCCGAATATTCTTGGAAACGTGTTTTTCTTTAAATTACGAACAATGTTTATAATATTCCGTACATTTTGTAAAAATACATGACCAAAATTTGAAACAACATCATTTTCCGAAGACATGAACCTTTCATCAAAACCCAAACATTTTATTATTTGTGACCGACTTTTGGAAATGGAATATGTTTTGAACATTCAAAACAAATTTATCAAATATGTTTTCAAACGCAGACATTATACTGAATTGTCGACATTTTACTAAAACAATAATATATTTCAAAAATCAAAGTGCAATGTAGGATTTAAAATATTTTTAAACTATTTAAAAATATGAATTCCCGAATATTCTTGAAAACATGGTTTTTTTAAATTACGAACAATGTTTTTAATATTCCGTACATTTTGCAAAAAACATGACCAAAATTTGAAACAACATAATATTATGAAGACATGAACCTTTTATCAAAACCCAAACATTTTATAATTTCTGAACGACTTTTTTAAACGGAACATGTTTTGAACATTCAAACAAATTTATGAAATATGTTTTGGTACGCAGACATTATTTTGAATCTGTGAACATTTTAATAAAATAATATTATATTTCAAAAATAGAATAGTTTTTAAAAATACATGTTTTTAAATCCCAAACATTTTTTGAATATTTATGAATTTGGAGAAAAATCAGAACGGGAAAATATATTAATGTTCCAAAAAAATTTAAAAAGGGGAAGACAATATTGTAACTAAAAAACGGAAATTTGACAAAAATTCGAGTTCTGAACTGTTTAAAAAATTTGAATTCTGAAATAAAGTAAAAATAGTTATAAACTTGACCGGAAAAACAAAACGGGGCTGCCCAGTCTTGAAGTCCCTGTGCAGTCACCGACTTTCTACCACAGTGAGCGAGAGAAAGGCTTTTAGCGGTTACATAAGCAGGCAAATAAGTGGGCTGGCTTTGCTGGGACACAACGTGTGCGGGCGGAGTATAAAATTCTGGATTGCTAAAAAAATAGATGTATGCCCAAAAAAATTAGTACCCCCTCGGATAGAAAAATAAACAACTAAAAATAAATAGACGTACACAGGCATTATTTTGAATCTGTGAACATTTTACTAAAACAATAATATATTTTAATAACTATTAGTTTTTTAAAATACATGATTTTTAAAGCCCAAGCATTTTTCCGAATATTTATGAATTTGGAAAAAATCGGAACGAGAAAATAATTTAACGTTCCAAACATTTTTGAAACGGGGAAGATAATATTGTAAATCATAAAGGAAATCTGAAAATTTGACAAAAAATCAAGTTCTGAACTTTTTTCAAAATTTTGAATTACGAAATAAAGTGAAAATAAAAATAAATTTGATCGGAAAAACAAAACAGGCCGGCCCAGTCTTGGGCACCCTGTGCGATCGGCGACTATCTACTGCACATGGCGAGAAAAAGGCTTATCTCGCCTACATGAGCAGGCAAAATAAGTGGGCTGACTTTTCTGGGCCACAACGTGTGCGGGCCAAGTATAAAATTCTGGATTGCTAAAAAAATAGACGTAAAAAAATCGGAACGAGAAAATAATTTAACGTTCCAAACATTTTTGAAACGGGGAAGACAACATTGTAAATCATAAAGGAAATCTGAAATTTGACAAAAAATCAAGTTCTGAACTTTTTTCAAAATTTTGAATTACGAAATAAAGTGACAATAAAAATAAATTTGAACGGAAAAACAAAACGGGCCGGCCCAGTCTTGGGCACCCTGTGCGATCGGCGACTATCTACCGCGCATGGCGAGAAAAAGGCTTTTCTCGGCTACACGAGGAGGCAAAATAAGTGGGCTGACTTTGCTGGGCCACAACGTGTGCGGGCCGAGTATAAAATTCTGGATTGCTAAAAAGTTAGACGTACACACAAAAATTAGTACCACCTTGGATAGACAAATAAATTTCGACGATGAATGACGGTGAACGGATGAAAAAAGTGGAGAAACACACCTTGCTTTATTAGTAGGTATAGAAGAGTCGTTTCAGTTACGAACCTAAAATCGTAATGTTCGATAGTTATTTTTCTAAATGTCACAAACATTCTTTTTCCTAAAATGTGTGAACATTTTTAAATGTCATGTGCATGTTTTTGAATGGTATGAATCATTTTTTTAAACTTGCGCCAACATTTTCTGTCCACTGTAATTGTTTTCGAAAAAGTGTGATGAATATTTTTTAAAACAAGTGAACATTATTTAAGTATCATGAACTTTTTTCTGAATCCTATCAACATTTCTAAAAGATGCTCAAACATTATTTTTGCACTACATGAACACCTTTTAAATGTGCGATGAACGCTTTTAGAAAATCAAGTAAAATAATTTTGAAATATCTATGTTTTATTTTATTTGAAATACAAAGAAAAAGAAACAATACAAACACATGGTACTCTCTTTGCTCCAAAATAAATGTCGCTGATCTAATACTAATTGAAATGAGAAAGTAGTAATTAACGGGTCGGCCCAGTAGCGCGGACGCTTATGCTTGCTGTGTGCACGCCCCTATTATTTGCACTACGCCAACCCCTCAAAAAAATTGCACTAAGCCGGGGGGACATCTCTCCAAGCGCCGCCTGACGAGGGAGGCCCTGGGACCCACCCTCTAATCCAGTACCTGGCGGCGCTGCCCGCCGCCATGCTACCGCAGTCCCCCAAAGAGCACAGCGCTGGGACAGATGCATAGGGGAAAAGAATCTTTCGTGATGGCAAAGCCATTTTGAAAAAATATGGATTGGGAAAGCACATTGCAATTCAGTGGTTTTAATCCTTGGCAGCACTATTCCATGGTCCATATTATAGTGGATTTGGGACAAGATAATAAAAGGCGATAGCAATCCTTCCCAAAAAGAAAAGAAAAAGGCGATAGCAACCTAGAATTGGAACAACATAGGAGCACTAATCAGGCTGCTGTCACACGAGAAAATGGCGTCTAGTCGGCAATTCGGAACAAGTGAACCACGGACGAGCACCTGTCACGTCCTTCGTCAGCGTAGATTACCACCGCGTGGCCCATGAGAAGATTCCACGGGACAGTGATGCTGAAACAGATGGCCTCTCCTCCCTGTTAGCCTCAACAAAATGGCGTCTCCGTGTGGGCTGCAGAAATCTTACCATTACTGGCGTCGGCACCTCGCTCACGCTAACACTTTACAACCGTAATGGCTCATGGCCACGAAGACGAATGGGTTAGCCGTGGTGGTGCATGCCCAAGTGTACTCCACAGTCCACACGCTTCGCTTTCGCCCAAATCAAAACCCAGACAAACACAAATTCTATTCGCTTTCGTCCTCGTCGTCTCATAAACTTCAGCCTTCCTGCTTTTCTTCTCTCGCCTTGCTTCGCGGGGGAGGAGATGGTGGGGTCGCCGACGAAGCGCCGGGCGACGAGGAGGCCGCTCGAGAAGGCCGGGGTGGTGGGGCTCGCCGTCGTGGCCACGGCGACCGCCGCGCTGCTGCTGCTGCTGCTCGTCTGCAACGCGTCGCTCCGGTACAACGCCGCCGTCGACTACGCGCTCGCGGCGCCCAGGAAGCTCTGGAGCGGCGGGGTCTCCATCGCGGCCGAGGCGTCTCCGTCGCCGTCGCCCGAAAAGGGGCAAGGGGCCGGCGCGGTGGCGATGGCGGCAGAGGAGGACGAGTGCGACCTGTTCGACGGGAGCTGGGTGTGGGACGACAGCTACCCGCTCTACGATTCCAAGGACTGCCCCTTCTTGGACGGCGGGTTCCGGTGCTCCGAAAACGGCCGGCCGGACGCGTCCTATGTCAAATGGCGGTGGCAGCCGTCGCGCTGCGATCTTCCCAGGTTGGTTGGTTGCTTGCTTCTTGCTTGCTACCAGTACCCCCTCCGTTTGGTTTATTTATTATGAAATCGACTTGAATACTATCTAGTTTTGCTGCCAAGCTTGTTGGTTATCTGACATGAATTTCCAGGCGAGATGAGTGCATATTTCGTATTTGTACTCACAAGTTCCAATCCATTAGGGTTCTTGGTCACGTGGATAGGTTGGCTGTGCCCGTGCAGTTTAAAAATTTTAGTTGGGCGAACTTGTCAAAAAGAAGAAATTAGGATGGCGATGGCATAGTTAAATTACGGGTTCTAGCAATCAACATGTAAATATATTTGTTAACTGAATGGTATTGTTCAATTTTTTGCGTGTGACAACGATGTTACCATCTTTCTTGCCACATGTGACTGGATGTGGACTGTTCCTGTAGTTTGTTGAGTCCTCTCTTCTTTCTATTGTTATTAACATGTGTTCAGCTGCACGGTGAAATTTGGGATATGTTGCTGGTTTAGCTTTCTTAGTTAAATTTCTTGTTTTCATGCATGTGACTGCAGCAAATAGTTTGCTGTGTTTAGCAGAGCCTTTATGGTGAAGCTGAAGAACAGAGCATTGTAATTAAGTTTGAACTTGTACATGCGGTGCTTGTGACAGTCTACCTTTACTTGGAATAATCGTAGTAGTAATCTTACTGAGAATGTCAACTTCAAACTCTTTGCAAACGTGAATGCTACAAATGACAGTGATCGTCAATTTCTTTGTATTATGTAAGTTCAAGATTTTGCTTACTTCTAATCATGTCTATGTGAGCGGAGCAACAAGGTTGAACAATTTGCTTTTCTCCTCTAAGCATAATTTATCTCTGCTTTCCAACTTATTGTTTTTCTCCCATTTCTTAGATTTGATGCCAAATTTATGCTCGAGAAGCTACGGAATAGAAGAGTAGTATTCGTTGGTGATTCAATTGGAAGGAACCAATGGGAGTCTCTGCTTTGCATGCTCTCTAGTGCTGTTCCCAACAAGAAGTCCATTTATGAAATTAATGGAAGTCCCATCACAAAGCACACGGGTTTCTTGATTTTCAAGTTTAGCGACTACAATTGCACCGTGGAGTATTACAGATCTCCTTTTATAGTCCTTCAAGGCCGTGCACCATCTGGAGCCCCTAAGGTTGTTAAGTACACAATTAAGGTGGATGCCATGGATTGGATGTCAGACCGTGGTAAGTGGAGCAATGCTGATATTTTGATCTTTAACACTGGGCATTGGTGGAACTACGAGAAAACAGTTAGAGGGTAAGCAACTAATAATATACATTATGTTGACTTACTAACTTGTCCTGCTTCACTGTTAAATGTTTCTTGTAGATGTCATCCTTTTATTTACCATACCTTCTCCACGTTCATGAATTCACCTTTCAAATTCGAAATTAACATAGTACTAGTTATTAGTATACACACCAGCAGAGTAGAATTTGATTAGTATACCCAATATTTTAATTTGTTCATGTGTATACTTTTCTGATAGCTATTTGACAGAACTATGATAGCATGATTCATGAGACTATTGAGGATATGGAATGTTAAGATGTGGTTAGAGCTAAGTGGGTAATAAAGAGGCCTAAGAACTCTTTTGTTCTTCAATTATACTCCCTCGGTTCCTTTATATAAGGTGTATTTGTTTTTTGATAAAATTCCACAATGTAAGGTGCATTTGTTCTAATTCCTCGTAATTCTGATCTTGGCCCTCCAGAAAAAGGAAAGTATCTCTCCCCTGATTGCATGTATCTCTCCTTGTAGAGAAAGAAAAGGAAACTATTTCTCTCCCGATTGCGTATATCTCTTCCTTTCCTAGCCATAATGATTTACTTGCCGCTAATCTACAAATTAGATAAGGGTAGTTTTGTCCTAACTAATGCATAATTATGTGCCTTGGTCACCGTGATGAAAATAATACACCTTAGATAAAGGAATGGAGGGAGTACATACTTTGAACTTATGGGGTGTTTGTTTCCAGGGACTTTTTGGTGTAGGGACTAGAAAAAGTCCCTGTTAGTGACTTTTTAACCAAACAGAAGAGACTATTAGGGACTAAAAGTTGCTTTTAGGACTAAATGAAGAAGACTCTCAAGGAGAGTCTTTTTTGGGACTTTTTGGGACTTCCAACGATGCCCCTCCCTGCACCCACCACCGCCCCATGGTGTTGTTTGGTTGTTATTTTTCTATATACTAGGGGTAACATGGTCATTTAATAACTTCTAGGGAGGGTCTAGGGACTTTTTAGTCCCTGAAAACAAACAGGGAGAGACTTTTTAGGGACTAGGAACTTTTTAGATGGGACTAGAAAAAGTCCTAAGACTTATGAACCAAACATGGCCTTACTAGTATGAGATTTATTGTCCCAACCTGCTTTATGTAATGATGATTGACCGATACATATGTATATGTAGTTAATTTCTTTTGGAACCACCACAACACAATTGCATCTTCCATAGTTGACTTTAAACAAGGGTTTCTTTATCTGTGCCAGGGGCGCCTATTTTCAAGAAGGCAGTAAGGTGAAGATGAAGATGACTGTTATTAATGCGTACCAAAAATCAATACAAACACTCTTCAATTGGGTTCACAAAAAAGTTAACACAAGCAAGACCCAGGTCATCTTCCGTACTTATGCTCCTGTGCACTTCAGGTCTCTCTAACGAACCACTTATCTATCACTGCTACGTATTCCTTTTTATGTTTCTTTACCATAGCATTTTCATTGAGAATGATTATGTTTCAAGGCACCAAACAATCATCGCATGTTGCTGGCTTGACACAATATGTTTTGGGATCAGAACTTATTCATTATGGTTTATATTCGAACTTCGCCAAAACATTCTTGTTCGATATATGATCAACCTTTCGCCAGCCGTTTTTACAATTTTACCGAATATATGAGAATACGGGTTGGGCTTTTGTTGGAAAGCGGTTCTTCTTGTATCTTGTATAGGAACTTGAAAAGCAAATAATGGAGGCTTCCTGACTTCTGTGCTATAAAACACTAGATTAATTTCTCCTATTCCCATTTTCAAACCAATTTAATAATAGGTGGACAAATTGACTGATCCATAACTAGAGTAATCCATGTTTTCCTTAGAGGCGGCGACTGGAAGAGTGGAGGGAGTTGCCACTTGGAAACTCTTCCTGATGCGACACCGTTTAAATCGCTGGAGCAATGGGCTGACAAGCTTGAGCCTGTCCATAATGTTCTTGGGAGCAGCACAAGACCCAAGCTGCCTGGGTTAGCTATACTGAACGTGACACAGATGACGGCGCAGCAAAAAGATGGTCACCTGTCAGTGTACATCAGCCCTTCGGGGCCTGTCCCCCTGCGCAGACAGGATTGCAGCCATTGGTGCTTGCCTGGAGTTCCCGATACTTGGAACGAGCTTGTGTACGCCGTCTTCATGAAAAGGCAAACGATGATGGACCAAAATGTTTCTCTTGCTGCTTCAAGAACACTGAACACGAGCTGACTAAAATTCTGTGGGTAGGCTACCCGATGCTCACCCGGTGAAGCTTTGTATCTGAGGTTGGTTGGTCATCCTCCTGCACGATGATGATGCAAGATAGGAGCTGGCTTGCAGGAAACTGCATCACTCTAATATGTTGTATGTTGAGAGGAGAGTGCGAATAAGAGCAAAATTAAAGAAAGGCATACCAATATCTATGTTTCATAGAGGCAGCCAAAGTTTTAGCCGATGTGGTCATAGATTAGGGGCTGCATTCGATGATGTACATAGTTTATTACTTTATTTGACTGCTGTCATATTGGGGGTGTTGCCGTGTTGATTGTATGTAATTCGGGAATTTTATCCTCAACGATATTTTCTGAGTGGCTCCGGCAGTTGATTTGCACATTTTGGCATTTCTATCCCATCATGGACAAATGTACATATTTAATGAGAAATGTAACTGAAGAGACATTTTCTGGGATGACATGGCAAAATGTATGGTTTTCATGGCAATTTATATTGTCGTGAGAATAGCAAGTTCTTTTAGCAAACACCCATTCGCGTACTACTCTCGTTACAGCAAGCATAACTTTGAAGTATTGAGATGATCCGGTACTTTAGTGCTAATACGCATGATGGCATACCACATTGTATCCTTATATTTGTCCCTTATGATCACCATGGTTTTCACCCATCCCTTAACCGCAGCAGCGCCTATTTATCACGGTCTCAACATTTTTCAGAACACGCTTGCCGCGCCACAACGCCGCTGTTAGACGCATGAATAATAAGCAGCGAGTCAAAATGTACCGCAAACGTGGAAAATAAGAAAACAAGGTAAATATATGTCGCGCACGTGCGTCTTGTTTGTCATGAGGCATGAAAAAAAATAGAAAGGAAATGCAACACAAGGACTTCCCAGGAGGCCATCCATCCTAGCTCTACTCTCGGCCAAGCAAACTTCACTTCGGAGTTCTGATAGGACCCGGTGCTTTACTGGTATAATCGCATCCGACATGTTACCCCCGTCTTCGTCCCTTATACTTGCCCCCCCCCCCCCCCCCCGCAGCTCCACTGCAAAGACGATTGTACATTGCTTTGGCCGCTCCCGCTCAACTACGAAGACGAGTTTACCACGGTTTCTACCCCTCTCTCTCAACCGCACCAGCGCCTATTTACTACGGTTTCGACCCCTTTCAGAATGCGCTTGCCGCGTCACAACGTCGCCGCTAGATGCGTGAATAATGAGCGAGCTAAAACTTACCGCAAACGTAGAAAATGATAAAACATGGTAAATATATGCCGCGCACGTGCGTTTTGTTTTGCACGCGGCGCAAAAAAATAATTAAAAAGGGAATGCAACACGAAGACTTCACAGGAGGTCACCCATCCTAATACTACTCTTGCCCAAGCACGCTTAACTTTGGAGTTACTTTGGAGTTCCAATGGGATCTGGTGCTTTAGTGCTAATATGATAGCATCCGACATATTATCCAGTCTTCTTCCCTTATGCTTGCTCCTCCCAGCTCAACTACAAAGACGATTGTACATTGCTTTGGCCGCTCTCGCTCAACCACGGAGACGAGTTTACCACGGTTTTCGCCCCTCTCTCTTAACCGCAACAATGCCTATTTACCACGGTTTCGACCCCTTTCAGAATGTGCTTGTTGCGCCACAACGCCGCGGCTAGACGCGTGAATAGTGAGCAGCGAGCTAAAACTTACCGCAAACATGGAAAATATAAAATGTGGTAAATATATGACGCGCACGTGCGCTTTGTTTTGCACGCGACGCAAAAGATAAATAAAAAGAGAATGCAACAACACGAGGACTTCCCAGGAGGTCACCCATCCAGTACTACTCTCGCCCAAGCAAGCTTAACTTCAGAGTTCTAATGAGATCCGGTACTTTAGTGCTGGTATGATCGCATCCGACATGTTACCCAGTCTTCGTCCCTTATGCTTGCCCCTCCCAGCTCCACTACAAAGACGATTGTACATTGCTTTGGCCGCTCCCGCTCAGCTACGGAGATGAGTTTACCACGGTTTTCACCCCTCCCTCTCAACCGCACCAGCGCCTATTTACCATGCTTTCGACCCCTTTCAGAATGCGCTTGCCATGCCACAACGCCGCTGCTAGACGCGTGAATAATGAGCACCCAGCTAAAACTTACCGCAAACATGGAAAATAATAAAACGTGGTAAATATATGCCACACACGTGCGTTTTGTTTTGCACGCAGTGCAAAAAAAATAAAAAGGAATGCAATACGAGGACTTTCCAGGAAGTCACCCATCCTAGTACTACTCTCGCCCAACCACGCTTAACTTCGGAGATCTGATGGGATCCGGTGCTTTAGTGCTGGTATGACCGCATCCAACATGTTACCCCCGTCTTCGTCCCTTATGCTTGCCCCTCCCAGCTTCATTACAAAGACGATTGTACATTGCTTTGGCCTTTCCCGCTCAACTATGGAGACGAGTTTACCACGGTTTTCACCC
Organism: Triticum timopheevii; assembly: GCA_963921465.1. Taxonomy (NCBI): domain Eukaryota; kingdom Viridiplantae; phylum Streptophyta; class Magnoliopsida; order Poales; family Poaceae; genus Triticum; species Triticum timopheevii. Next base: position 43,250,704 of record OY997271.1, read on the forward strand.
CTCCCTCTCAATCGCACAAGCGTCTATTTACCACGGTTTCGAACCCTTTCAGAATGCACTTGTCGCGCCATGATCCTTTCTTTATGTATTGTATCTACGTCAGTTTTTTCCCTGAGGGTTAGGGATGATGCAGTACAACGAAGGTTGGTGTCACAACCCTTGAATTTATTTGCAAACAGTTGCACAAGCATCCATGCATCATGTCTAAATTTATTTGACAGTTGAAATGGGGATTGTTCAAACCCTAGCACCAGATCAAATCAAATAGGTTCAACCTAAAATAATCTTCAATGAACCCAAAATACCCTTTGGAAATGTTCATGAATTTTGATAAAGGTGAAAACCTCTACCAAAAATGATGCAGATATTTTTAGGCCATTCTGGATTTTTGTATTAACTCATATTGTATTTGAATTGGAGTATTTAAATACTATTTTTATTTTTAAATACCCCAACAATTTTGGAATTAGTTGAGGACTCTGGAAGAACTCATTTAGTGCCCATAACTATTTTCAGAATTTTTTTAAATGATTTAGTTTGAAAACCAAAACCAAAAACAAATTGCAGAAATAGAAAACAAAACGGAAAGTAGTAAAAAAGAAAGTAACTTATCTGGCCCAAACTTACCTGGCGGCCCAAGTGGCCGGCCCAGTCCACTGGCCTCCTCCCTGTCGTCTTTCTCCCCTGCCAGGAGGACGAAGGCGTGTTCTCGCCGCGCGCGTCGACGCACGAGGCCACCTCCTACCTCTCTGCATGTCTCCCCGTCACACTGAGGATGCCTGCACCCTCCCTCGATCCCCTCTCACTTCTCCCCTCTCTCCCTGGACCTCCCCCCTCCTATGCTCTCCACCGCAGCACCACCGAGCACGCCGTCGCTGCCGTTCGATGCCACCAAGGCCACCGACCACCCCTCGCCCAGGCAATGAGTCCACAAGCACCTTCGTGACTTCCTCGTCCTCCGCACCGAGCTACGCGATGTCGGACGCCCTGCAACGATGCCATCGCCGTCGTCTTCCATCTTGGGAGCTGACCGCTGCCGCTGTCGATCCGCCGACCACAGGACATCCCCGAGCAAGTCGAGCCCCTCTTCGTGACCACTGTGAGCTTCACTGCCGTTTCCCCCTAACCCCGCGGCCTAGCACTTGCTGTAGCCGTCATTTCCATGACGTCCAAAGCACGCCGCTGCCCGAGCTCTTCGCCAACCAGGCTCCGGTGACCAATTGGTCCCGTGCATATGCCCATTGACCTCGTGAGCACGTGTAGAACTCGTAGGTACTAACAGTTATTTTCCCCACGCGCTGCATCGTCGGTTTCGTCTACTTTCGGGCTCCGACCGCTGCCTACGTCGCAGCCGCCATTGTTTTGGTCCACCTCGGCATGAGCTGATGGCTCCACCAGACGCGCACGAACCCCAGCTATGCGTAGGGCCAAATCATAGTCAATTTTGTCGACTGTGGACAAATTCCGAGCCGCTTCGCCGTGTTTACGGTCACCGGCGGCCATACTCCCGTGAAGCCGACATGGCACCACTAGTTTAGGCCCTAACCACCCACCTGAGACACTGAGGGGCTGGCCCCACATACTAATTAACCTCGGGTTAATTTTAGTTTAGGTTTAACCTAATCCTGTTTAACCCTGTGTAGCTGACATGTGGGACCGGGTCATCAGGTTTGACCCCGGCCTGCCTCAGTTGACTTGCTGACATCATGCTTACACAATGCTGACACAATTAATCATTTTCTGGATTAAAAATAATTCAGGAAATTTCAAAAAATGTTTAAAACTTCAAAAAATCGTAGAAAATAATTTATAACTCCAACTAAAATAATTTATACATGAAAAATAATCAAAAAATCCAATCTATCCATTTGTACCATTTCCATGCATGTTTGAACAACTTAAAGTTGCTGTATAAGACAATTTGAATTAATGGCATTTGAAATGCCTTATGTGGAGTTTGATTTTGAATCTAGTGTTCAAACCAACTCCATTTAAATCATTGCCAGCTGCATTTGCTCAAATCACAGCATATTGACATGTCACTTCATGCATCATATTGTTGCATTGCATTGATTGTGTTCCTTCTCTGTTGCCGGTGTTGTTCCGGCCCCCTTAGTAGACACTGTTCTGATGATGAGTTCGATGACACCGATGAAGAGCTATACTATCTTCCGAAGTGCCAGGCAAGCAAAACCCCCTTGTTCATTCCGATACAATCCCACTCTCTCATTCCTTCTCTCTTTACTACATTAGGACAACAACGATTCAACTGTTACATGCTGCGGTAGTTGAACCCCTTTCCTCTACATGACCTGTCTTTGCCTAGTGCCATGATGTGCCTACTCATTTATGCTTGCTTGTTATGTCTGCTATTGCTTAGAGTTGTGTCAGGTCTGATTCGTCAGGGATGAATTGGAATGTGGTCATCATGTCCTACTGCTGAGAGCTAAGTGTGTGAACACGATTTGGTAAAGGTAGTGGTGAGAGGCCATGTAGGAGTACATGTGAAGGAAATATGCCCTAGAGGCAATAATAAAGTTATTATTTATTTCCTTATTTCATGATAAATGTTTATTATTCATGCTAGAATTTCATTAACCGGAAACATAATACATGTGTGAATACATAGACAATATAGTGTCACTAGTATGCCTCTACTTGACTAGCTCGTTAATCAAAGATGGTTAAGGTTTCCTAACCATAGACATGAGTTGTCATTTGATAAATGGGGATCACATCATTAGGAGAATGATGTGATTGACTTGACCCATTCCGTTAGCTTAGCACTTGATCGATTTAGTTTACTGCTATTGCTTTCTTCATAACTTATACATGTTCCTATGACTATGAGATTATGCAACTCCCGAATACCGGAGGAACACTTTGTGTGCTACCAAACGTCACAACGTAACTGGGTGATTATAAAGGTGCTCTACAGGTGTCTCCGATGGTACTTGTTGAGTTGGCATAGATCTAGATTAGGATTTGTCACTCCGATCGTCAGAGAGGTATCTCTGGGCCCTCTCGGTAATACACATCACTATAAGCCTTGCAAGCAATGTGACTAATGAGTTATTTGCGGGATGATGCATTACGGAACGAGTAAAGAGACTTGCCAGTAACGAGATTGAGCAAGGTATTGAGATACCGACGATCAAATCTCGGGCAAGTAACATACCGATGACAAAGGGAACAACGTATGTTGTTATGCGATATGACCGATAAAGATCTTCGTAGATTATGTAGGAGCCAATATGAGCATCCAGGTTCCGCTATTGGTTATTGACCGGAGACGTGTCTCGGTCATGTCTACATAGTTCTCGAACCCGTAGGGTCTACACGCTTAACGTTCAGTGACGATCGGTATTATGAGTATATGTGTTTTGATGTACCGAAGGTAGTTCGGAGTCCCGGATATGATCACGGACATGACGAGGAGTCTTGAAATGGTCGAGACATAAAGATCGATATATTGGATGACTGTGTTTGGACTTCGGAAGTGTTCCAGGCAAGTTCAGGCATATACCGGAGTACCGGGGGGGTTACCGGATCCCCCCCTTAATACGTCTCCGTCGTATCTATAATTTTTGATTGTTCCATGCCAATATTCTACAACTTTCATATACTTTTGGCAAATTTTCATACTATTTTTGGGACTAACATATTGATCCGGTGCCCAGTGCCAGTTCCTATTTGTTGCATGTTTTATGTTTCGCAGAAACCCAATATCAAACGGAATCCAAACGGGATAAAAATAGACGGAGAATTAGTTTGGAATATTTAGGATTTTCCGTAAGAAGAATCAATGCGAAACAGTGCCTGAGGTGGCCACGAGATAGGGGGGCCCGCCCTCCTCCCCTTGGCGCGCCTGGCACTCTCGTGGGCCACCTGTAAGGCGGTTGACGCTCTTCTATTGCTGCAAGAAAACTAATTTTATAAGAAAAATCTGGGCGAAAGATTCATCCCAATCGGAGTTACGGATCTCTGGCTATAAAAGAAACGGTGAAGGGGCAAAATCTGGGGACGCAGAAACAGAGAGATAGATCCAATCTCGGAGGGGCTCTCGCCCCTCCCAAGTCATGGGAGCCAAGGACCAGAGGGGAAACCCTTCTCCCATCTAGGGAGAAGGTCAAGGAAGAAGAAGAAGGGGGGCTCTCTTCCCCTTGCTTCCGGTGGCGCCGGAACGCCGCCGGGGGCCATCATCATCACCGCGATCTTCACCAACACCTCTGCCATCTTCACCAACATCTCCATCACCTTCCCCCTCTATCTACAGCGGTCCACTCTCCCGCAACCCACTGTACCCTCTACTTGAACATGGTGCTTTATGCTTCATATTATTATCCAATGATGTGTTGCCATCCTATGATGTCTGAGTAGATTTTTGTTGTCCTACTGGTGGTTGATGAATTGCTATGATTGATTTAATTTGCTTGTGGTTATGTTGATGTCCTTTGGTGCCCATCATATGAGCGCGCGTGGATCACACCATAGGGTTAGTTGTATGTTGATAGGACTATGTATTGGAGGGCTAGAGTGACAAAAGTTTCAACCTAGCATAGAAATTGATGCATAAGGGATTGAAGGGGGACCAATATATCTTAATGCTATGGTTGGGTTTTACCTTAATGAATGTTAGTAGTTGCGGATGCGTGCTAATAGTTCCAATCATAAGTGCATAGAATTCCAAGTCAGGGATAACATGCTAGCAGTGGTCTCTCCCACATAAAACTTGCTATTGGTCTAGTAAAGTAGTCAATTGCTTAGGGACAATTTCACAACTCCTACCACCACTTTTCTACACTCGCTTTATTTACTTTATTGCTTATTTATCTAAACAGCCCCTACTTTTTATTTACGAGTTCTTTATTTTCTTGCAAACCTATCCAACAACACCTACAAAGTACTTCTAGCTTCATACTTGTTCTAGGTAAAAGCGAACGTCAAGCGTGCGTAGAGTTGTATCGGTGGTCTATAGAACTTGAGGGAATATTTATTCTACCTTTAGCTCCTCGTTGGGTTCGACACTCTTACTTAAAACTGTTGCGATCCCCTACACTTGTGGGTTATCAAGACCTTTTTCTGGCGCCGTTGCCGGGGAGTCATAGCGTGGGGTGAATATTCTCGTGTGTGCTTGTTTGCTTTATCACTAAGTAATTTTTATTTGTTGTTCTAAGTTGTTCTCTATCTTTAGTTACGGATATGGAACACGAAATACCAAAAACATTAGGTGTACTTGCTACTCATGGAGATGGGGAACCTCCTAAAACCCTCGATGCTCGCTATGTTCAAAATGTTATGTACTACTTTGATAATCCTGAGAAAACCCTATTCAACTTTATAATGTGAGTAACGTTGGATCAACGTGAATACTTTAGGGATTATCGCTTGACACAAAGAGGGAAACTATTATGGGATCAAATTAATATGTTGCGTTGGTATGCTCGGGATCTATGTGCTTGAGATATGATTATAATTGTTGCTCTAGGATGAAGGCTTCACACCTTCCCTTTTCATGCAAATTTAATGATAATGAAACCTTAGCTTCTTATGCTAATGGTATGTATGATTACTATGATGTTGAACAAATTGAAGAATTTGTTGCTTTTAAGGCTGCTTATGAAATTGAATCTTTGTTTGAAAAGTATGAAGCTTTAGATGATGATGTTTATAGGCCTGAAAATTTTGCTATATTGAAATATTGCTATGACAATTATGAATACAATTACAATATTGATGCATTTATTGAGAAAGTCTCCGCTGTCCAAGAAGAGACTAATATTTTGCAGGAAGCTATGGAAGAAGAAATTGATGAAACTGTGAGCTCATTGAATGAAAAAGATGATGAGGAGAGCGAAGAACAAAAGGAGGAAGAGTGGATTGATCACCCGTGCCCACCTTCTAATGAGAGTAACTCTTCAACTCATACATTGTTTAATTCCCCTTCATGCTTACCAAAGGATGATTGCTATGATCCTGTTGATTCTCTTGAAATATCCCTTTTTGATGATGCTTGCTATGATTGTGGCCAAGATGCCAATATGAATTATGCTTATGGAGATGAACTTGCTATAGTTCCTTATGTTAAACATTAAATTGTTGCTATTTCACCCACGCATGATAGTCCTATTATATTTTTGAATTCTCCCAACTACACTATATCGGAGAAGTTTGTGCTTATTAAGGATTATATTGATGGGTTGCCTTTTACTGTTGCACATGATAATTTTGATAGATATAATATGCATGTGCTTTCTGCTCCTACTTGCAATCATTATGAGAGAGGAACTATATCTCCACCTCTCTATGTTTCCAATACGATAGAATTGCAAGAAACTGCTTATACTATGCATTGGCCTTTCCTTGGTGTGCATGAATTGTTCTTTTATGACATGCCGATGCATAGGAAAAGAGTAAGACTTCGTTGTTGCATGATATATGTTACTTTGTGCTCACTACTAAATTACAAATCATTGTTAATTAAAATTGGCTTTGATATACCTTGGGATCCGGGTGGATCCATTACTTGAGCACTATATGCCTAGCTTAATGGCTTTAAAGAAAGCGCTGCCAGGGAGACAACCCGGAAGTTTTAGAGAGTCATTTATTTCTTTTGAGTGCTTTTATATAGTTTAAAAACACAAAAATAAAGGGGGGAACCCAAAACTTTTCGAAAAAGGAAAGTGAAAGTGAGAGAGACAAGCATTGTTGAAGTGGGAAAGCTCCTTGAACTTTGTTCATGCTCACGGAAACTTTGTGAATCTTGATTACAGAAACTTTTCATCAAAAATAATTATCCCCTTGTACAATTCCATTGTATTATAAAAATAATGTGCCAAGGTTTGCCTTTAGGATGTTTACAATGCTTGTTGGTTTGTACGGTGCAGGACAGAAACTTTGGCTGTAGTGCGTGAGTTTACATTTTTAACTGGAACGTCAAATGGTTCTGATTCCTTTTGCACTATCTTGATGTACAAATTTTTATTTTTACTAATTTTGGTAGAATTTTTGGGGTACCAGAAGTATGGTGGATGTTCAGATTGCTACAGACTGTTCTGTTTTTGACAGATTCTGTTTTTTTTTGACAGATTCTATTTTTGATGCATAGTTTGCTTGTTTTGATGAATCTATCAATTTATATCAGTGGATTAAGCCATGGAAAAGCTATATTACAGTAGACACAATGCAAAAACAAAATATGAATTGGTTTGCTACAGTACTTAGAGTAGTGATTTGCTTTATTATACTAACGGATCTTACCGAGTTTTCTGTTGAAATTTTGTGTGGATGAAGTGTCTAATCGAGGAGGTCTCGATATGAGGAAAAGGAAGAGAGACAAGAGCTCAAGCCTGGGGATGCCTGAGGCACCCAAGTAAATATTCAAGGAGACTCAAGCGTCTAAGCTTGGGGATGCCCCGGAAGGCATCCCCTCTTTCTTCAACAAGTATCGGTATGTTTTCCTATTCGTTTCGTTCATGTGATATGTGCAAGTCTTGGAGCGTCTTTTGCATTTAGTTTTCATTTTTTTATGCATCATGCTAGTATGAGATAGTCCTTAGTTGATTTATAGAATGCTCATTGCACTTCACTTATATCTTTTGAGTATGGCTTTATAGAATGCTTCATGTGCTTCACTTATATCATTTGAAGTTTGGATTGCCTGTTTCTCTTCACATAAAAACCGCCATTTGTAGAATGCTCTTCTGCTTCACTTATATTTGTTAGAGCGTGGGCATATCTTTTGTAGAAATAATTAAACTTTCTTGCTTCACTTATATCTATTTAGAGAGATGACAGGAATTGGTCATTCACATGGTTAGTCATAAAATCCTACATAAACTTGTGGATCACTGAATATGATATGTTTGATTCCTTGCAATAGTTTTGCGATATAGTGATGATAATATGTGGGAGGTACTAGTAGATGGTCGTGTTTAGTAAGGATGTTGGTGTTAAGGTTTGTGATTCCCGAAGCATGCACGTATTGTCTACTAACTATGTAACCAAATTGGTGCGCATTGTATTTTGATTGTTTATCTTTGCGTGAAGGTCGGGGGCACGCGATGGTTAACTCCTACCAACCTCCCCCCCTAGGAGCATGCGCGTAGCACTTTGTTTCAATGGCTAATAAATTTTTGCAATAAATATGTGAGTTATTTATGACTAATGTTGAGTCCATGGATTATACACACTCTCACCCTTCCACCATTGCTAGCCTCTTCGATACCGTGCATTGCCCTTTCTCATCTCGAGAGTTGGTGCAAACTTCGCCGGTGCATCCAAACCCCGTGATATGATACGCTCTATCACACATAAGCCTCATTATATCTTCTTCAAAACAGCCACCATACCTACCTATTATGGCATTTCCATAGCCATTCCGAGATATATTGCCATGCAACTTCCATCATCATCATATACATGACTTGAGCATTTATTGTCATATTGCTTGATCGTAAGATAGCTAGCATGATGTTTTCATGGCTTGTCCATTTTTTGATGTCATTGCTACGCTAGATCATTGCACATTCCGGTACACTGCCGGAAGCATTCATATAGAGTCATATCTTTGTTCTAGTATCGAGTTGTAGTATTGAGTAGCAAGTAAATAAAAGTCTGATGATCATCATTATAGAGCATTGCCCCAGAAAAAAAAGAAAAAAAGGAAAGGCCAAAGAAGCCTAAATAAAAAAAGGGGGCAAAGAAGCCCACCGAAAAAGAAGAAAGAAAAAGAAAGAAAAAGAAAAGAAAAGGGGCAATGTTACTATCCTTTTTCCACACTTGTGCTTCAAAGTAGCACCATGTTCTTCATATAGAGAGTCTCTTATGTTGTCACTTTCATATACTAGTGGGACTTTTTCATTATAAAACTTGGCTTGTATATTCCAACGATGGGCTTCCTCAAATGCCCTAGGTCTTCATGAGCAAGCAAGTTGGATGCACACCCACTTAGTTTCAGTTTGAGCTTTCATACATTTATAGCTCTAGTGCATCCGTTGCATGGCAATCTCTACTCCTCGCATTGACATCAATTGATGGGCATCTCCATAGCCCGTTGATTAGCCGCATCGATGTGAGACTTTCTCCCTTTTTGTCTTCTCCACATAACCTCCATCATCATATTCTATTCTACCCATGGTGCTATATCCATGGCTCACGCTCATGTATTGCGTGAAGGTTGAAAAAGTTTGATAATACTAAAGTATGAAACAATTGCTTGGCTGACACCAGGATAGGCATAAGGGGTACCTTGTGTTAAGAAAAGGGAGCATACAAGACTACTGATATTTTGAAAGACATGATTGTTTGTTGGGATGCCCTAAGTATTATTGTTTTTCTGTCAAATGATAGACTATTGATTTGAATCACTTGTGTCTTAATATTCATGCCATGATTAGACATATGATCAAGATTATGCTAGGTAGCATTCCACATCAAAAATTATCTTTTTTTATCATTTACCTACTCGAGTACGAGCAGGAATTAAGCTTGGGGATACTGATACGTCTCCGTCGTATCTATAATTTTTGATTGTTTCATGCCAATATTCTTCAACTTTCATATACTTTTGGCAACTTTTTATACTATTTTTGGTACTGACATATTGATCCAGTGCCCAGTGCCAGTTCCTGTTTGTTGCATGTTTTATGTTTCGCAGAAATCCAATATCAAACAGAATCCAAACGGGATAAAAACGGACGGAGAATTATTTTGGAATATTTGGGATTTTCCGGAGGAAGAATCAACGCGAAACGGTGCCCGAGGTGGCCACGAGATAGGGGGCGCGCCCTCCCCCCTGGGCGCGCCTAGCACTCTCGTGGGCTACCCGTAAGGCGGTTGAAGCTCTTCTTTTGCCGCAAGAAAGCTAATTTTATGAGAAAAATCTGGGCGAAAGATTCACCCCAATCGGAGTTACGGATCTCCGAATATAAAAGATACGGTGAAGGGGCAGAATCTGGGGACGCAGAAACAGAGAGATAGATCCAATCTCGGAGGGGCTCTCGCCCCTCCCAAGACATGGGAGCCAAGGACCAGAGGGGAAACCCTTCTCCCATCTAGGGAGAAGGTCAAGGAAGAAGAAGAAGAAGGGGGGCTCTCTCCCTCTTGCTTCCGGTGGCATTGGAACACCGCCGAGGGACATCATCATCACCGCGATCTTCACCAACACCTCCGCCATCTTCACCAACATCTCCATCACCTTCCCCCCTCTATCTACAGCGGTCCACTTTCCCGCAACCCGCTGTACCCTCTACTTGAACATGGTGCTTTATGCTTCATATTATTATCCAATGATGTGTTGCCATCCTATGATGTCTGAGTAGAGTTTTGTTGTCCTACTGGTGGTTGATGAATTGCTATGATTGATTTAATTTGCTTGTGGTTATGTTGCTGTCCTTTGGTGCCCATCATATGAGCGCGCGCGTGGATCACACCATAGGGTTAGTTGTATGTTGACAGGACTATGTATTGGAGGGCTAGAGTGACAGAAGCTTCAACCTAGCATAGAAATTGATGCATACGGGATTGAAGGGGGACCAATATATCTTAATGCTATGGTTGGGTTTTACCTTAATGAACGTTAGTAGTTACGGATGCTTGCTAATAGTTCCAATCATAAGTGCATAGAATTCCAAGTCAGGGATAACATGCTAGCAGTGGCCTCTCCCACATAAAACTTGCTATCGGTCTAGTAAAGTAGTCAATTGCTTAGGGACAATTTCACAACTCCTAACACCACTTTTCCACACTCGCTTTATTTACTTTATTGCTTATTTATCTAAACAGCCCCTAATTTTTATTTACGAGTTCTTTATTTTCTTGCAAACCTATCCAACAACACCTACAAAGTACTTCTAGTTTCATACTTGTTCTAGATAAAGCGAACGTCAAGCGTGCGTACAGTTGTATCGGTGGTCGATAGAACTTGAGGGAATATTTATTCTACCTTTAGCTCCTCGTTGGGTTCGACACTCTTACTTATCGAAAACTGTTGCGATTCCCTAAACTTCCCCTCCCCCCCCCCCCCCCCCCCCGAGGAGTGTAATGGGCCTATTGGGCCTTAGTGAAGAGAGGAGGGGCGGCCAAGGCAGGGCCGCGCGCCCCCTCCCCCTCTAGTCCAAATTGGACAAGGAGGGGGCGGCGCCCCCCTTTCCTTCCCCCCTCTCTCTCCTCCTTCCCCCTTTTCCTACTCCTAAGAGGAAAGGACGAGTCCTACTCCCGGCGGGAGTAGGACTCCCCCCTTGGCGCGCCCTCCTCCTGGCCGTCCGCCTCCCCAATAGCTCATTTATATATGGGGCAGGGGGACACCCCAAGACACACAAGTTGATCATTGATCTTTAGCCGTGTGCGATGAGTCACGGATCCAGTGCCATTGATGTGATTGGTCGGGTTAGACCTCCCACGGATCACTGGCCTCCCTTGAGTTGATCACAACCTCAGCTCTCTCGGCTTGTTCGAGGCCGAACCCTTCTGACGGCCCTAAGATTCAAGACGTCGGTTTCATTTAGCGACCAGCTTCCACATCTACTCGACTGACTCCGACACCGACACCGCATATCTGCGGAGGTCGAGGGTAGATGGGTCGCTGTGATATATAGGCGGATGGCCATGTTGGACTTCAAAGTACAACTTCACGTCCGATTTTTTTCCACTCTTGGAAGAGTGGAATCGGCCTTGTTCATCGGCGACGACCTGCCATTAATTATTCGTGGCCAAATGCGTAGGGGCTTTCGGGGGAACAGCGTGTCGGCAGAATGAAGGCATGCTCGCACGAATCGAGTCATCGGAAGAAGATCGATCGACCAAAGGAGTGATCGAGTCGCACTGCATGAGCGGAAGGGAAGGGGGAAAAAAGGCGTGTTGACGAGCGGAATTAGCCAGCGGCCGGGGGGAGCGAGCGAGCGAGCGGTGCACGTAATAACAACGTAACGTACGTACGTAATGCATGCAGAAGCGATTCCATGGCTTTCCCGTTCCATGGTGATGTACACACGCCATGCATGCATATAGGGGATGCACGACCACAATACTCTACTGCTATTGTTATCTGGCACTCTGGCTGGACCCATATCTGGGACAAATCCAACAAAGGGGTTGGTGAGTGAGTGCAAGATGCACACAAGTTACTTTCTCAAATGATAGACTAGACCGTAAACAAAATTGTATAATGTAATTAAAACAGTCCATATTTTGCTATCTGAGAGGAGATCATATATAACACCGAGATGATCGAAGATTTGGAGTGAGTTGGACACACGTACGCTACGTACCATTTCGCTTTGAAAATCCAGATGCATATCGCTAGTGGAGGTGACATTAACGAGCAGCTGGCTTAGCTCGATTCTCTCGTCTCTCTCGTCCGAAAGACAAGTATTCGTGAGGCTTAGCATCGAGAGCTGCGGGACATGACCCAAAAATAAGGGATCTTCGTCAAAGGCCCGGTTATCATAGACCATTCGCCGGAGCTTCGGCAACCAGATGAGCTCCACCGTGCCGAACCTGCCGTAGGAAATCTCGAGCTCGACGAGGCGCCCGTGCTCTAGCTGCAGCACCGACCCGACGCCGCCGTCACAAAGAGATGCAAAGACTCCAGACGCTCACATGCGGCAAGGATGCTGGAGATGGCGCCGGGGTCGCTAAACCTCAGGTTCTCCAGGTACGGTACAGCCGTGTGAGCCCGACGAAGGCCTCGGGGCAGGCGCGGAGGAAGGCGTTGAACCGCTTCGCGTAGCCGACGAGGTAGCCGTCGGCGCACTTGTTGAAGTCCTCCGTGAAGATCTTGAACTCGGCGGCGTCCGCCCTGTTCGTCGCCATGGCGCCGGCGACCGAGGTGCCGATGGAGAGGCAGTCGTCGAGTTGCAGGAAGAACTTGAGCTTCAGCTTGCCGATGGGCATGTTGGGAGGCCTCGCGTCAAGGATCCTGCACGTCGTGTGGGCGACCGAGCCGTTTGTCCGGGCCACCGTGGCCCTGCTCATGCTGAAGTCGGCGGCCGGTAGAGCGGAGTAGACGTTGATGGCGATCCGGGAGAGCATGGCGGGGAGGTGGAGCGTCCGCTTGGAGAGGAGGCAGGCCCTGACGGCGTCCAGCGCGCACACCAAGGGTCGAAGATGTTGAGCAGCATGCTGCATGTTGTCCGACAGCTCGCTCAGCCTGTCCACCCCATTACCGGCGGCTTCTTCATGCAGCTGCATGCAACCAGGGAGATACGTAAGATGATGGTAGATCTGTTCATAATTCGTCCGACTTACGTGAATCTAAGAGAGAATTAACAAGAACAACACTCAAGCAAGGGCTTACATCACCGGCGGTGCTGTGGAGACCCTTCATGGCGATTGGAGGAGGGTGTTGCCGGCCGGGTACGAGGGCCGGCGGCGGCGTAGTACTTTCCTTGTGCATGCAATGGGGGGAAGAGGAGATGGTTCAGGGACGTTTTGCAACCGGACTCTCAACCAAAAATGCTAGACTTAGGTTAAGCTTTTTTTTAAGGACTTAGGTTAAGCCTTTGTAAGTACCCTAACCCTATATGTTACTAGTAAAGTGCCCGTGCGTTGCCACGGGCTCTTGAATTTTTTTACAAGAGTTACATGTTAAATTTCACCACAAACAATATAACACAAACACAATTACTGAATAATTGAAGTCCATTTTGCAATGAAAATTGATACCAAAAAGAAAGACTAACGACATTTCTCACCTGCCTCGTAGATGGTCTCGAGCAAGCATGCAATATATGTAAGCATTTATCACTTGTAGTCAACATTTAGATTATATATATATATATATATATATATATATATATATATATATATATATTAACACTATATATAGGGTCGCGCTATTCGCCACCCTGGGTGAGGAATAGTTATTCTTCACCCCTCTCTATTTTAACATCAATGCACCGTAATTTTACGTTTCGTAAATTTTGTCTTATTTTAGACGTAAAAAGAGAATGTAAGAAAATATATAATTACCATAAAAAATATTTTATATTATGTAAATTACAAATGTAAAAACATAGTGTAAAATGTACATAAATGTATTTTTTCCGGTATTCTGCCCTTTTTTTATGCCAAATTTTATACAATGAATCAATATGACTGTAACTATTTATATTTGAAACATAATTTATTTATGAAATGATCGTAAGATTACTTCGGGTGAAGAATAACTTTATCTGCACCCTGGGTGATGAATAATAACTTTATTTATGGCGTCGTATCCTATGAATCCACCTATGTCCCTGCACCCCTGTATCCCGTCGCTACCATCTGTCGGATTCAAATCCTGCATCTGAAGTGCGTTGGTGCAATTCTTGCAAAAAGACACCCGCCTCCAGCCTAGCTCACTCTCGCAGTTTGCAAAAAAGACCCTCACCCCGTGGGCTTGTCTCCCACCTCCGGCCCCCAAATCATTGCCCACTCAGTCCCCAACTCCGGTTACAAATAGGACCCGTGTCTACCACATCTCGCCAGCGGCATGCAGACTGCAGCGCATGGGTCGACGGAGACACGCCAGACGCGGCCCCTAGATCCCAACGACAGCAGCACCAGACGGTGACCCATGTGTGTGTGGTTGTCTCATCGGCGGCCTGCAACAAAGATCCGTTAGGTAGCCGCCGCATCTTGTCGACGGCAGCTCGTGACGGAGACACCCGTAGGCGACCACCAAACTCGGATGACTACGTCTACCTGCACATAGTTAGCCCTTTATGTATGACCCCCTCTTGCCGCCAATTGCAATTGCATTGTTTGGGTTTGCCCAGCGAGATGAGAATGGCATGTGTCGGTGAATGCAAAATTCAGAAAGTGAATGTAAAGATGTTGGTGAGCGTAAATTTCTGAAATATTTTACTAGTTTTACTCTCGTTTTGGTCAATGCCATTGTTGAAGTTGATTTGCTTTGTAATCTGAGCTGCTCCAGGCACGCCTTTATGATTTTTGTTTTGTTTTCATAGCTACCAACTTTTTTCTTAGCATGACAAGTTTTAGAAACTTTTTTTATATTCACACAGCAAGTTCATAAAGTTGTTATTGGAATTTCTACATATAGCATTCAATGTTGTTTTGAAGGAGCAAGGCAATTTTTTATCTATATCTTGGTAAATTTATTTCTTATGGTAATTTATTAGAAAAAAAAACTATAATGGGTACACGACCTTTTTATGAAAGATGTTTTCCTAATTCATGGCAATTCTTGAAACAACTTTGTCCTTATCTCATGGCAGTTTCTTGAGACACTTTTGTTTTGAAATTCACGGCAATTCTCGGAACAAATAGTACACCACCATGGCATTTTTTGCATATACCAGGGTAAATTGTTTTTTAATATTTTGATTTTACCATGACTTTTTACATTGAAGATACCTTGGACATTATTGAACATGTGGCAAAAAAATCTGTAGCATGCCAAATTCCTAAATTTGCAATGGTTTTTAGAGAATTATTTTCTAGAGCATCATGGCAAGTAGTAAATAATTACACTTTGCCCTAAAAAGTATTTTCCTAGGGGAATATTTTATGTTCTTTCTTACAACTTGTTACATGGAAAATTAAAACATTTTTTTTGTAATGTTCACATCTCAAATTGATTTCTACCGATGATAAATTTAGAAAAAGAAATTCTCTTGGTCACATGGAAAATTCACAATATTTTGTCGTTCAAATATGGAAAATTTTAGGTCTTTTTGTAATGCTCACATGACAAGCCTTAGGATGATTTAGTACTTATCCATTGTAATGTTACTTTTTTTATATCATGTTACTTTTATTGTAAGTTCCACGGCACTTATATAAATTATACCATGTCAATTTTGTTAGTTAGACCATGGTATTTTTCTTATTATAGGTAGCATGACACATTTATTACTTAGACCGTGGCAATTTTGTTAATTATAATGTGGGAGTCTTATATTTCTATAGCATGGCAAAAAAATTCAAAGTTTTTTTGTCTCAAGTCACTTATGAAAAAATGACTTTCCAGACATGGAAATTTTAGGTATTTTTTAAATTAGATGCCAAATAATGGACCATGACAATTTGAACACTTTATTTGCAATGCTAAATTTGCCGTGTGTTATTTACATACATTTCAAATTTTCCATGGTTCTAGAGTACAATCTTTCTTTAAATTTCGCCACACAATTAATTTTTTACTTGTTAATAAACCTTCACCTTTTGTTTTAAAAATAGCCATTCAATTTTTTTTCATGTTTTCCATTCTATTAGTACAAATCTTTTTCTAATTTTGCCACGTTTCCTGGAGAATAAAAACTCTCTTTTCTAGTACATATGATATTAAATTCCAAATATGCAGCATTTTTATGCTCTGTAACATGGATAAATTGTTTTGTATAAGTTGGCAATTTTTGATATCATTTTATTTTTTCCTACATCATGACAAATCTATTTTAACTTTTTCTATGTTTTATATACAAAGGAAATGACGATTGAGCCTGGAGGCCTCAACCTATCAAGCAAAAAATGTTCGTTGTGGTTTTTTCTACTGCAAACCAAAACGTTCGTTGAGGGCTTTGCGCACCCAGGTAACGTCCGCCAGCTATCAAGGTCCTAAATTAAACATTACACCTAAGTATCCCAATCACTTAGGTGCAAATAGATTGAGGCTGTAAATTTCCCGCGCGGTTTGTCAACAGCCTCCAATACGAGTATCACCTCGAATTGTGTAGAATTAGATGGCCAAAGCGCCTGCAGTTTGTGTACCAAAAACGCCATTGAAACATTTATTTGTACTAGTGAGATATTTGAAACAGCTTGCTCCCACATACCTAGCTTCGCCAATGTACAGAAGCGCAACCACACAAATCTAAGAACTTGTAGAAATGACTAATTGAGAAACAATATGTTTATGGTATTAAAATTACTAGTTAAAAAAATGTTTTGTCTTGAAACTTGGAGATTCCTATAAATAAAGGCACTACAAATGAGCTATCGACCAAGAAAAAATTCAACTTGACTCTACAAACTGTGTGCTATGCTATGATTGTTCTAATGAGGATAGATCCCATCTTTTCTTTGGTTGTTCGTTGAGCCAAGGTTTCTGGTGGAGTCTAGGTTTTGAATGGAACACTGACTCCAATATTCATGAGATATCACTGATACTCAGAGGAGATACCAGCTTGACTTCATGGAAATTATGATTATTGGCTGCTGGAGCATATGGACAGAAAGGAATGGAGTTGTTTTTTAGCACAACCAGTGCACCATACAATCCTGCTTGTCTATCTTCAGAGACAATTTCTTTTCTATGCTTAGAGGTAAACCTAGTCTCAAGAGGGGCACGATCTCCTGGTTAGAAAATGTGTGAACTTTAGGCATTCAGCTCCCGATGCAGTAATAACTTAACTGTAGTGGCGCCGAACCCAAACTTTAGCTATTAGCTCTCCTCCCCCCTCCATGTAATCTTCTTTGTAATTATCCTTTCTTAACATGAAAATGACACAGTAGGGGGCTGGAAAATGACAACTGTGACCGATCTCATGGGGGCTTTTTTTTTTGAACCGGGCGTGCCCCTTTCCATTTAAGATAAACGGAAATACAACAGTCTCCGTACAGCCAGGAAGTAAGAAAAGAAAGGCAGCGAGTTCAACGCACTGCCAGGAAACCCACTGAGCTCGCCCGCCATCGAAACGAGCCCCATGGGGCGAAAACCTGACAACACCTACTTAGTTCACATCTAGCTATTACAAACCAGGGGAAAAGGCACAAACACGAGATGCCAGAAGAACATAAAGCATGAAGACTTCAAAAAGTTTCCCATCAGTGGAGCCTGAGACTTAGAACCTTGCGTAACGCCCCCTATCACAACCAGGGCAGAATGTAGAGCACAGCAGCAGCCTCATCCAGAGAACACCTCACCCTCGTCTCCCGTTGCGCGCCTGGCCCCTTCACATATTGCCATCAACTTGGTTGTGCTCGCTCTAATCATCTCAGCTCCGAGTCGCAATATTGCCACTTCTTCCACCGGCTGAAGACCTGCCCAATACAAGAGAAACGAACAAGCCGAATATACAATCTCAAAAGGAGATTTGATCAATTGTTTTTCAAAAGTAGCCTTATTACGCGCAAGCCAAATAGCCCAAGTAACCGCCGCCAAACCAACAGTATAAAATCTAGTTTCATTGGGTAGGAACATATTACACCACACATAGAATTGCCAGGTGTTATTTGGGCATAAGTCAGTCCCCAACACCACTCCAACTGCCCTCCAGGCAACACGCGCCACACGACACGTAAAGAACAGGTGGGACGCAGTTTCAATATTGTTACAGAAGGGACACACAGGGTTCCCCGGCCATTTTTTCCTCCTCATCACCGCTCTAGTGAGCACCGCGTCTTGGGCCATCTGCCACAAGAAGATCTGTATCTTAAGAGGTAATCTCGCCTCCCAGATCCATCTATAGTTGCTTCCATGAAGAGGGTTTTTCCAGCCATTTATACATAGATTTAGTGGAGTACTTTGCATTCTTACTCAAACCCCAAAACACTACATCTTCCTCAGCTGTAGTATTAAGCCCCAAGATGTACTGTCGCACCCTATCCCACTGTTCTCTTAGATTAGGGCATAAACGCCTTCTAAAAAAGGTCGAAGCCTCTATCCTGTTAAAGTTTTGGACTGTACAATCCTGGTCTATACAGATCTCAAACAGCCGAGGGAACCTCGAATTGAGTGGGGGCAGCCCACCAATTGAGTCTTTCCACACCCTGGTCAGGTTGCCGCATCCTAGTTTAATTTTTCTCCCCATCATGTACAACCCCCTGACTTTCAGAAGAGATTTCCAGCATGGGGAGTCAGATTGTCTAGGTTGTACAATTGCTACCGACTTGTTTTGTAAATATCTGGCTCTCACCAAGTTTTGCCAAACCCCAGTTTGGGTCTCTAATTTCCACCACCATTTCACCATCAGGCTGATGTTTTGTTTCCTGAGGTCTTTGACACCCAGACCCCCTTTGCCCTTCGATCTACACACCCTCTTCCATTTGACCAGGTAATATCTATTTTTCTTATTGCAGCCGTGCCAGAAAAATTTACGACGGTGTTTGTCCAGCCTTTCTATGAAAGTTTTATTAATAAGCCTCATGGACATATGATATAAAGATAACTGCGACTGTACCGAGGTAAGCAAAGTAAGTCTGCCCCCGCTAGATGCAGCATTACCAATCCAGGACCCGAAACACTTAAGGTATTTATCTACGATAAACTCCCACACTGAATCTTTAAGGGTTGTGAAACTCACAGGCATACCAAGATACTTAATTGAAAGTGCCCGATCCCGCAGTTAAAGATCTCGGCATACTTGCTATCAATGTCAGCATCCCCTCCGACAGTCAGGATCTTGCTCTTCTGGAAGTTTACTTTCAGTCCAGACATTAGCTCGAATATGTATAAGAGGAGCTTCAAATTTAATGCTTTTTCCACATCATGCTCGAGGAAAATTTAATGCTTTCCGACAGTCAGGATCTCATGGGAGCTTGGTATTTTAAAAAGTTCAAAAGGCATATTTCAAATTAAGAAATTCAAAAAAATCCATGGAAACTTGTACATGTCCCGCACGAACATGTGAAAAACCGTTTGAAAACATTGTGGTTTGTGGGCTGTAAAAAAGACAAAATTCCGGCCCGAGAAAAAAATCGACGCATTTTAGAAATAGTGTTTGTCATTATTTTGTACCCCACGCGTGAAAGAGTACTGTTATGAATTTTTGCACACACATAATACACGTGTATGAATGTTCACAAAATATTTCGAGTTTTTTTCACGCTGTAGAAAATTGGTTTTTGAAAATGAGCTCCCTGGAGCTTGGTCTCCAAAAGCTCGCACTCCTCTCCCTGGTGCTTTTGGTAAAAAAAAAGTCTTGAAACTTGGGAGTCCCAACTAAACTTAGCACCATAATGGGGGGAAATAAAATAATTATTTTCCTATTTTGAGACAGAACTTTGGATCGATCCAATTGTAGTCCTAAAATTTCACTCCAATTTAGGACTCGTTGAATACATATTACTATTTTTTGGAGAATAGTATTAATTAATTAGGCAATTGAGCCGTATATTAAGTACCAAATAATGTCCAGAAAATCTTATAATAACTGTTGATATGATTTTTTAGGCCACCCCTATATTAAGTACCCAAATAACTCTTGATATGACTAATTAAGTAGGCAATTAACCCCTATATTAAGTACCCAAAGTTAACTATGGTAGTATGCAGTTCCCTCGCAAAAAAACTTTGGTATACAGCATTAAATCCTTAATAAGGTTCTGCCTTCTAAATACGGACGCGGCAGGGTGGCCCTCCGGCCCTATATAAACCCCGGACGCCGGACGGAGGGACTAAGCAAGTTCCACAGTAGCAAACTAGCCAAGCTAGCAGCAAAATGGCCGCCGTCCACAAGAGCATTGCACCGGCGGTACTCCTCCTTCTCCTGCCGCTGATGCTGTCTTTCACGGCGTCGGCACGGCACTTGACTCCCACCGCGGATTACTCGGTGCTGAGGAAGGTGCCTCGTGGACCAGACCCCATAACGTCCGACCCCCCGCCGCCGCCGCCAGCCAAGAGCGCACATTTTCCGGTGCTGAGGAAGGTGCCTCGTGGGCATGATCCCATAACATCTGGCACGCCCCCACCGCCGGCCACGAGCGCGCACTTCTCCGTGCTGAGGAAGGTGCCTCGTGGGCCGGACCCTATAACATCGGACCCACCACCGCCGCCAGCCACCAGCGCACACTTCTCGGTGCTTCGAAAGGTGCCTTTCGGACCAGATCCCATAGTATCTTATGCTCCACCGCCACCGGCGACAAGCGCTCACTTCTCGGTTCTCCGGAAGGTCCCCCGTGGGCCGGACCCCATCACGTCCGACTCACCGCCACCACCTCCGAGGGACCTCTCGGTGCTCAGGAAGGTTCCTACCGGACCAAACCCAGATACGTCTGACTCACCGCCGCCACCTCCGAGGGACTTCTCGGTGCTCAGGAAGGTTCCTACCGGACCAAACCCGGCGACGTCCGACTCACCGCCACCACCTCCGAGGGATTTCTCGGTGCTCAGGAAAGTTCCTACCGGACCAAACCCGGCGACGTCCGACTCACCGCCACCACCTCCGAGGGACTTCTCGGTGCTCAGGAAGGTTCCTACCGGACCAAACCCGGCGACGTCCGACTCACCGCCGCCACCACGGCTGCCAGCTGCAGCTTCTCGGGCGTGATGCAATTACCGGCGCCATGTATGTTACATGTGATGTAGCTACCTTGCAGTGTTAGCTACTAGGGAATAACAGTGTTTTTGCGCGCTTACTTTTTAAGTATTTTCTTACGGAGTGCTTTGCAGTTCGGGGCAGTTGACAGAGTCATGCATGCCTGAAATGTTATATAAGATGATTTACCTCATGGAGATGGTCGCTCGCTACTTGCTTATATGAAATTTGCATGCTATCTTGATTGCCGATCAATTAGTTGTGGTGTTGTCTGCTTGTGTCCGTTGCTTGCACCGAAGTCGAGAGTTGAACAAAGTTTTTCTACGTGATCTTTTTTTGTCTTGCACGAGTGTGCCTACTACCCTCCGTCCGGAAATATTTGTCTGAGAAATGCATAAAAATGGATATATCTAGAACTAAAATACGTCTAGATACATTCATTTCTCTGACAAGTATTTCTGGACGGAGTGAGTATTAAAGAAGAGAATGGGGTGATTACAAGTTACATAACCACAACTCCATGCGGCATGCAAACCCTAATTCCTCGCGTCTACCGACGTTGTGTATGTGAACCCTAATTCCTTGGGTCTGTCCATGTTGCCAAAGCTCCAAGAAGGGGTTCGACCTCGCCCTTCGGGATGCCCGCTTTCTTCCATGTTCTGCCCTCTACTTCCATCCTATTACATATGCAATTGAAGGTGTAGCTCCATCAAATACTATTGCATTTCGATGTTTTCATAGCTCCCGCATCACTAATAGGAAGATAGACCGCACATCCTTCTTACCCAGCGTGCAACCATCCTTGCTTGTGCACCAATCCACTAACTCCGTGCCTCTTGTCGGAGTCCACTCGGGTTTGCTCATCGCATGGCGCAAGCGGGTCCATACCTCCCTTGCAAAAACACAATACACCCCGAGCTTCCTCCGCTCCCCTGCGCGCCGCGCCGGAAGCCACCCGGCTCCGGCGGCCACCTCTCTCTGCCGTCCTCCACCCCGGAGGCGACGTCCACCCCCTGTCGCGCGGATGGCGTCCCGTGTCTCCTTCTCGGCCTCCTCCTCATCGGAGGCCCCCGCCCCCGCCCCCCTGCCGCAGCCCCAGATCCGCTCCCTCATCGTCCTGCAGGTGGTCGGGTCGGCCTTTGGACCCATCGTCCAGGGCGGCGCCGGGGCTGCTGCAGATCCTTGCCCTCCGGCGCGGGCGGCGGAACCCCCTCGGTGGCAGACCCAGCGGGACCGCGACTGTGGAGGCCTGAGGCAGCGCTCCCCTCCGGTGTGTCGTGCGCGTGCGGGCCGGCCGTTCAACATCACGGCGTCTAGGCCGCGCCCTGACTCCAGACTCCCCGCCTCTCTCTATGGGTGCTGCTACAATTGCGGCCGCGACGACGGCCACATCTCGGCGGAATGCAGGAACCCGACGCGCTGCGTTCATTGTGGTGGCGACAACCACACCTAGCGGGGCTGCACGCGGCCGCGCAACTCGTCTCCGGAGTCGCAGCCCCCGCGCCCGCCGCCGGCGCTACGCCAGGCCTCGGCTTCGTCCTCCGCTCGCGGAAGCCTCCCCGCACCTCCCCCGCCACCGTCTGGCCCGCCGCCGCCGGGGACCGTGCGCTTCCCGCCGCAGCCTGTTCTCCCCCTGCACATGGAGCTAGGTTGACAGCACGGAGTCTGGCGCGAGCTCCAATGCAAGCGCGGTGGGTCCCCAGTTCTCCGTGCCGGTGGAGCCGCGCGCTCTGGTGGGCGGGGCCGAGCAGGAGTCGGCGGATTGCGTCTTCTTGGAGGCAGGCGAGGATATTCGGGAACTGGAGGCTGAGCTTGCACGGGCGGTGCTGGTTTCCATTGGCGGCAGCCGCCCGGCAGTAGGGACTACTACCCCGAGGATTTCCTGGTGCTCTGCAGGGACATGGCTACGCGCAACAAGCTGGTGACGGTTGGTCGGGCATCCACGGCGCAATTCTCCCTCGTCCTGCGGCCATGGCTTCGGCAAGCCCAGGCCACGGGCGTCTCGATGCCGTATCTGGTGCCGCTGGCGCTCAAGGGCGTGCAGGCGAATGCCTAGACAAGGCGCACGGCGGAGGCGGTTCTGTGGGGCTTGGGTCTCGTCGTCAAGGTGGCGGAGCGCTCGGCAAGCCGGCAGGACATGGCACGTTTCCGTGTCTGGTTGCGCACGGATGATCCGGCTCGGATTCCTGCCCGGCAGATTCTAGTGGTGGAGGAGCCGGGCCGGCGGTCTCTGTGTCAGGAGGATGGCGCCCCGGACGCTCTCTGGTAACCAGTAGACATCTTCCAGGAGGTGCCGCCGGTGACCTCGCGGCTCGCGCCACCTGATTCACCATCGCCGCCTCCATCAGAGGGCGCAGACTCTGAGGATGACTCCGGTCGTCCAGGTCGACGTGGCCGCTCGCGGTCCAGAGGTGGGCGGCGCGCGGGCTCGAGGAAAGGGTAGAGATCCGGGGGCGTGTCCCCGCCTGCACGCTCGTCGGCCAGCTTTGCTCCGCTAGTGCGGCAGTAGGAGATTCAAATTGGTCCGATGGAAGGTACGGTGGATCAGAGGACACGGGTGGGGCCGCAGTCTGCGTGCGGACCGGCTGCCACTGCGGAAAGCGTCCGTGGGCCACTTACACAGCGTCACGTGGCAGGCGCATTGGGAAGGTTGGGAGACAGGTCGTCTTCGGGATTGGGCACGGTCCAATCGCCTACATCGTCTCCTGCTTACGGAACAGATGTGGGCCAGCGGACAGCTGGGGATAGGACTCCTGTGCGCACCAGATCCTATGTTCTTCCCGTCAGAGGTTGGAAAGCGTGGCCGTAGCCCAATCGGAGGGCGAGGTGGAACGGGACTGCCTGGCGCCGGATCCCGTGTCAGGCAGCAACACCAACTATGATTTGCCTAGGTCAGTCCGGATTGGGTCCTGGGACCAGCTGATACAGGACAACCCTGTCCTCGTCCCCACGCCTATCCATGACCCCACGCGCCTCCCGCCCGAGGACCAATACAAGGATGGGGATGATTTGTCCTGCCTGCCTGACCTATCCGTGGCCACCTCCGCCTTGGGGCTTGGGGAGCTTTCTCCTGTGGGCAGCAACATGGTAGGGCCCATGGTGGATGCATGCATGGACGTGACTACGTGCATGGTCAGTCTATCGCCGATCTCGCCGTGGGACGCACCTGGTGAGGGTGCTGTGGGGTCTCGCGGGTTGGAGTTGCCGCACCAGGAGCAGCTGAACTAGTTTGGCGAGGAGATAAGTCGCACGCTCACCCCCGTTCTTGCGTGACCGGCAAGCCGTGCGCCAGTGGTGAACTTGAAGAGGCCACGAAGGAGGAGGACGCCAGTTTCTAACCCGAGGAGGAGTGCACGCCTGGCCAGGGGCGTGGGAAAAGGGTCTGCGGTGTCCAAGCAACAGAGAGTGTTGATGCGAAGACTTTGCTTGGCGAACGAATGCGAGGAGATTACGGACGAGACTCTACTTATGTATGCAGAACTTTTCTCCAAGCAGCTCACTAGCGAGCAGATCGCGGCGATCCTCTCCCTCTTTGGGTGGGACGCATCCATCTTGCCGATGCAAGAGGAGGATGAGCCGCTGGAGGCAGGGCATTGACTTCCAGCCTTGGTGGTCCGTGGACCTTAGTGATGGCTATACAACCATACAAAATGCTCGTGTGGAACGTGCGGGGCTTGAACTCCCCGACACGGCGGAACTCTATTCTCCAAGTAGTGGCTATGGCCAACCCGGCCATCGTTTGCTTTCAGGAAACCAAAATGGAGGTTGTATCCCCGGAAATAGTTAGGCATTTCCTTGGTAATAGAATGAAAAACTTCTTCTACCTTCCAGCGGTGGGTACACGGGGTGGCATTTTGATTGCATGGGACGCCACCGTGGTGGCGGTGTCAAACCCGCACCGGACGAACAACACACTCACAGCCCTGGTTAAGCCGATCGAGGGGGGCGAATGGTGGCTCACCGACGTGTATGGGCCTTAGGGAAGCGAGGCCAAGGTTGAATTCATGCGGGAGCTGATGGAGATACGTGACTTGCATGCTGGCCCATGGACGGTGGTCGGGGACTTTATGAAGGAAATATGCCCTAGAGGCAATAATAAAGTTATTATTTATTTCCTCATATCATGATAAATGTTTATAATTCATGCTAGAATTGTATTAACTGGAAACATTATACATGTGTGAATACATAGACAAACATAATGTCACTAGTATGCCTCTACTTGACTAGCTCATTAATCAAAGATGGTTATGTTTCCTAACCATAGACATGAGTCGTCATTTGATTAACGGGATCACATCATTAGGATAATGATGTGATTGACATGACCCATTCCGTTAACCTAGCACTTGATCGTTTAGTATGTTGCTATTGCTTTCTTCATGACTTATACATGTTCCTGTAACTATGAGATTATGCAACTCCCGTTTACCGGAGGAACACTTTGTGTGCTACCAAACGTCACAATGTAACTGGGTGATTATAAAGGAGCTCTACAGGTGTCTCCGAAGGTACATGTTGGGTTGGCGTATTTCGAGATCAGGTTTTGTCACTCCGATTGTCGGAGAGGTATCTCTGGGCCCTCTCGGTAATGCACATCACTATAAGCCTTGCAAGCAATGTAGCTAATGAGTTAGTTACGGAATGATGCATTACGTAATGAGTAAAGAGACTTGCCGGTAACGAGATTGAACTAGGTATTGGATACCGACGATCGAATCTCGGGCAAGTAACATACCGATGACAAAGGGAACAACGTATGTTGTTATGCGGTTTGACCGATAAAGATCTTCGTAGAATATGTAGGAGCCAATATGAGCATCCAGGTTCCGCTATTGGTTATTGACCGAGAATAGTTCTAGGTCATGTCTACATAGTTCTCGAACCCGTAGGGTCCGCACGCTTAACGTTATGATGACAGTTTTATTATGAGTTTAGAAGTTTTGATGTACCGAAGATTGTTCGGAGTCCCGGATGTGATCACGGACATGACGAGGAGTCTCGAAATGGTCGAGACATAAATATTGATATATTGGAAGCCTATATTTGGATAACGGAATGGTTCCGGGTGAAATTGGGATTTTACCGGAACACCGGGGGGTTACCGGAACCCTCCCGGGGCTTAATGGGCCTTAGTGGGCCATTAGGGAGAAGGAGAGGGCCGGCCAGGGCAGGCCGCGCGCCCCCTCCCCCCTAGTCCGAATAGGACAAGGAAGGGGGGGCGGCGCCCCCCTTACCTCTTTCCCCTTCCCCCTTTCCTTCTCCACCAAGGCAAGAGGGGGGAGTCCTACTCCCGGTGGGAGTAGGACTCCTCCAGGCGCACACCTAGGGGGCCGGCCGCACCTCCAGGAGTAGGACTCCTCCAGGCGCACACCTAGGGGGCCGGCCGCACCTCCCCCCTCCCTCCTTTATATACGGGGGCAGGGGGGCACCCTAGAACACACAAGTTGATCTTCGTGATCGTTCCTTAGCCGTGTGCGGTGCCCCCCTCCACCATATTCCACCTCGGTCATATCCTTGCGGTGCTTAGGCGAAGCCCTACGTCGGTAGAACATCATCATCGTCACCACGCCGTCGTGCTGACGGAACTCATCCCCGACACTTTGCTGGATCGGAGTCCGGGGATCGTCATCGAGCTGAACGTGTGCTGAACTCGGAGGTGCCGTACGTTCGGTGCTTGGATCGGTCGGATCGTGAAGACGTACGACTACATCAACCGCGTTTTCATAACTCTTCCGCTTACGGTCTACGTGGGTACGTGGACAACACTCTCCCCTCTCGTTGCTATGCATCACCATGATCTTGCGTGTGCGTAGGAAATTTTTTGAAATTACTACGTTCCCCAACAGTGGCATCCGAGCCTAGGTTTTATGCGTTGATGTTATATGCATGAGTAGAACACAAGTGAGTTATGGGCGATACAAGTCATAGTGCTTACTAGCATGTCATACTTTGGTTCAGCGGTATTGTTGGATGAAGCGGCCCGGACCGACATTACGCGTACGCTTACGCAAGACTGGTTTTACCGCCGTGCTTTGCACACAGGTGATTGGCGGGTGTCTGTTTCTCCAATTTTAGTTGAACCGAGTGTGGCTACGCCCGGTCCTTGCGAAGGTTAAAACAACACTAACTTGACGAACTATCGTTGTGGTTTTGATGCGTAGTTAAGAACGGTTCTTGCTAAGCCCGTAGCAGCCACGTAAAATTTGCAACAACAAAGTAGAGGACGTCTAACTTGTTTTTGCAGGGCATGTTATGATGTGATATGGTCAAGACGTGATGCTATATTTTATTGTATGAGATGATCATGTTTTGTAACCGAAGTTATCGGCAACTGGCAGGAGCCATATGGTTGTCGCTTTATTGTATGAAATGCAAACGCCCTGTAATTGCTTTACTTTATCACTAAGCGGTAGCGATAGTCGTAGAAGCAATAGATGGCGTAACGACAATGATGCTACGATGGAGATCAAGGTGTCGCGCCGGTGACGATGGTGATCACGACGGTGCTTCAGAGATGGAGATCACAAGCACAAGATGATGATGGCCATATCATATCACTTATATTGATTGCATGTGATGTTTATCCTTTATGCATCTTATCTTGCTTTGATTGACGGTAGCATTTTAAGATGATCTCTCACTAAAATTATCAAGAAGTGTTCTCCCTGAGTATGCACCGTTGCGAAAGTTCTTCGTGCTGAGACACCACGTGATGATCGGGTGTGATAGGCTCTACGTTCAAATACAACGGGTGCAAAACAGTTGCACACGCGGAATACTCAGGTTAAACTTGACGAGCCTAGCATATAACAGATATGGCCTCAGAACACGGAGACCGAAAGGTCGAACGTGAATCATATAGTAGATATGATCAACATAGTGATGTTCACCACTGAAACTACTCCATCTCACGTGACGATCAGACATGGTTTAGTTGATTTGGATCACGTGATCACTTAGATGACTAGAGAGATGTCTATCTAAGTGGGAGTTCTTAAGCAATATGATTAATTGAACTTAAATTTATCATGAACTTAGTACCTGATAGTATTTTGCTTGTATATGTTTGTTGTAGATAGATGGCTCGTGCTGTTGTTCCGTTGAATTTTAATGCGTTCCTTGAGAAAGCAAAGTTGAAAGATGATGGTAGCAATTACACGGACTAGGTCCGTAACCTGAGGATTATCCTCATTGCTGCATAGAAGAATTACGTCATGGAAGCACCGCTGGGTGCCAGGCCTGCTGTTGATGCAACTGACGACGTTAAGAACGTCTGGCAGAGCAAAGCTGATGACTACTCGATAGTTCAGTGTGCCATGCTTTACGGCTTAGAACCAGGTCTTCAACGACGTTTTGAACATCATGGAGCATATGAGATGTTCCAGGAGTTGAAGTTAATATTTCAAGCAAATGCCCGGATTGAGAGATATGAAGTCTCCAATAAGTTCTATAGCTGCAAGATGGAGGAGAATAGTTCTGTCAGTGAACACATACTCAAAATGTCTGGGTATAATAATAACTTGATTCAACTGGGAGTTAATCTTCCTGATGATAGTGTCATTGACAGAATTCTTCAATCACTGCCACCAAGCTACAAGAGCTTCGTGATGAACTATAATATGCAAGGGATGGACAAGACTATTCCCGAGCTCTTCGCAATGCTAAAAGCTGCGGAGGTAGAAATCAAGAAGGAGCATCAAGTGTTGATGGTCAACAAGACCACCAGTTTCAAGAAAAAGGGCAAAGGGAAGAAGAAGGGGAACTTCAAGAAGAACAGCAAACAAGTTGTTGATCAAGAGAAGAAACCCAAGTCTGGTCCTAAGCCTGAGACTGAGTGCTTCAACTGCAAGCAGACTGGACACTGGAAGCGGAACTGCCCCAAGTATTTGGCGGATAAGAAGGATGGCAAAGTGAACAAAGGTATATGTGATATACATGTTATTGATGTGTACCTTACTAATGCTCGCAGTAGTACCTGGGTATTTGATACTGGTTCTGTTGCTAATATTTGCAACTCGAAACAGGGACTACGGATTAAGCGAAGATTGGCTAAGGACGAGGTGATGATGCGCGTGGGAAATGGTTCCAAAGTCGATGTGATCGCGGTCGGCATGCTACCTCTACATCTACCATCGGGATTAGTTTTAGACCTAAATAATTGTTATTTGGTGCCAGCGTTGAGCATGAACATTATATCTGGATCTTGTTTGATGTGAGACAATTATTCATTTAAATCAGAGAATAATGGTTGTTCTATTTATATGAGTAATATCTTTTATGGTCATGCACCCTTGAAGAGTGGTCTATTTTTATTGAATCTCGATAGTAGTGATACACATATTCATAGTGTTGAAGCCAAAGATGCAGAGTTGATAATGATAGTGCAACTTATTTGTGGCACTGTCGTTTAGGTCATATCGGTATAAAGCGCATGAAGAAACTCCATACTGATGGACTTTTGGAATCACTTGATTATGAATCACTTGGTACTTGCGAACCGTGCCTCATGGGCAAGATGACTAAAACGCTATTCTCCGGAACTATGGAGCGAGCAACTGATTTGTTGGAAATCATACATACTGATGTTTGTGGTCCAATGAATATTGAGGCTCGCGGCGGGTATCGTTATTTTCTCACCTTCACAGATGATTTGAGCAGATATGGGTATATCTACTTAATGAAACACAAGTCTGAAACATTTGAAAAGTTCAAAGAATTTCAGAGTGAAGTGGAAAATCATCGTAACAAGAAAATAAAATTTCTACGATCTGATCGTGGAGGAGAATATTTGAGTTACGAGTTTGGTTTACATTTGAAACAATGCGGAATAGTTTCGCAACTCACGCCACCCGGAACAACACAACGAAATGGTGTGTCCGAACATCGTAATCGTACTTTACTAGATATGGTGCGATCTATGATGTCTCTTACTGATTTACCGCTATCGTTTTGGGGTTATGCTTTAGAGACGGCCGCATTCACGTTAAATAGGGCACCATCAAAATCCGTTGAGACGACGCCTCATGAACTGTGGTTTGGCAAGAAACCAAAGTTGTCGTTTCTTAAAGTTTGGGGCTGCGATGCTTATGTGAAGAAACTTCAACCAGATAAGCTCGAACCCAAATCGGAGAAATGTGTCTTCATAGGATACCCAAAAAAGACTGTTGGGTACACCTTCTATCACAGATCTGAGGGCAAGATTTTCGTTGCTAAATTCGAATCCTTTTTAGAGAAGGAGTTTCTCTCGAAAGAAGTGAGTGGGAGGAAAGTAGAACTTGATGAGGTAACTGTACCTGCTCCCTTATTGGAAAGTAGTCCATCAGAAGAACCGGTTCCTGTGACAACTACACCAATTAGTGAGGAAGCTAATGATATTGATCATGAAACTTCAGATCAAGTTTCTACTAAACCTCGTAGATCTACCAGAGTAAGATCCGCACCAGAGTGGTACGGTAATCCTATTCTGGAAGTCATGTTACTTGACCATGACGAACCTACAAACTATGAGGAAGCGATGATGAGCCGAGATTCCGCAAAATGGCTAGAAGCCATGAAATCTGAGATGGGATCCATGTATGAGAACTAAGTATGGACTTTGGTTGACTTGCCCGATGATCGGCAAGCCATTGAGAATAAATGGATCTTTAAGAAGAAGACTGACGCTGATGGTAATGTAACTGTCTATAAAGCTTGACTTGTTGCGAAAGGTTTTTCGACAAGTTCAAGGGGTTGACTACGATGAGACTTTCTCACCCGTAGCGATGCTTAAGTCTGTCCGAATCATGTTAGCAATTGCTGCATTTTATGATTATGAAATTTGGCAAATGGATGTCAAAACTGCATTCTTGAATGGATTTCTGGAAGAAGAGTTGTATATGATGCAACCAGAAGGTTTTGTTGATCCAAAAGGTGCTAACAAAGTGTGCAAGCTCCAGTGATCCATTTATGGACTGGTGCAAGCATCTCGGAGTTGGAATAAATGCTTTGATAGTGTGATCAAAGCACATGTTTTTATACAGACTTTTGGAGAAGCCTGTATTTACAAGAAAGTGAGTGGGAGCTCTGTAGCATTTCTAATATTATATGTAGATGACATATTATTAATTGGAAATGATATAGAATTTCTGGATAGCATAAAGGGATACTTGAATAAAAGTTTTTCTATGAAAGACCTCGGTGAAGCTTCTTACATATTGGGCATCAAGATTTATAGAGATAGATCAAGACGCTTAATAGGACTTTCACAAAGCACATACCTTAATAAAGTTTTGAAAAAGTTCAAAATGGATCAGGAAAAGAAAGGGTTCTTGCCTGTACTACAAGGTGTGAAGTTGAGTCAGACTCAATGCCCAACCACAGCAGAAGATAGAGAGAAAATGAAAGATGTTCCCTATGCTTCAGCCATAGGCTCTATCATGTATGCAATGATGTGTACCAGACCTGACGTATGTTTAGCAATAAGCTTAGCAGGGAGGTACCAAAGTAATCCAGGAGTGGATCACTGGACAGCGGTCAAGAACATCCTGAAATACCTGAAAAGGACTAAGGATATGTTTCTCGTATATGGAGGTGACAAAGAGCTAGTCGTAAATGGTTGCGTCGATGCAAGCTTTGACACTGATCCGGACGATTCTAGATCGCAAACCGGATACGTGTTTTTATTAAACAGTGGAGCTGTAAGTTGGTGCAGTTCTAAAAAAAGCGTCGTGGTGGGATCTACATGTGAAGCGGAGTACATAGCTACTTCGGAAGCAGCAAATGAAGGAGTCTGGATGAAGGAGTTCATTTCCGATCTAGGTGTCATACCTAGTGCATCGGGACCAATGAAGATCTTCTGTGACAATACTGGTGCAATTGCCTTGGCAAAGGAATCCAGATTTCCCAAGAGGACCAAGCACATCAAGAGACGCTTCAATTCCATCCGGGACCAAGTCCAGGTGGGAGACATAGAGATTTGCAAGATACATACGGATCTGAATGTTGCAGACCCGTTGACTAAGCCTCTTCCATGAGCAAAACATGATCAGCACCAAGACTCCATGGGTGTTAGAATCATTACTGTGTAATCTAGATTATTGACTCTAGTGCAAGTGGCAGACTGAAGGAAATATGCCCTAGAGGCAATAATAAAGTTATTATTTATTTCCTCATATCATGATAAATGTTTATTATTCATGCTAGAATTGTATTAACCAGAAACATGATACATGTGTGAATACATAGACAAACATAACGTCACTAGTATGCCTCTACTTGACTAGCTCATTAATCAAAGATGGTTATGTTTCCTAACCATAGACATGAGTTATCATTTGATTAACGGGATCACATCATAAGGAGAATGATGTGATTGACATGACCCATTCCGTTAGCCTAGCACTTGATCATTTAGTATGTTGCTATTGCTTTCTTCATGACTTATACATGTTCATGTAACTATGAGATTATGCAACTCCCGTTTACCGGAGGAACACTTTGTGTGCTACCAAACGTCACAACGTAACTGGGTGATTATAAAGGAGCTCTACAGGTGTCTCCGAAGGTACATGTTGGGTTGGCGTATTTCGAGATTAGGTTTTGTCACTCCAATTGTCGGAGAGGTATCTCGGGGCCCTCTCGGTAATGCACATCACTATAAGCCTTGCAAGCAATGTAGCTAATGAGTTACTTACGAAATGATGCATTACGTAACGAGTAAAGAGACTTGCCGGTAACGAGATTGAACTAGGTATTGGATACCGACGATCGAATCTCGGGCAAGTAACATACCGATGACAAAGGGAACAACGTATGTTATTATGCGATTTGACCGATAAAGATCTTCGTAGAATATGTAGGAGCCAATATGAGCATCCAGGTTCCGCTATTGGTTATTGACCGAGAATAGTTCTAGGTCATGTCTACATAGTTCTCGAACACGTAGGGTCCGCACGCTTAACGTTACGATGACAGTTTTATTATCAGTTTATAAGTTTTGATGTACCGAAGATTGTTCGGAGTCCTGGATGTGATCACGGACATGACGAGGAGTCTCGAAATGGTCGAGACATAAAGATTGATATATTGGAAGCCTATATTTGGATATCAGAATGGTTCTGGGTGAAATCGGGATTTTACCGGAACACCGGGGGGTTAGCGGAACCCTCTCGGGGGTTAATGGGCCCTAGTGGGCCATGAGGGAGAAGAGGAGGGCCGGCCAGGGCAGGCCACGCCCCCCTCCCCCCTAGTCCGAATAGGACAAAGAAGGGGGGCGGCGCCCCCCTTTCCTCTTTCCCCTTCCCCCTTTCCTTCTCCACCAAGGCAAGAGGGGGGAGTCCTACTCCCGGTGGGAGTAGGACTCCTCCAGGCGCACCCCTAGGGGGCCGGCCTCACCTCCCCCTCCCTCCTTTATATATGGGGGCAGGGGGCACCCTAGAACACACAAGTTGATCTTCGTGATCGTTCCTTAGCCGTGTGCGGTGTCCCCCTCCACCATATTCCACCTCGGTCATATCGTTGCGGTGCTTAGGCGAAGCCCTGCGTCGGTAGAACATCATCATTGTCACCACGCCATCGTGCTGACGGAACTCATCCCTGACACTTTGCTGGATCGGAGTCCGGGGATCGTCATCGAGCTGAACGTGTGCTGAACTCGGAGGTGCCGTACGTTCGGTGCATGGATCGGTCGGATCGTGAAGACGTACGACTACATCAACCGCGTTGTCATAATGCTTCCGCTTACGGTCTACGAGGGTACATGGACAACACTC
Source organism: Triticum timopheevii (assembly GCA_963921465.1). Classification (NCBI taxonomy): domain Eukaryota; kingdom Viridiplantae; phylum Streptophyta; class Magnoliopsida; order Poales; family Poaceae; genus Triticum; species Triticum timopheevii. The sequence continues at coordinate 43,284,662 of OY997271.1, forward strand.
TCCCCTCTCGTTGCTATGCATCGTAGGAAATTTTTTGAAATTACTACGTTCCCCAACACTTAAACCTCTTGGTTAACCCCGAGGACAAGAGCAACAATGTGGTGAACCACAGGATGATGGCAAGGTTTCGGACTAAGCTCAACCAGCTGGAGCTGCGTGAGATGTACTTGAATGGCAGGAGGTACACATGGTCGAATGAAAGGCAACGACCCACGCTCGACAAGATTGACCACGTCTTTACCTCTAGCTACTGGGAGGATTTGCACCCATCATGCTTGCTTACGGCGATGGGATCGGCTGTGTCCGATCATTGCCCACTGCTGATGGACTTACACGCGGACTTCACGATGGGCAAGAGGTTCCGTTTCGAGGCCTTCTGGCCAAAGGCGGAGGGATTTTTCGATGTAGTCGACACAGCTTGGCATTCGGTGCCCGGGACGGGGAACCCTTTTGTCGCGCTAGACAATAAACTGCGGGCCACTGCCAAGGCCCTACAGCGATGGAGCGATAAGTGGATTGGTAACGCTAAGCTGCAAACCTTGATCGCCCTCGAGGTCATTGCGAGGTTGGATCAAGCCATGGACAACAGAGTACTATCAGCAGAGGAGCACGGCTTATGCAGAGTGTTGAAGATGAACTTGCTCGGTCTTGCTTCGATGCAACGTATGGTTGCAAGGCAGAGATCCTGGATGCTGCAACTGAGGGATGGGGAAGCAAACACGGCATATTTCCACCGGTAGGCGTGCCATAGGCAGCGAAAGAACGCCATTTTGTCGTTGCAAGCGAACGGCCGCATGCTAACCGGTCAGGACGAGATGGCGGAGGAAGTGGACGCGTATTATTCTAGGCTCTTTGGGTCGGCCCCGGAGAGAGATTTTGCGCTGAACATGGATACTTTGGGATTGCTGGTGCGTGACCTCTCGCACCTTGAGGCCCCATTCACCCATGAGGAGGTGGAGAAGATGGTGAAAGGGATGCCACTCGATAAGGCGCCGGGACCGGACGGATTTACGGGGCGCTTTTATGCCTCGTGCTGGCATATTATACGGGACGACATCATGCGGGCGATGGACCACTTTTTCCGTGGAGACATGCGGGGGCTGCCTTCGATCAATAAGGCGATAGTCACCCTGGTGCCCAAGAAGATGGGGGCGGTGGAGCTAAAGGACTACAGACCGGTGAGCCTCATTCATGGGGCAATCAAGATTTCCGAGAAAGTCCTGGCAACAAGGTTGGCGGCGGAACTACCGCATCTCATGGGCAATCATCAAAGTGCGTTTGTAAGCGGGCGGTCTCTCCATGATAACTTCATGTTCGTTCAGTGCACGGCTAGGCGCCTGCACGCTTTGCGGGAGCCCACGGTGCTCATGAAGTTGGACATCTCTAAGGCCTTCGACACCATCCAATGGCCATTCCTACTAGAAGTACTAGAGCACATGGGCTTTGGAGGAAGATGGCGGGCTTGGATTTGTGGCATTCTTTCCACGTCGACCACGCGGATTGCGGTGAATGGGGTGCCCGGTGACATGATCTTCAACTGCTGCGGCCTCCGCCATGGGGACCCGGTATCCCCAATGCTATTCATTTTGTGCATGGAACGGCTGCACCGGCTGTTCCTCAAGGCCACGACAGTTGGCATCCTCACCCCTCTGGCACATCATGGACTATGGCAGCGGCTTTCCATGTTTGCGGATGATGTGACCATCTTCATCAGGCCGGAGCGGAGGGACTTGGCAACCTATAATTTGATCCTACGCACCTTCGGTCAGGCCGCCGGTCTGCTTTTCAACATGGCAAAAAGTGCAGCACTTACCATCTAATGCTCCGAGGAGCAGCTGACTCTTGTGTGCGAAACGCTTGGGTGCCCTGCCGCTACCTTCGCATGCAAGTACTTGGGCCTCCCTCTCTCTCTCTCAGGAGGCTCACGGCGGTGCAACTGCAAGGGCTTGTGGATCAGTTGGCCATGCGCCTGCCACACTGGAAGGTGGCGATCCTCCCCAAGAGCAGTCGTGCATTACTGGTACAATCGGTGCTTTGTGCCATACCAATCCATTCCATGCTGGCTCTTGGCTTGCCACCGAAGACCATCGCCACGATGGTAAAGATTTGCCAAGGATTCTTGTGGACCGGCAAGGCGGATGCAGGCAGAGGCGCCTGTGCGGTGGCCAGGAACTGGGTTTGCACGCCCAAGTAGTCCGGTGGACTTGGCATCCCCGACTTGGCTTGGACGAATGTGGCGCTACAAACCAGGTGGTTATGGTTACAGAGAGTGGATCGCGACAAGCCCTGGGCGGAGTTCTCTTTTTCAGTGCCAAAGGAGGCCAAGCAGCTTTTTTAGGCAGCAGCAAGAGCGATTGTTGGGAACGGGCGCGACACACTTTTTTGGAAGGATCGTTGGCTCGACGGCTATCGGATTCAAGACCTCGCACCGCGCGCATATGGCTCGGTCCTGGCAAGGATCAAAGGGACACGGACATTATTTGAGGTCGTCGCGCATGGCCGGTGGGCCACGGACATAGGGCCTGTTGGTGACATTGCCGGAATTGAGGAGTATATGAGCATCTGGCACAGAATTGGGGCGGTGCAGCTCCGGGAGGAAATTGTGGATTCTATCTCCTGGTCATGGGAAAGGAGTGGCGAGTTCTCGGCCCAGTCGGCATACGCGGCAAGATTTGCCGGACGGCAGGTGTCCCCCACGGCGGCTTTCACTTGGCATTCAAAGACTCCACTCCGATGTCGTTTCTTTGCATGGTTAGTAATCATGAACAGGTGCTGGACGTTAGACAGATTGGCAAGGCGAGGGCTACCACACCAGGACGCCTGCTCATTTTGTGATCAACACGACGAGACAATCAGGCACCTACTCGTGGAGTGTGTGCTGGCACGGGACGTTTGGTCCCGCATCTTCACGGCCTTGCGCATGCCAGCTGGTGCACCGCAGGCAGGAGAGACACTGCAGGGCTGGTGCACAAGGCACAGCTCGCTTGGGCGTAATGCGAAAACGGTCCGCACCGTATGTCTGCTCACCCTGTGGGAGCTATGGAAGCACAGAAACGCCATAGTGTTCGACGGGGTGAATGTAAGCGTTACACGCCTTATGGAGCGAATAGGAAGCGAGAGTAGAGCTTGGATGCAGGCGGGCATATTGAGAGGGGACCTTGCAGCGGCCTTCATAGTGGCACCAGAGTGGGCACATGTCGAGTAGTCGGTTTAGTTCTTAGGCGGATGGCGACGAAACGCCGGTGATTATGTAATGTAACTGTGGAGGGCTCTCCCCCTTTCTTCTTTAATATATGATACGCACACTCGTGCGTATTCGAGAAAAAAAGGATGTGGTTGATGCTTTCCTCTTCCTGGTCACAAAGTGTGAAGGCCTTCTTCGTGCGAGCTTATCGGAGGTCCAAACCATGTTATGGAAGGCCATCCAGGCAAAGAAACTGCAGTACATCGGGGCATTCGATTCCCAAGTGAATTCTGCCATTGGCACTTCTACACAATCTATATCAAGTTAGCTACCTATTTATTCACATCTGCATATCCCTCCCGTCCCTCCCTTGTACGACGGCGCCGTCCCGCACCGGGGAGCCCCCGCCCTCCTCCGTTCCCCCCTTTCGCCGTCGCCCGGGGCGTCACAGCGCAAAGCCCTTGTGGCGTGGCGGCGTTGGCGGTTTCTCCTCGGATCTCGATCTGGTTGGGAGGCGGCGCTCCTCTCTGGCCAGATCGGCGGCGGTGGCGCAGATCGGCAACGACATGGAAGTGGTGCGGCGGCAGGGGGGACGGCACCAGCAACGGCGGATCTGGCCTTGACTCATGTCGGGCTAATTCGTTGTGTTACCGATCTCAATCGCCGTCGGCGGGGCACTGCACCTGGACTTGATCTGCAACACGAGGATGTCTAGGGCGCCGGCCCTAGGCTTGGTGGTGGTGGCCTTCTTCTTCGTCGGAGTTGGTCGGCCGGCTGGCTGTGCTCGCATGGTCATGCAGTGACCGGCGGCTTGGCCGGTCGGCGGCGACGGAACTTGGCCGGTGGCAGCGGCAAAGTTCTGTCTGGATCCCGGGGCGGCGGCCCTAGAGGGTGGAGGCCGGTGAAGCTCGGGCTTCCCTCGGCGGCATGGCGTGGTGCAGTCCCTGTCCAAGGCGGATCTGTGACGGCGATCTGCTATGGATTGGTTCGGATCAGAGATGCTAACGAGCGTGCGTGATCCTTCTTGGCGGCTCTCGCGGCTTGGCGACGCGGGGTGGGAGCCCTCCTCCTAGGCTCCAGTGGTGGCACACTCAGGCAGTGGCCGGTGCGCCAGGGGTCCCACGGTGGCACTGTTGCTGCGGTTGGTCGCCGGATCTAGGCGGCTGGATCTGGGGCTTTGAAGGCGGTCGAGACGGTGCACAGGTTGTTGGGTGAATTTCTTGGGACGGATCCGGGTGAAAACCTGATCTTCGGTCGATGGCCGGAGACGGTGATGACGATGCCCTTATCATCGTTTCCTTCATGAAGGCATCATCGAGGTGAAGCTCCCAACTCCACTCAATACCTCCGGGGAAAACCCTAGATCAGCTGATCGGATGTTGGCGGCAATCATGTGTCGTAACTCCCTTGGGGGCGGCATTCTTGGAGATGCACTCGGCTTCACGGGACGAGCGGGCGGCTTCTTTGGTGGAGCGGTGCTTCATCCATACATTGATGGTGACGGATCTGGATGGCGTGGCGCAGTGCAGATTCGGAGTTCGATGTGGGAGGATGGACTCGCGCAGGAGGACGACACTGTCTGGCGTCGTGGTGGCGTCGATGGCTGAGAGACCTGGCACGGTAGATGCAACAGTACAACTCTGAAGATGGACTCGTGGCAGGTAGCTGCGGCGGCCCCATACCCGGCAGGCGTCCTGGTTGAGTAGTGCGCAGGACTGGTAGGTGCCCCATACCAGGCAGGCGTCCTGGTTGGGACCCCAGGTCTTAGATGTTTAGGTTTGGCTGCAATGTCTGTTTGGTATTAGGCCCAGACTATCAGCGCCCCTTCATCAACTGGATTGGTGTAGCGACAGTTGTTGCTTAGATGATGGCTTCAGTCTTACTATTGTACTCCCTCCGTTCGGAATTACTTGTCGCAAAAATGGATGTATCTAGACGTATTTTAGTTCTAGATACATCCATTTTCGCGACAAGTAATTCCGAACGGAGGGAGTATGACTTTGTAAGGTCTTGTGAAAATAATTAATAAAGTGGCCGCATGCATCGCCCAGATGCAGAGGCCGGGGTCATCCTCCTTTTCAAAAAAACTACCAATCAACTAAATAATCAACGCACATAATTTTATATGAAAAAGTTTGATCCCACCATATATTTCTCTATTCAGTACTCCCCACAAATCTCACCCCCACCCTCCCTCCCCTGTCTCGTTGTAAGTTCCAAAAAAAAGGCGGATATGAGTACCGGTATCGGGGTCAAAACATACACATAAAAACATCATATTTCAGAAGTGCCAATATGAAGATATGTCTAAGTATTTGTATGATAATAATAAGAGTAAAATGCATAGGTGATCATTATACTTGTGTCGAAAACTCACTTTGATCACTGTACTTAAAAATACAATCAATACGGTCACTATATACGTCATCCGGTGATTATATGGTCACTGCTCATCGTATAGCACCGTGTTTTTTCTTTGTTGACTGGTCAAAATTTCCAAGTGGCAAATAACGCAGTTTAGTCGGCCGACCATTTGCGGGACCCATTGTCTGTGTGCGGAAATAAATTAGTAGTGGAAATAAAAGCAAAAGCCCCGCACGCAGGAGTGATTCGAACCAGAAACCCTACGGTGGAGACATGCGCGCTAGCTTCGGTGTCAAACCGGATAGTGATATTCTTTTATGTATCACCTAAACTGGCAACACGTAACACGTAGTTGTCACACACGAACGCACTGCACCACACACTCACACATTGCCGCCGTCTCCACGCCCAAGTCCCTTCACTGCCTCGCTAGGCAGCTCATGGAGCCCTCGCCAACGCCTCATGAGCGCTCGCTGCATCACCGTCGTCCGGTACGTAGAAGCAGCCGGACAAGGTAGCGAACGTATACTAATTCTTTGCCTGCGTGAGGTGGCCACACGGCCGACAGTGACGACACCCGCACGGAGTCGCCCTCCTCGCCGTGCGCACGATGGCGGCACGGCTGTCGGAGCACGATCTGGCGGTCTCAGTTTCGTCGCTAGTGTCCTAGTCTGCTACCTAGCGAGTCTGCGAGTGTGTGCACGGGTGGTAGTGTGCGTTGTGTGTGTTCATAATGCGGGCGTGCTCTAACTGAATCATGCATTGCATGTGTTAATAATAAGGATGCATTCTAAGTAAATGGCACTACTAGTTGACGGTCCAACTGGCTTGCTCGTACAAAATATTTAGTGTGCAGTTCATTCTTTTCTATTTTCCTCAGCATGATTCCTACAAAAGCCAATAATTACGTACAAAAAAAGCGAGTTGGGAAACATAAAAGCTGAAATGGTGGAGGGAGGGGGGTTGCCATTATTGAGATGGCAAATCGTAAGATGGTCCCAATTAGTACTGAAAAAGGTTTTCGCCCCGCTTTATGAATAAAGCAAACCATTAGAACTACAAATCCAACAAGGATCATGCGCCCCTCCCCCCCCCCCCCCCCCCCACACACACACAAAGATAACAGACAGATAAATAGTGCACATCTCAACAAGTCCTAAAGAAAAATAAACACACTACGGGAAACAAGCCATGACGGGCTAATCCGGCTCCGGGGGTGGTGGAGGAAGCGGCGGCGCCAACCGTAGACCCATCGCGCCAAGATCAGCAATGATAGAGTTGATGGCGTCACGATCCTGAGGGCGGCTAAGCAGCCGCTAAACCTGCAAATATCCACACATTTTGTAAATCACATCAGTAGCACGCCGAAGGGGCACGCGATGGATCACAAGTTTATTACGGATAGTCCAGAGCGTCCATGCTAGGACATCGACACCCAGCCACCAAATGTGGCGGACATGCAGGGGGAAGCCTGGATCTCCGCAAAGAGGTGTTGAAAGTTAGTGTGGCACCAGCTACCACCAACTACTTCGCGGAAAAAGCTCCAAAGGAATTGCGCTGACACACAAGTAAAGAAGATGTAGTTTGAGTCCTCCTCCGTCCCACATAGGGGGCAGATACCGTCACCCTAGCCATTCCGCTTGAGCACCTCCACGCCAGAAGGAGTGCGGCCATGGATCCATTGCCAAAGAAATATCCGAATCTTCAGGGGGAGTCTAATCACCCAAATCTGGACAAGTGGCGCAGGGGCCGGGGTAGCCGCAATGATCTGGACAAGTGGCCCCAATTATTATAGACCATCCATTATCTTTGATCCAAGGGTCTAAACTGAATGAGGTAATACATTGCCTAACAACACTCATATATATATGGTCAGTGTTAGGAAAAAAAACACTACAACTCGAAAGTACGAATTAATAGTATCAGAAATATTATTATATATCCTAATCCTACCGTATGGAGAGCGCTTTTTATGCTACTGTACCTTCAATTTCCTTTAGGTCAGTCATTTTGTTATCAACACAGCGAACGACTGAACGAGTTCCAGGATCATCGGTGACACCACAGCTCGAGCCTTGCCATACGTCTACGAGACTACGAGACGCCTAGCCCTGGCATTAACGTACGTGATTCAATAGCTTTGCGCCTTTGCCCGAGTGGAGCATGATTTCTTGTGCTCAAGATATGAAATGAACACCTTGGAAGCGCGCATGCGGCCGAAACCAGAACGACCACCGGGTCGTATACGTGGACACAAACATTGCCGTACTGCTCATTCGGCTCTCTTCATTGTTATTTGCTGTATTTAAAGGAGAAAAACCAAAATGCAGCATGCAGGGACCGCATAGCGCAGTGGATTAGCGCGTCTGACTTCGGATCAGAAGGTCGTGGGTTCGACTCCCACTGTGGTCGTTTTTTTTTGTTTTTTTTTTGCTGTTGTTTGCACGCGCTCCCTATATCTTTCTGTTATCAATTACTCCATATTACCGAGTACGGGGAACGGCGCAGAAGGAGTTAACCGTTTTCATGATTCATGAACAGCAAAATATATCTCATGCTACATGAATATGTTGACCACAAAATAATGACAATAATAAAATTGTTTCTTTAAATCAACACAAAATTTTCTCTTTCTGACAAAAAGAAAGAAATATATATATATATATATATATATATATATATATATATAGACACACACACACACACTCCTATATAGTGTAGCAATTTTGAATCCAACTCAGAGTATCAATCCTAACCATTAATCTCATAAATCTAATGGCTCAGAGCTGAGGGATTCGGAGTGAACAGTAGCTTCAGTTGCCTCTATCGTGTACTGGAACATCCAATCTTCGTTCCCCCAAAAAAGGCCCATGCATGTCTCATGGGCCTCATGGTTGCGTACCTTTTGAGCTGCAGCAAGTCTGCAAGTTCCCTAAAGATAAAAGCAAGTCCGCAAGTGCAAAGGGGCTACATTTCTTCTGGCATGGAATAGCTTATCTTTGTTTATTTACATTAATTCAAATCTCTTTCACCAAAAACCAATAAATGGGGGTTGCCCTTAAGTTTGTCCATCCACAATGTTCAATTACTTTGATCATTTGTCAGGACACACTATGATGTTAAGACATGCATTGCACGTGTATGTAAACTAGTTTTTTATAGTTGCCACAAAGGTACCCGTGTGGCAATATTCGTTATTTTGAAACAAATATAAGACATATAAGGCATTTTAGGTTAAAAAATAAGTTTGGTCGAGTTTACCGAAAGAAATATTTATATCTATACTAAAAACACCTGAAAAACATATTTCATGATATGTTGACTGCTAGTGAGTACTTTGTTTTCTCGAGGAATAAACATAAATTCTTCACTTTCTCACCGAAAGAATGAAATAAAAAGAATTCAGGGGAGCCTAGGCTTATATTTAGAGACATTGCAAGTTTCACATCTCTTAGGACATTGGATCTTCAATTTTGTGTGTTTTCAATCGTTGGATTTCCTCTCAATCACATCCTGCCTTTCTTACGATTGTTACGCCCTTGGAGTTGGTAGACCATAAATCAGTGGCGGAGGCGGAGACAGGTGTACCGGATTATTCTTCCAAATAAGTTCTTTATTTAAATTAACATAAATTCTTCACTTTCTCACAGAAAATGCTGAAATTGAAAATTCTAGGGAAGCCTAGGCTTATATTTAGAGACATTGCAAGTTTCACATCTTTCCGACATTCAGCCCATTAGCGTTTTTGGTCGTTGGATCTTCAATTTTGCGCTTTTTAGATCATTGGATTGACTCTCAATCACATCCGGCCTTCCTTATGATTGCTACGTCACAGGGCTTGGTGGGCCATAAATGCAGCCATGGTCAAGGAACAAGCCCTTGTGGCTAGTGAACATCACGAATGGAGTCCCGGCTCTCATGTAAAAAGGAAGTTTATTCCCTCAAAAAAATGTAAAAAGGAAGTTTGAGTAAAAATACATGCAGTACTCGATGTACTTTAGAACAAAATTGTAGTAATACCGGTTCCCTTAGTATATATCTTTGACCACACTAGCATCTGAAGCTATACAAATCTGCTAGAGTTGTAGGTCGATGGCGAGCGCGACTACCTCTGAGAGACCATGGTTTTAGGAATTGTTGGGTCAACTTACATTATTTGCGACAATAGCATGAGCATATCCAGCCATTCGGCCCCCGGGGGCTTGAAATAGCGCTGCCTGGGGGCCAACCGGCGGTAAATTCGACGTGAGGGGGCTCGGGTTTCCAGCCGACCCCCTAATTTCGGCCCGATTTCGGCGTGCTTCGACACAAATTCGACATATTGAGGAAGGCAGCCCAGGTTGCCGGTAGCCGGTGATCAACTTGGACAAGAGGACCCTGCCTGTAATATGGTTCAGTGTTAAATACTGGCTCTTCTTGCTCGCTCTCAATGATCATGTTGTGTAAGATGACACAACAAGTCATGACTTTCCATATTTGATCTTTCGACCAGGTCAGAGCGGGGTACTGGACAACAACAAATCGAGATTGGAGCACACCAAATGCCCGCTTGACATCCTTCCTGCAAGCCTCCTGACACTTGGCAAAGTAGGAGTTCTTGCCTCCTGGCACAGAGTTTGAGATAGTCTTCACAAATGTGGACCATCTCGGATAGGTGCCATCTGCCAGGTAGTATCCCTTGTTGTAGTGGCGCCCATTGACCTCGAAGTTCACTGGAGGAGCATGACCTTCAACAAGCTTGGCAAAGTCATTCGAGCACTGCATTACGTTGATGTCATTGTGAGTTCCTGGCATACCAAAGAAGGAGTGCCAAATCCAGAGGTCCTGTGTGGACACTGCCTCCAGTACCACACTGCAAGCTCCTTTAGCGCCTTTGTACATCCCCTGCCAAGCAAATGGACAGCCTTTTCATGCCCAATGCATGAAGTCAATGCTTCCAAGCATCCCAGAATATCCTCTTGCTGCATTCTGTGCTAGGATCCGAGTAGTGTCTTTAGCATTGGGTGATCGCAAGTATTGTGGTCCAAACACTGGCACCACTGCCCTGCAGAACTTGTACAAACACTCAATGGTGGTGGGCTCGGCCATGCGTCCATAGTCTTCCAGTATATCACCGGGAGCTCTGTATGCAAGCATCCTCATAGCTGTCGTGCACTTCTGGAGTGAGGTGAATCCAAGTGTGTCGTTGCAATCCTTCTTGCACTTGAAGTAGCTGTCGAACTCCCGGATGGAATTCACAATCTCGAGGAAGAGCTTCCGGCTCATCCGATAACGGTACTGATATACTTTCTCGCCGTGCAGTGGAGCGTCGGCGAAGTAGTCGGCGTAGAGCAAGCAATAGCTCTCTAGTCGATGTCTCTGCTTGCTCTTCTAGCGGCCCGGCACCGAGCCACCTCGCTGCGGCTTTGCATTGCTCGCAACAGGTCGGCCAGAGCGGCGAGGACCATGAGGTGCTCTTCGTCTTGGGCGTCGGCCTCGGCTTCCTCCTCCAGCAGCGACGCGAACGCCTCCTCGTCGTCCGAGTCCATCGCCGAGAAGACAAATCATCGAACACCTGGCGGGTGCGGTAGGCGCGCAGCTGCCGGTATCCCCGCCTGCGTGGTTGGAGCGCCGAGAAGCTCGCCCAGGAGCGGGATGGAGGTTGCTGCGACGAACCCTCTCTTCTCGGCGGGGAAATGGCCTTTCTAGCGGCGGTGGGCAGGTGGACGTCGCCGAGATTGGCACGGTGACGGAAGGGGCAGTGCACACAGGGGGCGAATCTGGACGTGGAAAAATCGTTTTTCGCCTAACAGTGGTGGCCCATGCGCCGCTTTTTCTTCTACCGGAGCCCCCAAGTGCCCCCAGTGCGCTGGGTTCGGCCTGGGACGGGCCAAAAAATAGGCCGAACCGACGGAATTCGGCGTTCTAGGGGGCGACTGGGAGGTTTTTTCCGGCGCCGGCGGGAAAAAAATCTTGTCCTGGGGGGTTGTTGGGGGCGCGAGTGAAGATGCTTTAAGGTCCTGCATAAGTGCACCTCCAATCACGACAAACATCGGTTATGGACTCTTTCATTCAAACTTTAGCAATACACTTGGGAACTTGAGGAAGGCATGTTGTGACCAATGGCCTACATGCTTGCTGCAGATTAGCCTCAGATCCGACAAGAGCTTGGAAATAAGCAAATAACTGATGCATGACTTTGAAAAATATTCTCATGTATATTCTTCCTCCGTGATGACTAGACAACGCACATTGTGAGGAGAACCATGTTAAACTCCTTATGATTCATGGTCTCCTGAAGATGAAAAATTCATTCCTTCGCATCTGTACATGAGTTGTTGCATAGATGCTCTTCTTCATATGTTTGTTAAAAAGAGCCCAGATTCATATCGAATACATTGTAACAGAGATTGCCACCATGAGTCGTCTGCTGCATGGCAAATTGAGCACAAAAATGCTTTCGAGAAGCACTGTTGTGCTTCACCGTGAAGCACACCCACAGTTATGCTTTTCACTTCAGGATGCACGAGGAAGCATAATTGTGGGGGTGCTTCACGGTGAAGCACGTGCTTTCTCGAAAGTAAAAAAATAGACCCGTTGTGGATTGGGCATGGGCACAAATTTATGCTCATGGTATGCTAGACCCAACGCAGTTATATTATTGATGGGTTACATACCGAGTAGTTGTATGTAAGCTCTGTGCCCCACCCCCTCCTTCTAACAATCAATTCCCTAACCATATTAACATCTTAATGGTTGGCGTCTCCACTACATATGGAATTAGAAACTACCTCACCATCATTTGATGTTCCGCTGATTTGCCCCATGGATACCCATTGGGCACTAATACCCAGGTATGGACATGGGATGAATATCTACCCCATGGGTCGGGTATACGTAGGATTTTATCCTGATGTGAAACATATGTATTGGTATAAGATTATTGTACCCACACTGTACTCCCATTGTCATCCTTAAACATAAGTTGCCCCTGCTTTGGCTCAGCCTGTCATCTCAAAATTTACCTTTTATTTTACGAACAAAACTTTACCGTTTCTATTGCATTGTTTTGGAAATCCTGCGACCCAAATGAGCCCTCACTAGTGTTTTAAATCTTTTCAGTATTTCCGGCCTACGGGCTTAGCCCACGGGCAAAAACTAGGGCCTGAGCCTGACCCGGTCTGTGGCATGTCCCCATACTCCCGTTCCTCTTCCAAAGCTCCCGGCGGCGGCGGCTCGCAACCTCATCCCGCCTCCACGACCGCCTCATGGCCGCCGCCGCGTCAGCAAACCCCGGCACAGCGTACAAGCTCCTCCTCTCCTGCCCCGAAGGCCTCCCTCGATCCCGAGTAACCCCCCCCCCCCCCCCCCCCCTCCCTCCCCGGGCCCGTCTGATTCGGCTGCAGATTGTGCAGATTCTTCCCATGGTATTGACTAACTCGGTGTTGCTGCCAAACGAAGGTTTCTGTGAGGTTTGATCCGTCCTTCGACCGGATCCCCCATCCGGACGCATCTCTGGAGGAGTCTATAGGCGAGGTGGTCTGTCTAACTCTAATCGTACCGTGTGTGCTCGCTTCGTGTTAACAAAGGCCATTGTTCATCTTTGTTCGTTTTGCAGATATGGAATCAAAGGCTCCAGCAGAACCCATCGCTGTACAACGGAACGAAATTTCGGGTACGCATAACCTCCACACATATTCTGGCAAGCCATTTATCTGCTCTAGTGATACATGTATGCACTAGATTTTGGCAGAGATGAATACACACTTCATTAGTTTTTTTAGTCTATACACACTTGATTAGTTGTCTCGGCTCTGCGCCAAATTGGGACTGACAAGAAAACTGTGCAATGTCGTGGAGCGTTTCATGATGACTAAAACAATTTATTTATACTTAACGCGAATAATGTTTCTTCCATGCTAAGTAATCTACGAGTTGATCTCCCGCCGTTGAATGTTTCGAAAAAGATGTTGCAGGTCATTCAGATGCTGTAAATTTGGATCTTTACTTTTCTTTTCTTTTCCTTTCCCTATGGTCAACCCGAGTTAGCCACAAGTTTTATTTGTGAACTTGCTTAGTGTTCCATTTACATCTGAACTTGCGCGATTGCAATATATTTCTTTTAGTGTTCCATCTACAGCTAAAACATTCCATTAGGACTTCTACTTTGCTGTTCTTTATCTCCTTAACTGCATTTCCAAGTACTGGTATTCATACTCTTGGTCACCCTGACGAATTTCAGTATGGAGGGCATGCCTTGCACCGCAGTGATGAGTCAAATCAGGAGTACTGTGTCTCACTTCATTTGGGACTCACAGATTATAGGTTTGCTTGAGCTTTCTTAACCTATCCATATAGCTACACCTGTAGTTCCCAGTATGTGATGTTTCCAGTGCAACACCTCTATCTGACATCAGTATTAACTTAAAACAACAGGACATTTGTTGGAACAAATCTCAGTCCACTGTGGGAGAAATTTTTGGTCCCCTCTGAAGGTAAAGGTTATCTAGAAGTTAGAACCTTAGATGCCTTCGTCACATCTTCCTCCTGTAGATCAAGGCCTTTTTGCATCTTTAACTTTCGAAAGTTAGTCTCATGAATTTATATTTCTTCCATTGCTCAAGCTTGTACAAATTTAAATGCATAACAAATTTTGCCCCACCTTCATTTTCCTTTCCATGCTTGCATATGTTGCTGTATCATTAATCATTATGAAGAGATATTGATGATCACTGAATTATTAATTATTAGACAACCTGTCTCAGTACCTTGTCTGCTTAATTGCATAGTGCAAATTCTTTGTACAGAATTATAACAACGACGAGTCTTGACCAAAATAGTTCATCTTTCAATCTGATCTGATTAGATGACTCTGTGTGTTGCCAACACATGTCAAATCCACTGGGAAATGGTGCAATCGTTGAAACATCTGATGAAAAAATTATTGTATTGCAAAGGAGCAACAATGTTGGCGAGTCTCCTGGACACTTTGTTTTTCCTGGAGGACATTCTGAGGTAATATCTTAAGAATGTTACAATATTGAGCACAGCTAATGACATCTAAAGTTTTTGTTTAAAGAGGCCCCAAGTAGAGACAAAGCTGTAGGACGTGTAACTTTGGTAGGCTGGACTGTTTAGTTTAACTCGTTTTTCTTTGCTAGAGATCAGCATTCATGTGGAAAGTGCTTGTCTTTTGTTCCTCTTTTACTTTGTAGATATATCATAGTTTCGTCCAATGAGAATTGTGGCCACCCATTACTTGAAAAACAAAATGCTCTAGGCATAGTCACTCTTTTTCTTTCAGATGCCGAACAAATTTACTAGAGGAGTAATGTATACTTGATAATTTAAAACTTGGAAAATGTTGACTTAAGACAACAATTGAAATTCTCGAAATGGATATATTTTATTTAGAAGGACTGGTGGGATTGTGGTTCGAGTGGTCGATCTATAATATTCATGTTTCTTATTATCCAAGTTCAATTGTTTGTATCAGCCACAAGAAGTTGGAATCTTGGCTCATCAAAATGACGAAAAAGATGTTGCTGGTCTCACTGAAAGAATTTCTGATGAAATGTTTGATGGAATCATCCGTGAAGTAGTTGAGGAAACTGGAGTTCCTGTTAGTTCACTGGTAATTAAATCATCAACACAGTTTGCCTTGCATTCCTAATTACTGCATCACTAGTGTCAATTTTACTGGTTTATATAAATCAACAAGACCACATCAGAAGTGTACTTTGCAGTTGTTTGTAATTACCATGCAAAGAAGATTTCTGCAACTGCAGGATTTTCTTGGATTTTGTACTGTTAACTATCCACATTTAGTTTTGCAGACAGAACCCATTCTCATTGGAGTTTCTCGACGAGAAACGAATGTTAGGCCAGCAGCATTCTTTTATATGAGATGTAACATTGATTCCAGCGCCATAACTGAGCTTTATGCTAGAGCTCAAGATGGCTATGAATCCACTAAGATCTATGCAGTATCGATGGTGAGCTCACCTATACTGCAGCACTCCTCTCCTGGCTTTTGGATTCTCGTAACCATTGTTCATCTAATTGGTAGTGTTTATGAATTACAGAAAGACTTACGAGATATGAGCCAGCGGTTGCCTGGTTGCCACCTAGGGGGTTTTGCTCTGTATGAACTTATGAGGAACACTTCAGAAAGTTTGTGAACAAACCGATGTAAGTGTGCACTTAAGTCTTAATCCAAACTACATCGATGCTTATTTCGTGAGATATCTTTGCATGACTGCTTAAATCGTTCCTATAGAATAGTCATGGAGCCGTGCGACCTTTGAACAGTCTTGTCCTACTGCTAGATGCCAAGCAGTATCATAGCTTGTTTCGCAGGTGAAATTCATGTAATCGTTCTCATTGTGCCCAAACTGATCTTTCTTCTGCAGATAGACTGAGTTCTTCAGAGTTCAGACGGAAAGAAATCCACAGCACACCAACTCGATAAAGATTACAGAGATTCAGATTAAAGATGATCAAGAGCATTCCTCTGTAGACTATATGAGATGTGTCCGTCTTCGTCCGGCATTGTTCTTTTTCGTCTGTTTTTCGTGCAGTGCAGTGCAGGAGTGTAACCAGTATTTATTTACTTCTGTTCCTGGAATTCTTGTATGTACCGCGGTAACAAAAATGCACGACTAATCCCTATCTATTGAACAACAAAACAAGCTAGTAACTATGGAACTACGTTTGTAAGTTTTGTGCATGGTGGTGACATGCCGTTCATTTTCAGCAAGTTCTTCCGGTCTGGTACACCTGCAAGAAAACAACAGATGCCTTCGTAGTAGGGATGGATTGATGAGCTGCTCGGGTCGTTAAGCTCCTTCTTGTTAAGGCTCGGCTCATTTAGCTCGTTAAGTTTAATAAGCAAAAAAATTTGTTCGGTCCTGTTCATTTAAAGTTTGTTAAGATCGTGAGCGCTCGTTAACAAACTATGATGTGTTGTAGCCTACAAGATGAGTGTGGGTATAATTTTTACGCAGGAAGATGCACTACTAGGCAAAACCTTATACACAGAACTTTAGCAGTAGCATGGGTCAAATAAGCACGCTGGTGCTAAGTAGCAGTAGCGCGCTTGCCGAAACCGCGCTGCAGATAACATCGTAGCAGTAGCGCGTCTCGCTGCATACACGTTACTATTAAAATTCTCACGACTTAGCCGATATGGTACACATAGTAGTAGCGATCTATATGGAACCGCGCTACTGCTACTTTCTTTGTAGCAGCGCGTTTTGCTCTAAACTCGCTACTACTAAAGGATATAAAATTAAATGAAAAGCAAATAGAAAGGTAATTGAAAATGAAAGAAATAGAAGAAGGGAAAGGAAAAATATAAAATGTGAAGAAAAATAAATGAAAAAGGGAAAAAGGAGAAAGTAGTAGCAGTAGCGCGTATTCCAGAACGCGCTGTAGCTAATGTAGCAGTAGCGCGCTTCCAGGAACGCGCTACTGCTACTTCTGACTTAACCACCGCGTTCGTCCTTCCGCACGACCACTTCCCCCAAATCGAACTCCTCCGCTCTCGCCGCCGCCGTCGCCCGTCGGTCGCCGTGCGCTCTCCGCACACCCTCTACGCCGCCCCCGACCCCGGATTCAACGCCGCCCCCGCCCCCGACCTCAACGCCGCCCCAGACGCCGCCCCCGGCCCCGACCTCGACGCCGCCCTCCGTCGTGCGCTCGAGCCCCAAGCCCGACCTCGACGCCGCCTGCCCCTCTCTCGCCGCAGGCACCCGATCGAGGTGAGCATGCCTGCTCCTCACCCTCCCCTACCTCTGCCTAGATAGGGTTCTTCAAATTTTAGTTGCATCAAATAGTTAGGGTTCATCTATGGGTGGAAATGAATTGGGTACAGATGCGGCTGGGATTTTTTCTTAGGTGATGTTTTCTTAGATGATGAATAAACACTAGTGTAATGCATAATAAAACGAGTAAAATTTGACCTTCTTCTATTTAGTTAGTAAGAACTAGTTAGTAAGAACTAGGTACTAATTAGGTGATTTTTTAGTTAAAGCAATTTTTCCCGCCTCGACGTGGACGATGCCTATCCCGCATCCTCGTCGTCGAGTCGGCGGAGGACGACACCTGCTTGACCAGATCGGCCATGTCCGGGACTGGGCTCCGCCGGAGTGGTACTGGGAGGCGCTACCTACCGGGGAGCGCAGGTTGGTGAGGAGCCAGCCTGTCGTTGACCCGAACCTTCTTTGGTGGCGGTCGCGTGGGCCAGTGACGATCCAGAGGCTCGAGGACTCCGCGGAGGTGGTGTGTCACCGTGTCAGTGAGCAGGACGCGCACGTCCGTCGCTACTTGTTTGCGTTGGAGCACAGGCCGTTCTCCAATACCTGGCAGGTTCTCCGGGGATCTCACTGGAGCTATGATCCCGTGATGGTGCCTTCTCTGTGGGTGTCCACCGCCCGCGCCGATACCCGTCGTGTGCTAGAGTTTTAGTTGTATTAGTGATGTTATATGTATGACACTATTCGTGATGTATTAGTGATAATATTCGACGATGTACTGACGCATGAGATGATTTACTTTTGCTTATTGAATGCATGCTAATTTGAGTCCTATAAGATATTTTGAAATGTATATCTTGTGTTGCTCAATATCCAAGTGGCCGGTCATGTTTGCAGGTTACACCTTTGAGTGGCCTATGTTTTGCCGGAGTGTTGATTCATTTCCGTTCCGGCAAATTTCAGGCGCTCGATATGTCCTATTTTAGCAAAGGTCATGCCGGATTTTTCCGTGAATTTTGGCATGACTTGTGCCAGAATATGTAGGAAATATCGAGTGCCCCGGATTTGTGTGTTGAGTATCTTGGTAGTTGTCTTCGATCGATTTTCAATTAATGTTTTAACTATGAACATAGGAAATGTCTGACGACGAGAAGGATTTCGGTATTTGCAAATACTGCGAAGACGAGCGCGGCCTGTGCGACGGAATCTTCCTAGATGATGATAGGCGCTTCAGCATCAAGCTGGACGAGAACTTCGAAGTGGATACAGTAAGTCACAACGACAAGTCTTTTTTCGTAATTAAGCATGACATCTGCTTCATTTGCTTCAACTTATATTTTTTTTACTATTCTACTAGCGTATCCCCTGCCATGCAAGAGTTTTTGTATTGGATAAGATAGGTTTCAGTCATAGTATGGAGGAAAAGAAAGTTTACTTGAAGACCGAGCATGGTTATATTTTCCATGCAAAGTTATACAATTCTGACGACTACACCTATTTTGGATGCAAAACATGGCGAGCACTATGCAAGACTTATGCATTTGAGCCTGATATAGTTATCACCTTTGATATTCGTCCGGAAGATGATATTGAAGGTAATACCGACATCTGGTTCGATGTGCAAATGCCTCCAGTTATACCATTATGTAAGTTTCTCAACCATATTTATGTCTTTGATATTGTTTATTCAAAAATAGTTGTGTAAGTGCATCTAGTGCCACCCCTTGTTAGTTTTGGAGTATTGACGATAAAGTTGGTTGAGGGACTAATGCGTTTGTGAGAATTGCAGGATAATGCAGGTAGTGTCCCTCATTGATTCGGTTTACCTACCGGAGATGACCCCTAAAAATGTATGAAGACATTGAAGACAATGGTGGTATGAGAAGATATTCATATTGAAGACTATGACATGAGAAGACATTGTGTGAAAACTTTGGAGCGCGAAGACTGTGTGTTTTTCGTTGTTTTGCTTCTTCTTTGTTGAGTCATAGGAACCACCGTACTGTTAAGTGGGGTCCAAGTGAACTAAGTCAGAATGACTGAAGTGATGCTCAACCCAAATCCTATGTCTTCGAGCGAAGACAATGAGAGCAAATCTTATCCAGAGCTGGATGAGTCAGCTTTGCTTGTAGCCCAAGTAAAGTTGCCGCGTGTGTTTGAAATCTGACCGTTGGAACACGTGTAAGTTCCTTAGTGAACCAGGGTCATTTTGGACAAATCAGGTCGGGTTGCCTAGTGGCTATAAATAGCCCACCCCCTACACCATAAATTGGTGGCTGTTCTGAGTTTGTGCACGGCTTTTGTCATTTGAGAGCAACCCACCTCGAAGCATTTGAGAGAGAGAGAAATCCTTGCGAGGACAAAGCCCAAACACACAGAGCCAAAGAGTGTTAGGCATCACTGAAGTCTTTCTGTCTGTGTGACCTGAAGACTTATTACACTTGAGGACTGTGAATCCTCCAGCCGGTTAGGCGTCGCGTTCTGAGCATTCAAGAGTCATTGTGGATTGCCGGTGAACAAAGTCTGTGAAGGTTTGGAAGTCTCCCTTGAAGACTTACCAGAGTGATTGGGCGAGGACTGGGTGTCCTTAGCTCAAGGGGAATAAGGTGAAGACACGGTCTTCTGAGTTAAATCTCAGCCTCCCTAATCAGACGTACAGTTGTCACAGCAAGTGGAACTGGTCCAACAAATCCTGTGTCTTCAACAAGCAACTGGTTCTATCCCTTCCAACCTTACTTAAGTTTGTCTTCATGAAGTCATTGCTTATCTGTTTATCTGTTTGACTTCATTGCTTGATTACTATTGTTGATTGGCTTCATACTATCTTCCATCTTGATCCTTACTGCCTAACTGCTATTAGTCATGTACCTTCATATCATTATATACTTGACTGTGGCTTGTTTAGGTTAGTTTATCTTCCGCTGCATATCAATTAGGTTGTTTTTGTTGTTTGTCTTTGAAACCTCCTAGTTTTGAAGACTTTCATAAAAATCGCCTATTCACCCCCCCTCTAGTCGATACTAGCACTTTCAATTGGTATCAGAGCAAGGTACTCCCTTGTTCTGTGTGATTCGTTCTAACCACCTAGAGTTTCAGCTATGTCGACTGCAGGGATAATCAAGGTCTCCGCTGCTTGCCCCATGTTCGATGGAACTGAATATCCCTTCTGGAAGAATAAGATGCGCATGCATCTTGAAGCCATTGATATCGACCTCTGGTATGTCGTCAAGAATGGCGTTCCCAAAACTGGTGAAGGTGTCACCCCCACTGATGTCAAGAAGTTCATTCAACTGGACTCTACTGCGAAGAACATCATCTGTGGTCATCTGACCAAAGGACAGTATGGTCGTGTGAGTGCTCTGGAAACGTCGAAACTAGTCTGGGACTGGCTATCCAAAGTCAATGAAGGCGTTTCAACCCAGAGAGATCAAAGAATCAGTGTTCTCCACAACCTCTTCAACCACTTCAAGAGAAACGACAATGAGAATGTCCAGCTCACGTTTGATCGCCTCACTGATATCACAAATGAACTTCAAGCTCTTGGCGCAACTGAGATTACCAAGCATGAAATCGTCAAGACACTGCTGAGATCACTTGACAGCTCCTTTGACACCCTTGCCCTCATGATACAAGAACGTCCTGACTTCAAGACACTCGATCCGTCTGATATACTTGAGAGGCTCAACACACATGAGTTCCAGCTATCTGAGAAAAGAGATATCTATGGTCCAAGCTATGGCCAAACTCATGCTTTGAAGGCAAAAGTTGTTTCCTCATCTGAAGAAGAATCTGACTGCAGTTCTGAAGATCCTGAAGACATTGGAAGGGAACTTTCTATGCTTGTGAAGAAGTTCCAGAAATTCACAAAGAAGAAAGGCTTCAGAAAGTCTTCACGATCTAGCTCAAGGAATGATGAAGCTTCCACAAATGATCACAAGAAGAGAACCTGCCACAAGTGCAAGAAACCTGGTCACTACATATCTGAGTGTCCATAGTGGGACAATGAGAAGAAGAAGAAGAAAAGCAAGGAATATGATTCGGATGACAAGAAGAAGAAGAAATCCTCAAAGTCTTCTAAGTCTTCTTCCAAGTCTTCATCATACAAGAAGAGCTCATTTGGCAAAGCTCGTGCTTTTGTTGGCAAGGAAATGGATTCAGAGGAGGAGTCTGCTTCCGAGGAGGCGGAGGTGGAGTCTGGAGAGGAGTCTGACCCTGGCGTTGCAAGTCTGGCTCTAGCCACTGCCTATGTTGCCAAGTCCATCTTCAACACTGAAGACAATGACTTCCACACCAACGCTGAAGCTAATGATGAAGACGATCCTACTCCCACCTACTGCTTCATGGCACGCGGTGCCAAGGTAAAATCACGCGATGCTTACTTTCAAACTTCAAGTGAAGATGACTCTGATTGTGAATCCAAACCCAGCTACAAAACACTCGCTAAAATTGCAATTGAACAACAAAAGGCTATGGAACATACTCAAAAACTGTTAGACAAAAGCGATGACCTGTTGGACGCTGAAATGACACGTTCACAGTCCTTAGTTGATGACATAAAAAATCTTCATGCTAAGTACCAAGAACTTGAAGGTCGTCATGAATCACTCTCAACAACTTATGAAAGGCTCTCCTATGATTATCTTCAAAGGAAACAAGAGCTTGAGAAATTGAGAGCGGCTCATGAAGATCTTCAAAAGGTGAATGAGTCACTTCACGCTCAACAGATCAGTTCCGCTCAGGAAGGATTTGAACCACCATGTCTAAAATGCATTGAGCGTGATAACGCTACATCTGTTGCTGAATGTTCCACTGCTGCTACTGTTTCATTGTCTTCACCTACTGATGTGGTCACTAACCCCTCTGCGGAGGATACCACTACTGTTGCTGATGAAAATGCTATGTTGAAGACATTGCTTGAAACAGGGATGTACAAAAGTTTGAAGGACATCAGACTCTCTGCGATGTCCTCAAAAAGTAGATTCTGAACTGAAACCCTAGGAAAGAGGGTGTTGGGTTCGAGAGGAAAATGAACGTTGATGGCTCATACTGGAAGCCTGAGCAGTACCCCAAAACCACATGGGTTGCTGCAAAGGGACCTTCAGTAGATCCATCTACCTTATCTGGATTTACCTGTGCTAATCCTATTATCATTGATGAATCCTTTGATGCAAACTATAACCTGTTCAAAAATCAGAATGGTGAGGTGTTTGCCAGGTACATTGGTACTAACTGCAGGAATGGACCACCTATGAAGAAGATCTGGGTACCTAAGCGGTGCATTTAGAATCTTCCTGTGAATGTCGTCATGACACCACCTAGGAAGAAGACAAACCCTAGACCTATAGCTTCATATGGCCCAAAGGCTTCATACAGATACAGGACTCACATGAGTCGCCCTAACGCCAATGTTTTGCAGGGAAATCATGCTCAGACTTATGAATATGAGAGGGTATCTTCGAACCGCTATGTTCATAGGACTAAGAACTTTTCTGCTTATTCATATGAGTATCATTCATCTCCTGCAAGGCTATTTGCTAGGGCTTCAAAGCCAAAGTTCTCAGATGCTGCACTTAGACTCATTGCTTCTAAGCCCCCACTGAAAATGTGGGTGGCAAAGAAGAACTAACTCTCTTTTGCAGAAAATGGTCTCCAGCCAGCAATCAATGGCGTACGATACTATTGCTGGGGACCTAAAACTCACTAAGGACGCACGTTAAAATAGCATTCTATATGCTTCACATCTAAATCCATCATCAGTCTATGTCCTAACTTTGATATAAGCTGTGACTGTCCCTATATGTATCAAATGCATATGCTTCACAACACTTGTGTGAAGCCTATCCTCCTAACTGCACTGTAGGGTACATCACCAAATGCTTCAGAATAGATTATGGACAGTGGATGCACAAATCATATGACTGGTGATCGAAGTCTTCTCATGGACTCAACCTTACGTCCATCCGACAAGAGTCACATCACATTTGCTGACACTGGTAAAAGCAAAGTATTGGGTCTAGGTAGAGTTGCAATCTCAAAGGATCAACACATGGATAAAGTGATGCTTGTTGAATCCCTTGGTTTCAACTTAATGTCTGTATCAATGCTTTGTGACTTGAACATGATTGTGATATTTGGCAAATATCGTTGCCTTGTACTAATGGAATCTGACAAATCTCTAGTCTTTGAAGGGTATCGAAAAGATGATCTATACATGGTAGATTTCTCAGCAGGTCCACAGCTTGCCGTTTGTCTTCTCACAAAAGCTTCAGAATGTTGGCTCTGGCATCGAAGGCTGGGACATGCTGGCATGAGGAACTTACACTCACTCGTCAAGAAGAAGCATGTCATTGGCATCGAAGATGTCAAGTTCAAGAAGGATCATCTGTGTGGTGCTTGTGAAGCTGGAAAGATGACTAGGGCAAAGCACCCAACGAAGACAATCATGACAACATCACAACCCTTCGAGCTGTTGCACATGGACTTATTTGGACCTACTCACTACTCCACCCTCACAACAACTGCCTGTCTCTATGGCTTCGTCATTGTTGATGACTACTCTAGATACACATGGGTTCATATAATTCTGTACAAGACTGAAGTGCAAGATGTCTTCAGACGCTTTGCAAATCGAGCTATGAACAACTATGGTGTGAAGATCAAGCACATCAGAAGTGACAATGGCATTGAATTCAAGAACACTGGACTTGATCTGTATCTGGATACAATGGGAATCACTCATGAGTTCTCTGCTCCATACACACCTCAGCAAAATGGCATCGTTGAGCGCAAGAACAGAACCCTCATTGAAATGGCTCGAACAATGCTAGATGAGTACAAGACACCAAGAAAGTTCTGGCCCGAAGCTATTGATACAGCATGTCACATCATCAACCATGTGTACGTTCATAAGCTTCTGAACAAAACATCATATGAGCTACTTACTGGCAAGAAGCCAAATGTCAGTTACTTCAGAGTATTTGGAGCAAGATGCTGGATAAAGGATCCCCATCACAAGTCAAAATTTGCACCTAAGGCTCACGAAGGCTTCATGCTTGGCTATGGAAAGGATTCACACTCCTACAGAGTCTTCAACCTTTATCTCTACAAAATAGTTGAAACTGTGGATGTGAGATTTGATGAAACAAATGGTTCATAGAGAGAGATCCTGCCAAGTACACTGGATGAAGCTCCTTCAAATGAGGCAATCAAGTTGATGGGAACTGGTGAAATTATGCCCTCTGAAGCACAACCTGAAGAGGAACTCATCATCTCTGCACCAAATCAACCTGAAGACAATGCTCAGTCCGAAGACAATCCTCCCAATGATGACAATGATCTGCCAGAGCAAAATCTTTATCCTGTTCACCCTCGTGTTGCAAATGAAGTTCAAATAGAGAAGATAATTGACAACATCAATGCACCTGGTCCGCTCACTCGTTCAAGAGCAACTCAGCTAGCAAACTTCTGTGGGCACTTTTCATTTGTGTCAATATCAGAACCCAAGAAAGTTGCTGAAGCTTTTATGGAACAAGAATGGATTCAAGCCATGCAAGAAGAACTTCAACAGTTCAAACTGAATAATGTTTGGGAACTTGTCAAGCGACCTGATCCTCGCAAGCATAACATTATTGGAACAAAATGGATATATCAAAACAAGCAAGATGAGCATGGTCAAGTCATCAGAAACAAAGCACGTCTTGTAGCTCAAGGATACACCCAAGTGGAAGGAATTGACTTCGATGAAACATTTGCTCCTGTTGCTAGGCTTGAAGCTATTCGCATACTGCTAGCTTATGCAAATCATCACAATATCTTGCTATATCAAATGGATGTAAAGAGTGCATTTCTCAATGGCAAGATTGAAGAAGAAGTGTATGTCCCACAACCACCTGGCTTTGAAGATCCAAAACATCCTGATATGGTATACAAGCTAAACAAGGCACCGTATGGCCTCAAACAAGCCCCTCGTGCTTGGTATGATACAATCAAAGACTTCCTGAAGAGCAAAGGCTTCAAACCTGGATCCCTCGATCCCACTCTCTTCATGAAGACATATGATGGTGAACTGTTTGTGTGCCAAATATATGTGGATGACATAATCTTCGGATGCAACAACCAGAAGTACAGTGATGAGTTTGGGTACATGATGCAAGAGCAATATCAAATGTCCATGATGGGTGAGCTGAAGTTCTTCCTTGGTCTTCAAATTCGTTAGCAGAGGAATGGCATCTTCATACCTCAAGAGAAATACCTCAAAGACTGGCTGAAGAAGTTTGGAATGGAAGACTGCAAAGGCTACACGACGCCAATGCCAGCCAAGCACCATCTTGGTCCCGACGACAATGGTAAAGAGTTCGATCAAAAGGTATACCGCTCCATGATTGGTTCTTTGCTTTATTTATGTGCATCTAGGCCAGATATTATGCTTAGTGTTTGCATGTGTGTTCGGTACCAAGCGGCACCAAAGGAATCGCATCACTTAGCTGTGAAGCGAATTCTTAGATATTTGGCTTACACCCCAACACTCGGATTATGGTATCCCAAGGGCTCAAGATTCGATTTTTTTGGATTCTCGGATGCTGATTATGCTAGTGACAAGGTGGATCGCAAGTCTACTTCTGGCACATGCCATTTTCTTGGTCGATCACTTGTCTGTTGGTCTTCGAAGAAGCAGAACTGTGTATCACTCTCAACCGCTGAATCTGAATACATTGCTGCTGGATCTTGTTGTGCTCAGCTTCTATGGATGAAGCAAACTCTCAAGGATTATGGCATCAATCTGCAACAAGTACCTCTCTTCTGTGACAACGAGAGTGCCATCAAGATAGCCAACAATCCAGTCCAACACTCGAAGACAAAGCACATTGAAATTCGTCATCACTTTCTCAGAGATCATGTTATGAAGAAAGACATCGATATCATTCACGTCAACACCGATGAGCAGCTGGCAGATATCTTCACAAAGCCCTTGGATGAGAAAAGGTTTTGCAAGTTATGGTGTGAGCTAAATATCTTAGAATCCTCTAATGTCCTATGATCAGGCACACATCCTAACACTTATGCATGTTGATGACTTAGATGTGCAACACACAAAGTAAGGTATATCTTCAATCAATGAAGATTTACACTCTGAGTGTGAATACATTAACATGGAATTTGACTTCGGAGCACCACGATAATTGTGCGCCGTGTCTGGGTCTAATATTTCCTATACGGTGGGTAACGCCACCACCAACTTTTCTTATTTGAAGTGTTTCACTCAAGGCGTTATATTGCAATGACTTCGCACTTAGTTTGTCTTCAGTTTCAATTTGTCTTCATGACTTTCTGCACTATGATGATTTGACTGCCTTTTGATATATATAAATACTAGTGTTCTGTTCTCTACAGCATTCACTTATAGCTATGTCTTCAAGATTGGATCTTTTGAACTAAGTGAATGTGATCGGACCCTAACCTCTCTATGCTTACTATCTCAAATCTATCTGTCCAAATCATATGCATTCTGTTGAAACTGTCGAATGTCTTCTCTGCGTCCTAGTCAGCAGAAGGCAAAGAGACAAACATTAAATATGTTTTTAATGGCTTATCTTTACTATTGAAATCCGGAGAAGCCGGAACAACTCTCTGACATGCCTGGCGGGCGTGGGAACGTGGGACAACCCTGAGGGTGTTGCATGCGTGCCACGTGCCCCTCAGATGTGGACCGCTAGGGGCATCAGCGTAATTGCGCTGTGTCTCTCACCTACTTATAAATACCTGTCCCCCTGCGGTAAAGAAATACTTCTTCCACCTCTCCACCTCCGTCAAAACCCTAGCGCCACCGCTAGCTCGAGACGACGCCGGCGACGAAGCACTTAGCTGCCGCAACTTCTCCGACGCCGTCCTCACGCCGGCCGCGGACATCGTTCTCTCCGTCGTCGCCGTAGGTGTCCTCCGTCGCCAAGTTAGGGCACGGTGGGCTGAACTGCTCGGTCTCCTATTCTTCTCCATCTAGCAGTTCTTCGTGCGGTAATTATAACCCTATTTTTACCACCTTTTTGATCTTCAAGATTCATCCTGATTACCGAAAGTTGTTTCTGTCTATTCAAAGCTAGATCTATTCCGTCTGCATCTCATACTGCATAGTCGATTCACTTAGATTTCTTCTAGTTTGATTCCTCACTTGTACTTATTCACGGATTGGTACAAATCTGGAACCAACTCACCTATATAAGTGAATGTCTTCGCAACATGAGATCAATATCTTCAAACTGATTTATCTTCAAAATCTTCTGAGAATGCATATGACCTCTTCCCCTTCCCTCGCATCTCTAATGCTGTCACATGTACATGTCCGTGGGAGAATCCCTTGGTTCTCATAGTCTGCATTCGTTTGCAGAATACTTATAGCATTAGTTGAATTCTCCTGAAGCCAGTTCCTGCTTGACCAGCAAGCGCAAATCTCTGAAGCCTTTGAACGTATTGAAGCCTTTCAGTTTAAAGTTCATGGAAACAGAGAAATCAGCAAGGAAGGGTGGCAGACAGCGCAGAGGAGGCACATCTAAAGATCTGCCTGATGACTTAGGGAACTGTACAAGACAGATCCTGAAGAAAATTATCATCAGAGGAAGACGCGAATCCAATGGATTCGACGCTATTGGGCTGAGGAGTGGTTCAAGTACAGATTTGTGACAAAGGAATATGCAGAGAAAAATGCCATCAAGAAACCTTGGGGTGATATCCTCTATCGAGGGCTTCAACCCAAGAGCCGAGCTGAAGCTATTGAACAAGGATTCTATCCATGCATGGTCCGTGGGCCACAGCCAGCGAACGCAGATCCCACTTCACTACTATGGTGTCGTGATGATTCGCTCTTCAAGCGCAACTATCAGTTTGCTGTGGCTTCGGCCAGAGAGAACAAGAAGACCTTGGGTTTGGACTTCAATCCAGGTCCCTCTGCTCCCCGTGCTGATGGCTCCCGTGAAGCAAATCCCAATGTCATTGGCCCCTATGCCAACCTTGACGGCCTCATCACTTACATCATGGTCCAAGGCGCCAGAGTGGATCATTCTGACGATGGTGTTGACTCTGATGAAGCCCCTGCTCCTCCTCCTCCAAAGCCGCAGAAGCAAAAGAAGTCTAAGGCTTCAACCTCAGCTGCAAAGCCACCTCCAAAGACTTTGCATGCGAAGCCACTGGCCACTGCATCTCCTGAAGCCAGTGTGCAATCTGAAGATCTGTCCCGTGTCTCCAAGAGAACGGAAAAGAAAAAGCAGCTTGTTAGAACATCTGATCAGCGAGCTTTGACTCCTGCTGCCATTCTGCGTGAAGAACCCATTGATCTATCAAGTGTTGAAGATCTTGCGGATGATGCCCTTGAGCAGCTGATCAAGAGCAAAGAAGAAGCAGAAATATTCAGCAACCTGCCTCTCTTCGATGTGGCCATCATTCACAATTTCATTGATGAATGGTTCGACACCCCCAACATCAGCTTTGAAGATTTATAGCTCCCAGTTGGCCTCAGTGTCGCCTTCAATGGCGCCATTGCTTCTGAGCTAGCTCTCGCTCAGCGCATCGTTGAGCTCAAAAACAAGATTGATTTTGAGAAGGCTCAATTCAAGAAGCATGTGGCCAATCCGAGTGTTCAAGACGTCCGCAATTTCAAGGTCATGCTCCATGAGCTCAAAGAAGCTTTTATGCAGAAACGCCAAGAAGCTCAGGGCTCTAGAGAACACATGAAGCTTTTGGCTGATAAGTGTGTGCTCACCTACAATGAGGCTGAGAAGCGCAATTCCCTTGGCCGTCCTGGCATTGACCCCAGGATGGCTGCAAAGAGGAAGAAGAAGCACCCTGCTGAACAGCCTGAGCCTTTAAGGCAAGAAGCCCCTCGCATTATCTTCCCGAGCAGCATGACTGGCTCGAAGCCAAAGGTCACCTCAACCGCTTCAGAACAGAAGAAGACAAAGGCTGCCGAGGCTGATGCGAGGAAGAGAAAGCATGCTGAAGCCTCTGATGCCGCTCCCTCCAAGAAGAAGCGCAAGACCAAGAAGACTAGGGCTGCTTCCACAGAGCCCTTAGTCATTGAACCCATCTCCGTTGTTCGCCCTGTGTCTGTTCATCAAGAAAGAAGGATGGTTGTCCATGAGCCTGCTACCACAGAGGCTCATGTGACTGAAGATATTCCAGCAGCTGAACCCAACGCTGCTGAAGACATTGGTCAAGATGACATTGCAAATGATGATGAAGTTCTTCCTCAGATTGAACATCAAGTGGTATCATCGCTTGTTCGTACGAACAGCGAAATCATCAGCATTGGTCGTCCAATGACGCCAATCACTCAGGATGCTTCGTGGGCTGATCACCCACAACAACACCAAGACTCTCCCAGTACTCCCCAACAACAACAACAAACTCCACCCGCAGTGCAAGAAGAGGATGAAGACTTTCAGGCTCAACAAAGTCCATCTCCTAACTTGAAGCCAGCGCTTCGCAGGCTTCGAAGAGGACAAAGGCCTGAAGTCCCTCTGTCGAGCGTTCCTGAAGGAGAAGTGCAACGTTCACCTGTTGCATGGCAAGTATTCTCTGAACCAGCTCCAACAGTGAACATCTCCATGTCTGAAGCACATGCTGCTGAAGACATTCCGGCTTCATCAGCCGAAGAAAAAGAAGAAGAAGTTCGTGTACCAACTCCCCCTGCTATTGAAGAAGAAGAAGTTCGTGTACCAACACCCCCAGTTATTGAAGAAGAAGCCGTTCATGATCTGAACGTGCCTGTGTCCGACCCTCCTGCTAGTCAAGAGGAGGTTGAAAGTGTTGAGGCTGCCACCACCAATACCTATGAAGCCAATGACGTGGTCATGGCTGACGCCAATGTGGAGCCTGCACCAACCAGCGTGCCTGAAACCAATGAGGCAACTGTGCCCGAAGCAAATGTGGCCCCTGAATCTGATGCCAATGAGACTGCTGCACCTGACGCCAATGAGGAGGCTGCACCTGGAGCGAATATGACAAATGCTCCTGAAGCACCTGTTGTGCAGCCTGGACCCTCTGATGTTGCCCCTGCTCCTATTCCACCACCAAGGCCTCACACTATTGAGCAAGCATATGATCACGGTCAGCTTGTCACTGTCAGATGGCCCGTTCTGGTGCCTCCGCCTGCTGCCTCCGGCCCCCAATTTGACTATCATGTTGAGCATCGGCCTCAGGTCCAGAAGCCAAAGCCGAGATTGCCAAGGTTTCCAGGAACTGCCAACTCCCCCGGGTCTTTCAATGCAAATGGCTTCAAGAGCCACAATACCTTCTTTGACAGCGCCAAGAACCCCTACTCCAAGCCAAGGATTTCATCCGATCGGTTCTGGAGCTATCAGCAGAGAAGCTATTACTCATGCGTGCTATATGATCAAGGGCGCATTTTCCCTCATATGCGCCTTGACACTAAAGCCATTGCTGGACTGCCGTGCTTGGAAGAAGCACTTGACTGCTTTCGCGATGCTGGTTTGCTTCATTTTGTGACAGACAAGGAACACTGGAATGAAGAGCTATTGCTTCAATTCTACGCCACTCTGCACATTCGCGGATACTACAGAGACATCAAGACATGGGTTCTCGAGTGGATGACTGGCAATGTTCATCATGAAGACAAAGCCATGGATATCATCGAGCTTACTGGGCTAGCCACTCCTGGAGAACTGTATGAGCCTAACTATCAGCTACACCGCAATGCTGTGGAGAGCATCTTTCATAAGCCAGAACCCAACATGAGCCAGATGCTGAGCATGATGAAGCCTTTACCATCTGACGCTGAGTATCCCACACATTTCTTTGTTGAAGACCTTGAGTATCTGCCTCGCACCATATATCATATCATCAGGCGAACTCTATGGCCAGTCAAGGGACACTCATCCTCAGCCAAGCTTGAAGGAGCCATGAAGACTTTGGTCTTCTATATTCTTAATGGCATCAGCTTCAACACTCAGGAATTCTTCATCAGGCAACTTGTTGCTTCCGGATTTGACCTGTTTGGTCTGAAGTTTTATGCTCCATGGGTCATGCGCCTCATCAAGCGACACTCATCTGTTAATTATCAGCCCTCTGCTCGCAATCACATCATATTTCTGCCCGAGGTTGATATGTCAGTTGATGCTGTATATACTGACCCTGCCAAGACGCCACTTTGTCTTCAGAACATTGAGCACCAAAGCTTCACTCAGCCTATTGAAGGTGTTCAAGCAGCAACAAGAGTCTACCCACTAGCTGGTAACACCCGTCTGCCTCACAGAGCGCCAACTGAAGCCACTGAAACCACCATTGCGCAAAGGCCTCGGAAGCGTTCTCGTGTTCTTAATGATAGAGAGCTTCTTGTGGCTCTTCATCAGAAGAAGGATAAGCATCATTTCTGGCTCAAGCGCCAAATGCAAAGCCTCTTGGTGGATGTCAATCGCATTCGCAACCTTGCCACCAAGAATGCTTTTGTTGCTCATGAGACTTGCCGAAGATCATGGAAGAGTTTGACCCTGCTCAGTGCTGAAGCTGATCTTCAAGATGATGGCTTCAATGAAAGATTCCAGTTCGACTCCACTCCTCCAAGGACTGCTACCCTGCGTCGAACTCCATCTCTTGAAGACTCTGAATATTCCTCCTCCGCGGCAACAGTTATTGCTAGAGTGATCGATGATGAAGATGACGCTCCTTCACCACATCCAACTACAACTGTGCGCATCGACACTGCACCAAGTTCGTCTGCACCGCCAACCAACGACGACAACCCTGCTGCTTCACCTACTCATGATGACGAGTAGATGCTCTATGTCTTCAAACCTTTTTGGTCATTACTGACAAAAGGGGGAGAAGCGTATGAGTTGATAGTCTTCAAGCTGGTTCATATGGGCGGTTGCATTATCTTTTGCTGCGTGCTTACAACTCTTGTGTTTGAAACATTTGGTTCTTTGAGTTGTAACACCTAAACTTGATGGTCGTCTGCTACTTCTGCTACTTATTTGCTTTGCGATGATAAATTCCGCATGTGCGATGATAACTTCCGCACTTAGATCATTCTGCAGACGTCCATTTTTCATTATGCATGTCATTCTTATTGCTATATCATTTCATGCATGATGAATTATCTTCATAAGTTGAAGTGGATCTCCACAAGTACAACCTGCCATGTGCATTTGCATTCCAAAAGCAAATTACTTATATGCACATCTTTAGGGGGAGCCCTTGCAACTTATGAAGACAAATTCTTATCCTTACAATTTCACATACTTTATCCCCGTTGAAAACTTCAACTAGTTTGTCATCAATCACCAAAAAGGGGGAGATTGTAAGTGCATCTAGTGCCACCCCTTGTTGGTTTTGGAGTATTGACGACAAAGTTGGTTGAGGGACTAATGCGTTTGTGAGAATTGCAAGATAACGCAGGTAGTGTCCCTCATTGATTCGGTTTACCTACCGGAGATGACCCCTAAAAATGTATGAAGACATTGACGACAATGTGGTATGAGAAGATATTCATATTGAAGACTATGACATGAGAAGACATTGTGTGAAGACTTTGGAGCGTGAAGACTGTGTGTTTTTCGTTGTTTCGCTTCTTCTTTGTTGAGTCATAGGAACCACCGTACTGTTAAGTGGGGTTCAAGTGAACTAAATGACCGAAGTGATGCTCAACCCAAATCCTATGTCTTCGAGCGAAGACAATGAGAGCAAATCTTATCCAGAGCTGGATGAGTCAGCTTTGCTTGTAGCCCAAGTAAAGTTGCCGCATGTGTTTGAAATCTGACAGTTGGAACACGTGTCAGTTCCTTAGTGACCCAGGGTCATTTTGGACAATCAGGTCGGGTTGCCTAGTGGCTATAAATGGCCCACCCCCTACACCATAAATTGGTGGCTGCTCAGAGTTTGTGCATGGCTTTTGTCGTTTGAGAGCAACCCACCTCGAAGCATTTGAGAGAGAGAGAAATCCTTGCGAGGACAAAGCTCAAACACCCAAAGCCAAAGAGTGTTAGGCATCACTGAAGTCTTTCTGTCTGTGTGACCTGAAGACTTATTACACTTGAGGACTGTGAATCCTCCAGCCAGTTAGGCGTCGCGTTCTGAGCATCCAAGAGTCATTGTGGATTGCCGGTGAACGAAGTCTGTGAAGGTTTGGAAGTCTCCCTTGAAGACTTACCAGAGTGATTGGGCGAGGACTGGGTGTCCTTAGCTCAAGGGGAATAAGGTGAAGACACGGTCTTCTGAGTTAAATCTCAGCCTCCCTAACCAGACGTACAGTTGTCATAGCAAGTGGAACTGGTCCAACAAATCCTGCGTCTTCAACAAGCAACTGGTTCTATCCCTTCCAACCTTACTTAAGTTTGTCTTCATGAAGTCATTGCTTATCTGTTTATCTGTTTGACTTCATTGCTTGACTACTATTGTTGATTGGCTTCATACTATCTTCCATCTTGATCCTTACTGCCTAACTGCTATTAGTCCTGTACCTTCATATCATTATATACTTGACTATGGCTTGTTTAGGTTAGTTTATCTTCCGCTGCATATCAATTAGGTTGTTTTTGTTGTTTGTCTTCGAAACTTCCTAGTTTTGAAGACTTCCATAAAAATCGCCTATTCACCCCCCCTCTAGTCGATACTAGCACTTTCAAGTTGACAACTAATTTGTATTGTCAGCTTATTTCGGTGCAAGCAAACATGTCCAGCGCTTGGTAGACAGGACCGTATACTGTCCTAGGGCTGAACTCAACTGCGAGGAGCTCAGTCATTATGTTTCGTGGCTTGAGGATCTTGATACTGTCAAGACAAATTTTCTTCCTGCATTTAAAATTGTTAATACTGGAAATGTGCGACCAATAGTGTTCGTAATGAACTACGGTCACATCTATTTAGGAAGGATGGTAAGATTTTTACTATTTGTCATCGGTGCATCTTTTCCATACATTATTTTTGAAGCTAAACTTCATTGCTAAGTATGTTACCGTATGATGTTCTTCAACAGGGACTCCCGATGAATGTTGTGCCTTATGAGATTGAGACTAAAGGTACCATGAGTATTATCAGCTTACAGCCAAGATATCCTACAGATTACTTTAGTGCATTCAAGATTAGCGTCGGATGCTTAATAGTGCAAGACTGGACCAAATATGTGATGGGGGAGCGCAGAGAAGTACTAGGGGGCAGCAAACAGATGCGCTACCCACGATTAGGAGACAGGTTCATCTGCATGCTCCAGTTTGATCGAGGAGGAGAGCTATACATGTTTTATGTTATTTTACCTAAGAGAGAGCAGCAGGAGTGATTAGCTAGCTAGAAATGAGTTTGAGGATGATGATGTGCTACACTATTACTATGATGATAAAATAGCTAGTGTTGGTGGTAATGACTATGATGATTATTATTAGCTAGTGTTAGTGCTGATTAAATAAATACTGTTGGTGGTAATGACTATGATGATGATTAAATAGCTTGTGCTGGCGGATTAGATTCAAGTGGAGGCAACATGTGGTGCACATCAAAAGTACTACTAGTCCAAACTAGATCAAGTTTGGATTAGTAGTATACTTTTGACATGCACCACATATTGCCTCCACTTGAACCTAATCCACCTTCATTTGACACACTGTTATGGACATAATGATGTAAACCTCATAACAGCTGGTATTGTACCAATATTTGTATGATGGCGCATAAATACACTAAAAATAAAAAAAATAAAAGAAATACTAGTAGCGATGGAAGGAAAACATGCTGCAAGTAGTTACCTTAGCAGTAGCGTGGTACTGAACAAACGCTGCAGCTATTTGTCCTAGCAGTAGCGCGTGCTGGCACGCGTTACTGCTAAGCAATAGCTGTAGCTCCTTATTAGTAGCGCGGCCCCCCGCGCTACTAGTGGGCACAAAACACGCGCTACTGCTAGGGTTTTCCCTAGTAGTGATGCATGGTGATTACATAAGGAGGTGCGCGAGTTTGTTGGCTCCTATGATAGGGATGGGTCGATTTGATTTGACTTATGGGTTGAGGTACCACGAAAATATTGTTATGTAAGATAAGAATATGCGTCCTGTGTACTAACAACTTAATTAACGAGCCGCTCGTGAAACTCGTTAGCTTGTTTGTTGAACCCGTTAAGTTTATCAAGCTAACATGAGTGATTGGCTTTGTTTATTAAGAAGCGAGCTACAAGCTTAATGAGTTGAGCTTCAAGCACCAATTAAGTTCATGAGCTTTTGGTCTTTATTTGGCCTTAGATATGATGTGTCTTTATGTGGCCCTCTCTTCAAATTACGTCTTTATGTATCTGGCCGCCCTTGTGCTCGGAACACGTTATCTGAGCCATCCCAAGGGCATATGTGCTTGGAACGTTATCTGAGCCATCCCAAGGGCGTGTTTGTTAGTCATGGTTTCACCTTCTTTGACACCCGCAAATTGAGTTTCTGTTTAGGTTCTTACTTGGAATATGCTATTTAAGCCATTCCAAGAGCATGTTTGTCTGTCATAGCTTCGCCTTTGCCGCCGCCCACAAGTCGAATTGTCAATTCGCCAGGGCTTGTTTGCTAGTCATTGCCTCACCTTCGCTGCCGCCTAGAAGTCGAATTGTCGGCTCACCTTTGTGCTCAGAAGATGATACATCGGCTAGCAATGAAAAGGGAAAAGTTTCTCACGGAAAAGAGAAAAGAAAGAACAAAATTGCCTTTGTCCAACAGAAGACTAGCGAAAATAGAACGTACATTCATAAGGGTGAGTGTATGTACATGTCTGTGTGTTTAGACTTCAGACCCGCTGGTGTCATCTCTCTTATAGAAGTGCTCATAGAAATCGCGTGTGCGTGCGGTCGTAGAGGTGGGCATGCGGTTGTGCGGTTATAGGTTTGATCTTTCCGATTTACAATTCTCTTCATCGGCGACGGTTGCTGCTCTGGTGAGTTGGTCCTTTGGTGCCTTAGCACGATGACTTCTCG
Source organism: Triticum timopheevii (assembly GCA_963921465.1). Classification (NCBI taxonomy): domain Eukaryota; kingdom Viridiplantae; phylum Streptophyta; class Magnoliopsida; order Poales; family Poaceae; genus Triticum; species Triticum timopheevii. Next base: position 43,320,882 of record OY997271.1, read on the forward strand.
TTTGTCTACTACAACAAGGTTTGCCCGAATCCGGTGAGGGAGGGGCGGCCCGCCTTTGGCTCGCTCCAATTTTTGTAGTCGTTGCTAGGTGGTTCATGGACCTGGTTGTAATTTTTATTACCTCTATTGTTCTCTGTACTGCCACGATTGATGAATAGATTGGAAGTTTTGAAAAGAAATGTTTGTGAGCGTCCACATCTATACTGAGTTTCTCAAAAGTAAAATTATGTCTTAACTTGTCATCAGAATAGTTTCAAATGGGTGGCGACTCAAGATAAAACAAGATGGGCACAAGAATGTTAAATCGAGACTTGACAGAGGAGTGGCGACCCTGGATTGGTCTGTACATTTTTTTGTGGGCAAATAGGGGGATTTCATTACTTAAGGAGGAAAGTCAGCAGTACAAAGGTTTACAAGGACATGGAGTTTTTGTGCTAGAGCACAAATGCTCTCGTAATCTAGGCGGTTCTTGTTAGGGTGGGCACTACTAGGGAAAACCCTAGTAGTAGCATAGATAAAATGACCTAGCAGTAGCGCGGGCCACGGAAAGCGGATTGCAGATGCACATGAAATCTCCATGGGGGTGTTGCACCATGTCAAGGAGTGGCGACAAGTGCACCAGGTGCGGCCTCGGTCTCCTGTTGTAAGGTCTCGACAGAAATGGAAGGTGCCGGATGTGGGATGGATCAAGATCAACTCGGATGGCGCTGTTTCAAAGTCTGGAGGGCATGGTGGGGGCAGAGCTGTTCTGCGTGATCATAATGCGGCTTTCATCGCTGGAAGTTGCTACCATTTCCCTCACACTGCTAACCCGGAAGCCACTGAAGTTCTGGTTTGCAAGCAGGCGCTGCAACTTGCGCTGGAGATGAACTTGACTAGGGTGCACATCGAGTTGGATAGTCTTTCTACGGTGCAAAAGATCAGGAGGGAGCAGCATGACTTGTCTGTTGTTGGCCCTTGGATTCGGGAGATCAAGGCGATGCTCGCTTCGTGTGTTGATTTTAAAGTTTCTTGGGTTTGTAGGTTTGCTAACACTGCTGCTCATAAGCTAGCGCATGTTGGGGTTGGGGAGGGTGTGTGTTCGAACTGGTTTGGTACCCCCCTGATTGTATCCTGGATGTAATCTCGGATGACATTCCGAGCTATGCTTAATTAATGCATTGGAGTTTCCCTAAAAAAGAACAATAAGGTCTAGACGCTCCAAGCTCTAGGCTCAAGCGATTTTCATGATTGACGAACCCCGGGGTGCGTTTATGTATAGTTCATCAATAATCATAGGTTTGTCCGTTTTTGGGTCATTCACGGACTATTACTCACTGTTTTGGGGTCCCAAAGCGATTCCCATGGTTGTTGAACCCCAAGATGTGCTTACGTGTTGGTCGTCAAGACTCGCAGTTTGGGCCAATTCTGGCCTGTTTCTTGGACTATTACTCAGTTTTGGGGTCCCAAAGTGATTTCCACGATTGATGAACCCCGGGATGCGTTTACGTAACGGTCATCAACACTCACAATTTTGGTCGATTCTGGTCCATTCGTGCACTATTACTCAGGATTTTGGGGTCCCAGAGCGATTCCCACGATTGACGATCCCCGGGGTGCGTTTACGTGTCCGTCGTCAACACTCACAGTTTTGGAAATTCTGACCCGTTCCGTGGACTATTACTCACTGTTTCGGGGTCCCTAAGCAATTTTCATAGTTGTTGAATCCCAAGGTGGGCTTATGTGTCGGTCATCAACACTCGCAGTTCTGGCCGATTCTGGCCCGTTTCATGGACTATTACTCACTGATTTGGGGTCCCTGAGCGATTTCAATGATTTACGAACCCCGGGGTGCGCTTATGTATCGTTCATCAATAATCCTAGGTTTGTATGATTCTGGGCTCTTTCATGGTCTATTAGTCACCGTTTTGGGGTCCCAAAGCGATTTTCATGGTTGTCGAACCCCAAGGTGTGCTTACGTGTTGGTCGTTAAGACTCACAGTTTGGGCGATACTGGCCCGTTTTTGGGACTACTACTCAGTTTTGGGGCCCCGAAGTGATTTGTGCGGTTAATGAACCCTGGGCTGCATTTACGTGTCGGTCATCAACACACACAATTTTGGCTGATTCTGGTCCGCTTCGTGCACTATTACTCACTGTTTTGGGGTCCCAGAGCGATTTTCACGATTGACAATCCCCGACATGCGTTTACGTGTCCGTCGTCAACACTCACAGTTTTGTCCAATTCTGACCCGTTTCGTGGACTATTACTCACCATTTTGGGGTCCCAAATCGATTTTTATAGTTGCTGAACCCCAAGGTGCGCTTACGTGTCGGTCATCAACACTCACAGTTTTGGCCGATTCGGGCCTTTTTCTTGGACTATTACTCACTTTTGGGGTCCCAGAGTGATTTCCACGATTGACGAACACCCGGGTGTGTATATGTGTCGGTCATCAACACTTGCAGTTTTGACCGATTCTGTCCCGTTTCATTACTCACCGATTTGGGGTCCCTGAGCGATTTCCATGATTGACGAACCCCGGGGTGCGTTTATGTATCGTTCATCAATAATCCTAGGTTTGTCCGTTTCTGGGCTCTTTCATGGACTATTACTCATTGTTTTGGGGTCCCAAAGCGATTTCCATGGTTGTTGGACCCCAAGGCGTGCTTACGTGTTGGTGGTCAAAACTCGCAGTTTGGGCCAATTCTGGCCTGTTTCTTGGACTATTACTCAGTTTTGGGGTCCCAAAGTGATTTCCACGACTGATGAACCCCGGGGTGCGTTTACGTATCGGTCATCAACACTCGCAATTTTGGTCGATTCTGGTCCATTTCGTGCACTATTACTCAGGATTTTGGGGTCCCAGAGCGATTCCTGCGATTGACGATCCCCGGGGTGCGTTTATATGTCCGTCGTCAACACTCACAGTTTTGGCAATTCTGACCCGTTCCGTGGACTATTACTCACTGTTCGGGGTCCCTAAGCGATTTCCATAGTTGTTGAACCCCAATGTGGGCTTATGTGTCGGTCATCAACACTCACAGTTCTGACCGATTCTGGCCCGTTTCATGGACTATTACTCACTGGTTTGGGGTCCCCGAGCGATTTCAATGATTTACGAACGCCGGGGTGCGCTTATGTATCGTTCATCAATAATCCTAGGTTTGTATGATTCTGGGCTATTTCATGGTCTATTAGTCACCGTTTTAGGGTCCCAAAGCGATTTCCATGGTTGTCGAACCCCAAGTTTCCTTACGTGTTGGTCGTCAAGACTCGCAGTTTGGGCGATTCTAGCCTGTTTCTGGGACTACTACTCAGTTTTGGGGTCCCGAAGTGATTTGCACGATTAATGAACCCTGGGCTGCATTTACGTGTCGGTCATCAACACTCACAATTTTGGTCGTTTCTGGTCCGCTTCGTGCACTATTATTCACCGTTTTGGTGTCCCAGAGCGATTTTCACGATTGACCATCCCCGGGGTGCGCTTACGTGTCTGTCGTCATCACTCACAGTTTTGTCCAATTCCGACCCGTTTCGTGGACTATTACTCACCATTTTGGGGTCCCAAAGCGATTTTTATAGTTGCTGAAGCCCAAGGTGCGCTTACCTATCAGTCATCAACACTCGCAGTTTTGGCCGATTCGGGCCTGTTTCTTGAACTATTACTCACTTTTGGGGTCCCAGAGTGATTTCCACGATTGACAAACACCCGGGTGCGTCTATGTGTCGGTCATCAACACTCGCAGTTTTGGCCGATTCTGTACCATTTCATTACTCACTGATTCTGGCCCATTTCATGGACTATTACTCACTGATTTGGGGTCCCTGAGCGATTTCCATGATTGACGAATCCCGATGTGAGTTTATGTATCGTTCATCAATAATCCTAGGTTTGTCCGTTTCTGGGCTCTTTCATGGACTATTACTCACTGTTTTGGGGTCCTAAAGCGATTTCCATGTTTGTCGAACCCCGAGGCGTGCTTACGTGTTGGTCGTCAAGAATCGCAGTTTGGGCCGATTCTGGCCTGTTTCTTGGACTATTACTCAGTTTTGGGGTCCCAAAGTGATTTCCACGATTGATGAACCCCGGAGTGCGTTTACGTATCGGTCATCAACACTCACAATTTTGGTCGATTCTAGTCCGTTTCGTGCACTATTACTCAGCATTTTGGAGTCCCAGAGCGATTCCCACAATTGACGATCCCCGGGGTGCGTTTACGTGTCCGTCATCAACACTCATAGTTTTTGGCAATTCTGACCCATTCCGTTGACTATTACTCACTGTTTTGGGGTCCCGAAGCAATTTCTATAGTTGTTTAACCCCAAAGTGCACTTATGTGTCGGTCATCAACACTCGCAATGCTAGGAAATAAGGCCTAAGGTTCATACTTTCACTAGTGCAAATTCTCTCAACAATAATAGCATAATTAGATCATACAACTATCCCTCAATATGCAACAAAGAGTCACTCCAAAGTCACTAATAGCGGAGAACAAAGGAAGAGATTATTGTAGGGTATGAAACCACCTCAAAGTTATTCTTTCTGATCGATCTATTCAAGAGTTTGTACTAGAATAACACCTTAAGACATAAATCAACCAAAACCCTAATATCACCTACATACTCCAATGTCACCTCAAGTATCTGTGGGTATGATTATACGATATGCATCACACAATCTCAGATTCATCTATTCAAACCAACACAATGTACTTCAAAGAGTGCCCCAAAGTTTCTAGCGGAGAGTCAAGACGAAAACGTGTGCCAACCCCTATGCATGAGTTCACAAGGTCACTGAACCCGCAAGTTGATCACCAAAACATACATCAAGTAGAACACGTGAATATCCCATTGTCACCACAGATAAGCACATGCAAGACATACATCAAGTGTTCTCAAATTCTTAAAGACTCAATCCGATAAAACAACTTCAAAGGGAAAACTCAATCCATTACAAGAGAGTAGAGGGGGAGAAACATCATAAGATCCAACTATAATAGCAAAGCTCGCGATACATCAAGATCGTGCCAAATCAAGAACACGAGAGAGAGAGAGAGAGAGAGAGAGAGAGAGAGAGAGAGAGAGAGATATCAAACACATAGCTACTGGTACATACCCTCAGCCCTGAGGTTGAACTACTCCCTCCTCGTCATGGAGAGCACCGAGATGATGAAGATGGCCATCGGTGAGGGATCCTCCCTCCGGCAGGGTGCCGGAATAGGGTCCCGATTGGTTTTTGGTGGCTATAGAGGCTTGCGTCGGCGGAACTCCCGATCTAGGTTATTTTCTCGAGGTTTCAGTATTTGTAGGAATTTTTGGCGTAGGTCTCACGTCAGGGGGGGGGGGGGGGGTCTCCGGGCTGTCCACAAGACAGGGGGGCGCGCCCGGGGGTGGGCAGGTCGAGATTCTTCTGGCCCAAATCTTTCACTCCAGGGGCTTCTTTTGGTTCATAAAAAATCATCAAAAATTGGCACGTCAATTGGACTCCGTTTGGTATTCTTTTTCTGCAAAACTCAAAAATAAGGAGAAAACGGAAACTGGCACTGAGCTCTAGGTTAATAGGTTAGTCCCAAAAATCATATAAAATAACATATAAATGCATATAAAACATCCTAGATGGATAATATAATAACATGGAACAATCAAAAATTATAGATACGTTGGAGTCATGGTGCATCTAATGATAATGATTTCACATTGTGAATGTTTGTATTTTTCTTTATAAAGTTGGTCAAACTTTACGAGGTTTGACTTGAGAGAAATCTTGTATGCGAACTAAAGAGGACCAGAGGGAGTATGTGGCTCGGATCTCGAGATGAGTTTGAGCAGCAAAATTGCCTGCCCAGCTGCTCCTCCACCTCCACCCACCCCAACTCAGAGCATCTCCAGCCGTTGAGCCCCCCAGGAGGCGTTTTTTTCGCCTCCTGGGGGGCTACCGGCGAAAAATATAGCCTGGGAGTGGAAAGCTATCCACTCGTTGCACCCCCCAACCACCACGCGAACCGCAAGTGGCTAGCGAAGCCGGACGGGGCGAGCAGGCAGGGAGCCGGCGCGAACCGACCAGCCGGCGTGCGAGAGGCTGGCCGGGCGAGACGGCGAGCGGACGGGGCCGGACCCGGCGCCGCTGCTGGAGCCGAACAGGGCGATGGTGAGGTACGGCGCCGACGCGCGCATCACGGTGTCCCGCGAGGTCTCGGACTAGCAGAGATGCGGCGTCCTCCCCGCGAGCTCCGTCGCCGGCCCCGTCCTTCCTCCTCCGCCATGACCGTCGGGGGCACGAAGACGTCGACACCACCCTCCTCCTCGTCCGGCTCTTCCTCGTCGGTGGGTGCTTCTTGGGCGGGGGCAGGAACTCCCGCGGCCTCTCCCGTGGCCGCGCGCGCCCGTGGTCGCGCCCTCCCGTGACCGCCCCGGCCTTGCCTGCTCCGGCCACGGCCCCGCCTCGCCAGCTCCGGCCAGGCCCGCCCCGGCCGCGCACGGCGAGCTCCGGCCTCGCCCGCCCGTAGTACATGGAAAGTAGAACCGGGAAGAGAGGGAGTGTGGGCGTGGAGAGGAGAGAGGGAGTGTGCTGCACGTGGGTGGGCCTGGATAAGAGAAAGGGGGGAGAGAGAGGCTGGCAAGTGGGGCAGCGCCTGCAAAAAGCTAATGCCGGCGTCCCAGCTGCCCCCCGGCGGGCTGGGTGCGGGGTGGGCGTGCCGACGCTAACTTTTGCAAAATCCGACGCAAAACGTCGTCTTGGGGCTCTGACTGGGACGTTTTTTGCCTGCCGGCGTCCAAAAATGCCCCTGGGGGGCTTCTTGGGGGCCTTAGTGGAGATGCTCTCAGATCACAAGAGCAGCCTGGAGACTCACTGAGCTTTGACCACCACCGCTGATGGCGTGTGTTAGCTTTGACCACCACCGACCACCGTCAGCTAATCGCTTGTCTCATCGCCGGCCGCGTTACGTACTGTCCTCCGGGGACACCGCTGACACGCCGACCCAAGTACAGCCAGCCCAGCTGAATCACCCAGAAATAAAAATAAAAAATAAAATTGTACAGCCAGCTATTTTCAGTCGGTCCATCCCTTGAAAAGATGGCCAGAGCATTTGGAAGCAAAAAGGAGAAGAGGCGCCTTAATCAGGCCGTGATTAAGTAATTAACACCTGCTCTGCTCACGGTTGATTAAGCATTCACATGCGCCTCCTGACTGCTCCTCTTTATAGATCAGCAGATGATACTCTACTACTCCTAGATGGGAGCCCTCCAGCAACCAAGAGATACTAGTATCACAGCCCAAAAACACAGCTTAATTAATTTCTGCACACAAGGAAAAATAACAGCAGCAACATCTCAGAATTTCAGATGTTTTCAACTGCAAAAAAACATCTTACATTAGTGTACAGAGGGAGTAGTACGCTAAATGCTCGACCAAAACAACTATCACGGCCTTGTAATGTAACATCAATCACTGCATATATACACAAGAGATACAGCTACCCTAATCATGCAGGGAAGGAAGCATGGAGGAAGGGTATTGATGAACACACACACACATCAATGGTGGTACTACGGCCTGTCTGTACCGTATTATCATCTTTCTAGGCTAGCCAGCTAAAAATAATAACGGGGGACAAAAAAAAGGGGGTATAGTATATGTATCTGGTGGCTATGGTGAGGGCCATGAACCTGCTGCAGAGATCCGCCGGAGCCGATGGCGGCGATCCTCGTCAGTTGTGCAGAGGGTTGGGCCCCTGAGGAACCGCTCTCCTCGACACGGTGAACTTCCCGGCGCCGATGTCGTCTGCTTGTTGAGTGGCGGAGATGGTTGGGGGAAGCCCGTGGCCTGTGATGAGCTCACCGACCGCTTCTTCTTCCTCCCTCAGCGTTCTCAACAAGCCATGGCTCGAGCTCGGCAGGTGTGACATGGAAACAAGGAGCAGGAGGAGGATAATGCAGGGGAGCAAGGAGCGCTGCTGGGAGGGCCTCCTCATGGCATGAGACACAGAGAGATATAGAGAGAGAGGAGGAGGAGGGTATTAATATGGATTTAGCTGGGAGAGAGAGGCCACTAATAAGAGGAGACACGAGTAACAAGAAATAGACACCGAGTGATCCTCCATCCTATATAGTATGGCCTATAGTAGTACTCCACTGACTCTGACTACATGGTGTATGACAATGTGTTTGGCTCACTTAAAGCTTGGCATGTGGGCCCCACAGCAAAAAAAAACCTTGTTTCCTGAATTTCTTGGATATGGAGACCAGAGCCTGGGCATGGGCCCCACCTGCCATCCATGGTTAGGAGAAAAGCATATGCATGGGCATGGCTAATCCTACTGACCAGATATGGGATATCTCTCTTTAGTATCTTCCAAGTGTCCCATCCATGGACTTGGCGATCTAGAAAGGGGAGCAAGCAGGTGCTAGCAAGGTTTCCGTGAGGAAAAGCAGTGCACTTTAGGCTACATAAACTACATATCTAGAAAGAAAAGATATGTACATGAAACTCGTGGTGTATGGAAAAATGGCAGGGCAGAGCAGGGGCCATTGACAACCTTGGCTGCTTGTGCCAGCAAGTCCTCCATGCCATCATGCTATCCAACCAAAGGGAACCAATGGCCCTGTCAACAGGAACCCCATGCCCTTGGTTATAGGCACAAGTCATCTGTGGGGTGAATGGTAGCTCAAGGCTCAAGCTTAATTGATTAATTAGCAGGAACCCCATGCCTTAGCTCATAAACACAAGTTATCTATCGTTCTAATAGGGTGCCCTACCATTAGACTTTCTGTGCATGCATGGTGGTAGCTCAAGCTTAATTAGCAGCAGCAGTAGATTCCCCAGCAGCGTAGACCCCACACCTGGTGGGAATCCGGACACAAACAGGGTAATCTAAATCTAAATAGTGCAAGGCTGGATCGAAGAAGACACAAATGTCAATGTTTCCCTCGAATGGATAAATAAACAATGTAGTAGTAAAGCGCAGTCTTCAAGTTTAGGAAGCATCCAGCAGCGTTAATGAAGACTGAAGAGGTAAAGGTGGTCATTTGCCTTGCACAAATCTTGCAGTCTACACGCGTCTTCCTTGCCAGCTTAGCACTTTTTGGCAAGCCTGACAGATTCTAAGCTCCCAACCAACCAACCACCCTGGCTAAATTACCATCACAAATCTCACTGGCTGTACCACTACTTGATAATGATAGATTCTAAGATGGACATGTTACTCAATTGTTAATTGATGTGTGTCGGCGCCAGTGAGTGTTGCTGTGTGGGTGCCCCTGGTTCATCAATCACTGCGAGCAGGTCTGGCAGCGATTCAAAATCAAGCAACCAGACCACTGCTGAAGAGCAATGTTTGCCCTCCCACTTACGAATATGCATGCATGCTTACCTGTGGGCTGTGGCTAGGGCATCCAGTGGTGCTCTGGGTGTTGACAATGGATGAACGCCCATGAGCTGCCCCACACAGATTGCCACAGGAGCAGGCCGATCTGGAAATGGAATTATGATCAGCATAGTCGCAAAGCATAATAAGAATATAGACATTCACCGGTATGATTTTTTCCGCTTCATACGCACGAGTGACATAATATGATTGTTATGCAGTTTGAAAGGGTCTAGGAGCATGTGAATGTTGGACTACCTGGGCGGTGGGACCCATGCCATCTGCGTTCTCCTGCAGTGTGGTCAAAAGCAACAGGGATTAAGGATAACAATCATGGCAAATTTTAACATGGTCCCTCTTACCTCCTTCTTTTACATGTGACAGGGCATTCCTTAAAATTCATAGCCATATGACTTTCAATGCTTGATTAGCACTGGAGCAGTTAGCAGTAGCAGTACTAGTTTACCTTTGTCCCCAGGCCACTCTGCAAGACAAGCGCATGAGTCAAATCATGTTGCTTCTGCCACAAGGATACTGCCTCACGGACGGTCTCCCCTCGTGGCCCCCGTGAATCCCGCATCCACTGTCTGCTTGGGTTTGACAGAGCTGCACACCAAGAACCTGCACTTCAATCTACTTACTTTAGATATCTGCAAAACGTAGTTACTCACTGAGACTGTAAAATAAAATACCACTCACACAGAAAGAGGGTCAGCAAGACATCCTCCAGTCCAGAGAAACAAAATTTCAGCCGACCTAACTGGTCAGTAAGTATCCTACTTAAATAAAATCAGCAAACGTAATATCATTCATCAGAGTGAAAAGATTCTTCATTGCTGATACTCCTATATGGTAAGGGTATAATATGTTGCAGACCAGAAGTACAGACACTAGTAGAAAACCACCCATTAGACCCGGTTCGTAAGGGCCTTTAGTCCCGGTTCATGAACCGGGACTAATGGGTCGTTACTAATACCTACACCCATTAGTCCCGATTCAAACACGAACCGGGACCAATGTGCCTCCACGTGGCCCTGTGCGCCGAGCCCAGTCAGGGGGCCTTTGGTCCCGGTTGGTGGCTCCAACCGGGACCAAAAGGCATCCACGCGTCTGCATTCCAGTGGCTGGGGTTTTTGTTTTTTGTTTTAAAGGAGGGGGGTTGGGGGTTTTGGGGGGTTAATTTAGGTGTTTCGTATATTGTGTTAGCTAGCTAATTAATAGAGAGAAGTGTCCTCTCTTATGTCCGTGCTTGGTCGACGCTACGTAGTATATATACATAAGTGATCGAGAGAACCATTCAGTACAGAAGTTCGTCATGCATACCGAGAGAAGTGATCGATCGACCTCTCCTTCTCCGAGAGATTGGTCGAACAACAAGTTTTTTACTAGCTACATACATGTACAATATGTATAAGATCTCTTAATTACAAACCCCTAGCATTTGAAATCAACTTCCACATGGTATTCTCCGGCTTTACTGATGACGTGTTCAAGAAAGAATCCCGCCAATTCCTCTTGAATTGCTTTCATGCGGTCTGGTTCTAGGAATCCATCCCGCATCTGCCACGTCTACTTTGAAGAAGGGGGTTAATTAATACATATATATGAATGAAACTCAACAGAAATGATGGTGTAATAAAATGAAATTGTGAATATTATTGCTTACGCACTTCATATTGTCTTCTAGAGTAGCCCCGCTTGTTTTTCAAAGTCGCGTTTTGGATGAATTCGCACACGTAGTATCCACAGAAATCATTCCCTTCCTCCTGCCACAAGCACTTTACGAGAAATAGAGGTCAATCAAACTGATAATGAAGCATTATAAATGGCATTGATGAAAGTATAGCTATAGAATCAACGGGAGATGCGCGCAACTAGCTAGCCAGTAGTACTTACTTTCGGGTATATATACCGCAGCTCCTTCGGCAGTCCCGGAGCTTGTGCGGTGAACTGTTTCCAAACCCTGCAAGACAAAGAAAATAATAATTATTACTTGAGATATCAGGAAATGAACAAAAAGTTGCCGATATGGTGCGATAATGATCGATTGAACTTACTTGCTGAGCATTTCAGTCATGTCCGCATAGGTGCTGGGATCTTTCCGTCTCGAGTCTAAGACGGTTACTAGTCCACGCTCAAGCTTAATCTCCAGAAAAATATAGTGGTACCTGCGCACGCATGCATAACTCATCAATTACATTACTATAGCCTCGCTCGAGTAATAAGGGAAACCGAATATGCACACGACAGTAACACTCACGGGCCGTTGTAAGGAAAGAGTATGGTATCTTTGTTTTGATTTTTGATCAACGATTGTAGCAAGTTGTCCTCGGCCTCTTCGACGTTCTTTTCAACCAGAAATACATCTATGATATTTGTGTTAATGAACCCAATATCATAAATTTTTTGTTTTTTGCACTCGACGATCTTCAATCTGCATAATATATTAAGGATAATTAATTATAAATACATGCAATGAAAGAGCCGAGCTATATATAGAGACTTAATGACAGAAATAGTACTTACAGGCAGTAGCAAAAGACCATTAATTTATCGAGGGCCTTTTGATTGAAGAACTCGAAGAACTCCTCAAATGGAACACACAACAGATCATTTGAAACAAGGTCGTGCTCCTCTTTAATGTTCAGATACAAACTGTTCGTCCCCTCTGACTCTCTGCAGGTTTTTATGTACCAACTATGGAATCTTCGCATCATTGTTGTCAGAAATTTTTCATCTTTGACGAGAGGCTTCCCGTACTCGTATCTGAATACGTCCACCTCCATGAAATCAGGAAGTGCATCATTAGGCAGGTAATCTTCAAGATTGCCATAACCGGCCACCATCCCCGGAGGATTAGACACATTGAGCGGGGGGCACGATTGCTGTGCTTGTTCGCCGAGCTGGGCAATTTTTCCCCTTTGCTCGTTGTTCTTTTGACCTTTTATCACTGACAGTAGTTCCCGACCGCTTGGCTTGGAGATATGTCTGTTCAGTAATGCGCTTATAGTTGGTTCTCGGCGGAGACTTTGGTGGTTTCCTCAGGGCATCGAGAGTGTGCTTTGCTTTCACCGGATCTACCTTCTCCTCCGGAGGTGGATGTCTCTTTGCTTTCACCCCTTCAAAGAACTCCTTCACGTGGGCCTGCACGATCGTATTGTTTTCCTCCTTGGTCCTCTCATACGGTAACTTCTCTAGAGGCTTTAGAGGTGGACCGTATCTGTATTGCCTCTCTCCTCTTCTTGTGCTGCTAGATGCCGGAGCAGACGGAGCGGCTGCGGCGTCTGTCTTCTTTCGTGCTTGCTTACGAGGCGGAGGAGAAGGACTACGACGCGCCGGAGTAGTCGGGGCGGCGGCGGGTCTCTTCCGCCCTTGCTGGTGAGGCGGAGAAGGAGGAGGCGGAGTGCCGCCACGCGTCGGAGAAGGAGGCGGAGTGCCGCCACGCGTGCCCTGATCGTCACTCGCCGGAGGAGGAGGCGGTGGAGGAGGCGGAGTGCCGCCACGCGTGCCCTGATCGTCACTCGTCGGAGGAGGAGGCGGAGTGCCCTGACTCGCCGGAGGAGGAGGAGGAGGCGGAGGCGTCCAGTTCAGAAGGTTGATGAGCTCCTTCCACCATAGGCATGGAGTCTTCAGAGCAGAACCCAGCCTAGTCTCCCCTTCACCGGTAGGGTGCTCAAGCACGAGGTCCTCAAATCCCTCCGTTATTTCATCCACCATCACCTTAGCAAATCCTTCTGGAATCGGCTGGCAGTGATAAGTTGTGCCAGGTCCACTAGGATAAACTTGGCCAACAGCCGCCTTGACCTTCAAATTCATCCATCACGCCATAATGTGGCATTTTTGAGACTCCGTGATACCATCCACGGGATAGCTGGCAGGAGCCGTCAAGACATGCTCCGGCTGAAGCAGCTCGGTGGAAGCCACGCTGCTTCTCCGCTGAGATGGCGGGGTAGCTTCGGCAGGTCGTTTGTTGCGATCTGCTGCTTCTCGTACCTCTTCTCGTTCCTCTAGCCCCATTACCCTTTCGTGCAGCGCCTGCATTTGGTCCTGCTCCAGTTTCTTCCTCCTCTCGTGGGTTTTGTAACCCCCTGCGTCCGGAAAACCAACCTTCCACGGAATGGAGCCTGGCGTGCCTCGTATCCGTCCAGGGTGCTCGGGATTCCCAAGGGACATTGTGAGCTCATCCTTCTCCCTGTTTGGAAGGAACGTCCCTCGCTGCGCTGCATCGATATAGTGTCGAAGGTTCTTGACTGGTGTTTGCAGTTGCTCGTCCGTCCATTGACACTTCCCTGTTACAGGGTCCAAGGTTCTGCCAGCCCCGAAGAACCAAGTCCGGCAACGGTCTGGCCAGCGCATTGTCTCTGGTACGATCCCTTTTTCAAGTAGATCATGCTTAGCCTTGGACCACCTGACCCTGTGCGATGGTGAAGCTTCTTCTTCGCAGCATTTTTCTTGTTTGTCTCCGACATCTTCTTACTCTTTTCCGATGTCTTGTGGGCCACAAATGCGGTCCAGTGATCTTTGATCTTCTCATATTTGCCGATGAATTCTGGTGTCTTTTTTTTCTCGACAAGTTGGTTCAGCTCTTTCCTCCACCTCCTCATTAGGCTTGCCATCTTCTTAAGAGAACAAGACTTGATTAATTGCTCTTTAACTGGCTTCTCCGGATCCTCCTCTGGCGGTAGGGTGAAATTTGCCTTCAGCTCAGTCCAAAGATCTTCTTTCTGCATATCATTGACATAAGACACCTTAGGGTCTTCATCCTTAGTAGGCTTATACCATTGCTGGATGCTGATCGGGATCTTGTCCCTAACAAGAACCCCGCACTGAGCAGAAAATGCCTTCCTTGTCTGGATGGGTTCAATCGGTTCGCCGTCGGGCGCGATTTCTATGATCTCAAACTTTTCATCCGAGCTCAACTTTTTCTTCGGGCCTCGTCTCCTTACCGAAGTTGTGCTCGATCCGGAGGGCTAGAAATTATAAGGTAGAAAGACGACAGTAATTAATATGTGTACATATACCAAAACAATGGATGCATCAATTAACTAGTCAGCACAGGCTTAACTAATATATATATACCTGGCCGGACTCGGTTCGGTGACCGGAGCAGTCAGCACAGTCTCCTTGTACCTCCATTGTGTCACCGGAGCCATCATGAACATAGTCCTCCTCTTGTACCGGCATTAATGGGTCTAAGCCATCATAAACATAGCCCTCTTCTTCATCCAGTCCTTCCAGCTGACCATCAGTGTCGAGGAGAAATGACGCAACATCATCACTTTCATTTGCGATTATGTCCCCCAACATCGCTTCTGTTTCTTCGTCTCGGGAGTGCTCCATAGTTTCTGCAAATATTTACAACATGTCAATTATTATTCAAACATGATACAGATGGATGGTGGCCTCGAGAGAGTTAATTTGTCGGGTAGGGGCGCGGCGGGAGGGGGTAGGATACCAACATCGTTTTCTCTCTAGGGTTTGGGTGTCCTCGAGAGTTATCGGGGAGGGGGTATCGGTACCACCCCCTAGCTTGTGTTCAAGTTTCTTCTTTCTCCTCTATTCCTTTCTTTCCTCTTCTCCTCTTCTTTTTCTTCTTCTCCCTCGAGAAAGGAAAATAATTAAGGAAAAGGAAGAAAAGAGAAAGAAGGAAGAAGAAAAAAAAGAAGAAAAAAAAGAGGAGAAGAAGAAAGGAATAGAGGAGAAGAAGAAAAAATAGAATTTTTTTCTTCTATTTTTTCTTCTTTCTCCTTTATTCCTTTCTTCTTCTCTTCTTCTTTTTCTTCTTTTTTTCTCTTCTTATTTATTTCTCCTCTTCTTCCTCTCCTCTTTTTCTCCTTTCTTCCTCTTCTTATTTTCCTTTTTCCTCTCATTCTTTTAGTATTGCTTGTTTTAAAAAAATGTTCAAATAGAAAATTTCAAAAAAAACAAAGGTTTTGCCTAATGCATTGTTCATATGAATATACAAACATTTGCATATTCTACAATAATTAATATCACCAAAAAAAATCTATGAACAGAAAAAAAACCTAACTTTTCTAAAAATCTATCTTTTGCATATATGAAAACATTAATACACATATGAACAAAAAATACATATATGAACAAAAACATGCTCTGAACAATTTTTAAACATCTACATACACATAGCCACATACATACACATATACATTATATATATATGTGAACAAAAAAACTGAACTAATAAAAATGAAAAAAAACAGAGCCGCATATATATATATAGCCACATACATACACATATATATACATTGAACAAACAAATTAAACTAATAAAAATGAAAAAAAACAGAGCCGGTGCGGCGCGGCGGCTCACAGTGGTGGCGGCGCGCGGGGGCGGGCGACGGCGACGGGGCAGCCTGGCGGCGACGACGGCGGGCACGGGCTCGGGGAGGTCGGCGCGGGCTCGGGGAGGCCGGCGACGACGACGGCGACGACGGGGCGGCGGGTGGCGTCGGGGCAGCCTAGCGGCGACGATGTGCTCGGCGTCGTCGGGGGGCAACTGGTGGCGATGAACTCTGCAAAACTGCGAAGTGCTACTTATATACAAGGAGCATTGGTCCGAGTTGGTGGCACCAACCGGGACTAATGCCCCCTTTAGTCCGGATTGGTGCCACCAACCGGGACCAAAGACCTCTTTTCGGCAGCCCAAAGGGCGGGAAGCTGCGGCCTTTAGGTTGGTGGCAACAACAGGGACCAATGCCCCCCCCCCTTTAGTCCCCCCCTTTAGTCCCGGTTGGTGCCACCAACCGGGACCAAAGGCCCCTGTGCTGCCTGCATCGGGGCCAAAGTTTAGTCCCACCTCGCTAGTTGAGAGGGGCGCTCAGTGGTTTATAAGCCCCACTGCCACACCCCTCTCGAGCTCCTCTCCATTGTAGGATTACGGCCCTACTAGCTACTGCTTTGCCTGATGGGCCTTCTGGGCCTACTGCGGGCCTGAATCCTGACCCAAAGTAGGGATTCAAGTCGTATTCAGGCCGTGTGGGCCCAGTAGGTGGCATTTTTTTGTTTTTTTGTTTTCTTTACTTATTGTTGCTATTTTTATTTTTTTCCAGTTTTTTTGTTTTGTTTTCTGCATTATTTATTTTCTTTTGTTTTTTGCTTTATTTTTTTAATTCTTTTTACTTTTAGTTTTAGGAAAATTATAAACTTTCTGTTAGTGCCATTACTTTTCAAATTTGAAAACACTTTTTTTTGTTTTCTTTCTTGCTTTATTTATTTTATTTTGTTTCTACTTACAACAAAATACTTATTGTTGTTTTTTTGTTTTGTTTTCTGCATTATTAATTTTCTTTTGTTTTTTGCTTTATTTTTTAATTCTTTTCGCTTTTAGTTTTAGGAAAATTATAAACTTTCTGTTAGTGCCATTACTTTTCAAATTTGAAAACACTTTTTTTGTTTTTTGTTTTCTTTCTTGCTTTATTTATTTTATTTTGTTTCTACTTACAACAAAATACTTATTGTTGCTATTTTTAATTATTATGAGGGCCGAACCATAAGACATTAAAGCATTTCAAATGAACTCTGAAAAATTTGAAAGTTGGCATGGTATCATAAATTGACCCACACATAGCATGTGCATGTACAAAACGGACAATGGTATCATACTCGTCAGTTACAAAGTTGGCATGGTATCATCATAATAGTTGCGGGAGAAAGTCTTCACTTTTTCTTCGCTTGTGTCATTTGCTTATTGCGCCGTAACCATGGATAATCTTCATCGTTTATCAGGATGCTGGGGTCAGTCTTGACTTTAAAGGGAGGAATTTCATGAAACTTTTCATAATCTTTAGACATGTCTGTCTTATCCTCCACTCCCACGATGTCCCTTTTTCCTGAAAGAACTATGTGGCGCTTTGGCTCATCGTATGATGTATTCGCTTCCTTATCTTTTCTCTTTCTCGGTCTGGTAGACATGTCCTTCACATAGATAACCTGTGCCACATCATTGGCTAGGATGAACAGTTCGTCAGTGTACCCAAGATTTCTCAGACCCACTGTTGTCATTCCGTACTGTGGGTCTACATGTACCCCGCCTCCTGACAGATTGACCCATTTGCACTTAAACAAAGGGACCTTAAAATCATGTCCGTAGTCAAGTTCCCATATGTCCACTATGTAACCATAATATGTGTCCTTTTCCCTCTCGGTTGTTGCATCAAAGCGGACACCGCTGTTTTGGTTGGTGCTCTTTTGATCTTGGTCAATCGTGTAAAATGTATTCCCATTTATCTCGTATCCTTTCCAAATCGTAACAGTCGAAGATGGTCCCCTGGATAACAAGTACAGCTCATCACAAACAGTGTTGTCACCTCTGATACGTGCTTCCAACCAACTGCTGAAAGTCCTGATGTGTTCACATGTAATCCAGTCGTCGCACTGCTCCGGGTGTTTGGAGCGCAGACTGTTCTTGTGTTCATCAACATACGGGGTCACCATGGTAGAGTTCTGTAGAACTGTGTAGTGTTCTTGAGACCAAGAATATCCGTCCTTGCATATTATTGAGTCCCTTCCAAGTGTGCCTTTTCCAGTCAGTCTCCCCTCATACCGCGATTTAGGGAGACCTATCTTCTTAAGGCCAGGAATGAAGTCAACACAAAACCCGATGACATCCTCTGTTTGATGGCCCATGGAGATGCTTCCTTCTGGCCTAGCGCGGTTACAGACATATTTCTTTAGGACTCCCATGAACCTCTCAAAGGGGTACATATTGTGTGAAATACGGGGCCCAGAATGACAATCTCGTCAACTAGATGAACTAGGACGTGCGTCATGGTATTGAAGAAGGATGGTGGGAACACCAGCTCGAAACTGACAAGACATTGCACCACATCACTCCTTAGCCTTGGTATGATTTCTGGATCAATCACCTTCTGAGAGATTGCATTGAGGAATGCACATAGCTTCACAATGGCTAATCGGACGTTTTTCGGTAGAAGCCCCCTCAATGCAACCGGAAGCAGTTGCGTCATAATCACGTGGCAGTCATGAGACTTTATGTTCTGAAACTTTTTCTCTGCCATATTTATTATTCCTTTTATATTCGAGGAGAAGCCAGTCGGGACCTTCATACTAAGCAGGCATTCAAAGAAGATTTCCTTCTCTTCTTTGGTAAGAGCATAACTGGCAGGACCTTCATACTGCTTTGGAGGCATGCCGTCTTTTTCGTGCAAACGTTGCAGGTCCTCCCATGCCTCAGCTGTATCTTTTGTCTTCCCATACACGCCCAAGAAGCCTAGCAGGTTCACGCAAAGGTTCTTTGTCACGTGCATCACGTCGATCGAAGAGCGGACCTCTAGGTATTTCCAGTAGGGTAGGTCCCAAAATATAGATTTCTTCTTCCACATGGGTGCGTGTCCCCCAGCGTCACTCGGAACAGCTAGTCCGCCGGGACCCTTTCCAAAGATTACGTGTAAATCATTGACCATAGCAAGTACGTGATCACCGGTACGCATGACGGGTTTCTTCCAGTGATCTGCCTCTCCTTTGAAATGCTTGCCTTTCTTTCGACACTGATGGTTGGTCGGAAGAAATCAACGATGGCCCAGGTACACATTCTTCCTGCATGCTTGCCAGGTATATACTATCGGTGTCAAGTAAACAGTGCGTGCATGCGTGGTATCCCTTGTTTGTCTGTCCTGAAAGGTTACTGAGAGCGGGCCAATCGTTGATGGTCACGAACAACAATGCCTTTAGGTTAAATTCCTCCTGTTTGTGCTCATCCCACGTACATACACCGTTTCCATTCCACAACTGTAAAAGTTCTTCAACTAATGGCCTTAGGTACACATCAATGTCATTGCCGGGTTGCTTAGAGCCTTGGATGAGAACTGGCATCATAATGAACTTCCGCTTCATGCACATCCAAGGAGGAAGGTTATACATACATAGAGTCACGGGCTAGGTGCTGTGATTGCTGCTCTGCTTCCCGAAAGGATTAATGACATCCGCGCTTAAAGCAAACCATACGTTCCTTGGCTCACTTGCAAACTCATCCCAGTACTTTCTCTCGATTTTTCTCCACTGTGACCCGTCAGCGGGTGCTCTCAACTTCCCGTCTTTCTTACGGTCCTCACTGTGCCATCGCATCAACTTGGCATGCTCTCCGTTTCTGAACAGACGTTTCAACCATGGTATTATTGGAGCATACAACATCACCTTCGCAGGAACCCTCTTCCTGGGGGGCTCGCCGTCAACATCACCAGGGTCATCTCGTCTGATCTTATATCGTAATGCACCGCATACCGGGCATGCGTTCAGATCCTTGTACGCACCGCGGTAGAGGATGCAGTCATTAGGGCATGCATGTATCTTTTGCACCTCCAATCCTAGAGGGCATACGACCTTCTTTGCTGCGTATGTACTGTCGGGCAATTCGTTATCCTTTGAAAGCTTCTTCTTCAATATTTTCAGTAGCTTCTCAAATCCTTTGTCAGGCACAACATTCTCTACCTTCCACTGCAGCAATTCCAGTACGGTACCGAGCTTTGTGTTGCCATCTTCGCAATTGGGGTACAACCCTTTTTTGTGGTCCTCTAGCATGCGATCGAACTTCAGCTTCTCCTTTTGACTTTCGCATTGCATCCTTGCATCGACAATGACCTGGTGGAGATCATCATCATCGGGCACAACGTCTGGTTCCTCTTAATCTTCAGCAGCTTTGCCTGTTGCAGCATCATCGTGCACATCGTCTGGTTCCTTTTGATCTTCAGGAGCATCACCGTATTCAGGGGCACATAGTTGTCATCGTACTCTTCTTCTTCGCCGTCTTTCATCATAACCCCTATTTCTCCGTGCCTCGTCCAAACATTATAGTGTGGCATGAAACCCTTGTAAAGCAGGTGGGTGTGGAGGATTTTTCGGTCAGAGTAAGACTTCGTATTCCCACATATAAGGCATGGACAACACATAAAACCATTCTGCTTGTTTGCCTCAGCCACTTCGAGAAAATCATGCACGCCCTTAATGTACTCGGAGGTGTGTCTTGAACCATACATCCATTGCCGGTTCATCTGCGTGCATTATATAATGAAGTGACCAAATTAATAGAAGTTCATCATCACATTAAAACCAAAGTACATACATAGTTCTCATCTAACAACATAAAGCTCTGCAGAGCATCTAAATTAATTAAACCATACACTAAAACTATGTAAAACATTTCAATGCGAAAACAAATGCGATCATAATCGCAACCAATGTAACAACTGATCCAACGGCATAATGATACCAAGCCTCGGTATGAATGACATATTTTCTAATCTTTATAATCTTCAAGCGCATTGCATCCATCTTGATCTTGTGATCATCGACGACATCCGCAACATGCAACTCCAATATCATCTTCTCCTCCTCAATTTTTCTAATTTTTTCCTTCAAGAAATTGTTTTCTTCTTCAACTAAATTTAACCTCTCGACAATAGGGTCGGTTGAAATTTCCGGTTCAACAACCTCCTAGATAAATAAAATCTATGTCACGTTGGTCGGTATAATTGTCATAAACAATAAATGAACCAATAATTATGAAAAGATAATATATATACCACATCCGAATCATAGACAGGACGAGGGCCGACGGGGGCGGATACCAAAACCATCGCACTATATAAGATGCAATAATAAAAGTAAGAAAATAATACAAGTATCTATGTAAACATACAAGTAAGAATATTTTTTCCTTTCAGAAAGAAGATAAGAACAAGAGGCTCACCACGGTGGTGCCGGCGATGAGATCGGCGCGGGTGATCGACGACGGTGAAGACGGGGATGGGGCGTGACGGACCGCTAAACCTAGACAAATATTGAGGAAAATGGAGGTTGGCGGTTGAGCTTGGAGAGGAGAAACCTTAAGTAGTGTGGCTCGGGCATTCCATCAAACACCTTGTGTGCATAGGAGGTGAGCTAGAGCACCACCAAGCCCTCTCCCCCTCGGCCAGAAAAAACAGAGCAGTGTGTTCTGCTCTCGCGCGAGGGGGTATATATAGGCACCACCATTGGTCCCGGTTGGTCGCATGAACCGAGACTAAAGGTTGGCCTTTGGTCCCGATTCGTGCCACCAACCGGGACCAATGATGGTGGGCCAGGAGCAAGGCCCATTGGTCCCGGTTCGTCCCTCCAACCGGGACCAAAAGGTCCAGACGAACCGGGACCAATAGCCCACGTGGCCCGGCCGCCCCCGGGGCTAAAGAACCGGGTCCGATGACCCCATTGGTCCCGGTTCTGGATTGAACCGGGACTAATGGGCTGGACCGGCCTGGACCATTGCCCCCTTTTCTACTAGTGAGACTTCTGAACAAGACACATGGATGCCATTTTTATTCAGAATGGTACAGACAGTAAAACCAAGGGCAAGTCGTTCGATGGTAGCAAAGTTACATCTTTCACGCATACAGATCCAACAAAATCTACCGCTGCTGCAATTTCGGCAAAACTAGTACCGGTTCTTTGTCAGGTAAAAGAAAGGGGGTTCTTTTGTGGAGGAACTTGAAGAAACAATTTATGAATATCATGTACTGGCTTCTGCGTCAAGTGTAGCTCCGACTCCATCCAGGAATGTAATCGGCTGGATACCGAGCGTCTGAGTTAGCCTGGTGATGTCCATGGATATGTCTGGCGGTGAAGCTACACCCCGGTTAACCTGGATAATAATAAATGGATGGGGCCATTAGCCACTGATAAAGGGTCATATGGCTACACAATGCTTGGAATGAACTCATTTCAGGCAATCAGGCTGGAAACCAATAAGGCATAAAGGAAGAGCCAAGAAACTAGCTCAATTGCAAAATTAATCCCAACTGTAAAATTCATGACTGTTCTATATTGCATTGTGAACTATGACTATCACTGAAAACAGTTCAGATGAGCAGAGGTAGAGTTCATACCGATGATGCAGGCACAGATTTGATTATCGACTTGCTGTATCCACAAACTTCAGCAACAGACTCAGCCATCTGCAGTCTTGAAACCCTATTTGGTCCACCGACATTCAGAAGTACCTGAATTTTTTTGCCATCTGCGAAATGTACTTTAGTGTTAGTGCAACTGATAAACGAATAATAAAGAATAAAACCATTTAAGATGCAGGGAACAATATTGAAGTTTTTAAATGAAAAATTGAGTGCATTTTAGAAAGAGCAGATTTCATATAGTTAACCATTACGCCATATACAAGGAGCATTCCTAATGACTGCACTCCATAAAATCATGTTGAATTCACCTTTTTCATACCTGATAACCAACTTTTTGTTAAAGACAATATTACATCCACCATATCTTTTACATAAACTGGGCAGCGGTACTCATCATTAAAAAATATCAACTTGCTGGCCTTGTGAAAGGACAGCGTTCATCCACTGCAACCAAAGAGGCATGCAGTTTCTAATTAGACACTACATTCTGCAAGTGTTGTGCAGTCAAACAATTTTATTTTGTTTTAAATTTAGCAACAATGCTTTGGAGCGGTTGGTTATCTTACCTGGATAGGGAACGACTTTTCCACAGGAGAGATTGCTTGTGGCCCGTAAATGATGCTGCTTCTCAAGATTGCATAATTCGAGCATTTTTCAGTAATGAACTTCTCTGCAGCAACTTTTGATTTGCCATACATGTTCACCGGCAGTGTCTCATCCTCCTCTTTGTAGAAGGATTTCACTCCCTCATAAACTGTTGCACATGAGTTCTAGATTAGATTTGGAGTTGGCACAGAAGATGGCATCTTAGTAAAAAATAACATAAATATATAGTTATATACTACTATATGGATCAGGCAATCAGCAAGGTATAACTTTGGTAAGCTCCTCATTTGCCCTTGGCTTAAGCTCTCTAAGATGATAAAGTAACAGCTAAAGTAGGTCAAAGTACTGCTAATCACCAACATATACAAATGCAAGCGGATGCATGCTTGCTTATAAATTTGAGCAAATGACGGACATCGAATACTACAGTATGAATGTATCTCACATCAATTCACAAGAGTGCTCTACCTTGATCTGTGGAGAGATGAATCAAAAGAGTCTTGTCGTTCCCGAAGGCCAGTGACCAATCGACAAGTGAAGAAGGCACATTGGTAGCCATGGCAGCAGCTGGGTCCGTTTCGCACGCCTGGGGAACCGAGATTGCAGCACAGTTACACAATCACATGTGGCTGAACAGGACAAGCATCCACACTCCCAGTTAGAGGACATCAATGGGATTTTACGAACTCAAGAATGAAAAGAGCAAGAGATGAGTAACAGGCAAGGTTTGATGAAACAGGTGCGGATTCTGCCAGACTGGATAGCCCAAAAGTGTTTCAACACTTTACAATAAATACAAAGCATTTCAAGTATGAACGAAACAAGGAAAAATTACGCAAGCACACAAATGATCTCCGGATATTAAGCTCTGATAGTTGAGTACTAAACGGTGCGGGCATGTAAGAACGAATCACCGTTGGCAGAGAAATCCACTGTGGAAGATTCACAGTGGCACCATAGCTGGCACTGCAAGAAGCCATATTCTTGGCATTCTGAATGCGCGGTTTATACTCCCCTGAAAACTCAGGCGAAGTGGTACAAATTACAATCGCGCATCACAGTCAAACCGTTTCTCTCAGCTACAAAATAGCCAACTACTACAGACTTCGCAAAGACAGAATTCATGGTAAATTGGTAACTGACTTTGGCAAGCCGCCGTGGACGGCGAGCGCGGCGAGGAGGTGCTGGCCGAGGTAGCCGCTCCCGCCCACCACCAGCACCCGCCTCCTCTCCATCTCCGATCTGCCGACCGCCGACGGCCAGCGAGGTCAGCCGCCGAGGAGTGGGGTGGGCCCAGTCCGTCAGTCACCACCACCAGTCCGCCACCCCGTGTTGCCCGGGGGAAAGCGTAATTCTCCTCCAGGAGGAAGGCGGAAACTTGTCTAGATCGTCTCTCCCAGGCAGAGAGCGGCCTCCATCTCTCCAGGGCTAGTAGGGTTCCGCTCCGGCGACCGCCCAGGTATCCCTCCGCCTCCCTCTCCACCACTGAAAAAAATAGCGCGCTATAGCGCCGCTAATAGCACGCTATAGCATATAGAGAATTGTCTCGCTAAATAAATCGATGTACAATGCCTCGCTAATAGCACGCTATAGCGCGCTATAGCACGGTAATAGCATATTTTCAGGGGCCACGCTATTTTCTGTAGCGCGCTACCCTTCCTCCCCATCCCCTCCCTCCCCTTCCGCCAACGTCGGCCTACTTCCCCCACCCGCCCCTGCTCCCACCGCCTTTTGAATGGCCGGCCGCATCCTTACCCTTTCTCACAAATAGGATTACATAATACAAACTCTTGTTTGATGCATTGGTCACTAGTGTACGTGGTTAGTGTGAAATTCTTTGTCTGAACTGCACTCATCTATTGCTTGTATGTATTACTCCCTCCGTTCCCAAATATTTGTCTTTCTAGCCATCTCAAATGGACTATAACATACGGATGTATGTAGACATGTTTTAAAGTGTAGATTCACTCATTTTGCTCCGTATGTAGTCACTTGTTGAAATATCTAAAAAGACAATTATTTAGGAACGGAGGGAGTAGATGGTTTGTTGAGACTATGTATTTTTCATGTATGCTCCATCTTCTTCTACTGAAGCTGTATGTATGATGCCATATTTTTTGGGTTAGATAGGCAGATGCCACTGTTTCTGCACTGCTTGATTCATAACTGAATGTTCCTTTGAAAAATGGTCGCTGAATTACCTACCAATGTACTCCCTCCGTCTAAAAATACTTGTCATCAAAATGGATAAAAAAAGGTGTATCTAAAACTAAAATACATCTAGATACATCCCCTTTTATTCATCTTGATTACAAGTATTTCCAGATGGAGGGAGTACACATCAGTCAATTATTTTAGCATATAAAACATGTTCACTCGGGCCCCAAGGGCACTACAGACACTTCACAGTGAAATCTACAGTTTCACACTTGTTTTAACCAAACGGCCTCTAGCTTTTCCACAACAGCTTTTTTCACAGCATCTTTTTCTGAATCTGCAGCTCAACCAAACATAGCAGCATTAAAGACTAAACCTTTCGCCGTCAACGCTAAACCCTCGCCGCCGGAGAAGGACCCAAGATGGGGGACGGGCCGCGGATGTTCCCAGGCGGGCTGTCCAAGTGGTAGCACAAGCGGATGCACGAGAAGCTGGCGCGGGGGAAGGAGCGGGGCCTGCTCCGCCACGAGAAGCAGCTCTACCTCGCCCGCCTCCGCTTCGAGATCCGCACCTCCCACCTCCCCGGCGCCTCCCCCGCCGCCACCGACCACGCCGGCCCCACCTCCTCGCGCGCCCACATCCGCGCCCTCGCCGACCGCTTCCTCCGCCCCGGCGCCGAGGACCTCTGGAATGACGACGACGGCCCGCTCCACCGCGCGCGGCTTCCCCCGCATCAACAGCAGCCCGCGAGGAGCCTGCCATCCGGCGCCCGGATGGTCGACTGGAAGCAGGTGGGGTCAGGGGAGAAGCTGAAGCCGCCCCAGGGAGGAGGGAACTGGAAGGACTGGGAGGAGCTGGATTCTGGGGAGCCGACGGCGGGAAGGGGAGGAAATGAGCCGCGATTGCCCGCCGCATTCAATCAGAGGAGAGGGTACGGGACGGCGGCTCCCTGGTGGTGGCAATGGAGCCCGGGCTCTGGCACGCCTTCGCAGAGGAAGGAGGCGTCCTTCGGCTTCTTCGGTCCGAAGAGATGCTACTCGGTGATGGCTCCATGCTCGCCGTGCCGGGAATCGGGTGCTGCGCTGATGCCGTTGGTTGCTAGACAGCTCGCCAAGGCTGGAGATGGCAGGAAGGGGGCACCATTGGCTCTGTTTTATACTCAGGACAGGTTGTATTCGGTGGCAGCCACGCGGCGGTTTGGCCAGAAATGGAGGCCAGATTCATCCGACGAGGATGAGGAGGTTATGCCGGCTGCTAGGGATCTGAGGTTGGCGACATTCGTGGCTTCGAGGGAAGATGAGTCGGAAGATGATGAACCGGGGGAGATGAGCGCCATCAGGGGGAAATGGAGCACTGCTGCTCTGAGGAACTGTGATATGAAGAGAGATAGGAGGCCGCCCAAGTCCTATGAGGAGTGTAAACAATGATCTGGGGTGCTTAATCGCACGCCCCAGCCTCCATATATATACAGCATATGAGTTACAATTAGGGTACAACATGTATTGCTTGGGGTATACTCCAAGTCGGCTGGTCTACCGCCGCCGTGTCCTTCTCCAACTCCTTCTCCAACACACCCCCGCAGTCTGAACCAAGGAGAGAATCGACGTGAAGACTGGATTTGAATTCCCGGAACACGAGAGTCGGCAGCCCTTTGGTGAATATATCAGCAAACTGCAATGATGAAGGAACATGGAGGACTCGCACAGCACCAAGAGCAACTTTCTCACGGACAAAATGAATATCCAGCTCGATATGTTTAGTACGACGGTGTTGCACTGGGTTGGCGATCATGTAAACAGTGCTGACATTGTCACAATAGACAATAGTGGCTGTATGAATAGGGTTATGGAGTTCCTGCAGTAGTTGTCGAACCCAACAAGTTTCAGCAACACATGTAGCCACAGCACGGTATTCAGCTTCAGCACTAGAGCGGGAAACAGTGGTTTGACGGCGAGAGTACCAACTGATAAGATTGTCTCCAAGATACACACAAAACCCGGAAGTAGAACGTCTGGTGTCTAGGCAACCAGCCCAGTCGGCATCCGAATAGGCCACTAAGGAATGTGAGGAAGATCGGTGGAGAAGAAGACCGTGATCAAGAGTGCCCTTAAGGTAACGAAGGACACGTTTGATAAGAGAGAAGTGAGAGTCACGTGGGTCATGCATATGAAGAAAAATCTGTTGAACCGCATAGGCAATCTCAGGTCTAGTTAATGTGACATACTGAAGGGCTCCGGCAAGGCTGCGATATAAGGAAGGATCAGAAAAAGGAGAGCCTGCAGTGGCAGAGAGCTTGGACTGGGTGTCAATGGGAGTGGAAACAGGATGGCAGTCATACATGCCGGCTCGGGAAAGAACATCCAATATATATTGTTTTTGAGAAAGATGAAGACTAGTAGATGTACGGGTGACAGAGATACCAAGGAAATGATGAAGAGGGACGAGATCCTTCATGGCAAATTCATGACTAAGAGCAGTAGTGATGGTGGTAAGAAAGATTGAAGAGGAGGCTGTGAGAATAATATCATCGACATATAGAAGAAGATAAGCCATATTTGAACCACAACGAAGAATAAAGAGGGAAGCATCAGACTTGGATTCGACGAACCCAGGTGTACGTGCATGCGAAGAAAAACGTTGGAACCAAGCGCGAGGGGCTTGTTTAAGACCATAGAGAGATTTGAGAAGACGACAAACATGAGTAGGTCGTTGAGGATCAATGAATCCAGAAGGTTGTTGGCTGTAGACCACCTCCTCGAGATTACCATGAAGAAAAGCGTTTTTGACATCGAGTTGGTGAATTGGCCAGTTGTTAGTGAGAGATAGAGATAGAACGATACGGATGGTGGCAGGTTTCACAACAGGACTAAAGGTCTCATCAAAGTCGATGCCAGGTTGTTGTGAGAAACCTCGGACAACCCAACGAGCTTTGTGACGAGAGAGAGAGCCATCAGAATTTAATTTGTGGCGGAAAATCCATTTGCCACTAACTATGTTGGCACCAGGAGGGGGCGGGACAAGGGTCCAGGTCTGGTTGAGAGTGAGGGCATCAAATTCTTCCCGCATGGCATGGCGCCAATTAGGGTCACGAAGGGCAGTAAGATAGTTATGAGGAAGGGGGGAAGAGGCTATAACGGAGAGGTTAAGTTTGTTGTTTCGGCCGGGAAGACGACCGGTTACTGACCGAGTTCGGTGT
The DNA here is from genome assembly GCA_963921465.1 of Triticum timopheevii. Taxonomy (NCBI): domain Eukaryota; kingdom Viridiplantae; phylum Streptophyta; class Magnoliopsida; order Poales; family Poaceae; genus Triticum; species Triticum timopheevii. The sequence goes on from OY997271.1 coordinate 43,349,112, forward strand.
ATAGGAGGAGGTGGTGGTGTGGGTTGTGGTGCAGGGGAGGGTGGCGGACTTGGGTGGTGGTGTTGGTCAGCCGGTTCAGGGGAGGGTGCAGGGGAGGGGAGCGGACTAGGGTGATGATGTGGTGTAGGAGAGAGTGCAGGGGAGGGTGGCGGGCTAGTGTGGTGGTGATGGTCTGTCGGGGCAGATTGGGATGCATGTTGTAGAGGAGCAGGAAAGACAGGATCAAACAAATCAGGTTCAGGAGGTGTAGACGTAGGTGTAGGAGGGGTCGGGGTATAAGGGAAGGTGTTCTCGTCAAAGATGACATGTCGAGAGATAATAACACGTCGTGTAGCAAGGTCTAGGCATCTATATCCTTTGTGGCGAGGAGGGTAACCAAGGAAGACACATTTAGTAGAGCGAGGAGATAATTTGTTAGGGGAGGTGGCAATGGTGTTTGGGTAGCATAGGCAGCCGAAAACGCGAAGAGTGTCGTAGGGAGGAGTGGTGCCATATAGGTTTTCGTAGGGTGTAGAGAAGGAAGTGGCTGAGGTAGGTCGGATGTTGAGAAGAAAAATTGCGGTGGAAAGAGCTTCAGCCCAGAACGATGATGGCATGGAGGCTTGAAAGAGAAGTGTGCGAATGACATTATTGGTGGTACGGATGGCACGCTCGGCTTTGCCGTTTTGTTGGGAGGTATATGGACAGGAAAAACGAAGAAGGATACCATTGGTGGAGCAAAAAAGATCAAGTTTGGTGTTGTTAAATTCTCGGCCATTGTCACATTGGATAGAAAGGATACTGAGATTAAACTGAGTTTGAGCATAGGCGTGGAAGGCGAGGAAGGTAGCATATACATTGGATTTTTTGCGTAAAGGAAAACTCCAAAAGTAATGCGTATAATCATCAACAATAATAAGATGGTAGCAAAAACCCGAAGGACTAGGAATCAGAAATGTCCATAAATCACAGTGTAATAGTTGAAAAGGTTTAATACTAGATGACATCAAAGAGTAAAATGGTAATCTAACATGACGGCCTAATTGACAAGCATGGCAAAATGTTGATGATGATTTATTGGGTGGTATGTGTTGACATTACTGAAGACGGGACATGGTATGATGGCCAGGATGTCCAAGACGGCGATGCCAAAGGTCGGTGGTGGTGGCGGCGAGGAGGGCTTGAGCTTGGGGTGGACTGCAGAGTGTGTAGAGGGCGCCGGAGCTATTGCATCGAAGAAGTACGGTCTTGGTGAGGAGATCCTTCACAGAAAAACCGAACGGATCAAACTCAATAGAACAGAGGTTATCCATGGTGAATTGACGAACAGATATAAGATTTTTGATAATGCGAGGAACAACGAGAATATTATAAAGATAAAAGGGGTTAGAGGAGGTGGAGAAAAGGATGGATGAACCGGTGTGAGTAGCAGGGAGAGATGCACCGTTGCCGACTGTTATTTTATGTGAGGAAGTGGGAGTAATGGAGGAGAGTGTACCATAGTCGGATGCCATGTGAGATGAGGCGCCAGTGTCCATGACCCATTCTTGATTTCCGTGGAGCTGCAGGTTCTGGAGAGCAGTCAGCAAAGCAGGGTCCAGATGCTGATGAGGTGTGCCGGTGGAGCTGGGGGACACGCCAGGAAGCTGCGGGTGCCCATATGCCGTGTATGCGTGGAAGGGGGTAGCGCCAGGACGGGGACCCAGGACACCAGGAGCGCGCCAATGTGGCTGCGATGGTGCGGTGGGAAGCTGCTGCTGCTGCCATGGTGGTGGTGAGGACTGCTGCTGCTGTTGGCCGGCCCGAGTTGGGAGACCAGTCCAAGCATTGAACATCCAGGGGTTGTTGTTGTCGCGTCCTCGACCACGGCCACCACCGCGTCCATGACGGCCGCCATAGCCGCCGCCACGGCTAGAGTTGAAGGAGGGCATGGTGGCGGTGTTGGAGTTGGAGCCACAGTCAGCGGGCGGTGGAGGTGGTGATGCCGACGCGCCGCCATGAGGGAGGATGCTGTTGCCACTGGCCCAGAGCGCCGTGGCGGACGCATGCTTCGCGTCGGTCTTCTTCTGGGTTTCCTCGAGGACGAGTGCTGAGCGAGTCTGCAGGAAGGAGGGGAACGAGACCTGATATGGCAGGAAGGAGCGAAGATGGCTGTATTGCTTGAGGCCGCGAAGCACCGTCAGGACGAGCGTCTCATCGGAAACTGTCTCTCCAACGTCGCCCAGAGCGTCGGCGAGAGACTTGAGCTTGGCGCAGTAGTCGTGGACGGACATGTCACCTTGAGGTGTGTTGCAAAATTCCGCATCCAGAGCAAGGGCGCGGCTTTTCTTGTTGTCGTGGAAGAGGTTGGCGATGGAGTCCCAGATCTGCCGCGCCGTAGACCCAGGTGCCATGATGATGCTGAAGAGCTCGGGGGAGATCGAGCCATAGATCCATGAAAGGACAGTGAAGTCGTCACGTGCCCAATCAGAGGTGGGCGAAGTGTCGGATGGTGTGGCCGCGCCATCGCCGGTGACATGGTGGGTGAGGCCATAGCGGCCAAGGGCAACGAGAACCAGCTCACGCCACTTGATGTCGTTGGAGTCATGGAGGTCTAGGGTTATGGCGACATTAGGTTTGAGGGAAGCGACATATGAGGAGGGGTTTGGGGTGGTGGCTGGGGCTTTGCCTGACTCGGCGAGGCGCCGGTCAAGCTCTTCTTGGCGAGTTCGGAGAAGGGACTCGCGTTCCTTGAGCTCGGCTTCGAGTTTCTGGAGTTCGGCGGCTGTAGCCATGGGAAGGGATCGAGAGTTGGATCGGGGGGGCTAGGGTTTAGGGAGATCGTGGCCCGGTGTCTGATACCATATTGAATTCATGCTCCAGCCAACTCATCCAAAAGTCCGAACTGATGGAAGGAGGTGGGCAATATATTTCAACACTCCCCCTCATGTCTAGGCCATTTTAGTCCTTAGACGTGGGATCGATGTAGGCCGCAGAATCGTTTTATTTAATACTGCGTTGACAGGGTCTTGAACTCAAGACCTATTGGCTCTGATATCATGTAAACAATGATCTGGGGTGCTTAATCGCACGCCCCAGCCTCCATATATATATATATATATATATATATATACAGCATATGAGTTACAATTAGGGTACAACATGTATTGCTTGGGGTATACTCCAAGTCGGCTGGTCTACCGCCGCCGTGTCCTTCTCCAACTCCTTCTCCAACAAGGAGGAAAGCGATGATGATATCACTGGTAGAATCCAAGAGCTGCGAGAGGAGATAAGAAACAGGGAGGTGCTGGGTGCCGAGAGGAGGCGACACGAATCAAGGGGTGAATCTGTGTTTACCAATAAAAGGTTACATTCTCACCGTTATCTCTGATGTTATTTATTTTCCTCATAGCCAACTGCCTCATTTGTTGTGCGGCCTGCTACCTTTGTAAGTAGTAGTTGTAAGAAAACTTGAAATGTGTGGCTCTTGGTATACGAGTCATGAGATCACCAAAGTTGCCCCCCTTATGAAGTTCTTTTTTGTTAGTCAGGCACTGGTCTATGAAAACAAAAAATTTCCACCTGTGATGCAAAAGATAGACATAATTTTTGTAGCACATCCTGCTTTTTTACATGCCTTCGAACTCAAGATTAATGAATGGTCGGTGAATTAACTTCTTCAAATCGCACTCCATCCTACACTGCAATAGTGATTGTGCCCATCTTATCGACAAGTTATAATGTTTCTTTTTACCTTAGATTTGATGAGTTGGCATCACAAGTCATGCTCTTGTTTTATCTTCAGATTCGACGAATGTGGCATCTCCCCACTTACTGTCAAAGCACTCACTGATGCTGGATATATACAGACAACTGCTGTCCAGGAAGCAGCTCTTCCAATTTGTCTTGAAGGTATTATATCTTATTACACTTTCCTCGTGAACGAATTTCCTGAATCACGGGGAAAGAATCACAACCTTTTGGCGGTAATATTATGGGACGTGTTGCTTGACTTCAGTAGTTTGTATTTAGCACTTGACTCAAGCAGTACCATTTTGGCTGTGCATGAACTATCTGAAGATGCTATCACTGAAACCTTGCAACGATCAGGGGATTGCTCCTGACTCATCAATGTCTAAATGAAGGTAAAGATGTTCTTGTCAAGGCCAAAACTGGAACCGGCAAAAGTGTAGCTTTTCTGGTAATGTTCATTTGCAAGAAGTTACTTTTTTTTTCCGAAAAGGGGGGATCCCCGGCCTCTGCATCAGCATGATGCATACGGCCATCTTATTAAAATAAATCATCCACAAAGTCTCGAAGTCTCAATAGTAGCAAAATAAAGAAGAAAAGGCTCACACAGAGCCCTAAGGCTAGATACACAAGCTAGCCAAAAAAGGATAAACCACAACCGGTTGGCTCAAAAATAGACAGGTAAACTAATTGCCTATCCTATTACATGACCGCCATCCAAACCGGCTGAAGATATCCCGAGCTACCGTCTCCCATCGGATAGCACCAGTAACCAAAAGCTACCGGCAAGAAGTTACTTTGGGATGTTGTTCCTTTCGGTTTTGTTGTCCTTAACCAATTTATTGAAAGCAATGAATTGATAAACAGCTTCCTGCAATTGAATCAGTCTAGAATGCCATGAAGAGCCATACAAATCATCGAGTGTCTCCAATATTTGCCCTTGTTCTATGCCCTACAAGAGAGCTTGCCGTCCAGGTTACAGCTGAGGCGAATGTTTTGGTGAAGTACCATCATGGAGTGGGTGTTCAGTCTCTTATTGGTGGTACTAGATTCAAGCTTGATCAGAGACGGTTAGAGTCTGATCCATGCTAGGTTTGTAGCATTTACTGAGCTACCAAAGATCAAGTCTAAACTCCTAACTGCTGGGTTGACTTAATATGGTTGGCTTTTCCCTTTTCAGATTTTAGTGGCAACACCTGGTAGGCTGCTGGATCATATTGAAAACAGATCTTCAATCTCTGTCCGCTTGATGGGATTGAAACTGCTTGTGTTGGATGAAGCTGACCATTTGCTAGATTTGGGTTTTCGCAAAGACATAGAGAAGATTGCTGATAGCTTGCCACGCCAAAGACAGACACTACTATTTTCAGCTACTATTCCAAAAGAGGTAATGTAGTCAGCATAGCATGTAGCATGAGTGCCTTTCTTGTATCATATAATCTATAATTTACCTTATTTATGGACACCCACTGGTCTGGAAATGGGAATGATGGTTCTCATTCTTTATTGGCAGGTTCGAAGGGTTTCACAGATGGTTTTAAACAAGGATCATGTTTTTGTTGATACAGTGGGCTTGGGAGCTGTTGAAACTCCTACTAAGGTTTCTATTTCTACTCCTAATCCAGTAATATTTGGCACCAATAGCAAACATAATAATCTTCCATTAGTAGCTGCAAAGTACTTGTTTCATTCTGTCTCCTGCGAGTAAAGAGTGTTACGACTGATATTCTCAGTTCGCATTTACCGTACCAGATGTAGGCAGTCGATGTGCTAATGCCATGATGTTCTATTGCATCATTCTATTTAAGAAAGGGACCCCATTTAGTAGTTTGTCAGTTTGACACATAATTCTATTTTCAATGGAAGTTTGTCATGCAAAAGATATATACCATGTCTGTCATTATCACACTTTGTATGATAACACAAGCAGCCCTTCTGAACGAATATGGTCTGAAAGTAAAATACTGTGATCCTGTGATATAGCATTTCTTCTCTTCTCTGTCATGATTTTTTCTGGTAGAATATTGATCCCTTGGCATCTCCTGCTCTTGAGCTTAGGTGCAGCAGCAATATCTTGTGGTACCACATGAACTACACTTTCATATGGTTCATCGCCTTCTTCGAGAGCATATTGATCAGGAAGTGGACTATAAGGTCCTCCCTCCTCTGTCCCTACACTTTCAAGCAGTGATTGGTAGTAAAATTACAATTTATTAAATTGCTAATATCTTTCCATTGGGTTGCAGGTGATTGTTTTCTGCACAACAGCCATGGTGACTGAATTTATGTATATAATGCTTCGAGATCTGAAGCTAAACGTCAGAGAGCTACATTCAAGAAAACCTCAGCTTTATAGAACACGTATTTCTGAAGAGTTCCGGGATTCCAATCGCCTGATTCTGGTAACATCAGATGTTTCAACACGTGGAGTGAATTATCCAGATGTTACTCTAGTGATTCAGGTAGAATTTCTTTTCTTTTTGATGGTTAATACAGCTGAGGAAGTTTCTGAGCAAGAACATTTATCTGCCTAGACTAAAGCAACTGCAGGAGTGGCAGCTATCTCTTTAATGCCATTACTTTGCATGGTTGTCTTCACCATTGCTGCTCTAACCGCACATTATGATTGTATTAGGCTGGTGTTCCTCCTGGTAGAGAGCATTATATTCATCGTCTTGGAAGGACTGGAAGGGAAGGTAAATCCGGGAAAGGAATTCTGTTGATTGCGCCATGGGAAGAGTATTTCTTGAAGGAGATACATGATCTTCCAATACAGAAGGCTCCTGTGCCACAGATTGACCAGGAGATGAAACAAAAGGTTTGACCTGGCGTACTTGTTCATATTTTGCATTTCGGCGTTAATATGCATACATTCTGGTCTGATTATTTTCCTGAATTTTCTGGTACTGCAGGTTGATGATTCGATCAAGATTGTTGACATGAGCATCAAGGAAGCCGCATACCATGCATGGCTTGGTTACTATAACTCGATAGCTGATATTAGCAGAGACAAAGTCATGCTTGCTGACCTGGCTAGTAGGTTCGGCGTCTCTATCGGCATGGAAAAGCCTCCGAAGCTGTTTAGGAAAACCGCCTTGAAGATGGGGTTAAAGGGTGTACCAGGAATTCGGATAAGAAAATGAATAACCAAGCTACATTTTATCTCCCATTCTGTAATTCATCTTATTTCTAATTTTCACTACATCAAGTCTGAAACTGGTCGATGTCTTGTTGACTGGCTCAAACGAAGAAGGACTCTCACATTTTCTTACGGCCTTACACTCATCTGAATGAGCTTTGGTCGACTGTGACAGATGTATTTAGCCTTGGCATTATCGCCTTAGTGTCCAGCCTCTTACTCTTGGGGATGTACTTGCCTGCAGCCAAAGTGCCTCTTTGAGGGTTCACATAGGTAATATGATGCCTGTCTCTCATGTAAGATGGACTCTGTAAATCAATGTCTCTTCGGGAGTTAGCTTGACGAAAGCTAAATAGATTATTTCTCTGTTTATGACAAGCCTGTCTTTGAGAGCTTAAGGTCAGTTTGTTTTCAGATGAACTATGAGACTATCATCTTGTTTCTGTTCCTACCATATCTTGCTTTAATTCCTGAAGCAGTTGGGTTACTAATGCGATTCTAATGCTGACGTCAAAGGCCACTGCTTTACAACATTTCGGATGGAAGAAATACTGGAAGCTGTTTGTAGCTACTCGTCTCAGCTGACTTCCGGTTTTTGTTCTTACAGACAGGAGGCCTGAGGATTGTTTGATGTTGTCTAAGCCCCTCACCAGATATTCTGCAAACAGTGGTTAAGTGGAACGAAGACTGAAGATTAATGATTCCTCTCAAAGCCCATGGAGAACCGGTTGTTATTTCCCAGGTTATTTACCTTTTCCAATCTCACCAGGTAACCTCCTGCTATCTCCTAACGTTTTATCACATTGCAAAGTGGTTGGTTTCTTTTCTCTAATCCTGAATTGAAACTGAATAAACAGATCGATGCATCACTCACCGACACTTGGTCAAGTGGCACGTGAGATGAGCCTGATCAAGAGGACATGTAACGCCTGTTGCTGGCGACAAGTGTGTGTGGCCTAGGCTTGGTCACTTGGTACCTTGTTATTTTTGGAGCTAAATTGTGAGATAGATATATATATTTTCAGATTGGATGGATCTGTCTGTCACGAATCATAGGCTTGTGCAATGTCGTTAGAAACCCGCATCTAAGGCCTTTGTATAATGTGCAAGGTGCCTAGTCAAATAACCCAAGCCCATGCTTATTTTTATAGGAGTAGTGGCTAATTAAGCTTCTAATCTTCTACAAATAAGCACCGATGCTTAAAGAAATACTGATTTATTTCTATAAGCACCTTGCGCTGTCCAAGGTCTAAGGTCTGGCTCTGATGCTCAGATTTGTCGTGGTAACCTATGCTGGCCCACACCCGTTGAACTTGGCCACTTGCACAGAGAAAGATGCAGCTATGATTTATTTTTTAAAGCATCTTATCTTTTTTGAGGGGGAAAAGCATCTAATCTTACTATGAATATACTTGGTTCCTACTGTCGTTTCAGTTTTCTGACGGGTCTTCAACTTTCATTTGGGATCACACATACTCCTACACGGTAGGAATTTTTCTCTGCATGATGAAGGCGATGGCGATGGCCATGGGAAACAACTCCATCTGATAGCTACTCCCTCCATTCCAAATTACCCGTCGTGGTTTCCTGACGGGCCTTTAACTTTCATTGGGGATCACACATACTATACGGTAGGAATTTTTCTCTGGGTGTTGATGGCCATGGAAAACAACTCTATCTGGTAGCTAGGGACAATTGCACAATGAATCTGATCTGGTGCAAGCGGATCTGACATTATCATCAGTACTATCAGTGTCCAATTTGTTTCTGTGTTCTGCCAACAAATTTCATTCTAATTGTTGCAACCTGCAACTAGAGCTTTTCGGCCCTTGGACAAATAACAACATTGTGACACAAGTCCACCAGAGCTCCCGGTGATCTTTTTTCTTTTCTTTTCGAGCAACCGGCAGGAGCTCTACCATTTCATATAGAAGAAGAGAATTGACCGGTCAATAAGTGAAACCGGCCGACAACCGATACAATGAGCCATACAAACACGCCAGCCCCGAGGCTGCACCCCAACGGGCCGATGACTCTACCACGCAAGCGACCATAGTCGACACCCTACGACGCGCTCTGGATTCGCCACTCCTGCTTACAAACATCAGCAACACACCACACCGGCCCCAAGGACGCGCACCCAGCAGGTTAACTTGCAGAGATCCAAAATAAACATTGGTGATAAGCTTGCATGATGATATGAACTCCACAATAGAATTATCACCTTCCAGACAGAATGGTCACAGTCGTAGCTGCAGATGTACATAGCGCCTGATCAATCTCTTCATCCTCATGTCCATCAGTGACCAGAGAAGCCGGCTGGAAGTCTGGAAGTCTTGCACCTCCTTCCAAGTACAACATGACTAGACGCATACATGGCCGTGACCTGGACAGCAAATGCGAGCACAGCAACCCAAGCTTCAGCACAAGCTCAACCTCCGCCGCGTCGTAATCTTTCAGCTCAGGGTCCACGGCATCGATGATCGAGCCACCCTGCCATGTGCCTCGTAACCAATCCGCCAGCGCAAGAAGGTAGCCACTGGTGTTGGCCGGGCCGATTGGTTTTCTCCCACAGACTACCTCTATGATAAACACTCCGAATGCAAACACGTCAGTCGCCTTGGTCGCCTTGCCAAGCCGAGCCAGCTCAGGGGCAATATATCCCCATGTGCCCGCCACATGTGTGGTGTGGGCATTGACTCCATGGTCATGCAGCCTTGCGAGGCCAAAGTCACCAAGCCTCCCATTCATGTCGTCGTCGAGGAGAACGTTTCTTGCCTTGATGTCCCGATGGATGATGACTTTTTTTTTGCGAATGAGAAACTTGTATTACTCAATCAAGGGAACCTTACAATCATCAGCTACTATCACCAGAGTCTCCTCCGGACCAGACCCTAGCCAGGTCATAGTCCTGTCATGAATTCTAGCAAACAATGCTAAACTATCACTAGCTTTATTTTGGGATCGAGAAACATGAGTAATACAAGTTTGTCTCAGGGACAACAAGTACTTAATCTCCTGCACAACGGGGGCATAGATTGATCGATCGACGCCTTCACATGAAATCATGGTCACAGCCTACTTAGAATCCAGCTCCACCACTATCGGAAGATCACAGCGTTGTAACGCCAGGGAAACACCTTCCATGCAAGCACAAAGCTCCGCCTCGAGGACATCTCGACAAGAGAACAGAGATCTACAGGCTGAAAAATTTATTTCCCCCTGGTGATTACGAAGAATCATTCCAACCCCAGCCACTTCCGAAGAAACGAAAGAACCGTCAGTGTTCAGTTTATACCAACCCGAATCCGGGGCACACCATTTCTTCCCATCAGCCTCGATTCTTTTCTTCAGAGCCGGGGCTGGCTTATCATAAACTATGCAAGTTTTGCCTTTGATCGCGTCCGCCTTGGGGTTAAGATTGATGCCAATCAGAGAGTCGACATAACTCCGGAGAAATCTCACTGAGGCCTCCAACAGAGGTGCAGGTTTAGAGTGCACAATTTCGTTCCGGATAAACCAGGATCTCCAGAAAACCATCATCACCATCATTCTCCCCACGTCATTCAAAGGCGCCAGAACATGGAGAAGCCATTCCTTGCCATTATTCACTAATTCTTCTAGTTTTGGAATCGCCCACACTTTGGCCATGGCTGTATAGAGATCGCGTCCAAGCTGACAGCGCACAAAGGGGTGAAAGTTATCTTCTTCCTCCCTGCCACAAACCGGGCACTGGCTCACAGTTTCAAGTCCGATTCTATGTTTCCTCTGCCATGTCGGGAGAGCATTGGTGGAGAGTCGCCACGCGAAGTTACGCACAGATGGCGGAGCCCAGCTCTTCCAAATGAAACTCCAACATTTCCTTTGACCTGACGGCACCGAGCTCGAAGAAGTTTCAGCAGCACGGTGTACTTCCTCAAACGCCAAGTTATAAGCCGACTTCACTGAAAAAACGCCATGTTTATCCGGGCCCCATGCAAGCACATCGTCCTCCAGCCTTGGAGATGCTCTGATTTTGAGAATCTCACGTACGTCCGCGTCAACAAAGTACTCAATTAGGATCTCGTAGTTCCACGATCCATTCTGGTTTAGCAAATCTGACACAAAACGGATACGACACCTGCCCTGTGGCGATATAGGCTTATACGAAAAGGGTCTTGGAATCCACTTGTCCCTCCACACTCGAATGTTTCTGCCGTTCCCCACCCTCGAGACCAAACCCTTCTTCAGCAACTCCAAACCATAGCTGATAGCTTGCCAAGACGAGGACGCATTCCCTGAAAAAACAGTGTCCTCTAACTTACCCAAGGGATAATATCGCGCTTTAAGCACTTGGGCGCACAAACTATCTGGTTTAGTTAATAGCCTCCACGCCTGACGTGCCAATAAGGCCTGGTTAAAAAGTCAGAAGTCACGCAACCCTGCTCCTCCCTTGTCCTTCGGCTGTTGCAGCTTATCCCAGGCTCGCCAATGAACTTTCCTCCTTCCTTCTGATGAACCCCAATAAAAGTTCCTTACCATGCGAGTGAGATCATCACAAACGGAGAACGGAACCTTGAACACCCCCATAATATAAGTCGGTAGCGCAAGGGCCACTGACTTGATCAGAACCTCACGACCTAGCTGTGCCAACTGCCCATCTCCCCATTGTATCAGCCGTTTGGTTAGGCTAGCTTGCAAATTTTGGAATTTGCCCTTTGACATACGCCCCTCAGGGGTCGGCAGCCCCAAATACCTCTCCTCAAAGGGTTAGTGACCTGCAAGGCAACATGGACTCCTGCCTGAACTCCCTCCGGGCAAGCCTCACCGAAAAATAAAGAGCACTTATCGAAGTTCAAGCTCTGTCCTGTAGCCATGCAGTACACGTCCAACACCCCTTTCACCTTTTCTGCTTGAATTGTGGATACCTCAAAGAACAAGAGAGTATCATCTGCAAACAGTAAATATGAAATGCCCGGCGCTGTTCTGCACACTTTAACTGGTGTGATTTCCCCCTCAGCTACCTTGCTTTTCAGTAGGGCTGATAACCCATCTGCCATGAAAAGAAATAATAACGGAGATAAGGGGTCCCCCTGCCGCAGCCCACGCGACGGTGCAAACGAATCCAAGAGAGTTCCATTAAAATTCACTGAGTATCTCACCGATGTGACACACGACATTATCCAATCCACCCATCGTTGAGAGAAACCCATCTTTTGCATCACTTGCCTCAGGAAGACCCAATCTACCCTGTCATAAGCCTTTGACAGATCAAGTTTGTAAGCACAAAAACTCCTGGACGGATCTTTTTCCTGCTTAATGTAATGGATGCACTCGAAAGCCACAAGCGCATTATCCGTGATCATCCTCCCTGGGATAAAGGCACTTTGTTCCGGAGAAATAATACCCTCGAGGAGAGGCTGCAACCTGTTCACCAAGCACTTAGAAATCACTTTGTAAATGACATTACACAAGCTTATAGGCCTATAATCTGATAACTTGGTGGGGTTTGAAATTTTAGGGATTAGCACAATTGTAGTAGTGTTTACCCCCTCCGGCATCACACCCGTAAGGAAGAAATCCTTAACTGCCGCCAAAACACCTTCTCTTAGGGTGGTCCAATTCCGTTGAAAAAACCTGGCCGGGAGGCCATCCGGCCCCGGGGCTTTAAGCGGACCGATCTGGAAGAGAGCATCTGAAATCTCCTTGTCAGAAAAGGGCGCACAAAGTCTCACGTTATCCTCCTCCGACACGCTGGCTTCCAAAAGATCAATGACAGGAGATGCATCCAAGGAAGTATCGGCAGTGAAAATGTTCTTGAAATACTCCTTCGCCATCACCCCCATAATTTCAAAGTCTGAATGTACAGTGCCGATACTATCCATTAGCTCACGAATTTTATTTTTCCTCGCCCTCCAGACTGCCTTACTTTGAAAATATTTAGTATTCCTGTCCCCCTCCTTTAGCCAGGTTATCCTTGATCTTTGCAGCCACAACATTTCCTCTTGATACAATAGTTCATTCATTCTGTCAGTCACCCTACGTATATCCTGCCTATCCGCATTCATGTGCATAAGTTCTTCCAGTTGTGTTCGTGACTTAGCCAACTCTCGGGTAATATTACCAAATTTCTTGCTCCACATACACATGGCTGACATGGTTTTTGACAACGCATCTCGTAATTGGCCCAAGTTCTGAACATTACCCACAGCCTCCCAAGCCTCTTTCACCACATCAGGTAACATAGGATCCCTCTCCCAAAACACCTCATACCTCCTTTGCTTGCCTCCATTTGGTCCTGTATCTGCAGCACCTTTGAGTATTAAGGCTACATGGTCAGAACAAGGCGAAGGAACATGGAGGACCGACGAGAACGCAAACAAATTCCTCCATGCATTAGTGGCTACCGCTCTGTCCAGCCTTACTTGCACATTAGCTAAACCCCCTCTCATGTTATTGTATGTGAAGGGAATGCCGGTAAACCCAAGATCCACGAGACCACACGTCTCCAAGACGTCCCGAAATGCAATCATCTGAGCCTCCGCCCGTGGTGTAGCTCATAGGTGTTCATAATTCCACAGGGCTTCATTAAAATTGCCAATTACCAACCACGGAAGATCATTGATATTTTTTAGGCGTTGCATCTTCTCCCACATGACATGCCGATTCTCCACTCTCGGTTCCCCATAAACAAATGTAACTCTCCATTGGGCTGCACCCTCCTGAACACGCACTACGGCATCAATGAACCTCTCCTCCTTGTCCAAAATCACCACCTCATATGATTCATGCCAGAATAGAGCAAGGCCACCACTCAACCCGTTGCAATCAACGCCAGTAAAACCCTTAAGGCCGAGGCGCCCTCGGATCCTCTTCATCTTATCAGCTTTTTGCCTAGTCTCACACAAAAACACCAATTTGGGGGAATGCGACTGTGAGATAGTCGCCAGCTCTCGAACTGTCCGGGTATTCCCCCCTCCCCGGCAGTTCCAACTGAGAATATTCATTGGCTCCGGCGGCCCTCCGAATCGGAGGCCGCCTCGGACGCCTCATCCAAATCCATAACTTCACCATCACACCCTGCTTCCTTCTTTTGACGATCGGGACTTTCCCTGGTGTAGACGAGGGGCCCCCATCAGCAGTCTCCAAGGAACTCCCTCCCTCTATCATAAGAACCGTATTAGACACCTTGCCAGAAAGGTTCGGCACCGGTTGCCCCCGTACGCTGACAGTGCCATCTCCTGCAATCAACCGCTTCCGAGCTGTCCTCTGATCATCTTCTCCCATATTATGCTCTTGTACACCTCTTCCAACTTCACTGCACCCCGCCCTAACCGCATCATCCTCCCGCATCCCAGTACGAGGTGCATTAGTGCCTCTGCCTCCTACCCCTCCCCTTCCTCCTGCTCCTCCCCTACTAGCACCACCCAAACCTCCTCTTCCTCTACCTCCAGCAACTCCTCCTCCACCTCTACCATTACCAGAACCACCCAACGGCGGCTCACTGTTCCGATGGATGATGACTTGCTCCCAATCTTCGAGTAGAGGCAAGAAGCTACGCCTTTGATGATGCGAAGCCTCTGCGCCCAATCCAGGGTCGGCGTGTTCTTGTCATACAAGTACCCACCAAGGCTGCCATTGGGCATGTAGTCATAGACCAAGAGCAGCTCCTTCTTGTACCGGCAATAGCCTAGCAGTTGGACAAGGTTTTGGTGGCGGACATGGCCAAGGATGGCGATCTCTGCCATGAACTCCTTCTTCCCCTGCTCCGATTCCGGTGACACCCGCTTGATGGCCACATGTTGTGTGGTGGTAGGCAGCACCCCTTTGTACACCCTTCCAAAGCCTCCTTTCCCGAGGAGCATCTTGTCGCCGAAGCCTTCGGTGGCAGTCACTAGTTCCTTATATGTGAAAGACGACATCCCACACTTGATCTCCCACTCATCATCTTCCTTTGCAACTAGAGCTTTTCGGCCCTTGGACAAGTAACATTGTCACACAAGTCCACCAGAGCTCCCGGTGATTTTTTTTTCTCTTTTCGAGCAACTGGCAAGAGGTCTGCATTTTCATATACTCCCTCTGTCCGGAAATACTTGTCGGAGTATTTTAATTATATATACATCCTTTTTTGCCCATTTCTTCGACAAGTATTTCCAGACGGAGGGAGTACAAGAAAAGAATTCACAGGTTAATAAGAAAAACCGGCCGAAGACCGATGCAACGAGCCATACAAGCACGCCAGCCCCGAGGCTGCGCCCCAACGGGCCGACGACTCTGCCACCCAAGCGACCGGCCCCGAGGCCGCGCATCAAGCAGGTTAACTTGCAGATGCCTCCCCACCATTTTGTCAAACACCTCACATGCAGCCACCACGTCCTCTGCCCTGGCACAAACATGCTTAGCATAGCGCCTCCAGCCACCACGTTCCTCGTAGCCATTTCGTCGAGCACCCTGCTTGCACCCCCCAACATAGACAGAATTTCCATCGGAAGGAATGAAGCAAGGCAGCGCCCACGTGCGAGGGAGGAGCCGAGCCCAGGTCTCACCAAGAACTCATGCAGCTGGCCGGCGTGCTTGATGGACGGCTCGTAGCACCGATAACGACCTGAGCACCAAGCTCACGGTGAGGCCGTTCGGGAGCGGACCGACCGGGCGTGGACGTTGGCGGAGATAGCAGGGACGCCATGGAAGGAAGACGACGCGGACCGTGCGTGGCGAGGGGACGAGGGTGACGGCCGGCGGCGCGGGCGGGGTGCAGTGCAGAGACCGATCCGTCTACGCACGCACAGTGATCGCCGGCCAAAACAGAGAAACATAGCACGGGGAGTAGCCGGCAGCGACGTGATCTGCTCTGTAAACTGGCGTAGCTTACTGTTATTATTGTTAAACTGAATTAGAGCATCTCGAGCAGCTTCAGGAAAACCTGCCTTCCTTTTTTTCTTGAATACGCACGAATGCGCGTACTATGTATTAAAGAACGGACGGGAATGACGTCAAAAAAAAGGATGTGGAAGAGCCCCTCCGCGTTGGTATTACATGTTACAAATTACGTGAAACCCAACTCCACCGAAAAACCTTCCTTCCTCTATATGTGTTTATTAGGCTCTCTCAATAAATTTGTTGGATTTCTTCGATACAACTTTCCTTATACTTAGCCTGGCATATGCACCCATGTCGGCGGCTAATTCTCTTTCTCTCTCGCGTGCACGTAAGACACAGATGAATCTCCCGCGACCGAGGGCACGGTGGGGTGGGGCCCGACCCTAAAGGTGCCGCGGCGACACGGCAATGGTGGTCCCCCATTATTATTTCTCTCAAGAGGCCAAACCATTGCCGGACCATTTATAGATAATGGAAAGTGATTTTATTACATGCGGCCTCTACAGCATAGACCCATGCTAACGAGTTTATTACATTATCATGAAAAAAAATCTCGACTAAAAAAATAAGAGACCATAGGAGTTTATTGCCAAGGGCTTGGATTGACAAAGTACAACCATAATCAAGCGCGTTGTTCCCAGACAAGGCATCAACGGGGCTTAATTTGATATACCAGACTGCGGTGGGGCCTTTCCTGGTGGCCCTCCATCGCCGACAGGGGTGCCGGTCGTGGACTCGATCCGCTCCTACTCGCTCCTCCCCCTTTCCCCGGCCTAGTGTTGCTTGGTCTCCGGTCTGACATTCTTTGGGACAGGGCGGTCGCTGGCGGCTCCGCCGGTGGTTGGGGCGTCGTTAAGGCCAAAGCTGGTGCCTTGGTTGGTCATGGGATGTCGCATTGTAGGGCGGCGGCCCTAACGGTGGGAGGCGTGACGTTTGGGGCGGAGTGTGCGTCTGAGGTGCGGGCGGGCAACCATGGCCATGCGGGTGGCTGACGGAGTTAGGGCGCGACAGAGGGGTGTGACCGCCGGTGTACACCACTTGCCCAGTCCTTTGACTGGGCCGTTGACGCCGTATCCTTCCTGAAGGTTCCGTCACGGTATTCCCACTCATGTTGTCTTGCTTCGGGTGAAATCATGATCTTCGGGATCGGGCGATGACGGCTATCCATGGTCGTACCCTTCTGAAAGGCACCACTTTGTAGTCTTGGCTTCGTTGTTGTCCGTATCACCTCTCTAATGTGGATTCTCATGGAGAAGGTCTCTGTCGGCTCCAAGCGGTCTTCCTCACTCCTATGTAGTTTGCTTAATTGTCGGTGTGGGGTGGTGTGTCGGACTGTCGGTGCTCATCACCTTCGTATCTTGCCTTGAGTGTGTGTGTGTTACGTGCGGTGATGATGTGTGTTTGTTTCGGTCTCTCGGTTGACATCGGTGATGCATGGTTGCTTTATAATATGAGGCGGGAACCTTTTTTGGGTTACTTTTACAGTTAAACATTGTTAGAGCTTCTCGGGCAGATTCCAAAAAACCTTTCTTATATGTGCTTATTATAGGCTCTCCCAAATATATTTATTGGATGTCATAGGTGTGATGTTATACCAGATATCCAATGCAACCTTCATACGTACTTGTACTAAAATAAAAAACTCTACGTACTTCGCGTGACATATGTGCCCCATCTATCAGTGGCTAATACAACTTCCTCTCTCGCTTGCACAGAAGACACGGATGGATCTCCGACGACCGACGACGCGGTGGGGTGGGGCCCGACGCAGAAGGTGCGGCGATGGCAATGGTTGTCTCTCGTTATCAATTCTTTGAAGTGGCCAAACCATTAGACATTTTTTAGATAATGGAAGCTTTTGTTACACCCGGCCTCTGCATCACAGACACATGCAGCCAAACTTATTACTGAGTTTATTACAATATTAGTTATCAAGAAAACAGTCTCGATTGAAAAAAAAAGACCATAAGAGTTTATTGCCCAGAGGCTTGGATTGATGGTTCCTGTTTTATTGTATGAGATGATCTCACTAATTATCAAGAAGTGTTCTCCCTGAGTATGCACTGTTGCGAAAGTTCTTCGTGCTGAGACACCACGAGATGACCGGTAGTGATAGGCTCTACATTCAAATACAACGGGTGCAAAACAGTTGCACACGTGGAATACTCAGGTTAAACTTGACGAGCCTAGCATATACAGATATGGTCTCGGAATACGGAGACCGAAAGGTCGAACTTGAATCATATAGTAGATATGATCAACATAGTGATGTTCACCATTGAAACTACTCCATCTCACGTGATGATCGGACATGGTTTAGTTGATATGGATCACGTGATCACTTAGATGACTAGAGAGATGTCTGTCTAAGTGGGAGTTCTTAAGTAATATGATTAATTGAACTTAAATTTATCATGAACTTAGTACCTGATAGTATTTTGCTTGTCTATGTTTGTTGTAGATAGATGGCTCGTGCTGTTGTTCCGTTGAATTTTAAATGCGTCCATGAGAAAGCTAAGTTGAAAGTTGATGGTAGCAACTACACGTACTGGGTCCGTAACTTGAGGATTATCCTCATTGCTGCAGAGAAGAATTATGTCCTGGAAGCACCGCTGGGTGCCAGGCCTGCTGCAGATGCAACTGACGACGTTAAGAACGTCTGGTAGAGCAAAGCTGATGAGTACTCGATAGTTCAGTGTGCCATGCTTTACGGCTTGGAACCGGGTCTTCAACGACGTTTTGAACGTCATGGAGCATATGCGATGTTCCAGGAGTTGAAGTTAATATTTCAAGCAAATGCCCGCATTGAGAGATATGAAGTCTCCAATAAGTTCTATAGCTGTAAGATGGAGGAGAATAGTTCTGTCAGTGAACACATACTCAAAATGTCTGGGTATAATAATCACTTGATTCAACTGGGAGTTAATCTTCCTGATGATAGTGTCATTGACAAAATTCTTCAATCACTGCCACCAAGCTACAAGAGCTTCGTGATGAACTATAATATGCAAGGGATGGACAAGACTATTCCCGAGCTCTTCGCGATGCTAAAGGCTGCGGAGGTAGAAATCAAGAAGGAGCATCAAGTGTTGATGGTCAATAAGACCACCAGTTTCAAGAAAAAGGGCAAAGAGAAGAAGAAGGGAAACTTCAAGAAGAACAGCAAACAAGTTGCTGCTCAAGATAAGAAACCCAAGTCTGGACCTAAGCCTGAGACTAAGTGCTTCTACTGCAAGCAGACTGGACACTGGAAGCGGAACTGCCCCAAGTATTTGGCAGATAAGAAGGATGGCAAAGTAAACAAAGGTATATGTGATATACATGTTATTGATGTGTACCTTACTAATGCTCGCAGTAGCACTTGGGTATTTGATACTGGTTCTGTTGCTAATATTTGCAACTCGAAACAGGGACTACGGATTAAGCGAAGATTGGCTAAGGACGAGGTGACGATGCGCGTGGGAAACGGTTCCAAAGTCGAAGTGATCGCGGTCGGCACGCTACCTCTATATCTACCATCGGGATTAGTTTTAGACCTAAATAATTGTTATTTGGTGCCAGCGTTGAGCATGAACATTATATCTGGATCTTGTTTGATGCGAGACGGTTATTCATTTAAATCAGAGAATAATGGTTGTTCTATTTATATGATTAATATCTTTTACGGTCATGCACCCTTGAAGAGTGGTCTATTTTTATTGAATCTTGATAGTAGTGATACACATATTCATAATGTTGAAGCCAAAAAATGCAGAGTTGATAATGATAGTGCAACTTATTTGTGGCACTGCCGTTTGGGTCATATTGGTGTAAAGCGCATGAAGAAACTCCATACTGATGGACTTCTGGAATCACTTGATTATGAATCACTTGGTACTTGCGAACCGTGCCTCATGGGCAAGATGACTACAATGCTGTTCTCCGGAACTATGCAGCGAGCAACTGATTTGTTGGAAATCATACATACTGATGTATGTGGTCCAATGAATATTGAGGCTCGCGGCGGGTATCGTTATTTTCTCACCTTCACAGATGATTTGAGAAGATATGGGTATATCTACTTGATGAAACACAAGTCTGAAACATTTGAAAAGTTCAAAGAATTTCAGAGTGAAGTGGAAAATCATCGTAACAAGAAAATAAAATTTCTGTGATCTGATCGTGGAGGAGAATATTTGAGTTACAAGTTTGGTTTACATTTGAAACAATGCGGAATAGTTTCGCAACTCACGCCACCCGGAACACCACAACGAAATGGTGTGTCCGAACGTCCTAATCGTACTTGATGGTGCGATCCATGATGTCTCTTACTGATTTACCGCTATCGTTTTGGGGTTATGCTTTAGAGACGGCCGCATTCACGTTAAATAGGGCACCATCAAAATCAGTTGAGACTATGCCTTATGAACTATGGTTTGGCAAGAAACCAAAGTTGTCATTTCTTAAAGTTTGGGGCTGCAATGCTTACGTGAAGAAACTTCAAACTAGATAAGCTCGAACCCAAATCAGAGAAATGTGTCTTCATAGGATACCCAAAAGAGACTATTGGGTACACCTTCTATCACAGATCTGAGGGCAAGATTTTTGTTGCTTAATTCAGATCCTTTCTAGAGGAGTTTCTCTCGAAAGAAGTGAGTGGGAGGAAATTAGAACTTGATGAGGTAACTGTACCTGCTCCCTTATTGAAAAGTAGTTCATCACAAGAACCAGTTCCTGTGACAACTACACCAATCAAATGAGGAAGCTAATGATATTGATCGTGAAACTTCAGATCAAGTTACTACCAAACCTCGTAGGTCTACCAGAGTAAGATCCGCACCAGAGTGGTACGGTAATCCTATTCTGGAAGTCATGTTACTTGACCATGGCGATCCTACGAACTATGAGGAAGCGATGATGAGCCAAGATTCCGCAAAATGGCTTGAGGCCATGAAATCTGAGATGGGATCCATGTATGAGAACAAAGTATGGACTTTGGTTGACTTGCCTGATGATCGGCAAGCCATCGAAAATAAATGGATCTTCAAGAAGAAGACTGAGACTGATGGTAATGTAACTGTCTCCAAAGCTCGACTTGTTTTGAAAGGTTTTCGACAAGTTCAAGAAGTTGACTACGATGAGAATTTCTCACCCGTAGCAATGCTTAAGTCTGTTCGAATCATGTTAGCAATTGCCGCATTTTATGATTATGAAATTTGGCAAATGGATGTCAAAACTGCATTCCTGAATGGATTTCTGGAAGAAGAGTTGTATATGATGCAACCGGAAGGTTTTGTCGATCCAAAAGGTGCTAACAAAGTGTGCAAGCTCCAGCATTCCATTTATGGACTGGTGCAAGCATCTCGGAATTGGAATAAACGCTTTGATAGTGTGATCAGAGCATATGGTTTTATACAGACTTTTGGAGAAGCCTGTATTTACAAGAAAGTGAGTGGGAGCTCTATAGCATTTCTGATATTATATGTAGATGACATATTGTTAATTGGAAATGATATAGAATTTCTGGATAGCATAAAGGGATACTTGAATAAAAGTTTTTCAATGAAAGACCTCGGTGAAGCTGCTTACTGTTGGAAATATGCCCTAGAGGCAATAATAAAATGATTATTATTATATTTCCTTGTTCATGATAATTGTCTATTATTCATGCTATAATTGTGTTATCCGGAAATCATAATACATGTGTGAATACATAGACCATAACATGTCCCTAGTGAGCCTCTAGTTGACAAGCTCGTTGATCAACAGATAGTCATGGTTTCCTGACTATGGACATTGGATGTCATTGATAACAGGATCACATCATTAGCAGAATGATGTGATGGACAAGACCCAATCCTGAGCATAGCACAAGATCGTGTAGTTCGTTTGCTAGAGCTTTTCCAGTGTCAAGTATCATTTCCTTAGACCATGAGATCGTGTAACTCCCGGATGCCGTAGGAGTGCTTTGGGTGTACCAAACGTCACAACGTAACTAGGTGACTATAAAGGTGTACTACAGGTATCCTCGAAAGTATCTGTTGGGTTGACACGGATTGAGACTGGGATTTGTCACTCCGTATGACGGAGAGGTATCTCTGGGCCCACTCGGTAATGCATCATCATAATGAGCTCAATGTGACCAAGTGTTTGGTCACGGGATCATGCATTACGGTACGAGTAAAGTGACTTGCTGGTAACGAGATTGAACAAGTTATTGGGATACCGACGATCGAATCTCGGGCAAGTAACGTACCGATTGACAAAGGGAATTGTATACGGGATTACTTGAATCCTCGACATCGTGGTTCATTCGATGAGATCATCGTGGAACATGTGGGAGCCAACATGGGTATCCAGATTCCACTGTTGGTTATTGGTCGGAGAGTTATCTCGGTCACGTCTGCGTGTTTCCCAAACCCGTAGGGTCTACACACTTAAGGTTCGGTGACGCTAGGGTTGTAGAGATATTAGTATGCGGTAACCCGAAAGTTGTTCGGAGTCCCGGATGAGATCTCGGACGTCACGAGGAGTTCCGGAATGGTCCCGAGTTGAAGATTTATATATAGGAAGTCCAGTTTCGGCCACCGGGAAAGTTTCGAGGGTCGCCGGTATTGTACCGGGACCACCGGAAGGGTCCCGGGGGTCCACCGGGTGGGGCCACCTATCCCGGAGGGCCACATGGGCTGAAGTGGGAGGGGAACCAGCCCCTGGTGGGCTGGTGCGCCCCCCTTGGGCCTCCCCTGTGCCTAGGGTTGGAAACCCTAGGGGTAGGGGGGCGCCCCACTTGGCTTGGGGGGCAAGTCCCCCTCCTTGGCCGCCCCCCTTGAGATTCAATCTCTAGGGGGCCGGCGCCCCCCCAGGGCCCCTATATAAAGAGGGGGGAGGGAGGGCTGCGCACCCCTGCTCCTGGCGCCTCCCTCTCCCTCCGTAACACCTCTCCCTCTTGCTGAGCTTGGCGAAGCCCTGCCGAGATCGCCGCTACTTCCACCACCACGCCGTCGTGCTGCTGGATCTCCATCAACCTCTCCCTCCCCCTTGCTGGATCAAGAAGGAGGAGACGTCTTCCCCAACCGTATGTGTGTTGAACGGGGAGGTGCTGTTCGTTCGGCACTAGGATCTTCGGTGATTTGGATCACGACGAGTACAACTCCCTCAACCTCGTTCTCTTGAACGCTTCCGCTCGTGATCTACAAGGGTATGTAGATGCACTCCTCTCTCTGGTTGCTAGATGACTCCATAGATTGATCTTGGTGAAGCGTAGAATTTTTTTATTTTCTGCAACGTTCCCCTACAGTGGTATCAGAGCCAGGTCTATGCGTAGTTTCTATGCACGAGTAGAACACAATCTTGTTGTGGGCGTAGATGTTGTCAATTTTCTTGCCACTACTAGTCTTATCTTGTTTCGGCGGCATCGTGGGATGAAGCGGCCCGGACCAACCTTACACGTACGCTTACATGAGACAGGTTCCACTGACTGACATGCACTAGTTGCATAAGGCGGCTAGCGGGTGTCTATCTCTCCCACTTTAGTCGGATCAGATTCGATGAAAAGGGTCCTTATGAAGGGTAAATAGATATTGGCATATCACGTTGTGGTTTTACATAGGTAAGAAACGTTCTTGCTAGAACCCTATTGCAGCCACGTAAAAACATGCAACAACAATTAGAGGACGTCTAATTTGTTTTTGCAGCATATGCCTTGTGATGTGATATGGCCAAAAGGATGTGATGAATGAAATATATGTGATGTATGAGATTGATCATGTTCTTGTAATAGGAATCACGACTTGCATGTCGATGAGTATGACAACCGGCAGGAGCCATAGGAGTTGTCTTTATTTTTTTTGTATGATTCGCGTGTCATTGAATAACGCCATGTAAATTACTTTACTTTATTGCTAAACACATTAGCCATAGAAGTAGAAGTAATCGTTGGCGTGACAACTTCATGAAGACATGATGATGGAGATCATGATGATGGAGATCATGGTGTCATGCCGGTGACGATGATGATCATGGCGCCCCGAAGATGGAGATCAAAAGGAGCAAAATGATATTGGCCATATCATGTCACTATTTGATTGCATGTGATGTTTATCATGTTTTGCTTCTTATTTTCTTAGTACGATGGTAGTAAATAAGATGATCCCTTATGATAATTTCAAGAAAGTGTCCCCCCTAACTGTGCACCGTTGCGAAAGTTCGTTGTCTCGAAGCACCACGTGATGATCGGGTGTGATAGATTCTAACGTTCACATACAACGGGTGTAAGCCAGATTTACACATGCAAAACACTTAGGTTGACTTGACGAGCCTAGCACGTACAGACATGGCCTCGGAACACAAGAGACCGAAAGGTCGAACATGAGCCATATGGAAGATACGATCAACATGGAGATGTTCACCGATGATGACTATTCCGTCTCACGTGATGATCGGAGACGGTCTAGTTGAGTCGGATCATGTATCACTTAGATGACTAGAGGGATGTCTAATCTGAGTGGGAGTTCATTAAATAATTTGATTAGATGAACTTAATTATCATGAACTTAGTCTAAAAACCTTTGCAAAATGTCTTGTAGATCAAATGGACCACGCTCATGTCAACCTCAACTTCAACGCGTTCCTAGAGAAAACCAAGCTGAAAGATGATGGCAGCAACTATACGGACTGGGTCCGGAACCTGAGGATCATCCTCATAGCTGCCAAGAAAACATATGTCCTAGAAGGACCGCTAGGTGAAGCACCCATCCCAGAGAACCAAGACGTTATGAACTCTTGGCAGTCGCGTGCTGATGATTACTCCCTCGTTCAGTGCGGCATGCTTTAAAGCATAGAACCTGGGCACCAAAATCGTTTTGAGCAACACGGAGCATATGAGATATTCGAAGAGCTGAAAATGGTTTTCCAAACTCATGCCCTGGTCGAGAGATATGAAGTCTCCTACAAGTTCTACAGTTGTAAGATGGAGGAAAATAGTTCTGTCAGTGAGCACATACTCAAAATGTCTGGGTTGCACAACCGCTTGTCCTAGCTGGACATTAACCTCCCGGACGAGGTGGTCATTGACAGAATCCTTCAGTCACTCCCACCTAGCTACAAGAGCTTTGTGATGAACTACAATATGCAGGGGATGGTGAAAACTATTCCTGAAGTATTTTCAATGCTGAAATCAGCGGAGGTGGAAATCAAAAAGGAACATCAAGTGTTGATGGTCAATAAAACCACTAGTTTCAAGAAAGGCAAGGGTAAGAAGAACTTCAAGAAGGACGGCAAGGGAGTTACCGCGCCTGAGGGAGTCCTGGACTAGGGGGTGTCCGGACAGCCGGACTATCATCGTCCGCCGGACTCCAAGACTACGAAGATACAAGATTGAAGACTCCGTCCCGTGTCCGGATGGGACTTTCCTTGGCGTGGAAGGGAAGCTTGGCGATACGGATATGTAGATATCCTACCATTGTAACCGACTCTGTGTAACCCTAGCCCTCTCCGGTGTCTATATAAACCGGAGGGTTTTAGTCCGTAGGCTAGCTTCTAGGGTTTAGCTTCCTTGATCTCGTGGTAGATCCACTCTTGTAATACACATCATCAATATTAACCAAGCAGGACGTAGGGTTTTACCTCCATCAAGAGGGCCCGAACCTGGGTAAAACATCGTGTCCCTTGTCTCCTGTTACCATCCGCCTAGACGCACAGTTCGGGACCCCCTACCCGAGATCCGCCGGTTTTGACACCGACATTGGTGCTTGCATTGAGAGTTCCTCTGTGCCGTCGCCGATAGGAAGGATGCCTCCTCCCATCTTCAAGGACGGTATTTTCGCCAAAGGGGCCCTGGCCGCCGGCCAAACTATCCGGCTAGGTGGTTTTCTTATGACCTCCTGTCCGGCCGCCACTTCGACAATGACCTCTCAAGTCGTCAAAAGCAATCTTCACGTCAGCTCAGAATTGGCCAACGGCTCGATCCAATAGAGCTCTCGCCCGTAAACGAGCTCTTGGATCGCATCGCCGCCCTGGGAGTCGCTACAGACTACAATCAGATTGGGCTTAAAACCGATCTGAGAGAGATTAACTCTCCCCAGGTCACCCACCACGTTGCAGTGGTAGAGGAACAATGCGGCAACTCTTCCCCTGTATTGAAAACTAGTCATGTCCGGGCTGCCGAACCCTCCATGCCGGATTCCCGCGGAGGGACGGACTTCGATCAAGCACTGAACTTAAAGTCAGGCATCGTACCGGACTCGTTGGACAACGTCCAACAATCCAAGCTTCCAAATTTGGAAACTTCTCGGCCCTTGAGCCTTGAGATGGGTAGGGTTCCGGACTTAATTCCACCCGCCCGCCCAGACATATGCAATCTATCTCTAATCCGGCAAGAGCCCACTGAAATAGTACATCATTACTGGGCCAGATTCCTCCTGGTTATGGACAGGATAAAGGACTGCCGAGAGGAAAACGCAATCTCAATCTTTTGCAATAACTGCACGGACGAGGGACTCCTAAACGCCGTCAGCCATCGTGAAATTACACGCTTCGCTGACCTGGCGTCCATAGTACGAAAGTACTGTGCGATGGAGAGCTTTCGAAAAACCGAAAATAAGTTTTTGGACAATCCGGCCCCAACCCTAGTCCGCAACAAAAGGGTGCACTACACTCAGGCCCCAGATACAAAAATCAAAAAGCAAAAATCCCATAGAGGGCATGGAACCGTACTGGAGGGATGGCTTAGCGGACCCTGTAAAATTCATAGTACAGAGGGCGCCGTCCCAACACATAGCCTTCGAGCATGTTGGATATTACGGCAGGTGGCCAAAAGTGGCGAGGAGCTTCTAGCCCAGGAAAGCCACTCCAACAATACCGGTACGGTATCAACAGTCTTCGAGACCTTCGCATCAAATAATATGCGGAAACGAACAATCCGCGGCCTCGCCGAAGTGTACCAAGTAGCAACAACAAATCCATGGAGCGACACAGCCATCACCTTCAACGCCAGCGAAGAACCTAAATTCCGAACAGCCCGAGCACCAGCCGCACTGGTGCTTAGTCCAATAGTGGACGGCTTTCGACTTACAAAGGTCCTCATGGATGGCGGCAGCGGACTAAACCTCATCTACGAGGAAACCCTTCAAAAAATGGAAATAGACTGGAGCCGCATTGAGCGAAGCAGCACAACCTTTAGAGGAATAATCCCTAGCCGGGAAGCGCGCTGCACCGGAAAAATCACACTCGATGTGGTGTTCGGCTCGCCGGACAATTACAGATCCGAAGAAGTCACGTTCCAAGTGGCCCCGTTCAACAGCGGATATCACACTATATTAGGACGAGAGGCATTCACAATTTTTCAAGCCGTACCCCATTATGGGTACATGAAGCTCAAAATGCCTGGGCCCGGCGGGATAATCACTCTCGTTAGTGATCCGGACATAGCACTCCGCGCCGAAAACAAGACAGCCGCATTAGCCCTGGAGGCACTATTCAAAGCCCTAGCGGCAGAAGAACTCACCGCGCTGTGCTCTACGGTGAATAGGGACGATGTGATACTTGATAAGAGATCCAAGTCCACCTCCTTTAAACCAGCAGATGAAATAATAAAATTCCAGGTCCATCCAACGGACCCGACAAAGACGGCTTCCATCGGGGCACAGTTGAACCCTGATGTAGACGCCGCACTGCGAGAATTCCTTCGGGAAAATTGGGACATTTTCGCCTGGCACCCTTCGGATATGCCCGGAATCCCACGCAGATTGGCAGAACACAGCCTAAACATCCTAAAAGGATTCAAGCCAGTCAAACAGGCTCTTCGACGATTTTCCGAACCTAAAAGACAAGCAATGGGAGAAGAACTAGCCAAACTATTGGAAGCCGGATTCATCAGAGATATCAAACATCCGGATTGGCTAGCAAACCTGGTAATGGTACCAAAGAAGGACAAATCCTGGCGCCTATGTGTCGATTTTAAAGACCTCAACAAGGCCTGCCCAAAGGATCCCTTCCCCCTCCCCCGCATCGACCAGATAATCGATGCTACCGCAGGACACAATTCACTGTGCTTCCTCGACGCATACTCCGGCTACCATCAAATCAAGATGGCGGAAGCAGACCAAGCCGCAACAGCATTCATCACTCCATATGGACCATTCTGCTTCAACACGATGCCCTTCGGACTTAAAAACGCCGGCGCAACATATCAGCGCATGATTCAAACATGTCTGGCAACCTAGATCGGCAAAACAGTAGAGGCATATGTAGACGACGTAGTCGTCAAAACCAAACACGTCGAAACTCTAGTAGACGATTTGAGGCTCACATTCGACAACCTCAGAGCATATGACATCAAGCTGAATCCGGAAAAATGCGTTTTCGGCGTACCAGCCGGAAAGCTGCTGGGCTTCATTGTATCCGGTAGAGGAATTGAAGCAAACCCGGCCAAGATCCGAGCTCTGTCACAGCTGGATATTCGAAAAGACCTCAAACAGATACAAAAATTGACTGGATGCATGGCGGCTTTAAGCCGCTTTATCTCCCTCTTGGGAGAAAAGGCATTGCCCCTCTATCGCCTCCTTAGGCACACCGAACACTTCGAGTGGACGGATGCTGCCACTGCCGGACTCGAATAAATAAAGGCCATATTGGCAACAAATCCGGTCCTGGCTGCGCCCAACTTGGGCGAACCAATGCTGTTATACATCGCGGCAACACATCAAGTTGTAAGTGCGGTACTTGTCGTCGAACGAGAGACAGAAGGGCATAAATTCCCTCTTCAAAAACTAGTGTACTACGTTTCCACTGTGTTAACCCCCTGCAAGTCCTGTTACCCGCACTATCAAAAGATAGCGTATGTGGTGTTCATGGCATCCCGGAAGCTCAGACACTACTTTCAAGAGTGTTCGATAACGGTGGCCTCCGAAGTACCACTCAACGACATTATAAACAACCGCGACGCGATGGGCAGGATTGCAAAATGGGCCATTGAGCTCTTACCATTTGATATAACTTACAAACCTCGGTGAGCTATAAAGTCACAAGTTTTGGCTGACTTTGCCGCTGAATGAACCGAAGCCGAACTCCCTAAAGAGTACGGCGCATACTCCAATTGGATTATGCACTTCGACGGCTCTAAAATGTTGGCCGGATTGGGGGCTGGCATCGTATTGACGTCCCCAACCGGGGACACAGTCCAATACGTACTTCAGATAATGTACACGGACTCCAACAACGCAGCCGAATACGAGGCCCTTTTACATGGCCTCCGGATGGCAATCTCCATGGGCATTCAACGCCTAGAGGTGCGCGAGGATTAAAACCTTGCAATATCCCAGATAAATGGAGACTTCGACGCCAAGGATCCGAAAATGACAGCATATCGCAACGCTGTCCTAAAAATGTCAGCTCGGTTTAAAGGACTTGAATTCCATCACATAGCCCGAGATAATAACCAAGCAGCTGACGTACTGGCACGCATCGGCGCAAAACATGACGCTGTCCCTCCAAACATCTTCCTGGAACGGCTCTTCAAGCCATCCGTACTATGGAAAGAGGAGTCCGGAAATGACAAACCGGAAAAAAACGCGCCAACCGGCGATTCAGCTGATGACATAACACCTTCAGCCCACGACATAATGGCAGTAATCGCCCCGTGGACAGAACCATTCCTAGCCTACTTGCTTAGGCAGGAACTTCCCGAAGACCAAAATGAGGCCCGCTGCATAGTCCGCCGATCTAAAGCCTACAAGGTCCATGAGGGGGAACTTTATAAGAAAAGCACAACCGGAGTCCTTCAAAGGTGTATCTCCGAAGAGGAAGGGCGAAACCTTCTGGCTGAAATTCATGCCGGACTAGGCGGACACCACCCAGCAGCTCGGGCCCTTGTAGGAAAGGCATTCCGTACAGGATTTTATTGGCCGACGGCCCGGGCAGATGCTCAGGACTTAGTCCAAAGATGCGTCGGTTGTCAGCTCTTTGCTAATCAGAGCCATATGCCACCCACCGCCCTCAAAACTATACCCATTACCTGGCCGTTCGCGGTCTGGGGGCTTGACATGGTTGGACCCCTTAAAGGGGGAACCCACAAGCAAAGGTACCTATTGGTCATGGTGGACAAATTCACCAAATGGATAGAGGCCAAGCCAGTCAAAACGGCAGAGTCCGGACCAGTGATAGACTTTATATCCGGGGTAGTACACCGTTATGGTGTCCCCCAGAGCATCATCACCGATAATGGCACGAACTTCACGGCCGTAGAGGTTAAGTTATGGTGCAAAAACATGGGCATTAAGCTCGATTACGCTTCAGTCTATCATCCTCAAACCAACGATCAAGTGGAACGAGCAAATGGTCTAATAATGAGCGGCATTAAACCTAGACTAGTGCGGTCACTTACGAAATCTAACACGCACTGGGTAGAGGAGCTCGACCTCGTACTCTGGGGGCTGCGGACAACGCCCAACCGTACTACCGGATTCACTCCATTTTTTATGGTATACGGCGCAGAGGCAGTTCTGCCCTGCGACATCATTCATGATCACCTCGAGTGCGCATGTATGAAGAAAGAGAAGCCGAGCTGGATCGACAGGACAGCTTGGACGCATTGGAGGAAGAACGCGACGTCGCCAAGGCTCGTTTCACATTCTATTAGCAGCAGGCTCGAAGATATCAAAGTAGAGAAGTACGGGCCAAGACTTACAACGTTGGCGAACTAGTTCTACGCCTGCCAGACAAGAAAAAGGACAAGCTCAAGCCCAAATGGGAGGGCCCCTTCATTATCGATCAAGTCCTGACCGGCGGAGCATACCGTCTACGAAATGCATCGGACAACCGACTCGAGCCGAACCCATGGAACGCAGCCCGCCTCCGAAGATTCTATGCCTAGCGCTGGACTAAGAGTTCGTCCCCTTCCCCCGTCCAAATTTTTACACTTCAGCTGTCTTTTGTTTCTCTTTCTTCTCTTAACCCTTTTCCTAAAAAGCCCTTAAGGGCCTACTTGCGCATTGTTCGCACATACTTGATGTGCCATCCGCACTCATTATACCTGGGGGCTTCTTTTCCAGAAGCTCAATTATAAGGGCTTCATGCCCAGCACATGTGTCAAGCTTCCACATGTACCTTTTACTCACCATTATATGCATCGTTATGACTTAAGTTTTGGCCAAGCTGGGTTGCCTGGCTCCTGTGCTTACCCCTACATTCCCGATTGTTCGGCTAGGAGGAAAAGGGAGCACCTCTGCGATTGTTACTGCCGGGTCAGCCGGATGTGTACCTCAGACTGGGTGAAGCCGAAAGCTAGCGTTCTTAAGGAAATATTCGGTCGGTGACTTGAAAGATGATTTTTTACCTATTTATTTATCTGCCCCCAGATGTTTTTCTGCTTTTTTCACAGTCCGGACATGCACTTTAGGGCATGCCTCCCAGGGAAAGGAACCCTTAACGGAACTATTCTCCCTGGAAGATGTTTCTTACTAACCATGTAATATAACATAACTAGTTGGGCACTTGTCTGATAAAGCACTGATGACCCCTACGCCTGGTCTGCATGCATACCCCGGTTGTTTCTTAACCGAAAAGGTATTCGGACACACTACAGACTCTAGGGTCCCGAGGTTGAAGCGAAAAGGTCGGCAAAGACAAACAATCTACAATCTGGCTAGAAGGCATTTCACATGTCATTTTAAAATATATTGTCAAATCTACTGACTGTATTCCTCCTCAATCCCGTCTAATATGCTGTCTAATTTACAGTCCCGTTGGGAAAATTTAGCGGCCAACTCTACTTGGCCGTATACTAAACTCACAGGGATCTCCTTCCCATCAGGCCCCACAGGTCCGACCTCGGCCATGTGGTTGGGATCCGCCTTCTTGTACCGCGTCTTCACCATGGCCCAAGCCTCCCTGGCACCTTGGCGGCAGGCCGAAATCTTCCACAAACGGAAGCGCTGCCGCATTCCCTGAAGCTTCTCCGTAAGCTCCCCAAGGCCTTCGGGCAGGGAAAGGGCCGACCATAAAGCCTGAACGGCGCCGCTCATCGCCTGCCGAACTCGTTCGAGCAGCTGCAACAGTTCGGGAAGTTGATCACCCGTCGATACGGGCATCTCCTCTGTAGGGCGACCTGTGAGTATACCTACAGACATATTTTGTCAATTGACTTCGTCGCCGAACTCTTCTTTTCAAAGGAGTCCGCTCAAGCACTTACTATAGATGCCGTGACGAAGCCGCTGATTCTCCTTAACGGAGCCGGACAGCTCGGCCCGAACGCCTTTCAGCTCTTCACCAAGCTGGGCGTGGGCATCTTGGAGCTTGTTCCTTTCTTGCTGCACTCTATTCAGCACCCTCTCGCCGGCCTTCAGCTGGCGCAGTAGTTCCTGCCTGTCCGGATCTTGTCCGGCAGCACCTGCAATGTCATTATTAGACTTGTGCGCACGCCGCACGGCGCTTATATTTTTAAAAGAAATGTGTTACCAGGAGGGGCCTTTGTGTTTCCTCCTGCGGCAGCAAGTGCGGCCTCAAGTTGGGCCTTGCACTCTTGCAGCTCCTGAGACAGTTGGGTATTCTTCTCGGTAAGATCCTGTATTTCAAATGATCCTTAAATCAGTTAACATAACTACTTTAAGTCTCGAGGGCTACTGGCATATATAACTGTTAAATTCTTTTACCCGTATGTCTTTCACATACTGCTCCATGGCTCTGGTAAAACCATCTTGAGCAGGACGGAGGTGCGCGTCCCCCGTGTTAAAGGCATTCAACGCCTCAGGGGAGAAGCACACGTCACGAAATACTGTCCGGCGGCGCCTATGGTTCATGGCGCTCTCCACCTCAGACTTGGTGGCGGACAGTCTGTCGGCATCCTCCGTTGAAGGAGTGTCCGGCTCGCGCCTTGCGCTCGCCTCCCCCTCCAGACCAGGTGCTGGAGCCCGGCTGGTAGAGGTTGGATTGGCAACCTCCACGCCCGCAGTTCGGCGGGCGCTTATTCTCCTACAAAAAGCCGTGAGCACTCAAACGCTTCCTAGGAACGTTGCTCCAAATAATGAACTGTGAGCTATACCTTTGCGGCGACGTTTCAGTCCGCGCCGCGCTCCTCTTCCGCCTACTGGTCCGGACTGGCCTTTGTTGGTCAGCCGCCGTGGGCTCGGCTTCCCGCCTTGAAGGTGCTTCCTGCAAAACACCATCGCACGCGAAGGTCAGAAATGAGCAAGGAAGAGATAATGGTGTCAGGACTTCCGTCACAATCACCTAGGAAGCCGGATATAGTCTGGGGTAGTCAGCCGTAATGGCGACTAAAGCATTATCCATGCTAAGCTGGTGGAACACCCCGTCGACTAGCTCCACCTGAATGTCCGGATCCTCTTCGGAGGCCGGATCCTGGGATCTCTCTGGATCCTCGGGTTGCGGAGGTGGACTTATCATGTCCTCCACAATCCAACGCAGTTCCTGCGTCGAAGACATAATATAAGAAGCTTAAACTTTGAAAGCATGGGTCGGGCCCCTAAAGTGTTCGCTTACCCAACGCCGAGGGTTATTCTTGGAGAACCCATTCAACGGGTTCGTCTGAAGGAAGTCCTCCTTCTCCCCCTTGTACAGGCCGGATAGGATCTGCACCAGATCCTCGGCCGAATCCGGTCCTTTGCGGCCATGACGGGTGGCATCTTCTTCCCCGTTAAAATCCCACATGGGGTGGCCCCTGTATTGCAGTGGCTGCACCCCCCGCGTAATGCATGTTGCCATGACTCCAATCATGGTCAACCCGGAATGGGCCAGTAATCTTATTCGGCCCATCAGATAATGGACGCTCTTGTCTTCCTCCAGTTGGGGGCTCCGCGGGCGCCAACTAAGGCGTTTCTTCAGAGGAGCAGTGCTGAACTCCGGGAGGCCGATCCGAACAGGGTCCGGTAGCGGGGCGTCTTCTATGTAAAACCATTCCGACGGCCAGTCTTCGGACGCCTTCTTGGGGGTTCCGGATGGATATCCGGTCCCGGCAATGCGCCATATTTCGGCGGCGCCCACTTGATATATGGACCCCTCGTGAGAACGGGGTACGAGGCAGAACAACCTCTTCCACAGTGCAAAATGGGGCTCGATGCCCAGAAATAGCTCGCAAAGAGCTACATAACCCGCGATATGCAGGATAGAGGCGGGCGTAAGGTGATGGAGCTGGAGTCCGTAGAACTCCAGGAGCCCGCGGAGGAACGGATGTATAGGAAATCCGAGTCCCCTTATCAGATAGGGGACGAAGCATACCCGCTCCCCTTTGTTGGGACTTGGGGTAGCCTCCGCTTGCTTCCCACCTTGGTAGGTGGCCAACCCGGCTTGAACCGGGACCATGAAGGCCGGAGGGAGATATCCCTTTGCTTGGAGCGTCACCAGCTCATTGTGCGGGACAGAACATCTCCGCCAGTCTCCTGGCAGTGGGCTGGGAGCGCGAGAGGAGGAGCCGCGTCGACGGTCCATGATGGAATGGATTTTTCGGTCAGAGGCGCTCCGAGGAGTACTCGCGGAAGGAAGATGGTGTGATTTGGATCTGGATTCTTGCCTCTCTTATAGGCAGATTATTTGCACAGCTAGGGGGTAAAACATAAAAGATACCCTGGCTTTTCACATTCGTGTGACGCGTGGAAGATGGCCATTATTGGGCGTGGAAGCCAAGGAGCGCAACATTGATAAGGAAGCCGGACACTGTTTGGCAGGTACATGGAACTTAAAGGGAGAACCCGCCTTGCAATGCCGAAGACTATATACACGCTGGACTTATCGTCATTGAAGCCTGGTTCGGGGGCTACTGAGGGAGTCCTGGACTAGGGGGTGTCCGGACAGCCGGACTATCATCGTCCGCCGGACACCAAGACTACGAAGATACAAGATTGAAGACTCCGTCCCGTGTCCGAATGGGACTTTCCTTGGCGTGGAATGCAAGCTTGGCGATACGGATATGTAGATCTCCTACCATTATAACCGACTCTGTGTAACCCTAGCCCTCTCCGGTGTCTATATAAACCGGAGGGTTTTAGTCCGTAGGACACGACATCCATTACAACAATCATACCATAGGCTAGCTTCTAGGGTTTAGCCTCCTTGATCTCGTGGTAGATCCACTCTTGTAATACACATCATCAATATTAATCAAGCAGGACGTAGGGTTTTACCTCCATCAAGAGGGCCCGAACCTGGGTAAAACATCGTGTCCCTTGTCTCCTGTTACCATCCGCCTAGACGCACAGTTCGGGACCCCCTACCCGAGATCCACTGGTTTTGACACCGACAGCGCCCGGTAAGCGAGTTGCTGGGAAGAAGCCAAAGAATGGACCCAAACCTGAGACTGAGTGCTTTTAATGCAAGGGAAGGGGACACTGGACTGGAAGCGGAACTGCCCCAAATACTTAGCGGACAAGAAGGCCGGCAACACTAAAGGTATATGTGATATACATGTAATTGATGTGTACCTTACCAGTACTCGTAGTAGCTCCTGGGTATTTGATACCGGTGCGGTTGCTCATATTTGTAACTCAAAACAGGAGCTGCGGAATAAGCGGAGATTGGCGAAGGACGAGGTGACGATGCACGTCGGGAATGGTTCCAAGGTCGATGTGATCGCCGTCGGCACGCTACCTCTACATTTACATACGGGATTAGTTTTAAAGCTCAATAATTGTTATTTAGTGCCAGCTTTGAGCATGAACATTGTATCTGGATCTCATTTAATACGAGATGGCTACTCATTTAAATCTGAGAATAATGGTTGTTCTATTTATATGAGAGATATGTTTTATGGTCATGCCCCGCTGGTTAATGGTTTATTCTTAATGAATCTCGAACGTGATGTTACACATATTCATAGTGTGGATACCAGAAGATGTAAAGTCGATAATGATAGTCCCACATACTTGTGGCACTGCCGCCTTGGTCACATTGGTATCAAACGCATGAAGAAGCTCCATGCAGATGGAATTTTGGAGTCTCTTGATTACGAATCATTTGACACATGCGAACCATGCCTTATGGGCAAAATGACCAAGACTCCGTTCTCCGGAACAATGGAGCGAGCAACCAACTTATTGGAAATCTTACATACTGATGTGTGCGATCCAATGAGCGTTGAGGCTCGCGGAGGATATCGTTATGTTCTCACTCTCACTGACGACTTGAGTAGATATGGGTATGTCTACTTGATGAAACACAAGTCTGAGACCTTTGAAAAGTTCAAGGAATTTCAGAATGAGGTAGAGAATCAACGTGACCGAAAGATAAATTCTTACGATCAGATCATGGGGGAGAATATTTAAGTCATGAATTTAGTAAGCACTTAAGGAAATGTGGAATTGTTTCATAACTCACGCCGCCTGGAACACCTCAGTGTAACGGTGTGTCCGAACGTCGTAATCGCACTCTATTGGATATGGTGTGATCTATGATGTCACTCACCAATTTACCGCTATCATTTTGGGGATACGCTCTAGAGACAGCTAAATTCACTTTAAATAGGGCACCGTCTAAATCCGTTGAGACGACACCGTATGAATTATGGTTTGGGAAGAAACCTAAGCTGTCGTATCTAAAAGTTTGGGGATGCGATAATTATGTCAAGAAACTTCAACCTGAAAAGCTCGAACCCAAGTCAGAAAAATGCGTCTTCATAGGATACCCTAAGGAAACCATTTGGTATACCTTCTACCTCAGATCCGAAGGCAAGATCTTTGTTGCCAAGAACGGGTCCTTTCTGGAGAAAGAGTTTCTC
The DNA here is from genome assembly GCA_963921465.1 of Triticum timopheevii. NCBI lineage: Eukaryota > Viridiplantae > Streptophyta > Magnoliopsida > Poales > Poaceae > Triticum > Triticum timopheevii. The sequence goes on from OY997271.1 coordinate 43,385,516, forward strand.
TTGAAAGAAGTAAGTGGGAGGAAAGTGGAACTTGATGAAGTACTACCTCTTGAACCGGTAACTAGCACAGCTCAGGAAGATGTTCCTGTGGTGCCTGCACCGACTAGAGGGGAAATTAATGATGATGATCAAGGTACTCCGGATCAAGTTACTACTGAACTTCGTAGGTCCACGAGGACACGTTCCACACCATAGTGGTATGGCAACCCTGTCCTAGAAATCATGTTGTTAGACAACGGTGAACCTTCGAACTATGAAGAAGCAATGGCGGGCCTAGATTCCAACAAATGGCTTGAAGCCATGCAATCCGAGATAGGATCCATGTATGAAAGCAAAGTGTGGACTTTGACAGACTTGCCTGATGATCGGCGAGCGATAGAAAACAAATGGATCTTTAAGAAGAAGACGGACGTGGATGGTAATGTTACCATCTATAAAGCTCGACTTGTCGCTAAGGGTTATCGACAAGTTCAAGGGGTTGACTACGATGAGACTTTCTCTCCCGTAGCGAAGCTGAAGTCCGTCCGAATCATGTTAGCAATTGCCGCATACTATGATTATGAGATATGAAAAATGGACGTCAAAACGGCATTCCTTAACGGCCATCTTAAGGAAGAACTATATATGATGCAGCCGGAGGGTTTTGTCGATCCTAAGAATGCTAACAAGGTATGCAAGCTCCAGTGCTCCATCTATGGGCTGGTGCAAGCATCTCGGAGTTGGAACATTCACTTTAATGAAATGATCAAAGTGTTTGGGTTTATGCAGACTTATGGAGAAGACTACGTTTACAAGAAAGTGAATGGGAGCTCTGTAGAATTTCTCATATTATATTTGGATGACATACTTTTGATGGGAAATAATATAGAACTTTTGGACAGCATTAAGGCCTACTTGAATAAGTTTTTTTCAATGAAGGACCTTGGAGAAGCTGCTTACATGTTAGGCATCAAGATCTATAGAGATAGATCGAGACGCCTCATAGGTCTTTCACAAAGCACATACCTTGATAAGATATTGAAGAAGTTCAATATGGATTAGTCCAAGAAGGGGTTCTTGCCTGTGTTGCAAGGTGTGAAATTGAGCTCGGCTCAATGTCCGACCACGACAGAAGATAGAGAAAAGATGAGTGTCGTCCCCTATGCCTCGGCCATAGGGTCTATCATGTATGCCATGCTGTGTACCAGACCTGATGTAAACCTTGCCGTAAGTTTGGTAGGAAGGTACCAAAGTAATCCCGACATGGAACACCGGACAGCGGTCAAGAATATCCTGAAGTACCTGAAAAGGACTAAGGATATGTTTCTCATATATGGAGGTGACGAAGAGCTTGTCGTAAAGGGTTACATCGACACTAGCTTCGACACAGATCTGGATGACTCTAAGTCACAAACCGGATACATGTATATTTTGAATGGTGGGGCAGTAAGCTGGTGTAGTTGCAAGCAAAGCGTCGTGGCGGGATCTACATGTGAAGCGGAGTACATGGGAGCCTCGGAGGCAGCGCATGAAGCAATCTGGATGAAGGAGTTCATCACCGACCTAGCAGTCATACCCAATGTGTCGGGGCCAATCACACTCTTCTTTGACAACACTGGAGCTATTTCCCTTGCCAAGGAGCCCAGGTTTCACAAGAAGACCAGGCACATCAAGCGTCGCTTCAACTCCATCCGTGAAAATGTTCAAGATGGAGACATAGATATTTGCAAAGTGCATACAGATCTGAATGTCACAGATCCGTTGAATAAACCTCTTTCGCGAGCAAAACATGATCAACACCAGAACTCTATGGGTGATTGATTTACCACAATGTAACTAGATTATTGACTCTAATGCAAGTGGGAGACTGTTGGAAATATGCCCTAGAGGCAATAATAAAATGATTATTATTATATTTCCTTGTTCATGATAATTGTCTATTATTCATGCTATAATTGTGTTATCCGGAAATTATAATACATGTGTGAATACATAGACCATAACATGTCCCTAGTGAGCCTCTAGTTGACTAGCTCGTTGATCAACAGATAGTCATGGTTTCCTGACTATGGACATTGGATGTCATTGATAATGGTATCACATCATTAGGAGAATGATGTGATGGGCAAGACCCAATCCTGAGCATAGCACAAGATCGTGTAGTTTGTTTGTTAGAGCTTTTCCAATGTCAAGTACCATTTCCTTAGACCATGAGATCGTGTAACTCCCGGATGCCGTAGGAGTGATTTGGGTGTACCAAACGTCACAAAATAACTGGGTGACTATAAAGGTATACTACAGGTATCCCCGAAAGTATCTGTTGGGTTGACACGGATCGAGACTGGGATTTGTCACTCCGTATGACAGAGAGGTATCTCTGGGCCCACTCGGTAATGCATCATCATAATGAGCTCAATGTGACCAAGTGTTTGGTCATGGGATCATGCATTACGGTACGAGTAAAGTGACTTGCCGGTAACGACATTGAACGAGGTATTGGGATACCGATGATCGAATCTCGGGCAAGTAACGTACCGATTGACAAAGGGAATTATATACGGGATTACTTGAATCCTCGACATCATGGTTCATTCGATGAGATCATCGTGGAACATGTGGGAGCCAACATGGGTATCCAGATCCCGCTGTTGGTTATTGGCCGGAGAGTCGTCTCGGTCATGTCTGCGTGTCTCCCGAACCCGTAGGGTCTACACACTTAAGGTTCGGTGATTCTAGGGTTGTAGAGATATTAGTATGCGGTAACCCGAAAGTTGTCCGGAGTCCCGGATGAGATCCCGGACGTCACGAGGAGTTCCGAAATGGTCCGGAGGTGAAGATTTATATATAGGAAATCCAGTTTCGGCCACCGGGAAAGTTTCGGGCGTCACTGGTATTGTACCGGGACCACCGGAAGGGTCCCGGGGGTCCACCGGGTGCAGCCACCTATCCCGGAGGGCCACATGGGCTGAAGTGGGAGGGGAACCAGCCCCTGGTGGGCTGGTTTGCCCCCCTTGGGCCTCCCCTGTGCCTAGGGTTGGAAACCCTAGGGGGGGGGGGGCGCCCCACTTGGCTTAGGGGGCAAGTCCCCCCCCCTTGGCCGCCCCCCTAAGATTCAATCTCTAGGGGGCCGGCACCCTCCAGGACCCCTATATAAATAGGGGGGGAGGGAGGGCTGCGCACCCCTGCTCCTGGCGCCTCCCTCTCCCTCCGTAACACCTCTCCCTCTCGCTGAGCTTGGCGAAGCCCTGCCGAGATCGCCGCTACTTCCACCACAACACCGTCGTGCTGCTAGATCTCCATCAACCTCTCCCTCCTCCTTGCTGGATCAAGAAGGAGGAGACGTCTTCCCCAACCGTACGTGTGTTGAACGCGGAGGTGCCGTCCGTTCGGCACTAGGATCTTCGGTGATTTGGATCACGACGAGTACGACTCCCTCAACCCTGTTCTCTTGAATGCTTCCGCTGGTGATCTACAAGGGTATGTAGATGCAATCCTCTCTCTCGTTGCTAGATGACTCCATAGATTGATCTTGGTGAAGCGTAGAAATTTTTTATTTTCTGCAACGTTCCCCAACACTTACATATTGGGCATCAAGAACTATAGAGATAGATCAAGACGCTTAATTGGACTTTCACAAAGCACATACCTTGATAAATTTTTGAAAAAGTTCAAAATGGATCAGACAAAGAAAAGGTTCTTGCCTGTATTACAAGGTGTGAAGTTGAGTCAGACTCAATGCCCGACCACAACAGAAGATAGAGAGAAAATGAAAGATGTTCCCTATGCTTCAGCCATAGGCTCTATCATGTATGCAATGCTGTGTACTAGACCTGACGTATGCTTAGCAATAAGCTTGGCAGATAGGTACCAAAGTAATCCAGGAGTGGATCACTGGACAATAGTCAAGAATATCCTGAAATACCTGAAATGGACTAAGGATATTTTTCTCGTTTATGGAGGTGACAAAGAGCTAGTCGTAAATGGTTACGTCGATGCAAGCTTTGACACTGATCCGGACGATTCTAAATCGCAAACCGGATACGTGTTTTTATTAAACGGTGGAGCTGTAAGTTGGTGCAGTTCGAAACAAAGCATCGTGGTGGGATCTACATGCGAAGCGGAGTACATAGCTGCTTCGGAAGCAGCAAATGAAGGAGTCTAGATGAAGGAGTTCATTTCCGATCTAGGTGTCATACCTAGTGCATTGGGACCAATGAAGATCTTCTGTGACAATACTAGTGCAATTGCCTTAGCAAAGGAATCCAGATTTCACAAGAGGACCAAGCACATCAAGAGACGCTTCAATTCCATCTGGGACCAAGTCCAGGTGGGAGACATAGAGATTTGCAAGATACATACGGATCTGAATGTTGCAGACCCGTTGACTAAGCCTCTTCCATGAGCAAAACATGATCAGCACCAAGACTCCATGGGTGTTAGAATCATTACTGTGTAATCTAGATTATTGACTCTAGTGCAAGTGGGAGACTGAAGGAAATATGCCCTAGAGGCAATAATAAAGTTATTATTTATTTCCTCATACCATGATAAATGTTTATTATTCATGCTAGAATTGTATTAACCGGAAACATAATACATGTGTGAATACATAGACAAACTTAATGTCACTAATATGCCTCTACTTGACTAGCTCATTAATCAAAGATGGTTGTGTTTCCTAACCATAGACATGTGTTGTCATTTGATTAACGGGATCGCATCTTTAGAAGAATGATGTGATTGACTTGACCCATTCCGTTAGCTTAGCACTTGATCGTTTAGTATGTTGCTATTGCTTTCTTCATGACTTATACAAAGTTCCTACAACTATGAGATTATGCAACTCCCGTTTACCGGAGGAACACTTTGCGTTCTACCAAACATCACAACATGATTGGGTGATTATAAAGGAGCTCTACAGGTGTCTCCAAAGGTACATGTTGAGTTGGCGTATTTCGAGATTAGGTTTTGTCACTCCGATTGTCGGAGAGGTATCTCTGGGCCCTCTCGGTAATGCACATCACTATAATCCTTGCAAGAATTGTAGCTAATGAGTTAGTTACGGAATGATGCATTACGTAACAACTAAAGAGACTTGCCAGTTACGAGATTGAACTAGGTATTGGATACCGACGATCGAATCTTGGGCAAGTAACATACCGATGACAAAGGGAACAACGTATGTTGTTATGCGGTTTGACCGATAAAGATCTTCGTAGAATATGTAGGAGCCAATATGAGCATCCAGGTTCCGCTGTTGGTTGTTGACCGATGGGAGTAGGACTCTCCCTTGGCGCGCCCTCCTTGGCCGGCCGCCCCTCCCCCTTGGCTCCTTTATATACGGGGGCAGGGGGTACCTCTAAGACACCACAATTGATCTCCAAGATCTCCTAGCCATGTGCGGTGCCCCCCTCCAACATAGTCCTCGATAATATTGTAGCCGTGCTTAGGCGAAGCCCTGCGATAGTAGAACATCAAGATCGTCACCACACCGTCGTGCTGCGTGAACTCTTCCCCGACACCCTGCTGGATCGGAGTCCGGGGATCGTCATCGAGCTGAACGTGTGCTAGAACTCGGAGGTGCCGTAGTTTCGGTGCTTGATCGGTCGGGCCGTGAAGACGTACGACTACATCAACCGCGTTGTTCTAACGCTTCCGCTTTCGGTCTACGAGGGTACGTGGACAACACTCTCCCCTCTCGTTGCTATGCATCACCATGGTCTTGCGTGTGCGTAGGATTTTTTTTGAAATTACTACGTTCCCCAACATCTACAAGAACTAGTGTTGGCCACTAGTTGATCTTGCAACATAGGGCGCGTTTGGTAAGCTGCATCAATCCCAATCAGGCTCTGGCGGGCTAAGTAGTGACACTACAAAAAAAATACACTTCCGTGATGATACATGTTTGTCACAGTAGGTCGTGTTTTTTGTCATGCATGTACATCCATGACAAATTTATGACAGAATCAAGATAGTCATACCTGTGCTGTCGTAGAAGTCTTCCATGACATTACCAAAATTATCATCACAGAAGTATCCACTTCCATGACGATAAATCGCGCGTCACAGAAGTGCTTTCGTCAAGGGTGACCGACACGTGGCATCCACCGTAACGGAACACCGTTAAGCTATCGGGTCGTGTTTTCGATCCGATAACCCGTTAACAACCCCGACAAATGGGAAATTTCCACGTGTAAAATTCTTATTGGCCGGACGAAACACATGTCAGCTCGTCAGTGGGTCAGATAGGCGCCTATGATATGTCGACACGTGCCATGACCCACCACTGGCCCATTTAGCTTACAAAGCCGGCCCGTTTGACTTGGTCAAAAGTTAACGGGCTGGCCCATGAAAATCCTGTTAATGGTCTCTTCGCAAATAGCCCATTTTACGGCCCGTTAGGCACTAAAGGAAATCGGCCCAACAACGTCATGTGGCCCGTCGAATATAACACCAGCCCATTTCACTTTCGGCTCATGTATGGCCCACGACGTCTTTCGGCCCATATGAGGCCTTCATATCTTTCGGCCCTTTACAGGCCCACGGTGACTCTAGCCCATAATGAACAGTAATTTTCTTTGTACCCGTTAACGGCCCATGATTTACATGGGCCGTTTCCAGCCTGTGTTAGCTTTCGGCCTATTGACGGCCCATACGTTCTTGGGCTCCTTTTCAGCCCTCGATTACTTCCGGCCCATTACTGGCATGTTCCCCTAATGGGCCAAATTCGGCCCATGGCAAGAGTCGGCCCATTACTGGCATGTTCCCCAAATGGGCCAAATTCAGCCCATGGCAAGAGTCGGCCCGTTACTGGCCTATTACCCTAATGGGCCAAATTCGGCCCATGGCAAGAGTTGGCCCGTTTCTGGCCAGCCCGTCCTATATTCTGGCCCATTAACGACCCGTTATGCCTGTGACAGAATTAAGCTTTTGCAGTCCTACGGCCTGTTAACGGCCCGTTACCGTGCTGGGCCGATACCAATTACGCCCGATTACGGCCCATGTAGACCCATTTATCCGACGGCCCTAGGCCCATTTATCGACAGCCCGTAGGAGACCCATGGATCCTACGGCCCGTATATGGCCCATGGGTAGTTGTGGCCACTAGCAAACCAGGGAAAAAGAAGACTAGGAAATAAATAAGGCCCAAACTAACGCTAGGCTATTAAGGCGATTGCACAGATTACATCCACTCGGCATCAAAGATTGCCACCAGTGCAAATATAGGGAACACCCTACACTATACAAAAATGGCTTGCTGTTTTCTTCAGCTGGTGGCTGCACGTTAAGAATAAATTTTGTATCGCACCAAAACAAATTACAACTATATAACAAAAGGAAGGTTGGCATAAAACTTAACAGTCTAGCAGATAAATGCACCACCAGAAGTTCAGAAGCTCGGTTCATTTGACCTGACTGTTACGTTTTCATGCTGTATTATCCGATGGAACACCATAACCCTCGCCTTCATTTCCCCTAGGCTCCTGAACAACATAGCAAATGTCTGATAGTCTGGTTTCAAGACCATGCATATCTTGATGACATTGAGCAATGTTTCTCCTTGTTTCACAAAGGGCCTCTGTTAGGGAATGGACTTGTGTCTGGAGCGCAGATACAACATTGCTTTGTGCTTGCATATCTTGATCATGAGGCAGTTTGGACGATATTGCCTTAACAACCAACCAGTATTACGCAGGAACGTGCTTTTGGCACTGTTAGTGGACATGTACTGACCCACTGCAGCAAGAGCTGACATTGTGGTTATAGTTGCCTCGCCACCTTCAGAAGGTGGCGGTTCCACCATTTTTTCCATAGCTCGCTGAGAAGTTGAGGTTTTACATTAGTAGTACCAGAACAGAAGATATTAAGGAGGCAGCAAAACCAAACAAAATAGCTTTGGTCTATATACAGAACTTATTCTGGTGAACCCATGTAAAATATTAGTTGTATTTTATTGCAAAGTACATAATAAAACTAGGTTCCAAACATATGACCATGTACCATCGCTAATGTATTGTCTATTTCTTCACATTGTATTGAGGGCTAAGGATAAAGAGACGAAGTTTATAATACGGTAAGCATAGTATGACATTATTCATATCCCAAAACAAGGTTTAACAGGCAATTGTAACATTGTGTGGGCAAGTCCAGCACGGAACTAGATTACGGGTCAAGATCAAAGGAACATCACTCCTCCCTTTTAAACCTTGTAAGGTGCAATGATACGCTAAGACAATTGTGTATAAAATTGAAAAGAGTAATAGACATTGGCTGCAAACCATGCAGTTCAAGGCACAAGTCAGAGTAAGTAGTAGTTAAAAGGCATGAGGATTAAGGACTTACAACAACGGCTTTGACTGGTGTAGTCATGCCCTTCTTCTTGCTGGTGTGACAGTCCTTGAAGATTTCCACGGCATTTGGTTCAGGTACTTTTTGGTCCTTGCGGGCTTTCCTCTGCATTTCGAACAAGTCAATATAGATCTGATAATATGGTACAGTGAAAAGAGTGAAACAACAGCTAATTACAAGAGCCTCGCAGTGTGCAATATAGCTACGAGATCCTGTCATCTGTTGGAATTTCACTTTCGTACGGCTGGCCTTGTTCTTTGAATAGTTCACCTACAAGAAGATAGATTTGTGTGCACATGCGTCAATAGGACTTCAACATGTGATCTGATCACATATATATAATGTACCTGATACTTCGGATCAGACCAATGTTTAACAAGGCCCCTCAGTCTTTATCCGATATATTTTCCACTGGAGATGTTTGGGAAAGTTCACTGTTAGCCTTGCCTTCAAAGTGAGTTTTCCTCAAGTTATACCGATACTGTCGCAGAGCAGACTTGAAAACATGGGTGCAAGCTTGTCTAGTTGCATCATCTTGGCTATCCAACTTGAACCTCATCTGTTGAAAATTATGGGAGCATTATCAGCAACCTAGAAAGTATGGGACAGAGCAAGACGATATTACTAGTTTCCATACATAACCATACTTACAGATAAATGGTCGAGGAAGGTGTTGAACTAGGTTTCGTCTTTGTCATTCCTGTACTGAATCCATGCTGGGAGGATACGTACATGACACCTAACGGCAACCGCTGCCTCTGATACTAACTTGGCTGACTCTGTAGCATCACGTGGCCTCTTTAAACCTACCTCAAAATGGATCTCCATTCTTCCTCCTCTAGATTTAGTTAACCTATCGAGCATTATCCCTGATGTTTGTTTCCTCTTGCGCCTAGGTGCTAGTCCAACAACAAACATAGGAAGTGTTAGTGTACATCAAACTGTGAGACTACATATAAAGAAGCATGCAACTGTAACTTGACTCCAGCAACTACCTTCTTGCCGTTGAAGCTCACAAGGTTCATCTGATATTACCAACTTGTCTTGTGTCAAGAGTGCTTGGGAAGTAGTGTCAGGTGGCAAGGGAGCTTGGGAACATGCTGCTAGCTCAGTTGACGCACGAGTATGTCGTGCAGCTGGTAGTACTGTGGTAGGTGTTGCAAGAACTAGGGCTGTCTCTGCTTGTTTGGTGGTAGCTATTTGTTTCTGTTTGGCTTTTTTTGCAGTTCGTGTAGCATGGGATGCCGTGTTTGTAGAATTTTCCGCTGGACTTTCACCTTCTATTGCACCATCAGTACCAGCAGAATCTGCAGGATTCATCCGCTTCTCATTCCCTGCCATTCTCTGTTTCTTCCTCTTTCTCTGTGCCATGTTAAGTAAGCCGACAAGAAAAACGAATAAAATTTAGTTCTTCAGAACAAATTGATGCGTGATGCAGACGAATAAAACTTTGATGTTAGACAACCACATGATAGGAGGATGTAATCTGTATGAAAAACAGGATGGAAGAGATAACCAGAACTATGATGTGTAAACTAAGAAGAAGACATTTCACCAAATTAGAAGCAAATGCAATGGAAGGTAGACACCATATGAAAGATGCTACAAATATCGCTCTGCCAAGTTAACAGTGTCTCAACATAAATGGCGTTTAAACAAATGTGAAGCAGTACAAGAAATAAATCATATGCAAGATGCAAACAACATCACACTACCATGTTAGAGGTCTCTCATCATTAGTGCCATTGCATATTCACAGCATTGCATATTCACAACTTATGATGTGTAAACTAAGGAGAAGGCATTTCAACAAATTAGAAGCAATGAAAGCTAGACACCATATGAAAGATGCAAATAATATCACTCTACCAAGTTAAAATTGTCTCGTCATAAGTGCCATTTGAACAAATTAGTAGTACAAGCTAGAAAAGAATGTGAGATGTAACCTATATCACACTCCGAAGTCAAACGTGTCTTATGATAAGTGATTGTTGCAGGTTACACAACAGTAGTAATTTGATGTAAGAACATGGTGTGATAGACAGATATTGTATGTTCTAGAAACAGGAACACGTGTCTTATTCAACTATAATGTGTAAAGTAAGCAGATGGAATTCAACAAAATTAGAAGCAATACAAGCTAGACATCACACATAACATGCAACCACATATAACAGTGCCAAGTTAGAGGGAGCACCAGTGATGCTGCACTAGGGGAGACGTGCTCATCATAAACACAGCTTTGTTGAGTGTCTATGCATGTGTTGTCTTGGAAATCATCTTGGGGGTGTGGACGAGTAGAAACTGTAGAGGCCCTCCATTTGGAAGGAGCACCTTTATCCGCTGCCTTGCTAACTTCCTTCCGCTTTATTGATTTTGAATTGTCAAGTAAAACCGACAAGAAAAAGCAATAAAATTCTCTCTTCAGAACTCATTCATGCATGATACTGACAATCACTACTTTGATGTAAGGCAAACACATGATACCAGGATGGAATATGTACGAGATGGCATGGCATGTTCACAACTGTTTGTGTAAACTAAGCAGAAACCATTCCAGCAAATAAGAAGCAATGCAAGCTAGACACCACATGAAAGATGCAACCAATATGACTGCCAAGTTAAAAGCATCCCATCATAAATGGATTTTCAACAAATTAGAAGCAGCACATGCTATCAATCATATGAAAGATGCAACTAATATCGCACTGCATATACTAAAGGTGTCTCATCATATTGATTGATGCGGGATACAAAAAAAACAATAGTTTTATGTAAGGACATGCTTAATAGATAGATGTACTATGTACTAAATACAGGAAGGCATGTCACATTAACAGGTATAATGTCACATTTACAGGAGTATAAGCTAAGCAGACTAGCACATGCAGTTTAACCAGATAGGAAGAATTACAATCTAGACACTATATGCAACATGCAACCACATATCACACTACCAAGTTAGAGCAAGCACCTGCAATGCTAGTGTAGGGGAAATGCTGTAATCAACTACAGAGCTACGTTCACTATCTTCATCTAGCATTTTTGTTTCTTGAGAATCATGTCGGGAGGCTGACGCTGCATTCTTTAAATGAGGAGTAGTCCCCTTGCCTGCCTGCCTCGTCATAAGTGATTGATGAGGGATACACAAGAACATTAGTTTGATGTAAGAACATGGTTAATACACAGATGTACTAGTATGTACCAAAAACAGAAAGGCATGTCATATTCAAAGGTATAATGTGTAAGCTAAGCAGATGCAATTTAACCAAATTGGAAGCAATGCAAGCTAGACATCCGGCTGGAGTGGTGAACATGATCATCTAGGACCTGAGAGCCTGGTGGGAGGCAGGCTGCTTCGCCACCATCGCGGCTTTTTAGTTGGCTTCTAGGTGATGCCTGTCTTTTCTGGGCTTGTCACTGGCTCGGCCAGTGCCCTGACTAGCTATTTGTCTTCTGGTGCTCACGGGATGGTGGTTCATGTAAAAAATATCTTTCCTTATCTTAATAAAGACCGACTTCGGCCTTTCGAATACAAGCTAGACACCAACATGCAACCACATATGACACCGCGAAGTTAAAGCAAGCACCTGGGATGGTGGTTCATTGCGAGCGAGGTCATCAACTACAGAGCTACGTTTACCATCTCCATCTGCTGACACTGCACCCTTTATAGCGTTGTAACGTGTCTTGCCTACCCGTATACAAAGCTGGAGCGACTTCTCTCTTTTCTTTGCTGCTTCTCTTTTGGCAGGAGAGTCTGAAATACCCTTGCATAAAAACACAATAGTGAGAGTATGGGTGAAGTGTGTGCAGAACTAGTGCACTGTAAAAGTAGCAGATAGCAGGTGGCTTAAAAATAAATGACAGCAGACATATGATAGCTCTACAACATTGCATGGCAAACAAAATTAGATTCTACTCCGTATGATTTTGTAATATATGAGCACAGGAAATGCTGGTACTCCTCCAGCACACCACCACATGTGGTCATATCTAAGATAACAGTCGACTGAAAATAAATAGGTCAGTCGATTTTTTTAATGAACCGTCCGATCTATAAGGAACAGGCAGATGGCCTTCGTCTACCTCCCGCCAGTCACTGTTGATGATCTTTCACGAACCGCCAGCGACCACCGGCCCAGATCCGTGCCTCCGCCGCCCCGCCCTCCCATCAACCTCACACCACCGCCGTGCTTGGCAGCGCCCCCAAGCCATCCCTTTAATCGCGGCCGACCTCCAGATCGGGCGCCAGTAGCTCTAGGCCGCAGACGCCCCTAAGATAAACACCAAGGTGCTGCTTCCCCGGCGTAATAGTCGTACTAGCGCCTGTTACGCCGGGGAATGCTTCCGTTAATTGGGAATCAACTGGCCAGAAATTGAAATTCAGGGGGGCGACGGACCTCTAGCTAAGGTGAAATAGTATATGAGGAGAAACCTTGTGCATCGCGAGTTACTAGGAACATCTAGTATCAAGAAGAAGCGGTCAACTAGTGTCTTCTGTGGGATGAATACCGTGCAAGCAAAGACGTAAGATTTGCATGAATAAGGGAAGAGGAGTACCTTCTTGGGTTGCCAGTGTGGTCACCTCCACATGTCGCGCCGATCTTCTTGTTTTTACCGGGGAAACCAATGTTCTAGAGGGTGCAGGCTTGGACGAACCCATGGCCAAATTGTTGACTGTGTTGCCGTGGCTATATGTCGGCGGAGGGGAAGCAGATCCGAGGCGGCGAAGCACGACGTAGCAGGAACAGCTCCGGTGCGGTGGAGGGTGGCGAAGTTGGAGCGGCAGCGGTGAGGCGCAGGACGGCGTGGTTGAACTGGCTCAGGTACGGACGGCTCGGCCTCGGCTTCAACTACTAGCCGTGGAGGGCATTGCGGTTGAGGTTGTGGTGGACGACGACGTCGGGGTATCGGCTCCGGCGTGATGGAGGAGGGAGGGGGTTGATGGGTGGGATGGGGTGGAGGACGGAGGACGCCGGGGTTTCGCGGCTGGTGGAGAGGTAGTTTCCGTGCCCACGGAGTACGAATGGGGAATCGGACAGGTGGGTGGGAACCATGTTTCGGTCTGGGACGCGCTTGTTTTTGGCTTTTTTGAATAGAAGATGGGACGCGCTTGTTTGAAATTTGGGGAAAGTACAAACTTTGCTCCCCTCTTAAATTTTGGACCTACTGCGGGTCGGGGGTAGGATGGTAATCCCAGGTGTCCCAAATAGTGGGCGGGAGCGATTTCGGCCGCGCGCATGTGTGCTTAGGCGGCCATTGTGTATGAATGTTTTTCGGAGGCGGTTGCGTGGCGTCTAGATGAAGCTACAAACCTACCCCGGTTTAGACCTTTGGACGTCGGGCCGGTAGGTTTCACAGGTCGGAGTTATTAGAAAAGTAATTTCCTTGTACTACCAAACATTGGTCTCACACGGTTTCGGGCGAGTAGGGGTTCTTTTGTCGCTTCATTCGAAATTTTGAAACACAAGCATTCACGTTTAGAGTACTCTTGAACTATGAGGATTGACCTAAATAGACAACGTTATATTTGACCTTGTATGTTTGAAAACCTCATTAAATTATCCGCTTCCTTTTGAAATTTTGACACTTGAAAATCCTATAACTACGATTATTTTGGAATGGAGGAGCTAAATTTGAATCTATTTTGTACACGACTACATATGCTATTATGTACAAAATCAGAGGAAAGATTGGTACCCCCATAGTTTAGGTATGGTTTACAAATGCCATGATATCAAATTCAAATAATTGAATGGACTTCATATTGAATTCGATTTTTTTAAACCACCTTAGGTTGAATTCAAATGTATACTAGTTCATAGGTAGCTATTTATAAATGTCCATTGTGTAACTTTCATATGTATAATGTGCTTTACACACACAACATGAACTATACTCACGTTTATATTTGATTGCTAAAGCGATGCATTGTCTGGAGTTCAAAATACTAACTATGTAGATCAATTGTGTCGAATAATAACATAGACATGCTCAAATTCGATAGAATCTAGATGTCTGATGGATCAATGACCGCTCCTTACGCGAATTGCAAATATCATGATCCCATCCTAATATTCGGATACAATTTATATCTTTAATCAATGTGTAGAGCAGTCTTTTACGTGTAGTTTCACTCTCCATTGGTGGTCTCTCACACATGCTCACACACTCTCTCCCGAGGTGTCTTTCTCGCACACATTCTCTAGATATAACCCTCCCTCCCTCTCGTAACCATTTACAACTGTTTTCACTAACCTTTATCACAAGCACTCTTCCTCTCGCAAACATACACACGCACAATCCTCATCGACCCTTTCTACATACATGGACCTGCCTACGTGTCTCATGTACGCACATTATCTTTACGCCTGTCTCTCACGCATTATCTCACACCTCTCTTCCTAATCGACGAGTATGATTCTAGCAGAGCATTCTGTAGGATGCCCCTTAAAGTTAGGTTGGATGAATAGTAATATCAGAGATAAAGGGGTTACCTTAGTCCGAGAACCTAGGGTTACAAATCCTAGCCGGCTTTGTCAGTGGACACAGAGTCCTTCACAATTCTGCTATCTTTGTCTTGTATGACTAGTCATCCATGGTTCTTCCTAAATGTGTCATGGACCGACCAATGTGGCGCAGGACGGAACCGAACGAAGGGCCTCACCTCCACCCACCGGACCTCACACGGTGACACACCCTCTGCCCCCACATCTCATTATCTTCTCACACCCACACATACCAACACAAACACCACACACACAGAAAATTTCTCCTGGTGCCTCTATTCCCTCCCCCCTTGCATATACACACTCAAGGGAATGGAATCTCTTGTCGTGACGTCATATTCGTCTCTCTCTCTCTAGACCACCCTCATTTCTCGTGCTATCTCTCCAACACCCCCCGTCGGCCCCTCTATCAATGCCTCTCTCGAATACGTAATACACACACATACCTCTCTAGGCCCCGCCAAATGCATCAACTACACATTCACACATGTTACATCACGTACCCCATTGATCTAGAAAGCCCTCTCTTCACGTTTATTTCGCATACAACATTCCTTTTGAATAAAGTGTGGCCAAAAAATTATTTTAGGGTTTCTACATATATACAACATTACAAAGTTATATGGAGGAGTACGAACGCTAATTTGCATTGCATTGTGCCCACAATGATATTTATTCCGCACTGTGAATTTGTATATTTTTATACTATATACAAAGTAGTCATAATAAAGAGAAACGAAGAGCATCTCTCTCTCTCCATTGCATACTCCCTCCCCCTTACGCCCCTTTCGCGTATGCACACAAAACTATCTCCGGGTCCTCTAAAAGTACGCCCCCAGAAAAGTCACGCGTATTTCATCTTTCTCACGCGATATATGCAATGACGACCATTGTATTTGAAGTGAAAGCACGATACATACATTGGAATTCATAATCCACTCATTACGGTCACCGTTTACGTTTAGTGGTTATTATACAGTCACGGGCTCACCGTACAACTTTGTATTTGCTCATGACATGACTAGTTGACCAGTTGAATGCTCCACGTGGCACCTCTAGTGTTGCATCACATTATCTCACTAACATCGTGCCGACCTGCCGACTTGTATCTACTCTACATCTACACTATTATAAAATACATAAAATACAATCTTATAAAAAACAGAGTTGGTGACGATTGTGTGCCTGCCATCCTACAATATAGGCCGTCCGATTTATATCTGATGGATAGGAAAGAAACTATGACAGTTTTGCAAAAAGGTACCCACACACCTCTCCACATTTGCAAATAAGGCCTTCCCTCGTTCATCATTTTCTCTCACAAGATAAACAAGTCATACAAATGCATGTTGATGTTACGTGCAATGCACGGTCATCTTGCTAGTAAGAATGAAAACAAACAACAAAAAAAATATTTTGACGGTGGTGCGAAGTCATGACCGCGGGCACAACGGATAAGGTGGCCTTGTATTGGTATGCCAAGCCGTCTGTTTTAACACACAGAAGCTGGTGTGGTGATTATACACACACGCAGGCATGCACATGAACTCCATCCACGCAACACTCACACAAACACATGCACCCACGCACGCACGCAACACTCACACGTACACACGCAGCCACGCACGCACGCAATACTCACACGCACACACGCACCCATGCATGCACACACCAGTACACCACACGACCAACACACACTCTCACGCTCAAGTGCTCAACCTACACGTGCATGCGCACACATCAGGCCCTGACAGACACATACACAACCAGGTGATTCCCGCGCACGGGTTGGAGCCTTGTCGCGCCTGCGTAAATTTGTGTTTATCTGACCTTTTCCCTATGCGAACTGACAGGTGGGACCCACAAGGAACGTGGTCAATTTAACTAGTCAACATGGTGCCACGCAGACTATTTAGCCGGTTAACAGAGTGCAATCCGGTGCTGAACTGTGAGCAAGTGACCGGATAATCACCGCAAAACGTATATAGTGACCGTAATCAGCTTATTCTGAAGTTCGGTGACCATACTACGCTTTTCTCTCTGTAGGCCCTCCAAAACTACATCTCTACACGTTCTCGCATGTTACATCTAACAACTATGCAATATAGCACTACTACTACACTCTAACACAATAAATCATATGTGTTTTTAGTTCTACTAGATATCATTTTGTTACTTATAATTATTCAGTTTGCATACATTAAAATTGCCTTTGAAATGTATGGCCAGTATCATCTACTGCGCGGGAAAAATCCCGCCCTTTCCTGTTTAATCGGGTTTGTATCGATGGATTGTGCGAAACAGCAAAACTATAGTACTATACAGTATAAGTGACAGTTCACTGGGCCGTCGTGTCGTCTACTCCTCCGTCATAAGAGTGGAGCGCTCGCTTTCATAAATCTTCTAGTCCCTTTCGCCGACATGTGGGACATCAAGCTACCGGGTCCACGTGCCATACCGGAATACAGTGCAGAGCAGCCGAGGTGAAGCACCCCAGTCATGGCGCCGACGTAGTAATGAGCAATGAGGCGTCAAATCACAAAACTGCACCTTTCCCGTAGTTAAGTTGGAGGGACGAAGTAATAACGCTAAAAAAGAAGTTGGAGGGACGAAGCAACCATCATTTCACTCATTGCTGAATTTGCTTCTCCCACATCTTCTTCAACTTAACCACGTGTTGCTTCTGCCGTTGTTCTGCCTCATGTGGGACGCGGATTAGCTTGGTCGCTTCTCCCTCATCTTCCTCAACTTAACCACGTGTTGCTTCTGCCTTTGTTCTGCCTCATGTGGGACGTGGATCAGCTTGGTAAAGCACTGACACATGGGACCGCATGTTAGCAAACCGCCAAGACAACGTCCTCCGAAAATAAGAAACCTCCCCCGCCATCCGCGTGGCAAAATCACCTCCTTTTTACTAATCTTTGATTCTATAATTTTTTAGATCAATATAATTGAGATTTGTATAGATAGCACACAGGAGCAAAACCAAGTGGTACGGTTAAGGGCATCCACAATGTGTAGACAAATGTGAAAATAGCTTTTGGCATCGTGGGAACCATTGTGGACGGCGTTGCCAAAGCCAAAAAGATGGAACTGAAACTCCCTGATTGATTGATTGAAGGAATAGAAAAATGCAATGTCTCACCTCTTTCTCCCATGCCTGAACGCATGTAGGAGTAGTACAGTATAGAGCACAGAGTCTACTCCCCTGTCCCTTCTATCACAAATCACAAAGCAGTGAGGCGTCAAATCACAAAGCACGGACGAAGCAACTATCATTTCACTCTTCGCTGACTCCGCTTCTCCATCGTCTTCTTCAAGAAACCATCTCACCGCACTAGTACTCCTAGTAGTAGTACTAGTAAAGGACTTCCTGGATGCAAATAAGGCGGTTGTCTCGGCTTGAAGGCGGCACTTGCGAACGACTTACCGCGGTCTCCCTCAATGGTGTTCTCCGTCGAACGCACTTCGCTAAACCACAAAAAAAAAGTCGTCGACGTCACCACAATGGGCAAGGAATTCAAATATAGTTACTACCTCCATTTTTTGTACACAAGGCCAGTATATCAAAACTACAATTTGCAAAAGGCCACTAACACTAATCGATGCAAAATTGATGGGGTTAGCAACCAAGGACATTAATATCCCCTGCATGCATGCGGAAGTGAGAAGGTTCATTTGCATGGCGCTGCATTAATCAAGCGATGAGGAGTGAGATGGTTAGCTCTTTGGACTTTCGAGAAAAAAATACGCATTAATTCACACGTGAAACAAGGATTTGTATTGAAGGAAAACCCCGCCTTTCTTTTTTAACACTAGTACTCCTAGTACGTACTACCTCCGTCCTGGTTTATAGGTCCCTTTTATAGTTTGTGTCAAATTTTGACTAAAGATTTTAACTAAAAAATGTTAATGCATGTCAAAAAATTATCTCAGTGGATTCGTATTTGAACATAGTTTTGAAAAATATAATGTTTGGTGACATGCGTGAACATTTTCTTAGTTTAATCTATGGTCAAAATTTGGCACGAAATATAATGGGGACCAATAAACCCGGATAGAGGTAGTACGTACTTATCCTATTTTTGTCTAGGCCTTGCATTGCCAAACTTCGCCACATATTTTTGCCAAGTTTGCCTAAAGTTTTCAAAATGAGAAGGAGGTACACTTGCGCACGGCTGTCGCGGTCGCACCACACCCTCACACGGTCGCTCCTGCACGCCGTGGTCGCACCGCACCCTCACACTTTGCTCCTGCACGCCGCAAACCCAACCAAGGGAACACACCCTCACTGACACGTGCTGTCACATGTGAACAAACCAAACTCAGCCATCCTATCGCTGACACATAATTTTCGTTCATAGAGTATGTTTATCCAACCGGAGTATCCGTATGTTGGGGAACGTAGCAGAAATTCAAAATTTTCTACGCATCACCAAGATCAATCTATGGAGGTACTAGCAACGAGAGAGAGGGGAGTGCATCTTCATACCCTTGAAGATCGCTAAGCGGAAGCGTTACAAGAACGTGGTTGATGGAGTCGTACTCGTGACGATTCACATCGCGGAAGATTCGATCTAGCGCCGAACGGACGGCGCCTCCGCGTTCAACACACGTACAGCCCGGGGACGTCTCCTCCTTCTTGATCCAGCAAGGGGAGAGGAGTAGTTGAGGGAGAGCTCCGGCAGCACGATGGCATGATGGTGGAGCTTGCAGTTCTCCGGCAGAGCTTCGCCAAGCACTACGGAGGAGGAGGAGGTGTTGGGGAGGGAGAGGGCTGCGCCAGGGGCAAGCGTGAAGCTCCCATGCGCCTCCCCACTATATATAGGGGTGGAGGGGGCTGGTTTCTTGCCCTCCAAGTCCATTGGGGCGTTGGCAAAGGTGGGAGGAAAGAAATCCCATCATTTCCTTCCCCACCGATTGTTATTCCCCCTTTTTAGGGATCTTGATCTTATCCCTTCGGGATATGATCTTATTCCTTCTAAGGGGGGATCTTGGTGCGCCTTGACCAAGGGTGTGGGGCCTTGCCCCCACTACCCACGTTCATGTGGGTCCCCCCATGCTGGTGGGCCCCACTCCGGAACCTTCTAGAACCTTCCCGGTACAATACCGAAAAATCCCAAACATTTTCCGGTGGCCAAAATAGGACTTCCCATATATAAATCTTTACCTCCGGACCATTTCGGAACTCCTTGTGACGTCCGGGATCTCATCCGGGACTCCGAACAACATTCGGTAACTGCACACCAATTCCCATAACAACTCTAGCGTCATCGAACCTTAAGCGTGTAGACCCTACGGGTTCGGGAATCATGCAGACATGACCGAGACAGCTCTTTGGCCAATAACCAATAGCAGGAACTGGATACCCATGTTGGATCCCACATGTTCCACGATGATCTCATCGGATGAACCACGATGTCAAGGATTCAAGCAATCCCGTATACAATTCCCTTTGTCTAGCGGTATTGTACTTGCCCGAGATTCGATCTTCGGTATGCCGATACCTTGTTCAATCTCGTTACCAGCAAGTCTCTTTACTCGTTCCGTAACACATCATCCCGTGATCAACCCCTTGGTCACATTGTGCACATTATGATGATGTCCTACCGAGTGGGCCCAGAGATATCTCTCCGTCACACGGAGTGACAAATTCCAGTCTCGATTCGTGCCAACCCAACAGACACTTTCGGAGATACCCGTAGTGCACCTTTATAGCCACCCAGTTACGTTGTGACGTTTGGTACACCCAAAGCATTCCTACGGTATCCGGGAGTTGCACAATCTCATGGTCTAAGGAAATGATACTTGACATTAGAAAAGCTTTAGCATACGAACTACACGATCTTTGTGTTAGGCTTAGGATTGGGTCTTGTCCATCTCATCATTCTCCTAATGATGTGGTCCTTTTATCAACGACATCCAATGTCCATGGTCAGGAAACCGTAATCATCTATTGATCAACGAGCTAGTCTACTAGAGGCTTACTAGGGACATGGTGTTGTCTATGTATCCACACATGTATCTGAGTTTCCTATCAATACAATTATAGCATGGACAATAAACGATTATCATGAACAAGGAAATATAATAATAATAACTAATTTATTACTGCCTCTAGGGCATATTTCCAACAGTCTCCCACTTGCACTAGAGTCAATAATCTAGTTCACATCACCATGTGATTAACACTCATAGGTCACATCGCCATGTGACCAACATCCAAAGAGTTTACTAGTTCACATCATCATGTGACTAAGACTCAATGAGTTATGGGGTTTGATCATGTTTTGCTTGTGAGAGAGGTTTTAGTCAACGGGTCTGCAACATTCAGATCCGTATGTGCTTCGCAAATCTCTAGGTCATATTGTAAATGCTGCTTCCACGCTCCACTTGGAGCTATTCCAAATGGTTGCTCCACTATACGTATCTGGTTTGCTACTCAGAGTCATTCGGATATGTGTTAAAGCTTGCATCGACGTAACCCTTTACGCCGAACTCTTTATCACCTCCATAATCGAGAAACATATCCTTATTACTCCAAGGACAATCTTGACCACTGTCTGGTGATCCACTCCTTGATCACCTTTGTACCCTCTTGCCAGACATGTGGCAAGGCACACATCGGGTGCGGTACTCAGCATGGCATACCGTATAGAGCCTATGTCAAAAGCATAGGGGACGACCTTCGTCCTTCCTCTTTCTTCTGCCGTGGTCGAGCTTTAAGTCTTAACTTCATACCTTACAACTCAGGCAACACTACACAAAAAACCCCATATAACAACGCATATCTACCAACGAATCTAGACTATGTGTTGTTTGGTAAACCTCCCACCTCCCACCTCGCATGACTAGCTAACCTCTCCCCGTACCCACCTTCACATCTACAGAAAAAAATCACATTATCTCTAACTCCCCCCTTAGAAGTAGCACACCAGCCAAATCTTATTTCTCTGTGACCACAACGCCGCCGCCTCTAAATCTGGCGAGCTTCGGCGCTCTGCTGCGTCGCCGCTCATCGGATCGGCTACTTCTCACCGCTCTTCTGCGATCCCCCACCATGGCGACGTCCTCCGCTCTCCTACGTGCGGCCCGCAGAAATCCTAGTTGCCGCAGATCACGCCTCCTCTGGTTTGTCGCCCTACTAATCCGTGCCAAATTGCCGCATGAGCGGCTGCCGGTCGGCCTTGGCGGTGCTGCTCCACCTTGGCTACCTCGACTCCGACGTCTGCCGGTTCAGTAAGCCACTCCTCCCCTAACCCCCTCTTCTCTTACCTATCTTGTTTTCTGTGTGGCAGGCCATGGCGGATTCTTTGCCGGTCATCGTGACGACGATCTGCGCTACCCTGATCACTCAGCCTGATTTGCCGCCGCCGCCGCTGGCTTGCACTGGTATACATATCAATCCACTTCGTAAATCAGAGGATGCCTAGCCATGATGGTTTGTCCATCCCCTTTTCATTCCCGCCTTTGAGACAGTGTAATTGTGAGTGTTTACTTCTACCTCTATCCCTCACTCATACTACTGCCACCATGTGCATCACCGAAGACATGCATGGACTACCAGAGCAAGGATCTAGTCGGCACGTCATCAGCCCCTCCGTTCATCCAGCCAATGTATGGGACAACTACCAACTCCCTCCAATCATAACTCAAAGCTGCATATGCCCACTTAACCCCCTCGGATAGGCATACACACTAGAGCTTGGAATCGTAATTTATTCTATTCTTTTGATGCTTAATAGTAGAGTGGTGTTGTTTGGTCCAACTTGTTTTGGCCTCAGTTCTGCTACAGAAAACCGTTGAGAGCAGTGAATTACAAAATGGAGTGCTTCTGCAAGTTTACTTCAGTTGAATTACAGCTTCTTAATATTTTGCATGCTAATGCCTACTCATGCTGATGCAGCCGTACAATCAGGGAAATTGTTAATGCAAACTAATGTACGCAGAAAACTAAAACATGGTACTGCTTTCAAACAGTGTGTAATTGATCCATTTATTTTTATGTTTGGAATGACTAATTCGTTGGGATAGTCTAATGAGTTGTTCTCAGTCAAAGGAAGTTTTTCTATAATGAATCTGCTATTTTAGTTCATTTGGCGATTGATTAGTTTTGTGTGTGATTGATGATGCTTAGTGCCTAGTTGAGTAAATCACTATATTCATGAGGTAAATTGTGTTTTTTTATTATGCTCAAAATCATTGGTAAATTTGAGATGAACAGAGAGAAAAAATTCTGCTAATGCCTAAGAATTACTGCTAATCCAAGCACTGAGGTGATGTGCATCATATATCTTAGCACCCAGGAGTAGTTAGTACCGACTAAAACTATGTACTTTGAATATGCAGCAGCAGAGATGCATTAATGGGTGCATAAATTGTGTTAGTACTCTCCTTGTGAATGGTCGGTGCATAGATGGGTGCTTCAGAGCTCTATATTGCATTTTCAGTTTAACTGTCTACGAAAGCTGCTTATAATATAGGAAGCATTTTAGAAAGAAGTTATATCATGAGTTGCATTGACTAAGACTTCTATGGATCAGGATACCACATTTGGGTTCCTTTCAGACTTGCCTAGAGGAACTGGTGACAAAATACGCAGAAACCTAGTTTGTTATTTACATGGTTCCCAAATACACAGGTAGGAATATACGTGCAATACTGGTGTACAACTACAATGCTGTCAAAGGGACTTGTGTTGGTCTACAGAAGTTCGATGGAACAAAATGTACACCTAAATGTAAGTTCATTATCTTAGTTCTAGTTTTCTTTTTGTGAGGTTAGTTCAAGTTATCTTCTTTATTTAGATGTTTGGAGAAAAAGAGAACATTGTGTGTGTGTGTGTGTGTGTGTGTGTGTGTGTGTGTCTATCTTAAAGTTGCAACTACCCAGCGGAGCATACAATTACATTTTTTGTGTATATTACAATGAAATGTGACCATAATCTTTGACCTTAGGATGATAATTTTCTTTTTGTGCCAAGCGAGAAACATGTTTATTACGACATGCACGTCTACAATGCTCGATATATGGTCCTGATGTATGTTTGGCTTGCGACATGTGAAAAAGAAAAAAAAAGATCAAGGAAACAAATTTTGAGATGAGTGCCTAATACAGTGGGATGCCTAGTACTGATTTAAGCATTGTTCCACTTAAATCAAGTCTCATATGGGAATAAGAATAGACAAGGATTTTTGTTGATCATTCAGATTAAACTAGACCAATGTGAGCCTTCAACAAAGGATCAACTCCAGAATATTGAAGTGTTACATGCGGGCTTCCATTTCTATATGCTAAGTTTATTTCAGTTGTTACGTTGGCCTTTGCCAATCATACTGAATACTAAGTGATGGGCAGGGTAGTGATAGTCTCGTAACAATGTCATTGAAGGTTATCGAGCAGAATGAATCGTGGGAAGACTAAGAAGGTAGTGACTAAAACTTAAACATGGCCTTCAACCTTTGTATGTTTATCCTTTTTAATTGCTCTATTGACCTGATTTTCTTCTCTAATGTTAATTTACTCATTCATGGCAGTTCTTTGTTGCTGAAGATTTCCAAGATGAATGGATGATACATGGCTAAATTGTTGAATGCAAGGTGGAGAATGGGTTGCTACCAGATAGTTTTATGTCTACAGTGTAGTATGTCATTTTCATGGTCAATGTATAGAAAATCATGTATGTACTGTTTGGATTGTGTTCCATGTAATACAACCGAGTTGATTTAATATATGAAGTATTTCTGTTCACTGGATCACTGCTCCTGTGCAATATCTGTATTGGCCTAGCAATTGTTGTTCGCAATATATAAAATAGTACTTCATGCTATCTAACAATGCATAGAAGCGTATATTATGTCAGCTTAAAAATTAGTTCGTGTAGGTTAGCCACCAACGCATACGAAGCGTTGTTATGCTCCAAATATATACATTGCTACATTGCAACACATCTTCACGTGGTTTACCAATGCAATTATATACGTTGTTGTAGAACCTTGCAACGCCACCAACGGCAACGCATAATAATCCGTTGGTGTTGACCTTAGCAACGGTTATATGGATATACGACAACGCATCAATGTGTTGCTGAAGGGGTGTTCCTCTTGTAGTGCAAGAACTCCTTCTTTGACTGATCCATCTTGAACACCTTCAATATCATGTCAAGGTACGTGCTCATTTGGAAGTACCATTAAGCGGTTTTTGATCTATCCTTATAGATCTTAATGTTCAATGTTCAAGTAGCTTAAACCAGGTTTTCCCTTGAAAAACACTTTTCAAATAACCCTATTTGCTTTTCATAAATTCTACATCATTTCTGATCCACAATATGTCAACAACATATACTCATCAGAAATTCTATAGTGCTCCCACTCACTTCTTTGGAGATACAAGTTTCTCATAAACTTTGTATAAACCCAAAATCTTTGATCATCTCATCAAAGCGCATATTCTGACTTCGAGATGCTTGCTCTAATCCATGGAAGGATCGCTGGAGCTAGCGTACCTTTTAGCATCCTTAGGATCGACAAAACCTTTCTGATTGTATCACATACAACCTTTCCTCACGAAAACTGGTAAGGAAACTCATTTTGACATCCATCTGCCAGATTTCATAAATGCAGCTAATGCTAACGTGATTCCGACGGACTTAAGCATCGCTACGGATGAGAAAATCTCATCGTAGTCAACTCCTTGAACTTGTGAAAAACTCTTTGCCACAAGTCGAGCTTCATAGACGGTGACATTACCGTGCACATCTGTCTTCTTCTTAAAGATCCAATTATCTCAATGGCTTGCCGATCATTGGGCAAGTCCACCAAATTCTCTTGGATTTCACGGCTTCTAACCATTTGTCGGAATATGGGCCCACCATCGCTTCTCCATAGCTCGCAGGTTCATTTTGTTGTCTAGCAACATGACCTTCAAGACAGAATTACTGTACCACTCTGAAGTAGTACGCATCCTTGTCACCCTACGAGGTACGGTAGTGACTTGATCCGAAACTTCATGATCACTATCATAAGCTTCTACTTCAATTTGTGTGGGCGCCGCAGGAACAACTTCTTGTGCCCTGCTACACACTAGTTGAAGTGATGGTTCAATAACCTCATGAAGTCTCCACCATGCTCCCACTCAACTTTCCGAGACAAACTTTTCCTCGAGAAAGGACCCGATTCAAGAAACAATCCCTATTGCTTTCGGATCTAAATTAGGAGGTATATCCAACTGTTTTGGGTGTCCTATGAAGATGCATTTTATCCGCTTTGGGTTCGAGCTTATCAACCTGAAACTTTTTCACATAAGCGTCGCAGCCCCAAACTTTTAAGAAACGACAACTTAGGTTTCTCCAAACCACAGTTCAAATGGTGTCGTCTCAACGGAATTACGTGGTGCCCCATTAAGGTGAGTGCGGTTGTCTCTAATGCCTAACCCATGAACGATGGTGGTAATTCGATAAGAGACATCATGGTACGCACCATATCCAATAGGGTGCAACTATGATGTTCGGACACACCATCACAATATGGTGTTTCAGGCGGTATTAATTGTGAAACAATTTCCACAATGTCTTAATTGTGTGCCAAAGTTCGTAACTCAGATACTCATCTCTATGATCATATCATAGACATTTTTATCCTTCTGTCACGATGATCTCCAACTTCACTCTGAAATTACTTGAACCTTTCAATAATTCAGATTTGTGTTTCATCAAGTAAATATACTCAGTATCTACTCAAATCATCTGTGAAATAAGAACATAACGATATCCACTGCGTGCCTCAGCACTCATTGGACTGCACACATCAAAATGTATTACTTCCAACAAGTTGCTTTCTTGTTCCATCTTACTGAAACCGAGGTTTTTCAGTCATCTTGCCCATGTGGTATGATTTGCATGTCTCAAGTGATTTAAAATCAAGTGAGTCCAAACGATCCATCTGCATGGGGTTTCTTCATGCGTATACACCAATAGACATGGTTCGCATGTCTCAATCTTTTCAAAAACGAGTGAGTCCAAAGATCCATCAACATGGAGTTTCTTCATGCGTTTTATACCAATATGACTCAAGTGGCAGTGCCACAAGTATGTGGTACTATCATTACTATCTTATATCTTTTGGCATGAACATGTGTGTCACTACGATCGAGATTTAATAAACCATTCATTTTAGGTGCAAGACCGTTGAAGGTATTATTCAAATAAACAGAGTAACCATTACTCTCCTTAAATGAATAACTGTATTATGATAAACATAATCCAATCATGTTTATGCTCAACGCAAGCACCAAATAACAATTATTTAGGTTTAACACCAATCTCGATGGTAGAGGGAGCGTACGATGCTTGATCACATCAACCTTGGAAACACTTCCAACACATATTGTCAGCTCACCTTTAGATAGTCTCCGTTTATTCTGTAGCTTTTATTTCGAGTTACTACCACTTAGCAACCGAACCGGTATCTAATACCCTGGTGCTACTAGGAGTACTAGTAAAGTACACATTAACATAATGTATATCCAATATACTTCTATCAACCATGCCAGCCTTCTCATCTACCACGTATCTAGGGTAGTTCCGCTTCAATGACCGTCCCCCTTATTTCAGAAGCACTTAGTCTCGGGTTTGGGTTCAACCTTGGGTTTCTTCACTAGAGCAGCAACTGATTTGCCGTTTCATGAAGTATCCCTTCTTGCCCTTGCCCTTCTTGAAACTAGTGGTTTCACTAACCATCAACAATTGATCCTCCTTATTGATTTCTACTTTCGCGGTGTCAAACATCGCGAATGTTTCAAGGATCATCATATCTATCCCTGATATGTTATAGTTCATCACAAAGCTCTAGCAGCTTGGTGGCAATGACTTTGGAGAAACATCACTATCTCATCTGGAAGATCAACTCCCACTTGATTCAAGTGATTATTGTACTCAGACAATCTGAGCACAAACTCGTCGGAGGTCTTATACCTCTTGACGTGGGCATGAGCCTGAAATCCCAATTTCAGCCCTCGAAACATCTCATATGTTTCGCGACGTTTTGAAATCATCTTCGGTGCCTCAACTCTAAACCGTTTAACATTACTGAACTATCACGTAGTTATCAAAACGTGCATGTCAGTTGTTCGCAACATGCACTGACGATGTTCGATGTTTAGCACACCGAGCGATGCATTAAGGACATAAGCCTTCTACGAAGCAATGAGGACAATCCTCAGTTTACGGACCTAGTCCGCATAATTGCTACTATCAACTTTCAACTAATTTTTTTCTCTAGGAACATATCTAAACAGTAGAACTGAAGCGCGAGCTATGACATAATTTGCAAAAACCATTTGACTATGTTCAGGATAATTGAGTTCATCTTATGAACTCCCACTCAGATAGACATCCCTCTAGTCATCTAAGTGATTACATGATCCGAGTCAACTAGGCCGTGTCCGATCATCACGTGAGACGGACTAGTCATCATCGGTGAACATCTTCATGTTGATCGTATCTACCATACGACTCATGCTCGACCTTTCGGTCTCTTGTGTTCCGAGGCCATGTCTGTACATGCTAGGCTCGTCAAGTTAACCTAAGTGTTTTGCGTGTGTAAATTTGGCTTACACCTGTTGTATGTGAACGTTAGAATCTATCACACCCGATCATCACGTGGTGATTTGAAACAACGAACTTTCGCAACGGTGCACAGTTAGGGGGAACACTTTCTTGAAATTTTAATGAGGGATCATCTTATTTACTACCGTCGTTCTAAGCAAATAAGATGCATAAACATGATAAACATCACATGCAATCAAAAAGTGACATGATATGGCCAATATCATTTTGCTCCTTTTGATCTCCATCTTCGAGGCTCCATGATCATCATCGTCACCAGCATGACACCATGATTTCCATCATCATGATCTCCATCATCGTGTCTCCATAAAGTTGTCTCGCCAACTTATTACTTCTACTACTATGGCTACTGGTTAGCAATAAAGTAAATTAATTACATGGCATTGTTCAATGACACGCAGGTCATACAATAAATAAAGACAACTCCTATGGCTCTGCCGGTTGTCATACTCATCGACATGCAAGTCGTGATTCCTATTACAAGAACATGATCAATCTCATACATCACATATCATTCATCACATTCTTCTTGGCCATATCACATCACATAGCATACCCTGCAAAAACAAGTTAGACGTCCTCTAATTGTTGTTTGCATGTTTTACGTGGCTGCTATGGGTTTCTAGCAAGAACGTTTCTTACCTACGCAAAACCACAACGTGATATGCCAATTGCTATTTACCCTTCATAAGGACCCTTTTCATCGAATCCGTTCCGACTAAAGTGGGAGAGACTGGCACCCGCTAGCCACCTTATGCACCAAGTGCATGTCAGTCGGTGGAACCTGTCTCACGTAAGTGTACGTGTAAGGTCGGTCCGGGCCGCTTCATCCCACAATACAGTTGAAACAAGATTGGACTAGTAATGGTAAGCATATTGAACAAAATCAACGCCCACAACAACTTGTGTTCTACTCGTGCATAGAAACTACGCATAGACCTAGCTCATGATGCCACTGTTGGGGAACGTAGCAGAAAATCAAAATTTTCTACGCATCACCAAGATCAATCTATGGAGCTACTAGCAACGAGAGAGAGGGGAGTGCATCTTCATACCCTTGAAGATCGCTAAGCGGAAGCGTTACAAGAACGTGGTTGATGGAGTCGTACTCGCGGCGATTCAAATCACGGAAGATCCGATCTAGCGCCGAACGGACGGCGCCTCCGCGTTCAACGCGCGTACAGCCCGGGGACGTCTCCTCCTTCTTGATCCAGCAAGGGGAGAGGAGAAGTTGAGGGAGAGCTCCGGCCGCACGACGGCGTGGTGGTGGAGCTTGCAGTTCTCCGGTAGAGCTTCGCCAAGCACTACGGAGGAGGACGAGGTGTTGGGGAGGGAGAGGGCTGCGCTAGGGGCAAGCGTGAAGCTCCCATGCGCCTCCCCACTATATATAGGGGTGGAGGGGGCTGGTTTCTTGCCCTCCAAGTCCATTGGGCGTTGGCAAAGGTGGGAGGAAAGAAATCCCATCATTTCCTTCCCCACCGATTGTTATCCCCCCTTTTTAGGGATCTTGATCTTATCCCTTCGGGATATGATCTTATTCCTTCTAGGGGGGATCTTGGTGCGGCTTGACCAAGGGTGTGGGGCCTTGCCCCCACTACCCACGTTCATGTGGGTCCCCCCATGCTGGTGGACCCCACTCTGGAACCTTCTAGAACCTTCCCGGTACAATACCGAAAAATCCCGAATATTTTCCGGTGGCCAAAATAGGACTTCCCATATATAAATCTTTACCTCCGGACCATTCCGGAACTCCTCGTGACGTCCGGGATCTCATCTGGGACTCCAAACAACATTCGGTAACTACACACCAATTCCCATAACAACTCTAGCGTCATCGAACCTTAAGTGTGTAGACCCTACGGGTTTGGGAATCATGCAGACATGACCGAGACAGCTGTCTGGCCAATAACCAATAGCGGGATCTGGATACCCATGTTGGCTCCCACATGTTCCATGATTATCTCATCGGATGAACCACGATGTCAAGGATTCAAGCAATCCCGTATACAATTCCCTTTATCTAGCGGTATTGTACTTGCCCGAGATTCGATCGTCGGTATGCCGATACCTTGTTCAATCTCGTTACCGGCAAGTCTCTTTACTTGTTCCGTAACACATCATCCCGTGATCAACCCCTTGGTCATATTGTGCACATTATGATGATGTCCTACCGAGTGGGCCCAGAGATACCTCTCCGTCACATGGAGTGACAAATTCCAGTCTCGATTCGTGCCAACCCAACAGACACTTTCGGAGATACCCGTAGTGCACCTTTATAGCCACCCAGTTACGTTGTGACGTTTGGTACACCCAAAGCATTCCTATGGTATCCGGGAGTTGCACAATCTCATGGTTTAAGGAAATGATACTTGACATTAGAAAAGCTTTAGCATACGAACTACACGATCTTTGTGTTAGGCTTAGGATTGGGTCTTGTCCATCTCATCATTCTCCTAATGATGTGGTCCCGTTATCAACGACATCCAATGTCCATGGTCAGGAAACCGTAACCATCTATTGATCAACGAGCTAGTCTATTAGAGGCTTACTAGGGACATGGTGTTGTCTATGTATCCACACATGTATCTGAGTTTCCTATCAATATAATTATAGCATGGACAATAAACGATTATCATGAACAAGGAAATATAATAATAATAACTAATTTATTACTGCCTCTAGGGCATATTTCCAACACCGTACGACCCGTGCGGTGGTCTGTTGGGGAAGAAGAAGAGGTGATGAAGAAGGAAAGAAGGGTTAGGAGACGTAGGATATTCATCCAACCGCCTGAAATGGTAGACTTAGGCAACTTGCATAACAAATAGTATGTTTTTACACAGCAAAAGATCCATAATAATAAAAACAACAACATAAAGAAAAACTATCACTGCTCGCCGAAAGAGACGGCCTCATCGTCTTTGGCTGCCGGCGCGAACCAGCCGTCGTTGCTGACGTGTGTCTCTGCACCGTGGTTGTCCTCGGCCTCCAGCTACTCGTTCAAGCGGAGCGTGCGGGCGCTGTGCACGGACGAGAGCACAGCCCGGTTCAAGTCGAGGACGTCCGATTCTGCCTGCAGGAGGGCCTCGATGGCAGCGGCATCCGCGCGCTCCGCGTTGAGTCGAGCCTCCACCGCCCGGTTCAAGTCGAGGACTTCCGGTTCCGCCTGCAGGAGGGCCTCGATGGCAGCGGCATCCGCGCGCTCCGTGTCGAGTTGAGCCTCCGCCGCCCGGTTCAAGTCCACGACTTCCGGTTCTGCCGGCAGGAGGGCGTCGATGAGAGCGGCATCCGCGCGCTCCGCATCGAGTCGAGCCTCTGCCGCCCGGTTCAAGTCCAGGACTTCCGATTCCGCCCACAGGAGGGCGTCGATGAGAGCGGCATCCGCGCCCTCTGTGTCGAGTCGAGCCTTTGCCGCCCTGTTCATGTCCAGGACATCCGGTTCCGCATGCAGGAGGGCGTCGATGGTAGCGGCATCCACGTGCTCCGCCTCAAGTTGAGCCTTCACCGTCCGGTTCACATCCACGACATCCGGTTCCGCCTGCAGGAGAGCCTCGATGGCAGCGGCATGCGCGCGCTTCGCGTCGAGTTGAACCTCTGCCTCCCGGTCCTCCTTTAGTATCGCCATGTTGAACCGCTGGTCCGCCTGCACCATGGGGGACTCGGACGCCGACACGAAGTCGACGTCCATCGTCTCATACCCATCGGGGGCCTTCTGCGCCGCGACCTCCGCAGTGCACATTGGATCGGCTTCCTCCTCCTCGTAGCTTGGCTCTAGAGAACTCGGATATTGGCCCGCCACAAAGCGAGCTTGGGAACGGAGGTCTGTGGCGCCGACTGCCGCCGTGATTTCTGCGCGGCGCTCCGGCGTCAGCATCTTGTAGTAAGTGATCTTGCGGCGCACCATGGCTTTCCGCCTAACTAGGGGACGCTTGATGCGGGCTAGGGGATCGAAAGCTGGGGGAATGGGCTGGAGATTTGGTGTGGTTTTCGGGCAGTGGCTGGCGTAGGCCGAGCAGCGAAGGTTCTGGTGTGAATAGTGGTTCTGGTGACGACCGGTCAATCAGTTTTGACTGTACATCGCTCTTGTCGCGTTCGCGTTGCAGCCCGGCACACTGGACCCTCCATGTCGCTCACCGAATGGAACGCGCTTCGTCTTGCGTTTTCACTCGCTTGTGGGACCACAGTTCAGAGAAAACCGACGTCCCTCCCCCTCCCCCGCCCGCGTCATTTATTATACCACTACTTCCTCCGTTTTATGCGGAGTAAATAAAAATAGAGGGAGTATACTACGGATGAGGATCCCCTGACGTGGCCGAACCCATTGAGTAACTGACATGCGGGGTCTGGCAAGCATGGGGTCCGCCAGTAAGTGATCGAAAGGGAGGGTAAGGCAGGGATACCTACGTCAGAGGATCCACTTCCACTATACTACTTTGACCAAATGTTAGAGTAATAATATATGACATGCAACTTACACAAATGTTAGAGTAATAATATATGACATGCAACTTACACAAAGCATACAGGGTCTAATGCGTTATTTGAGGCTAACTTTGACCAAATGTTAGAGTAATAATATATGACATGCAACTTACACAAAGCATATGGTCAATTTCGTATGTGAAAGGAGTTTCCAATGATATAATTTTCACATTATACATCTCATGTACTCCCTCCGTCTAGGTGTGTAAGTCATCTTACGAAAACCAAATAATCCCAAAACATGTAGGCGCGGTGCTTTAACTTCTACCTCATTTCTTGTTTCTTGACATATGAACCAATAAGAGATGAGGGTGTGCATGCTTTTAATGACCTGAGACTATCAAACATGACATGCAGTGGTTAGTTCATTGCATGCAATACTATTAATTAGCAAATAAACGTTAATGTCTCTCCTTTTCCCCTCCTCCTTGGTCACGGTGCACAGCCTAAGATGACTTACTCACCTATGTGAAAGGAGTACTATTAATCTTGTCAATAGTCAAATTGGAAACCATCTCGAGTACAAATCTAGGAGTACGTACGAATCTAACAATATTGATTGGGCGTTGTTAAATGTTGATATCTTTTTTTTTATCATAGTAGAGATACTTTGACTACACATAAAACTTATATGTAAGGTAGAAAGGATAGGAGGGAGTATATTGTACGTTCAAAAACGAAACAAACATTGAATACCCTTTATATATGATTTGTGGATGCTATGATCACCAGTTCAAAATTTTGAATCCGCCTTAGGTATCACGTGCCCCCACTCGTTCCCTCTCGATTTCATCTCGGGGTCCGGAGATCTATTGAAAGAGGACTAGGGTGGGTACATGCGAATGATACTCGACGGAATGTTCAAATGAGGCATGCGGGACGATGGACTCGACTGGAGGGCGACATGATCGATGGAGAAGAGGGTTGGAGAGGAATGAGAAATAAGCAAACGCCACATAATTACACTTGAACGGCTCAAATAAACAATAAGTTGTCTCGCTTGGCCTACATAGTGAAAGGCCTAATGCGCAACGCGGAGCACTGACGCTCGAATATGGCCGGGAAAACAGGGAAACCGACATGTGGGGCACACCCGTCAGGACGACGTAGCGCAGACTAGTCCAATGGAGGAGCTGGCCCACGGCCTCCTCGCCACCGACAATCGTTCATGTGGGTCTTTGGGGCCAACAACGGGGGCGCAGCTCCAGCACCGCCTCTAGACACGGCGACCGCGGTGAGCAACACACTCATATCGTCGATAGACACGGTCGGTTTTAGTGTGCCGAGGGTGGCGTTTGTGCTGTGGCACGACCAACGGTATGTTTGGTTTGTGCCCAAGGTTGCCCCATCAAAGCATTGGGTAGCCAAAAATTTTGTTGAGGTATTGGTTGCCCATGATTTGGCTGACATTGGCAAGAAAAATGAACTAGAGTTGGCTAGAGTTCATTGGCATGCCAAAGAAATGGCAACCATCCAAACAAAGACCAATCTTTGGGTCATGACCAAAATTTTGGTAAGGTGCACTTTGGCCACAATCCAAACACACCCCAACACCCGGCTCGTCGAGGATGCACGGGGCGCTGCGATGCGTTCGCGGAGTGGTGTAGCACGGCCAACTGCATCCTCTGGACCTGAGACCATGCCGGGTCGTCTTGCTTTTTCAATGACATGCGGGGATCGCATTTGAGCAAAGGGCATCTCCAACGTTGCCACGACCGTAGCTGACTACCCTGGCACACCAAAGCCCTCGTCCCTCGCGCCGTCGTGCGGTGCGTTCCCAGCCAGCGCTAGCTGCCCGCATTCATGACGTTCGTTTGCATGTCCTTGTTAAGAGGCTCGATGCCCGAGGAACCAACTCCGGCGACTTAATGACGCACCCGGACGCTTGGCCTCACCGGAATGCGCTACTTAAAGCGGCAATGCCCAGCTAACCTCCACACCATAGCGCATCGTCCTCCTACCTGACACCACATCCGCCATGACCGCAAGTGCGAACGCTCTGCGGGAGAGCTTGTCTTCGGGGATGAAGCTCGAGGTCGCCGCCCTCGCTCAAGTCGCCTCTCGCGATGCAATAGCGGCGTAGCCGGACGCGGACGCGACCGCACAAGCGGTGGCCACGCTGGCGGCCGATGACGGGAGCACCATCAGCCACGCGTCCTACTTGCCGCCGTCCAACGTCCGGCACCGCCGAGGTCGGGGACTCCTCCGAGGATGAGTAGGGCATGGGAGGCGGCAGGGCATGGTGTGCCAACTGGCCGGTCTGTATCCCGTGTTATACTCTTCCTCGCCGGAGACCGCACCTTCACTTCACGGGTCTTGAACCCCGCCCCCATACATAGAGATCGCAGATGGAGGACGTCGGTCGCCACCATAGAATAGGTTTAGGGTCGGGTTTCTTTTATTTTTCTGTCTTATAAAAGTTCGAAATGTAATGAAAATCTGCCGTGTTTGCATTAATCTTGGCTGGCGTATATGAACTTTCACAATAATATACATATTGTAGGAGTACTAGTGCACGGAAGATTAAGATCTTGTGGGAGAAAACGATGAACGAGGGAAAGCCTTATCTGCAAATGTGGAGAGGAGTGCGGGTAAATTGTCATAGTTTCCTTCCTATCCGTAAGATTTAGATCGGATGCCTATATTGCAGGATGACAGGCACACCATCATCACCAACTCTGCTTTCTATTGAACCGAGACAAATCTAAAAAAACCAACTAAGGCAACCTCCCAGCATATCGCGCGGGAAAAGACCCGGCCGCGCCGTTTTAGTCGGGATTACCGGATTACTAGTAGTAGTATCGATGGATCGCGTGAAGCAACATTTTTTTTGAGGGGGCGAAGCACCTAGTTTAAAAGGAAAAAAGGCGGTACACTCACAACACTCCTGCCGCGGTCGCATTGCACCCCACACACGTTCAGTCCTACACACGGCTCACGCAAATGGAATGCGCTTCGGCTTGCCTCTTCACTAACACGTGGGACTGCACTTGGAGAAACCGACCATGCGCCAAACTCCCCCCGCCCACCGCGTGAAAATCCTCCCCCCACACAAAAATTCCCCCCAAATTCGATTCAACCGCCCTTCGGCCAAATATTCCCCAAACCCCCCTCCCCCTGTCCCCCTCCACTCCATTCTCTCCACTAAAGCCGCCCTCCCCGCCGCGCTGATACGTTGGCGCCGCAGTTCGTCGAGGGAACGCACGACGATCCTCTCGCTCCCACAGTACGCTCTTGTAGACTGTCGTCCTCTAGCCGCGCTGCCACCTCTGGCTACGTTCTTGTGGAGGCGCACGGCGGTCAGCGCCGCCACCGCTGGCGACATTCGTGTGGAGACGCACGGCGGTCAGCTTCTCCCACGGTACGCGCATTCTAGACTGAGGCCCCGTTCATGTCGGTGTAGCGCTGAATGTTAGCTGATAGACACTGTTAATCTCACTGTTTTCCGAAGTAGTTTACTGTCAATATGCTCTGCTTAAGAAGCTTCCTTGCCCTGTTCTACACTCAATCTTCTTAGCTGAGATGGCATGCCAAGGCCGATTAATTGCTAAAATATCCTGCCATATATTTATTGTGACGTAGATTGCCATGGTCTGGTAGCCAATCTGTTAGGTGAAATAGCTCCACACCATTTTATACTCGATCTTTGTTGCTGCGATGGTCTTCGATAGTTTGATGGCTGTGTGCTCGGGCTCATTGACTGCTGAAACAGTCTGCCATAATTTAGCACTCAAATATGTTTGCTGAATTAGCTTTACATATATTTCGTTACTTAGATCTGCTCGTCCAAATATCTTGCCATAGCTTTAGACATCGACCTAGGTATTTATTTCTGGACTTCATAAAAAAGCATATATGTTTTTCCTGTAATATCTAGTAGAAGAACTAATTTGTATGTCTAACAGATGGACAGGACTTGGATAACTTCTGCTCGAAGATTCTCCACTGCATATGTCGAGGGGGTTGAAAACTTCATGAACTTCATCAGAGCTGAGTACGGTGGTCCGAAATCAGATGTGCTCTGCCCGTGTAGCAGTTGTATGAATTCAGTTACAAGTCCCCTGTCAACTGTGCAAAATCATCTACACTTGTATGGGATGTCGGTCACATATACTAGGTGGGTTCATCATGGTGAAGCTGTGAACGCCAATGTTATTGACTACGTGGAAGCACCAGATCACCATCTTGATCTGCGTGATGCTCAAGTGGAAGAGGGGGAGGAGGAGGTTGTGGTGGCGGAGCCAGTGAGATTGACCAACATTGAAACAATGCTATGAAATGCTCGTGCATTTCATGAACTTTCACCTGCAGAAGAAAAACGGTGGGCCCGCATGTTGGAACAATGCAACGTTGCTGTCACCCCAGGAAATAAGCTGTCAGTATTCTCAGCTATGGTCACCTTTCTTCAGGTGAAGACATCTGAGCGGATGACCAACAAATCATTCGATGCGATGTTGGCTGCTTTCCGCAAATCTTTCCTAGATGCGTCTGAGCTGCCACACACCTACAGTAAAATGAAGAATTTCCTTCGTGTAGTTGGAATTGGATATGATATGATCCATGTTTGTAAGAATAATTGTGTTCTGTTCCGGAAGGATTATGCCAACTTAAGTGAATGCCCGAAATGCAAATCATCAAGATGGAAAGATGGCGATGCTGTGAAGAGGGTTCCTCATAATGTTCTGAGACATTTTCCAATTACACCAAGATTGCAAAGGTTGTTTCATGATGCTGAAACAAGAGAGGATGTACTGTGGCATTCTAGGAACCAGGAGTACAGAGATCAGAATGTAATGAGCCATCCATCTCATGGTAGTGAGTGGAAAAGCTTCAATGATAAACACAAAGAGTTTGCTGCTGACCCGAGAAACATGTGACTTGGCTTAGCTTCAGATGGATTTAACCTATTTGGCCACCAGAGCGCCACATATAGCATGTGGCCAGTGCTTGTTATCCCTTACAACATGCCTCCAAATGTCTGCACCAAAGAATCAAACTACATGATGGCCTTGCTCATCCCAGGTACAAAAAGTCCTGGAAAGGATTTTGATTTGTTCATGGAGCCTCTTGTGGAGGAACTTCAACATCTATGGAAGGGTGTTCTCACTCGAGACCTATATAGCAGCCCACCAGCTGATTTCTGCGTGCTGTTGTAATTTGGTGCATCCATGATTATCCGGCTTTGGGCACTATGTCAGGGCGAACGACACATGGTTACAATGCATGTGTTCGCTGTGATGGGAATCCGCTGTCATACGCAATACTTAGCAAGATCTGTTACATTGGACATTGCCGTTTCCTTGCCAAGGACAAGCCGCATCCTAGAAAATACCGAAGACATGTGTTCAATGCAAAGCATGAAAACCGTGATGCGCCAAAGAGGCTCACCGCCGATGAGTTGCAAGTGGAATTAGAGAAGGTCAGGCATATTGCACAAGGAAACCATCCTGGTAATGGTAGCGGGAAAAGGAAGCGTGGCACGGTTGAAGAGAGATTATTGTTTACCCACAGGTCCACTTTGTGGGACTTGGAGTATTGAAAAGATTTGGATCTGCGGCATAATCTTGATGTGATGCACATCGAGAAAAATATATGTGACAGCATTATCGGCACACTTCTTAACATTGAAGGCAAGACCTTAATATCTAGGATTGATTTGACACACCTGGGTATCAAAAAGGATTTGCAGGTGCAAGATGAAGGTAAACCACGGGATATGGCACCAGCTATGTACGTCTTGGACAAGGTAAAAAGAAAAGAATTCTGCAAGGTCCTGTCACGTGTGAGATTCCCACATGGATTTGCTTCCAACCATGAAAGGAGAGTCAGTGCAGATGGAAACAAGGTACAAGGGTTGAAAACTCATGACTGCCACGTCCTACTTCAAAGGGTTTTACCTATTATTCTTAGAGGATTGGGCCGCCCTGACTTATACAGAGCAGTTGCAGAGTTGGGACAATTCTTCAGGGAACTCTGCAGTAGAAATATCAGGATAGATGCTTTGGAGCGTCTTAGAGACAAGATACCAACTATCCTATGCGACCTTGAGAAGATATATCATCCAGCCTTCTTTGATGTGATGGTGCATTTGGCTGTTCATCTACCTGATGAGGCACTACTTAGAGGTCCAGTACAGTATGGATAGATGTACCCTATTGAAAGGCGGCTAGGCACTTTCAAGGGTTATGTTAGGAACAGAGCTAGACCCGAGGGTTCCATTGCAGAGGCCTACATTGCTACAGAAGCGTTGACATTCTGCTCAAAATACATTGAAACAGCTGATCAACTTAGCAAAGAGGTGGGTGAAGACAATCCCGGGCTCAATGTTTTCGATTATTCTATTCGAGTTATAGGGAAGAGTCGACAAGAGGACAAACCTAAAGATTTGGACAAAATGGTTTGGTATGTGTTGAATAACTGTCCTGAGATACTACCTTATATCAAGTAAGTGCAGTACTGCATCTTATACATCGTAATCTATTAAACTTGCAGCACATTCTTACATATTTAGATGTTTGACACGATCACTATGTTGTGCAGCATGTACAAAGAGGAGTTACTGCCGCAAAATCTAAGAAACATTGACAAACTGGTTATGGCAGGATTTGCGAAATGGTTCAAGAACCATGTAAGCTTTTGAAGTGCACTGTCAGTTTTTTTAATATATTGAGTACATATGATGATCAGCTTGTCTATTTTCTAACCATAGGTTAAGACGATGCGGGACGATGGGCAGGCAGTTGATGATGCCCTTTACTCACTAGTAAGGATGGCAATGGGTCGGGTTTGGATCGGGTTGAACAATATCAAATCCATATCCATATCCAGGAAGACAGTCTTTGCCCGCCCATGAAAAAATCCATGGGTGAAAAATTATGTCCATGTACAAATCCGATGGATATCCATATCCACTGGATATCCATTGGGTCCTCTCAAGACATATAAATAAGACTTAACACAATATTAACATAAACTCTTCCATTCTTCACCTCGTGGCAGGCTAGGCTTAACTTATGGTAAATCAACATTCAGTAACAACCTAAGATCATGTAGTATTTTTCTAACAGATGAGAATGACGAGTCATTTAAGAAGGAGATAAAAATAAGGGAAGGGGTGTTGGAGTATGTTTCGGAGGGGATTGACTGCCAACTTATAGAAGTTACGATGTATTTCTTATGCATGTTTTAGATTAAAAAAAGTGTAAAATTGCCGTGGGATATGTGAACGTGGGGCAGGGGTAGCACATTTTTTTCCCATTAAGTCATTCTATCGGGTCGGGTTTGGGTATATCCATGGGTACAAGATTATATCCATGCCCTACCCATGAACAATCGGGTCGGGTTTGGGCGCCACCCATGGACACAAAAGCATATCCAAACCCGATCCATTCGGGTCAGATATCCATGGATATCCATGTCCATGGATAAAATTTCCATCCTTACTCACTAGCAATGGGTCCTGATACTCGGGTAATACATTATGAATCTTGCGTTGTTGGAGATGTGCGCTACAACACCCTTGCACGAGACGAAGGCAGGAAGACAAAAAACAGTGCCATCATGAGCACGGATACGTATGACAAAGAGACAACTGAAATGTATGCTAACATAACAGACATTGTTCAGTTGCAGTATATCTCCAGTTTCGAGGATCATCGGTGTGTGGTTCTGTTGTGCTGTCTTTGGTATAACCTGTTTTCCAGGATCGCAAAACCCAGAGCTGATGATTATTTCAAATCCATCAATGTCAAGGCGACGTACCAGACCAACGAGCCTTTTATTTTGGCAAATCAAGCAACACATATATTTTTCTTGGAAGACGCATTTGCATGTAGCGATGACTGGAGAGTATTGCAAAGGTTTGAGCAGATGAATTCGTTTAATGAAGTTGCACAACAAGATGATGCTTACACTGCTCCTGATGTACAAGATAACACAGATGTTCCTAATATCTTTGAGAACCATCACGTCAATGACGCCGGCGAAAAGATTGCTTGTCGTGCTGTGGACATACAAGAGTTGATCAAGAAGAAGCCAATGTTCGAGGACGTTGAGGACGAAGAAGAAGATGACACCATGGGGAATTACGATTCAGACTGATACACATGGCGAAGATGTTGACGCTGCTGCTGCGGATGATGATTACATTACTTTTGTCGTATTTGCCTGTCAGAAGACGTTTTTTATCTACTATGTGAAGTTGTGTTTGCTATGACAACTGAAACCTGATGAACATGTTGTTTAGTATTTTGCTGTGAGAACATCACTTGTTATGTATGCTGATTTGTGTTTGGTGATTGTATGACAACTAAAACATGATGACATTGTTGTTTAGTTGTACTCATATTTGGCTGTGAAACTTGAATTTTATGACATAGTTTGCTGTTGGACTGCAATTTGCTCGACGTATTCGAATGAGAACAAAGCTGACCCGACAGGGCCTCTGCTATCTATTTATTTGTATGAGCAAAAGGGGATACCCCCTGATTTCCATTAATAGAAATCATTAGATGTTCACAGCACTACGCCCAGCCTACTACACAGGTTTCATTCATTACTAGTTTCAGCAAAGTGCTCATGTCGTAGCCACTGAATACATCACGAGTGCTACATACACTGCAAATAAAGAGACAATCATCCTACAGAGCACATCGATTTTGCCCATTATCTTCACAAGCTCTTTCATCTCCTCATTGCTGTCAAGGCCGTTCAGCAGCTATTTCTTGGACATGATTAGAGGAACTGCGTCTTTAACCTTCTGCTCTGCATCTTCCTCTTCTGTCATTCCTTCAGTTACTTGTCCAACACCCCAACCTGCTGGTATTGACATTCCTCGGCTAACCAAATAATCAGCGTAGTTGCATTCCCCCACATCAGCAACTTCCCAGAAATACAAATCACACGAATCTTTCCTTTTCTGCATGAATCAAATTGGAAGATCATCAACCAAACTATTAAAAAAATCAGCAACTGAAAGCAGCAGAACAACACTTAAACATATTATTACCCCATGATTCTGGCATTTGTAGAAGACTCGGCCAGGGTTGCGGATTGTGGTTGAGATGTGATGGATGACTCTGCGTGATTTGCAGCAGTGGCACCACACCAACGGCAGCGGGTTGCGATGAGCAATCGGCTGCGGTGCGCGTGCCGGCGGGGGTGTGATGAGACCCACAGGCCATGGTACGGGTGGCGACTTGGCGCATATCTGGTTGTTGCCTGCTAAAGAGCAGGTGGACGAGCAGCCAGCGGACATGGTTTCTGCGGCCAGAGCTTCTGATGCTAGGCAGAGTAAGTAGAGAAGAGGAGAAGCGAACGTTGGATATGTCAGTTTCATTACTTGCAGAGTAGCATAGCACCATATATAGTCATAGTCTAGGTTTGGATTTGAACCAGCTACAGGAGCACGTCTTTCTTTTTTCTAAAACTCGGCAACGACTCTTTACTAGTACACTAGCTTGTTCTGTATGCCTTCCCAAGTCTTTGATTTTCTTTCCCTTTTTTGCGAGGAAGGAACGAGGACAAAATTGAGAGTTCCTTGGACTCGAACCCAATATCTCTCGATTGAAAACCAAGGGTGCTAGTCACTTATGTGGCGAACGTTCCCTGTGAGGAGGACGGCAGACGAACGCATTTTCCTCGCAGTTTTCTTCCTATATATAAAAAAGTATGCTACTTGGTGTCCGCTTAGTCAAAAAACGACTGTGCCAACCTTGACCGTTCGATTGACATTCAACGTCTGTCGCGTTTCCTCAGTCTCTTCTTCCAAGAGCCGCCAAAGCCAAACCAGCACCGGCGGGACCGCCTGCTCACGCCTCCCACGGCTGGCTGTGATCTTCCCCGGCTCCTATTCGTTCTCGTCCGAGGCCTCACCATCGTCCTCTGTGCTTGCCGCGGCGCCGCCCTCCGGTGTTGTCAACATGGTCAACAACCGAGAGGAATAAGGAGATGACTGTACATGGTGAGGATGACAGTAGGGACCCAGCAGCGCGCGTAGTAATTTTGTATTTTCGGGACGGAGAAGGGTATCAACTGGGTTGTGCGGGACCCGTGGCCCGTCTAGCCCAGGCTTTTATTTCATATGTTTAGCACATGACCAGCCCAGTTTGTTTTTTCCTTTTCTGAAAAATGGCTAGCCAGCTATTTATTTTTTACAGAATAACCAACATAGGCCTACTTGCTTTTCTACGCCCTACTGGGCCGGAAATCTTTCAAGACGAGGAGGGATGCATTTTGCCCAGAAAATGGGCTATAAGTAATAAGAAATGGGCTATAAGTAATAATAAATGGGCTATAAGTAATAATAAATGGGCTGTAAAATGAAAAAAATACAGCAAACAGACAATTAGTTCCCAAATACTGTTTTCTTTCGGATTTTGATATTTTAAATTTCATTTTTTTTGTGTGGGTAAAATTTCATTGAATTTAAATTAAGGTATATTTAGATTTAAAATTAATTTTAATCCGGCTAAAAATTTCAGGTTGTATGCTGTTTGGGACAGACTTGGAGGCTGACTTGTGGGTCTACTAGGTTGACGTGTATTTTGGCTTTGTCAACTTAGTCCACAAATGATTCTAGCAGCAGTGACCGTTGGATGTTAATCCAGCGGCCGTGCTGCTTCTTAAATATCTGATCTTCTTGCTCCAGCCGCCCAAACCAGCCCCGGTGGGACTGCCTGCTCCCGCCTCCCGTGGTCGGCTGTGCTGCCGCACAGGCCGCACCGCCCCACCCTACTTCATTGCTGGCCAGGCCATTCCTCTACTCACCCGCACCTCCTGTTATTTTTCGGCGACGGCAGCCGGACCAGTAAACCCTCGTACTCTCCACCGCGTGGGCAACCATTGCTGAGTCTTCCCTGGCTTCGTGTTGTTCCCTTCCTAGGCCTCGCCGTCGTCCACCACCATGGTACTCTCGGCGTAGCCTGGTCAACGTGTTCAACGAACGACATCCATCAGCCATGGACTGTACGCGCAAAATAAGGATTCTTCCACCTAACTGCTGGGACCCACCGGAAGGGCCTCTGTATTTCACGAAAAAAACGTTCCCACCGCTGACATGTCGGACCCACCAGCTATATCTTTGCACGCAAGGAAGTGCCTCCTTATTACGCACAAAAAAATGAATACCCACCCTGCTAGAT
Organism: Triticum timopheevii; assembly: GCA_963921465.1. Lineage (NCBI taxonomy): Eukaryota > Viridiplantae > Streptophyta > Magnoliopsida > Poales > Poaceae > Triticum > Triticum timopheevii. The sequence goes on from OY997271.1 coordinate 43,429,603, forward strand.
GGGACCCACCATAGTGGGAGGATGACTTGTGGGCCAACTAAGTTGACGGGGACGGAGGGCTTTGTCAACTTAGTCAATATGAACGATTCTAGCTCCAGTGACCGTACGATGTCCATCCAACGGCCATAGTGCTTCTTCAACCTCTGGTCTTCTTGCTCCAGCCGCCCAAAGCAGCATCAGTCGTGCCACGTGCTCCTGCCTCTCGTGGCCGGCTGTGATGCCGCGGAGGCCTCACCGCCCCCTACTACTCCCACCACTGACCCAGGGTATCCCTCTACTCACCCACACCCCTGTTATTCTGCGGCGACGGCAGCCTCACGCCGCAGCCGTACCAGTGAACCCTCGTACTCCTCTCCGCGCGGGCTACCACTGCTGCGTCTTCCCCGGCTCCGCGTCGTCCCCTTCCTAGGCCTCGCCGTCGTCCAGACCACCGCCCTTGTTCTCTCGGCGCGGCATGGTCAACGTGGTCAACGACCGACTTCCATCGGAAGAGTATTGTACGTGGAGAGGCTGACAGCTGGGTCCAGGTGGCCGCAAGGAAGTGCCTCCTTATTACGCGCAAAATAATTATTCCTCCACCTGACAGCAGGGACCCACTGGACGTGCCACCTTATTTCGCGAAAAAAACATTTCCCCCTGACTGCTGGGACCCACCGGACGGGCCACCGTATTTTGCAAAAAAACGTTCCCCGCACTATCAACTCGGACCCACCGGAAGTGCCTCCTTATTACGCACAAAAAGATGAATACTCCCCTTGCTAGCTGGGACCCACCATGGTGGGAGGCTGACTTGTGGGCCTACTAAGTTGACTGGGATGGGGGCCTTTGTCAACTTTAGTCAATATGAACGATTCTAGCTCCAGTGACCGTACGATGTCCATCCAACGGCCGTAGTGCTTCTTCAACCTCTGGTCTTCTTGCTTCAGCCGCCCAAAGTAGCGCCGGTCGTCCCGCATGCTCCTGCCTCCCGTGGCCAGCTGTGCTGCCGCGGAGGCCTCACCGCCCCCTACTATTCCCACCGCTGGCCAGGCCCTGCGGCGATGGCAGCCTCACACCGCAGCCGAACTAGTGAACCCTCGTACTCCTCTCCGCGTGGGCTTCCACTGCCGCGTCTTCCCCGGCTCCCCGTCGTCCCCTTCCTAGGCCTCGCCGTCGTCCACTGCCCTGGTGCTCTCGGCGCAGCGTGGTCAATGTGGTCAAGGAACGACTTCCATCAGACGTGGACTGTACGTGGAGAGGCTGACAGCTGGGTCCACGGCCGCAGCAAGGAAGTGCCTCCTTATTACGCGGAAAATAATGATTGCTCCACCTGACAGCTGGGACCCACCGAACGGGCCACTGTATTTTGCGAAAAAAATGTTCCCCCCTGACTGTTGGGACCCACCAGCTACATCTTCGCACGCAAGGAAGTGCGTCCGAGCAAAAAACAAAACGATTCGCCCCCCTGACCGCTGGGACCCACCAGCAACACCTTAGCACGCAAGGAAGTGCGTCCGGACAAAAAAAAGATTCGCCCCCTGACTGCTGGGACCCACCAGCTAAATCTTCGCACGCAAGGAAGTGCGTCCGGGCAAAAAAAAACAAAACGATTCGCCCCCCTGACTGCTGGGATCCACCAGCTACATCTTCCCACGCAAGGAAGTGCCTGGCAGTCGGGACCCACCTGGTCAAAGCGTACGTAGCGTTGTCATTCTGGTCGCGAACGTGTACGTACATACTGGTCGATGTAGAGGCGCGCACGTGTCGTAGATGTAGAGGCGCGCACGTGTCGTAGATGTAGAGGCGCGCACGTGTCGTAGTAGAGGCGCGCACGTAGCATATACACGTACATACAGCGGTGAGGGTGCAAGAAAGAAAATATGGCCACGTACGTACATACGGGCAGGGTCTCGAACGCCTACTCGCGCATACGTACATGGCTGGGTCGGAACGGAGAAACAACGTCGTCGTCGTGTTCATGGGGAGCCAACCGGCTGGGTCGGAACGGAATGCGTGGTCGTGTTCGTCGGGAGGGCTTGGACGGAACAGGCGATGGAAACGAGGCCTGGCGTACTGCACAACGGAGGAAACGGCCTTGTGTTCGACCGGCCACGTTCGAAACGGGATCCTGTTGATCGGGAGGGGTCTGGCGTACCGCAAAACGGAGGAAACGGACCTCCTACAGTCGAAACGGGGGTCCTGTTGATCGGGAGGGGTGTGGCGTACCGCAAAACGGACGAAACGGACCTCCTACGGTCGAACGGGGGTCCTGTTCATCGGGAGGGGTGTGGCGTACTACAAAACGGGACTCCACGGGATACTGTTCATCTCCATCGTCGACCTCCTCCAGCCTCCACGGGCTCCTGTTCATCCAGCCTCCACCGCATGCTACTCCACCTGCTACTGTTCAACCACCCCTCCACGGGCACCCCTCCACCATCTACTATTCATCCAGCCCTCCACACCATGGGGTCCTGTTCAACCACCCCTCCACGGTCACCCCTCCACCGTCTACTGTTCATCCAGCCCTCCACACCACGGGTTCTTGTTCATCCAGAGGCAACGCCACCGCTCACTGTTCATCCAACCCCCCCCCCCCCCCCCCACAATGCTCACTGTTCATCCCAGAGGCAGCACCGATCGGCTTCAGTTAGCAGCAGTAGCGAAGGAATCTCTCCATCGGGTTCAGTTAATAGTCATCGATCGATCGCTCGGGTTCAGTAACGCGTAGCCTGCAGTGCAATCGCTCGGGTTCAGTTAGAGCCCAACGCCTCGCTCGGGTTCAGTTAGAGCCAACGCCTCGCACACACGCGCATACGTATGAGATAAACGCGCATCGCTCGGCCCCCGACCTCCCACCGTAACCGGCAACTCCCCGAAATTTTCCTCCCCTCGCTTCTACCATGGTTTTTTCCGTCATGAACGGCCCAAAGAATGTCATGCAGTTGCGTCTCCGGCCCGCCCAGGACGAAAAACCCATTTTCTGTCATGATTTTTTGTCATAGAAATAGGAACCCACCACATCTATGATGATACCGGGTTTTGTCACAATTATCTTCATAGAAGTGTCATATGTATGATAGAAATTTTTTTCGTTCGGTCCAAAATGTCACGGATGTGTCTTTTTTTTGTAGTGTGAGTTGTTTGGTTGCCTAGCTCGCACATAGAAACTGGCTCGCACGAAACTTAAAGCGCTCTTAGCCTGACTCACAAGGAACGCCCTCAAATTGACCGTTCTTCTAGATGCAGGCTGGGTCTAGTGCAATTTACACTACGGGGAGGATGCGAGTTGGGCTTGGTGTAGCCTACCAAACAACATGCAGAACATGGCCCAAAGCCTATATACACTTAAACAGGCTCCACTAGGGTAGGCTCCACCGAGAATGTAACCAAACATGCCCATAGTGCATGCAGGGTTCCTAATAGAAGAGCTCAAGCCACCTTATCCACCCACTACCAATCCATCCCTGCACCGTCGCCCCATCCCCAACCCTCCCGGCACCACCTCCCCTCCATGCCTCTCGAGCTAGCGGCCTTCCATTCGCCTGCATCTAGCCAGCGGCCTTACACTTTCCGTCCGTCCCCACCGAGCACCACGCATCCAGGCAGCTCGACGGATCTAGCTCGGAGGAGTAACGCCTACCTTCCACTCTCGTAGTGCTCCCCTCCCACACATCTAGTGCGCGCGAGCTAGGAGGAGGAGGAGGAGGAGGAGGCGGGTGGGGTGGGATCAACAACGAAGAAGACGAGAGGAGGGTGCTTGACTGTTTCTGGCATCTGCCCGAGGATGGTGCACAGCAAGGCCGCTACAACAATCGGCTGTGTGGTTCTGGAACCCCAATATGGACACCGTAGAGAGGCATGACGGCGAACTCGGGATGGAGTTCTGAAGCACTTTCGTGATATGTACTTTTTTAATACTCCCTCTTATCGATATTAGTTGTTGCAACTTCAGTATGACTTTTTTTATTGAAGTTGTACAAAAGTTTCGATAATTAATATGGATCGGAGTGAGAACTATATTTCCCCAGTGGCCATCGAAAAGCACTTTTGTACTACCTCTATCGTCGTTTACTAGGGTCATATTCTGACCATGATTCAACTAATAAAAAATAAGTTATATGTAGTAAAAATAATATCATTTAAAGATATATTCAAATACCATCCATAATATAATTATTGACGACATGTATTAACATTTTAATAGTCAAAAAATTGGTCAAACTTCACCTAAAATATGATGGTGACTAATAAACCCAGACAAAGGTAGCAATATGTAAATGATGAGTTAAGTTATATGTAATAGTATCACTTTTTGCGGGTAAAAAAGATGAGAGGTGTTATATTTTTGTTTGCTATTTTTCTTTTAACGGCGTGCCTAAATAACAGCGCATCACTATCACTTTGGCTATCACCTACATGGAGAATGCAAGATTTGTTTGGTGAAATTTATATACGGTTAATTAAGTAGTTAATGTGACAATTACATGCAAGATACAATGCATTTTCCCAGATAAAACGACATAGTTTATTTTAGTAAGTGTGACAATTACATGCAAGATACAGTGCATTTTTTCGCATAAAGGACACATCGTGTTTTTTGCTTAGCATGTGCTACCCGTTACATAGAGGAAATCATAAAACGTATCACCCCTCTGTATTTTACTTGGTTAAAAAACGAAGTATGGGAACCAACATGTGGTTGAATGGTTAGGAGGACAATGATATCCCCTGCTTACTAGGGTTCAAATCCTAGTGCCCGCACTTTCTTTGATTTATTCAAGATTTTCGGCAATGTCCGTTCTATGGGCGGAGACGTTCCCGTCGACTACGAGGCGTCTGTGGTGACTTCATCAATCTGAAGATGATACGCCGGCTCAGTCTCTTGAAGGTGCAAATAGGGGTAGTATACGCGTGTGTGTTCTTTAGGGTGACTGTACACGCGTACATACGAGCGCCAACGTCTATACCGTGTTCTAAAGAAACCAAAAATAACCACGGGAGTATTGTCCGTGCACACACACCTGCTATTTGGAATATTGCTATTCCTCCACGTGTGCATATGTCTTCCTTTTGCTGTTTCTTTAGTATAAGAACTTTTTTAACTCGAGAAAAAATTGCTAAATATCATACTGTTGACGATCTGTTGTTTGTCTTATGTATTGAGTTTTGAAATTGTCATAATTTATTCTTCTCGTGTGGTTGCAAAGAACATTTGGAAGCTTATCGCTGGAGATTTCGTTATTTATGTGGGCAGTGAGCGAGTGACCATGTATCTGTTCCTCCGAAGGAGAACATATACGTGGAGATGAACTTGGGCAGTTCGGTTTCTTTAAAATAACAATAATGCTACACCTACGAAAGCTTTACGTAAGGTTACGTGATGACTCGAAAGCGATCCGACGTGGCCGCGACAGCCCGCGCACGTGCTGAGGGCATAAAACTACTACTTTAAAGGTTAGGGTTTCAAAAAACTACCGAATTTATTTTTTTCACTGATAACTACCAAGTTAGGGGTTGGCTGTTTCAAAAAACCCCAAATCCTCTTTGTTAAAAAATTAAACATGTTTATGACAGGTGGGCCCGCCACTAAACGCACCGTTTGGTTGACCGTTTGTTTGACCGTTAACTGACTTATGGGGGCCACATGGCAGCTCCTCATCCACATATTTTTTACAGATTAGCCCCTACAAATATTTTAAAAAAAGCAATCGGCTCCCTGGAATCTTTGACGACGATGCTGCGGACGCGCCTGGCACGACCAGCTCCAACCTGACGCTGTTGTACATCATCATGGTTGTCCTCGTCGGCGTCGTGCTGTATCTGGTCGTCCGCATCTTGTTGAAAACACAAACATGGTGTAATCGGGCGCTGTTGGTGCCGGTGACGGCGACCTGGACATGATCCTCTCCTTCGGTTCGCTCGTCGAGCCGCCGATCCTCAACGGCGATCGCGCCAAGATATCTGCCAGGATCCTCGAGGGCATAGGCCGCTCGGGTGACACGCTGCACCGACGCAACTGCGGCAGCGGCGGCGACAAGGCCGCATCGCCCGGCCGCGCGCTCTCCGGCTCCGCGTGGCACACCGGGCAAGACGAGTGCGCGCGCAGCCAAGTGTCGATGCAGCTGCTGTGGAAGAAGTGCCTGCACGATGGCAGCACGTGTTGGAAATATGAACAAATTACTACGAGATTTAATCCGAATTAACAGAAGATAAATCATGACTACAGTAGCAAAGATTGAATAAATCATGCGAACTAGCATAGTAGATGAACAGATCACATCTAGGGCACATACTAGAAACATGAATTCTACCATGATCTCGAACAGGAAAGATAGAATCACATACGGTGCAGCGGGAGCAGCACCGCCGGCGTTGACGTTGTCGCCCATGTCGTCGAGGATGAGGTTGCCGAGGTCGGGGAAGAAGTCGTCGTTCGCGAAGTCGTCACTGCCAGTAGTCGCGCGAGTGTGCTCCCCAAAAACCTGATCGCCCCTCTCCCGTACAGGATCACGAGAGGCGGGGTTCCGGAGGCCTGCTGTCCCTTCTCCCGGTGCACGCCGGAAGAAGGGATGGAGAAGACTTGCTTGGCGGCGCAATGGTCTGGAACGGTGGTGAGAAACCATACGAAAAACGGCGGCGGCTAGGGTAGACGTCTGCCTGACTATATAGTGCGGGCCGGGTAGGTCGTGGGAGTAAACCCCACGTCCGAGTCGTCACAATCCAAAAGAACCGGAAACGGTTTGGTAATTAATGCGTCCGTTAATTATTAATTAATGACTCATTAATTTTTTCCCGAGCAGCAAAAATATAGACAACGTGCATAGCTCTGTCCTCCGCTCGGCTCAATCCCGCAACCCGCGGCGCGGCGCGTCGTGACGAGGCGAGCGAGGAGGAGGAGCGCGCGTGTAGGTCTCCTTTTCTCATGCTCATACAAGTGGTAGGAGAGCTCACCTTATAAAGAGGTGCAACTCTCTCTCAACTTATGAGGTGGGACTAAACTTTAGCCTCACTCACTCCACTCACATGTGTGCATGAATGGGCCAAGAGAGTTTCAGAATTTTAGTTGGGCTTTGGGCCAAAAGCCCATTAGCAAATTCCAACAATCCCCCACAAAGTCTCATTGGCACATTTCACCATTTGGTTCCAAAACATTGTTTATATACTGGTGCTTAGTGGAGACTGTGAAGTTGAACTTCCACTTAGAGATTTATGCTACACTAGATCACAACTTGAATTGTGGACTATGCCTTGAACTACAAGTTTTCTGCGAGACTAGTTTCACACAAATTCTTGACGATACTGGGTTGCCGCAAGGCTTTCCCGCGGGTGGAGCGTATACGTCGTACTCCAGGGCCTTTCATGAATTTATTAGAGAGCACCCACTTCTCACAGACTGCGATGTTAACAGTCAAATTCATATAGGTGTGTTCCTCAGGAGATGCTCTGCAGGACAACATCTCTGCTTACTCAAATAAGCCACTTGAAACACATTAATATAGATATCAACCTGCCATGCAGATCAGGAGAGTATTGCATCTTCACAGAGTGGGATAATTAAAATAGGGATACTCTCCTCTCAGCTGACCAACAGCTTGTCTCCCACTTCTACTTCACGGGATCTTCGATCACATAGAGTGGGTTACCACTATGGACAACTCATGCAGTGGGTCTCAAACCCATCTCCATCGATGCATTACCTATCACATTACGTGATAGACCCTTTGTGAAGGGATCTGCCAAGTTTTTCGATGTTTGGATATAATCCAACGTAATAACTCCGGAGTTCCTCAGTTTCCTGACAGATTTTAATATCCTCTTCACATGCCTTGAGGACTTCATATTGTCCTTAGAACTGTTTATCTTGACGATCACAGTTTGATTATCACAGTTCATCAAGATAGGAGGTATTGGTTTTTCAACCATAGGTAAGTCCATCAATAGCTCACGAAGCCACTCTGCTTCAACAGTGGCAATGTCTAATGCTATGAGTTCTGCTTCCATAGTTGACCTTGTTAAGATGGTCTGCTTGCAAGACTTCCAGGAAACAACGCCACCACCAAGTGTAAAAACATAACCACTTGTGGCCTTAATCTCATCAGCATCAGATATCCAGTTCGAGTCACTATAACCTTCCAGTACCCTTGGATACCCGGTGTAGTGAATCCCATAGCTCGCGTGCCCTTCAAGTAGCGCATAACTCTCTCAAGTGCACGCCAATGATCATCTCCCGGTTTTGACACAAACCGACCCAGCTTGCTCACAACAAAAGAGATGTCAGGCCTTGTGGCACTCGCCAAATACATAAGCGAGCCAATAATCTGAGAATACCTCAGTTGATCTCTAGCAATCCATCGATTCTTTCGAAGCAACACACTAGCATCATATGGAGTTGGAGAAGGCGTGCAGTCGCTATACCCAAAACGACTCAAGACCTTTTCCACATAGTGAGACTGAAGCAGTGTGATCCCACCATTCTCATCTCTCAACAGCTTGATGTTTAAGATAACATCAGCTACTCCTAGATCCTTCATCTCAAAACAGCGAGATAAGAAATCCTTAACCTCCTTGATTAAATCAAGTTTGGTTCCAAAGATCAATATGTCGTCGACATACAGATAAAGAATAACTCCTTCGCCCCCACCATGGTGATAGTACACACACTTGTCACCATCATTTACTACAAAGCCGGCAGCAGTTAATGTTCTTTCGAACTTCTCATGCCACTCCTTAGGAGCTTGTTTAAGGCCATATAAAGACTTTAATAACTTGCACACCTTTCCTTCCTGACCAGGTACTACAAAACCATCTGGCTGATCCATGTAAATTTCCTCCTTCAACTCTCCATTGAGGAAAGCCGTCTCAACGTCCATTTGATGAATGAGAAGACCATGTGAGGCAGCCAGTGATAGTAGCACCCGAATTGTGGTCAGTCTAGCCACGGGTGAGTAAGTATCAAAGAAGTATTCACCTTCTTTCTGGGTATAACCCTTAGCCACAAGCCGTGCCATGTACTTTTCAATCGTACCATCAGGTCTAAGCTTCTTCTTGAACACCCACTTACATCCTACAGGTTTGCACCCATAAGGACGGTCAGTGATCTCCCAGGTTCCATTAGCTAAGATGGAATCCATCTCGCTACGAATAGCTTCCTTCCAGTAGTCAGCATCAGGAGATGCATAGGCTTCTGAAATAGTCCTGGGTGTGTCATCCATAAGGTACACAATGAAATCATCACCAAAGGACTTTGCAGTCCTCTGTCTCTTACTACTTATAGGAGTTTCATTGTCACCCTCAACAGGATTCTCAACGTGTTCCATCGCAATGGTGGGTTCAGGAATTACAGTGAGTTCCTCACTAGATGGAATAGGTATCTCCTGAATTGATGAACTTGACATATCATTCATAGGAAATATGTCCTCAAAGAAAGTTGCATCATTAGACTCCATAATCGTACCAACATGCATGTCGGATACCTCAGATTTTATTATCAAAAATCTATAGCCAACGCTATGAAAAGCATAGCCCAAAAGAACACAATCCACGGTTTTTGGTCCAAGCTTGCGCTTCTTCGGAATTGGTATATTGACTTTCGCCAAACAACCCCAAGAACGTAGGTAAGAGAGTTTCAACCTTTTCCTTTCCCATTCCTCAAATGGAGTCATGGTCCGATGCTTTGTGGGAACTCGGTTTAGGACATGACACGTGGTCATTAGCGCCTCCCCCCACCATTCCTTGGAAAGACCCGATGTGTCTAACATGGCATTAACCAAATCAGTTAGAGTTCGGTTCTTTCTTTCGGCCACCCCATTAGACTGAGGTGAGTAGGGAGGTGTCCTCTCATGGATTATACCATGTTCCGCACAAAACAGATCAAATTCATTGGAAAAATACTCTCCACCACGATCGGACCTAAGCCGTTTAATTTTCCGATCAAGTTGGTTCTCTACCTCAGCTTTATAGTTTTTGAAGAAAGTTAAAGCCTCATCTTTTGATTTCAGAAGATACATATAACAATATCTAGTGGAGTCATCAATCAACGTCATGAAATATCTCTTTCCACCTTTTGTCAACACACCATTCATCTCACAAAGATCCGAATGTATAAGCTCTAGTGGCGCCAAGTCTCTTGCCTCTGCAGTCTTATGGGACTTGCGAGGTTGTTTAGCTTGCACACATACTTGGCACTTAGAGCCTTTGACAGTAGAGATTTTCGAAATTAATTTCATATTGGTTAGCCGCGTCATGCAACCAAAGTTAATATGACAAAGTCATGAATGCCAAATATCCGACTCATTATTGTGGCAAACATTATTAATAACTTTAGTGCAAATATCTGACAAAGATAGGCGGAACAAGCCTCCACACTCATAGCCTTTTCCAACAAATTGTCCACACTTGGAAATTACAACTTTATTGGACACAAAAACCAACTTAAAACCATCTCGACATAAATGGGAACCGCTAACGAGATTTTTATTGATGGACGGCACATGATGAACGTTCTCCAGACGCACGGTCTTGCCCGAAGTAAACTTCAGATCGACCGTACCGACACCTCGAATGATGGCATGTGACCCGTTCCCCATCAGCACGGGAGAAGTCCCTGTGACCTGGTAAGAAGAAAACATTGAGGCGTCAGCACAAACATGTACATTGGCACCGGTGTCAATTAACCAATCAGGAGATTGAAATACTGAAAGGATGGTAGGAAGAATACCGTACCCAGATTCCTTCATATCAGTATCACCGATGACAACATTAGCGGACTTGCCGCCCTTCTCATGTTCGCGCTTCTCAAAGCGGTTAGGACACTTCGGAGCCCAGTGATTAGGATCACCGCAGACATGGCAAAGTCCCTTCCCCTTCTTATGAGAATTCTTCTTGAAGTTGGTAGAATGTGATGGCTTGTTCTTTGTATCAAACTTGCCTTTCCCCTGAGTTTTGTTCTTGTTGTTTTTGAACTTATTGGGCTGGAAGTTCTTCTTCTGTACCATGTGGGCACTAGAAGCTCCCTCAGCAACTCGAGCACGTGTCCTTTGCTCTCACCTTCTCTTCAACATCAAGAGTACCAATGAGATCCGCAAAGGAAAACTCCTGTCTCTTGTGTTTCAGGGAAGTAGCAAAATTGTTCCACGAAGGTGGAAGCTTGGCAATAATGCCTCCGGCAACAAATTTGTCCGGCAACACACACTTGAAGTGCTCAAGTTCTTTTGCGAGCGACTGTATCTCATGAGCCTGCTGTACAACAGAGCGCTCATCAGTCATCTTGTAGTCATAGAATTGCTCCATGACGTACAACTCGCTACCGGCGTCCGGGGCACCAAACTTGGCCTCGAGCGCAGCCCACATGTCCTTGCCATTGTCAAACGACATATACGAATCCACAATGGAATCATCAAGAACACCCAGAAGAGCGCCTTTAAAGAGAGTATCGATCTTCTCAAAAGCTTCCAGCTGTGCTGGATTAAGACCGCCCTCAGGCTTGCCCTTAGTGGCGTCATAGCAGCCCATGGTTTGAAACCAGTAGACTGCTCTCGTGCGTCACCTCTTATATTGCGCCCCCTTAAAGGCAGGCGGCTTCAGATGCGCAGCAAAAGCACTCGGAGTAAATTGCCTATAATCAGGTTTTTGGATTGTTGGAAATATGAGCAAATTACTACGAGATTTAATCCGAATTAACAGAAGATAAATCATGACTATAGTAGCAGAGATTGAACTAATCATGCGAACTAGCATAGTAGATGAACAGATCACATCTAGGGCACATACTAGAAACATGAATTCTACCACGATCTCGAACAGGAAAGATAGAATCACATACGGTGCAGTGGGAGCAGCACCGCTGGCGTTGACGTTGTCGCCCATGTCGTCGAGGATGAGGTTGCCGAGGTCGGGGAAGAAGTCGTCGTTCGCGAAGTCGTCGCTGCCAGCAGTCGCGCGAATGCGCTCCCCAAAAACCTGATCGCCCCTCTCCCATACAGGATCACAAGAGGCGGGGTTCCAGAGGCCTGCCGTCTCTTCTCCCGGTGCACACCGGAAGGAGGGATGGAGAAGACTTTCTTGGCGGCACAATGGTCTGGAACGATGGTGAGAAACCATAAGAAAAACGGCGGTAGCTAGGGTAGACGTCTGCCTGACTATATAGTGCGGGCCGGGTAGGTCGTGGGAGTAAACCCCACGTCCGAGTTGTCATGATCCAAAAGAACCGGAAACGGTTCAGTAATTAACGCATCTGTTAATTATTAATTAATGACTCATTAATTTTTTCCTGAGCATCAAAAATATAGACAACGTGCATAGCTCTGTCCTCGGCTTGGCTCAATCTCGCAACCCGCGGCGCGTCGTGACGAGGCGTGGCATGGCGAGGCGAGCGAGGAGGAGGAGCGCGCGTGTAGGTATCCTCTTCTCATGCTCATACAAGTGGTAGGAGAGCTCACCTTATAAAAAGGTGCAACTCTCTCTCAACTTATGAGGTGGGACTAAACTTTAGCCTCACTCACTCCACTCACATGTGTGCATGAATGGGCCAAGAGAGTTTCAGAATTTTAGTTGGGCTTTGGGCCAAAAGCCCACTAGCAAATTCCAACAGCACACACCACGTCGCCATCCTCCAGGTCCTGCAGGCACACCACGCACGCGACCGACGTCTCTCTCCCCTTGTTGCCGCTCCTCCTCTTACCGCCGCCACTCGGTGCAGCCGCCCCAGCTACCCTGGGGCGACGGCGCCGACGTCGCTCGCGCTCTGTAGGTGAAGGTAGGGAGCGCGGCGATGTCCTCCAAGCTCAGCCGGGGGTGGAATGCGGAGGAGCGGCCGGGGTTGATCTCCGGTGATCATCGGTGGCGGGCGGCGGGCGGCTCGCCGGCCAGAGGAGGCGACATCGCGAGCTTTGGGCAGACCTGCGTCAATGGCTGTCGTGATGTGGCAGGGACCCGATTGCTTTTTTTACAAACTTACAGGGACTTGATTGCTTTTTTTAAAATTTGTGTGCAGGCCCACCCCTAACGGTCAAACAAACGGTCAAAGTAACGTTTCGTTTAGGTGTGGGTCCAACCTGTCGTAATCACGGTCAATAGATAAGCACTCGGCGATTTGAGTTTTTTGAAACAGCCGACCACTCATTTGGTAGTTATTTGAGAAAAATTAAAAACCAGTAGTTTTTTGGAACCCTAACCTGTAAAGTAGTAGTTTTATGCTATTGGCGTTGAGAGAAGGCTAATTAAAGAAAAAAAAAGATAAAAGATAAAGCAATACGTGCCGCTATTCACGTAAGAAAAAACAGAAACAGAAAGGCAGTCCATTTTTCCTGATTTACCAGATCGCCGCCGCCTGCTTTCGATCGCCGCCGCCTTCTGCGGATCATCTAAATTCCTGGAGTACTGGGTGGAGCTGAGGTTCAGTGTCTGCATCTTCTTCCAGCTTTTCTTGATCAAGACAATGCATAGCTTGTGTGCTTCCGCAGTTTTTTAGTTTCTGTATGTCATCGGCGCATGGCGGCCTCTGCTTCTTCGCCTCCGTCGGTGCTGCGGCCGCCGTCTCGTCCATGATGAAGTCAATGCATATCTTATGTGTTTCTGCTGTGCTACTCTTGCTCTTGGGTTCTTGTTCAATCTTGGCATATTTCATCTATCTTTTATAAATTTTGGATTGGATCAACGTCTTTGCATGTACATGTCGTAACATATCCAGTACTGTTACTAATTTAGTCATCTCGTTAAGTTCAGCAGGAAGTTCACAAGTTCATGGTTAACATTCCAGCATTTAGGCCACTTTGTTACAATTTTAGTTTTGCCTTCAAATGACAATAATTAAAATTTTCATGATTATAGGAATGGATGATGGTGAACGGTTGGTGTTCAAGAATCAAGTGACATGTGTATTTCAAGCGATGATGATGGTATTAAGCAACAAAATGAAAGCAACGCGGAACTTGAACATGAACACAGTGAAGCTCAACCAGATGCTTTAGTTGCAGAACCTGAAGTGGGGATGACCTTTGACACCGAGAATGAGGTGCGAGAGTACTACATCAAATATGCTAAAGCAAAAGGCTTTGGTGTGACGAGAAGAAGCTCACACAGTGATGATAATGGGCAATTGAGGTACCTTACACTTTCCTGCTCTCGCTATGGTAAGACTCAATCAAACTCAAGAAATATGTTGAAGCCAAATCCAACGGCCGGGATAGGATGTAAAGCTAAAATTAATATTGCACGTGGTCCGGATGGGAAGCTTCATCTTTCGACAGCGATTTTGGATCATAATAACACATTGAGTCCACAAAAATCTCGGCTATTCAGATGCAATAAAAAGTTAGATTTCCATGTCAAGAGAAGGCTTGAGCTGAATGACCGTGCTGGAATACGAGTAAACAAGAATTTTAATTCATTTGTTGTGGCAGCAGATGGTCATGACAACCTGACTTTTGGTGAGAAAAATTGTCGCAATTTTCTAGAGAAAACTAGAAGGTTAAAACTTGGTAGTGGTGATGCTGAAGCGGTTCGCGACTATTTTGTCAAAATGCAATCTGACAATCCAAAAAAAAATTAGTGTCATGGATGTTGATGATGAATCCCGACTTAGGAATGTTTTTTGGGCTGATGCTAGAAGTAGAGCAGTGTATGAGTCTTTTCATGATGTCATTACTTTTGACACGACATATTTGATGAACAAATATGATATGCCTTTCGCTTGTTTTGTTGGTGTAAATCATCATGGCCATTCGCTGCTACTTGTGTGTGCTTTATTATCAAATGAAGATACTGCAACATTTGTCTGGTTATTTCAAGCATGGCTTACATGTATGTCAAACCGTCGACCAAAAGCAATTATAACTGATCAAGCAAAAGCAATTCAGAATGGCGTGGAAGAAGTTTTTCCAGAATCTCGATACAGATGGTGCTTGTGGCACATAATGAAAAAGATACCCGAGAAGTTGGGTGGGTATGAGGAATATGATCACATAAAGGTTGCCATTGGCAACGCAGTTTATGATTCATTAACAATTACAGAGTTTGAAGTTTCTTGGATGGATATGCTTGAGAAGTACTGTCTTGGTGATAATGAATGGCTTAAAGGGCTTTATGAACATCGACACCGCTGGGTTCCAGCATTTGTGAAAGATGCCTTTTGGGCAGGTATGTCTACTACACAACGCAGTGAGAGTATGAATGCCTTCTTTGATGGATATGTTAATGCAAAAACTACATTGAAGCATTTTGTTACCCAATATGAGAATGCTCTTCGTGATAAAGTTGAGAAGGAGAATATTGCTGATTTTAATTCCTTCTATTCAACTATACCTTGTATCACACGCTTTGACATCGAGAAGCAATTTCAGTCAGCCTATACAAATTCAAAGTTCAAAGAATTTCAAGAAGAGCTAACAGACATTATGTACTATGATCGAAAGTTAATATAAAAGGAAGGGGCAATAGTAACATATGAAATAACCGAGGATGTGTTAATTGACAAGGAAAAAGGATGGAGAAAAGATATTTTGTACCATGTATATTTCAATGAGGAAGAGTTTGAAGTTAAGTGTTCATGTCGCCGCTTTGAGTTCAGAGGTATTCTCTGTAGGCATATCTTTTGTCTGCTCACTCACATGAAAATAAAGGAGGTTCCTCCACAATACATCCATGATCGGTGGAAAAAGAATGTGAAAAGAAAGCATAACTTTATCAGATGCACATATGGCGGCATGGAAGACACACCTGTTGCAAAACGCTTTGATAGATTGTGTGAATCTTTCTACCCAATTGCGGAGATAGGCGCCATGTCAGATGCTTCATGCAATTCTTTGACTGAAAAGCTTCACGCCCTCAAAATTGAGTACTCTAGCAACTCAATTTCTGAAAATGACAAGGATCAAATTGGCACACAGGAAGATGCGTCTTCTAATGGGAAGACAACAAGTAAAACTATTCTAAGTCCAATACCGGTTAGATGTGCTGGACGTCCTCCTTCATTGAGAAAAGAATCGAAGGTTGATAAGCTTATTCGTCAAGCAAACGAGAAGAAGAAGAAAGCTGAACAGAGGGACAAGAAAAAAGCAGAACAGGAGAAAAAGAAAGCTGAACAAAGGGACAAGAAAAAGGAAGAACAGGAGAAGAAGAAAGCTGAACAGAAGGTATTGTTGCATATATTACGTTTGTTCATAAGCTACTTTTTTCTTCTTCTAAAAACTCACAAATATTGCATTTATTTCAGGCTCACTCCACAAACTTAAACAAGAAAAGGTGCAATAATAAAAGAAAACAATCAGAGGATGATATTGTACAACAAGATGTTACGGATTACATGGTATCTAATTCTTGTTCTCCGTTGTTTAACAATATTATTTTCATTTGTTCTTTGTAGTTAACAGATTTGTAATTTGAAACAGAGTCAGGAAGGTGTTTATTTGCAAGGTGGAGCTTGTAGTAGCATACCTCAGGTATCTTTGGATCTCATCTTTTTATTTATAGTGAACTTGAGAATCCATGTCGTTATATGAATTTATTTGGAGCAGGGATCATTTGAGGTGGGCACTACCACTGGCAACATAAATCCAACACCGACAACTACAATACCATATGGAGGTACATCGACAATGGTTATGCCTCCAATTCTAGGAGAATATATAAGCATGTTGTTTCAAGTTCAGCAAGGATCGACTGTAATGTCAGGTCCTGCAGAATTACACTATGATGGAACTGGAGGGCTGAACAGTATGACGGACCAGAGTTAAACATGATTTATGTAATTTGAAGATGTTGGATACAAAAATTCCGATGCACTTTGTAATAGTTGAAAGGCACTCGTGCACTAGTGAGTAAACAAATTTATGTTTTATCATTTGATTTTCCCCTAAAGTACTATAACAGATACAGAATTATTATACATTTGCAATTTTCATTGATATGTGTGTGCGTGCACATTGCTGCTAGCTAACTCCCATGATTGATACTCTCTCCGTTCCAAAATAGATGACCCAACTTTATACTAAAGTTAGTACAAAGTTGAGTCATCTATTTTGGAACGGAGGGAGTAGCTTTCAGTTTGTCTCACACATGACTGGGAGCTTTCTATTCAAACTGTTTGTTTCAACCATATGCACACACATTACAAGCATGCTGGAGATTCATGTATGTCCTTTTTTTATGTGCTTGAGGAATATGTAGTGTAAGGAGGCTTCCATGTCAACCTTGTCTAAATTGACAACAACCTGATACTTTTTATTTGCCATTTTGAACAGTCAATGGCAGAACAGTGGTACATAAGGATGTATGTTTCCTTTAATCTTTCCAAAACTGAAACCTTGTATATTGATTTCATTGACACAAAGTCAGATCTTACAACAACACCAATTCATATAACTTGAAGTACATTCTACAATCAACAAAAACTACATAAGCAATATCTATTTGGAACTTGCACATTCCAGTTTCTTCTCTTCCAGCGACACACGCATAATCTGCAACCTTCTCTCTTTTGATTTGGTTAAACTGCACTTCACGTTTGTTGTCGAATTGCAGAGAGTACTAGGCTGGAGTGTCTAGCTGCCTATACTCCTCTCCCTGCAAAACTGAACAAAATTCAGACTTCCCATCAAATTCAGAACAAGAGGTGGCAGAACTGCTAAGCTACCATGTTCAATCATGTAGCTCGTCGATCTGGTCCAGCTGGGCGGGGCTGAGAACATCCAGCTCGCCCCACTGCACGCTCAGGAGATCAGCTGGGAGGGGATGAGATTATCGAGGCCGCCACACCAAGAGAGAGTACGCCGCACTAGGGTCGACCACAGCGTCGCCTCGCCGCCTCGGAGGAGCCGGCCTTGATGCTGCTGACGATGAGTACATCACCTCCCTGCATCGCACGAGCCAGCAATGGCACATCCAACAAGGAGGCCGTTGCAGGGGATCTCGCCGCGCCGGGCCACCGCAGGGGATCTCGCCGCGTCGGGCCGCCGCTGCAGGGGTTGCCGCTCGCCCAGCCGATCTGTGCGAGTCCGTCGTCGCCTGGGCGTCGGGCCGCCGCTCGCCCGGCCGATCTGTGCGAGTCGGCCGTCACCGGGTGGTTGGGAGAGAAAGGGATGGGATTACTTTTGTTTTTCCCACCGCAAGTTTTTCTTGTTCTCGCGTCGGCTCGTTTCTTTTTTCGTTTCCTTCTTTCTCGCACGGGCTCGAGGCCACGTCGGATCGCATCCGAGTCATCACGTAACCTTAGGTAAAGCCTTTGTAGGTGTAGCATTAAGGCATGTACAATGGTTGATAAGATAGTTTTATCTTAAGTCTTGCATGTAAATTAGAGATGACAAAAAAACATGTCTACAATGGGTCATTTTTAAGCCTTGTCGTCAATAATTAGCTGTTTCTAAAAACATGGTGAGACAAATTGAGCTAAGAGATCATCTCTTGTCTTCTCTTAAATAAGAGAAGACAAACCTTATCTTCCGATTTCTCTTTCCTCCATCTCATCATTTATCCTACATGGCACTGTTAAGATAGAACCATTGTACGTGCCTTGTTAAAATAATAACAAGAAAAAATAAATTAGGAAGGACGGCCGTGTCAGTACTCCATGCCACGTCCTGACTCTCCTTTGCTACGCCGGTGTTACAGACAGACACAAAATCGGACTCTCTCTGTCTTTTCTCTGCGCTATTACGGATCCAACCCCGTCCTTCAAAACTAGAGCAGAATTAACCAGACAACCAGAACAGATCTGTCAAACCACCTTTACGACGATGCATGACATCCGCCGAGCCCCGTGCTGGGCCTCTCTCCCGCCGGAGCTCGTCGGCCGCATCGCCGACTGCTTGGTGGCCACAAACGACGTCGACTGTTACATGGACTTTCGTGCCGTATGCCGCGACTGGCGCCAGGCCACGGACGACCCCACCAGCACCTGGGACCTGCGCTTTCGGCCCTGCCGGTGGATCGTCTTCTGCACGAACCACCGCAGCACCGCCCTTCACTTCGTCAACACCTCCACCGGCCGCTTCCTTCGCAAGGACATGCCGCTCCTTCGCAAATACCATCACGTCGCCGCCACCCACGGCGGCTTTCTTGTTCTGGTGGAAAGGAACAGCCCTGGCGCAGTGTATGTCCTCAACCCTTTCACCGGCCACCTCGTCCGTTTCATAGCATCGTCCAAGTCTTTTCAAATAATGAAAGACTCCGCCGCCGTCTTCGGCTCTCCGCCCCTCCTCGCCCTCTGCGACGTACGTGGTGACCTGTACAGAGCGAGCCCCTGCGGCGCGTTTATGTCCGTCCACAATATGGACGGCGTCGTTCGTCGCCTGATTCGGCAAGCAATGGTCGGAGGCGTCTACGAACTCATGGGTCACCCGTTCTTAGATGATCCACTCAAGAAGTTCTCTTCCAATCATGCCAAGATGTTCTCTGATGGCTTTCTGGTACAGTCAGGTGGAGAAATGTTGGTGGTCATTAACCGTGAAAATGCCGGCATGAGAGTTTTTAAGGTCGACGTCGCTAGGAATGCAATCGAGCCCGTGAAGAGCATAGGCGAAGACCGTGCCATCTTTATCGGGGTTTATAAGTGTGTGTCTGTTAACGCCAGTAAGTTCCCGTCCATCAATGGCAATTGCATCTACTACGTCAAACCTGATACGTACCCGGACAATCACATCTACATGTATGACATGAAGAAGGAGAAAGAAGAGAAGCTATTTGGAGAAGTAGCCACCGTAGGTACTTGTGATAGACGTAACATGATGACTCGGCTCCTCTCTAGCTATACCACGAAATCTCCATATTTGACCATGCCTGAAGAATTGCTTTTTGTGACGGAATGATATACAACATGATGGTATGATGTGGTTGTGCGGCAAGATTTTCGGTCTTAATCTAGTGTGTGTTGCGACTTAGCAATAAAATCTTGTTCTTTTTGGTCTAACTTGGATCGGTCATAAAAATGTGAATATATCATATTTTCAACCATTTCAACAAGCACAAACAATCCCTACTATTACTTAACAATACTTTCACTGTTTTAAAATATAGTGCATATTTCCCCATATTCATAAATTTTGACCAAATTTAAAGACGGTTTGAACACGAAAGAACCAATGAAAAAGCCGCATGTACAACTGCTAATAACTACTCCATCCTTTCCATAATATATTGCATATATATTTTCAATTAATAGTCTGGCTTTGTCAATTTTGATCAAATTTATGAAAAAAAATATACACCAATGATAGCAAATAAATATAATTAGATACTTCTATATTTTATTTATTTAGTTTTGTTAATATTGATATCTTTCTCAATAATTTCGGTCAAACTCTACGAGGTTTGATTTTTTTTAAAAAAATCCATAGGCACAAAATTATGCAATGAAGGGAGGAGTACTCTGTTGCATTGTTCTAACACTAACATCACTCATGGAAGACCGAAAGCCCGTCATTCACAGGGCTCATCACAGACAAAATTTTCTTGACATATAGATCGACCATTCAAAGGTTTTTCTACACCCATTGGTGATATCTACACGTCGTTAACAATAAAACAACACTTTGTTTAAGTGCTTTCTTCGTAATATCTGGTATTTTTCTGCGTCTACTCGTCTATTGAATCATTTTCCGATGGTCCCCTCCCCAATCTCTTCAGATTGAATGTCCTTCCCGCCTTCCCTCTATGTATTTAGTTCTAACATTGCCTGTCAATGATAGATTGCGCAAGTGCCGATATCCCCACCTCTTTCCTCGCATAGGGAATCCACTTGATGCCTCATACCAACCCCGTTATTATTCATTCTCTTCAGAGCTAGTGGTGTTAGAGCATCTCTAGCAGACACGTAAAAGGGCCGAACACGATAATTTCAGCAAGTGTATGGGTTCGGCTCGTAAAAAATTTACCATGGGCCGGAAAAAGAGCCTCTCTACCACTATTTATGCGGTTTCACCGCTCGGATACGGGTCAAACCCTATCCGCCTCCACCGCCGCTCCGCCGCGATTCCCCTCCCTCTCCGCCCCAATTTCTCGCCACCGGCGAGCCTAAAAAAAGCCCTAGCGTCCCTTCCCGACCCATGGACGGCTACAGAAGTGGTGGGGATGACGCAGAGTGTCGCCGTATCACTACTAGGGAAAATACTAGTAGTAGTGCGGGTTTCAATGCTATCAGTAGCGCGGGTGGACGCGCTACTAATACGACGCTACAGCTAACAGTTAACAGTTAGTAGTAGCGCTGTATAGACCAGCGCTACTACTATTGACTATATCAATAGCGCTTTTTTGACACGCGCTACTATTAAGTAGCTGTAGCGCTTTTTTGTCCCGGCGTTGTTGCTGTATCTTTCAACTTTTTTTTCTGCTTCCTATTGATGTAGAATAGTACCCCGTTTCAATAAACTACAATTTCACATATACCAGATAACAATATCATTAACCACAATATCATATAGTGATACAGTAGTCATACAATATCATTAAGCATTATAGATACTCATATATAGTCAACATTCATCCTCACACACATATATGGTTAATACAGTAGCATATATGATAAGCAGTACTAGGTAGTCATAAAGCATATAGCAGTCTACTAGAGGTAGTCATACAACCACACACATATGTAGTTCTAGATGATATCGACGACGACCATCATCCTCAAGCCACGGCGGTGGGTGTTCCTGATAGTAATTAGGATGGCCTGTCCAACACAAAGATTCTTGCCAACGAGGAAGCTCTTCCTCCCAAGCTGAAGTGTGTGCGACCGTATGTGTCCATGCCGTACGCATAGGTGGTGACGGAGCCCCTTGCAGCAAGGTGTATTCTAGCAGAGCCTTCTTCATCAGGCTCGATACCACAACTCACAGATAGGCTCTTTGGCAATTTCTGAATAAGAAAAACATATCAATTAATAAGTAGTCTCGCACATACTCTTGCAAATATATTTATACTAAGTATAGATTTCTACACTATCAGAAAAAGTACTACATTTCTACTAAGCTTGAATTCTACTAATAAGTATGGACTCTACAATATTAACAGTTCTTTGGACTCTAGCTACACTAAAGCATATCATGGATCGGATTCTATAGTAAGCATATATATCATTGGACTCTAGCTACACACTAAAGCATATGATCGATCGGACAGTAAGGATGTCATTGGAATCTAGACTAATTAAGCATGTCAGCGGACTCTACACTAAAGCATATCATCGACTAGCTTCTACACATCATATCATTGGACTCTACACTAAGCATATCATCGGATCCACTAAGCATATCGTTGGACTCTACACTAAGTAAGCATGTAATCGGATTCTATACTAAGCATATCATTGGATTCTACACTATGCATATCATCGGATTCTACATACAGATAATTTGCATTTGTAAGTATAACAATAAAACATATAATGAAATTACTAGAGATAACATACCATAACATGTCGATCAACCATGGTACTTGTCAGGCGGGTCACGAATGGCACCCCGACAAAGTCAGCACGTGGCGGAATTATGTCCCATAGGTTGCATATCTCCTTCTCGCTCAGCCTTATTTTTTGAGCATAGATGGCTTTATCAAGTGGATCCTCATCATCTTTCTCCGTGTTGACATAAATGACGGCCGGCTTGGGTCTTTCTGCTCTGAAGGAGAAGCTAATCAACTCACCATCAGTGATACCCATGTGGGAGATGAAACAATCCCATCCATCTCCTCCCATCTGCGACATATTTTGTCCTTTCTCGACCTCCATAGTGTAGGGGCTCCCAGGAGCCTCAAAGGTCACAGTGTCTCCGGCCAGCTTGTTGAATTCCAACCTCACATTGTGGGACGATATGTGTATACAAAATGATATATACACAATGCATTAATGCCAATAACACTAAAAACAAAATAGTTGTTACAAGTTTCATATATTTTGTTACCGCCGCAGGAAGAAAACTCGGCTGAAAGTAGATGCCAAACAACGTGCCAGTTGCAAGGCTGCTAGTGCACCTTGGCTTGCACAGTCGACATGGTGGTGGTGGCGCCATTTTTCTAAAGCAATATTAGAAAAGGACTAACGATCCACTTCAGAGGAAAGAAACACATATGACAAGAACTGCCATATGATTAACGTAAACTGAACCACAAGAAAACTAAACCAGACCAAACCACAAAAATGTGTTATGCCATCTAGCCTAAACTGAACCACAAGATATCTCAACACAAGCCAAACTGAATATATTCAGGTTTATATGTGATACTAACAGTAGGATCTAGAGATGCTGGAATTAACCTAATCAAAAAATAGTTGTACACCAATTTCAATATAGCATCAAAAAACAACTACTGTGAGGAACCCAAAAACCACAACTAAAGCAGAGCATCGGTATGCTAGCTATAATCCCTAAAAACTTGGATCGGTAAACAAGCTAGCATCAGTACTAATTAAACAAGATCAATGGATCTAACACAACAAGAACATCATCATGGGTTTGAGGAGCGGGGCTCTCAACGTCTCTCTCGTCACTGGACAATGAGGACAGTGAGGGTGGCGGGTTAGGAGCGGGGCAGCAGGGGGGCTCTCAACGTCTCTCTCGTCACCGCACTCCACGGCCGTCGCCGTCACGGCGGCTAGTAACGGCGCCGGCAACCCCTACGTGCAAGTCACCCCAGCCAGCGCGTCCCCCTCCACGGCCCGGTCATCGGAGTGGGGGCGGCGGCGGAGTTGGGGGCAGAAGGGGGAGTGGGGGTGACGACGGACTTGGGGGACAACAGGGGGAGTGGGTAGGCGGGCTGCGACAGATCGGGACGGCGAGAGGGGGAGGAGCAGCGGAGGGGGAGGAGCATTACCTGCGATGGCGGCATCGGACGAAACTGTAACCGCGGCAGCGGCTGGCGAGGGGATCGATCGAAGTGAGGCCGGGGTGCGGGGGGGCGCAAGTTTTTCTTTTGGCATACCAGTAGCGCTGGGTATGGGCCAGCACTGCTACTAAGCCCATTAGTAGTAGCGTTGGTGGACAAGCCACGCTGCAGCTAAATGGACTTCCATTCTGGGCCCTGCGGCACATGTAATAGTAGCGTGGCCCATGCTAAATAATGCTATTGCTAACCAGTACCTGAAGCGCGTTTTGTAACCAGCGCTACTGCAAATTACCAGTAGCGTTGGTCCGAAACAAACGCTACTGCTAAGCTTTTATGTATAAGCATTTTCCTAGTAGTGTATCTCCGACGCCGCACGCAAGCGGGGGAGGGGGTGGGGGAGTGGCTCAACTATGGCAGCCGACCGCCGCCATCGTTCGAACTCCGCGAGCTCGACGAGTACGAGCGCGAGCTCGCGGTCCGTAACCGTGCCTCCTCCGGCTCGTCTGCCGCGGGGAGCTCGTTTGCGGCGCCTCGAGCTCGCGGCTCACTCTGGTCAAGAGAGAGTCGGAGGAGCTCGGGCCGCTCGCTCTCAAGCTTGAGGCCAATGCGAACCCGCGGCAACGAGGCTTCAGCAGCCCCGAAGACTACCTCCCCCCTGGAGGGACAGGAGGACCACCTCGGCGAGGAAGGAGGAGGAGGAGGCCGCCATGTGCCGCCGTCGCGAGCTTGAAATCGAGGAGATCTTCCTTGAGCAGGGCACCGCGACATGACAGGCGCACGCGTCTAAGGAGGCGAACCTTCGCGTCATGAAGGCCGAGCAGGCCAAGGTCTGGATCGACATCGACTCCGACGAGGACTGAGCTCCTCCTGCTCCTCCGCCGCGTCGTCGCCGCCGCACCCGTCGATTTTGGTAGCCTAGGCTCGGGTACGCTGCATGGCCTGCAGATCCCCCTTATGTAGTACCCGTCGATGTAGTATGATGAACAGCTATCTATGATATAGTATGATGATTAACTATGTATGATGAATGTCGTTGCAAGTTTCTTCCACGGTTGTTTTTTCTTCTTCAAATTTTACAGTTTCATATACTGGGTCTGATCTGCAGCGCACAAATTCACCTCACAAATTTGATCTGCAGCGAACTGTAAACACGTTTTCTGGATCTGACTTTTACGAGGTGTGCTAGAGATACTCTTAAGGCATCTCCAGCCGTTGGCCCCCCAGGGGGCGTCTAAAAGCGCCGCCTGGGGGTGAGCCGGCGAAAAAAAGGCCCTGGGGGCGAGTCCTCGCCCAGCCGTCGACCCCCAGGGCCTCCTACAGGCGAGTTTAAAAAAAAGGGGGGGCCCGTTTGGCGAAGTTATAACAAAGAGCAGTTAAATTTCGTCCGAACATGGCGAATTTCGGCCAAATTCGCCCATTTTCATTACATTATTAAGCTAATCTAAAAAAGAAAGGCGCTGAAGTCGTCGCCGCCATCACTGCCATCGTCGTCGTCGACCTTCTCCTCCTTGACGCGCACACCCCGGCTGGACCCGACGTCGCCATGGTGGACTGGCGGCGGCGCGTCGTCGTCGTCGCTGTCGCACAGGACGACGACTCCGTCTTCGTCGCGGCCGCGTCGGCGCTCCTCGAAGCGGCGCAGTTCGGCGCGCTGGCGCTCCTTCACCTTCTCCCGGCGCGCCTTCTCCATCGCAATGGAGTCCGGGCGCGCCCATTCCAGGGCCGCGTCGTCGTCGACGAGCTCCGCCTTCGCCAGCGCCAGACCCGGCTCCGTCTTCACCGGCGCCAGTCCCGGCTCCGTCTTCGGCTTGACGAAGCGCGGAGGAACCGAGGACGAAGCGCGCCGGCCGCCCTCGTGGATGACGATGCCGGCGCTGCCAGTGCGCCGACCGAGCGGCGACTCCGCCGCAGGCTCGTCCTTGACGGTGAGCAGGGCCGGAGCGCCGGAGGAGTGCGAGGAGGATCGGGAGGAGGAAGAGGAGGAGGAAGACCCGAACCGCCTTGGCGCCCATGTCCCGACGCGCCGCTGCGTCGCCGGGGGGTATGCCAACGGCGGGTCGTTGCCACCCTCGAGGTGTGTGAGCACGCCCTCGAGTGTGCGGCCGGGGACGGCCCACCAGAGGTGGCGCCCCTCGCTGTTCTGCCGCCCACCGACCACCGGCGCGCCGTTGGTGGACGCCAGACGCTGCTGCTGGCGGCGCTCGAAATACGCCGCCCAGGCGGCGTGGTTGTCGGCGGCGTACTGGGGGAGGGAGCGTTGGGCGTCGGGGAGGGACGCGCGGACGATCTCAACCTCGTCGGCGAAGTACTCCGGCTTCGCCGCGGCGTCGGGCAACGGGGGAATGGGCTCTCCCCCGGCGCTGAGCCTCCATCCCGATGGCCCGGCGCGCATGTCCGGCGGCGCCGGGATGTTCGCCTGGAACAGGAGCCAGGACTCCAGAAGGCGGAGCGAACGGTGGCCGAAGCCGTTGGCCGCCGCCTCGTCCCCGGGGAAGTGTTCTGCCATGGCGACGACGACGGCGCGCGGGAGAGGTAGGGAGAGGGAGGGTCTGGATGGCGGCGAGGAGCGGGGCGGGGCTGGTGTGGGCACAGGAAGTGGAATGGAGGCCGCCGGCTTTTATAGCCGGGCCGCGCCGTGTGTACGCGTGCGAGGGAGGGGAGGCGTCGGCGCCGCCCCGTGACGCGCCGCCCGTGAAGAAATCAATGGCAAGGCTGACCGGCGGCAGCCTTGCCATTGATTTCCCGCGGAAACCGAGGCCGTTGGGGGAAGATGAGGCGCCGGGTCGCTGACGCGGCTGGCCGGCGGCTTCTTCGCGCCAAAACAACTCGCCCCGGCGCCCCCGGGCGCCCCCCAGCGCACCGGGTTCGGGCTGGGTCCGCCGGCGCTGTTTTCGGCCCAAGCCGGCGATTTTCGGCGTTTTGGGGGCGCGACTGGGCCGTTTTTTCGGCGCCGGCGCGAAAAAATCGCCTGCGGAGGCCTTCTTGGGGGCGCGGCTGAAGATGCCCTTAGCCCCCTTCCTCTCAAAGTTAGCAATGCTTGGCGTCCCCTCGCATGTG
Source organism: Triticum timopheevii (assembly GCA_963921465.1). NCBI lineage: Eukaryota > Viridiplantae > Streptophyta > Magnoliopsida > Poales > Poaceae > Triticum > Triticum timopheevii. Next base: position 43,456,450 of record OY997271.1, read on the forward strand.
TGGGACTCATTCTCTTCAAATTTAGCAATGTTTGCCGAGTCGATGGGAGTGACGGGGAGCTCGGCCACGGCGGCGGTGAAGATAAACGAAAATGGCTTTATTTTGTGATGCCCAATCTAAAGAGAAACAAACAGGCCAGCAAGGTGGGTACGGGATTGGGGAGAGAGTACATCAAAACAGTAGTTGACACAAAAGACTCTATTCTGCAGCAAGCAAAAAAACGTCTTTATTTCTAGTTCCTTCACGTATCCATGCCTATAGCAGCAAGCTTGGATAAGGTCCAAAATAAACCTTGAACTTGTAGCCGAAAGCTAAATCAAACCTTAAACTTTTAATCCCTGAAATCAACACACTAAACTCCGTTTCCGGTCTATTTTAAACCTTGAGAGTGTTTCACCGCTATTCGCTTATGTGGCAAGTCAAATCGGGCCGGCCCATTAGAGCGGTCGCTCATGCGTGGCAAGTAAAAGAAAACAGCTTCGCACGTGGTAGGCCTGCTGAGTGGTGTCCGCAATGAACAGTTATAATTTTTTTTGGCATTTTTATTACATACCGCATATTACAAAAAGGAAATAAAAATGACCTGAACGAAAAAGAAAAAAAAACCTCACTCCATGCCTGTTGGGCCGGCCCAGTCGCGTGCACAGTCAACAATCCCGGGATTCAACCCACCACGTCGATAATCCCTGTTTGGGAATGCTTCCAAGATTCAAAATAGACCAGGATCGAAGAATTTGGTGTGCTGATTTCAGGGATTGAAAGTTTAGGGTTTAATTTAGCTTTCGCCTACAAGTTCAGGGTTTGTTTTGAACTTTTCCCAGCTAGTTTCATTGGTTATTTGTAGTTGGCCTTGCTGCAACTGTCGTGGCAGCGGCAACCTCGTGCTGGTGAAGTCGACCATCCTGTCCACGTCTGGCTAGGCTGCCTTGGCGGCATTAGGGCTTGTACACATGGTGGTATCTTATGAGTGCCACATAGGATAGATGATGAGGTGGAGGAGAGAGAACTCGTAAGAAAAGACATGTCTAATAAGAGAAGACAAGAGGTGATCTCTTAGCATAATATGTCTCATCACATTTTTAGTTATTAAAGATAAGGCTAAGAGATGACCCATTGTAGATAAATTTTTTTTGTTATCTTTAAATCACATGCAAGACTTAAGATAAGATTATCTTATCAACCATTGTACATGCCCTTAGGCTCCTCGAAGCGCTGGGCCCAAATGCGGCCAGGAGCGGGGTCTTGGCGGCGTTGAAAATCTGGACATCACCTCGGCCGCCTTGATCCACGAGAGCAGGCCAGATGTCCACGAGTCAGATGCCGTCGCTATCGAAGAGGCCCTTTGCTCCCTGGGAGCACCTCGCCAGGGGCGATTCCTATTTAGGGCTCGTTTGGTAAGTCGAGATCCACCCGGGATCCCCTTAATTTCCCTGGGTAGAAAATCCCGATCTCAGCACACCAGAAGAATTTTCCCCATCTCTCCACCTATCCCCGATGGGATTTGCTTCCCTGGGAAATATTCCCCGGCCTACCAAATGAGCCCTTAGCGCGCACGCCAGTATCGATCCCATGACCTCCGGTTTGGTGGAATAATGCGCTAACCACTACGCCAAATAGACAGTTTTGGTAGTTTCTATCCTTTCAATTATTTTCTTTGCTACCTCAAAAAACTGATTTTGTTTGTTCCTCTTTTCCTTTTTTGCATTTTTCGTTTTCGTTTTCTTCTTCTTTATATGATGACTTTTTCTTCAAATTCCTGAAGTTTGAACTTTTTTGTTCAAATCGATGAACTATTTTTGAAAATCGTGAACTTTTTTTCTAATTCGATGAACTTTTTTCAATTTGGGTGAACTTTTTTTCAATTTGGATGAACTTTTTCCAAATTCGATGAACTTTTTTCAAATCTGATGAACTTGTTTCCAATTCAATGAACTTTTTTTAAAATCAATGAACTTTTTTTAAACTCGTAAACTCTTTTTGAATTTGCCAAATATATTGATTGTTTTTTATAAAATGTTATTTTAATTCGTGAACTTTGTTTATTTTGGTGAACTTTTTTTTAATATGCAAACTTTTTCGAACACATGAACTTTTTTGATTTTGGTCAACTTTTTTTTGAATGCGCGAACTGTTTTTGCATGTTTGTGAACTTCATTTGAAATCTGTGAACATGTTTTGAAATAATTGAAACATCTAAATGTTATGTGATAAATAGCACGTCTAGTTTGCTGTTCTTAAAAGTTCTGCGTTGTACGTAGTCACTTGTAGCTAGCTGGTTGAGTTGTCAACGGCACTGAGCATAAGCTTGTTCGTCGAATCCTGTCTGCAGCAAATTTTTGCGGGGTTTTTTTTTGCTGTGCGGCGTCGTGGGCCGGCTCACCCAGACGTTATTGCGAGCGCCAGTTAGGTGGAAAACCCTATTCGCCGCATTTTGCGGCGAATTGACGAGGCTCCGCACACCCCCAGGAAGCCGGCCCAGTTGCGGTTACCACCGGTTTCGGGAACCTTCTAGAGGTTCCCTGGACCGGTTTTTTCGTTTTTTATTGGTTTTTTTTTCTGTTTCTGTTTCTTTTTTCACTTTTCCTTTTTTTTCTTTTTCCTTTTTTTGTTTTCTGTTTCTTCTTTCAGTTTTCCTTTTCAAGTTAATTTCTCTTTTCAACAAATTTTCTTTCTTTTGTATTTTATTTCTTTTTCTTTTCTTCTCTTATTTCAAAACTTTTTTCAAAATATTCAAGTTTTGTTCATGTTCCCCCAAAAAGTTCAGCTTTCGAAAAAATGTTCTCAAATTCAAAAAATGTTCTCATTACACAAAAAAAAAATTCAAAACTTCCGAAATTCAGAAAATGTATCGGATTTCAATTTTTTTGTTCACTTATTAAAAAAGTTGACACTTGCAACTTTGTTAGGATTTTTCAAAAATTTCTCACCGTTTCAATTTTTTTTCTCAAGATTCAAATAATGTTCATGCATTAAAAATTTGTTCACGCTTCGAAGTTTGTTCTTTGTTTCTTTTATTTTTGTTTTTTTAAATTTCACAACTTCTCAAAACTTGTTCGCGAATTTAAGAAAAATGTTTGTTTTTTCAATTTTTTGTTTGTGAGTTTCAATAAATGTTCCTATTTAAAACTTGTCCGTGTTTTAAAAAATGCATTTGAAAAATGTTTAGGAATTTCAAAAAGTGTTCCAGGTTTCCAAATTTGTTCACAAATTTATAAAATGTTCATATTTTCAAAAAAAATCACAAATAGCAAAAAATTTCGTAAATTCCATAAATTTGTTTGGGAGTTTGAAAAAATATTCCCATTCCAAAATTTGTTCCGAAATTTCAAAAAATGTTCATATTTATAAGTTTTGTTCGGAGTTTCAGAAAATGGTCCTTTTCCAAAAAAATTGCTAATTTTAAGAAATGTTCGTTTTTTATAATTTTGTTCTGGACTTTCATCAAATTTTCACGTGCAAAAGTTGTTCGTGTTTCCAAATTTTGTGTTTGAAATTTGAAACTTTTTTCCTGTTCAGTTTTTTGGGTAGTTTAAAAAATGTTTCTGTTCTAAATAATATGTTAGCATCTCGAAAATTCGTTTGTGTGTTGAAAAATGTTTGAGTTTTCTCAAAATTTGTAAATAGAACTAATAATGTGCGCGTTTGATAAAATATTCACGTTTTGTTTTTGAAAAAAAGTTGTGTTTGAAGTAGATTTGGCTTGTTGTACGGGCGTCCTATGTTCATTTAATTACGCAATGTCTAAATACATGAAACGCTAGGCAGGTGGACTGGCAGGGAGCACGCAGTCGCAACTCGCAACCGTCTGGTCGCCAGTTCGATTCCTGGGATCATGCCTGACTCATTTTTTTGCTTTCCTTTTTTCTCACGCGGTACAACTCGATGGGCCGGCCCAGTCGGGCTGCCTCCCTGTGCGTTGCCTCAACAATTTGACGCAAAGAGCGTCCGTAGGAGCTCCCCAGTTAGGTTGCGTGGCGCTGAAGGCGCGCAATAGGAGACCCCCCTCGCCAGGCCCCCTCCAGGGTCTCAACCGCAGGGAGCATCTGCTTCCTCTCCTCGGACCTGTTCGACCGCGCGAATGGGCTAGGAACAGCACCCATGCAGGCACATCACATGATATCACTCCTTCCATGCATGACAATGCTCGCTCGAACTACGCCCACGCATGCAACAAAGAATGAAAAACTATCGGTGGTGCCAACCTCGTACAGGATGTGTGCCCGAAGGCTGGTATCGCTTTGGAATGTGCTTTGCTCGCTGGGTGGTTTGTAGAATTGACCTCGGGGTGGGCAGCGTGGGTTACGTCATCCATGATGCTGCTTTGAGGCGAGACGTTCGTCACGCATTGATGTTACAAAATGTCGTATGTTTGACTAGTAATGAGGACCTGCAGTCTCGAAATGCATCTACCTTAAGCTTAACTAAAGTTGATAGACACAAGGGTGAAGAAACATTACAGGTTTTTACTGAGAGCTTTGTGATACAAAATTATTTGATCTAAGATAATAGTAAATCAAACATTTGTCCCATTTTGTATTTTTGCGGAGTTGTTGTCCCAGCGTTGCATGCATAGAAACAAACATGTTCTCATACTATTAACCCCCCCCCCCCCCCCCCCCCTTTTTACCTTAACTTCTGATTAGACAAGACACAAACATTTGTCCATCACACGTTCACATAGGTCATTAAAAAATGGCAATTCATTTAGAAGCGAAAGGTTGGATAATTAACGTTTTGAAGATTCTAAAACAAAGAAGAAGTCCTTGTGTTTTAATGTTTCTGGATCATGCTTAAGCTCTACCATGCAATCTTCTTGATTGTACTATTAGTGCGGTGGCACGTGCAGCGCACATCCATAGTCTGTTTGGTCCATTACATATTATGAATAAAATTTATGTGAAATACGCAAGACCCTTGAAGTATGTGAGCTATCTAATTTTGACTGCTGAAATTGATAATTTGTTTACATCAATCTACCATAAAATAGTCATAAAACATGAAAAATTCCATCGATGTAAGGTGCTACTATATAGTTGCAAGAATTATATAGTGCTCACCGATCATGCCTTTCGAAAAGGCGAAGCTGAGAAAAACTCAACCTTTGTGGATATGGTGTCTTTGCTCCTGGGTGCACATGCATTCATATAAAACACTCGTGATGCCCTTGGAGAAAACAAAAATCGATGTTTCAGAGAAGCTAATTTTTCAAAGTATTTTGGAGTATTGATTTTCTTCTGCTCAGTCCACCACAATCGTCATTGCACCCCGAAATGTATAGGTAGGCATAAAACTAACTCTTTCGCAAAAAAAGGCATAAAAGTCACTAATGTTTATCGATAAAAATATATCTTTTTTATATTGTTTTTCGATTTTGTCTGATTTTACTATTCACTCCGGATGCATATGCACCTGGGATCAGAATGACACCTTTGAACCATCATCTTATATATTAGTTTTTTGAGAAACCGTAATATCATATTTATCTCACAGTCCTAACTGTACCTCAGCCATCGTCTCATATTTATCTCACATAGAACATGTGGGTTGATCACTAAAAGGGACAGTCATCGACCCTGAACACACGTCTCAAAATCAGATGCTGCATCCGGTTACACGCGGGATAGCTTTCCTTGAGGCTAGTGTAAGGTCTCACTTTTTCTACAACGGCCTCACTGCTTTTCCTTTGTGGCAATGACTGCCACCTAACAAGAGAGCACGAAGGTTGTTCGACCCAACGCGAATCCCTGTAACTTGGATGTTGGATTGCCAATATTTTTCCACATCGGCTCATAGTTAAGACAATTCAACATCAGCCATTTGATTCAGAAGATCCAACGGTCAATACAGCTCCCTACTGATACACTATTTACTAGTATAGATACATGTGGCAGAAAACGGTGGAGTGAAGATGATATCCAATGGCTAGTAATGCTCGGATTAGCTTCATCCAAGGGACAATATTCAAAGTTATTCACACACTATATAGGGCTATAGATAGAAAGCAAATTATGTGTTTCTCTCGGGCACCAGCTTATCCACAAGAAACATCAAAATTAATGAACACCATGATTACAATGCTGGAACCGTAATGCACCCTAGCTGAAACCCTAGGGAAGAGGTCCAAAGCATGTGATCTTCCAAAAAGAAAATTACCAAAAGGATCGACAACATCAAAAATTCCCGTCATAAAGCAGTCTGAACATAGGACACCGCAGGGCACCGCCAAAACATACTCCTCTCGTTAATAAACGCCCGCGAAAGATATAATTAGTGACGCTGCTTCAGCATCTTCTTGCATCACTTCACTGGGTCTTCAAAAACGCAACTAGGCTATGCAACCGTGGAGAACATCCCCTTGTTGCATGAATGAAACAACATAGTGCACAACATGATGGCCATGTTCCCTGTTCACGCCCATCTAACACATTATTAGACATCTCTTTTTGTTTATCTAGATCATTCTTTCTGCATTGCTGTGAGAATTTTAGAACATCGACAAGTTAACAACGTGTGAACATCCATGGTGCCTAATCCAACCATAAAGCTAGGTCATGAGTTTTCTCCCCGGAGAGAGTACATCCATAGTATCTAACATCCATAGTATCTACAACAATGATCGCCATCCACCACTCTAGCAGCCTGCTCACACAGAACTAACCTATCAAAGGACAAGATGCCGGAAGGAGTGACACCATCCTTCTCCGCTATTCACCTGGTTAAAGAAATGAATACTTCACCAATCATCCTTCTCTGTAAAATGCTTCTGCTTACCTGAATACAATCTTCAGTGTTTATAATTTCCTCTCTCAGTATACATCACTCCACCTTCAGCTGAATAAATACAGAAAGCTACTTCATACAGTTTGACTTCATTTTAGATTGTTTGTAACACTCTCTTGGTAGAGCAAATAGGTGGAGATGACGAGAAAAGAACCGACGAGATATGATAATATGTGATTTATTTTTAGAAAAGGAGGACGTACCCCCGGCCTCTGTATCTGGGCGATGCATGCAGCCACTAAAAAATGGGAGAAATTTTCATTTCCCGTCCTCTGCACCAACTAGGGATGCATAAGACCATTTTAGTATGAGTAACAAGATAAACATGGTTCTCAATTTTTTTAAAATGAGTATCAAAATATTTCTTTATCTGTGGTTTCACCAGACAACAAACTTGATCCTCAATAAACGGGGGAAAACCCCTGTACATCACCTGTCAATTGTAGAAATTGAATCCGGATTGTTAGGTTGCACAACCGCATACCCAACCACTGAGCCAAGGCTCTCTTTGCAGGAGATATCTAGAATGGTTGCAGAACTACATCATAGGCAATGCGACGAAATATAGCCCTAGTAAAAGGAAGAACATCGAGCTTCATTTCTTTTTTCTGGATGGCCTATTCAAATTCGACCACCGATGTCAGTGTGTAAATCATAGAATCACCTACAACTAGCTTACCACGGAATTAGGTAAATCAGTCCAAGCACGAAGCCTTAGGCTAATCTCTACTCCTAAGGAACGGCTTGATAGTCTCCGCTTTGTCCGTTTTTTCCCTCTCAACCTCCCATCTTTGTTTGGTTTTTTTCCGTCCCTCCTCTCACCACCATCTACCCCTCGGTTTCACCTCGCACGACGGGAAAGAAAACAATGCAAGGATGCTCCCCTCGCAAATAACAAAAAGAAAACCAGACCAGGCGAAGAGCCCCCCTCGCCCGTGGCGAAAGAAAAAATTAGGGCAACGACGCTCCCCTCGATCCATTTGCTACGCCCTAGGTCACGTCTGCGTTGCTGCTACCATTACGATAAAGGGGTTTCCCACACTTTATATCATAAAGGAACCATCCGATACATCCAACTCGCTTGGACCGCAACACAAACAAGTCCAAAGGAAAAACAAAGAAAGAAAATAGAAACAAATGCCGACACCGACAGATAAATTAAGCGACGAAGACCGACAACCGCTGCATGCTTCGGAGAAGTAACACCACATTCCTAGTATTCCGGAGTGTCGCTTACCAAGCAACACCTTCAAGAAGGAAAGCGTCGGCATTTGTTCTAGAGGCGGCGGTGCGAGGAACCCTAGGAGTGGGGAGCCGGGTTGGGGAGCCCCGCTGCTACCATTCCGCTCGTACGCGGCCGGTGCCGCCGCCATTCCGCCTGCATGCTGCCTCACCATCACCCCTCTCGCATGCCGCCGCAGCCGCTGCCGCCCATCGCCGCTGCTTGGACGTGGAGCTCGTGTGCCATGGCCGCCATGGCATCCATGGCCGACAAGAGGGGACCCTCTGCCTCGGCCGTGGTCGCCTGCTTGGGACACGGGGTCGCCACGTCCGACGCCGCCAGCGCCTCATGGACCGTGATCAGGAGCTCCAGGTCCACCGCCATAGAACTCGGATAGGCCTGGTCGTTGACGATGGCCATGGTCGCCACGTCCATGATCGATCAACTGATCTGATCTGATCACAAGTTCCCAAGTCCTGATGAGAACGTACACCTACGTGGATCCAAGTCCGAGTTGGGAGCGACAGCGATCTGATGAATGTGCAAGGAATTTCTGAATCCAGCACTTCTATTTGAGTATATGTTTGTTGGTTATTAAATACAATTGTTCGTACAATAGCAGGTTTTTTTTTCTTTTAGCACGAATTCCAGTAGTTGTGTTTGCTTCTTTCCAATAGTTGTGTTGCGAACTTGCGAGAATTTCCAATTATTTGAGCATCTGTCCTATAGCTGCCTTCAAAGAACATGAGGCTGGATACTGCATCTGTCCTAGCATGAGGAACTTTGCTAGTCTTTGTGGACAGGTTGATGACAGGAGCTGAAGTACGTTTGAACAAACGTTTTCTTGGAGCTGGCACAGAGGTGCCGAGCATCAGCGGGTCAGAGTGGCCGAGGTTGCAGTTAATCGACCTGGATGAGACATGCATCTTGGAGCTGTTGCAGAGGGAGGAAGTCGCAGGTTGGTCTGGCCCGTTGGCCTCGCAAACGAGTTGGTCTGTCCTGGTAAATGTTTTCATTCCTTTTTTCCTCCTTCCGTGTCTTGTTCTTCCCATGAAGGTCACATGCCTAACTTCTTGCTAGACCTTGTTAACTCACCCACTTGATGCTAAACTCTGTATGTGTAACTAGATCTAGCTAACTCAATGATTCGATCTTAAATTAAAGTACCAATCAGGCCTGTTCACTCTTTTGTACATGTGTGCTCTTGCATTACTTACGAGATCTTGTTGTATACGATGATGCATTGTCTCCTATACAACTTCTGAATTTTGTCAAGTTCGTTCAGATTAAAAAAAATTCCACCTGTCTTTGCATGGATAATGTGTCCGGTGTTTAAAGATGACTATGTGAAATTCATAGGCACTGTGAGGTCAGAAAGGATTCCATTTTGATTCTTTTTTTCATTTTGGTTCAGAGCTGTTAGCTGCTACACCTACATACGTGGAAAAACTTACACTTGGCACTCCAAAATTAAGCAGGAAACTTTATTGCCGGTCATTTAAAAATTCAGTGACAACTGCTGACACACGAGCTTCAGTTTTTAAGTAGAGATAGTAGATGAGGCAGATGACAGTTCTACCTCTCTGACTGAAACAGGAACTAGCTGATTCTTATTAAACAAGATGTATCATGAGAGACCTAGAAACCAGCAGGGGCACACACGCACACAGATAGGTTTTGGCTTGCTGCTACTATGTGTGCCGTCGCCACCGAGGGCAGTTTGCTGATTCCAAGTTTCTGACCGATCGAACTCTTCAGTGACCAGAAAATGAGAATAGGATGGGCAGGTGCTCGGCCGCATGGTTGCCATAACCCATAAGGGGTGAAGAAGCAAGAAAGGAAGGTCAGTTTACTCTCCTCTAATTCTTTTCTGTTCTTTTTGAGAAACTCTCCTATCTGATTCTGATTGTCTTAGTTAGTCCTTGGTAATCTCCCAACATTAGATTGATTTATGCATTAAAAACTACAAAAAAGTACAAATAGTAGAAACTATAGTCATAGAAACTAATTAGAAAAATTCAGATTCATCCATGTAGAAGAGGAAGAGAACAGAATCTATTCATAAAATTTACAAGCTAATTGATTCAATCTATCAATGTCCATGCGAACATGATGGTAATGCAAATACGAACACTGTGGAAACTAATTCATTGGAAGTAATGTTATTTTCCTTTCTTTACCATGTACCTTCAGATATTATGACGCTAATCTCAAATAACATTATAGGGGCCTGAATGATTCAGTACTGGAATTACACAAGGGCCTTTCAGGCTTGCAGGCATTGTTCATGTAAATTGTTATTCCTGCTAAAATTGACATAGTAATCCTACGTGCACCTGAACATTTTTGCATAGATGCATTATGATAGCTATGTCGAACTCAATATTGTATAACATGTTCTTTCAGAAGTTGAAAATCACAAACTGCAGGAGCAAGCCTGAGATGAGCCTATAAGGTTGGTGCAAACAACAAACTTCCAATTCCGGGCTTCTCTGCAAAACATACCATCTGCTAGGTTGCAGCAACATGCGCGGAAAGCTAATGGGGTTAACGAAAGATGAGAACAGTCAAAGATTATCGTATTCCTCGGGTTAGTTGACTCAATGTTTTGTGATGTATATGAAAATCCAACTAACATCTGTCTATGTTATGGCTCTATGTGACAGAAGACCCTGCTTTATCCTTACTACCAAATCTGTCAACTTGTGTAGTGCTTTATGATAGTTTTGTTGGTTTGTTAGTGTGGGAAAGAGTGTCTTATCGCTAGAATACTTATGGAGTTAATGACTGGTACATACAATCTCAGGATTACCATATGACGTCGTTACTTGTCAAACCGATATTATACATACATTGTTGTTTAATGTGCGTAATATATTTGCTGGAATGGATACTGTTTTTCATTGGATGACAACTAATGCACTAGCTTTGTCTTTTTGTAAGAGTGATATCAGCTTTTCCGAGTCCGATAATTATGTCATAAGTGCTTAACCTGATCACTTTGTAAACTTGCAAGCCACAAATTTCATTCTTTATGGAAGTGAATGACCTTCTCATTTTCTATGATGTTTCTCAGTCCTAAGTATTTGCTTAGTCCGAATTGGAGTTACTTTGTTTACACTCATTTTGCTAGAATGTGATTAACAAATATATTAATGCCTTCTTTGATACATATGATTCGAGGGTTTCCGGCTGATGAGTTGTGTAGGGTCGACATGAGTAAACAAACTACCTTTCATTATGTATCTAGCCCCGCATGCGCCCCTCCTGCGAAGCTAGCTGCGACTCCGTCGCCGTCGCCGCCGCCGCCGCGGCTGCAGCCTAGCTCACCCCCCGAGCTCCACCCGTGACCATGGCCTCCTCTCCACCCACCACCCTCACCCCTCACCCCCCCCCCCCCCACACACATCCCTCCCTAGCCACCGACCCCCCCTCCCCCATTCCTCCCCTCCATCCGAACTCCCCTGCAGATCCAGATCCAAGACTGCCGGTTGCTGGTGCTAGTGATGGTGATGGGGCTTCTCTCTCGCGCTCCGAGGGATGCCCTAGGCTCCTCCCTCCACTCAAGTTGTCGTCCCCTCCAGATCGACTCCCCCCGAACTTCAGGCCACAAATCGTGTCTGATGCATCACAGGCTCCTGCGGAGAAGGGGTGGGTGGAGGTCGGGGGCCGGCATCGCCCGAGGCTGGAGAAGCCATCTGCCCTGCCCCGCAAGAAGAAGGACGACCGCTCCTTTGCATTCAAGCGGAGAGCTTACGGACTCTGCTTCCGTTGCTTGGCAGAGGGCCACTTTATCGCCGATTGCCGAGGCCCTGTCACCTGCCTGGGTTGCGGCCACTCTGGCCATCGCGAGCGTGACTATCCGGGCCGCCTTCCTGCCAGTCAAAGCCGCCTCCGCCGCTCCATGTTGCCACCATCTGCTCCTGGCCTCCCCAACCACCAGCCCCCAGCTTCTTCACAGCAGTTGCAGCAGCGCTCGTGGGCCGCCGTGGTTGCTTCTCCGACGGGGCTCGTTCAGGAGGCCCTTTGTAGCAACTCCGGTGTCTCTGGGTCAGGTCTGTCCGATCCCGGCAAGACTACCTTTGCTGCTGATCTGGGGTTGCTGCAACCCCTTTTTGCAGCACAGACCGAGACGCTGCGTGCCGAACTGCAGGCCCTGGTTACCACCCGTGTGGAGGAGGTCGTTCAACCTCTCCGCGACATGGCGGTTGCTCTGCAGGGATGGGCGGCCCAGGTCTTAGGCCTCTTGGAGCGGCTGGAGGTTATTAGTGACAGAGTTGTTGCTTCGCCGGCCATCATCTCTTCCTTGGCGCTGATGGGTCCACCTCCACCCTGGTGTGACCATGAGGAATCGTTGCCTCCTGTTGTTGCTTGCGGTAAGGATATCAGTTATGCGGGTGTGGCCGGTTGCTCATCCGAGGTACTGGCTACTGTGGCTCTACCTGTAGATGTTCCTCCTCCTTTAGATCTAGCTCGGCACAAGATGGTGACTCAAGGTGAGGAGGCGCAAGCTAAGGTTGCTGAGAAAGTCAGAGGGACCTATGATATGGAGCGGACTGAGGTGTCCTTACCTGTTGGCTTGGTTGGAGAGGTGCCGCCCTTGGTATCCTCTCCAGGGATGACTGCCTCAGAGGGCAATACCTATATGATGTCTTCCGGGTCCGAGGAGCTACTTGGTGACATTGGAGTGCCTTCAACCAGCTTATTGGATGAGCTCCTAAGCAGTTTCAGTTGCAGAGCGCCACGGTCCTTGCTCGTAGAACCGATTCATTTGCAGATTGAAAGGGCATCTACTTGTTCCGGAAGGCGTAGTGACCGTATGGATAAAAAGAACAAAAACTGCAACATTCCTACTACCAAACGCGCTGAATATAGGTTGGCGGAGGCTTATGGGGAACTACCGAAGGGAATGCCATCTAAGAAACCCACCGAGGAGGAGGTGCAAGAGAAGATGAAGCCTTATCTACGGATGTATAAGAAACCGCTTACGCCAACGGCGGTCCAGGCAATCCGTGCCTTGGTGGAAGTCAATGTTTGATCTCAATTTTTAGAAGGTTAGGCGCAAGTACACAACTAGTTGCAGGCATGTTCTTGAGGTTGCAGAGATTGACTTGGTTGGGTATGTTGTGTTGTCGGTGGTCTTGGGCTTAGGCACCCTTGTATATGGCTCGGATGACGTCCGTTGAGTGCTAGCCCGGTCTTTGTGGTCTTCGCCGGTTTCCCTCATGTAACCGTGCCATGTATGGTTTTTTGGTCCGGTTTCCCCTATTAGCTGGACAAATTCTCTTCTTCTTAATGCAATGTGGGAGCTCCCCGCCCTCTGACGAGGTTCCGTCAAAAAAAAATAAACAAACTTATTGTGCCTTATAAGGTCCGACGGCGGTGGTCGGATTACTCTAGCAAGTGCTGAGCATTCATGTATCAGGAACAACAAGGTATTTATTTCCCTCAAACTCGCTTTGTTATGTTCAGATGCACATTTTATATTAATTAACTCATTGTTGTAATCTTTTTACGCCTGTGCTTACTTTAAAAGAATGGACCACTTCCCAACCATTCAAAAACTGGTGGCCACATATGGATCTGAGGCTCTGAGCAAGTTCCCGTAAAAAAGGCTCTGAGCAACTTTTAGGGTCGGGTCATTCAGAATTTATCCTGCATGTGATTCATCTTGATATTTGATGTTAAAGTGTAAATTGTATGTGTGTGCGCTTAGGCTTTCTCTCCGGTTGGTGGTCGAATAGGAGGTTGCTTGCTTCCTTTTATGTCATAGTTCACAGATAATTTGAGCACACATATTTGTCACTTAGACTTATGTGACTTGCTTTCATGGCTATGCACGCTGATCCAAATATATATTGCAGAGACTACTCAAAGTAAGATCGGAGGAATGCTCACACTTTGGTGTTGAAAATTGATATGTGTAGCTTGTTATTGTTTGCTGTTCTTCTTTTTTCTGTCAAGAATGAATACTACGTGATGTGGCCTCACAATGTATCATTCTAGAAGCTATCTGCAAACAACGTGTAATCTGATGTGTTTTATTCTCTCAACTTATCAAGTTTCTATGCAGGTTTTCTGTGCTAATAAAATTGTCCTTAACATGAAATATCTTCCTGTAGGTCAAAGATAAATCTCAATTGTTGTACTTTTCCAAAGTACGCAATAACATAGATTGTGCTAAGTATGATGGAAAGCACAATATATGGAGACACTTGTCGAGATAAAGTAGTATTAGGACAAGATGTTGCTAGATGGGGGGATATGAATGATGGACATGATCAAGATCTTCATGCCACAACAGGTTGACATGGAGTGGAGAGGAGCCAAGGTATGGGTGGGGTGTAGAGACACTAGAAGAACAAGGAGGAAGATATTTGACAGGAAAAAGGAAGAAATCAGAAGGACACACATAACATCCAATTGTATAAATATAGTACTGGAGCTGGTAGCTATGCTGGTCCCTCTTAACCTTGCTAGTTGAATTAGTTCTATATGTAGTTTTTGGTTTAACAGTATGTATGATCTAGCTGATTCTATACACAAGATGTGTCGAACAGTAGAAATCCTTGGGAGCATTGACAACATAGTGTGAGGAGCATTAACAAAATGTGTAGAGTAGTAAAAATCTTTGCAATTTTTACATGCTTATTGCAACTCTAAAATAATAACCGTTAGGTATGTTTCAACTTTAGAGTTACACAAGTGCACAATTTGACAATTTGTATTAGATGATGCCTAACCCACTGTCCGACAGTGTTGTTTTAATATTTGGAAATGAAGGAACTTTGCCATGAGTATGTTGATTGCGGTCCCTTCAAACTGAAATATTTGGTCAACATCAAATAATTTGACTACATGTTACCCCAAAAATGACTATTCGTCTCAAAAAAATATGGCTGTTGCATCCATCCTAAAAATGGTCCCACTTACTATCAACAATAGGGGAGCCTGGACTGTTCAGCCGGTTGAATTTTGGGGCGTCTGTTTTGATATCCCAACACGCGCGGGCGTATGAGGGAGAAATGAGCTTCGACGTTGAAGATGATGTTAGTCATTTTCTTGATTTATTTTAGAGTGAATTCCATTTTTTACCTTGTAGTTGTACATTTGTGACACATATTACCCTATTTAGCGGAACTTTTATCGAAATGTCAGATTTTGGAGACTTTTAACACGGTTTTACCCCAGTTTTACATTTTGTTTGTTTATGGTCGATAGGATCGGCATGTTGCGTCATTGATTCGTAAAAAAAACTGTAAGGATCGGAGGGCATCATTGGCGATCTTGTCCAAGCTTCTCTTGTCTATCTGTTCCACTCCTTGTGGCCGTCCACATGTTTTTGGATACAGGGCGTCACCTCACACCTTACCTGATGGACACGCATCAAAAAACAAGGGTCCAAAGATTTCAAAAGGGGTATTCTAGACGAATTTTCACTCGAAGGGGTAATTAGTGTCACAAATGTATAAATATGGGGTAAAAAGTGGAATTCACTCTTTATTTTATATATAGCCCGTAGCAACACACGGGTGTTCTACCAGTCAGATTCTAGGGATTAAGACTGATGTGTTTTCCTTTAAAATTCCAAATTCGAATTATGTCATACTTCAAAGATATCTTATCCATTCTCCTTGAACATATGGATTGATAGAACCAAAAATACCATAGACTGACTTCATATGCACAAATTACATTGTATATAAGTTTTAGAAAGAAATGGAATCTCATTGAAATATTTATTTGTACCTAGCCTGCATGTAATTCTTTCTGTTTAGAATTCGACTGACTATCTAAATTGTAAAGAGTCCAGTCGCCTCTGTCTTTACATCTTGTAATAAATACGTGAGATTTCGTAGTGGTCGTATTTGATAGTAAGATAAATGAGTGGAAACTCAGTCAGTTATGACTTTTGTTGTGGTCAAGTGGAAGGTCGGCCTACATGCATATAGATACACGATACACACTTCTGTAGATAAGTAATTTTAGCAGTAGCAGTATGCTTTATTGAAAAGCATCCTGGCAAAGAAATGTTGTATTGAAAAGATCTTTCTCCACATGTACCCGTATCTTGCAAGTACCGCAATGTACCGAGTGTCGTGCCAAAGCTATTTAAGTGACTACTAGCTGGCAATGACATTCGACTCTCCTTCGATCAGTAGCAATTCATTCCACAACGCTAGATCCATCGCAAATAGCTACGCACACAATATGAACGAGCTTTCTATATGCAGGTCACAAACGAACATACATTGGTAGGCACACTAGGCATGGTAGGCATCCGGGAATAGTTTATATGCGTGCACGAGCAATTTAGTTCAAGCTTAGTATCCTTGTTCCAAGCATGCGTACACGATTTTTCTTATAAATGGGCCTGAGGCACAACTTCTTTCGACGTGACGATGGAGAGGAGACTAAGACAAGCTACATTGCATCTGCAAATGCTCAGGTTGTTGAAGCGTGCAGATGAGACAACGAAACTGATCTGTGACAATGCCTTCGACATGACTGTGTGTTCAGCTCTCTCTGCTGGGATCCCTGCACGAAGTATTGTATAGGGCCAACCACTAGGCGACATGTGTACTGGTAGACCCCACCTGCATAAATCAAACTGCCCAATACTTTCTCCCGCTGAACAGTTGGCTCCGAGGCACATCCTTCTATATCTTTACAGTTACCAGACAATTGCTCGTGTGTTGCAATGGGAGTATAAACATTCTAGTAAATTAGCTCGTGATTGCGCGTCTATTATTACTAGTAGAATGCCCGTGCATTGCCACGGGCATTTGAAAAATCTACTGGTAATATATGTAAACATAACTCCAGAGCGTCTCATGCATTTGTGCTGCTAGATTCGAGATATACAACCATACATGTCTTCATTCGTAATTTTCTTCAGTATATGATTTGACAAATAATTTTTATATGAACATGCATTTGCAATATCATAGATCATGGCATGATGATGGACACTCCACGAAACAATAAACTGGTATAAATTTTATTGACAAATTTATTATATTTCATATATTGATAAAAACATTGAATTTTTTATTGCACATTTATTCTCATTATGTGCTTTTGTGACTCATGCACCATAGATAATTAGACACGGTATAATTCTTTAAACATCCTTTAGATTACTAGTTAGTGTGGTGTTTGTTAGTGTGGTGTTAGATTACTAGTTAAAGTAGGTTTAGCAAGTATAAATCTGTAAGGCTTTGGCATGCCCTGCTTTCTACTACTAGTGCATATCGGGTCAAATTAGATCATTCAAAGCACACGGTTTACCCAAAAACGTTTTTGAAACAGCTGTCACACATGGTGGCCCAAAATTGCGAGCTTACGAAGTGGTGGGCCCAAAAGGCTACCGCGTTAGGTGCAAGACATGAATTTTCCGATTATGTTCCCCTAAAAAAGATGAATTGAACGATTATGAACTTGGGGAGCTCATCGAGGACGGTGGCGCCCCTACTGTCCGGCACGGTGATAGGTCGTTGGTGCTCCTTTTGATCAAATACAAACAAGCACATGGTGGCTGATACTCTTTAGCTCATAGGAAGGCCAGTAGCAAAACTATTTCAACCAAGTGAACGAAGCAAGTTATTTTTGAATTTTCGGCTCATGAAAATGACCACCGCATAAAAAGCTCCACTCATTTTTTTGTGCACCACGGTCAAATCCTGTTTTTCTCATATTCAGATCTAGCTAACTATAGGTAGCCCACCCCATAACCCAGATCAAGTTCGAAGGCTCCTTGATTTTCTAGTTAAAGGCATTATTGGAAATAATCAAACTTGTCAGGTGGCCCTGGTTGGTTAATTTCGTAGTAGTACACATGTATCTATTTAATTACGTGAGTTGCCTCGTCTGGTTGTGTGCACATACAACTTGCACTAGTAGAAAAAGGGTCAAACGTGAAGCATATTAGTGCCGGTTTGTATTAGAGCCGGCACAAATGTATACATTAGTGCCGGTTCCAACGGCTAGCCGGGCCGCTCTCATTAGTACCGGTTTGTGGCTAACCTTTAGCACCGGTTCGTGCCACGAACCGGTACTAATGAGGGTGGTGGCAGGATGTTGTCAGTCTGGGCCCCTTCCAGCACCTTTAGTACCGGTTCGTGCCACGAACCGGTACTATAGGTCCTCCTGCATATAAACCCTTCGTCCAGCTCGCTCTGTTCTTCCCCCTTTCCCCTCTCCTCTCCTCTCTGTTCTTCCTCTTCTTCCCTTGAGCTCATCACACATTTTGCCCAAAATTTGTCAAGATTTCAAGGCCCCCAGCCATTCAAGTGATCACAAAGGTTAGCAACTTTTTCCTTTCATCTCTCATTGCTAGATTAGCTCTTGCAATGCTTTATATAGTTATTAATTTGTGAGTTTAGTAATTGGGAGGAAATATATATATATATGTGCTAGTATTTGATTTATATGCAATTTGAGGTCAAAAATAACACTTAGTTTGCATATGTAGGTGTGGTTTACTTAGTGCCTTCTAAATCTCCATCGTAACCACCGTCGATCGCCCGCACCGTCCCGTCGCCGGCACCACCTTGTGGTGAGCCTCTTGTTCATGAAATTTTGTATAAAAAAGTTGATGTTTGTGTGATTTGGATATATAGTTAATCGTGTAATAATTATCTTACCCGTACGTTGTTTGTTATACATAGTGCCATGGTTTTGATATCCGTCCCCGTCGGCCCTCGTCCTTGTTATGATTCGAATGTGGTATATTCTCTTTTAAAACTATTTGTTGCATTTCGTGTTTATGACAAATTATGCCCATCAAGTTGACATAGATATTTTTATCTAGGAGGTATGTGAACCAGAAATTCCAACCGACCCTATTGTCGAGAAGTTAAATTTAGTTGAAAGAGAAAACGAGTACTTGAAAGAAAAATTGAAAACAATTGAGGGGGAGAAGATGGAATTGGAGTTGCATGTTGCCGATGTCGTCGATGATCACAAGATCAAGATGGAGAAAATGCGCTTGAAGATTAGAAAGATTAGAAAATATGCCATCGATAGTGAGGCTTGGTATCATTATGCTGTTGGATCAATTGTTATCTTAGTTGTGATCTTGATTGCATTTGTTGTTGCATTTAAATGCTTTAGCTAGAGAGTTATTTGTTTGTTGCATTTAAGTGTTGTATGAACTTTATGTATGAACTTGTATTAATTTGGTCTATTCAGTGTTGTGTAATGAAGATGAGCCGGCAATGGATGTACGATGACCGATGCTCTCCCCAGTTTGTTGAGGGCGTGCATACTTTTCTGCTTGCGGCTGAGGCAAACAAGCGGGCGGATGGTTTTATGCCTTGTCCATGTGCTGGCTGTAAGAATGGTCACAATTACTCTACGTCAAGAACCATTCACGTCCACTTGTTTGAGTCCGGTTTCATGCCCCACTATAATGTTTGGACCAAGCACGGAGAAAGAGGAGTTATGATGGAAGACAATGAAGAAGAAGAGGACGACGACAGCTATCCTGGCCATGGGTTCCCTGAATACGATGATACAACAATGGGGGAAGAAGCTGAGCCGGTAATGCAGGAAGAAGATGAGCCGGCAATGCGGGAAGAAGCTGAAGAAGAGGCATCAGATGAGCCCGTTGATGATCTAGGTCGGGCCATTGCCGATGCAAAGAGAAACTGCGCAAGTGATTTGGAGAAGAAGAAGTTGCAGCGCATGTTAGAGGATCACAAAAAATTGTTGTACCCGAATTGCGTAGGTGACAAAAAAAAGCTGGGCACCACACTGGAATTGCTGCAATGGAAGGCAGAGAATGGTGTATCTGACAAGGTATTTGGAAAGTTGCTGGTAATAATAAAGGATATGCTTCCAAAGGACAACGAATTGCCCGAGAGTACGTACGAAGCAAAGAAGGTTGTCTGCCCTCTAGGGTTAGAGGTGCAGAAGATACATGCATGCCCTAATGATTGCATCCTCTACCGCGGTGAGTACGAGGATTTGAACGCTTGCCCGTTATGTGGTGCATTGCGCTATAAGATCAGCCGCGATGAGCCTGGTGATGTCGAGGGCGAGCGCCCCAGGAAGAAGATTCTTGCCAAGGTGATGTGGTATTCTCCTATAATACCATGGTTGAAACGTTTGTTCCAAAACAAAGAGCATGCCAAGGCGATGCGATGGCACAGAGAAGACCATAAGAAAGACGGAAAGTTGAGAGTACCCGCTGACGGGTCGTAGTGGAGAAAAATCGAAAGAAAGTACGGGAAGGAGTTTGCAGATGACGTAAGGAGCGTATGGTTTGGTCTAAGCGCAGATGGCATTAATCCTTTTGGGGAGCAGAGCAGCAACCATAGCACCTGGCCTGTGACTCTATGTTTGTATAACCTTCCTCCTTGGTTGTGCATGAAGCGGAAGTTCATTATGATGCTAGTGCTCATCAAAGGCCCTAAGCAAACCGGCAATGACATTGATGTGTACCTAAGGCCATTAGTTGAAGAACTCTTACAACTGTGGAATGGAACAGGTGTACATGCGTGGGATGAGCACATGGGGGAAGAATTTGACCTAAAGGCGTTGCTGTTCGTGACCATCAATGATTGGCCTGCTCTCAGTAACCTTTCAGGACAGACAAACAAGGGATACCGCGGATGCACACACTGTTTGGATGATACCTACAGTATATATTTGAATAGTTGTAAGAAGAATGTGTACCTGGGACATTGTCGATTTCTTCCGAGCAGGCATCCCGTAAGAAAGAAAGGCAAGCATTTCAAAGGTGAGGCGGATCACCGGACGAAGCCTCGCCACCGTACTGGTGCTGATGTACATGATATGGTCAAGGATTTGAAGGTGATATTTGGAAAGGGTCCTGGCGGACAACCTGTTCCGAAGGACGCTGACGGACGCACACCCATGTGGAAGAAGAAATCTATATTTTGGGACCTGCCATATTGGAAAGATCTATAGGTCCGCTCCGCAATCGACGTGATGCACGTGACGAAGAATCTTTGCGTGACCCTGCTTGGCTTCTTGGGCGTGTATGGGAAGACAAAAGATACACCTGAGGCACGGGAGGACCAGCAACATATGCACGGAGAAGACGGCATACATCAGGATCATACAAGCTACGCTCTTACCAAAGAAGAGAAGAAAATCTTCTTTGAATGCCTGCTCAGTATTAAGGTACCGTATGGCTTCTCGTCGAATATAAAGGGAATAATAAACATGGCAGAGAAAAAGTTCCAGAACCTAAAGTCTCATGACTGCCACGTGATTATGACGCAACTGCTTCCGGTTGCATTGAGGGGGCTTCTACCGGAAAACGTTCGATTAGCCATTGTGAAGCTATGTGCATTTCTCAATGCAATCTCTCAGAAGGTAATTGATCCAGAAATCATACCAAGGTTACAAAATGATTTGGTGCAATGTCTTGTCAGTTTCGAGTTGGTGTTCCCACCATCCTTCTTCAACATCATGACGCACGTCCTAGTTCACCTATGCGAAGAGATTAACGTTTTGGGTCCTATATTTCTACATAATATGTTCCCCTTTAAGAGGTTCATGGGAGTCTTAAAGAAATATGTTCATAACCGTGCTAGGCCAGAAGGAAGCATCTCCAAGGACCATCAAAATGAGGAGGTCATTGAGTTTTGTATTGACTTTATTCCTGACCTTAAGCCGATTGGTGTTCCTGAATCGCGGCATAAGGGCAGACTGGATGGAAAAGGCACGCTAGGAGGGGAACAAATAATATGTATGGACGGACATTCTCTCACTGAAGCACACTACACAGTTCTACAGAATTCCACCTTGGTGGCTCCGTATATGGATGAACACAAGAATTTGCTATGCTCCAAACACCTGGAGCGGTCTGATGACTGCATTACACGTGAACAAACCAGGAGTTTCGCCAGCTGGTTGCAGACACGTACCATGCATGACACCTCTATTGAAGATGACCTGTACTTGCTGTCCCAGTTACCATCTTCGAATATAATGACTTTCAAAGGGTACGAGATAAATGGTAATACATTTTACACGATCTCCCAAGATAAGAAGAGCACCAACCAAAACAGTGGTGTCCGCTTTGATGCAGAAACCAAGACGGGAAAGGAAACATATTATGGTTATATACAGTACATATGGGAAGTTGACTATCGACGTGGTTTAAAGGTCCCTTTGTTTCGGTGCAAATGAGCCAATATGACACAAGGCGGGGTAACGGAAGACCCGCAGTACGGAATGACAACAGTGGATCTCAACAATCTTGCATATGCAGACGAACCATTCGTCCTAGCCAATAATGTGGCACAGGTTTTCTATGTGAAGGACATGTCTACCAAGCCAAGAAAAAGAAAAGATAAGGAAGCGAATGCATCGTACGATGAGCCAAAGCGGCACATAGTTCTTTCTGGGAAGAGAAACATCGTGGGAGTGGATGACAAGACAGAAAAGTCAGAAGATTATGAAAAGTTTGATGAAATTGCTCCATTCACAGTGAATATTGACTCGAGCATCCCGTTAAATGATGAAGATTTTCCATGGTTACGACGCAAAGGGACACACGCGAAGAAAAAGTTTCACACCCAAAGATCTGGGATGTGATCGGCTTCACTATCATCACTTTCTTCTGTGTTTCACACCCAGGAGGGAATGTCTGTAATAGTTAGGGTAGTTATGTGTTTTGGCATTTGAAACGCGAAGAAATTTTATGTGTAAACAAATTCTTTTCATGCATTTACTGATTTTTTTTCCAGCTAAATGACCCTGAAATTGAAAAGCAATTCAAATGAACTCAGAAAAGGTTGAAAGTTGGCATGGTATCATAATTTCATACAAATAGCATGTGCAAGAAAGTAGAGAGGGTTACGGCAAAAACTGGATGCACTTCGTGTACAAAATGGACAATCTCTTTCGAAGTATCAGGGTTTCCGACGAAAACTGAACTGTTACAAAGGCATTTCATTTTTTAAATAACCTAAGCATTACTAAATTGAATATAATGATAAAACACACTAATATTAAACATAAGAAAAAAGAATCACTGAAAAAACTTTTTTCAAAGTTAAGTTATTCACAAACTAGTGATTCACACAAATTTCAAATAATTCAAAATTTAAACTATTCAAATTTGAAATCTACCGGCACTAACAGAAAGATTGTAATTTTTTGTACCTAAAGCAAAAATATTCACAAAGAAACTCTAAATACAGCAAAAAACAACTCAAAAATAAATAAAATAAAAATAAATAAAGCAAAAAAAATAAGAAAAAAAAGCCCGCCTACTGGGCCAAAGCGGCCTGCATACGACTAGCGACACAACCTTTCGTTGGGCCAGGATGCAGGCCCGCGAAGGCCCAGTAGGCCCACTAGGCAAAGAGGACAGGTAGGCCTAGTAGGCCTGGTTAGGAGAGGAGCTCGAGAGAGCTACCGCACTGGGGCTTATAAACCAGTGCGGTAGCCCCTCAACTAGCGAGGTGGGACTAAACTTGCCGCACCGCACCTGCGCCAGCGCACCACCTTTAGTACCGGGTCGTGGCACAAACCGGTACTAAAGGGGGGCCTTTAGTACCGGTTTGTGCCACCACCCGGTACTAAAGGGGGTCGCTTCCCGCCGCTTGGCCTGGCCAAAACAGGCCTTTAGTACCGGTTGGTGGCTCCAACCGGTACTAAAGGTGCCCTCTATATATGCTAGAGTGCGAAAATTTCGTTTTCCCTCTCTGTTCGTTCCTCTGTTTCCGTCTCCGTCGCCGTCGCCGCCGCCCTCGATCGTCTCCGTCACCGCTCGTCTCCGTCGCCGGCCCCGTCCCCGTCGCCGCCCCCGTCGCCGTCGCCGCGTCGGGCCCGTCCACGTCGCGCCGTCCCCGTCCCCATCGCGCCGTCCCCGCCGTCGCCGCCCCGGCCGTCGCCTCGCCGTCGCCGTCGCCCGCTGTGAGCTCTCCCCCTCTAACCCCTCTCCCTCGCCCCCGGCGGCCACCATGGGTGCCGCCCCTCCCCGAGCCCGTACACACACACAAGCATGCATGTTAGATGGATATAATTAGTCTTTAATTAGTTTAGATTATTTAGATTATCATTTTGTATGTTTAATTAGTTTAGATAATTAGTGTTTAATTAGTACACACACACACACACACTTATTTTGTATGTTTAATTAGTTTATATTATTTAGATTATTATTTTTTCACTATTATATATGTATGAATGCATGTTAGATGGATATAATTAGTGTTTAATCAGTTAGAAATTAGTGTTATATAGAAATGTTAGAAATTAGTGTTATATAGACATGTTAGAAATGTTAGAAATTTTAGTGTTATTTAGATTATTTAGATTAGCATAATTAGTGTTATATAGAAATGTTAGAAATTTTAGTTATCAAAATCCAATCATTAAAAATGTTACTTTTTGCGAGCATATAGCTAGTATTTGTTCTCGACGATGCCCGGCCCGCATCCTCGCCGTCGACCCGTCCGCGACAACGTCCAGCCGACCCATGTCCGGGACTGGGCTCCGCCGGGCTGGCACTGGGAGGTGCTGCCTGGAGGGGCACGCCGCTTGATGAGGAACCCGGCCCCGGGTCCCGTTGTCGACCCTGATCTTGTTTGGTGGTGTTCGCGTGGGCCAGTTTCGGTGCGGAGGGACCCGGCCCCGCCGGAGGTGGTACGTCGCCGTGTCAGGGAGGAGGACGAGCACGTCCATCGCTACATGGTTGCGTTAGAGGGTGGCAGGTTCTCCAATACCTGGCAGTTTCTTCGGGGATCACACTTCAGCTATGATCCTGTGAGGTTTCCTTCTCTTTGGGTGTCCACCGCCCGCGCCGGAGGAACCACGAGTGTCCTAGATTCTTCTGTAGTATTCGATCTTTATTAGCTAATAGCCAGTGATGTACTATTCAATATTATATATTATTCGAGACGATGTATTCGAGATTATATCTATTATTCTAGACGATGTATTCGATATTATATCTATTATTCGAGACGATGTAATTTGAATACTAAATTGTTTTATATTTCTTTTGGATTAGTTAAATAAAAGCTATGGCAGACAATACCGACAGAGAGGGAGAACAGACCATGTTCGATATGATACGCGGGCCAGATGATGTTCAGAATGAAGAAGATTATGACGGCTCCGAATTTCTAAACAACACCGGAGAGGGTGATATGATATTTGATCGCGACGACCAAATTGATGAAGTCATGAACTACGATTATGACGATGACGAAGAACATGTTGATCCTGAAACAACAAAGACCGGCGAGGTATATATATTTATATAAGCAGGCATCTGGTGATCATCATATGTTTTAAATGACTTGAAGATATATTAACGAATCGATCTTTGTTCTTTCAGCCATCCGGATCGAGCAAATCTTCAGGCAAAATGACGAAACGAGGCCCGAACAAAAAGTTGAAGCAGGGCGTAAAGTACAATATCGAGGCATGCAGCCCTACTGGCAAACCATTAGCGCCTAAGAAGATTGCGGACAAGTTCGTTCGTCAGTGTGGAGTTCTTGTGAAGGACCAACTCCCGATCAAACTTCAAGAATGGAGAGAGCCAACAAAGCCACGTCCAGATGTTACTTTTGTCGACAAGAATCAAAAAGATCTGCTTTGGGATACTCTCATGGAACATTTCACCCTACCAGATCATTTCACAGAAGCAGATGTGCAGAAAGTCAAGGAGGCTGCTCTTAGAATGATGGCGATTGCATTCAAGAACCACAAGAATCGTGAATGGAACAAGTACGTCAAGGGAGGAAGGAAGACTCCAGTATTCAAGGAACACTAGAGAACCAACGTGCTCATTGGGACGAATTCGTGAAATTCAAGGATTCGGAATTAGCTAAGGAACGGTCGAGAATAAACAAGAAGAATGCTAAAAAAAGGATTAGTTCCATAAGCTGGGGCCAGGTGGCTATGCGGTGGCAATGCCTAAGTGGGATAAGTCTGAGAAAGAGATGGAGGATGCAGGTGTCACTCCGGTTACTAAGAGCTGGCCCTCCAGGGTCAGGACTTGGTTCTATGCGCATGGGGGGGAGTTGGACCCGGAGACAGGCAATGTTTCGACGAGGGCAAGTCTGAAGGGAGCCGACGATGCGATACTTGTTGCAATAGAAGAGGCACGATCGGGGGTGTTCCAGCCCAACAGAGAGAACGACGAGCTTACGCGTGCCCTGGGAAATCCTGAACACCCGGAAAGAACACGAGGCAAGGGCGCTATTCCGTGGTATGAGGGGTTTTCAGAATGAAACACCGACTATAGAACCCGTGCGAGAAAGAAGATTGCGGAGGAGAAGAAGAGGAAGATGGAGGAGGAGCAGAGGAAGCGGGACTATGAACGCCTTCAAGGCCTAGAAGCAAGTCAAGCGGAATTGGCAGTCAAATTCCAGCGGCAGCAGGAGCAGATCGACTCACTTACCCAGCAAAGGGGGTCTCAGCAGCTGCAGCAGCTAGCGGATGATCCAGCATTGGATAGCACCGGCCCATCCATGCCGAGAAGCAGCGTGGGTTCCGTCCCGGACGACGCAATGCTGGGTAGATACCCCGTGGATGACATCACGGAGAACACTAACCGCGAGCTACACGTCAAAATGAAGAACATATCCATGAAGGTGGCGGACGGCTTTGCTTTTACAAATCCCCCCGAGGAAACCTTCCATTGCAACCCGATTCCAGCGGGCTATGCTCGTGTCTTGGTTGATGAGGTGGTGGACCCACCATATTCGGAGCTACAGCTTGACATTGCTGGAGGTGACGGCGAGCGCTTTCTCGGAGAGGCCAAACATCGTATCATCCTATGGAAAAAGGATTGCATCATCTTTCGAAGGCCACCGACACCGCGTCAGCCGAGTCCTCGTCGAAGTCCGCCACCGAGTCAGCAGACTCCCGCTCCTGCAAGTCCACCAAGTCCGGCAAAGTGTCAGGCCACTCCTCCTCCTCCAAGTCCGGCAAAGTGTCAGGACAATCCTCCTCCTCCAAGTCCGCCACAACGTCAGACGTCCACTCCTCCTCCAGGTCTGGCACAACCTCAGGCCACTCCTCCTCGTCCAACTCAGCCTCGTCAGCCGTCTCCGCCGCCTCAGCAATCGCAGAAGAGACACCCCACAGCTATGGTGCGTAGCGCTACGAGTCGAGGTAGTACAGGAAGTACAGGCGGAGGCAAGCGATATAAATATGGTCCAAGCCTCACGCCTCTTCCGCAGAGGTCTTATGACAGGTCCGAGGAGGAAATCACAGCCATATCGAAGGCCGAGGTGGAAGCCCATTTTGCACCGAAATCGCCACCGCCGCCAAGGGAGAAAGTGCCTGAGGAAACGATTGACCACTTCATTCGTATGGATCAACCACCAGCTCCCAAGCCTGTTGACGCAGACTATGAGCGCCACATCAGGAAGTTAAATCGAGCACGTCTACAAAGGGAGGCGAGCATGTTACATCGGGATCGAGCAAACAAGAAGCAGCTGCCAAAAAATGCGGGAAAACCATTCCCCAGCTGGGAGAACAGGCGGCGCAATCGATCCCCTCGCTTGTTGTGCCAACAACAGGTGACAGTACGCGCACCCAATATTATTGTGGGCAAACAGCGCACGTTCCCGAGGTGGGCAATGTGGTAATAACGGAGGAGCATATAATGCAGGCTGAAGTTCTCAACATCACTGTTGGACAACTCCTCGAGATCGAGCCCATGCCTTTGCTTAGAGAGGATGAAATAAAACGGAAATATGTCCGGGGCCAACCTTTGGTCGAGCCAGACAAGGTCAAGAACCTCCCAACGAGAATGTATGAATTGCATCAATGGTACATGAACATTACCAAGATTTCAGATCGATTGTCCATCATGGTGAATGTCAAGGAGGAGCATTACTTCCATGGGAAAGCTGTGTCCGTTGAGTATTTAGAACTGTTTCAGTTATACAATCAAGACGCACTCGACAAATCTATCGTCAGTTGCTATTGTCTGTAAGTGATTTCTTTCTACAATTTAAGTCTCAAGCTAGCTGTAGTGATCCTTTTGATCAATCATTACCTGTAATTATCCTCACTATATTCTTTTCATTGGTATTATGCAGGATGAAGATGTATGAAATGAGAAAAGGTGGACACTTTGGCATTGGGTTCATTGACCCAAACACCGTTAATGAATACACATGGAAGATGAATCAACGTCAGCAAAAGAACGTAGAGGACAGCATGCTAGAGTTCTTAAAGCGCCTCAAATACAATGAAGATATACTACTTCCTTACAACTTCCAGTGAGTCACACTGTCTTGTACTACAAATTCTCTGTTTTTGCCTACTAGCTAGCTATATGTTTTTGCTTACATATGTCCGCTTAATTAAGACATGCAAACGTGTGTGCATGCAGATTTTACTAGGTCAGAACAGTTGAAGTACTGGACTCACTAATCTCAGAAAAAATTGACTATAACATCTTGTTTGGGATAGTCAACAGGTAATTTCAATCATTATTAACTATATATCTCGGCCTATTTAGTTCACCATTTCATGATATGAATTATTTAATAACCCCTTTATTCATTTTCTTTGTCGGCGGGCAGGGCTTGGGCAAGGTTCATCAGCGTTACGCCCGGCGAATGGAAACAAAAGCTTAAATGGTTTCGACCCAAGGTAAGTAATTAAGTAGTACAAGCTAGCTAGCTAGCTGTCATCTCTTTAATTATCATGCTTGATTAATTTTTATCTAATCAAATTCCATTCTCGTAAAGGCCCTGAAGCAGGCGCAGGGGACTGATCTGTGTGCATTCTGCGTTTGCAAGAACATTCGCATGATGGCGTCCGAAAGGAGCAGATCTCAAAGACAGGAATGGGTACGCTTGTCAGAACACTATTCACAATTTTTACACCATTATCGATATCTAGTCACACAACTAATACACATGCATATTGATCTCCTTCTTAACAGTTCAAAGAGGTGCGGGAGAAGCTCCTAGAAACGGAGCGCGTAGAAGCACTTCAAGAGGAAATAGTGAGATTTTTGCTCGACCAGGTCATAAATCCGAAGGGAGAATTCTATTACCCGCTACCGCCCCCATGAAAACCACTTCCAATTGTCATCGCGCTCCGAAGGCACCAATTAGGCTAATGCCACTGGCTCCGAAGGCAACATGCATATGTAGGAGAAATTGTATATAGCTATACATGTGTGTATGTGTGAATTAATTAATATGGTGCTTTGTGAGACATTGATGATATATATATATGCATGATTGGTTCTACTAGAAATTCTATATATATATATATATATATATATATATATATATATATATATATATATATATATATATATATATATATAACGTGTACAATGTGTAGTATCGTAAAATACCAGCAAACGAAAAAGAATTAAAATGGAAACACAAAATTAAATGAAAAAGAAATCATAAAACTAACCCCCCCCCCAAACCTTATAGTACCGGTTGGTCTTACCAACCGGTACTAAAGGGCTCTAGGCCCCCGGAGCTGGCTCGTGCCACGTGGTTGCCCTTTAGCACCGGTTCGTGCTGAACCGGTACTAAAAGGGGGGCCTTTAGTGACCACAATTTAGTGCCGGTTATGGAACTGGCACTAAAGGGCCTTACGAACCGGTGCTATTGCCCGGTTCTGCACTAGTGTTGGAAAGCTACCGATTCAGAATTCCATTAGGTTCCATTACGAATGTCCATGCTTTGTTAGTAGGACTTCATGTCCTGTACAAGAAGCGAGCAGGTGTGTTTGAATCTAAATGGTAACTAGAAAAGTTTGGATGTGCCGTGGTAGGCTTGCATGCCGTGAGAGTCTTTGTTAGTGTGTGTGTGTGTGTGTGTGCACGCGCACGCGCGTGTGCGTGTGCGACCATGCATTCCGCTAAAACATATTGTTGGGTTTAGTCCCACATCGGTTGTGGGAAGAGGCAGGATTTATAAGGGCAGGGGTGTCCCCTTTTAACAGGATAGTCTTTTGGGGGTAAGAGCCAAGTCCTCTCATAAGCCGGTGTTACTCCCCGGTTGGGCGTGGTTGACGTATGTGGGTCGGAAACGCTGGTGTTAGCGGACCTGGGATTGCGTAACAATTGGTATCAGAGCCCGAGTGCCCGAAATAAATCTCGGTGAACTCACGGGTGGTCGGTCATGGTTGGTGGGCTGGAAACATATTTTTAGGGGGCCCATGGTGACCGATGTGTGAGGGGGAGATTGTTGGGTTTAGTCCCACATCGATTGTGGGGGGAGGCAAATCACGATTTTATAAGAGCAGGTTGTCCCCTCCTAACAGGCTAGTCTTTTTTTTGGGGGGGGGGGGGGGGGGGAGGGCGAAGGCCTCTCATAAGTCGGCGTTACTCTCTGGTTGGCCTTGGTTGACGCATGTGGGTCAGAAACGCTGGTGTTAGCGGACCTGGAATTGCGTAAAAACATACATGAAAACGATGAAACATACGGGAGCATGACATCTTGCCTGGAAACATTGCACGACAGAGCCCAAGAGAAATACAAACAAGACCCTCTTTGTTCATCATTCACTGTTGAGGGGAATACAAACCTGTGCGAAAATGCTCTAAAATATGTTTTAGAAAAAAATAGGTTTCATTAATTTTGTATAAAAAGAAGTTCTACGTGTAGTAAAAAATGTTTGGAGAGTGTTAAAATTATGTTCTTGTAATTTTAGAAAATTGTTTGTACATTTCAAACAAATATCCGTGACATATAAAAAAATATTCACACATTTTTAAAAATGTTCATGCAATGTTAAAAAAATAATAACAGATAAAAAATGTGTGTGACATTAAAACAATGTTCATAATACTGCTGAGAAAAATTCAACTTTCGCTTAAAATAACCATGTATGAAAAAAAAACGTTTGTGCCATTTAAAAAAGTTCATAAACATATATTTTAGAAATTTTTATTGAATGTTCAAACATGGGTTTAATAAGGTTCATTGCGTATTCAAGAAATGTTTCAGTGTGCGTTTCGCAACATATGCGACAGGTATTGGAAAAAATGTGCAACATTTATTTGGAAAATGTTTGACATGTATCTCAACAATGTTCAACCTATGTATGAAAAATGTTCAACCTATATATGAAAGATGTTTATTGTGTATTTAAAAAAATTGACAAAGTATTACAAGATATAAAAGCTAAAACATATGTAATAAATAATTACTTAAGGCAAGAATAATAAAAGTAATGAAAAATTAAAAACCCAGGAAATACCAACACATAGTTGCTACCACTGCACTGAAACAAACATAAAACAAACAAAAATAAGGAATGAAATCGAAGACAAAACTTATGTCGCATTTTTTTTGTGAGGGGCCAAAATTTATGTCGCATAACAGAAATTATCTGTGATGCACCCTTATTGGGCTGGTCCATAGTCGTACACCAGAGAAGAACCATGCACGCACTTCGTGCAATCGATGTAAGCCCCGGCAGTATTTTGTACCCAACACCAGAGGCAGATATAGGGGTGGCCAGGGTGGGCCGCGGCCCACCTTAGATTTACAAATCAGCTTTTATACCATAGGAAAATAAAATAGAATAAAAAAATAAAAATAATTTTTTATGCGTGTATGCACTGTTGGCC
Source organism: Triticum timopheevii (assembly GCA_963921465.1). Taxonomy (NCBI): domain Eukaryota; kingdom Viridiplantae; phylum Streptophyta; class Magnoliopsida; order Poales; family Poaceae; genus Triticum; species Triticum timopheevii. Next base: position 43,488,012 of record OY997271.1, read on the forward strand.
CACCCTGGCCTAGTAGGCTGGCTCCGCCACTGCCCAGCGAGCACCCCCTCCTCCTTCCTTCTAATTTTTAGTTGGGCCTTACCAGTCTTGGGAACCTTCTAGAAGGTTCCCTTTGGGTTAGGATAATTTCAAAACACATCAAGTTCTGAGACCGGCCATAGTGGGAGTAACTTAGAGCATCTACAGCCCGATATGTTAATATGGCACCTCAAACGCCCGCGGAAGCGTCTGCAAGCAGTGACCGGGCACCTCTTAAATTTTACTTCTTGCATTCGGACATCACTTACTAGGTTCTCAAATCCATACAAAGGCTTGCAAACTATAAAAATACGTGTACTACGTCGATCACCTAGCTACTCGTCAGAGATGTCGACGATCGGAGCCATCTCCTCCACCTCCTCTTTCCCCGACTGCTCCTCCTCCTCCGACTCCGGCGAGTCCAGAGGCAGCCCGACAGCGATCCGGGCAGTGCGCGCGGCTTGCCTCGCCCGGATCTCCTGCTGGATCTCGTAGCGGCGCTCCGGCGTCAGCATGGCGTAGTAGGTGATCTTGCTCCAGACCATGGCGGACAGCCGGGGCATGGGCGGAGCATTGGACCATGGGCAGAGCGTCGAAGCGGGAGAGGGAGGAGGTGGATGGGCTCGGACTGGCAATGCAGAAAGGGGGAGGTGGATGGGTTAGGGTTGCGGGACGCCGGCAGGCTTAAATAACCGGATTTGGTGTTGGGCGACGAGCCGGACCGGTGCCATGTGGCGTTCACGGCGTCCGTCGGACCGCCATGTTTCTGGGCGTTTCCGCGTGGGACCCCTGTGTCATACCGATGTGGCGGGCGTGCCCGGACAGCCCCATATTTGGGCTGGATACGAGGGGTGCCGGTCAGTCCGAGCGTTTTAGGCCCGTTTGAGGGGCTTGTCTAGCTCGAAAAGTCGTGATCGGTTAATGACTAGGCGGGCCGCCCGGGCGTTTGAGGCCAGTTTGGGGCGCCCGGCTATAGATGCTCTTAGCTAGTAATATAATGCATCACAAGACAAGTTTGCTTATGTGCGATGTAGTTAATAAGGAGAGAGGTGTTTGTAGCAATATATGTGACCATAACATATGCATCCCAAGACAAAATGAGTTTACATCTAAATAAATGAATGTTTGCATGATACTACACATATATTACTACCCATCATAAAGATAGTGATATAGATTAGTAACACATACATGTTCCCCATCGTACCTCCTCGTCGCTCGCCCCTCGAGGGCGATTAGGGGGGAGGGGGGCGACCTTAGCCCTCCAGCCGCCGCGACCCCCATCCATCTTCCCCCTCCGCCACCGCCGGGGGACAGCACTAGGCGGAGCCTGTTTGTTCGACAGTGGCGGCGCAGGGCTGCTCCTCCTTCCCGAGCTATTAGGCGGCAAGGGCGCCAAATCCGCGGAGGTCCGGCCTCTTCCTCGATTCACGGCGACATGGTGGCTCCTGCTGGAGACGTTTGTGGTGGTGCGGGGCGAGATGGCCAGAGGACGGAGGTGGGGCTGGGCATGGCTGGTGATGGCAGCAGCGTCCGGCCCGGATCTGGTCTTGGTGGAGGCGACGACGACTCCGTCCTGGGTCCGAACATGGTGGTGGCGACATCCCTTCCGCCGAGGATGACGGGCCAGATGGAGGGTCCTTGTGGTGACACCAGTGGCGGCAGATTTTGGGATCCTGCACCTGGTGACGTTGCAGTACAAGCGTGGTGGCTGAAGCTTCCTCCGGCGTTGATGCGGGATCGCGACGGCGGTTGCTGTTGTATGGGCGACGACAACGGCTGGCGCGATGGTGGGTGCTCCCTGTAGCTAGCGCCTGTTGTCGGTGTCAAAACCGGCGGATCTCAGGTAGGGGGTCCCGATCTGTGCGTCTTAGGCTGATGGTAACAAGAAGCGAGGGACACAATGTTTACCCAGGTTCGGGCCCTCTCGATGGAGGTAAAACCCTACTTCCTGCTTGATTAATATTGAAGATATGAGTAGTACAAGAGTAGATCTACCACGAGATTGTAGAGGCTAAACCCTAGGAGCTAGCCTATGATGATTAGGATTATAATTGTGATCGGCCTTCTAAGGACCAACCTCTCCGGTTTATATAGACACCAGAGAGGGCTAGGGTTTACATGGAGTCGATTACAAGGAAGGAAATACAATATCCGGATTGCCAAGCTTGTCTTCCACGCAAAGGAGAGTTCCATCCGGACACGAAACGAAGTCTTGAGTCTCGTATCTTCACACTTCAATAGTCCAGACGATGTATATAGTCCGGCTGTCCGGATACCCCCTAATCCAGGACTCCCTCAGTAGCCCCTGAACCAGGCTTCAATGACGATGAGTCCGGCACGTAGTCTTGTCTTCGGCATTGCAAGGCGGGTTCCTTCTCCGAATACTCCAATGTACCTGCTACGACGAATAGTGTCCGGCTTCCCATCAATGTTGTACCCCTCGGCTTCAGTGCCTCAATAATGACCATCTCCACGTGTTGAGCGAATGCGAGGAGCCGAGGCATTTTTGCATTTGCCACCCTTAATCCTCCGGGCTGACCGCATATTTGAAGAGACGGGGATTCTCAGATCCACACCTCACTCTTCCCCCTCGAGCAAGCATCCAACAGAGCACTCTGGAAAAAACCATTCCAACATGGCCGGCTCTCCTCGCTCCAAGCCAGGGGATTAGGAAGAGTCTTCAGTTCCTCATAGCCATTTGATAGAGTTGTAAACCCAAGGGTTTCTCCCACCGGCGTTCATGGTCCCCGTCCGAGCCGGAATAGCCACTTATAACGGAGGGGAACAAGCGGAGGGATCTCCTAATCCATCTCCAGAGGAGCGAATATGCCTCATCCCGCATCTGCTAAGGGGCGTCGGGTTTCCCATCCACCCATTCCTTCACGGGCTCCTGGAGTTCTACGGTCTCCAGTTGCACAACCTTACCCCTGCCTCCGTACTACACGTAGCAGGGTACGTTGCCCTTTGTGAGCTATTTTTAGGCTGCGAGCCTCACTTTGGGTTATGGAAGAAGTTGTTCTGTCTTGTCCCCCGCAACCAGGGGGAATCCCCATGTCAAGTGGGCGGGGCCGAAGTATGGCGCATTGCCGAGACCAGATACCTATCCGGCACTCCCAAGAAGGCACCAGAGAACTGGCCTTCGGAGTGGTTTTACATTGATGACGTTCCCCTTCCGGATCCAATCCGGACAGGTCTCCCCAAGTTCAGTGATGCCCCACCGAGGGCACGTCTAAGCTGGCGCCCCCGAGGCCCCCAAGAGGAGGATACGAGGGAAATACACTTCCTGATGAGCAGGATAAAGTTACTGGCCAAGTCCGGACTGACGATAGTCGAGGTTATGGCAATATGCATAATACGGGGGGTGCAACCGCTTCAATATCGGGGGAAGCCCATGTGGCACTTCAACGGGGAAGATGATGCCACCCGCTATGGCCGTAAGGGTCTGGACTCCGCCACTGCTGTGGCAAGGATATTGTCCGATTTATACAAAGGAGAAGAGGAAGAATTCCTTCACATTAAACCGCGGGATGGATTCTCCATGTACAACCCCCCAAATTGGGTAAGTCGTTATTCCTTTCCCTGCTTCACTTATCGCGGCGTTCTTCGCTAAGATTATCTGCTTCGATATTTCCGAGCAGGAACTGAGGAGGGCTGTAGAAGGAATCTCCAGCCCCTCTCCGCAGCCATAGGACCCCGAAAGGGCCCTAGATCCAAGACTCGAAGAAGATCCGGATATTACCGTTGATCTTGTCAACGGGATATTTTATCAAGCGAGCTGTGATGGCGCCTCAGTGGCCATTATTGCCGACTATCCCGGACTGCTACCTGCATCGCGTGTAAGCCAAACTGAAAAACCCTATCCTCCGAAGAGGATTCCCTTCAGATGTCATGCCTTACCCTTGAAGTGTCGTGTTTTTTGCAGAGACGACGGTCGGAGCGCGGGGCCGAGCCCCTAGGGACTCGTCGACCATGGGCGTCCGGATCGGGAAGGCTCAAGTGGAAGGTGGTGAGGGTCGACACGCCGCTGCAGAGGTAAGGGAAAAACCTGTCCTGCGATTATGGTATTTGAAGTATATCATCACCCTTTGTGTCCTGGCAAGAAGAGGAGTAGCCGGACTATATCCGGGGATCCCACCAATCACGCCTCCACCAATCGGATTCCAGAACCGGCTTCGAGAGCGGAGGTGGACACGGGGCTGATGCCGCATAGTTCTCCGACAGAGGACGTGGATATGCTCTCAGCTACGAACTCCGAAGTAGAGAGCACCATGAATCACCGGCGCCGACGGGCCGTGCTTCGGAACAACATCTTTTCCGAAGAGGCATTTAATGCCTTCAATTCGGGGGACGCATACATCCGAGCTGCTCAAGGCGGGTGTGCCCGAGCGACGGATCAGTATACCAAAGATATACGGGTAAGACTTTTTTATAAGCATGTATAGCAGTAGCCCCTGAGACTTGAAATGGTTGGAACAACTGTTTTAAGGATCAATTTATGCACAGGTCCTTGTAGATAAGAATGAACAATTGGCTCAGGAGCAGGAGGAATGCAAGGCCCAGCTGAGGGACACGGTTGCCAAGTTAGAGGAATCCCAGAAGGCCTCATCTGGTAATATTTGTCTCAATTGTACGAAGATGCACCAGTTAGTAAATGGTTGGTATAACAAGTCTAATAGAGAATTTTGCAGACAATCCCGGGGTGAATCCGGAGGGCGTAAGAGATGACGACTCGCATCTCAAAAGGCAGCTAAAGGCTGGTGAGCGCATTCTTACGCAAGTTAGGCAGGAGAAAAACAATCTTCAAGACGCCAATGTCCAGCTGGACGTAGAATTAAAAGACGTCCGCGCCCAGCTGACGGACTCCGTGAAGGAGAACAAAAGGCTTTGACGCGGCATTTATGGTGAGTGCCTAGACGAACTGTATGATAGTAGGCGAGGAAGTATATTGAAAGAATTTTGCTTGCAGGAAAGTTAACGGGTCGCCCTGAGGAGGAGATGCCCTCATCTGCAAGTGATTTACTACAAGACCTCTCGCAACTTCACAAGCGAGCTCGGCAAGTGATGCATGGTGTTGCTCAGGCCTTGTGGCCATCAAGCTTACTGCCAAATGGCATGGGGGAGCTTGTGGATATGCTTCAAGGAGCACGGCGGCGCTTCCGATTATGGAAGATGTCAGCTTGCCGGCAAGGTGCAAGAGAAGCCTGGGCTATGGTGAAGACGCGCTACACCAAGCTGGACCCGAACCATATGGCCGAAGTAGGACCGGCGGGGCCCGATGGGCAAGAAATTCCCGTGAGTCTGGTATATGACCAGGTAGCGTTAGCCGCCAAGTACTCTGAACAGGATTGTAAGCTAGATAGCTTGTTGGATGGTATAGAGGAGGAATATAGTCAGTCCAAGTGACTGTGTAATTCAACGGACATAATTAGTCCCTAGCCGGATTAAAATCATTTGTCATGGCGGACCTTCTCGCTTCAGCCCCCGGATCCTACAGTCCGGGGTGTGTCCGAATACCCACTCAGTTATACAAAGCCGGAGTATGCGTGAAAACCAGGCGTAGGGGTCATAAGTGCTTGAATAGACAAGTACCCAACTAGTCATGTTATATTACATGGATAATAAGAAACATATTCCAGGGAGAATAGTTCCGTTAGGGGTTCCTTTCCCTGGGTACGCATGCGACAATGCACATGTCCGGACTATGAACAATGGCGCAGGATACAAGACTTCTGGGGATTTATGTTGTAATAAATGAATACATCTTTTGTTCACCGACCGAATATTCTCCTAAAGAAGCTAGCTTTCGGCTTCACCCAGTCTGAAGTACACATCCGGCTGAACCGGCAGTAACAATCGCAGAGGTGCTCCCCTTATGCCCTAGCCGAATTAATGGGAATGTAGGGCATAAACACAAGAGCCAGGCAACCCAGCTTGGCCACATCTTAAGTCATATCGATGCATATAATGGTGAAGAAAAGGCACATATGAAAAAATAAACGCATATGTGATGGGCAAAAAGCCATTTGAGTAATTATTTTTAGCTTTCGTATAGGAAGCCCCCAGGTATTGCTTACACACATAGTGCGGCCGGAGTGATCCGGGAGTCCGCACTGTATTAAATACTTTGTGTGAAGAGAAAAAAGGTCGAGAAAGGAAAAAGGGGGGAGCATAATTAAAAAGCAGGGGTAAGGAGACGAACACTGAGTTCGGCTTTAGGCGTAGAATCTCCGGAGTTTGGCCGCGTTCGATGGGTTTGGCTTGGGTCTGTTATTGGATGCATTACGTAAGCAGTACGCTCCTCCGGTGAGAACTTTATCAATGACGAAGGGACCTTCCCACTTGGGTTTGAGCTTGTCCTTCTTCTTGCTCGCCAATGTTATATGTTTTGGCCCGCACTTCTCTGCTTTGATATCGTTGAGCCTGCAGCTGATAGAATGCAGAGCGGGCTTTTGCGGCGTCGCGCTCCTCCTCCAGGGCATCCAAGTTATCCTACCGATCTAACTCGGCTTCCTTCTCTTCGTACATGCGTACGTGTGGAGAATCATGTATTATGTCGCGGGGTAGTACTGCTTCCGCGCCGTATACCATAAAAATGGTGTGTATCCGGTGGTGCGATTCAGCGTGGTCCGTAGCCCCCAGAGTCCAGAGTCGAGCTCTTCGACCCAGTGCGTGTCCGACTCTGTCAAGTATCGCACTAGTCTGCTTTGATGCCGCTCATGATGAGACCGTTTGCCCATTCGACCTAGCCGTTTGTTTGGGTGTGGTAGACGGAAGTGTAGTCGAGCTTAATGCCCATTTTGCCGCACCAAGTTTTCACTTCATCGCCTGTGAAATTGGAGCCATTATCAGTGATGATGTTGTGGGGGACGCCGTATCGGTGTACGACCCCGGATATGAAGTCTATTACTGGTCCGGATTCGGCCGTTTTGACTGGTTTGGCTTCTATCCATTTGATGAACTTGTCCACCATGACTAATAAGTATTTTTTCTTATGGCTTCCCCCTTTAAGAGGTCCGACCATATCCAGCCCCCAAACCGCGAAGGGCCAAGTTATGGGGATTGTTTGGAGAGCGGTAGGGGGCATATGACTCTGATTGGCAAAGAGCTGGCAACCGACGCAATGTTGGACAAGGTCCTGTGCGTCTGCTCGGGCCGTCGGCCAATAGAAGCCTGTACGGAAGGCCTTGCTGACTAGTGCTCGAGCCGCGGCGTGGTGACCACCCAGTCCGGCATGGATTTCAACCAAGAGCTGCTGCCCCTCCTCTTCGGAGATGCATCTTTGGAGCACTCTGGTAGCACTTTTCTTGTAGAGTTCCCCTTCGTGGACTTTGTAAGCTTTAGAACGCCGGACGATGCAGCGTGCTTCATTTTGGTCTTCGGGGAGCTCCTGCCTATTTAGGTTGGCCAAGAAAGGCTCAGTCCACGGGGCGATTATGACCATGATTTCGTGGGCCGAAGATGTTATTTTGGTGGCAGAACCTCCGATTATGTCTGATGATTCGGGATCTGGAGGTGTGCTCGGATCTGTGCTAGTATTGCCGGACTCCCCTTCCCATACTACGGATGGCTTGAACAACCTTTTCAGGAAAATGTTAGGTGGGACAGGGTCACGTTTAGCGCCGATGCGGGCGAGGACGTCCGCCGCTTGATTGTTTTCTCGAGCCACATGGTGGAATTCGAACCCCTCGAACCGAGCTGACATTTTGAGGACGGCATTACGGTTGGCCGCCATTTTCGGATCCTTGGCATCAGAGTCTCTGTTTATTTGTGATATTGCGAGGTTCGAATCCCCGCGCACTTCCAGGCGTTGGATGCCCATAGAGACTGCCATCCGAAGACCGTGCAACAGAGCCTCATATTCGGCTGCATTGTTAGAGTTTGTGTATAATATTTGGAGGACGTACTGGACCGTGTCTCCGGTGGGAGACGTCAGGACTACACCTGCTCCCAATCCGGCCAGCATTTTAGAGCCGTCGAAGTGCATGATCCAGTTGGAGTACGCGCCGTACTCTTCAGGGAGTTCGGCTTCTGCCCATTCGGCGACAAAGTTAGCCAGTACTTGCGACTTGATGGCCCGCCATGTCTTGTATATTATGTCGAATGGAAGGAGCTCGATAGCCCATTTAGCAATCCGGCCCGTAGCGCCGCGGTTATTTATTATGTCATTGAGTGGTACTTCGGAGGCCACCGTAATCGAACACTCTTGAAAGTAGTGTCGCAGCTTCCGGGATGCCATGAAGACCGCGTATGCTATTTTTTGATAGGTATCGGGATTTGCATGGGGTGGGGACCGTGGATACGTAATAAATCGGCTTCTGGAGCGGGAATTTGTATCTGTCAACTTCTCGTTCGACGACGAGCACTACGCTTACAACTTGATGTGTTGCAGCTATGCAGCAGCATAGGTTCGCCGATATTTGGCGCTGTCAGGACTGGATTACTGGCCAATAAGGTCTTTATTTCGTCCAGTCCGGACGCGGCTGCATCCTGATACGTCTCCAACGTATCTACTTTTACAAACACTTTTACCCTTGTTTTGGACTCTAACTTGCATGATTTCAATGAAACTAACCTGGACTGACGATACTTTCAGCAGAACTACCATGATGTTGTTTTATATGTAGAAAAGAAAAGTTCTCGGAATGTCCTGGAAATCCACGGAGGCACTTTTTGGATTTAATAAGAATTTTTGGCAAAAGAATTAATGCCAGGGGGCCCAGAGCCTGTCCATGAGACAGGGGGGGCGCCCCCCCTAGGGCGCGGCCTCCTATCTCGTGGGCCCCCTGGACCTCTACCGACCTCAACTCCAACTCCATATATTCCGTCCCGGGGAGAAAAAAAATCAGAGAGAAAGTTTCATCGTGTTTTACGACACGGAGCCGCCGCCAAGCCCTAATCTCTCTCGGGAGGGCTGATCTGCAGTCCGTTCGGGGCTCCGGAGAGGGGGATTCGTCGCCGTCGTCATCATCAACCATCCTCCATCACCAATTTCATGATGCTCACCGCCGTGCGTGAGTAATTTCATTGTAGGCTTGCTGGACGGTGATGGGTTGGATGAGATTTACCATGTAATCAAGTTAGTTTTGTTAGGGTTTGATCCCTAGTATCCACTTTGTTCTGAGATTGATGTTGATATGACTTTGCTATGCTTAATGCTTGTCACTAGGGCCCGAGTGCCATGAATTCAGATCTGAACCTATTATGTTTTCATGAATATATGTGTGTTCTTGATCCTATCTTGCAAGTCTATAGTCACCTATTATGTGTTATTATCCGACAACCCCAAAGTGATCATAATCGGGATACTTCTCGGTGATGACCATAGTTTGAGGAGTTCATGTATTCACTATGTGCTAATGCTTTGTTCCGGTTCTCTATTAAAAGGAGGCCTTGATATCCGTTAGTTTCCGCTAGGACCCCGCTGAACACGGGAGGGTAGGACAAAAGATGTCATACAAGTTCTTTTCCATAAGCACGTATGACTATTTACGGAATACATGCCTACATTACATTGATGAACTGGAGCTAGTTCTATATCACCCTATGTTATAACTATTGCATGAGGAATCGCATCCGGCATAATTATCCATCACTGATCCATTGCCTACGAGCTTTTCACATATTGTTCTTCGCTTATTTACTTTTTCGTTGCTACTATTACAACTACTACAAAAACCCAAAAACATTTATCTTTACTTTTGCTACCGTTACCTTTATTATCATACCACTTTTGCTACTAAATACTTTGCTGCAGATACTAAGTTATCCAGGTGTGGTTGAATTGAGAACTCAACTGCTAATACTCAAGAATATTCTTTGGCTCCCCTTGTGTCGAATCAATAAATTTGGGTTGAATACTCTACCCTCGAAAGCTATTGCGATCCCCTATACTTGTGGGTTATCACATCCGTCCACACGAAGTGTTCGGTGCGCCGAAGAAGGCGGTAAAGAGGTAATGCCTTTTCTCCTAACCTGGAGATAAAGCGTCTCAAAGCAGCCACGCAACCGGCTAGTTTCTGGATGTGCTTGAGGTCTGTTGGTATAGCCAACTGCGACAGAGCTCAGATTTTTGCCGGATTCACTTCAATTCCTCTATTGGAAACAATGAAGTCCAGCAATTTTCCCGAGGGGACGCCGAAAACGCATTTTTCCGGGTTCAGCTTGATGTCGTATGTCCGGAGTTTATTGAATGTAAGCCTCAAGTCATCTATTAGGGTTTCTAAGTGTTTTGCCGATTTGCTTTTCCAGGCATGTTTGAATCATGCGTTGATAGGTTGCGCCGCCATTCTTAAGCCTGAAAGGCATAGTGTTGAAGCAAAAAGGGCCATATGGCGTTATGAAAGCTGTTGCATCTTGGTCGGACTCTGCCATCTTTATTTGATGGTATCCAGAGTATGCGTCGAGAAAACACAGTGAGTCATGTCCTGCTGTGGCATCGATGATTTGATCGATGCAAGGGAGGGGAAAGGGATCCTTGGGGCAAGCCTTGTTGAGGTCTTTAAACTCGACACATAGGTGCCAGGATTTGTCCTTCTTTGGTACCATTACCAGATTTGCCAGCCAATACGGATGCTTGATATCTCTGATGAATCCAGCCTCGAGTAGTTTGGCTAGCTCTTCCCCCATGGCTTGTCATTTGGGCTCTGAAAACCGCCTTAGAGTCTGCTTGACCGGTTTGTATCCTTTTAGTATATTGAGGCTATGTTCGGCCAACCTGCGTGGGATGCCCGACATGTCCGATGGGTGCCAGGCGAAAATGTCCCAATTCTCGCGTAAGAAGTCTCGCAGTGCGGCGTCCATTGCGGGGCTCGACTGTGTCCCGATAGAAGCTGTCTTCGTGGGGTCCGTTGGATGGACTTGGAATTTGACTATCTCGTCCGCGGGTTTAAATGAGGTGGACTTGGGTCGCTTGTTGAGTATCACGTCGTCCCTGTCCACGGTGGCCCGCAGTGTTGTTAATTCTTCGGCTGCTAGGGCTTCGGATTATGCTTCCAGGGCTAGTGTTGCGGTTTTGTTTTCGGCGCGAAGTGCGACGTCCGGATCACTAGCTAGAGTGATGATTTCATTGGGTCCGGGCATTTTAAGCTTCATGTACCCGTAATGGGGTATAGCTTGAAAGCTTGTAAACGCGTCCCACCCTAGAAGGGCGCTAAAAGGAGCCACTTGGAATGTGATTTCTTCGGACCTGTAATTCTCTGGGGTGCCGAATACCACATCGAATGTGATTTTTCCCGCACACCGCGATTCCCGACTAGGGATAATTCCCTGAAGGTTGTACCGCTTTGTTCTATGCGGCTTTTATCAATTTCCATCTTGTTGAGTGTTTCTTCATAGATCAAGTTTAATCCGCTTCCGCCATCCATGAGTACTTTAGTGAGCCGAAAGCCGTCCACGATTGGGCTAAGGACCAGAGTGGCTAGTGCCCGGACAGTCTGGAATCGAGGTTCATCACTAGCGTTGAAAGTTATAGCAGTGTCGTTCCAGGGGTTTATTTTTGCCACATGGCAAATTTCAGCGGAGCTTCGATGAGCCCGCTTGCGCCTATTGTTTGAGGCAAAGGTCTCAAAGACTGTTAGTACCATATTGTGTTCGTTGGCGGGATGTTGTTTTGCTTTATGGCTTGCAAGAAGATCCTCGCCACTTTTTGCAACCTGCCGGAGTATCTAACATGCCCTAAGGCTATGAGTTGGTGTTGTGTCCGGGTTGCTATGGAGTTTACATGGCCCATTGAGCCATTCTTCCAATACGGTTCCCCGCCCTGGGGTGTGTTTTGGTTTCTTGGGGATTGGATCGGCCGACTTACGAGAGTTCGCCCGTTTAGTTCGGACAAAGGTTTTGGTGAGAGCCGGACTATCCCAAAATTCTGTTTGGGTTTTCCAGGCACTTTCCATCGCACAGTACTTCTGTACTATGGTTGCCAAGTCCGCAAAGTGTACTATATCACAGCGACTTATATCATTAAGGATTCCTTTGTTCATGCAGTTTTTGCAGAAAAGTGAGACTACATCTTCCTCGCGGCAGTCCTTGACCTTGTTTAGCACAAGGAGGAATCTAGCCCAGTAACGATGTACTGTCTCGTGGGGCTCTTGCCTGATATGGGAGAGACGGTTTAAGTCCGTGTGGGTGGGAATAGCTGAATCCGGATTCCGATCCGATCTAGCACCCAGGGGCACGGGAGCTTCCGAGCCCGACAGCTCGGGATCCGGGTGCTGCTCAATTTCTCCGGACCAATGCCCGATTCTAAGTCCGGGATCTGGGTCATGTCTTCCCTTGGGCGGGTGTCCGGCTCAGGGAGCTCGGTGACCCGGACATAATTCATCCTCAAAATTGAGGGGTAATTCGTGTGTGTGGTTCCTCCACTACCGCTATATCATGGGTGGCCAGCGGGGATTTAATGTCCCTTTGGTCGGGTTTAAGCCTGATCTGGTCATAGTCTGTAGCGACTCCCAAAGCGGCGATGCGATCCAAGAGCTCAATAAGGGAGGAGAGCTCTATCGGATCCATCTGTTCGGCTAATTCCGAATTGACGCGGAGGTTATGCGTGATGACCCGAGAGGCCATCATCGGCGCAACCGCCGATGGGGCAGCCATGATGAAGCCGCCAAGTCGGAGAGTTTGGCCTACAGTCAGCGCTCCCCCAGAGGTAATGTTGTCCTTGACAACGAGACGAGCCATCGAGCCTCAAAGCGACGACACAGAGGAACTCTCAATGAAAGCACCAATGTCGGTGTCAAAACCGGCGGATCTCGGGTAGGTGGTCCCGATCTATTCGTCTTAGGCTGATGCTAACAGGAAGCGAGGACACAATGTTTACCCAGGTTCGGGCCCTCTCGATGGAAGTAAAACCCTACTTCCTGCTTGATTAATATTGAAGATATGAGTAGTACAAGAGTATATCTACCACGAGATCGTAGAGGCTAAACCCTAGGAGCTAGCCTATGATGATTATGATTGTAATTGTGATCGGCCTTCTAAGGACCAACCTCTCCGGTTTATATAGACACCGGAGAGGGCTAGGGTTTACATGGAGTCGGTTACAAGGAAGGAAATACAATATCCGGATCGCCAAGCTTGTCTTCCACGCAAAGGAGAGTTCCATCCGGACACGGAACGGAGTCTTGAGTCTTGTATCTTCACGCTTCAATAGTCCGGACGATGTATATAGTCCGGCTGTCCGGATACCCCCTAATCCAGGACTCCCTCACCCGTCGGCGGCGGCCCCTCTTCATCAACGGCGGCGGACTCCGTGATCGTGTGGGCGATTCAAAGTCTAGATCTCGAGGTGGTGACGGCCTTCTGAGGCTGGCGACGGTATGGGACGTTCCATCAACTGATCGGGTTCGGTGCGGCTCGGCAGGTGACACATGTGCCTCTTTTGGAGTTCTCGATCGGTGCCTGTCGTCGGCAGGTGCCTCCACCGGTGGATGTGCTATCGGCTGATGCTACGCACAACATCTTATATGGAGACGTCAAGTCATGCCTGCTACCGGCAGGTGATGCACGGTGGCTCTGGCGGAGATTTCATGTTTAGCTTGTTGCTGTCGGATTGAAGGTGGTGCGACAGTAGGGGGAGGCAGGCGGTATGTGACGTCTTTGTCTTCCGTTGTCTCCTCCAGAGGTATCCGGCTATTGAGATGTCGGTAGACGGATAAGGGTGGATGGTACAGAATGGCTTCAGCGACGAGTTTATGCACTCCGGTGGAAACACAAGATCTCTGATCAGACTATGTTATCGCGCATCTATGTCGTGTCCTTGTTGAAGGTGGTTGATTAAGCTTGGCTTTGGGGATGATAATCCGGAGTTCAACCATGTGGTGGACTCGCCATCATCGGCGCACGTGCGGTGATCCCTTCTTGAAGGCATAGCCTAGGAGTTGTGTATTTTCGTTTATGCCGTGTCTTGTATCATAAGGATAAGTGGCTATCTCGAGGAGGTACTGTCGCGAGGTATATGGCCTCAGGGTTTATTTTCCGCTTTATTTTCTGGTCGATGGTGTTCGGCTGTTGGATTTTGCATTATTAATATGTGACTGCATGCATAGTCCTGATGCAGAGGCTGGGGCTCCTTTTAAAAAAAACATGTTATTAGTCTAAGTTACTTCCCACTATGACCAACCTGAGTGATGGTCCAGCGGCAAATGCTGGACACCATCCAAGTAAAACGGCTGGACGACATTTTCCCTTGAGTAGTGCCATTTGCCACAAATTTCCAGTCAATTTTCTCTAATTCATTTGTATTTTGATGCAAGCTTGCTACTGGAGCGGTCATGTCGGTTAAGATTTTTCGGAGAAGAAAGGCTCCCGCACCGAAACAAATTTCAAAAGATTATTGATCCCCGCAAAAAGAAGGAATAACTAGCTTATGAAAACAGGGTGCTAATTGATCCGTGGATATATGGTCGGGGAAACTCGTTATTTTATGGCTTATACATGCATGATGATTGGAGGTGGCAAGTTTTGCCACCGGCACGTATGGGGAAGTGCGAGGAACGCTCTTTATATACCTGCGTATACATACATGACCCCCACCCATAAGTATGTGTTATTTTCAGCGGAAGCACTAGTACAATATCGGAAATTCAGAGCGGCATGTGTACATGCACAGCCACCTCTAGAGATCTCTCGTAATTAAGTGGCGCGCTCACGGTATGGACGAATGCCCCCATACGTTCAACTCTATATAAGTCACTGGCCGTAGCTCGTCTTTGCATTGATCAGTAACAATGCATGAGAAGTGGTTTTACGTACAGGTCACAAGCAAACAAAATTGATGGGCACGGTAGGCATCAGGGAAGTGGGAATGTCCATATCCCAGAGATACCGTGTTCGCCCATCATTATCGACCATCACTTGGTGACTTGACATAAGTAAATGAATTATTTTGGTCTTCACATTTCGGTCCCTTGCAAGTTGCAAATACAGACAAAGATGTGCACATGATGGATAATATATTTGTTTGAAACAGAGGCAAAAGCTTGGCCTCGTCCATTAATTAAAAAGGAAACGGACAAGAGTTTGCAACACATTGTGAAAGAAAAATATTACATCATGGTCATTACTCCCCCGGCATCAAAAGACACACATTTTTTGCCCCGGTGTTGATCCAAAGTTTAGCCTCACTCTTTATGTTGATAAATAGGATGTTGGGTGGCTTGAACTTGTTGCGGAAAATCTTCGCACTCCTCTCATTCCATATAGTCCAACTAACAAGCATTGTGAGGGAGGCCATAGCTTTCCTATGCACCCTCGTTGCGCTAGACATCCTTGTCCACCAATCCTTGATCGATCGTTCCCCGGGCCAAGCAGTAATATCCATGGTATCCAATCGTAGCCATACTTTCAGCATTTCCCGGAGCCTCAACGTGTATCGGCACTTGTAGAAGAGGTGGGCCACGGATTCTTGCTCCCTCTTGCATAGTGCTTGTGGTAGTTTTTGTTTGCGAGGTGGCTCCGCAGTTTTATGTGGAGAATAACTCACGGCCCAGCTTAAATACATACCAACGTACCCACCTGATGCCGTGTACCCCTCAAAAAAAGAAAAAACCTGATGCCGCGTAAACATTGAAAGGTCTTTTTTAGTTTGTATCCCAAGTTCTGATGTAACCCCAAATCTGTGTTATGAGAAACTCTTGATCACACCCGCAGAAAAAAAAAGAGAAACTCTTGATCAAACAAATGGACCGACCAGTTAGTCAGAAGGTGTTGTGTATCAATCAATTCAACGAGGAGTCGAGGATGCTTCTGTTATCAACGGCGCCATGGGAAAAATGTGCCCTGGGAGCGAGAGTGTCGAGCGAAGGATCTAGAGGAGATGGTACAATGAGGGAGGGGAGGAGCTTCACGCTTGGGAGTTGACGTTGTCACCTCATACTGCCAAAAAGGGCTAACCGATGGGAATGGGATAGCTTGGGCTTGCACAACAATAGTGATTGCATGAGGAGCTCCTTGCTGGCCGTCCCCATCCGTAGATGTTGTAGGTAGGCGCCGTCGTCTGGATGAGCTCATGGTTGCAAGCTCTGCTCGCTCGCCGGTGACAAGAGCCAGGTTAGTGGGGTAGAGGGAGAGGCCGGCGACGGGCGGGCCACAACGCTCACAGCTAGGCCCACCCCAAGTGGTTGGATGACGACAACACTTAGATCGATGGCGGCTGACAGCAACGGAACTTCGTCAGCAATTCCTATTCGTTGCTTGCTGCGTCAAAGTGTCGCCGAAACGCACAAGGCTGATTTCCCCTTGTTCCTGTTGTTTCATTACCGGTATATACTGGGGTTTTTCTTATTTACTTGTTTTGCTTCGTTAATTTCTTTTCTTTTATTTCTTTTTTGAAAATTTCAAAAAAAAATCCGGAATAAAAAAATTAGAAAAAACTTACATATTTTGGATCTTTTTTAACAAATGTAAATACTTTCCGAAAAAAAATCATAAGTTAGAATTTGTTCACAATTTCAGCAAATGTTCCACTTCTCTAAAAAAATATCTATCTTCCAAAAAGCTCAAGAATTTAAAAAATCACAATTTCAAAAGTTGACAATTTTAAAAAATGTCAGCAATTTTAAAATCAATTCATAATTTCAAACAAAAATGTCTTTTTTCAGGAAATAACGAACGCGCATGCGAGCTCGCGTTCTGGCCTCGCGCGCGCTGCGTCCGCGTGTGTCCTGCTACGCGCGCCCGCTGCCCCTGAGCCGCGCGTCACTCGCCGCTCACCGCCTGTGCCTCGCTGCAGCAGCCGCGGCTAGCTGCTGATTTGCCGTGCTCCGCTGCTACAACCCCTGCCACCACGCTTGCGGCTCGCCTCCGCCCGTCCACATCCGTTTGCGGCTGCCGAGGCCCTGTCCGCCACTCGCCCGTGCCCGCACCCACATGCCCGCACCCAGTGGCGGAGACAGGGGGGACCAGCAGGGGCCCTGGCCCCCCCTAACATCTCATGTTTGCTGCTAATCATCTAATGAACAGTGCACAATTAGTGTGTATTTTGCTGCTAAAAACCTACTTTCTAGTGATTTGGCCCTTCCCAGCCAGTTCTAACAGCCCTCGGCCCCCCTGATAATATTTTTCTGGCTCCGCCACTGCCCGCACCAGCCTCTTCCCGACCGCGTTCGCGTTGGAGGCGACGCCACCGGGCTTGCCTGCTGCCTTGGGCACCCTGCTGTGCGCACCCCCGCAGCCGGCCATCGCCCGCCGCTGCCCTCTGGCTTGACCGCCGGCTTCCTACGGCCGCGCGAGCCCAACCGGCCCCCTGCCTCGGTTAATCAGGGGGTAGACCCCCCACTAACACCCCATTGAATCCCCTAAGCCCCCACTGAGAACTGGCCCCAGGCCACTAATTAAAACCTGTTAGTTTTAATAAAAATGTATTTAGGCCATTGGTCGCTGACACGCGGGTCCCACCGGACCAGTTGACTGGTCAATCGTGTACCAGTCAACTATTGAGTCAGCATTTGACTGGACCCACCGGTCAGTCACACTGGTGCATCTCTGGTGCACTGCACCGGGTGCACCTAGCCTTTTCCCTCTTATTTTTGAATTAGATTAAAATTCAGAAAATGTTTAAATCTTAGAAAATTAATATAAATTAACCTATAACTCGGATGAAAAAGTTTTATACATGAAAGTTGCTTAGAACGACGAGATGAATCCGAATTCGCGGTCCGTTCGTCCGCCACACGTCCCTAGCATAGCGAACATCGAACTTTTCCCCTCCGGTTCGTTTGTCCGAAAATGTCTAACCCCGGGAAAACTTTCCCGGATGTTACCCCCTTCGCCGGTAGAGTGTAGCACTACATTAGAACACACCTAGCCCTGCGTGTTACCCCATCTTGCATCTGTTTGCTCTGTTGTTTTTTATGTTCCCCCTTCATTACTCCTTCCTGGTAGACCCCGAGACCGATGATGCCCCTGTGATCGACTACGTCACTGACGACACTTCTTCCTTTTCAGCAGAGCTTCCAGGCAAGCAAACCCCCCTTGTTCATTCCGATATCACCCATTTCTTTCCCTCTCTTGCTTGCACTAGAACTGCTACCGCTTTTATATGATCCTATTCTGATGCATAGCCTGTTTTTGTTACCTGCTTTCATACTTTACCTGTTTATTCTAAACTGCTTAGTATAGGTTGGTTAGAGATCCATCAATAACCCCCCACCTTGTCCCACTTGCCCTGCTTTATGTTTGATGACTCGATCAACGTGATCGACGTCCAAGCCCCGACAACGCACATCACCCCCCTTTGTTGTACGACACTACTGGGTTACTATCGAGTGCCGAGGGTGATACCTCGTCAGCACTTCTGATGTTAACTGTGTAGGTAAGTTCATCGGTTGTGGTCATCGAGGGTGATTCCTCCTTCACCACTCCCGATAACGATGCTGTCATGCAACTCCTCAAGAGTGGACCTCGAGGGTGATTCCTCCTAGGTTCACCTTAATGGTTACATCAGGTGGAATTCCATCGAGGGTGATTCCTCAGGGTTCCCCCTTGGTGTTTCAGACACACAGTTACTATGGCTTTACCACATAACCATGATACTAAGGTCCGGTCGGCCCTAAGGTGTACCCACATGAGCATATTTGCGAGTGATGTGGAGTCGGGTTGACCTGGAAGGTGCCCGCGAGATAACTACGTGGCGTAGCCGGGCATTCTTAGCCCTTGCCGCAAGTCCACGAGATGGGGCGACGGGGTCACATCAATTGCGAGTGTCTGCTCGTTAAAGCACGCTCCTAATTCACTAACGATTTAGATATTTGATCCGAGTAGGCCTCTGGCCTTTTTCGCACTAACCACCTCGCGGGAGTAAGTATGGGCACTCTGCGTCGTATTTATCAGCCGAAAGCTCAGCGGACGTCGGTGATGGAGCGGCGCGCATCGGGTTGGACTGCGTAAGCACCTGCCTTTTTAAGGAGGTAGCTAGGTCTGGTCACCGGCCGCCCACGCAACGTGCAGGAGTGCAAAGGGCGATGGGCGCAAGACCCCTGCGCGCTTAGGATGTAGACCGCGTGCTGGCCTCTCTTTTGAGCCTAGGTAGGACTGCTGTGTTGATCGGCCAAGGCCGCTCATGACCTGATGGTGTGTCCGGCCGGAGTTGATCGAGCGTGTTGGGTAAGTTGGTGCACTCCTGCAGGGAAGTATTATCTATTCGAATAGCCGGGTCCACGGTAATAGACACTCGGAGTTGTATCCCGCTCGATACAACTAGAACTGGATACTAAATGCTGAGGCATGTAATGGATATGTGGCTCCGAGATTGCTTTCCCGCAGGGAGTCGGGGAAGGCTCTCGGGGCGTTATTTCTACAACATGTTTGTTAAATATAAACTGCTATTCTATACTCTTTTAATTGCTTCAAGATGCTTGGAGCTGCTTGAAGATGCTAGTCTTCAATAGGCTAGGCTTTCCCCTTCTCTTCTTGCATTCTACAATTCAGTCCACAGATACTACCCATTTCATTGATACCGATGCATATGTAGTATAGATCCTTGCTTGTGAGTATTTTGGATGAGAACTCACAGTTGCTTTGCTCCCCTTTTTCCACGTCTTTCCATTCTTCTCGGATGCGGCAACCAAATGGTGGAGCCCAGGATCCAGACGCCACCTTCGACGATGACTGCTACTACACTAAGGGTGCCTACTACTAAGTGGAGGCTGCCGACGACCAGGAGTAGTTAGGAGGCTCCCAGGTAGGATGTCTTTTCTTTTCGATCGATGTTGCTTTTGTGCTAGCCTTCTTAAGGCAAACTTGTTTAACTCATGTCTGTACTCAGATAATATTGCTTCCGCTGACTAGTTTGTATTCGAGCTTATGTATTCTAGCCCTCGAGGCCCCTGGCTTGTAATATACAGCTTGTATTATTTTAATTTATGTCTAGAGTTGTGTTGTGATATCTTCTCGTGAGTCCCTGATCTTGATCGTACACATTTGCATGTGTGATTAGTGTACGATTGAATCAGGGGCGTCACACTGGGGCCGCCGGAGACGCGCCAGTGAAGCCCTGCCGGAAACCCTTGCCCCGGGAGTAGGGTTGTGACCAGGCAATAGAGGCCGGGAGTAGAGAATCTGGCTGGAGAGGTGGAATGTGCGGACCGTGGGGATCTCGAGGTTGTGCTGCGTGCATCGAAGCTCGTCGGAAGCGGATGGCGTGGGTGGTGGCGGGCGGGATGACTTCGTGGGCAAGAGGGAGAGCAGGCGAGTCCGTGCGTGTGTGGTATTTTTTTCCTTTACAAATATTCTCGGACCACGGATTGAATATTCCAAATGACAGGGTGTTTTGTGCAAAAACGAAATGTTTTCTTAGATAACCACTTAAATTAGGACTGTGGGTTGGATTCTTAGTAACAAGGGACTTTTCTGTAAAATTGCTAACAATGTACGACCAGAAGCGATAAGTGCTTTATTATTACGGAAAGATATCCTTTCTAGTGAATAAAATTTTTATTCAAAATGATAAGGGGTGGCGAGGGAATGGTGGAAGAACTTGTCTTAGTGGTGTAATATGGTGCAAACTGTAGCTGCGACGGCTGGGACGCTAACTAGGTGTGTCTGCGTAGCATTGGGCTGCTAATATGGTGCAAACTTCTTGAGGTTGCGTTGGTTTTTCCCTTGAAGACGAATGGGTGATGCAGCAAAGTAGAGATAAGTATTTCCCTCAGTTAAGAACCAAGCTATGAATCCAATAGGAGGAACACACAAGTCTCCAACAGTTGTACCTACATGAACAAACAAATACTTGCACCCAACACAATAAAGGGGTTGTCAATCCCTTCACAGTTACTTGCAAGGATGAGATCTGATAGCGATAGACGATATAAAAGATAAGTAAAAGTGCGAAATAAAATAAAAGTAAATAAATTGCAGCAAGGTATTTTTGTGTTTTTGATTTTGTAGATCTGGAAATGATATGATAAATGATAGACTCATGGGCCATAGTTTTCACTAGAGGCTTCTCTATTGAAGAAAAGTATACGGTGGGTAAACAAATTACTGTTGAATAATTGATAGAAAAGCGCATAGTTATGACGATATCCATAGCAATGATCATGTAGGCATCACTTCCGAGAGAAGTAGACCGACTCCTGCCTACATCTACTGCTATTACACCACACATTGACCGCTATCCAGCATGCATCTAGTGTATTAAGTTAACAAGGACGGAGTAACGCCTTAAGCAAGATGACATGATGTAGAGGGATAGATCCAATCAATAAGAAAAAAACCCATCTTTTTTTATCTTTAATGGCAACAATACCAATATGTGTCATGTCCCTTTCTGTCACTCGGACTGAGCACCGTAAGATTGAACCCATTACAAAGCACCTCTTCCATTGTAAGAAAAAACAACCTAGTTGGCCAAACCAAATCAATAGATTGGAGAGAAATACAAAGCTGTATAAATCATGCATAAAAGAGTTCAGAAAAGACTCAAATAATATTCATACATGATTTCATCATAAACCCATAATTCATCAGATCTCAACAAACACACCGCGAATGAAGATTACATCGAATAGATCTCTAAGAACATGAAGGAGAACATTTATTGAAGATCAAAGAGAGAGAAAAAGCCATCTAGCTACAAGCTATGGACCATAGGTCTGTGGTAAACTACTCACACATCATCAAAAGGGTAGTAAGATTGATGTAGAAGCCCTTCGTGATCGAATCCCCCTCCGGCACATTACTGGAAAAAGTCCCCAGATGAGATCTCACCAAGACAAAAACTTGCGGCGGCGGAAAAGTATTTTTTATTTGCCCTCTTGTCTTTGAGGAATATGTGGGTATTTATAGAAGAAAAATTATGGTTGGTGGACCCACGGGACGGGGGGGGGGGGGGGGGGCACAAGCTTGGGGGGTGCCCCCTGAGCTTTTCGCCGCCTCGTGGCCCTTCTGAGCTCCCCCCCGAAGCTTCTAGAGTGTCTTGTGGTACAAGGAAAATTGCCAAGAAGTTTCGTTTTATCTGGACTCCGTTTGGTATTAATTTTTTGTAAAGATAAAAACAAGGAAAACATAGCAATTGACACTGGGCACTAGATTAACTAGATGATAACCCGCGCGTTGCTGCGGGAACCGGTTGCAATATATGTCGATGATATTTGATTGTTGATCCTTAGCAATGCATATATGAAGAACCATGTTCACCAATGTGAAAGTTAAATGTTATCTACGAAATTTAACTATATAAGGGAGCTATGTTCAGTTAGGAACTTGGAATAGATACAAATAATTCAACATGATTAATTTGGAGCTGCATGAACGACAAAATAACTATCTTTAAATTGCAACTACATATGGAAGAAAATGCGGAATTGACTTAATAACTATAACATATCTTATGGAGATATTATAAAAAACAAAGTGAAGCATTTTTGAAAGTAGAACTTGCTAAAACTTGTTTCGTCCATGAAGACGTATCCTAAAGCATAAAAAAAACTGCACTAAAAACTAAATATGCACAAAGCAACTCCAGCAAATCATTGAAAAAAAACATCACCTTAGTTACGGGTCTCACGAACAAATGATGGAAGAGACCTTCGTCACATCAGACATGATAACTACCCATGGCCATCAATGTAAATTGCCAATAGAAATCAACAAATTATCAGATGTGGATATTTGACCATATATAGTACTGACAGAAAACAACCACTAAAATTTAAAGATGACCTCAGCTTCTTGAACCGAATCTTCTTCGATAAGCAACAATCCAATGTATTTGAAGGTGTGTATTGCTACATTCTGGAAGGAATAAACAACATAAGAAAAGTTTCCTAAGGGAGAATAGGGTGCATTTTGCAAATGGATGGAACGGAAGAAGAAAATAAGGTCGTATAGATGAATGGTCACAAAATAAATAGGCACATTAATAACTTATTATACATTCTCCAAATGTGCAGGATGCAGCAGGAAAGAATAAATGTATACAAATGATAAACCAATATCTCTTGGGGCAATTAACAACAATATATATGTCAGACTTAACAGAGAAAAAGGAACACATATATGTACTGCATGAAATAACTTACTTGGCAACATCGGTGAAGAAAATGTCAGGTAAAATCCTAACATATTTAAGACGTGTAGATGTTGAATTCCGATGCTTCCATATTTATCATAAACTTTGCAGAGGCATATCAATCGATGGATTGAAGTTGCAGCTCTTACATGATAATCTGTTGGGAAGAACACTTGTATACTAACCTGTTAAATGGAGCAGTTTACAAACTTGTATACTGCTAGAAACGTCATAGTTCTAAATTCAGAGGAGAATACCCATGTGCACCGGGAGTTCCTTCTAGGCCAAAAAAACTCCATGCTATGCCTGAGGCCCTGCTCAGCATCGTACCAATGCATTCCTTCCAGGATGAAAAGGAAATAAATTGAAAATTCAATGACATGGTGATCCGTGGACTCCTGTACACCCTTCAAGGCAAGGAAAAAAAATCCGTCCACGTCATGGCTGATGCCCTGCTTGGCGTCGCCTGATGCCTTTCTCTCAGGAGGAATAGAAAGCCAACTTCGGATTGAAAATTCATTAGCAGCCGTTCTGATTCTGCTGGAACCGCCTGGAACTGATTTGCCAGCGGCGCCGGAGTTACCTTAACCGGCACGGAGACAGAGACGGGAAGGGAGAACCAGGGCACGCAGGGTAAACCGGCAAGCAAATATACCCTAGAGAATCCTGGACCTGGAAAGCCACAGAGGCGAGCAGCACCAACGATCGAGCTGGAGGAGCGCCCTGGCGCAAAGATCGGCTCCCAGACGCCATGGCCAGGGATAAAGCTGGTGTTATTTTCGGGGAGAGTCGATAACTTTTGTGATTTTTTTCCTAGGGAGAGAGAGGCGTGCGTGCATTATGAAGTGGAAACGGAGAGGAGGTCCGTAAGATGAAGAGTCAAAAGATAATGCCTCAGATTTTTATTTCTAGCAAAGATTAATTGAAGAGATTAATACGTAAAGTGGAAAGGCCGCATGTACAGAGGGAACCGTGCATGAAGTGGCCTCAGATGCGAATATGTCTATTACTAACCTGTTGCGCGCGCAACTCGTATCATCGCCGTCGCTACATCATCTGGATCAGCGCCAACAGGCCCACATGGTCCCACCCATTTAGCCCTCTTTCCCTTTTCTCAGTAGTATACGGTTTGAATACAGTCAAAGCATATCTGCGCCATGCCTGCTCCCCCGTACATACGTCGTACCCGCCCACGTGAGGCAGTCATCTACAGCACGACCCAGCTACCACATCCACCCCGAGTCATCACAGATTTCAAATTTTGAAATCGCCTCAGGCAGAAGCTCCTCATCGCTGTGAAACATCCCGACCCTGAGGCAACCGGCCGGCCCGATCTGAACGCCGGCGGCGGCAATGGATTTTGGACCGGGGTCACTCACATATGTCCTGTTCAGGTTTGTTTCCATCTCAAAATCTTTTCAGTTCATCGCGTTCTCGATATGGCCTTCAATCTGTCATGCGTTGGATGCCATGGACAGCTTTTCTGCACCTCCGTGCGCTGCAGAGGTGCGGAGTGCGTACCAGCTCTGGGATGGCCGAGGATGAAGAAGACGGGCTGCCCTGTCCTCCGAATATCCAGATCTGGGATGACATGATGCAGAAGCCGAAGTTCCTGAGGCCAATCCAGATTTCTCCACCGTCCCAGATGTTCACCCCAAGGACACCACCGTCAGCCACCATTCGCCCTCGTCTGATGGCCACGAACTTCCGCTTCGTGGCCATCAAGGTAATTTCTCTCCATCTCTAGGATGTTCACTAGGATATAATCTGGATAGGAGGGACAACTCGATTTGGATGTGCCCAAGCCCTGTAATTAGTCATGTCTTCGATCGGTTCTTGCCCAATTTGGGGACACCAAACTATACCTCAGTAGCTGTATAATTGGAGTTTTGATTTTATCTGTATTGTCTGTTTATTTCAGCCACACGTGATCTGCTACTAGTTCGGCATGATGATAAACAGTGCAACAAGGAACTATGTAGAAATTGCCAGTCGAACTTCAGTAGCTGTTTTTTTGACAGGTATCTATCACAATTGATAAAATCCAGTACCTTTACGGTTCTCAAAAGTCAAAACACATAATGTTTTTTTTAATGCAAATAGCTGATCAAAATTGTTTTATGCAGGGCATGTAATGGAAAGATACCTGACGTCCGTACTCCCTCACAAGGAAAGTTAAGTGTGTTGGTTAAGCCAGAGACAGGTCAAGAGTTTGATTCGTTGCCCGAAGCGACTTGTACAATCTATGCTATTTATTTGCGACATGGACATGATCTCAGTGTCTATATTTTGTATCGGTGTTATCTTATCATTTAGAACATTACTTTTTGGGGGGATATTTTGTACTGTATGTGCTACAACAGCAAGATGTTTGGTGCGTGGTCTGCTAATAAAATTGTGTTCATATTGACTCCGCATGAGATGTATCATATATGATCAAGCAAACATCAGACCTTATACATTAGGATTTTTTTTGTATCAACCCCAAGGTTTATAGACAATATCAGTGTCGGGGCTTTCCCATAAAATTCAGAAGAACTTTTGGGAAACTTTAAGATCAATTTTCTCAAACTAAGTTCTCGGATGGTCAGCATAAGTCCTTGGTGAGACTTTCATATCATAAGTATCCTGGGAAGAACTTTGGTAATACAGTGTCCGAGCTTTACCATAAAATTCGGAAGAACTTTCGGGAAACTTTAACATGACACAAAATTTCTTTGGATTTTCCAAAGTTCTTTGGGTTTTCCGATAGTGTTCTCTGCTTCCAGGAGCGACAACCACAGGTCAACCAACGAGCAAATCCCCCTTACTTGTCAGCTACATCAGTGCGTCCGAACTTTGTTCAGATAGTTCGAACAACTTTTAATAGTCTATGCTGTTGAGTATATATAACATTACAGGCGGCTGAAAATAATTATGCTTGTTTTGTTAAGAAAAAATAGTTACTTTTTAATGGTAATGAGTAGTGTCTTTTGTTAGGACAAGCGGATACAATTGAAACACCTGCTCAGTGATTCAAGGAAATGCACGCCTCCATTTGTGTTCCAGCATGAAGGACTTTACATAATTCATTGGGCAATTCCACAAGGATAGATCCCCGCATGAGAAACTTTAATATAGCATGCCCGATGCTTTTGTGTTCTAACATGGAGGACTTTACTGAAGGCACGGGGCGTTTGCACAAAGATAGACCCCCAATTAATGAACTTTAATCCAGCATACCCGGTGCGTTTTGTGTACAAACATGAAGGACTTTACATAATTCACTGGGCATTTGCACAAGGATAGATCCCCGCATGACAAACTTTAATATAGCTTGCCCGGTGCTTTCGTGTTCTAACACGAAGGACTTTACTGAAGGCACGGGGCGTTTGCACAAAGATAGACCCCCAATTAATGAACTTTAATCCAGCATACCCGGTGCGTCCGTGTACAAACATGAAGGGCTTTACATAATTCACTAGGCATGGTGCTGATGTGGCATGGTGCTGATGTGGACAGTGTGCATGTTGAGAGAATTGGTAGTAGTGGGGATCAACTTCTTAAAAATGTAAGATGTAAGATATGTTAGTCCCCAAAATGATACAAAATAGCATAATAATGCATATGAAACATCCAACGATACAAAATATCATAATAATGCATATGAAAAATCTAAGATTGACAATATAACAGCATGGAATAATGAAAAATTATAGATACACTGAAGACGTATCAGGGGCCCGCTGTCACCGACGGGGAGGTGGAGACAGGGTTGTGTGGCCTGTATTTTGTGAAAAACTCCTCGATATTTTTATCGCAAAATAGCCCTTGCATCACCTATTAGTGACCTACAAAAAAATTTCAGAACTAAAAATGGTCCGCGCAGGGACTCAAACAACGGACCTACTGCACAGCCACGCCATCCATGCCGATTTCCTGTCCAATATGGATATTATTCCTTTTATCCTTTCCCGTTAATAGGATTTTTGTTCAAATGAAAAGGGATGGCGGAGGGAACCTACACCCGGAATTGCAACTCGAACCAAGAACATTTGATATGTATGTAAATTATAATCATGTGTTATAATAAATATAGTACATAAAAACATTTAAAAATGCATTAAAAATATACATGTCATTTCATAAAAATATCCACTTATTAATTTTAGAATATTCATATAATAAAATTAGGAAATGTAAAAATTGGTTGTCAATGGGGCCCCTTTTTCAATAGTCTTTTTCCGTTTTAAAAAATTTGTAAAAAATAAGTAAATTATAAGCACAATAGTAACAATCAAAGTTAAATTATTTTGTGTTATAAATAATATATTTACAAATAAATTAAAAACATTTATGTTGTTTTAAATCACTTTATAAAACATATTAATATAATTGAAATATGTTTGTATACTTTAAAAATAATCATTTGAGGATCTATAGTCAGCAACACACCTATTTAGTTTTTCATACATATTTCTATATTTAATTTAATTTATAATATATATATATATTATATAAAACACACAAGCTTTATTAATAAAACGTTAAATAAACATAATTTGTTTCTAAAAGCTTGAGTACTATATTATAATTGTCAACATTTTTAAATGTATATGGGCATTTATTCGAATATATAATAATTCCTTAAAATTAATTATTTGAATATTTTTATATTTCATAATTTAATTATATAGATATTGAAAATTCATAAGCAAACATTTTCGAAAATTACATAAATATTTATTATTATTTTGTATATATATTATTTATAGCATATGATTTTAATTTACATACATAAAATTATCCATTATAGACAGGAAACGCTCATTCTCGTTGGAGTGGTGGGCTTGCGTGCACTATTGCATGAGGTCGCTGGTTCAATTGAATAAAAATCCTATTCGCTGCAAAGAAGGGATATACTCCCTCCCTTCCTAAATAAAAGTGTTTTTAGAGATTTAAATATAAACAACATACGGATGTATATAGACATATGTTAGAGTGTATATTCACTCAGTTTGCTTCGTATATATATAGTCCCTGATTGGAATATCTGGAAAAACTTATATCTAGGAATGGAAGGAGTAGAAAACAGTATCCAGATTGGACAACAAATGGCTATTGTTGGGGTAGCTACACTTGCATGGTTCGAGTCCATGAGTTCACCATTTTTCCGTTCTTATAATTTTTGTAGGCCCCTGACAGGAGGGCCAGGGTTTTTTGTTGTGGAAAAAAAATGTCAAGGCTGTCCAAGGTTTGAGTTCCTGAGCGCATCATTTTTTTCATTCTTATAATTTTTGTAGGCCGCTGATAGCAGGGCCAAAGTTTTTTCTTGTGAGAAAAAAATGTTGAGGGTGGTTTTAGCCAAAAAAAAAGGCCACAGACTCGTCTCCACCTCCCGGTCGCTGACATTTGGCAGGTTTTAACACGAGTGGTGATGTTTCCTTTTTTTGAATCGGACGAACATTTGTTTTACACCGTATAAATATGTTTTTAAATGTCACTATTTTTTTGAAATGTGTGAACATTTTTTAATGTAACCAAGACTTTTATGAATGCTATCAACCTTTTTTAGTTACGCTAGCAATAGTTTTTACACGGTGTTAAATTTTTTAATTTGCAATTTTTTATATTTTTATGTAAATTTAAATTTTGAAATATATTTATTTAGAATATTTTCAAAAGAATGAGCAAAAGAAAGAAAAATGAGCCAATGAAAAAACAGAGAAGAAAAATGAACTAACTTGCAGGAAGCTACTTGTGGGGGCGCTAGCTTTCATCTCGCGTCAGGTGAGATATAGACGCGTTGTCGTGTGAATATCCGAGATTGACTCGAGCTCGAGAGAGGAACCGGCTGTGATCTACCAGTGGACTTGGCTTATGGACTACTACTGATGCGGGTATTTGAAAGAACAAACATACAAATACTGGGCGGCCCACTGCCCAGTTGGACCCAGCCATAGCTTCGCCAATGTGTGTGGTGATCCAGGCATCGCAAATGGTGCAATATTACAGTGTGTGTTTTGCTAAAGGAAAATGTACAGAGCGTGTGTGATAGGCTCTCTTATCGCACGTGCTAAGCTTGTACGCAAAACACGTGCGACAAGTACCAACATCATATTGTTGTTAAGAAACATGTGTAATGTGGGTTACATCATAAACAGTGCTCCATTAGTGTAGCCCCCTCATAGCACATGTATTCCCTAACGAACCATATGTGACATTGGCCGCTTTGCAAATGGCGCATTTTTCCATAGTGCGTGTGACAGGCTCATGGCACATGTTTTTCTCTAACAAACCGTTTGCAATGTTGAATGCATCGCAACAGTTGTCCTTTTGTGCTCCACGTGCAATAGGACTGCGAACACGATTGATTTTAGAAAACTGTCTCCAACGTATCACTCGTTTTTCTGTAGTGTGTGATGCATCCCATATCGCACACTATTGCAAGATGATATTTTGACCCTCCCTGTGTGATAGGGGTTTTGAACCATGTACAATGACCTTAAATGCACTAGTGTTCGATATGCCAATGAATGCACACTATCACAATTTTTTGACGAGAACACTATCACAATTCACAATGGCTTGTGTAGGTATACGGTCATAGATCAATCTTTTATAAGAAGCACACAGATCAAGATGGTGCCAATAATATTTAAGTGACTAGATAGCGCTAGGCTGTACTTGAATCAATAGTAGTTTTGTTTAGCTCAAAAACAAATAGCAGTTCTGTCCACTAACACCGGCCTCCATTATACGACAAATGCCTTTGTTTACGAGGGAGTTAGCTATATAGGTGCAAAAGCCAGAGATATTTATAGGCTTGGAAGGCATAAGGGAATCCGAGATATGTAGACAACAAGATTCATGTTTATGGACACATTAGCATTTCCGAGTACTTCAATCGCCGCGTACATCCCGACCTCGTGAATGGATGCTTCATCCCCTGTTTAGACTTGAGGCATTCAAAAGAAGCATCCAAACTAAAAGAGGATGCAACACTCCCGCA
The DNA here is from genome assembly GCA_963921465.1 of Triticum timopheevii. Lineage (NCBI taxonomy): Eukaryota > Viridiplantae > Streptophyta > Magnoliopsida > Poales > Poaceae > Triticum > Triticum timopheevii. Next base: position 43,518,029 of record OY997271.1, read on the forward strand.
TCACAGTAAACCCTAGGTAGCATCTTACAATTAAGGGGAACAATGAGAATCCTCAATGTAAGGATAAAGATCGATCAGCGGAAGGATTGACAACATCAAACACTCCCATCATAAAACACCCACAACAAAATACACCCCAGGGGAACCCCAAAACCAACTCCTCTCTATAATGAACTCCCACGCAAGCTAAGATGGGTGACGCGGTTTTAGCTTCTTCTTGCATGGCTTCACCAGGTCTTCAGAACACAATTGGATTATGTGATCCCAAACGACAACATGCTGCCACAAAAGTGAAACACCATAGTGCACATCACAAAGACATGTTCCTTTTAATTTGAACATATCTTATGTTTCTGTGAAAATTCTAGAATATAGGGAAATAGAATTGATGTACCATAGACAGCTGAGATGAAATATGAGAAACTGCTATTCCTATTCCAGCACAAAGAAAAGAAAAATTGCATTTCGCTGAATAAAAGGCCCGGGATGGGTTGGAGCTCTTGCTCCAGGTAGGTGGTGGTGGGCTTGGTCCGGGAGATGCGTGCAGGCAATGAGTTCTCTCTCCTCGCAGGTGCGGTGGTCGATGGTGGCGGTCGGGGCTCCGCTATTCTGTCAGACAAATCGGTGGCGAGTACCAGACATGGGTTCATGCGAGCGTGCTCGGCGGCGGCCACCAGTAGTCATGGGGTGTTTCTCACCATATCAAATGGAACTAGGTGGAGATGCAGGCGTGGGCGCCTCCAATAGTGGAGGCATCGACCCAAACTGCGTAGTTGATGTCGAGCTAGGGGGTGAAAGGAGACGCCTTTTTACTCTTGCTACTGTGGTGGATACATTGTGATATGGACGGTTGGTGGTTTCTTGGACTTGGAGGCCGGAGGGTGGCCCACATGGTTGGGTCTTCGGCGGGCACCATGGCGGCGGTGATGGCTTTCCCTCTGTCGTGTGGGCAAAGAGAGGTGGAGTGGTGCATGGCTCGAGCGCGCTTGTTGTCACTAGCGGTGGTGGTGCCCCAATCCGGATTTGGAGCTCTGAACTCGCCGCCCTTGTCCTCGGGACCTCGTTGTGCCACGGGGGAGCTGCCGAGTAAAAGCTTCGCGCTTTGTCTCTAACAATGGAGATGCTCGCGGGCACCACTCTCTTCCTGAAGATGTCATCATGGTACTCCTCTCCGTGTCTGGGTTCCAGGTGAAAACATTTGTATGTTGTGTAGTCAGGAACGCCAATCTCCCTCTGAGGGGCATTTGTTTTTGAGCAAAAACAGTAGGGGAATCCCACCTGGGGGCGTTGTCGTGGAGCTTAGGTGTTGCATGACGTGGCATGGCGTTGTACCCAGTTCTTTGTGTGCTCTATGTCGGTAGCGTAGTCACATGCGTCTTGCGTTGTCTGATTATCTTAGGATCGGCATTATATGAAGCCTATCTCATTATCTTGTATTGTTCAGCCATGTACTGTGTTTGGTATTGCTTTGTATATAAAGCGTGGCGAAATCTTATTTCAAGATAATCATATGATAGAGCAAATTGCATCGCAAAAGGGGAACAAAGACCTTACTAAACAAGGGTGTAGAAGCATTTTATGAAATCCTAGCAATCATATTGCACCAGCAAATTTGTTCAAATACGGAATGCGCCAACTATACATCTTGATACACATTATGCACTATAAAATAATACCCCAAGGCCTAACTGAAACCTAGAGCCTTGGATGTAGCTGAAAGGAAACAGTAAAAATAGTTGAATCGCAACACATTTGTTTTTTCATATCATCTCTATTGGCAATCTGTATACGGTACAGTTCTGATTTCATGTCAAAAGTAAGAACCATGTAGTACTTGCATGTGCCATCGTGCAAAGAGCGACTGATTGTGCATAACAAAAGTTGACCGTTTCCACTAGAGCAGATTGATACAAGAACCAATTAATGGCGTTTGAATGGAAAAAGAGCAAATTGCACTACGACTCTCTAAGCTTGTGCCGTGGACTAGCTAAGATGGCTTGAAATCATCCTTTAGGGACTGGTTCGATGAGGTTCCAAGTGAACTCATCCCTCTTTTGATGGATGATGTCACTACGGTCACAACATAACAAAGAGGGAGGGTTGTTATTAAAGAAATAACTTCAGTAATAATGAATTAAAAAACAAAGTTTTTTATGAATAGGGGAAATGATGAATCATCCATTATATGTTTCTCAAAAAAAATCATAAAAAAAAGGTAAGACACATAGAGTAGGAAGAATACAAGTAAATGTGAACCAACCAGGGGTGAGATAACTAATTTTATTTTTCCTAACTTGTCGCTCATGGCACGCAAACCGTCTTGTTCTTTGATTTTAGAACTCAACCCAATTTTGATGGCCTTATGAATTTATTGATGATGGACCAAGATCGCCAAAATTACCATAAAATGTTTTCAGGGGCCAATTATATATTTTTTATACACAGCATGAATCTAACTGGGACTTATTCAAATTTATATTTGTCTCTAGCATCTTTGTAATCCGCCCACTTCAAAATTCAGTGGATTACCTAACGAGGCTAGTCACATCGATCTTCTTTCGATCTGATAACAACTGTATGGGCTTGTACAGTGGTCATGGCTGGTACTAAGATCGATGACTACAGACTCGACAAGTGACGACATGTCTTGATGGAGTTGCTTAGCGATGATCAGGACATGGATTTGTGCAAATTTCATAGTCTAGTTTACTACCATGTACATACACCAGTTAGCTATTCTTATGTGTATCAATTTGATATGATGCTTTGGGTAACTAAAAGCTCCTTCTATTGGGAAAAAATCAGCTAGATGGTTTGGGATGTGTGCATCTTTCCATGCAGAGGTCGGGCTTGAACTTATTGCGGTTGTATCGTCTTGATGTAACGTTTGATTCAATTTCCTTTATCAAAATAGCTAGGCCCTCACTGCCTCTTTGCATACATGATCTGTGCCGCGCATAGATAATTTATCATAACAATTGTATTGTACTGAAATTTTTTTCTCCACGTGATGCAGTACTCTTGTAAGGAACACACACTATACTGAGTGCCATGTCAAAGCTATTTAAGCAGCCATCTGGCACTTGCCTCTGCTTCCATCGCTAGCAATTCTACTCGGAGGACTAGACCCATGGCGTGAATGTCTTTTGGTATAGGAGAAGATGGATCCAGCTCCACGGGTCATAAAGAACCAAACATATATTGGTAGGCACGGTAGGTATCAGGGAATTGGTGATATGTAGAGACCGGAAGATTTGTTGTACAAACAAACTGCTCCTCACGCCAGTTCCAAGTGACCCGTTCAGTTTCCAGCAAAGCCACGATCCAGGTCAGCGGCCCCAAGGCGATCTAGGTCAGCGGCAGCCGCCGGATTTGGCGGCAGCGGCGTCACTGCTGCTTTATCCGTCCCCTACGCTCTGCGCAGGGGCGGAGCTGGAGCTAAATATACCCTGATGCACTACTTTACTATGTTGCAAAATTTTCAAGCAACTTTGCACTAAATAAAAAATGTGTTTCATAACTTTTAGCGTACATGAGTGGGTGTCTCGGGGGCAATTCCCCCCTCGCCGGAGTAGCCCCTCTCCCTCCCCTCTCCCCCTCGCCGCCGCACGAGGCTGCCGTCGGGCAAGGCACATGGCGCAGCCGGGGACTGCGGCGGCGGGGCATTCGCTGCTCTGGTTCACATCGGAGGGTCTTGGATCTGGGCGGCGGCCCCCGGCGAGGCCCCTTGTCACCTGCGGTGAGCAGTGGAGTGGGCGTGGTGCCGGCGATCTGGTCGGGTGGCCGGCGGATCTTCTATGGGCTGGGACCTCGCGTGGCTGCCCTGGTGGCTGGCGGCGTCAGATCTGGCTGCTGGCCCATCTTCCCCTGCTCGGTGCGTTTCACCCCTCGACGCTCCCTGGCTGTGCAGGCGTCTGGCCTGCCTCTGGGTTGCGGGTGATTCTGGTGGTCGGGATCCAGATTGGGGGAAACCCCTGGTCGGCTCCAGCCGTCCGCGACGACGATGACGTCCGCGGGCGCCGATTTCTTCATGGAGATGTCGGTCGAGACCTGCCCTTCCACACCCCACCACCTTGCTTCTCGGGTGAAAACCTAACTCCGGTGGGCGGTGGTGGCGTCCTTGGCGCCGTGACCTTCTTGAAGGCGTCGCCTTGAGGGCAGTGTGGTGGCGGGCTCAGTATGGGGTCGGTGACAGCAGCCGAGGATCGAGGGACCAGTGGGCGCCTTTTTTGGTGGAGCGGTGCTTCATCCTACACATTGATGACGGCGGATCTCGGCGGCGTGGTGCAGTGGAGACTCGGCGCCCGATGCACGGTGATGGACTCGCGCAGGTGGAGGCAGTTGTCTGGCGTCATGGTGGTGTCGATGGCAGAGCGGCCTGACAAGATAGAAGCCTCAATATCTGCTCTGAAGACGGACCTGTGAAAGATGGCGGCGGCGACACATGTGAGTGCGTCAGACCAGTTTATGCCCCAGAACCGGTATGTGGCTCGGCTGGGGCTTCTGGCTTTTGATGATAGGCTTAGGTGAGTGGTTCGAGTATTTGGCCCAGGTAGCACCCCTTCATCATATGGATAGGAGTAGTGGCATATGTTGTCAAGATGGCGGATTCAGGCATATTATTGTAATACTTTGTAAGGTCCTCGAGAATAATCAATAAAGTGGCCGTATACATCTCCCAGATGCAGAGGACGGGGGTCATCCTCCTTTTCTAAAAAAAAGCAGTAAACTATGCTTACTTATATATACTTGAAAATAGGTCTTGCATTTTCAAATTCATGTCTCCTGGAGCATCCTGCTGATGGTGATTTTATGTTGAGGAAAAAAATTTCTATAAAACAATTTTTATTTTGAGATAACTAGTCTACCTACATTTTGACAAATGCAAAATAACGCGCGATATATAAATTTGTCTAAGTGAATAATGAACGCTCAAATTAGGAGTTTAAAAAACCTAGCCAACAGTCGACGTGTTGGCCAAAATCTACTAGCTATAAATTCATAAAAATGTTGAGAATAGAAAAATCATGGAGAGACAAGGGCGCTACCATGACAGGATTGGGATCACTTGTAGTATCCAATGGGGCGATTGACCAACTGATGAAGAGTTGTAGAGAGGGGATGGAATTGCAGCCCGTGACCAACGGAGCATGGGTGTGGGAGATCAGGACTTCCGGAGATGGGGATCGAACAGACGAACAACCCATATACCAATACATGGAAGGAAACGCTAGGTAGAGCAGCAGGCGAGACGGTGGAGCGATTGATGAAAAGAAAGAAATCAGGGAACGGGACACGATCCATCGCACGACCTAACAGCAACTCTAGCAGACCCCGCAAAACACCCCGGCCCGCAAAATAACCGTCAAATTGCGGGTTGGGGCCAAAAAATCTGCATGAATAGACCCCGCAAAATGCTCTGGCCCGCAAAAATTTTTACGGGACACGGAAAATCTTCTTCCTCAACCTCTATCTTCACGGGCTGGGAGGCCGACCCGAGCTCAATCCCCATCCGGCGCGAGATTTGGCGGGAGGGACATTTCTGCGCCCCCTTTCCCGCTCCCCACACCCTCCGCCACCATTGCCCCCCCCCCCCCTCCGAAAGCTCCGGCTGCTCCTCCCCGGCCGTCCCTCGCTACCATGGACAACCCCCTGCTGTCCCCCATCACCGTCGAGGTCGCGCACGCCCCTTCCCCTCGGGCGGATCTCGTCGTCGGCCATGTAGGCCCCACCGGCGTCGCCCAAGCACACGCCACGCCTGCCCGCAAGCGGCAGGTCAACGTGCTTGTGCAGGGCGGGAATCCGGCTGCCCCCGCCGCGATGGCCCGCGCTCCGGGCGCCAATGCCGCTGTGCGATCCCGGCCGGCGGCAGAGAAGGCCGGCGAGGCCGCGGGCGCAAAGTGGAGGAAGGTTCCGACTTCAAGGAATAAATCTTCTTCAACCTCTCACTCCATCCTCCCCCCACCCCGCAAGGAGGTGCTCCGGCGATGCCGTTCAACGGTGCCGCTCCCCCCGCGAGCGAGGTGTTCGACGAAATGGCCGGAAGGTATATCTCTTCGGACTTTGGTGATTCTCTTTCATTTTCGCCATTGTTTTTCGATAGCTCGTGACGTGTTATCGTTCGGTATAGTGGTGGTTTGAACAATGCAACAACCGAGTTTGTGAACTTGTTGGACACGAACGCGGTTGACATTGATCAAGCCCCTTTCGAACCTTTCGACTACAATGAAACGAAGGGCGGCGTGGACGATCATGGTTGTGCGGACGACTTGGCGGAGATTGAAGCGGAAGCATTTGAGAATTCACAAGCAAAAGCTGGGAAAAGCCAAAGATCGAAGAACTACACCATCTTGGAAGATCAAGCTTTGATCAAAGCATGGAGTGCGGTGTCTCTTGATGCATGCACGGGTACTAATGAAACCGCCAAGAGATATTGGCAAAGGATCAAAGATCAATACTTCCGCATTATAAAAAACTACCCCAACAAGACTCCACGCACATTTCGGTCGCTTCAAGGTCGTTGGGAGAACATCAAGCCTATGTGCAGCCGTTGGGCAGCTTGCTTGGAGCAAGTACGCAATGCACCTCCAAGTGGCTCTGTGGAGTCCGACTATGTGAGTTTGCTTTGCCTTTGTTCAAGTTGTGCATCATCATAATGTATCATGAAAAATGATTGCATCACCTTGTTCGCATTGTGTAGGACAAGATTGCTCAACAAAGATACAAGGACATGGAAGCTTCGGAAGGCAGATTCTTCAAATTAGAGAATTGTTGGGAGTTGCTCCAAAAGTGCGACAAGTGGAAGTTGATCGACAAAGAGTCCCCACCCAAGAGAGGCTCACTTACAAACATGGATGAAGATGAGGATGATGATGGCCCAAGAAATTTGAACAAGCCCGATGGCGACAAGAAGACTAGAGAGAAGATAAAGAGAGAGCAAGAAGCATTGAGCTTGAGGGAGAAGATTGATGACATGGTGCAATCAAACGAGTTAATGTTGTTGAAGTCGTTGGAGATCAAGAAAGAGTTGGCCGAAAAGAAGGCAAAAGAGAAGCTAGAAAAATGGCAAATGCTCAAGGAAGAGGGGCTGCGCGGAGCTGCCATTGAGGAGAGAAAAGTACGCGCCTCTGAAAACAAATCGCTGTCATTGTTGCTCACCGAAGAGAACAAGATCATGTCAATGAACCATAATGACATGGACGACGTCACCAAAACATGGCATGATATGGCAAGGAGAGAGATCTTGAAGAGGAGAACGGTCGCCTCGGCCGGTCCGTCTGCCAGTTCCAGTGATGTTTTCTCTGCTCCACACGGTGGCAATGTGGATGATTTCGGTGCGGGAGTTGGAACAAGCGACAGAGGTGGCTACGGTGGCGCAGATGAACTTTAGGATGGACTCCATGGCGCCGAGTGAAGATCGACCCCCAAGATGATGCCGGACATGGGCGCATATCTTTGCATGCCCTCTTTTGCGTAATGAACTTCGCTTTTATTCGTGCGCAAACTGTTTATGTCATTTGAATTTGAACTTGTTTGTGAAACCCTATGATAAATTTCAAATTTGCAGTTTTTCTGTTTGCGGGTTGTTGCGCTGGTGCCCGAGCAGAACCCGCATAGCCGACCCGTAAAAAAACATATTCAGCGAATATACTTTTTTACGGGTCCATTTGTGGGTCTGCATCTATGCCAGCCCTCGCCGGCCCGTAAAAACTGTTTTGCGCAAACTGCAAACGCGTTTTGCGGGCCGGCATTTTGTAGGGTCTGCTAGAGTTGCTCTAAACGACCACGCGCGCGGGCGTGAGCTCAGACCTCTGCGGGGAAGCGCACACGCCCCAGGCCCAAGTGCATCAGGGGCAGTGCACTTGGTGTGCGGGCTGGCAACTTGGACCCTGATGCACTGCCCCAGGCCCAACCTGATGCCCAGGCCGTTTTCAGATGATAAGTACCGCTAAAAAACTAGTTGGACCCGTATTCCTGTGCATCAGGGTCGGCCCAATGGGCTCCATTAGTGGTCCATTAGAGACTGGTGCTGCTGTGTTTCTTTTACAGATGTGGTTTACTTTGGATGGACGATCTAGTCTGGGGGAGGATCGTTGAGCAGTTGTGGGCACTTCATGGAAGCATCGGTTATGTTTGAATTAGAATTTGAATGTCAAACTAAGTTGCATATTATGTTGCTTTCAAATTATTATTAAGTATTTGAGTTCTATGTATCATTGTTTGAATAATTATGATGATATTAGACATATGCATGTGTCATTTGTATTTTTTTTTGTTTAATGGAAAATAGGATAAGTAAAACTTTAGGGGAAGAAGTTTAGCGGAACTGACAAAAATTGCTCCCAGACAACTTCCCCTAACTTCTACGGGAGGCTCAAAAACGGAGTTTCATGGGAAGATTTTTATGGGCGTTGTTGGAGTTGCCCTTAGTGCTAGGGAAGCCTTTTTGGTTAAGTATCATTAATCCGGTGGTCTGGTACAGGGAGCTCCTATTAGACGCTCTGTGTACCCAAAAATCACCCAGATGCACAGAGCGTCGCTACCTGAGCCGTCCCAACTAGAAATTATAGCGACTGCTAAAACCAACCTTGGAAGTAAACCCACTGTAGGGAAACGTGTACTGTAGCACCTTGTTTTAGTCGATTTTCAGTTTACAATGATTTGTTGAAAATACGAAGACTTCTTTACAAAAGTGTACTTGTTGAAAATATGAACATTTTTTGAAATTACAGTACTTTTTTGAAAACACGAACACTTCTTGAACACGCGAACCGTTTTTGAAAAAATCTGAACATTTCTATAAAGCCAGAAAATTTTATGATTTTTTGAGAAAAAATTAGGAAACGACAATTTTTAAAAAAAATTCAGATTTTCAGAAAAATCACGAACATTTTGTGAAATTCCAGAACATTTCTTAAAAGCGTGATATTTTTATTTTTCAACAACTTTTGAAAAACTTCTTTTAAATTTTGAACAATATTTGAAACATTAACATTTCTTGAAATTGCCTAAGATTTAAAAAACATGAATAGTTTGTAAAATTTCCAAACATTTTCAAAGAACTGGAACTTTTTTAAAAGAGGAAAAGAAACGGAAGAACACCGATAAAAGAAACAACAGCCAAAAGGGAAAAAAATGACCAGAATCATCTAGAAGGTTCCCAAAATTTAGGAACCAATGCACAACTAAATTGCAGGTCCCTTTTGGTTGCTTGCTTGGCTCCCTTGTGCAATTCGTGGCCAAAGTGTGTCAAATCGGAAATGCGTGGTACAAAACTCCCCATGCCTTGTCATATAGGTAGTAAATTGAAATAAAACTCTTGGCACAACCCATGAGTCGTTCCATTAAGCATGCCCACTGAAATCATTTGACGCAAGTCTTTCTTGGCGAAACAAAACCTCCACTCTAAAGAAAAAAAGCAAAGCAAAACCTCATCTTCAGGACATTTCGCACGCCTCATTGCAGCTGCCACGACTGGTGGCAGGTGACCGCCGCACGTTTGCTAATGGTGAATGACATATAATATCGTTGATGGTGGGCTTAGTGGCCATCGCAACTTTTTATTGACGTGTTATCGTGGATTGAGGGTGGTCACAATGCAGACATAAAAGGCTAGCATACAACAACCCCTGATAAAAGGCTATCGGACAACATGGACACGAAGTGGATGGCGGCCGACGTGCAACCACTTGCACCATAATTCCTGATGTCCAGCCTACGTCTTCGGCCACAAACGTTTCTACAACTCAAACAAGCATGAAAGGTATGGTTGCATATTTTGTCGACCATAGGGCAAATCAGATGCCTTCATGTAACATTTCAAAAAATCTCGTTGGAAACAAGTTAAGTTAAGACTTGAGAGTGATGGCTCAGACAACTCCTTCGCATGAGTTGTGCCGCTTGCCACATATTTTGGGTCAACTTTCTCCAATCCATTTCACACCATGAATTCAACAGTGTTTTTGAACGCAAGCTGCTACTAGAGCAGTGATGTCGATTAAGAGTAAGTTGACGAGACTCAAAGAAGCTTCATGTCTGATTTTTGACAACAGGAGCAGCTTGATATACAAGTTGGACATAAAGTGCATTCCCTGTCCGCTTAAATATAGGTAGCCGCACTTCCTTCACCTGGTAATCTGAAATATAGGTAGCTATGCATTCATGATAAGAAACGGAAATAGCAATACCGATTACTCATAAGAATATACACAATATGACATGGCAAGAATGGAGTTGGTTTTGATACGCTTGCCTTAAATATCATCATTGCCTTGAGCAGATGTCACTCTCCATTAATTGGCTTTTCGTCTCCTCGAACCAAATGTAGTAATCCCTCTGTAACTTAATGTAAGACGGTTTTTACATTAAGTTACAGAAGCAGTAGCTTTACAACGAGAAGATCAAATAGATATACATAGCAAGCTAACTCAACCGTTCCACTTACCCTTCCATGTTTAGTATTTCTCCTTACATATATCACACCAACCTTCACTTATGTGAGTAATGATCTCACTCCATATCTCTCTCTCTCTCTGTTGCTACCATAATAGATATAGTATGTAGCAACCTAGCTAGCTCGCTCGTTCTTCCACTTTATTTCAACATGTTAGTAGCACTTGCTTGGTAGATGAAATGGACTCCAATCACATACATATACCGTGGAGATAGTAAGAGAACCCAAGTGATACAATGACACATGTGGGAATAGGAGATACCAGGAGTGATCGTCAGAGAGTTGGTTCCCACTGATCGGCCATTGGAAGTTGTTGATCGACCAGCGTGGTAGTTTGAACCTGCCTCTGTTATGGCCAGACTATCTTTAACTTCTAAGACGCGCATGTGTCATGCATAAGCGACTGAATTACCTACACTAACCTGTTGACAAATTAATTATTTTGTGTAAATTAATGGTACATGCTTAGATGAATGGTGCTTCATGGGGTTGACGGTCGCAATGACACATGGCTCTAATTTTCTGTACTCCAAAGGATAAAATGTTGTCTCATTTTATGATATAAAATCGACTGAAACTAAGGATCTCATTACTCATGGCTCATGAATATCTTATTCTCAACCTTCTTAATTTTTATTCATGTACAGTAGAATTTTTGCAAGAATTATGAAGGCTGATAAACCACAAAAAGTATAATTAAAGGGTGTTTGGATATATAGATTAAGGACACAAAATTTTGAGTGGATTACTTTGGTGTGTCCTGTTACGTAGAACTTTTAGTAAGAAATTAAATATCAGAGATAGGTAGGTCATTTGTCAAGGTGTGATATATTCAATAAAAGTATAGACATATGAGTCCATTAAGCCATGCATCAGGTACCCGCGGTAAGTGAGGCCGGTGGTGCTTCCCGTATTTCGCAAAGTTCCTTCCTAGCTCGGCCTCCACAGTCCCTCTTATCTTTACCGTTCGTTTGCTTCAAGATTTGTGCAGGAAAGCAGCATCACGAGCACGCAGCTGTTTGCTGCACTTGCTCTCAACAGAATGGCATGTGAGAAACTCACAGCGACCCATCGAGTTCGGTCCACGTGAGAAAGCAGTCAGACAAAAAAAGAAAAAAGAAAATAGAGAAATACACTGGCCCACCTGCCAGCCACAGCAAAGCTATCAATGGCCTGAGCTTTTGCCTTAAGAGATACATAAATTTGTAGATATGACCCGCACACATAAGTATGGGTTGTACTATGCGAATTTTCAGCAGAAGCACCAGTACAATATGAGAAATTCAGAATGGCATGTGGGAGTATACAGCCACTTCTAGAGATCTCTTGTAATTAAGTAGGAGAAGGTATGGACGGATGCCCCCATATGTTTCAACTCTATTTAAGGAATTGGCCGTAGCTCGGCTTTGCCATATTGCTAGCTGGATGCCTGAGAAGTAGTTTAACGTTGATGGGCATGGTAGGCATCCGGGAATTCGCGATATCCTTGCAAAAGGAGTCTTGTGTTCGCTCAACATTATTGCTGTTCTGACTACATGCACATCCTGCTGGAAGAAGGTGACACCTAGCAAGCTGATGGCTTCCAAGTTCATTCGGAGTGCACACCGCCACATGGCCAGTTGACACGAGCAGATGTATTATTTTGTTTTTTTACCTCTTGCCTTGTTGTGACTACCAACCAGAAGAGTGCACGTTAGAATTATTGTTTTCACTCGATCGTTCCAACAACAGTATTGGTCTTTTAAGTGTTTGTAGTTAACGGATCTCTAGTTCAGTTGATCTCTATGGGCTAACGCGTACTAGTGCTAACTATGATATGTGTAATATTTTAAAGATGTTACTGTAAGAACCGGTTTATGATCCTCGAGAAAGAGGAAATAACTTGCTTATGACAACAGTTGTGCTATTTCTTGACCACCACGATATATATTCAGATTTCAGAGTCATCACTAAGAGCAATCTGGTATACGTAATTACTATTCAAAACAGTTCTGCAAGATTTTGATCGAATGTTTGTCAGTATCAACTTACTATTTTTGAGCCGTCTTATCTATACTCAGTCCCTCAAAAAGATTGCGCTCAAGCTCCAACTATTGCATAATTTTGCCAAACGCTACTGGGTCAATTCGCCACGACAAAAATTTGGGAAGAAATCAATGTAATCAACACTGCCTTGTATGCACCCGTGCGCCACACTATTGAGCATTTCCACGAATCATCTCGAGGAGGCATGTTGTCACCATCCTTGTCCATGCCATAGGCTGCAGGGTGTTTCCGGGGAGCGTCTCGTTCGTGCTCCATACCTCCTACAGTTAAGGCTGTTAAAGGTCACATCAGCCACCCTACCAATTGAGTGGCGTATAGTACACTAATTGTTTCATGGTTTCTCTTGTTCAGTACAAATAAAACACTATGGTGCGTGTGGTAGTTTTTGATTACTAGGTTGTTCCGTACTATTTGACCTGCAACTTTGATATGGAGAATAATTGGCAGCCCTGCTCAAATACATTTCACCCTAGCCACCTGATGCCCCGTAAACACTGGAAGATCTTTTGAAGTTTATCTGAAGTAATCCAAATCCAGAGTATTAGAAACTCTTGATCAAATAAAAAATGGACAAGCCAGTTAGTCAGAAGTTGTTGTGTATAATTCAATTCAGCGAGGCGTCTATTATCAACGATGCATGGAAAAAGAATATGCCCTGGGAGCAAAAGAGTCCAGTGGGATCTGAATACCGATGTAGGAAGGATAGGCCCGCTCCACCTTAACCCCTCCCGCGCCGCCACCCGCGAGGCGGCCGGGAGGGCACCTCAAGCTCCGCCGCCAGCCAACCTCCTCCTCCCGCGCCGCTGCCAGGGGCTCGGCCGGGCAAAGCCCGACCGGAGCCGGCGGCGGCGGGGCTTCTGGTTCCTCCGCGGGCAAGGGAGCGGCGCGGGCCGGTCTCTCCGGCAGGGGCGCGGCGCGGCGACGGGCTGCCGTTCGAGCCTGCGCTGGCACGGTGGCTGCGCTTCGGGCGGTGTGGTTGGTGGTGGCTCGTGCAGGGCGGGGTGCGGCGGCGGTGGATCTGGGCTGGGAGCAGCGCGGCCGGGCGGCTATGGGTCGTGAGGCGTGGCTGGGCCTAGCGGATCGGGCGGCGGTGGATCCCTCCCCCGTCGTCTCTGGCACCTCTACCCATCTGCGTCGATCCAGCGGGTGGGGCGCCAGATCCGGACTCCACGGTGGCTGCCGGTGCCACTCGGCCCGCTGTGGTGATGCTCGGGGGTTGGTGCTTGGGGGCAGCGAGATGCTCGGGTGCGTGCCCGGCAGCTCCGACGCCGGGAGCTCGCTAGGCGGCGCGGGTTGGGCAGCGTGGCCGTGGTGGCTGCTGCTCTGGACGTGGATGGCTTCACGGTGGCTTGGTATGTCGGCTTCGGCGACGGCTGGCACGTCTGGCGTCGGTTCGTCCGTAGGCGGCTTGTATCTGCCTTTGGCCCCCCTTCTTGTTGTCCGGTCGCTACGTTCGGCGAAGGGCTGGCCTTCTCCCAGCTGCGGTCCATCGCTCGTCTTGCGCCCGGTGCGCAGGTCTAAGCTCGTCTCGCGCACAGTGCCGCAGGACTAAGCTCGTCTCGCGCACGGTGCAGCAGGACTGACCTTGTCTCACGCATGGTGTTGCATGACCGAGCTCACCTCCCGCCCAATGCTGCAGGACGGGTCGATTGAGGCCAGGTGGCCGGCCTATTGGTCTCGGCGCTGGGGTCACCCAGGGGTGCGAAAGGTGGGACCTTTCCGCTCGTCTCTTTGGTTGGGCTAGCGGCATATCTCGGGTGAGGTGGTGTCAAGGTCTTGGATGCTGGGGCGGCTGCCCTGGTGATGGTTGCGTGGTTCTCTCGGGCGGAGGCCGTTGCTTGGTGCTGCCGGTAGCCATGGCCGTGTGGGCGGCATGGTCGCCGGGGTGTGACGTTCGGTGGCGGTGAGTTTGGTCGGGGTGAAAACCTGTTCTGTCTGCGGACGGACCGGCGGTGGCGAAGCTCGTTCCCTTCTTAAAGGCGTCGTCGCGGCTCTCATTGCCCGTCGGGCGGCTCCGGGGGAAACTCTGATCCTTGGATTGAGAGGTGACGGTGCTCCGGTGTCGTTTCCTTCCTGAAGGCGCCGCCTTGAAGTCCACGGTTCATCGTATGCGGCTTCATCTGTTCACGGTGGTAGTGCTAGGGGTGGTGTTGCCGCGCTCAGCGCATATGTATCACGCCTTGGGTGTGTGTGTGTGTTGTGGTGGCGTGCGTCTATACTAGATTGTTGAGATCGTGCTTTAACAAGCCATTTTTTGGGAAGTTCCAAGCCATGAAATCCTCAGTGCCCGGCCCGCCTACGAAAATGGCTTGTTTAGTGCTCGGCTTTTCACTTGAGGATGTCGCTGGACCGAAGGAGGACAGGACAGCCTGCCTCGTCGTCAAGCATAAATCATATCTCGCTCTTTGGGATACCAATGTTCCAGGGAAGGTTAAAATCCATTTCTGGCGATTGCTTCGGAATGGGCTCGCTGTGGCTTCGGAGCTTCACCGGCGACGCATCAAAGGAGGTGTGTTTTGTCCAGCGTGTGGGTGGGAGGAGACCATCCAGCATCGATTTTGGTCCTTGCCACATTCCTGTCTGTTCTGGAAGCTCCTACAGCATGATTCGGGTTGTTCTTTCGCTGCTCCCCCGGACTGCTTGGGGACGCACAAGGATTTGCACTGATGGATTCTAGACTGGCTCACCGGGGCCAAAGATGAAGAGCGCGAGCTGATCATGCAAGCGGTCTATGGGCTTTGGTTGGCGCGGAATGAGGCTCGGGACGGGAAGCAGATTGCAGTTGCGCATGAAATATCGACAGGGGTGCTGCATCATGTCAAAGAGTGGCGAGAAGCTCATCAACTTCGGCCTCGGTCTCCTGCTGCAAGGTCTCGCCAAAGATGGGAGGTGCCGCAAGTGGGGTGGATTAAGATCAACTCGGATGGCGCAGTCTCAAAGTTTGGAGGTCATGGTGGGGGAGGAGCTGTGCTGTGTGATCATAATGCGGCCTTCATTGCTGAAAGCTGTTATCATTTCCTTCATATTTCTGATCCTGAGGCCACTGAAGTTCTAGCTTGCAAGCAAGCGCTGCAGTTGGCGTTGGAGATGAACCTGGACAGGATGCACATTGAGTTGGATAGCTTGTCTACGGTGCAAAAATCAAGAGGGAGCAGCAGGACTTGTCTGTAGTCGGCCCTTGGATTAGGGAGATCAAGATGATGCTGGCCTCGTGTGTTGATTTTAGAGTCTCTTGGGTCTGTTGGTTTGCTAACGCAGCTGCTCATAAGCTTGCGCGTGTTGGTGTTGGGGAGGGTGTGTGTTCGAACTGGTTTGATACCCTCCTGATTGTATCCTGGATGTAATCTGGGATGACATTTCGAGCTCTGTTTAATTAATGCAATGGAGTTTCCCTAAAAAAAACGGTGGATAACAGGAATGGAACTTTTCCAGACAATTCCTATTCGACAATGATTGCGTCAAACAGTCGCCAGAATGCACAAGGTTGATTTTTTTCCTTTTTCTCATTGTTTCATTACTGGGTTTTACTTACTATTGTTGTTCTGTTTCCTTCAAAAAAATATTAATCAAGTTTACTGAAATTTTCTGAAAAATAAATAAAAAGATGATTTCGAATATTAGAAAATCAAAATTCCTTCAGATTTTTTTGAAATATTCAGGATTTCATATAAAATCATGATTTATAAGTTGTTCACAATTTTAGCCATTTTCTTCCAAAATGTTCCAATTAAAAAAACTGTTTTCAGAAAATTTCCATGATTTTAAAATGCATGATTTAGAAAATATTCACAAAATTTAAAAAAACTGACAATGACTTTAAAAGGTTCTCAAAATTTAGAAAATTGCTCATGATTTCAAAAAATATTTGTGTTTTTCAAGATTTGAAAAAAGTCAACATTTAAAAAAAATTACTACTTTTCCAAATAAAGTCCTCAAATCGTCAATAAACTTCTCAAACCTTCAAAAATTGTTCATAACCGCTACTGTGTCATAACTCCCTTTAGGAAAAAAATCGCTGTAGTGTCTGAGTAGTTATAGTACCAAATCACTACTACATCCTGGCAATGGGTCTGCTAGTTTTTCCTTTTTTTTTTTCAAATCGATGGGTGTGCTGGTTAGGTAGAGGGTCTCGTGCATCAACCCTCCTTTTTTTTTAAGAAAACATCCACTTTATTAATTGAAAATGTTAGTTACATCGTCTATAAGAAGAGGTACAATATTCTCCATAGGCTCCTCAAACCAATCTCTAGTTACAGAACCTTTCCTAGCCTAGCAAGTTCATGAACAACCTTATTAGCTACCCTATTACAATGTTCAAATCTAGTCAACGAAAAATCACATGCCATGAAGTAGCAATCCTCGAATACTGCCGCCGCAACTCCCGCCGATTGTCCTCCATTCTTCATAGTGTCAATGACTTCCATATTATTAGAGTTAATAATAAGACGATTGCATCCCACCTTTTGTGCAAGAATTAAACCAAACCTAAGAGCCATCGCTTCTGCTGTTAGTACATCAGCATACCAATCGATCTTCCAATTTCCGCCAGCAATGAAGTTTCCTTTGTCATCTCTGAGCACCGCACCTGCCGTGCCCCTGAGCAGATCATGGTCAAAAGAAGCATCAACATTTAGTTTAACAAAACCCATAGGAGGTCGGCTCCATCCTTCTTTTCTACTAGTCGCACTAGAGGAGTGGGCATTCACATAGTTTGCAGTTATAGCATGAATCCCCATCGAAATCTGATTCACTTCTTGAGACTTCCCTTCATGAACCAACATGCGTCTCTCCCACCATAAATACCAGGTGGTTATCACGATTAATTCACTTGTATTTTGGCAACCTAATATAGATAGTTCTTGGTGCGGCATAAAAAGTAAAAATTCAAGAACCGCCTCACCCGCACGATCAATGACACAAGCTTTCTTAATTACCTCGTACATCCCCAGCTTTCCCCAAACCTCTTTTGCCTTCTGACACAGAAACAAGATGTGCTTTGTATCTTCTTGCCCATTCGAGCAAGATGGACAAAGGGGCAAAACTTTTATATGTCTATTGGCAAGTGTAACACGACACGGTAGAGTTCCATGCAACGTTCGCCAAATAAATATCTTTACCTTTGTCGGACACGATAATTTCCAAATCTTACCCCAAATAGGATTGACATTGGTATGACTCATACCATTAGTATATTGCAATTTCCTCCCGTGTTGTTGGTTCCATTCCTCCAAATAAGCTGATCGAACAGTGAATACAACATTTTTTGTATAGCTCCAGGTGATGAAATCCGACATATTCTGCATAGGGAGGGGAATCGCGAGGACCCTTTGCACATCAATTGGCCACAAAGTTTGTCTCACCAAATCTTCATCCCAGAAATTTGTGATTGGATCAATAAGATCAGCCACCTTTGACAGAAGTTGTCCACCTCTAGGAGTAATAATTTTCCTATTCGCACAATTCGGAATCCACGCATCTCTCCAAATATCAACGTTTTGTCCATTTCCAACTCGCCAGATATAACCCTTTCTCAAAGAGTTCACTCCGGCCATAATGCTTTGCCAAGTAAAGGAGGATCCCTTCTTTAAACTTGCGTTCATCAAATCTCCCTCAGGGAAATATTTAGCTCTCAAGATGGTTGCACATAAAGATTCTGGATTATCGAGAAGACACCACGCTTGTTTAGCTAATAGCGCCAGGTTGAAACAGTGTATATCTCGGAAGCCCATACCTCCTTGATCTTTTGGAACACACATTTTCCACCATGCCACCAATGCATCCTCTTCTGATTGTCCTCGTCACCCCACCAAAACTACGACATCGCGTCAATAATTCCTTTGCAATTTTTTTAGGAATTTTAAAGACGGACATGGCATAGGTGGGGATGGCTTGTACAACAGATTTGAGCAGAATTTCCTTCCCTCCAGAAGATAACAATTTTTCCTTCCATCCACTAATTTTCATAATGATTCGATCGATCAGGAACTGGAAACAATCACTTTTGTCCATGCCCACATTTGCCGGCAAACCCAGGTATTTGTCATTGAGGGCTTCAGTCATAATATTTAAAATTGTACATATTTGTGCCTTGTCTTCCACTTTAGTATTGGGACTAAAGAATATAC
This sequence comes from Triticum timopheevii, assembly GCA_963921465.1. Taxonomy (NCBI): domain Eukaryota; kingdom Viridiplantae; phylum Streptophyta; class Magnoliopsida; order Poales; family Poaceae; genus Triticum; species Triticum timopheevii. Next base: position 43,536,653 of record OY997271.1, read on the forward strand.
TAGAGTTTTCAACACTAACCATTGCAAAGAATGATCAAATAGGGAGCAACTAAGTGAGGGCCGCTTGTTCCTCGCCTCTCCAAGAGTCACTTGGGATAGGCTGGGAGCGCGTCACTTGACGTGCTCTCAGCCGCTGTCACATGTCGCACTTTGGGCACTTTCTCCGGATTTTATTTTATTTTTATTTTTCCGCACACGTTTTTGCTTTTTGATAGGTTTTTTCTGCTTTTTTGTTTTTTCACCGGTCTTTCTTAGGTTTTGGACACAAAAAACCTGAATATTTTACTTTTGCATGAAATATGTTTTCTTTTTTCCTTTTGCTTCCTCGAGAGGCACGATTTTCCTTCCGCGAAAGGCATGGCCTCTCGGAAAATGAAAACAAATGTTTGTTTTCTTCCACGAGAGGCACAATTTTGCTTCTGCTAGAGGCATCGTTTTGTAGGCATGGACGCGCCTCTCAAAAACGGCCTTCGAAAAGTAAAAAAAAAGAACATGCTCCCGGCACGGTTTTTTCGCCCGGTTTTTTTGTCTGTTTTTCGCTAAAATAAAATTTCGTCAAAATCTAGTAACATGAGATCTATTTTTGAAGATCTTGACACGAGGAATCCAACAATGAAAATGGTTCAAGATTTGGATGCATAGTTTAAGAGATAAACCGTTTTGAATAAACAGATATACAGAAAAAGAAAAAAACTCTCAGGTTGCGACAAGTGGCGCACATGCAGCACCCCACTTGTAGCAACCAGGAGAGGTGGAAGGGATCTTTGGAAGGAGTACTCCAATTAGGGCATGGCGAACGCTCCAATCTGTACAGGTGCCCCAGCCACCACATCGACTTGCCTGATGCCACGTCCGTCAAACCTATCGCCTAGAGAGCAAAGCGGTCTCCTGCAGAAGAGCGCGCCTCCTCCCTGACAAAAGCAATGAGGCGACCGCTCGGGCGACGCAGTGTGGGGTCGGTCGCTCCACTCCCCACAAGACCACGCAGACCCAACAAAAGCTGGCAGCCCAAGGGCGCGAACGAGAAGGGAAGCGCGCGAACCAGGGCAGTGGAGGCGCGAGGCGCGAACAAAAGGAGAGGCAGCGCACCCTCGTCCTCAGCCCGCTGTCGACATCATCGATTCGAGCTCTCCGTGCAAGGTATGACGCCACCTCTTCCCCTGCCTCCTCTTGTGCTAATATGCAGATTGATTTGATTCATATTGGTTCAGTAAATTAGGCCTTTAACATGCATTCAATGCCTTTTCGTGGGTCAACAAAGTTGGGACCTCAAACCAAATCACTAAGGGCATGTACGATGGAGGCAGCACCTTGGTGCTGCCCTAGCCATCCACATAGATAAATTTGAATGAAGCTATTGTTGGTATGTCACTATCACCCAAGGGAAGCTACTCTATGTGATGACATCATCTTACTTTTTCTCTCTCACCTCCTTTCCAACACATGAAACCTCCACTACATTTAAACAGTACCAACATCCATTTGAATCAACGATATCAACAAGCATACACACTGAAAATTATCAAACAACTTGATTTCCAAACAAAAATCAGCACTCTTGATATGCAAACAGTGTCAACAAGTATGTCTTGTCCATGGCACTACAAAATCCCATAGTAACATAATAATCTTAAAGTTTCCAAGTACTAGTAAAGGAAAGATTTGTAAACACACAAAGCAAATTTTAGACTGAATTTGTTGTTGTATCCTTTGATTCTTCTCATTCCAAAAAAAAAACTCACATCTTCTACACTTCCTGGCACATGAAACCCGCTTTTGTTGCACATGTATGTAGAACATCTACATGAGAAGCAAGCCACAAGTTAGAGTATAATAACAAGCATGTAGAAAACATAGATTTTTTTCTAAGTTGGCCATTTGGTTTCGCTAGAGCATTTCCTGTTAAATTTGTATGGAGAAACTAACAATAGTACAAGTATCCTGCTGTAGTGCAACTGCAGTTTTAAAAACTGCAGGTGAGTTTTATAGCACAACCATTATTTTAATTACAAAATAGCATTTCAAAAACAAATAGTGCAGATTTTTGGGTACAGTATAGTGCAGATTTCTTACCTTATAGGGAGAACAAAATCAGATGAGGAATAGGAAAATGCAATAATAGGATACACACAGGAATATGATAGGAATCAAGATGGAGAACAAAGGAATGAAAACATAGTCACATGCATCTCCTATTCCTTCTATTCCTCTCTGAAAAGCTGATGCTAACAAGTTGATTTACATATTTCCTATTCCTCTCTGAAAAGTTGCTCCCCCAATCTTGTGACAGCCTTCATATGCATCTCCTTTGCCCATGGCTCCATTCTTGTAGCGTCATCACTCAACATATCTGTGAACTTGTCAAACAACTTGGTTCTTTCCTCTGCTAACTTGGCCACTGTCCTCTCCTTTGATGCCTCATATGCAAGTCAATTAGCTTCTACCTTCTGAGCAGATAGTCGACTCTGCAATTCCATCATCTCATTAATTCGCTCCTTCAGCTTGTGCTTGTAGAAAGGCCCCAATCTGTTCTTTCATATTATTCATCTTAGTAGGGGCTTCCTTATCTTTTCCTGTAGCTTTTTCGCCCTCTTTGTTACTGGGGGACGCTGAGCATTCTCAGTTGGTATTGGTGCGGACCTCTTTGTTCCATCTCCTTTTGTGTATACATGAACGTTCCACTTTTGGCTGTCTTTCACAGCTTCCCACCAATGCACATACAGGAACTAGTACCCATTGCGGCTTTGGTACGGGTCTAGTGCTTGCTACATCAATTGTTTATCACACTGGCCACTCGCATAGGTATCTCTCATCTGGTTATAGCAGCCATTGAAAGAGATTACCTTCTTTGTTGTTTTGTACCAATGGTTCTTGAGGTGCTTCACATCCCTTTGTCTGTCACTCTCGGTTGTGATATTGTATGTATCAACAACCTCCTTCCAGTAGTATTCTCCTTTCTTAGCATTCCCATCAATTGGATTCACAGATTTGCTTAACCAAGCACTCACCTGCACAATGTAAATAAGCATACAGTTAAATTTAACTAAACAAAAGACAAGATGCAAGTCCAAAAGTATAAAACTAGGAGAACCAGAAAATATAAATTCTTAGATAGCAAGACATGAGATATCTTTGATATCTACATGGCAAGAATAAGAGGATTTTGGGGGCTTACCAATCTGAGGTCCTCATCTTTTGTATAGTACAACCTCTGTCTATCTTCATCATCTGCTTCCACATCAACTGTGACTCGTTTTAGCTTGTTCAATGGAGTTGTGGTCCTGGGATTAGACGTTGATGGAAGAGGGTGGTGCTTGGCTGGTGGTGGCGGCGACTGCGTGTAAACCATTGGATATTGGAAACCAAGCTGCTGAGGGGATGGCAAGGTGAAGTTGGGATGACTTTGACCTTGAAGGAAGCTCATGAAACCATTAGGTGGACGATATTCCATGGCAGCTAAAAGAAAAAAAATGTTTGTTATTATGATAGTTAACATGTTGAGTTCACACTTCACTGAAGTACTAAGTGAAATTCAAGCAAGTACAGAACACAAGTCAGTATGCATAATTTAGAGTAAATTCAAAGATAGTCTTAAAACACTTGACAACACATACAATTCAAACATAGTCTCAAAACTCACTGCTCTCTCTCTCTCTCTCTCTCTCTCTCTCTCTCTCTCTAACACACAGGCGCGCGCACACACACACACACAGACAAAATAAAGTTGTTCACCAATGCAGCAGAAGTTGTAAACTACAACTAGTTGTTTGTATCTTCGCTGAATATCTTCCAAATATGCGCAGCCAAATCATGCTTGAGCCGATTGTGCATGGACCGGTCATGTATCTCAACATCTCTTCTAATCATGTCGGCTAACAAAGGTGTAGCCCCATTAATCGCTGTCAGCAGCAGAGCAGTAATTAGATGTGGATAACAAGTTGTTGGTCAACTAAGAGGCTCTGACAATACCACTCCATGAAGATGCAATACTCTCCTAATCAGCATGGTTGGTTGATGTATATCTTAATGTGGTCTAAGTGGCTTATTTACGCAAAGATGTTGTCTTGCAGAACATCTTTTGAATAACACACCTATATGAGTCTGATTGTTAAACATCGCATTCTATGTGAGTAGGGTGATCTCTAGTAAACTCATGAAAGGTCTCAGAGTATGATGCATAAGCTCCACCCATGGGAAAGTCCCACGGTAGTCTAGTATCGGTTGAGGCTTTGTGTGAAGCTAGATTCGCAGAAAACTTGCAGTTCAAGGCCCAGTCCACTGCTCAAGTTACTTACTAGCTAGTGTAGCATAGAGTTCTAGGTGGAAGTTCACCTTAACAGTCTCCACTGCAGTATTGGTATACAAAACAGTGCTTTGGAACCAAAGGAAAATTTTGTGTGCCTCTTGGATCTGGTGGGGTATTGCTGGAATTTAGTCTATTCTGGGCCAGCCCAATAGCATTTTTTGAATCCTAATAAATCCTAGAGGCCCACTCGGCCAATTCAGGCAAGGCAAGCAGTGGAACTAAAATTTAGTCCCACATTGCTAGTTTGATGGGATTGTACCTCCTTATAAGGGAGGATGTTTCCCCACATGTATGAGCACGAAAACAAGAAAGACATTCACGCGCGCTCCTCCTCTGCTGCCCACCTGGCCATGACATGCCATGCCACGGGTTGCGGGAACGAGCTGGCCGTTGTCTAATTTTTTTTGCGCACAAGGTCACACGGAAGCTAAAAAGATTTTTGCTATAGTGAAGATTGAATGCGAACGTCGCATCCCTTCGGGTGCTGGCTGTTCACTTCGTCTCCCTCTCTTTGTTTCACCTCCCGTCGCTACCCGTTCGCCTGCTTTTCCTGTGCCTATAAAAGAGAGGTCACTCTTCTCCAGGAGACACATCAGAACATCATCTCCCTCTCGCCACTAAGTTCCAAGATCTGAGCTACTGCAAGGTTCTTCCCCATCCCGGCTTGCGGCGCGCACCACAGGTCAGGACAGTAGGCCTCCGAAACCCCACCTCTTTGATTCCTGTATGAGAGAAGCATGATAAGGTTTTTGGGGAGCGCTCTGCGTGACTACTGACCGGTTCATCACGGACACTCCGGAAACCACCGACCACTTCCCCAACTACGACTTCTTGCTCGACATTGACAACCTCTTCGACGACATGGCCGGCGAGGACGTCGACCCCAAGACCAATGTTTTGGCCACTGCTCCATATGTTCTCGTGTTCTTTCCGTTTGAGATCCTGCTACGGTTTCTCCTTCTAGTATCCGTTCTACATTTGTTCTGTTGTAGTCCACGTGTGCAGATGCTATTTATCTTCTCTCTATTAGATTACATGACTTGTTTCATCTTTACTATAATAGTCATGTTTTATATACTATTTCTGTTAATAAAACCATATGATAAATTGCTCATATTTCCAACAATAGGCCCCTTATTGCACACGTTTTTCCTATTGAACCGCTTGTAACATTGACCACATCATTAACGGTGTTTTTTCGTGTCCACTATTAGTATGCCTTAGGACCGCGAATTGCATATAACTGCTTTTAGAAAACTGTCATAGCACTCTATTGCAATTGTTTTTCTATTGCATGTGATGCATCCGCTAGCACACACCATTGCAAGGTGATCTTTCGACCCTCATTGTGCGATAGGTGTTTTGAACCATGTGCCCTGACCTTAATGCACGAGTGCTTGATATGCAAATTACTGTACACTATCACAATGGCTTAGAATCAAGTACAATAGCAAGCCTATAGCCTGCTTACATGATACTTTTGTCTATGTGAAAAAGAGAGACATCAAAAGTAAGAGCAGTGAGCTCTTATGCAATAGTCCGCCTCTGCACATGATCCTAGACTCGTGCAATAAATATGAAAAAAGAGACAGAGAGGAGGTGAAAAAAGTAGGGTTAGTACTCTTATAGCAAACCCTATTGTATGAGTTATTATAGATGATAGCTTTATATGACATGACAACATCGTCAACAACTGGCTATATTGTTAGCCATGCTCTTACGTAGGTATACAGTCATGGATAAATCCTATAATTCGGTTCTAGATAAATCCTTTATAGCTCGCGTCGACCCTATTCAAGTGACTTGCTAGCTCTTGGCTTTACTTCAATCAATGGTAGTTCTCTTTGGCTAAAAAATACTCCCTCTGTCCCATAATGTAAGACGTTTTTTGACACTACACTAGTGGCAAAAAACATTTTACATTATTGGACGGAGGGAGCAGATAGTACTTCTGTTCACTCACACTGGCCACCATGACATGAAAAGGACCTTTGGTTTAGAGGGAGCTAGCTATATACTATATAGGTTAAAACAAAGCAGAGATACTAATAGGCTTGCAAGGCATCAGGAAACTCTGAGATATGTTGTTCTGTGAGATCTCGAGTGGAAGCTTCGCACTTTGGCACCAGCTCTAGTAACGTCCATGTGTGCCGCTTTCCTTTTGAGGACGTTGTCAGGTGTCCCTCTCCAAGGCCAGGGTTATGGGTGAAAATCTTGGTCTTTTCGGATTTGGCGGTGGTGACACGTTGCATCCTGAACCTCGTTTGGCGTTGTTGTGGACCCTAGGCACCGGTGGCCGGACTGTGACATTCGATTCAGGTCACGGGTGCTCTCATTTGTAGAGTCCTCATTTCGTTTTCTTTCTTTCTTTTGTCTGTTTGATTTCGCTTGTCTATATCTTTTTTGACCTGCTTTGTTTGAGGGTCTTGTCACTACCTTAGAGCAAATCTAACAAATACCGTAAAAAGGGGCATACTCAAATAAACTACCGTTTATGTTTTGTGGCGAAAATATGACCGGATCAAATACCATAAAAGAGGGTGCATTGTAATTGTTTTGGCACTAAACTCAATACTGAGCCTCCCTCACCTCATATCTAGTCTACGTGCGGACTTTTTTTTGTGCATACCCTATACGCGCGATCCGAATTCGGAAGGGAACGCACTTCCGCGTCCCGTCTCTGCGCCTCCGCCGACACCAGCCTCGCCGTTCCTTCACCGTCGCACCTCCCTCCGCTCCAGGTTGTAAAAACGTTTTAGGGTACTAGATAATTGCCCGTACGTTTCAACGGGAGTATAAACATTCTAATAGATTAGCCCGTGACTGCACGTATATTATTATATTATTATATTAATGCGCTACAATCTTAGCAAGTATGTGTATGCAATCGCCACAATTTACCTACCCTCTTATTGATAAGCACTTATTTGGTAAGAATTTCTTGACTTACCAAAGAAAATATTTTTTTCTTTGGTAATTTAATAAAACATGAGACAATTTATTCCATTTTAAGGAAAATTGATGGGAGGGAAATCAGAAATGGGAGAAAAAAGTCAAAGAGAAGAATGAAATAGGGAGACATACGTAAGGAAGGTTGGACGAAAGAGAGGTGAAATGTGAATCTTCTTTTTAAGTAGTATAGAGATATAGAGATACTCCTGCCTTCAATTCTTTTTACAGTACACAATTTTAAGGTATCTGTTTGAGTTGTTGTTATATTGTTCGGCCACTATGTTCGTTGGTTTGTATATAAAGCGGGGCAAAGTCTATTCCAAGCGACTGGAGATACGTAGACAACAAGATTCATGTATACGGCCACATTAGCATTGCTCTTGCTACTTCAGTTAGCCACGTACTTCGCGACATCATCAATAGATGCATGTTCACTGTTTTAGACTTGTGGCGTTCATGTTGCTTTTTAGAGAAAGAATCATATATTTTACACCGATGGATGTCGATGTGATCCAAAATATTCCTAAAATAAATTGTCCTCAGCTACAGCTAAACCCCAAACCTGTTCCTCTATCTCAGATCCGTTCAAATTACTATCAGGAGCAACTCGAGATATGTAGATAACAAGTTCTGTTAGGCTCAACAACAAATAGTATTTCTGTTCGCTAATACTGCCCTCCATGACATGAAAAGTGCCTTTGTTCACGAGGGAGCTAGCTATATAGGTGCAAAAAAGCAGGGATATTGATAGGCTTGGAGGGCATCAGGAAATTAAGGATAAGCAGAAAATAAGATTCTTGTTTACAGCTTCATTAGCATTACAAACTATTTGTTCAAGCACAAAGAAAACAAAAACTTGCATTTCTTCGAATTAGGTGATAGACCAAATTGCATAGCAAAAGGGGAAACAAAGCCCTACTAAACGAGGGTGTAGAGGCATTTCAGCAAATCCTAGCAATCATATTGCACAAGCAAATTTGTTCAAATCCGAAATGCGCCAACTATATATCTTGATACATGTTATACAGTGTAAAAAATAATACCCAAGGCCTAGCTGAAATATAGAAATACTGACACTCAACTGTTGGGCCTTGGATGGAGCTGAAAGAAAACAATTAATATAGTTAAATCACAACAAATTATTTATTTCATATCATCTCTATTGTCAGTCTGTATAAGGTACAGTTCTCATTTCATATCTAAAGTAAGAACCGTGTAGTACCATGTTTCTAGATGTGCCAAAATTTCTTCCAAAGAGCAACTGATTGTGGATAAAAAAGTTCACCATTTCAACTAGAGCAGGTTGATGCAAGCACACATCATCACCCAAATTATTGATCCATCCTTCCTCTATATCATTGGTACATGTAATCGATTCATAGGGTTTGTAGTAAAAAAAGAGCAAACTTATCCGCAATATGAGTCCGCAAACTTACGTCATAGATTTACTTTTGTCCATCAAATTAAAATTGAAGTGGAATGGATGAGGGGTTTGTAGGATTTGTTCGTGTGGTGGCGGCGGTAGCTTTGCTTTCCAGTTTCGTGTTTGGGCCTCTTCTCCGTCATCTTGGTGCATCCTCCGGTGCCGGCATGAGGCATGTAAGCTTTTTTGAAGATTGGTATCTTGGATCTTCCGGCAGCGATAAATGTTTCTTGTGAATTTATCACGGAGGGAGGGTCATTTCGACTCAAGTATTTTTGTAGGAGTTCAAAAGGACTACAGCAAAGAAGATCGTATTGATGATATTTGGATACATAGATTAAGACCACCAAACTAACTATAAAATGCTTTCATGAACCAATTATATATTATGATAATGGAGTTCATTGAGGTTTATCAAAAATTGTATTTGTCTCTTGCATCTTTGTAATCACCTCGCACTTCGGTATATTGTGGATTATCTAACGAGCTAAGTCACAGCGATCTTCCCATTTGATAATACCTATATGGTGGCTTATGTAGTGGTGATAGTTGGTACTGAGATTGGTGACTAGACACTCGTTGAGTGATGACTTTTGTCCTGATCGAGTTAGGTTGTGAAGATCCGCACAAGGATGTGTGCAAATTTCATAGTCTAGTTCACTACCCTATACATAACCAGCTAGTTTATTCTTATGTGTATCAATTTGATACAATGCTGTCACTAAAAACTCCTTCTATCGGAAAAATATATATCAGCTACCTGGTTTCGGATGTGTGCATCCTGCAATGCAGATCGGGAATGGACTCGTTGCAGTTGTATCGTCTTACTACAACAGACAACGTCTCAGTCAATTTCTTTTATCAGAATAGCTTGGCCTCTCTGCCTCGATGCATCAATAGAGATACATGATATGTAACACACGTAGATAATTTATCATAACAGCTGTGTTGTACCAAAAAGATTTTCTGCAGTACTTTTGTAAGGAGCGCACATTAAACTGACGAGTGCCATGCCAATGCTATTTAACCGACCATTGGCACTTGCCTCTGCTTCCATCGCTAGCAATTTTACGCGCAACACTAGACCCGTGGCGTGAATATCTTTTGGTATAGTTGACAATGGATCTAGCTACTCGGGTTATAAAGAGCAAACATATATTGGTAGGCATGGTAGGTATCGGGGATTTGGTGATATGCAGAGACTGGATGATTTGTTTACGGTTATGTTAGCGCCCCTGTACCTACTTCTACCATAGGTGGGTTATGGTGCTCGCTCTAACTTGTTTCCGGGCCAAAAATCCGAAGTATATGGTATACGCGTGCTTCTGCTGTGAAATCGGTCACTGGTCGCCGGAAAAAGTCGATTTGAGAAGAAACCGGCAAAGGCCAAAGTATGGTGTTCGCGCTTTGTTGTTTCCTTATCCGAATGCCTCTTATCTTGACCCTGTAACTGAAACGAGTCACTGAAGCGAGAATGAAATGAAACAAAATGATCAAAGGAAAACTGGATCACTTGTTACACCTACAAATAATGCACCAAACAAGGATAAAAAATCAGAATGTTTGTGTTTTCCTCTTGGATAGTGCTTTCAACTGGATCATTACAGTTAGGCTGTGAATGGGACCAAGGCAGCATCCAATCTCAGATTTAAATCTAAAATGAAGGAAAAACTATGGGAAATTTTGTAATAGAGGCGTGTATAAAGGAGTTAATGCAACAACAGGGGAACTATTCCACCAGCATACATAGAGTCCATATGTTCTACATGAAGCCATCTCCCCCAAATCCTACATCGTAGTAACCCGACTCGCAAATAAGTAATTTGCAGCAGGCTATGTACATTACCTTGTCAAATATCTCAACCACTACAGGTCACAGCCCTAGAGTTTTAGTTGATATGCGATACGAGTTCGGCCACAAGCTCTTCTAGAATGTCGTCACGTATCATTTCAGCAATGTCTGCTCCGAACATTTCAAGTTCGGGGTGATGGTCCAGGGGCAAAGGCTCAACACTGTCCGAATCAAATGGCCGGTAGCTCCTTCGCATGAGCAGTACTGTTTGCCAAAATTTTCAGCCAACTTCCCCCAATCCATTTCAGGCCATGAGTTCATCATGATTTTTCAATGCAAACTGCTACCTGGAGCAGTCATGTCAGCTAAGATTGAGTTAAGGAGATTGAAAAGAAGCTTCCTATCTTACCTCGATCACAGGAGCCGCTTCCTGTACTTGTTTTCCAGCCATACGAATCATCTATGCATGTATTGTTGCACTTTGACCTATGAACATTTCTTGATTTTCGATAGAGGATGGATTTTATTAACTCGGAATTAAGCATCAATCGGATACAAACACAATGAGAACACACCTGAGCTTTGCATAATTAGGACGTACAAAGCCAACACGAACAAGTGTACACACAAAAACCACGACAGCAAAGAGCAAACTCGTAGAAGACCAAAGTTATGTTGAGGCGAGAAAAGGAAGAAATCCCAAAGCGATCAGAACAACGATCGACAAACTACAACACCGATCATATCTGTACCGACCATCTTTTGACGGCACAAGGACAGTGTAGAGAACTAAGAATAGGCCGTGCAACACAATTGCATTGCTCGGTGCACTGGGCACGTATATATGATGTACAGGATGGGGCCACAACCTCAACTATACAGGAGAACTAGGAGGTGGGCCCAAGACACGATATACATGTACATGCACACAATATATTCAACCCCCCCCCCCCCGCCGCGCAGTCAAAGCATCACCAGAGACGCAGAGACTGGAACGAAACTCCTCAAAGGTGGAAGTAGGCGGTCCCTTAGTCATCACATCGGTGAACTGTTGTGCGGATGGAACATGGAGAACCCGAGTGCGTCCAAGGGCCACCTGTTAACGCACAAAGTGAATGTCCAGCTCAATGTTCTTGGTCCGGCGATGATGAATCGGGTTGGCGGAAAGTTACACCGCAGAGACGTTTGTCACAGTAGACAACCGTAGCCTGGGAGACATCATGATGCAACTCCTGAAGTAGCTGTCGTAGCCAGGTGCACTCGGCGACTGCATTAGCCACTGCTCGGTACTCGACCTCCGTGCTGGAGCGCGAAACTATGGGTTGTCGCTTGGATGACCACGAGACGAGTGAGGACCGAGGTAAACGCAGTAGCCAAAGGTGGAGCGACGCGTGTCAGGGCAGTCAGCCCAATCAGCATCGGAATAAGCCACCATATCCAGAGAGGTGGACGCTGTGAGAGTGAGTCCAAGAGACATCATGCCACGGATGTATCGGAGAGTCCGTTTCACGAGTGTCCAATGGGAGTCACGACGGGCGTGCATGCTGAGACACACCTGCTGAACAACATACTGTAGATCTGGTTGGGTGGGTGTCAGATACTAAGAGCACCGACAATGGACTGCTAGAACGGAGCGTCCGAAGCGGGCGAGCCCTCGAGAGCAGAAACCTTGGCCTTCGTGTCAACATGATGACAGTTGAGCATGCCAGCACGCTCAAATAGCTCATGCGCATACTTCTGATGATGAAGAAAGAAGCCGTCGGGTCGCCGAACAACCTCAATGCCAAGGAAATAATGGAGAGCGCCCAAATCCTTGATGGCAAACTCGTCGCGCAGCCGGAGAGTGATCTTCTAAAGAAGGGTTGCGGAGGAGGCCGTCAGGATGATGTGGTCGACGTAAAGCAGCAAATAAGCAGTCGTGTCGCTGCGATGATAGACAAACAACGAGGCATCCGAGTGGGTGGCGCAGAAGCCCAGTGTCTGAAGAAACCCGGCGATACGCTGGTAGCAGGCGTGAGGTGCTTGCTTGAGACTGTACAAAGACCGGGACGACAAGCACACATGGCCAGGATGAGAGGCACTGACGAAACCGGTGGGCTGCTCATAGTAAACCTGCTCCTCAAGGTGGCCATGAAGGAAGGTGTTGGAGACATCCATCTGATGAACCGGCCAGCCACGGGAGACCGCTAGCTGAAGGACGGTGCGGATCGTGCCTGGTTTGACAACCGGTGCAAATGTTTCAGTGAAGTCGATGCCAGCACGCCGCCGAAACCCACGGACCACCCAGCGAGCCTTGCGCTCAAGTGTGCCATCCCGAGCGGGTCTTATGACAAAAAACCCACTTGCTGTTGATGACGTTGGCGCGAGAAGGCCGGGGAACCAGTGTCCAGCTATGGTTCTGCTGAACAGCGTCGAACTCTTCCTGCATCGCAACAAGCCAGTGAGGATCACATAGGGCTGCTCTAGCAGACGCAGGAATCAGGGACGGCTCTGTGATGGAGGCAGCGAGGAGATACTCATCACTGGAGTAATGCAGGCTCGCGCGGTGAACGCCAGCTCGAGCCTGAGTGAGGGGGCGAGACGGCAACTCCTGGATGGGGCCCGGGGGGTAGCCGAGGCCGGTGAGGCAACCGGCGAGGCCGCCGTCGATGGCGCCAATGAGGGGGCTGCCAGTGAGGGGGCCGGCGAGGCGACTGGCGAAGGGGATGCACCCGAGGCAGCCGAGGAGGGCGCCGGCAACAAAGCGGTGATGATGGCGAAGGCGGCGTGGGGGCGCGAGGCATAGCTCGTCCCATGGCGCAAGGACCGCCAAAGCCCGGAGGCGGTCCGAGAGCCGAGCGGGGTCGTCCACCTGACGGGGTCGCCGAAGGGCCGCTGGTGGCCGCCGCCGATGTGGCGACGAGATGTACCTGCTGCTGAAAGAAGAACACCTTCTCATCAAACTAAACATGCCGGGAGGTGAATACATGATGTGAGACAGGGTCGTAGCAGTGGTAGCCTTTAGTGTGAGGTGGGTAGCCGAGGAAGATGCAAGTGATGGATCGGGGTGCAAGCTTATGAGGCACAGTGGCGGCGATGCCAGGATAGCAGAGACAACCGAAGATGCGAAGATCATCATAAGAGGATGGTGCACCGAACAGAAGATGATGAGTTGCAAAGTTCCCGTGAGTATGGCAAGGGAGGATGTTAATGAGGAGTGATGCAGTGGCGAGAGGGTCAGGCCAAAAGCACGGAGGCACAATGGTGTGAAAGAGAAGCGTTCGAATGCAGTCATTAAGAGTGCGGAGGACGCACTCAGGGTGACCATTTTGTTGCAAAGTGTACGGCCATGTGAGACGAAAAGTCATGCCATGTGTGATGAGGAGAGTGCGAACAACTAAGTTGTCGAACTCCTTCCCGTTATCTGTCTGAAATACAAGGATGGGACAACCAAACTGCATGAGAATATGGGAGTAGAATGCGGCGAGAGTGGAGATAACGTCGGACTTACGCCGCAACGGGAAGGTCAACACATAGTGCGAAAAATCATCAAGAATAACAAGGTAATAAAGATAGCCCGTATTACTCGCAACTGGAGAGGTCCAAACATCACTATGAATTAACTCAAATGGGTATGATGCAACATGAGAAAATGCCCTAAAAGGAAGACAAACTTGTTTGCCGAGGCGACATGCATGACAAGAGTGATCATCGATCTTATTACACGTGAAATAAAAACTCCAATATATATGATGAAGGGTGGCGGGGTTGGGATGACCCGAGCTAGCATGCCAAAGATCCACAGCGGTGGCGAGGTGAGGTGGCAAGGTGGGCTCCAGGATGAGGGTGAGGTTGGAGGCGGCATCTCCAAAAGTCCTCATTGAGATCGGCGGTGAGGGTGCTGATGAGGAGCTCATCGCCGACCATCTCGTCGAGATCGAGGAGCTCATCGGCAAGCTTTTTGAGGCGCATGCAAAAACCGTCGATGGACGAGTCAAGCTGATGGAACCCGTAAAACTCGCCGTGGAGGAGGACCTTTGATACGTCTCCAACGTATCTATAATTTTTGATTGTTCCATGCTATTATATTACCTGTTTTGGATGTTTATGGGCTTTACTTTACACTTTTATATCATTTTTGGGACTAACCTACTAACCGGAGACCCAACCCATATTGTTGTTTTTTTGCCTATTTCAGAGTTTCGAAGAAAAGGAATATCAAATGGAGTCCAAACGGAATGAAACCTTCGGGAGCGATCTTTTTGGAACATACGTGATCTAGAGGACTTGGAGTGCATGTCAAGAAGCAATCGAGGAGGCCACGAGGGTGGAGGCCCCCCCCTACTGGGCATGCCCCCTATCTCGTGGGCCCCTCGGGCGTCCACCGACCTACTTCTTCCTCCTATATATACCCACGTACCCCGAGAACATCAGAGGCGACCACGAAAAACTATTGCCACCACCGTAACCTTCTGTATCCACGAGATCCCATCTTGGAGCCTTCGCCAGCGCTCCGTCGGAGGGGGAATCAACCATGGTGGGCTTCTACATCAACACCATAGCCTCTCCGATGAGTGGTGAGTAGTTTACCACAGACCTTCGGGTCCAAAGTTATTAGCTAGATGGCTTCTTCTCTCTCTTTGGATCTCAATACCATGTTCTCCTCGATCTTCTTGGAGATCTATTCGATGTAACTCTTTTTGCAGTGTGTTTGTCAAGATCCAGTGAATTGTGGGTTTATGATCAAGTTTATCTATGAGAAATATTTGAATCTCCTCTGAATTCTTTTATGTGTGCTTAAGTTATCTTTGCAAGTCTCTTCGAATTATCAGTTTGGTTTGGCCTACTAGATTGATCTTTCTTGCAATGGGAGAAGTGCTTAGCTTTGGGTTCAATCTTGTGGTATCCTTTCCCAGTGACAGCAGGGGCAGCAAGGCACGTACTGTATTGTTGCCATCGAGGATAAAAAGATGGGGTTTATATCATATTGCATGAGTTTATCCCTCTACATCATGTCATCTTTCTTAATGCGTTACTCTGTTCTTTATGAACTTAATACTCTAGATGCATGCTGGATAGCGGTCGATGTGTGGAGTAATAGTAGTAGATGCAGGCAGGAGTCGGTCTACTTGTCACGGACGTGATGCCTATATACATGATCATGCCTAGATAATCTCATAATTATTCGCTTTTCTATCAATTGCTCGACAATAATTTGTTCACCCACCGTAATACTTATGCTATCTTGAGAGAAGCCACTAGTGAAACCTATGGCCCCCGGGTCTATCTTTTATCATATAAGTTTTCAATCTACTTTTATTTGCATCTTTACTTTTCCAATCTATATTATAAAATACCAAAAATATATTTATCTTATCATACTATCTCTATCAGATCTCACTTTTGCAAGTGGCCGTGAAGGGATTGACAACCCCTTTATTGCGTTGGTTACGAGTTCTTGTTTGTTTGTGTAGGTGCGTGGGACTTTTGAGGAGCCTCCTACTGGATTGATACCTTGGTTCTCAAAAACCGAGGGAAATACTTACGCTACTATTGCTGCATCACCCTTTCCTCTTCAAGGAAAATCAACACAAGCTCAAGACGTAGCAAGAAGGATTTCTGGCGCCATTGCCAGGGAGGTCTTCGCTCAAGTCAAGACATACCAAGTACCCATCACAAACTCATCTCCCTCGCACTTACATTATTTACCATTTGCCTCTCGTTTTCCTCTCCCCCACTTCACCCTTGCCGTTTTATTCGCCCTCTCTTTCCCAATCTCCTCTCTCTTTCTTTTGCCTTTTTGTTTGCTTGCGTGTTGGATTACTTGTCGCGATGGCGCAAGATGATACCAAATTGTGTGATTTATCCAATACCAATAATAATGATTTCCTTAGCACTCCAATTGCTCCTCTTAATGATGTTGAGTCTTGTAAAATCAATACTGCTGAATCTTGTTATGAAAGATCAATTCTGTAACGCCCACGATGCGGCTGTATCTCTCACGTGTCGAGGCACGACCTAGAGGCATAACCGCATTGTAGGTTTTGTCGCAAGAAGGGTCATCTTCACACAATCCCATGTAATGAACAAGAATGGGATAAAGAGTTGGCTTACAATCGCCACTTCACACAATGAACATATAAATAATACATCATTCAAAGTACACACATAGTCCGACTACGGACGAAGCCAAAAGAAAAGAAGATAACCCCAAATGCTAGATCCCCGATCGTCCCAACTGGGCTCCACTACTAATCATCAGGAAACGAAACATAGCAATGACCAAGATCTTCGTTGAGCTCCCATCTGAACTCGGTTGCATCACCTGCACTGGTATCATCAGCACCTGCAACTATTGTGATAGTAACTGGTGAGTCACGAAGACTCATCAATCTCAAACCCCGCGAGATCAAGACTATTTAAGCTTATGTGTAGGAAGTGGTAATATGGTGGAATTGCAGCAAGCACTAAGCATATATGGTGGCTAACATATGCAAATATGAACAAGAAGAGAAGCAACGGAATGGTCGAGAAGCTAGAAGTGATCCTGAAACTACTTACGCACAATCATAACACAAAGACCGTGTTCACTTCCCGGACTCCGCCGAAAAAATACCATCACGGCTACACACGCGGTTGATGCATTTTAATTAAGTCAAGTGTCAAGTTCTCTACAACCGGACATTAACAAATTCCCATCTGCCACATAACCGCGAGCACGACTTTCGAAAGATAATACCATGGGGTGTCCCAACTTAGCCCATCACAAGCTCTCACGGTTAACGAAGGATATTCCTTCTCCCGGGAAGACCCGATCAGTCTCAGAATCCCGGTTTACAAGACGTTTCGACAATGGTAAAACAAGACCAGCAAAGCCGCCCGATGTGCCGACAAATCCCAATAGGAGTCTGATACGTCTCCGTCGTATCTATAGTTTTTGATTGTTCCATGCCAATATTATTCAACTTTTATATACTTTTGGCAACTTTTTATACTATTTTTTGGGACTAACATATTGATCCAGTGCCCAGTGCCAGTTACTGTCTGTTGCATGTTTTTTGTTTCGCAGAAACTCAATATCAAATGGAGTCCAAACGGGATAAAAATGGATGGAGAATTATTTTGGAATATTTGTGATTTTTGGGAAGTAAAATCAACGCGAGACGGTGCCCGAGGGGGCCAAGAGATAGGGGGGCGCGTCCCAGGGAGGCAGGCGTGCCCTGGACTCTCCTGGGCACCCCGTAAGGCGGTTGACGCTCTTCTTTTGCCGCAGGAAAGCTAATTTCATGAGAAAGATCTGGGCGAAAGATTCACCACAATCGGAGTTACGGATCTCCGGATATAAAAGAAACGGTGAAGGGGCAGAATCTGAGAGCGCAGAAACAGAGAGATAGATCCAATCTCGGAGGGGCTCTCACCCCTCCCACGCCATGGGAGCCAAGGACCAGAGGGGAAGCCCTTCTCCCATAAGGAGGAGGTCAAGGAAGAAGAAGAAGAAGGGGGGCTCTCTCCCCCTTGCTTCCGGTGGCGCCGGAGCGCTGCCGGGGGCCACCAACACCTCCACGATCTTCACCAACACCTCCGCCATCTTCACCAACATCTCTTCCCCCTTCTATCTACAGCGGTCCACTCTCCCGCAACCCGCTTTACCCTCTACTTGAACATGGTGCTTTATGCGTCATATTATTTTCCAATGATGTGTTGCCATCCTATGATGTCTGAGTAGATTTCCGTTGTCCTATCGGTGACTGATGAATTGCTATGATTCGTTTGAGTTGCATGTTTTATTATTGGTGCTATCCTATTGTGCCCTCCGTGTCGTGCAAGCGTGAGGGATTCCCGCTGTAGGGTGTTGCAATGCGTTCATGATTCGCTTATAATGGGTTGCGTGAGTGACTGAAACACAAACCCGAGTAAGGGGATTGTTGCGTATGGGATAAAGGGGACTTGATACAATAACTTCATTATTGCAACATGTGAAATACCTTCCAGTAGCCAAATTTCCTATATCGTACAATAACTTGCTTATATCATGTTTGATCTACAAAGTGTATCTTGAATCTTAATTACCAGTAGTTGTCGAATTAAACCGATCATTACCTAATTGACCTCATATGGGAGTGTGAATATTTAATTTGTTAAGGTTTAACAAATTTTTTAAAAATCCCTTGATATCCCATTGATGTTATTCATACTATTTGAGGATACTATATTGATCTACTTTTAGTAAACATTAGAAGACAATCATAGTGCTACGATGTTGCCATTGGGATTCCATAGTCAACACAATCAATGGGCCCAAGTAGTGGCGTGTTGATGTTACTTGGAGGTATTTTGTCGTGAGGGGGGGGGGGGGGGGGGGTAAATAGAAATGATCGATTGGGCACAAAGGATGAATCATTAATTCCAGACTACCATGGAAATATGCCAAAGAAATTACATGTGTTGTTTCAAGTTTTTATTTCATGTTTGGATCCCCTTCCAGGTCATTCTTCACTTGTAGTTTCTCTGTTCTAACATATGTATTCATGCAATAAAGAGTTGTTCATAATACATAGCAGAAAATTGAAGATGTTCCCGCGCAAACACAACTTAGTGTACAAAATCACTAAAATAAAAATTAATATGTCAATCTTGCATAGCGTGAGCAGATTTACCAATCCCAACACCGAAACATGGAGTACTATTAAATTTGCGTTTTAAAGGAAAACATATTACAATGCAACATGGTAAAAATACAGGAAGAATTATAGAAATATAATTTCCACAATACGGATGGTCATAAAATAAACAGTTTTTACGACATGCGTAATCAGAAGGTAAATGATAAATGGATAACATGTATATTTATACATAAAAAAACCACGGTAATAGACACTCGGAGTTGTATCCCGCTCGATACAACTAGAACTGGATACTAAATGCTGAGGCATGTAATGGATATGTGGCTCCGAGATTGCTTTCCCGCAGGGAGTCGGGGAAGGCTCTCGGGGCGTTATTTCTACAACATGTTTGTTAAATATAAACTGCTATTCTATACTCTTTTAATTGCTTCAAGATGCTTGGAGCTGCTTGAAGATGCTAGTCTTCAATAGGCTAGGCTTTCCCCTTCTCTTCTTGCATTCTACAATTCAGTCCACAGATACTACCCATTTCATTGATACCGATGCATATGTAGTATAGATCCTTGCTTGTGAGTATTTTGGATGAGAACTCACAGTTGCTTTGCTCCCCTTTTTCCACGTCTTTCCATTCTTCTCGGATGCGGCAACCAAATGGTGGAGCCCAGGATCCAGACGCCACCTTCGACGATGACTGCTACTACACTAAGGGTGCCTACTACTAAGTGGAGGCTGCCGACGACCAGGAGTAGTTAGGAGGCTCCCAGGTAGGATGTCTTTTCTTTTCGATCGATGTTGCTTTTGTGCTAGCCTTCTTAAGGCAAACTTGTTTAACTCATGTCTGTACTCAGATAATATTGCTTCCGCTGACTAGTTTGTATTCGAGCTTATGTATTCTAGCCCTCGAGGCCCCTGGCTTGTAATATACAGCTTGTATTATTTTAATTTATGTCTAGAGTTGTGTTGTGATATCTTCTCGTGAGTCCCTGATCTTGATCGTACACATTTGCATGTGTGATTAGTGTACGATTGAATCAGGGGCGTCACACTGGGGCCGCCGGAGACGCGCCAGTGAAGCCCTGCCGGAAACCCTTGCCCCGGGAGTAGGGTTGTGACCAGGCAATAGAGGCCGGGAGTAGAGAATCTGGCTGGAGAGGTGGAATGTGCGGACCGTGGGGATCTCGAGGTTGTGCTGCGTGCATCGAAGCTCGTCGGAAGCGGATGGCGTGGGTGGTGGCGGGCGGGATGACTTCGTGGGCAAGAGGGAGAGCAGGCGAGTCCGTGCGTGTGTGGTATTTTTTTCCTTTACAAATATTCTCGGACCACGGATTGAATATTCCAAATGACAGGGTGTTTTGTGCAAAAACGAAATGTTTTCTTAGATAACCACTTAAATTAGGACTGTGGGTTGGATTCTTAGTAACAAGGGACTTTTCTGTAAAATTGCTAACAATGTACGACCAGAAGCGATAAGTGCTTTATTATTACGGAAAGATATCCTTTCTAGTGAATAAAATTTTTATTCAAAATGATAAGGGGTGGCGAGGGAATGGTGGAAGAACTTGTCTTAGTGGTGTAATATGGTGCAAACTGTAGCTGCGACGGCTGGGACGCTAACTAGGTGTGTCTGCGTAGCATTGGGCTGCTAATATGGTGCAAACTTCTTGAGGTTGCGTTGGTTTTTCCCTTGAAGACGAATGGGTGATGCAGCAAAGTAGAGATAAGTATTTCCCTCAGTTAAGAACCAAGCTATGAATCCAATAGGAGGAACACACAAGTCTCCAACAGTTGTACCTACATGAACAAACAAATACTTGCACCCAACACAATAAAGGGGTTGTCAATCCCTTCACAGTTACTTGCAAGGATGAGATCTGATAGCGATAGACGATATAAAAGATAAGTAAAAGTGCGAAATAAAATAAAAGTAAATAAATTGCAGCAAGGTATTTTTGTGTTTTTGATTTTGTAGATCTGGAAATGATATGATAAATGATAGACTCATGGGCCATAGTTTTCACTAGAGGCTTCTCTATTGAAGAAAAGTATACGGTGGGTAAACAAATTACTGTTGAATAATTGATAGAAAAGCGCATAGTTATGACGATATCCATAGCAATGATCATGTAGGCATCACTTCCGAGAGAAGTAGACCGACTCCTGCCTACATCTACTGCTATTACACCACACATTGACCGCTATCCAGCATGCATCTAGTGTATTAAGTTAACAAGGACGGAGTAACGCCTTAAGCAAGATGACATGATGTAGAGGGATAGATCCAATCAATAAGAAAAAAACCCATCTTTTTTTATCTTTAATGGCAACAATACCAATATGTGTCATGTCCCTTTCTGTCACTCGGACTGAGCACCGTAAGATTGAACCCATTACAAAGCACCTCTTCCATTGTAAGAAAAAACAACCTAGTTGGCCAAACCAAATCAATAGATTGGAGAGAAATACAAAGCTGTATAAATCATGCATAAAAGAGTTCAGAAAAGACTCAAATAATATTCATACATGATTTCATCATAAACCCATAATTCATCAGATCTCAACAAACACACCGCGAATGAAGATTACATCGAATAGATCTCTAAGAACATGAAGGAGAACATTTATTGAAGATCAAAGAGAGAGAAAAAGCCATCTAGCTACAAGCTATGGACCATAGGTCTGTGGTAAACTACTCACACATCATCAAAAGGGTAGTAAGATTGATGTAGAAGCCCTTCGTGATCGAATCCCCCTCCGGCACATTACTGGAAAAAGTCCCCAGATGAGATCTCACCAAGACAAAAACTTGCGGCGGCGGAAAAGTATTTTTTATTTGCCCTCTTGTCTTTGAGGAATATGTGGGTATTTATAGAAGAAAAATTATGGTTGGTGGACCCACGGGACGGGGGGGGGGGGGGGGGGGCACAAGCTTGGGGGGTGCCCCCTGAGCTTTTCGCCGCCTCGTGGCCCTTCTGAGCTCCCCCCCGAAGCTTCTAGAGTGTCTTGTGGTACAAGGAAAATTGCCAAGAAGTTTCGTTTTATCTGGACTCCGTTTGGTATTAATTTTTTGTAAAGATAAAAACAAGGAAAACATAGCAATTGACACTGGGCACTAGATTAACTAGATGATAACCCGCGCGTTGCTGCGGGAACCGGTTGCAATATATGTCGATGATATTTGATTGTTGATCCTTAGCAATGCATATATGAAGAACCATGTTCACCAATGTGAAAGTTAAATGTTATCTACGAAATTTAACTATATAAGGGAGCTATGTTCAGTTAGGAACTTGGAATAGATACAAATAATTCAACATGATTAATTTGGAGCTGCATGAACGACAAAATAACTATCTTTAAATTGCAACTACATATGGAAGAAAATGCGGAATTGACTTAATAACTATAACATATCTTATGGAGATATTATAAAAAACAAAGTGAAGCATTTTTGAAAGTAGAACTTGCTAAAACTTGTTTCGTCCATGAAGACGTATCCTAAAGCATAAAAAAAACTGCACTAAAAACTAAATATGCACAAAGCAACTCCAGCAAATCATTGAAAAAAAACATCACCTTAGTTACGGGTCTCACGAACAAATGATGGAAGAGACCTTCGTCACATCAGACATGATAACTACCCATGGCCATCAATGTAAATTGCCAATAGAAATCAACAAATTATCAGATGTGGATATTTGACCATATATAGTACTGACAGAAAACAACCACTAAAATTTAAAGATGACCTCAGCTTCTTGAACCGAATCTTCTTCGATAAGCAACAATCCAATGTATTTGAAGGTGTGTATTGCTACATTCTGGAAGGAATAAACAACATAAGAAAAGTTTCCTAAGGGAGAATAGGGTGCATTTTGCAAATGGATGGAACGGAAGAAGAAAATAAGGTCGTATAGATGAATGGTCACAAAATAAATAGGCACATTAATAACTTATTATACATTCTCCAAATGTGCAGGATGCAGCAGGAAAGAATAAATGTATACAAATGATAAACCAATATCTCTTGGGGCAATTAACAACAATATATATGTCAGACTTAACAGAGAAAAAGGAACACATATATGTACTGCATGAAATAACTTACTTGGCAACATCGGTGAAGAAAATGTCAGGTAAAATCCTAACATATTTAAGACGTGTAGATGTTGAATTCCGATGCTTCCATATTTATCATAAACTTTGCAGAGGCATATCAATCGATGGATTGAAGTTGCAGCTCTTACATGATAATCTGTTGGGAAGAACACTTGTATACTAACCTGTTAAATGGAGCAGTTTACAAACTTGTATACTGCTAGAAACGTCATAGTTCTAAATTCAGAGGAGAATACCCATGTGCACCGGGAGTTCCTTCTAGGCCAAAAAAACTCCATGCTATGCCTGAGGCCCTGCTCAGCATCGTACCAATGCATTCCTTCCAGGATGAAAAGGAAATAAATTGAAAATTCAATGACATGGTGATCCGTGGACTCCTGTACACCCTTCAAGGCAAGGAAAAAAAATCCGTCCACGTCATGGCTGATGCCCTGCTTGGCGTCGCCTGATGCCTTTCTCTCAGGAGGAATAGAAAGCCAACTTCGGATTGAAAATTCATTAGCAGCCGTTCTGATTCTGCTGGAACCGCCTGGAACTGATTTGCCAGCGGCGCCGGAGTTACCTTAACCGGCACGGAGACAGAGACGGGAAGGGAGAACCAGGGCACGCAGGGTAAACCGGCAAGCAAATATACCCTAGAGAATCCTGGACCTGGAAAGCCACAGAGGCGAGCAGCACCAACGATCGAGCTGGAGGAGCGCCCTGGCGCAAAGATCGGCTCCCAGACGCCATGGCCAGGGATAAAGCTGGTGTTATTTTCGGGGAGAGTCGATAACTTTTGTGATTTTTTTCCTAGGGAGAGAGAGGCGTGCGTGCATTATGAAGTGGAAACGGAGAGGAGGTCCGTAAGATGAAGAGTCAAAAGATAATGCCTCAGATTTTTATTTCTAGCAAAGATTAATTGAAGAGATTAATACGTAAAGTGGAAAGGCCGCATGTACAGAGGGAACCGTGCATGAAGTGGCCTCAGATGCGAATATGTCTATTACTAACCTGTTGCGCGCGCAACTCGTATCATCGCCGTCGCTACATCATCTGGATCAGCGCCAACAGGCCCACATGGTCCCACCCATTTAGCCCTCTTTCCCTTTTCTCAGTAGTATACGGTTTGAATACAGTCAAAGCATATCTGCGCCATGCCTGCTCCCCCGTACATACGTCGTACCCGCCCACGTGAGGCAGTCATCTACAGCACGACCCAGCTACCACATCCACCCCGAGTCATCACAGATTTCAAATTTTGAAATCGCCTCAGGCAGAAGCTCCTCATCGCTGTGAAACATCCCGACCCTGAGGCAACCGGCCGGCCCGATCTGAACGCCGGCGGCGGCAATGGATTTTGGACCGGGGTCACTCACATATGTCCTGTTCAGGTTTGTTTCCATCTCAAAATCTTTTCAGTTCATCGCGTTCTCGATATGGCCTTCAATCTGTCATGCGTTGGATGCCATGGACAGCTTTTCTGCACCTCCGTGCGCTGCAGAGGTGCGGAGTGCGTACCAGCTCTGGGATGGCCGAGGATGAAGAAGACGGGCTGCCCTGTCCTCCGAATATCCAGATCTGGGATGACATGATGCAGAAGCCGAAGTTCCTGAGGCCAATCCAGATTTCTCCACCGTCCCAGATGTTCACCCCAAGGACACCACCGTCAGCCACCATTCGCCCTCGTCTGATGGCCACGAACTTCCGCTTCGTGGCCATCAAGGTAATTTCTCTCCATCTCTAGGATGTTCACTAGGATATAATCTGGATAGGAGGGACAACTCGATTTGGATGTGCCCAAGCCCTGTAATTAGTCATGTCTTCGATCGGTTCTTGCCCAATTTGGGGACACCAAACTATACCTCAGTAGCTGTATAATTGGAGTTTTGATTTTATCTGTATTGTCTGTTTATTTCAGCCACACGTGATCTGCTACTAGTTCGGCATGATGATAAACAGTGCAACAAGGAACTATGTAGAAATTGCCAGTCGAACTTCAGTAGCTGTTTTTTTGACAGGTATCTATCACAATTGATAAAATCCAGTACCTTTACGGTTCTCAAAAGTCAAAACACATAATGTTTTTTTTAATGCAAATAGCTGATCAAAATTGTTTTATGCAGGGCATGTAATGGAAAGATACCTGACGTCCGTACTCCCTCACAAGGAAAGTTAAGTGTGTTGGTTAAGCCAGAGACAGGTCAAGAGTTTGATTCGTTGCCCGAAGCGACTTGTACAATCTATGCTATTTATTTGCGACATGGACATGATCTCAGTGTCTATATTTTGTATCGGTGTTATCTTATCATTTAGAACATTACTTTTTGGGGGGATATTTTGTACTGTATGTGCTACAACAGCAAGATGTTTGGTGCGTGGTCTGCTAATAAAATTGTGTTCATATTGACTCCGCATGAGATGTATCATATATGATCAAGCAAACATCAGACCTTATACATTAGGATTTTTTTTGTATCAACCCCAAGGTTTATAGACAATATCAGTGTCGGGGCTTTCCCATAAAATTCAGAAGAACTTTTGGGAAACTTTAAGATCAATTTTCTCAAACTAAGTTCTCGGATGGTCAGCATAAGTCCTTGGTGAGACTTTCATATCATAAGTATCCTGGGAAGAACTTTGGTAATACAGTGTCCGAGCTTTGCCATAAAATTCGGAAGAACTTTCGGGAAACTTTAACATGACACAAAATTTCTTTGGATTTTCCAAAGTTCTTTGGGTTTTCCGATAGTGTTCTCTGCTTCCAGGAGCGACAACCACAGGTCAACCAACGAGCAAATCCCCCTTACTTGTCAGCTACATCAGTGCGTCCGAACTTTGTTCAGATAGTTCGAACAACTTTTAATAGTCTATGCTGTTGAGTATATATAACATTACAGGCGGCTGAAAATAATTATGCTTGTTTTGTTAAGAAAAAATAGTTACTTTTTAATGGTAATGAGTAGTGTCTTTTGTTAGGACAAGCGGATACAATTGAAACACCTGCTCAGTGATTCAAGGAAATGCACGCCTCCATTTGTGTTCCAGCATGAAGGACTTTACATAATTCATTGGGCAATTCCACAAGGATAGATCCCCGCATGAGAAACTTTAATATAGCATGCCCGATGCTTTTGTGTTCTAACATGGAGGACTTTACTGAAGGCACGGGGCGTTTGCACAAAGATAGACCCCCAATTAATGAACTTTAATCCAGCATACCCGGTGCGTTTTGTGTACAAACATGAAGGACTTTACATAATTCACTGGGCATTTGCACAAGGATAGATCCCCGCATGACAAACTTTAATATAGCTTGCCCGGTGCTTTCGTGTTCTAACACGAAGGACTTTACTGAAGGCACGGGGCGTTTGCACAAAGATAGACCCCCAATTAATGAACTT
The DNA here is from genome assembly GCA_963921465.1 of Triticum timopheevii. Classification (NCBI taxonomy): domain Eukaryota; kingdom Viridiplantae; phylum Streptophyta; class Magnoliopsida; order Poales; family Poaceae; genus Triticum; species Triticum timopheevii. The sequence continues at coordinate 43,563,228 of OY997271.1, forward strand.
TAATCCAGCATACCCGGTGCGTCCGTGTACAAACATGAAGGGCTTTACATAATTCACTAGGCATGGTGCTGATGTGGCATGGTGCTGATGTGGACAGTGTGCATGTTGAGAGAATTGGTAGTAGTGGGGATCAACTTCTTAAAAATGTAAGATGTAAGATATGTTAGTCCCCAAAATGATACAAAATAGCATAATAATGCATATGAAACATCCAACGATACAAAATATCATAATAATGCATATGAAAAATCTAAGATTGACAATATAACAGCATGGAATAATGAAAAATTATAGATACACTGAAGACGTATCAGGGGCCCGCTGTCACCGACGGGGAGGTGGAGACAGGGTTGTGTGGCCTGTATTTTGTGAAAAACTCCTCGATATTTTTATCGCAAAATAGCCCTTGCATCACCTATTAGTGACCTACAAAAAAATTTCAGAACTAAAAATGGTCCGCGCAGGGACTCAAACAACGGACCTACTGCACAGCCACGCCATCCATGCCGATTTCCTGTCCAATATGGATATTATTCCTTTTATCCTTTCCCGTTAATAGGATTTTTGTTCAAATGAAAAGGGATGGCGGAGGGAACCTACACCCGGAATTGCAACTCGAACCAAGAACATTTGATATGTATGTAAATTATAATCATGTGTTATAATAAATATAGTACATAAAAACATTTAAAAATGCATTAAAAATATACATGTCATTTCATAAAAATATCCACTTATTAATTTTAGAATATTCATATAATAAAATTAGGAAATGTAAAAATTGGTTGTCAATGGGGCCCCTTTTTCAATAGTCTTTTTCCGTTTTAAAAAATTTGTAAAAAATAAGTAAATTATAAGCACAATAGTAACAATCAAAGTTAAATTATTTTGTGTTATAAATAATATATTTACAAATAAATTAAAAACATTTATGTTGTTTTAAATCACTTTATAAAACATATTAATATAATTGAAATATGTTTGTATACTTTAAAAATAATCATTTGAGGATCTATAGTCAGCAACACACCTATTTAGTTTTTCATACATATTTCTATATTTAATTTAATTTATAATATATATATATATTATATAAAACACACAAGCTTTATTAATAAAACGTTAAATAAACATAATTTGTTTCTAAAAGCTTGAGTACTATATTATAATTGTCAACATTTTTAAATGTATATGGGCATTTATTCGAATATATAATAATTCCTTAAAATTAATTATTTGAATATTTTTATATTTCATAATTTAATTATATAGATATTGAAAATTCATAAGCAAACATTTTCGAAAATTACATAAATATTTATTATTATTTTGTATATATATTATTTATAGCATATGATTTTAATTTACATACATAAAATTATCCATTATAGACAGGAAACGCTCATTCTCGTTGGAGTGGTGGGCTTGCGTGCACTATTGCATGAGGTCGCTGGTTCAATTGAATAAAAATCCTATTCGCTGCAAAGAAGGGATATACTCCCTCCCTTCCTAAATAAAAGTGTTTTTAGAGATTTAAATATAAACAACATACGGATGTATATAGACATATGTTAGAGTGTATATTCACTCAGTTTGCTTCGTATATATATAGTCCCTGATTGGAATATCTGGAAAAACTTATATCTAGGAATGGAAGGAGTAGAAAACAGTATCCAGATTGGACAACAAATGGCTATTGTTGGGGTAGCTACACTTGCATGGTTCGAGTCCATGAGTTCACCATTTTTCCGTTCTTATAATTTTTGTAGGCCCCTGACAGGAGGGCCAGGGTTTTTTGTTGTGGAAAAAAAATGTCAAGGCTGTCCAAGGTTTGAGTTCCTGAGCGCATCATTTTTTTCATTCTTATAATTTTTGTAGGCCGCTGATAGCAGGGCCAAAGTTTTTTCTTGTGAGAAAAAAATGTTGAGGGTGGTTTTAGCCAAAAAAAAAGGCCACAGACTCGTCTCCACCTCCCGGTCGCTGACATTTGGCAGGTTTTAACACGAGTGGTGATGTTTCCTTTTTTTGAATCGGACGAACATTTGTTTTACACCGTATAAATATGTTTTTAAATGTCACTATTTTTTTGAAATGTGTGAACATTTTTTAATGTAACCAAGACTTTTATGAATGCTATCAACCTTTTTTAGTTACGCTAGCAATAGTTTTTACACGGTGTTAAATTTTTTAATTTGCAATTTTTTATATTTTTATGTAAATTGAAATTTTGAAATATATTTATTTAGAATATTTTCAAAAGAATGAGCAAAAGAAAGAAAAATGAGCCAATGAAAAAACAGAGAAGAAAAATGAACTAACTTGCAGGAAGCTACTTGTGGGGGCGCTAGCTTTCATCTCGCGTCAGGTGAGATATAGACGCGTTGTCGTGTGAATATCCGAGATTGACTCGAGCTCGAGAGAGGAACCGGCTGTGATCTACCAGTGGACTTGGCTTATGGACTACTACTGATGCGGGTATTTGAAAGAACAAACATACAAATACTGGGCGGCCCACTGCCCAGTTGGACCCAGCCATAGCTTCGCCAATGTGTGTGGTGATCCAGGCATCGCAAATGGTGCAATATTACAGTGTGTGTTTTGCTAAAGGAAAATGTACAGAGCGTGTGTGATAGGCTCTCTTATCGCACGTGCTAAGCTTGTACGCAAAACACGTGCGACAAGTACCAACATCATATTGTTGTTAAGAAACATGTGTAATGTGGGTTACATCATAAACAGTGCTCCATTAGTGTAGCCCCCTCATAGCACATGTATTCCCTAACGAACCATATGTGACATTGGCCGCTTTGCAAATGGCGCATTTTTCCATAGTGCGTGTGACAGGCTCATGGCACATGTTTTTCTCTAACAAACCGTTTGCAATGTTGAATGCATCGCAACAGTTGTCCTTTTGTGCTCCACGTGCAATAGGACTGCGAACACGATTGATTTTAGAAAACTGTCTCCAACGTATCACTCGTTTTTCTGTAGTGTGTGATGCATCCCATATCGCACACTATTGCAAGATGATATTTTGACCCTCCCTGTGTGATAGGGGTTTTGAACCATGTACAATGACCTTAAATGCACTAGTGTTCGATATGCCAATGAATGCACACTATCACAATTTTTTGACGAGAACACTATCACAATTCACAATGGCTTGTGTAGGTATACGGTCATAGATCAATCTTTTATAAGAAGCACACAGATCAAGATGGTGCCAATAATATTTAAGTGACTAGATAGCGCTAGGCTGTACTTGAATCAATAGTAGTTTTGTTTAGCTCAAAAACAAATAGCAGTTCTGTCCACTAACACCGGCCTCCATTATACGACAAATGCCTTTGTTTACGAGGGAGTTAGCTATATAGGTGCAAAAGCCAGAGATATTTATAGGCTTGGAAGGCATAAGGGAATCCGAGATATGTAGACAACAAGATTCATGTTTATGGACACATTAGCATTTCCGAGTACTTCAATCGCCGCGTACATCCCGACCTCGTGAATGGATGCTTCATCCCCTGTTTAGACTTGAGGCATTCAAAAGAAGCATCCAAACTAAAAGAGGATGCAACACTCCCGCATCACAGTAAACCCTAGGTAGCATCTTACAATTAAGGGGAACAATGAGAATCCTCAATGTAAGGATAAAGATCGATCAGCGGAAGGATTGACAACATCAAACACTCCCATCATAAAACACCCACAACAAAATACACCCCAGGGGAACCCCAAAACCAACTCCTCTCTATAATGAACTCCCACGCAAGCTAAGATGGGTGACGCGGTTTTAGCTTCTTCTTGCATGGCTTCACCAGGTCTTCAGAACACAATTGGATTATGTGATCCCAAACGACAACATGCTGCCACAAAAGTGAAACACCATAGTGCACATCACAAAGACATGTTCCTTTTAATTTGAACATATCTTATGTTTCTGTGAAAATTCTAGAATATAGGGAAATAGAATTGATGTACCATAGACAGCTGAGATGAAATATGAGAAACTGCTATTCCTATTCCAGCACAAAGAAAAGAAAAATTGCATTTCGCTGAATAAAAGGCCCGGGATGGGTTGGAGCTCTTGCTCCAGGTAGGTGGTGGTGGGCTTGGTCCGGGAGATGCGTGCAGGCAATGAGTTCTCTCTCCTCGCAGGTGCGGTGGTCGATGGTGGCGGTCGGGGCTCCGCTATTCTGTCAGACAAATCGGTGGCGAGTACCAGACATGGGTTCATGCGAGCGTGCTCGGCGGCGGCCACCAGTAGTCATGGGGTGTTTCTCACCATATCAAATGGAACTAGGTGGAGATGCAGGCGTGGGCGCCTCCAATAGTGGAGGCATCGACCCAAACTGCGTAGTTGATGTCGAGCTAGGGGGTGAAAGGAGACGCCTTTTTACTCTTGCTACTGTGGTGGATACATTGTGATATGGACGGTTGGTGGTTTCTTGGACTTGGAGGCCGGAGGGTGGCCCACATGGTTGGGTCTTCGGCGGGCACCATGGCGGCGGTGATGGCTTTCCCTCTGTCGTGTGGGCAAAGAGAGGTGGAGTGGTGCATGGCTCGAGCGCGCTTGTTGTCACTAGCGGTGGTGGTGCCCCAATCCGGATTTGGAGCTCTGAACTCGCCGCCCTTGTCCTCGGGACCTCGTTGTGCCACGGGGGAGCTGCCGAGTAAAAGCTTCGCGCTTTGTCTCTAACAATGGAGATGCTCGCGGGCACCACTCTCTTCCTGAAGATGTCATCATGGTACTCCTCTCCGTGTCTGGGTTCCAGGTGAAAACATTTGTATGTTGTGTAGTCAGGAACGCCAATCTCCCTCTGAGGGGCATTTGTTTTTGAGCAAAAACAGTAGGGGAATCCCACCTGGGGGCGTTGTCGTGGAGCTTAGGTGTTGCATGACGTGGCATGGCGTTGTACCCAGTTCTTTGTGTGCTCTATGTCGGTAGCGTAGTCACATGCGTCTTGCGTTGTCTGATTATCTTAGGATCGGCATTATATGAAGCCTATCTCATTATCTTGTATTGTTCAGCCATGTACTGTGTTTGGTATTGCTTTGTATATAAAGCGTGGCGAAATCTTATTTCAAGATAATCATATGATAGAGCAAATTGCATCGCAAAAGGGGAACAAAGACCTTACTAAACAAGGGTGTAGAAGCATTTTATGAAATCCTAGCAATCATATTGCACCAGCAAATTTGTTCAAATACGGAATGCGCCAACTATACATCTTGATACACATTATGCACTATAAAATAATACCCCAAGGCCTAACTGAAACCTAGAGCCTTGGATGTAGCTGAAAGGAAACAGTAAAAATAGTTGAATCGCAACACATTTGTTTTTTCATATCATCTCTATTGGCAATCTGTATACGGTACAGTTCTGATTTCATGTCAAAAGTAAGAACCATGTAGTACTTGCATGTGCCATCGTGCAAAGAGCGACTGATTGTGCATAACAAAAGTTGACCGTTTCCACTAGAGCAGATTGATACAAGAACCAATTAATGGCGTTTGAATGGAAAAAGAGCAAATTGCACTACGACTCTCTAAGCTTGTGCCGTGGACTAGCTAAGATGGCTTGAAATCATCCTTTAGGGACTGGTTCGATGAGGTTCCAAGTGAACTCATCCCTCTTTTGATGGATGATGTCACTACGGTCACAACATAACAAAGAGGGAGGGTTGTTATTAAAGAAATAACTTCAGTAATAATGAATTAAAAAACAAAGTTTTTTATGAATAGGGGAAATGATGAATCATCCATTATATGTTTCTCAAAAAAAATCATAAAAAAAAGGTAAGACACATAGAGTAGGAAGAATACAAGTAAATGTGAACCAACCAGGGGTGAGATAACTAATTTTATTTTTCCTAACTTGTCGCTCATGGCACGCAAACCGTCTTGTTCTTTGATTTTAGAACTCAACCCAATTTTGATGGCCTTATGAATTTATTGATGATGGACCAAGATCGCCAAAATTACCATAAAATGTTTTCAGGGGCCAATTATATATTTTTTATACACAGCATGAATCTAACTGGGACTTATTCAAATTTATATTTGTCTCTAGCATCTTTGTAATCCGCCCACTTCAAAATTCAGTGGATTACCTAACGAGGCTAGTCACATCGATCTTCTTTCGATCTGATAACAACTGTATGGGCTTGTACAGTGGTCATGGCTGGTACTAAGATCGATGACTACAGACTCGACAAGTGACGACATGTCTTGATGGAGTTGCTTAGCGATGATCAGGACATGGATTTGTGCAAATTTCATAGTCTAGTTTACTACCATGTACATACACCAGTTAGCTATTCTTATGTGTATCAATTTGATATGATGCTTTGGGTAACTAAAAGCTCCTTCTATTGGGAAAAAATCAGCTAGATGGTTTGGGATGTGTGCATCTTTCCATGCAGAGGTCGGGCTTGAACTTATTGCGGTTGTATCGTCTTGATGTAACGTTTGATTCAATTTCCTTTATCAAAATAGCTAGGCCCTCACTGCCTCTTTGCATACATGATCTGTGCCGCGCATAGATAATTTATCATAACAATTGTATTGTACTGAAATTTTTTTCTCCACGTGATGCAGTACTCTTGTAAGGAACACACACTATACTGAGTGCCATGTCAAAGCTATTTAAGCAGCCATCTGGCACTTGCCTCTGCTTCCATCGCTAGCAATTCTACTCGGAGGACTAGACCCATGGCGTGAATGTCTTTTGGTATAGGAGAAGATGGATCCAGCTCCACGGGTCATAAAGAACCAAACATATATTGGTAGGCACGGTAGGTATCAGGGAATTGGTGATATGTAGAGACCGGAAGATTTGTTGTACAAACAAACTGCTCCTCACGCCAGTTCCAAGTGACCCGTTCAGTTTCCAGCAAAGCCACGATCCAGGTCAGCGGCCCCAAGGCGATCTAGGTCAGCGGCAGCCGCCGGATTTGGCGGCAGCGGCGTCACTGCTGCTTTATCCGTCCCCTACGCTCTGCGCAGGGGCGGAGCTGGAGCTAAATATACCCTGATGCACTACTTTACTATGTTGCAAAATTTTCAAGCAACTTTGCACTAAATAAAAAATGTGTTTCATAACTTTTAGCGTACATGAGTGGGTGTCTCGGGGGCAATTCCCCCCTCGCCGGAGTAGCCCCTCTCCCTCCCCTCTCCCCCTCGCCGCCGCACGAGGCTGCCGTCGGGCAAGGCACATGGCGCAGCCGGGGACTGCGGCGGCGGGGCATTCGCTGCTCTGGTTCACATCGGAGGGTCTTGGATCTGGGCGGCGGCCCCCGGCGAGGCCCCTTGTCACCTGCGGTGAGCAGTGGAGTGGGCGTGGTGCCGGCGATCTGGTCGGGTGGCCGGCGGATCTTCTATGGGCTGGGACCTCGCGTGGCTGCCCTGGTGGCTGGCGGCGTCAGATCTGGCTGCTGGCCCATCTTCCCCTGCTCGGTGCGTTTCACCCCTCGACGCTCCCTGGCTGTGCAGGCGTCTGGCCTGCCTCTGGGTTGCGGGTGATTCTGGTGGTCGGGATCCAGATTGGGGGAAACCCCTGGTCGGCTCCAGCCGTCCGCGACGACGATGACGTCCGCGGGCGCCGATTTCTTCATGGAGATGTCGGTCGAGACCTGCCCTTCCACACCCCACCACCTTGCTTCTCGGGTGAAAACCTAACTCCGGTGGGCGGTGGTGGCGTCCTTGGCGCCGTGACCTTCTTGAAGGCGTCGCCTTGAGGGCAGTGTGGTGGCGGGCTCAGTATGGGGTCGGTGACAGCAGCCGAGGATCGAGGGACCAGTGGGCGCCTTTTTTGGTGGAGCGGTGCTTCATCCTACACATTGATGACGGCGGATCTCGGCGGCGTGGTGCAGTGGAGACTCGGCGCCCGATGCACGGTGATGGACTCGCGCAGGTGGAGGCAGTTGTCTGGCGTCATGGTGGTGTCGATGGCAGAGCGGCCTGACAAGATAGAAGCCTCAATATCTGCTCTGAAGACGGACCTGTGAAAGATGGCGGCGGCGACACATGTGAGTGCGTCAGACCAGTTTATGCCCCAGAACCGGTATGTGGCTCGGCTGGGGCTTCTGGCTTTTGATGATAGGCTTAGGTGAGTGGTTCGAGTATTTGGCCCAGGTAGCACCCCTTCATCATATGGATAGGAGTAGTGGCATATGTTGTCAAGATGGCGGATTCAGGCATATTATTGTAATACTTTGTAAGGTCCTCGAGAATAATCAATAAAGTGGCCGTATACATCTCCCAGATGCAGAGGACGGGGGTCATCCTCCTTTTCTAAAAAAAAGCAGTAAACTATGCTTACTTATATATACTTGAAAATAGGTCTTGCATTTTCAAATTCATGTCTCCTGGAGCATCCTGCTGATGGTGATTTTATGTTGAGGAAAAAAATTTCTATAAAACAATTTTTATTTTGAGATAACTAGTCTACCTACATTTTGACAAATGCAAAATAACGCGCGATATATAAATTTGTCTAAGTGAATAATGAACGCTCAAATTAGGAGTTTAAAAAACCTAGCCAACAGTCGACGTGTTGGCCAAAATCTACTAGCTATAAATTCATAAAAATGTTGAGAATAGAAAAATCATGGAGAGACAAGGGCGCTACCATGACAGGATTGGGATCACTTGTAGTATCCAATGGGGCGATTGACCAACTGATGAAGAGTTGTAGAGAGGGGATGGAATTGCAGCCCGTGACCAACGGAGCATGGGTGTGGGAGATCAGGACTTCCGGAGATGGGGATCGAACAGACGAACAACCCATATACCAATACATGGAAGGAAACGCTAGGTAGAGCAGCAGGCGAGACGGTGGAGCGATTGATGAAAAGAAAGAAATCAGGGAACGGGACACGATCCATCGCACGACCTAACAGCAACTCTAGCAGACCCCGCAAAACACCCCGGCCCGCAAAATAACCGTCAAATTGCGGGTTGGGGCCAAAAAATCTGCATGAATAGACCCCGCAAAATGCTCTGGCCCGCAAAAATTTTTACGGGACACGGAAAATCTTCTTCCTCAACCTCTATCTTCACGGGCTGGGAGGCCGACCCGAGCTCAATCCCCATCCGGCGCGAGATTTGGCGGGAGGGACATTTCTGCGCCCCCTTTCCCGCTCCCCACACCCTCCGCCACCATTGCCCCCCCCCCCCCTCCGAAAGCTCCGGCTGCTCCTCCCCGGCCGTCCCTCGCTACCATGGACAACCCCCTGCTGTCCCCCATCACCGTCGAGGTCGCGCACGCCCCTTCCCCTCGGGCGGATCTCGTCGTCGGCCATGTAGGCCCCACCGGCGTCGCCCAAGCACACGCCACGCCTGCCCGCAAGCGGCAGGTCAACGTGCTTGTGCAGGGCGGGAATCCGGCTGCCCCCGCCGCGATGGCCCGCGCTCCGGGCGCCAATGCCGCTGTGCGATCCCGGCCGGCGGCAGAGAAGGCCGGCGAGGCCGCGGGCGCAAAGTGGAGGAAGGTTCCGACTTCAAGGAATAAATCTTCTTCAACCTCTCACTCCATCCTCCCCCCACCCCGCAAGGAGGTGCTCCGGCGATGCCGTTCAACGGTGCCGCTCCCCCCGCGAGCGAGGTGTTCGACGAAATGGCCGGAAGGTATATCTCTTCGGACTTTGGTGATTCTCTTTCATTTTCGCCATTGTTTTTCGATAGCTCGTGACGTGTTATCGTTCGGTATAGTGGTGGTTTGAACAATGCAACAACCGAGTTTGTGAACTTGTTGGACACGAACGCGGTTGACATTGATCAAGCCCCTTTCGAACCTTTCGACTACAATGAAACGAAGGGCGGCGTGGACGATCATGGTTGTGCGGACGACTTGGCGGAGATTGAAGCGGAAGCATTTGAGAATTCACAAGCAAAAGCTGGGAAAAGCCAAAGATCGAAGAACTACACCATCTTGGAAGATCAAGCTTTGATCAAAGCATGGAGTGCGGTGTCTCTTGATGCATGCACGGGTACTAATGAAACCGCCAAGAGATATTGGCAAAGGATCAAAGATCAATACTTCCGCATTATAAAAAACTACCCCAACAAGACTCCACGCACATTTCGGTCGCTTCAAGGTCGTTGGGAGAACATCAAGCCTATGTGCAGCCGTTGGGCAGCTTGCTTGGAGCAAGTACGCAATGCACCTCCAAGTGGCTCTGTGGAGTCCGACTATGTGAGTTTGCTTTGCCTTTGTTCAAGTTGTGCATCATCATAATGTATCATGAAAAATGATTGCATCACCTTGTTCGCATTGTGTAGGACAAGATTGCTCAACAAAGATACAAGGACATGGAAGCTTCGGAAGGCAGATTCTTCAAATTAGAGAATTGTTGGGAGTTGCTCCAAAAGTGCGACAAGTGGAAGTTGATCGACAAAGAGTCCCCACCCAAGAGAGGCTCACTTACAAACATGGATGAAGATGAGGATGATGATGGCCCAAGAAATTTGAACAAGCCCGATGGCGACAAGAAGACTAGAGAGAAGATAAAGAGAGAGCAAGAAGCATTGAGCTTGAGGGAGAAGATTGATGACATGGTGCAATCAAACGAGTTAATGTTGTTGAAGTCGTTGGAGATCAAGAAAGAGTTGGCCGAAAAGAAGGCAAAAGAGAAGCTAGAAAAATGGCAAATGCTCAAGGAAGAGGGGCTGCGCGGAGCTGCCATTGAGGAGAGAAAAGTACGCGCCTCTGAAAACAAATCGCTGTCATTGTTGCTCACCGAAGAGAACAAGATCATGTCAATGAACCATAATGACATGGACGACGTCACCAAAACATGGCATGATATGGCAAGGAGAGAGATCTTGAAGAGGAGAACGGTCGCCTCGGCCGGTCCGTCTGCCAGTTCCAGTGATGTTTTCTCTGCTCCACACGGTGGCAATGTGGATGATTTCGGTGCGGGAGTTGGAACAAGCGACAGAGGTGGCTACGGTGGCGCAGATGAACTTTAGGATGGACTCCATGGCGCCGAGTGAAGATCGACCCCCAAGATGATGCCGGACATGGGCGCATATCTTTGCATGCCCTCTTTTGCGTAATGAACTTCGCTTTTATTCGTGCGCAAACTGTTTATGTCATTTGAATTTGAACTTGTTTGTGAAACCCTATGATAAATTTCAAATTTGCAGTTTTTCTGTTTGCGGGTTGTTGCGCTGGTGCCCGAGCAGAACCCGCATAGCCGACCCGTAAAAAAACATATTCAGCGAATATACTTTTTTACGGGTCCATTTGTGGGTCTGCATCTATGCCAGCCCTCGCCGGCCCGTAAAAACTGTTTTGCGCAAACTGCAAACGCGTTTTGCGGGCCGGCATTTTGTAGGGTCTGCTAGAGTTGCTCTAAACGACCACGCGCGCGGGCGTGAGCTCAGACCTCTGCGGGGAAGCGCACACGCCCCAGGCCCAAGTGCATCAGGGGCAGTGCACTTGGTGTGCGGGCTGGCAACTTGGACCCTGATGCACTGCCCCAGGCCCAACCTGATGCCCAGGCCGTTTTCAGATGATAAGTACCGCTAAAAAACTAGTTGGACCCGTATTCCTGTGCATCAGGGTCGGCCCAATGGGCTCCATTAGTGGTCCATTAGAGACTGGTGCTGCTGTGTTTCTTTTACAGATGTGGTTTACTTTGGATGGACGATCTAGTCTGGGGGAGGATCGTTGAGCAGTTGTGGGCACTTCATGGAAGCATCGGTTATGTTTGAATTAGAATTTGAATGTCAAACTAAGTTGCATATTATGTTGCTTTCAAATTATTATTAAGTATTTGAGTTCTATGTATCATTGTTTGAATAATTATGATGATATTAGACATATGCATGTGTCATTTGTATTTTTTTTTGTTTAATGGAAAATAGGATAAGTAAAACTTTAGGGGAAGAAGTTTAGCGGAACTGACAAAAATTGCTCCCAGACAACTTCCCCTAACTTCTACGGGAGGCTCAAAAACGGAGTTTCATGGGAAGATTTTTATGGGCGTTGTTGGAGTTGCCCTTAGTGCTAGGGAAGCCTTTTTGGTTAAGTATCATTAATCCGGTGGTCTGGTACAGGGAGCTCCTATTAGACGCTCTGTGTACCCAAAAATCACCCAGATGCACAGAGCGTCGCTACCTGAGCCGTCCCAACTAGAAATTATAGCGACTGCTAAAACCAACCTTGGAAGTAAACCCACTGTAGGGAAACGTGTACTGTAGCACCTTGTTTTAGTCGATTTTCAGTTTACAATGATTTGTTGAAAATACGAAGACTTCTTTACAAAAGTGTACTTGTTGAAAATATGAACATTTTTTGAAATTACAGTACTTTTTTGAAAACACGAACACTTCTTGAACACGCGAACCGTTTTTGAAAAAATCTGAACATTTCTATAAAGCCAGAAAATTTTATGATTTTTTGAGAAAAAATTAGGAAACGACAATTTTTAAAAAAAATTCAGATTTTCAGAAAAATCACGAACATTTTGTGAAATTCCAGAACATTTCTTAAAAGCGTGATATTTTTATTTTTCAACAACTTTTGAAAAACTTCTTTTAAATTTTGAACAATATTTGAAACATTAACATTTCTTGAAATTGCCTAAGATTTAAAAAACATGAATAGTTTGTAAAATTTCCAAACATTTTCAAAGAACTGGAACTTTTTTAAAAGAGGAAAAGAAACGGAAGAACACCGATAAAAGAAACAACAGCCAAAAGGGAAAAAAATGACCAGAATCATCTAGAAGGTTCCCAAAATTTAGGAACCAATGCACAACTAAATTGCAGGTCCCTTTTGGTTGCTTGCTTGGCTCCCTTGTGCAATTCGTGGCCAAAGTGTGTCAAATCGGAAATGCGTGGTACAAAACTCCCCATGCCTTGTCATATAGGTAGTAAATTGAAATAAAACTCTTGGCACAACCCATGAGTCGTTCCATTAAGCATGCCCACTGAAATCATTTGACGCAAGTCTTTCTTGGCGAAACAAAACCTCCACTCTAAAGAAAAAAAGCAAAGCAAAACCTCATCTTCAGGACATTTCGCACGCCTCATTGCAGCTGCCACGACTGGTGGCAGGTGACCGCCGCACGTTTGCTAATGGTGAATGACATATAATATCGTTGATGGTGGGCTTAGTGGCCATCGCAACTTTTTATTGACGTGTTATCGTGGATTGAGGGTGGTCACAATGCAGACATAAAAGGCTAGCATACAACAACCCCTGATAAAAGGCTATCGGACAACATGGACACGAAGTGGATGGCGGCCGACGTGCAACCACTTGCACCATAATTCCTGATGTCCAGCCTACGTCTTCGGCCACAAACGTTTCTACAACTCAAACAAGCATGAAAGGTATGGTTGCATATTTTGTCGACCATAGGGCAAATCAGATGCCTTCATGTAACATTTCAAAAAATCTCGTTGGAAACAAGTTAAGTTAAGACTTGAGAGTGATGGCTCAGACAACTCCTTCGCATGAGTTGTGCCGCTTGCCACATATTTTGGGTCAACTTTCTCCAATCCATTTCACACCATGAATTCAACAGTGTTTTTGAACGCAAGCTGCTACTAGAGCAGTGATGTCGATTAAGAGTAAGTTGACGAGACTCAAAGAAGCTTCATGTCTGATTTTTGACAACAGGAGCAGCTTGATATACAAGTTGGACATAAAGTGCATTCCCTGTCCGCTTAAATATAGGTAGCCGCACTTCCTTCACCTGGTAATCTGAAATATAGGTAGCTATGCATTCATGATAAGAAACGGAAATAGCAATACCGATTACTCATAAGAATATACACAATATGACATGGCAAGAATGGAGTTGGTTTTGATACGCTTGCCTTAAATATCATCATTGCCTTGAGCAGATGTCACTCTCCATTAATTGGCTTTTCGTCTCCTCGAACCAAATGTAGTAATCCCTCTGTAACTTAATGTAAGACGGTTTTTACATTAAGTTACAGAAGCAGTAGCTTTACAACGAGAAGATCAAATAGATATACATAGCAAGCTAACTCAACCGTTCCACTTACCCTTCCATGTTTAGTATTTCTCCTTACATATATCACACCAACCTTCACTTATGTGAGTAATGATCTCACTCCATATCTCTCTCTCTCTCTGTTGCTACCATAATAGATATAGTATGTAGCAACCTAGCTAGCTCGCTCGTTCTTCCACTTTATTTCAACATGTTAGTAGCACTTGCTTGGTAGATGAAATGGACTCCAATCACATACATATACCGTGGAGATAGTAAGAGAACCCAAGTGATACAATGACACATGTGGGAATAGGAGATACCAGGAGTGATCGTCAGAGAGTTGGTTCCCACTGATCGGCCATTGGAAGTTGTTGATCGACCAGCGTGGTAGTTTGAACCTGCCTCTGTTATGGCCAGACTATCTTTAACTTCTAAGACGCGCATGTGTCATGCATAAGCGACTGAATTACCTACACTAACCTGTTGACAAATTAATTATTTTGTGTAAATTAATGGTACATGCTTAGATGAATGGTGCTTCATGGGGTTGACGGTCGCAATGACACATGGCTCTAATTTTCTGTACTCCAAAGGATAAAATGTTGTCTCATTTTATGATATAAAATCGACTGAAACTAAGGATCTCATTACTCATGGCTCATGAATATCTTATTCTCAACCTTCTTAATTTTTATTCATGTACAGTAGAATTTTTGCAAGAATTATGAAGGCTGATAAACCACAAAAAGTATAATTAAAGGGTGTTTGGATATATAGATTAAGGACACAAAATTTTGAGTGGATTACTTTGGTGTGTCCTGTTACGTAGAACTTTTAGTAAGAAATTAAATATCAGAGATAGGTAGGTCATTTGTCAAGGTGTGATATATTCAATAAAAGTATAGACATATGAGTCCATTAAGCCATGCATCAGGTACCCGCGGTAAGTGAGGCCGGTGGTGCTTCCCGTATTTCGCAAAGTTCCTTCCTAGCTCGGCCTCCACAGTCCCTCTTATCTTTACCGTTCGTTTGCTTCAAGATTTGTGCAGGAAAGCAGCATCACGAGCACGCAGCTGTTTGCTGCACTTGCTCTCAACAGAATGGCATGTGAGAAACTCACAGCGACCCATCGAGTTCGGTCCACGTGAGAAAGCAGTCAGACAAAAAAAGAAAAAAGAAAATAGAGAAATACACTGGCCCACCTGCCAGCCACAGCAAAGCTATCAATGGCCTGAGCTTTTGCCTTAAGAGATACATAAATTTGTAGATATGACCCGCACACATAAGTATGGGTTGTACTATGCGAATTTTCAGCAGAAGCACCAGTACAATATGAGAAATTCAGAATGGCATGTGGGAGTATACAGCCACTTCTAGAGATCTCTTGTAATTAAGTAGGAGAAGGTATGGACGGATGCCCCCATATGTTTCAACTCTATTTAAGGAATTGGCCGTAGCTCGGCTTTGCCATATTGCTAGCTGGATGCCTGAGAAGTAGTTTAACGTTGATGGGCATGGTAGGCATCCGGGAATTCGCGATATCCTTGCAAAAGGAGTCTTGTGTTCGCTCAACATTATTGCTGTTCTGACTACATGCACATCCTGCTGGAAGAAGGTGACACCTAGCAAGCTGATGGCTTCCAAGTTCATTCGGAGTGCACACCGCCACATGGCCAGTTGACACGAGCAGATGTATTATTTTGTTTTTTTACCTCTTGCCTTGTTGTGACTACCAACCAGAAGAGTGCACGTTAGAATTATTGTTTTCACTCGATCGTTCCAACAACAGTATTGGTCTTTTAAGTGTTTGTAGTTAACGGATCTCTAGTTCAGTTGATCTCTATGGGCTAACGCGTACTAGTGCTAACTATGATATGTGTAATATTTTAAAGATGTTACTGTAAGAACCGGTTTATGATCCTCGAGAAAGAGGAAATAACTTGCTTATGACAACAGTTGTGCTATTTCTTGACCACCACGATATATATTCAGATTTCAGAGTCATCACTAAGAGCAATCTGGTATACGTAATTACTATTCAAAACAGTTCTGCAAGATTTTGATCGAATGTTTGTCAGTATCAACTTACTATTTTTGAGCCGTCTTATCTATACTCAGTCCCTCAAAAAGATTGCGCTCAAGCTCCAACTATTGCATAATTTTGCCAAACGCTACTGGGTCAATTCGCCACGACAAAAATTTGGGAAGAAATCAATGTAATCAACACTGCCTTGTATGCACCCGTGCGCCACACTATTGAGCATTTCCACGAATCATCTCGAGGAGGCATGTTGTCACCATCCTTGTCCATGCCATAGGCTGCAGGGTGTTTCCGGGGAGCGTCTCGTTCGTGCTCCATACCTCCTACAGTTAAGGCTGTTAAAGGTCACATCAGCCACCCTACCAATTGAGTGGCGTATAGTACACTAATTGTTTCATGGTTTCTCTTGTTCAGTACAAATAAAACACTATGGTGCGTGTGGTAGTTTTTGATTACTAGGTTGTTCCGTACTATTTGACCTGCAACTTTGATATGGAGAATAATTGGCAGCCCTGCTCAAATACATTTCACCCTAGCCACCTGATGCCCCGTAAACACTGGAAGATCTTTTGAAGTTTATCTGAAGTAATCCAAATCCAGAGTATTAGAAACTCTTGATCAAATAAAAAATGGACAAGCCAGTTAGTCAGAAGTTGTTGTGTATAATTCAATTCAGCGAGGCGTCTATTATCAACGATGCATGGAAAAAGAATATGCCCTGGGAGCAAAAGAGTCCAGTGGGATCTGAATACCGATGTAGGAAGGATAGGCCCGCTCCACCTTAACCCCTCCCGCGCCGCCACCCGCGAGGCGGCCGGGAGGGCACCTCAAGCTCCGCCGCCAGCCAACCTCCTCCTCCCGCGCCGCTGCCAGGGGCTCGGCCGGGCAAAGCCCGACCGGAGCCGGCGGCGGCGGGGCTTCTGGTTCCTCCGCGGGCAAGGGAGCGGCGCGGGCCGGTCTCTCCGGCAGGGGCGCGGCGCGGCGACGGGCTGCCGTTCGAGCCTGCGCTGGCACGGTGGCTGCGCTTCGGGCGGTGTGGTTGGTGGTGGCTCGTGCAGGGCGGGGTGCGGCGGCGGTGGATCTGGGCTGGGAGCAGCGCGGCCGGGCGGCTATGGGTCGTGAGGCGTGGCTGGGCCTAGCGGATCGGGCGGCGGTGGATCCCTCCCCCGTCGTCTCTGGCACCTCTACCCATCTGCGTCGATCCAGCGGGTGGGGCGCCAGATCCGGACTCCACGGTGGCTGCCGGTGCCACTCGGCCCGCTGTGGTGATGCTCGGGGGTTG